>JAZHEH010003296.1:2530366-3795549 GCA_036589455.1 Ateles fusciceps | reverse complement strand
AAAACCTCTTCAATGGTTTCCCCATTACTTACAGGATAAGAGAGTTTCCTAACAAGGCAAATGAGCCCCTCCGTGACAGGACTACTGCTGGAATTCTCAGCTTCAACCCAGCATTTCTGACACATTTTATGTTCCATCTGCACTAAACCATGAAAAAAATCACTTAATCATGGGGGGAGCAGGTAGGTGCCTGTGCTCACAGGATCTTTTTCTGATGTGCTCCACTCCACCTTCAACCCACACCTTTCTTCCCGTGGCTAACCCTCCTCAGTTTAGGACTTAGTTGAGGTGCCCCTTGATCCCTTTCTTGCCATCTTTAGAGACTGGGCCAAGTGCCCTAACTTTCAGCCCTGAGTATACTCAAATAGAATGTAACCAGCTGCATAGGGAATTATGTATTTATCTCCTCTACCTCTTTTCTGCTTTGGATCCCAGTGTATGGCATGGGACATAGTGAATGTTTCCAAAATGCTTGCTCTGCTTAATTGTCTCCTTTGTCTAGGATTAGCCAAAATTCCAGAGTGGGTTCACAGAAGCCATAGCTTTGCCACTTTGATGAACTGGGAAAGCCAGAGAGAAGGCCTGCCATGCTCCTCCACGCAGGCTAGCACGGTACACCTCCAGGGCTTTCCAGGCAGGTAGACAGTGTGTTTGGCAGCTCCTGGAACTCAGTGGGGCACTGGCTCTCCAGGAGAGGCCATGGCAATATGAACACCATCATTAGGAAGCAATTGCTCTGAACACCATTAACACAAAACATTTAAGGTCAGCTAAGGCAAACGTTCTAGGCAGTAAAATGCTAGGACCAGAGGGCAGAAGACTGAAATACCAGAGGAGACAGGGTTTGGGGAACAGAACATCTGTGGAGGTGACCTCCAGAGGCACAGCTGCAAGGCACGGGCACAGGTCCAGAGGGGCCCTCACTCCAGGTGGATGGTGGGGGATGCAGGGACTTCAGCTGGCTTGCCTGCTTCTGCCCCTAGGCAGTCATAGGGGATGAGCCTTCCAGTCCAAGAAAGAACATGAAATTGAGGAATGCTGGGCATTGCCTCTCTGTGGCCCTGTGGGGTGTGGCAGGCTGGACTTAGTCCTGCGAGGAAAGATGACCCATTGGAACCACAGAGGGGTGACATAGGTACATCTTGGTCATATGAACACTGTGGGGCAGGTAGTGAGGTGAGGGAGGCATTGTCACAGTGGCCATGGGTGCCCAGGCAATCCTCAGGGGCTTTCTCCCAGGAGGGAGTGGAAGCTAGAAGCTGTCGTCAGTGATAGGGTCCTCAGGCAGCTGGACCTGGGCCCTGGGATCCTGGCTGGGGAAGGCAGCTCATTCTGAACCTCATACCCTCAGTGAGAGGATGCAGTGTCATCTTAAAAGGGGTTTCTAGGAAAAACAAGACACCCTTCCCCATGGAATGTACACTTGGATCACGAGAGGTTTCCTTGTTTCAGAAATATTCAAATGAGTAGTTCAGGAAGTAGGGCACGGCAAATCCCACAGGCAGGAACTTAGGGGAAGGCAGAGGCAGCAGCCCTCAGCCAGCTGTGTGTGCCCAGGACTGCAGAGGATCCTGGCAGGAAGGCAGAGAACCCCATCCCTACGGAGACCCTCATCCCTCCGGGCTCAGCTCATGTTCTGAAGCATTTACTTGTCAGGCTGCAAAGCCCCAGAGTGGCTCTGCTCTATTCCGTCCTCCAAGCAGGGCTGGGCTAGGATTCTCCCCTTTGCTTCAATGTTTTCCAGGATTTCCCAAGAAGATCCCATACTCCTCAGTTGCCTGTCCAAGGGCTTTGTGCCACTGTCTGTCACTGACACACTTCCTGACATCCAAGGAGCAGTCGAGCAGCACAACAGCTGGTTGTCCCTTTTTTGGGCTCTTTTTGTGCTGGATCTTCATCCTTTCCTGGTTTGCTACCCCGGATGATGGATATTCCAGAAGAGCTCTCTTTGCCTCCTGTACATTGGCAGAGAAGCAATTTATCACTGCATTTTTAAAAATCCTCATTAAGGCAAATTAAGGCAGCAAAGCTGACAACAGAGGGTTTTTGAAAAAAATCGTGTTCATGAAATATTTATTAAAACAGCCATTGTAATAAATATTTGAAAACCAGTTATTAACGTTAAATCATATCAGTGTCAAGCATACGTTACACGCCGTCTGTTCTGCTAATTGAGTGTCAGGGTCAGATGCTCGGTCTCCTGGCAGGTCAGCAGGAGCAGCATGCCTGTGAGCCGTGATAACTTCCCAAAGTCTGCACCGAACACCTCTCCAGAACCGAGATTGTCCAGCAATGGGGGAGTTTTGGGAATGCGGGGCCTTCTCACAGCTTTCTGCCCACCTATGGAGACTGACAGGAGAGGGGCTTGGGACAAAAAAATCAGCACCAGGAGGGGGAGCTAAGGGATCCCTTAAGACAGAGAGCTGTATCTGCCAGTATTGATGATTTCTTTGGAGACGGGAGTAGTAGAATTATAGAATGATTGAATTCTAGGAAACACTAGAGATACTATGGAATAAGCCCTTTCAGCCCAATATGATTTAAAACTACACCACACTTGGCTTGGCTTGGCTTCTATTTGTTTTTCTTTTTCTTCTCCATTAACACAACGTGTCCATTTGTGACTCCAGCCCATCATGGCACCTGTAAATCCTATATCTCCCCCCATGATGCACACGGGCATTTATAAAGATGCTATGGGCACCCTGCCCTTGCAGCCTCAGCTCCGGCTTCCCCCTCCCCTTGTGTCTTGCTCTCAATGTTATTGGCCACTATCCTGCCACATGTTTGCTCTTTTCCACTTTTGCCTTCCAGATTGTGTTTATTAGTTTTCTTTAATACAAAGAAATTATGAAGACCGAAGCACAACCTACAAACCGAGGACAGACATAGTCATTTCAACCCTCCCTTTGAGGTTCATCAGTATCACTGTCGGTTTCCTTACCTGTCTACCTGCCCCTGTCCTGAGCACTGTCCAACGTGTTCATTCCTCTGCAGAGTCGCTGACTTTCCTTCCATTCCTGATGCTCTCTGAGCTCCTCCTTCCACCTGCAGGGCTGTGGACTTTGCCGTTCCTCAACCTGCCTTGCTGTCCTCTCAGCCTTAGCCATCAGCTCCCTTCTCTCTCTCCAGTCACAGCTCAGGTGCTACCTTGGGCTTCCATGGCTCCATGTCCCTTGTATAGACTTTATCACAACTGTCACTTGATATTCAATGTGGGACTATCAGACCAATGGCTGTTTTTCCAACTAACTGGATGATCCATGAAAGACGAGAACCATGTGATTTATCCCCCTCTTGAAACTCTAGCATTTAGCACACAGCCTGACACATAGCAGGTGCAAATAAATGTGTGTTGAGTGAATAAATTAATGAGTGAATAAATAGGTGGATCCTCTCACAACTAATATGTTCCCCTCTGGATATTTTGCATAAGTTCCTAAATTATGACATCATTTAAACCCACACACAAATGCATATATATAATTTGTAAAGCACTGTATGTGGTATCATTTATTTACTACATAAAACCAAACAATATGGCATATTCCTGTGTTATTATTTCCACTAAGGCAGGACTCTCTGAGGCTCAGAAAACTTAGGTAATTTTTTTGGGGCCATACAATTCATAAAGAGTAGATCCCAGGCTTCTGATTTTATGTTTTCTCTACTATATCTTGCAGCTTCTTATAAAGTTAGATGACTTGTGAAATGCTCAAGTGCATAAGTCACAGTGACTATATGAATATAAAAAATGAGTTTTCTTTGGGCTATCCATTCCTCCCTTGCTCATGTCTTATGACTCCCACCCAAGATTCCTGACAACTGGATCTAAGGAAGGTTCATTGTGTCTATAAAAACATGGATAAAAGGCAATGGTAGAAATCGCATCTGAAAAGTAGAACATCAGTGTGCTTTCTACTTTTCACAGCAGAGTCCTGAGAAAGCTAGAAGCAGGGAGCTTACTTAAATGGAGTCAAGTTTCCTGAGTCCTTAACAGTTCAAAGCCTGCAAAGATGCCATCACAATGTACCAGTAAACATAATAATAATAAAGCTGTTCAAACCTTATGATGGGCAAAGCCAATGATTATTTTTCAATATAACATAAACTGAATGATTTGCCAGCGGTGCAAGATAATTATCCCATGAGCTTTCCTGAAAGAGTAGAATAAATGTACAAACCACAGTCTCATATGAAGCAAAGCAAGAAAATAAATCTTAATGTCAGGATAATAAGAGATACAGTAAAATCAATATTGATTATCTGGAGAAAAAGGCAGTAAAAATGTTAAGTTCTAACGTTAAAATTATACTAAAAAGCTAGAGTTTAAACACAGAGTATGGCTCGGGAATGCATATAAAGCATTTTCTGAGCACCAGTACAGATATTTTATTTCTAGTGTCAGCATGCTCTGCTTTATGGAGGATACGTCTGCATGTTTGGAGGTCTTAGAAGCAGAAGGCTGTGATAGTCCCAACGGTTTCGATTAATTGGGATCTCGTGGGGTCTGCAAATCTCTTACCTTTGTTTTTGGCCCTGTCATATTTCTCTATGGCTGTGGGGGACAAGGATGGAGATATATGTGTCCTTCACATTGATATAAGTGAAAAGAAGAAACAAAGAGCAGAAATGCCAGAAAAAAAGTAAACTCAGCTCCTCTGTAATACAATGCATAATGCTAGGCAGGTCACTCACTTATGTTGCCGCTTCTGTGAGGGGGAGGCATCTTTGCAGCCGGGATAAAGAACCACTTATCCATGGAGGCTCTGCAACCCACAGAGTAAGGAGATGGAAGACCAAGCATAAGTAAAATGCCAGATAATTTAGTTTATTTTGAAACAGAAAGTGTGCTGAAGCTGATTAAGCATACCCATTTTAACAATGACAGCACATTCCAGTTCAGCAAGACTGCACTGTGTGTGCTAAGATGTGCCTGTGTGTACAGATGCAGAGCGCCTTTCCAGTGCTGTTGAGATGAGGGGGATCAGGAGGGGACCGGGGGGAAGAATGGTAACAAAGAGTGCACTTGCAGGAGAAGGACAAAATGAAGCTGGAAGAGAGAGATGATTGCATAGGGGAAGATAACCATGACAGAAACAGGCTGGGATCTGCGAGTCTTGCCCCTGCTTTTGACTGCTCTGTTTTTGTTCTTCTTCTTCTTATTATTTTAGTTTAGCTTAGTTTTATGTGACAGTATTAATTATATATGTTTATGGGGTACAGTATGATGTTTTGACAGATGTATACATTGTGGAATGATTAAATCAAGCTAATCAATATATCCATCACCTCACCTACTTATTTGTTTGTGGTGAGAACATTGAAAATCTCTTTTAGCAATTTTGAAAATATGTAAGACATTATTATTATTATTGTGATTATTAATTTTTTTGAGATGGAGTCTCACTCTGTCACCCAGGCTGAAGTGCAGTGGTGCAATCTTGACTCACTGCAACCTTAGCTCACTGCAACCTCCACCTCCCAGGTTCAAGTGATTCTCCTGCCTCAGCCTCCCAAGTAGCTGGAACTACAGGCACCTGCCACCACGCCCTGCTAATTTTTTTTTTTTTTTTTTTTTTTTTTTTTGGTAATTTTAGTAGCAAAGACAGGGCTTTACTATGTTGGTCAGGCTGGTCTTGAACTCCTGACCTCGTGATCTGCCTGCCTCAAACTCCCAAAGTGCTGGGATTACAGGCATGAGCCACCGTGCCCACCGGACATTATTAATATAGTTATTATGCTCTGCAATATATCACTAAGACTCATTTGTCCCATGTAAGGGAAACTTTTCACTCTAACCTACATCTCCCCCTTTTCCAACCCCCTCTTTTCCTTGGCACCTGGTAGATATCATTCTACTCTGCTTTTATAAATATGGCTTGTTTAAAATCCACATATATGTGAGATTGTATGGTATTTTGTGCCTGACTTATTTCATTTAATCTGATGTCCTCCAGAGTTCTCTATGCTGTTACAAGTGGCAGGGTCTCCATCTATCTGAGGCTCCACAGTGTCTTATTGTGTATGAATATCAACTAATACTCAGTATCTCTGGGCCCCAGTCCTCTTTTCTAAAATAAGGAAGAAATGGAGAGATAACACCTCAACCCCAATGCCTCCAAGTCTATAGAGTTCTGGAATCCCAACGTGTTCCTCACCTCTCTATCCCTCAGTGATGCTTCCTATTATCACATCAAATCTACTTTTAATGTTTTCTATTCAGCTTTAATCAAGATAATATATGCATATTGTAATAAATCAAGTGTTATGAACAGTCCCTGGCCCCACCCTCTATGCCCTCTATTGCCAGTCATTTTATATCCTTTTGGAGTGGTGATTCTCTCTTGATTGCACTTTCCATTCACCTGGGGCCTTTCAAAAAACCTCAACACTCCAACCTCACCCCACTGGAATTAAATCAGAATCTCAGGGGGTGGGACACAGACATCAGTAATCTTTAAAACCCCCAGATCATTTGTTGTGTAGGTGGGGTTGAAACCATGTCCTAATCTAGGGCCTAGAAGTAGAACCTAGGAGCTATGCTTAGAACTTTTTTTCATTTATCAATTGTAGGTGATCTTAATTTACTTCGTATATAAATGATGAAAATTTAGGTTATCAATGCTCCTCCTACACACACACACACACACACACACACACACACATGGTATATATATATGTTTATATTATATGTATGTATATATGTATCTTCTCAATATTTGAAATTTTTATTGTTGCTTTTTAAAAGATTACCCTATTTGGTTACACTAAATATATATGCTTAAATATATTCAAATCCTCATTTTTACAGCATCAACTTTTGATGGTATCATTTGATTATTCTCTGGTGGACATGAAGGTATTGATGTCTCTAAATCTTTTTTTTTACTTTTCTTCCACGCTGTGTCACACTCTTTTTCTCTCACTTTGTCAAGGCCGATAAATCATTCACATGCTGCACTGCAACCACAAACAAGGCTTCTGTTCTTTGTCCACAGATTTTCTTTAAAAGCTGAAAATTAATAAACAGCATTTAGATTATTCTGACCATGAAACAGATTATTCAATCTCTGGCCAAGGAGAGGGCTGGGATTACATTTCCTTCTCTATAGGAGATCCCTCTAGGAGACTATTCCTAGATTCCAAGTCAAATAGATTATTTTCTCACACCCCATCATTTGCTTAAAATCACCCCTAATTTACACTGTTTCCTACTTAAAACATGCAGTTTTATATTTTTTTTGTGAGAAAGTCTTATCGTTTTTTATTTTTCTTTGGTTGTACCATTGTCTTTATCATGCCTTCTGTTAATTTTCAAACTCTCAGTAAAACCCTCTGTTCTCATGAGTCCTCCGTTTGTCCAGTCCACTCCTGTCCCGGAGTGCCATCCTTCTCCCCCATTTCTGTGGATCACTTTTAGGCTCCATACAGAGCAGTCAAGATGAATTACCTCTGCTGCCCACTTAAGTGGGATTTTCTGTTTTTAGGATCAAGTTTTCCTATTCTGGGATTATCCCTATGATGGAGTCCATTCTCAAACAATTTTCCACGAACTTAGTAACATTTCTATCCTTACGTTCTAAAAGCAACTTTATTCTACTTGTTGATAGTAGAATATCAGCTAAGTAGCAATCATCTAGACTTAGTTGATTGTCTAGAGGAGCATAGAATTCTGGATTAAAATTATATTCCTTCTGAACTTTGAAAGCACCCTTTCATTGTTTTCCTGCATCCAGGTTGCTAACTGGGAATCAGATGGGATGCATGTTTGATTCTCATTCTTTGTAGGTAACTTTTTTTTTTTTTGGTCTGTCTGGAAGCTTTTTTGTCTGTCTGTGACATTATGTTTACATACAGTTCTTTTTCTTTGGATTCTGCTGGACAAGCTAAGAGCTCATTTATTCTAAAATCTCATGTCTTTGAGCTCTGGGAAACTTTCATCTCTTGTTTGATTGACAGTCCTTTCCTTCCATTTGTGTATTCTTTCTTACTATGTAGGATGTGCATTAGTTGGATGTTACATCTCTTGAATTAGTCCCATGTAGCTTAATTGTCCTCATAATTTCTTTTCTTTGACTTTGTGCTTTGTATTCTAGGAGCTTTTCTTAATATTGTTTTCTACTCATAGCACTTTAAATTGTCAGTTGCATTTTTAATATCTGTGAGCTCATTTTTACACTCCCATCGTTCCCTTTTCATCGTGGAGAAAGTATCTTTGTAAACCTCTCTGAGATGGTGATGATGATGATAATGGTGGAAGTTCTTAGCTGTTTTTTTAAATCACGTCTTTTCTTCCAGAGTCCTTCATTTTTTGTCTCTTTCCTGTTTCTGGTTCTCCTTATATACAAACACTCCTTGTTTAGTTATTAACACTGATGAAAGAATAATTGGGAATTTTGCTCTGAATGGCATGGGGAAGAGCCAGAAGAAGAGTACCAACATGCTTAACTAAAAACTCTAACTTTCCACATTTTGTTCAGTTTCCTTAGGGAACTTTTCTTTGTTTTTTTTTTTTGTTTTTTTTTTTTTTTCAGTTTAACTTTTCATTCTGCTATGCCTGCTCATTCCCAGCCCAGACCCTTGTAGAGTTCCATGGGGCAGTCTAGACCTCACTACACCTGCTGGCCTCTTTAGGTGATGGTGTTTTGTACTTGCTCCATTAGACAGCCTGCTTTCTGTCTCCAAGAAACGTATTAAAACTTCTTATTGGCTAGTGACACCCGCATTTCCCAGCCCTCTTTACTTAGCTTACATGCTAGTTTATGCCTTTTCACACTTCTATGCCTTTGTTTCAACTGTTCTTTAGACAGAACTGGAGGTAACTGTGTATGTGCCTTGCCTACCATTTTAATCTTAGCAGAGTACTTTGATTTGTCAAATTATTGCTAGATAAAAGTTCCTCAATTCTCATATAACCATAATTTTTCTGAATTTCTGTTCTGGGTAGGACAGCTATCGGCAAAAGAAAAGTATTTTCTGGGCTCAATTGTCAGGAATCCAAGCAATATTAACCTAAGCCAAATGAAACTCAGCCAAGGTTTGTAAGATCATTTCTTCTGTGATGGGCACACACTGATTATAAAACCACAGTTCCAGAGAATTGTAGAATCAGGTAGAACCTTTCGGGTTATCTGGTAAGAGCTTCTCATTTTAGGAATGAGGAAGCTGCACTTAGGGACACTCACTGACCTGCCCAAATCACGCAGCAATGAAGCCAAATCTTCAGACTCTCATTCCACTGTTGTTTCCACTACACCAGTCTAAATTTTAATTAAATTGCTATTGATTAAAATATAATCCCAATCCTTTAACTGGTGGTTAAAAGGCTGTATTTGAATAGGCACAGCACAAGAAAGATTAATGTGATCATGTAAGAAAACCATAACTTCCAACAGCAGCTTTAAAATAAAATTCAAACTTTTTAGCATGTTTCCGCGGGGATCACAAGGTAGACTGAAGATGTAGCCATATTAATTTTTCCCTCTGGTTTCAATATGGCATTTTTGGGGGGTCTAGACCTGCAGAATCATGGCCTTCAGTGGCCCCTCCAGAGCAAAGCAGTGTGAGCCAGAGACCCTGGCTGCTGTCAACAGGGAGTAAATGCCTTGAAGGTGGCCAAAGGAGGGAACCTCCACAAGCCAATGGCTCCTACCGCCATACTGGACAAGAGACCTATGGCCTCAGGCTTCCCAAGAGATTTCTCTAAAGGAAAGTTAATAATTTGTGTTATTTACAAAGCAAACCATCAGAGTTAGCTGGGGACCACATTTTTTTGTTAAAAAAAAAAAAGAAAGGATAATGAAGCCGAGCTCAGGCCTGGTTCACATAAAAGCTGATGTAAAACAGATTTACAGCAGTGCACTGCATGCTTTTATGTGAGACTGAGCTCAGAGGGGGCACATCCATCTCTGAGGAAGCTGAAGTGAGCGAGATTTAAAAGGCGGCCTTTCTTTGTTCCATAATAGGTTGGACACTTCAGAGTAAAAAGAATCAAAAGGTGTTAAGGATGATATTTATAACAGCAACATTGCACACCTATTTTGGTAATAGGCTTTAAGTACTTAAGACATAGAATCATCTTATATTTCATGTGCTAGGCTGTGTCTCTTCCTTTGTAAATTTGTCACAAGGGAGTGATGTCAACACAGCTTGCAAATAAATGGTTGTCAAACCAGAAGGTTGATGTCCAGGGCCTTAGTTAGCTTACTTTATAAAGGTCTTAAATTCCCAGGATGATTCAGGAAGCATGTAAATGGATTATTTCACAGGACAGAGGAGCTTACCTATATAATGTGAAAACCCTGCTTAATAATTACGAAGTTTAGGCTTCCAGAAGTTAAGTCTATATATCATGAAATATTCAGAAATTTGATCCATCCAAAAAGGTCCCCACTGAACTCAGTTTTTTCTTAAGCCTGCAGACAGAGTTAGAAACATCTGCAATCATTTCTACAGGTAGGTCTTTGTTTTTTAAGTACAGTTAGATTTGTTGGGGGAGAGGTCTTCACAAGGTCATCAACACCTTTGGACCCTTCAGTTTTATTTTAGGTGAGTGCAGAGGAGAGAGGGAATAGGCAGCTGAGTACAGCAGGGGAAACTGAGAAGCTTTTACTAGTGTGAAAAAGCAGGAGGAGAGGCTAGACTCTGATATCGCACTTGTATCACGAAAGAAGCCAGGGAGCTACCCCATTCATGTACACATAAGGAATTGCTGCAGAATCTAAAGGCAGGTTATGCCGGCTGAGGTGAAAATCTGTTTCAGAGTCAGATAAGGGCACCTGAGCTTCGTAGAGAAAGTTAAAATGAGAACAATGTCTTTGTCCATATTGAGTGCATAACAATTAGGTGAGACAAAAGAGAAGATAGAAGAAGACATGTGGAGAGGAAAAGTTGATGAGTTTCCTCACTTCTGGTGTGAAAAGTTCATCAACTGAAAAGCCAAGAGTGCATGAATAACTAGGTAATAATGCATTTCACTGTCATCATCGCTCCTTTAATTCATTCCTCCCCCCACCTACCC
Source organism: Ateles fusciceps (assembly GCA_036589455.1). Taxonomy (NCBI): domain Eukaryota; kingdom Metazoa; phylum Chordata; class Mammalia; order Primates; family Atelidae; genus Ateles; species Ateles fusciceps. The sequence goes on along the minus strand of JAZHEH010003296.1, from coordinate 3,784,526 downwards.
CTTGCTCCTGTCTTAGGTTTATAAAATGAATGTACAGTTTTTGGTGTCTATTGGATCCCAAAGTTTTCTTATGAACTCCCTGTAAGGGTCAGTGGCAAGTTTCCATTGTTCGAAAGAGAATAAGAACCTAAAAAGGATTATAAAACCAGACTGCCTTGGGCCTATGCTGTCCCACCAAGGAACACAGACCAATCTAAGGGCACTCAGGTTATCTTGAGGGCCTTGATGATCTCTTCACATCCAGAGGAAATATGAATTAACATTTTCTTCTGTTTGCTGTTAGAGTTTTCATAGCTTTCAAAGCACCAACCTTTTGGCTTTCCACAAGACTCCACAAATGTACATTAATAAATATGTGTATATTTGAAATTTTGCAAAAGTTTTATACCATGTTACCTCCCTGTCAGTCATGGATGCAGTAATAGCAGTAGTGAGTATAAAAACAACATTTATACACAGGCATGTCCTCTTTTTCTGGAATATTTCTGAGTACACTGGAGAGCGGTTAACCCACCGATTTACGTGTCTTTCTCTCCGGGGTGAACTGAGACCAGATGTTCATAACACCAAACTAAGTGCACATTTGGTAATTATCTGGTGAATTTTGTTCAGTGGGGGACAGCTCTGGGCCTAAAGAATGTGAGCCATTTTGATCTAGTCTTGTCCACTTTCACTTTTGAGTTTTTCTGAATCTCTCACCTGAGTCTCCCTTGGGGCTCCTACTCCTCCGTAAATTACTGTTCTCCATCTAGCTCTGTGCTAGCGGATCATCTCCTGCTTAGGTTTATACTTCCCCACTCTCCCGAAGGCTCCACGAACAATTTACAGTGTAAATGACAGGGGGGAATTTCATTAGAGCGATAGAATTTAATTATCCACTTTTAGCATTGAGCAAAGATGCAAGGCTAACAGCTCCACACTCGCCAGAAGTGCCCGGGGACCATCTTCTCTGAAGATGAGTGTGCTTGGTGTGTTCAGAGCCTGGGTTTTCATGCTTCTTCTGCAAACCCACAGAGAATCTGCTCATCTCCCCCACTGCCAGATTCACTTCAAACCCTGCTGGGTACTGAGCCCGAATCCCAGGCGGAGAATTCCAATCATTAGATCTCACAAAAGCTTCTTATTTTGATCATGTTTCCATTTATCTTGTTTTTGTCACTTACCCTTTTATTCCCAGTGCTATAGATGACCAGGTCACTGTATTGCCGACTTCAATAGCTGAGTTCTATTTCTCTTTGAGTTATTTTTTATGGTTGGATTGCCAGTTTTAGGGGGAAAATAGAATCATTTCAGTTTTGCCCCTATTTGAACTTATTTTGTGCCTACGTACCTCCCACTGACACGGGGGAGGATGTGCAGTGTTTGACATTCAGAACGACCTTGTGTCGATGGAGAGCTCCTATTGGCCCCAGTGTGATGGTGTCAGCCTTGAAAACCTTTCTTCCCAACTTTCGAGGGATCACGTGGCCTAAATAATACATGCTATGTAGGCACCAGGGCATTTAAATGTATGAAACTTGTTAGAATTTTCTTAGTTTACTCATTTCTCCCTGATAACCTGTTTGATTTACCCGTTGTGTAACCTGTATGGTGTTCTAGGAGAATGGAAGAAGACAAAGCACTAAAATTTTCCAGAATCCCTTTTAAAAATATCTTCTCCCTTCTCACAGTTGAGATGACTTTTACCTTCATAGCTCAAAGCCCTAAAATGTCCTGAATTCCAGGTTTGTTTATCTAAGTGCCTAAGTGACATATCCACTTGGGTATCTAACAGACCTCTCAAAGCTAGCATTTACCTGCATCTTGATTTTGCCACAAAGCCTACACCTTCCCTGGTTCTTATCTTAATAAATGATGGAGCCATTGACTTAGTAGCTCAAGCAACCACATTGAGTTGCTTAAGCTCAAGCAACCTCAAGAATGGAGGTTGCTTCTTTTATCTTTGTTGCATCCTGCCAAAGATAAAATCTAATGGCCAATCCTAACATCTCTATCTCCAAAATTTATCTCAGATCCCTCTTCTCCCTATCTCTACTGCTACTCTAGCAGCAGTTACCATAAACTTGTATTTGGACTTCTGCCAAAGCTTTTCATCTTGTTCTTGTTTATATCTATCTATCATCTATCTACCTACCTACCTACCTATTATCTACTCTATCAATCTATCTATTATCTATCTACCCTATCTGCACTTGTCTAATTTTAAAATAGTTAATAAAATAACTTTTTCTCAAGGTTTAATAAAACATAAAAGGATATATGGTAAAAAGTGCACCTCATAATACTGTACCACATCTATTCTCTAAGTAACAAATATCAAATTTTAAAATAGCAACTTTTAAGCCAAAACATATGTAATGGCCAATTTTTGATCATTTTTGACCTTCAAAAATGTCAGTTGAATATGGTTTTATCTATTAGTTTCTTATAATTCCTTTCAGCTATTTTGCCACGTATATACATGAGAATACATACAAATATAATTTATGTCCTCACTACTTTACACAAAAAAAACAGTATCCTTTAGATTTTGTTTTGCCCCAATTTCTTTTTCTTTTAAAAATAGACTGGAGACATTTTGTTAACAGTAAGGAAAGAGTTGTTTTTAAAACAACTATCTAGCAGTCCTATTGTATGGCCATAACATTATTAATTCACCTCCTCTCCTGTTGATGGACATTTAGGCTGTTTCTGGTATTTTGCCATCACAAAATGCTGCAGTGAATAATGTTGTACATTCCATTGCTTCATGAGCACTAGCTGAGTTCTTTTCTCTTACCCTTCACCTTCTCCAATTCATTCTCCAACAACCAAAGTTATCTTTTAAAAGCATAATTCTAACTATGCTACTCTTATGCTTAAGCTCCTCCAATGACTTCCCATAATGTTCAAAGTAAAAGCCCAGTACCCCATGCCAGGACCATATGGTACAAATGACCAGCTGCTGCCAACCTCCCTCCTCTCCTGTGCCCTCCCCTGCACCACCACACTCCAGCCTCCTCTGTGTTCCTCAAACATGCCAAGTGTATTCTGTGTTGTAGGGTGAGGCAGTAGTTGCCCAGAATATTCTCTCCTGGGTTTTCCTATTGCAGACTCTCTGTCATCCAGGTTTTGGTTTGACCGTGGTGTGCTGGTAAATGTTTAACAGGCAGCTGTCTGGAAAAAGGAAGCTATGATTTGGGACATTCACTTATTTATGTAAATACTCCACTATGGACTATTCAAAGTTATGGGAGTGATGTCAATCAGCTCACCAGCTTGTGGAAACTTTAACAATTCATTCTTCTGAGCTGTTAGCTGCCTACAGTTTAGCAGTGCTTTAGATGATGCTTTTCCTCTGAAGCAAGCTCCAGTGTGGTTAAACCTGTTTTTTTGTTTGTTTGTTTTTTTAATTTCCATCTTAACCATATCATCAGAATAGAATATTTTCTTGTTCATGGACTTACTTGACTATTGAATGATTCCTGCACCCCCACTCAACCAACACACACACACACATATTACATATCCCTAAGTTTCATGAAAGAGAGGATCTTGTCTGTTTTTTCAGTGCTTTATTTCCTGTCTTCAGATTTGTACCTTGGCACATAACATATACTCAGAAAATGCTGGTAGAACAAATATGTGAATAAATGAATTTCAATCAGTAATTAACTCCCCAGCCTAATTCTGACCCCGAATGCTTTGCCATGGCCCTGACTAGAGTTCATCTAAATGTGTCCCACAAATCTGATGCCACTCTCCTAAGTGCAGTCACCTTTAGCATTTCTTGGTGCATGGCCTCCCTTTCTTTGATGGCTTGGACTGGCACTCTCTCTATACTCAGATTGCACGAGGCCTGTCCAGCTGCACAGCCTACCAGTTCCGCTCGGTCATCACCTCTGACAAAAGGCAACTCTGACTCCCATGTCTGCATGTTGCATAGGTATTTACTTGCTTCTATTTGAGCATCTCCTCCACCCTCCTTTCTAATATCAATGCTTCACAGCCCAATTCATATCCTCTTTCCTCCATGAAGTCTTTTCCTTTCTATTCAACCTATACAGATTTTCCCTTGTGCAAATTTCTGTTGTATCTAAAGTTGAGAAAATCTCAACCTTTGGCCTAAAACAGAGGGCACATCTTAACTATGGACTATATGCTTGGTGATATTAACAAATTAAAATTAATTTACTAGGGGTGATTATGGCACTGAGGTTATGTAGGAGAACGCCCTTATTCTTGGATAATACATGGCTAAGAATTGAAGAATAAAGTGTCATAATGTCTATAATTTACTTGCAAATTATTTTTGATACATGAGGCAAAGAGAGAGAGAGGAAAATGGGGCAAAATATTAATATTCAGTATATCTAGATGCAGAGTATGTAGGTATTTATCACTATATTATACTTTTATTGTTTCTCTAAGTGTGGCATTTTCAAAATGAAAAGTTGAGAGATAAACTGGTGAATTAGAAATATGTATTAGGCTTTAAAGCATACTGTTGTCTGGTTCCCACTCTTGAAGATCTATAGCTTCTGGCTCAGTAAGTCTAGGTGGTTAAGTTCAAGTGTAGGTGTTTCTATAAAACTCTGCAGAAGATGCTGACATGGAGTCAGGTTTCTTTGAAGCCCAGTCTGAGACCACGGGCTTCGCTGAGGAACAGCTCTGGGAGAAGGGGGAGTCAGGGGGAGCGAAATAGGATGGTGGAGAGAAGCCAAGCAGGGATGGGCCTCTGCTGGAGCCTAGCTACAAGCTGAGTCTGCGGGACAGCTGTGGAGCACTAGTCACACTGCAGACTTGGTCCCATGTGGAGGCAAGAGGCTGGCCTTCTGTGTCCCTGGGCCAGTCATGCTTGCTGAGGTCTGATCTGGAAGAGGCGCTGGTGTGGTGGGCGGTAGCTGCCCACGTGAAGGTCTGGCCAAGGATTATTCTCTGGAAAGACAGCTGTGAGTTACTCACCAATGCTTCAGAGGGGGCACAGGGTCCTCTCCACTTGAGGGAACCTGGACAGACACCAGCAGGCTTCAGCACATGTGGCTGAGTGTGGAAAAGTACTGCTCTGGCAAACAGCACAGGCTGGAAATGTATTGCTCCTTACTTCATGAGCCCTAACTCTTCCACTTGAGGCAGGGACCATGCCCAAGGCTATTAATGGCCCCTCCAGAGGCTAGTACCCTGTTGGGCACATTGTAAACAGCCACTGCTTACTTACTGGCTAAGGGAACAGGGAACATACTCCTACAGCAGCATCCACGCAAGCTGCAAAAGACATTTCCTTAGGAGACAGGAATTCTTGACTCTGGTGTTGTGAGGAGGAGGGTGTAGGAGATGGATCTTACCACTTGCTCAAGAATGCCACTTTGTCATTGTCAGCTCCTGTTTTGCATTATGCTTTGTGTCAAACTCCTTAGAGCAATACATATTATTTTAGTTGGAGTCTCCTCAGAAGCAAAGATTTAAGTAGTCAGCTTGGGTGGTGATTCCAGCACACGCCCGTAGAAGCGTGAACTGAGATGGGAAGGGAACGTAACCAGTACAAGGCACATCACCAAGTGAGAGGCCACCCTGGGACTCAGTTCCTCTGGGAACTGCTGGGCCCAGCATGGAATATGTGCCTCAGCGCCATCTAACCCAAGAGGCTAGTGTGCTAAGATACTTATATGCCAATCACATCAAACTTTGCATGTGGGATTAGGGAGGTCTTTAATTCTCCAGTTCCTGGCCAGTGCTGCATGGGGACAGAGCAGTTTCTGGCCAGAGAAGAAAGTCCTCGGGTGACGTGATGCAGAAACTCTGCAACAATAAGAAGTGGCATTTGCAACACTGATCCTATTTCATTTTTGTCACATGTGCTAAAGCCCTTCAGCAATAGCCTCTTCTGTAGACTAGGAAGGGGGACCAGAGGAAGCTCAACTGCTTACAAATGGTAGCTTTTTAGTAGCCGTCAAAGCAAAATTTGAACCCTGGTTGGCTCTGTCCCAGAAGTCAGTACTCTTACCTGAAACAGGTCCTACAGCTTTCGTTGGTGGTGACTGTCACAATTATAAGTGCTGAGTGAATGGATGGCCTAGGACATTTGGCAGCTTTCTTTGGGCCAGAGCTCAATGGTGAATAAAAATTCACCAGGTGTCAGTAAATTGGAAATGGGCTTAGAGGCAACGTACACCCTACTAAGTAGCAAAGGTCAGCTTGTTTAGAGAAGCATTCATGCAGGAGCCAGCTGGCACTGAGTGATTTCTTCGGCACTGCCTAAGCCTCTAGGAACACGCATCGTCGTTTCTGTCGGTCACAGCTCTAGCCTGCGTGGGGTTCCGGTGGCTGCCTCCTCAACCTTCACGTCAGCGCCAAGCCCCTCACTCGTGTCATTCTGCACCTCACCAGCTGTCTGTCAGGACCCTGACAGCTCTCTTCTAGAGGAGTCTCAGCTCAGTTGTATTGATTGAAGACTTCTGCAATTCGCAGCACAAAAAAGAAAACCAATGGGAAGGTCAGGAAAGAGAAACTTGGAGAAGAGCTCCAAGAGAATTTACTAGGTTAACAGCCTTGAGAGAACAAGCTTTCGCTATTGCAAGGATTTCTGAGTTCAGGGTATTCCGGTGTCTCTGATGTCTCAGGATTATTTTTGGTTGATTTCACCAGGGATGCATGATGTGTCACTGGGTTGACTAGTCCTGGGACACCACTCACATGAAAGTCTATGTCCACTGCATTGTCCACATGCTATGTTCACTGAGCCAGCTGGGTCTAGAGCTCGAATACGTAGCTCTGAGTCTTTAGAAAGAAGTGGCTGTGTTTCCGTTGCCATGAAATACTGGGGTGGAGGGGGGGAATCTTCGGGAAGTTGCAGACTCAGATCATTTAAGAGAAGACCAGAGGTTGGAGGATAATCCTAGAAATCTTAGCCGGAGTCGGTTGGAAGCTGGAAGTTGGATTAGATGTTCTCTAAATTTCTTTCCCAACTCTAAGACCATGCAATTTTAAATCTCAAGACAGAATACTTTTGGTTCCTGTCCTTAAAATAAGTTTAAGAAAGTACTAATGTGTTGTTTACATAATACTCATATACAGTGGTCCTCCCCTATCCAAAGAGGATATATTCCAAGACCTCTAGTGGATGTCTGAAACTGCAAACAGTACTGAGCCCAAGCTATACTACATTTTTTCCTATACTTATGTACCTGTGATAAAGTTTGATTTATCAATTAGGCATGGTAAGAAACTAACAATAACTAATAATTGAACAGAACAATTATTGCAGTACACTCTAATAAAAGTTACATGAATGTAGTGTTTCGTTTGCTCCGTCTCAAAATATTTTATTGTATTGTACTCACCAGTTTTCACACCACAGTTGACCTCAGGAAACTGTAACCTTGAAAAGCAAAATTGCGATAAGAAGGTACTACTGTACACATAGATGTTTTCAAAAGATGACATTAAAATATAAATGCATATGCTAACTGGTTTTCTAGGTCCCTGATGAATAAACTTACACCACCCTTGAGGTATAAAGGTTGTAGTTTGGATATGACTGCTGTAGACACAATTCTTTCTTTCCCTGTTTCACCTAATACTGCTTTATAGGACCAAAGGGATTTTGACAAAACAAAACTTCCAGGAGGGCAGTGTGCAGAGCCATTCAGAGTATAAGAGCTCTGGAGTCAGAGAGCCCCAGGTTTAAATCCTGGCTCCATTCATCCACATGACCCTGCATTGGTTGCTGAACTTATTAAGCCTTAGTTTTTCACTTTTAAAAATAGGCCTAGTTATAATCACAGTATCCATCTCACAAAATTGTTGAGACAATGGAGATAAAGGTGAAATGCTTAGGAATATCCTGGTGCATAATAAGCATATAATAAATGGAAACTCCCACTGAGATTTTCAAATGAATCTGCCTCCCCTGACAGCCTCTCTTTCCCCAGTACACAGTACTTATTACCGCACTGGCTCAAAGACCCAAGCCCCTTACTGGGCTAGGACACTGCTGTGCAGGGCTCTGGTGCCTGTTGCTTCCCCCTGGAAGCCTCCAGGTCCTGAGAAGTGTCTCTCAGTTAAGTTGTTAGGATGGTTCCTGGAAACTGCCCTATTGGCTTCAGGTGTGGCCTCCTCCTGCCCAGTGTCACTATCCTGGAATTCAGTGATACAGAGAAAAGAGTCTTCCTGTTGTAAGAAATGTATAGGCCCAGTGACAAGGAGGAGGTTTCCGGAAAGAGCCATTCTAACTTTGAAGAGGACTTGGGAGTTTTCTTCCTTTTCCACTACTCTCATCACATGCCTTTGATCCTGGACAGTGAAGTTTCTTTCTTTTCACTATCATTTATTTTCTCTTTTGAAGCACAACGTATTACAATTTTTCCTGAAAATTTTTTTCTTGGTCAAGGTTAAAAATAAGAGGTGAAAACCAGAATCTGGAAATTATGAATCTGAGTGTCGATTTGTTCATCCGTAAACTGGGGGACACAACTTAGCATTTAAAAAAACAGTTGATGTAAGGAAATGTGCTTTGTATACATTTCCATATGCAAGTAAGGGATTATTTTTGGCTCTTCCTCGAGGGGAAATGGCATGACAAAATTGTGAACAACAAACCAGAAAGTCTGTTTGATACTCCATTCCTCTGTGGAGTCTATCACTGAGAGAGAGAGCGCGCACCCTGGAGAGCCAGAGAGCGCTAAGGAAAGAATAGGAGGGAGAGAGGGAGAGAAGGGAGAGGCTTCTCAGTATAATTTAAGGAAGTGGGCTTCAGAATGAGAGGGGAGCAAAATGAAGGGTGAGGAATGTAACTATTATAATTCTGATCTATTGCGCCATCTAAAAAAGACATCTATTTGAACTCCTGTACAAGCAGCAATTACCTGGAAAATAAAGGTAATAAGGATCTCCTAAGTTGGCAGTAAAATTAGCATCACTGAATTTTAATTAATAGTCCAGCTTGGAGAAATATACTACTCCACCTGATGAAAAAATGGCCTCAACCATGGAGCACGCTCTCTCAAATCGGTGCTTTCAGCAGGTATTTTGTTTTCCCTTAGTTTCCCAGAAATTTTTGAAACTCCAGCATCACTGGGAGAACCAGTGGGTAAGCATGCTGTAGCAGCCTGTCCAAAAGAAATGCTGTTGATCACGTGCTGTCTCTGTGGACCTCAGTTTCCCCCATTTGCAAAATAATGGAATGGTGTGTTGTGGATGGGAAAGACTGGAATCTCTGGGGTTTCTTTAGCTTAATATGTTTTGCATTTTGGTCCAGACATGTGCTCTTTTTAGGTTCCTCTGCTTTCCATGTTGAACATTGCCACAGTAACAGTGATGTAGACAGTGTTGATGGGGAAGAGGGGTTTATTGAGAACCTAGGATGTGCAGGCACTGGATGGAAAGCTTTTCAAGCATTACTGACTGTGGTCGTCATGACCTCCCTTTGAGGTAGCTCTTACTTGTGTCCCCATTTCATGGATGAGGAGACACTTCAAAAGAGCCTTGTTCATGGCCATACAGCTGGCCACCAAGTGGTCGTGGTGGTCATAGGATGATGACAATTAAATAATGCTTTTTTCACTGGAACTCTTAGGAACCCCACTGTTCCTTTTGAAAGTCAGAGAAATATCCTGCCTCTGGGACTTTTAGATTTCACAGGGTGGAGTCTTATAGGATTTACCAGCCCCTCACCCATCACACTCCCCTACGGATTCTCTGCTCCTCCCATTTCCACTTCGTACAACTTATTTCCCATTTTAGTACTCTGAAAGTTTTCAGATCACCTTTGGTTATTTCATCCTCATTCTTCATATCCAAGCATTCATCAAATTCTCCGCTTTCATTACTTAATTCAGTGCTAATATGTCAGATACTGCATGAGAAACTTAATCATAATAGCGCCTTGATTTATACAGTGTTTTAGGGTTTTCAAAGAGCATTCATGTGCATTATCTTATTTAATCCTCACAATGGCCCCTGAAATAGATGATCTCTATTTTACCGATAAACAAATACCGGTAAAAATACCGAGGACCAAAATCAGATAGCTAGTGTGAGGAAGAGTTGTATTTGAGCTCACGTCCAAATTTAAAGCCCAGTGTTCCAAGTAACATGGTCTTCCTCAGTGTCTCCTATGTCTGTCTTACTTTATTCATTTCCACAGTTTCCTACAAGTCCAAACCCATACCATCCCCACCACTGCCTTGTACGGCAGCCTTGGGGTTAGTATCCTTGATTACTGTCTCTCTATTTTGATCCAGATTTAAACTCCAATTCCTTGTTTTTAAACCTATGGTGAATCCTTATTATCTTGGATCTAAGTTACATTCCTCTATAAATCTTTGAAGGTTCTCAATAGTCTGTCCTGATTCTGCACTTGCAAGTATGCGTCCTACCTTCCTTAGCTCGTCTGTCTCCAGAACCTGGCTCCATGATGTGCATGTGGAAAAGCACTCAACAACTTGAGCACATTTTCATGACCCTCTACATTCTATTCTCATCAATAAAAGACTAATTTTTTAAAGAGTCAACTGCACCATGTTAGAATAATCCTAAATTCTGTTTAATACTTACAGTTTATATCTTTGCTATTCAAAGTGTGGACCAGAAGCATACACATCACATCAAAGCTTGTAAGAAATGCAGAATCTTGGGGAACCTTGGGCTTAATAGAGATTTGAATATTAATAAGGTCCTAGGTGACTGGTATGCATATTAAGTTTGAGACGCCCTGGACAAAAGATTCTAGTCACGAAATAATGGGCCAAGTAGAGGCTTTAATTCATAAATGCCTGGGTTTGAATCCCAGCTCTGCTACTAACTGGCTTTATAATCTTGATTAAACTTGTAAAATTCCTTGGGTCTCTATTTCCTAATAATAGCTCACTGACTATGAGTCAGGCATTTTGTATACATTATTACTGCATTTTCAACATTCTTATTGTATTTTAGAGATGAGAACACTGAGGCAACGTGGTATAGTCAGGTAATACAACACATTAGCTGGCAGAGTTGCAGTTCAAACCCTCATCCATTTGATGCTAGTTAAATGCCATTTTCACTTCACTTTTCCATTCTGTATGCTCTATTGTTGAATTTGATCACATATTATTGTGAAGATCAAATGAGATTCAGGTTGTTCTGGGTTTCCTGTCCTATAAAGCTATATACAAATGTTATTAGTTATTCATAGTATTGCTCACCTAAGTTGTTCTGTAATCGCTTGACATATTTTACTTTGTTTCATTTCAGCTATCAGTGTCCTTCCTTATCGCTTGGATATTTGAAGAATGTGAGGTACCAATTCTTGCTGCAAACAAGAAATTCAAGTGCACACTGAAGGTACATGTGGATGCTTGCATAGGTTGATTAGTGATGGGCCAGAGAGGGAATGAAAGGAGTCAGAAGATAGAGGAGAAGAAGATCAGTTGGCATTTGATTTATCCAGGGGAAGAGAAAAATATGAAAGAAAAATGATTAGAAGTAGGACTAGGAAAGTAAAAAAGATGAACCTGGAGGATTTTACATTGTTTAAGTAGGAAGTAGGGAAAATCCTTGAGAATGGCTTAGGCTTAAAAAGCTAAGAAATAAACTGGTCATTGGGTTTTAGATATGAATTTCTCTAAAATGTGAAATGAGTATAGTATTTTTTCAGGAAGTTGGGCTTTCTCACACCATGCTGTTTGTCTTTTTGTATATAAATGTATCATTCACCTATCACTGCTGCTGTGGAACTTCTAAGATGTGGAGAACAATAGAGTGATCAAAGCCTTAGCAACATCTAGGAACCAGAGAGAGCAGGCATTTCTCCTGGAGGTGTTAGTGTCATTTGTCATATCACCAAATGCACATCTACTGTGATTCTGGACCATTCTCCTGCCTTGGTGAGTGGAGTGGTCACCACTGTGTTGAAGATACAGCCATCAAAAGGCAGCTGAATTGTGCCTTCTTTCATGTACACCCCTCTGGGCTACTCTGTTCTCAGTCAGAGGAGAAAAAAGCATATCTGATTTCCAACAGTAGAAGGAGATTTAGAATCTGGGAAGAGAGCAAATAACCAGCAGCTTGGAATGCCTGGGATTACTTTACATGTTAGTCTCAACCGATGGACTGTGTGTAGAAAGCTGTCAAGAATGAATATCTTACAGAATGAAAGCCAAGAGAGTCTAGCTGGTGGAGACAGCTGAATTCCTTTGAATCTCAGAAGAGAATCCAGACTTTCTTCCTAAGCTGGATCAAACTGGACTATATACCTACAATGTATACCCATAACTTGCAGATTTACATGTTGTCAGTATTCTTGTGATACTCACACTGTCTGCAGCTGGTCTAATAGCCCATGATTGAGAAGACATAAATAAAAGTATTGAAAGGATTTCCAATGCCCAGTTTAAGGAGTAAACAAAGAGAGCATCACACACTTTGGTCTGCAGATAACTTTGTATTTCATTCCACCTCCCAGCTGAATAATAATCTGCTCGGGGTTAGGGATCAGGACAACTGAACTACACTTAGAAAATTATAATCTGAGTCTGATTTGAGACTAAAAACACTTTTGTTCAAACTCAGCACTTTGTTATTTAATTGCAGTTTGCTCTGCAAATATACTTAACCTTAATCTATAAAATGTAAAATTAACACATTTAATGGTTGTTCAGTTAAAGTATGATGATATCTGAGAACATTTTTGTAACTGTTGACTTACCTTTTTTCATGTTTGAAACTCTATTTTATGTATAGAAACTTTAAAAATTAGTAAGAGTAACAACTGTTTGCTTTGTGCTAGGCATTGCACTAAAGATTTCATATGCATCCTCTACTCCTTGGAGTATCATTTTGAAGTAGATATTTTTTGTCTCCATTTGACAGATGAGTAAATTAAGGCTTAAAAAAATTAATGAATGAACCCAAGGCAATGTAACTGCTGCGTGATGAAGCCAGGACTTAAATTTCCAGCTGTCTCTTTAAAGCTTGGACCACCTTGGTCTTTGAACTCTGGCATCATAGAAATGGCTGGTTGGCATTCTTAGGACCTGTGGTTAGATTTATAACAATCTGAGGGAAGAGCAGAAGTGTCAGGTGAGCAGATCTTTGCTTCTGCAAAATTCAGAGGCCAATATCTTTAGAGACAAAGGCCTTTCATAGGGGGGGTTCAGTTAACTTTGAATTTCAGATAAACAATACCTTTTTTTTCTTTACTATATCTCATGCAATGTATGGAATACACTTATAATAAAAATTATTCTTTATATTTTTATTTGGTAAATCTGGCAATGCCAATATAGGAAAGCATCAGCCTCAGAATGAATTAGAATTTTCCAGAACCCCTCTCAGGGCTTGGCTGGAATCTGAGCAGTGATTCTGGAAGTAGGAGAGATGAAGGTCAGTGAGGCACAGTGATGAAGGTCAGTGGACAAGCCCGCATTGGGCTTCAGGACATCCATATTCCAAGCTTCGCTACACCCTGTCTGGATGGACTGCCATCTTCCCCTGCCTGCTGGCCATGTGGTTGCAGCAATATGCCCTTTGCTCCTGGGCTTTAGAGCAGAATTGGTCAGAGTCATTGCAGCATAAATGGGTGTCATCTTCAAGAACCAAAGGTTTGGGCAGAGAAGTGGCCATGAAACAGGGTAATGTCTTACAACTATCTGTAAGAGCAGAGGGTGTGAAGATAATTTACATGTAAAAACTGAAAACCAATTCATCCAGAGCTAATTTCAGCTCAGACCAGCAGGAAAATTGCTGTTCAAATTGGTATTTCTATTGCCAGGTTTATTGACAAACATGAGATAAAAAGGCCTCTTTGTATCACAAATTTGTTATATGCTTAAAAAAATAGAAAAGGGGGTTTATACTCCCCAGTTGGTGGCATATTGAATTTTGACAGACCTTCTCTTTATAAGTGTGAAAATGCTGATGGTTGTTGAGCCGGGATGCAACCCCATTCCGTGAACAGCAACATGACTCTGGGTCTTTGGATGGAAACTTTCATCAGTGCACGCTTCGGTGAATTCTCCCTCCTCCCAGGAGGCCTGTTCTCATTTCAAAGCTGGGGAAAGCAGGAGCCAGATAAGGGAAGTGACTTTCCCAAGGTCACAGACGGACAAATGTGCTAGCTGCTGGGCAGATCAGAGCTCAAATCCTCTATAGCTGGGCTTAGACCGTCATCCCTCCACCATCCCCCAAACCTCCCCCGCAACCTATCCAGGGAAGCCCAGGATGCCTAGACCACCCCTTCAAAACAGTGGGAACTTTCCACCTCTCCTCATCAGTTCACAGCCACCTTATGGCCTGAAAGCCTGCTCCTCTTCTCCGTGGCTCTGTTGTCTCCCAGCCCTTTCTCACCAGTGTTTGCAATCCTCGGCTTCACTCAGTCTGAAGTATGTAGGGATCATAACTTGTGGGTTGGTACAAGAAGCCAGCAGCCCTTCCATAATTGCCACTGACATGGAAATACAGGAGCAAATGAGTAGCAATTCATGTCGCCGCATGACAGAACAAAAACCTCTACCGAGGAATTAAAGCCATAAATACCCTGCAGGGCTCCTACCTGTGAGCTTGTTCCTGACATCTGGAATGGCAGCTCACTGGAGCCACTCTGCTGTCAGCGTCCTGCTGCATGCTGGCTGCCATGAAGCTGTGAGAGCAGAAGGGACAAGAAGGGGAAGTCGGGGGAGTCAGGCCTGGGGTGGGAGGATTTCCAAGGGAAACCTGGTGACAGACAGGTCACTTTCCCTTACCATGACCACAGCGACTAAGAGGCCCAGACTCACTCACTCCCACTTGGAGCCTCCCCGAAAGCCTGCCTGCCACGAGAGTTCCTGTCCTTCTGAGACGCATAACAGCTTTGTGGTTGATCTCCCATCTGGTTGACAGGAATGACAGCTCAGAGTTGTGCTCCTGGAGGGGGAAAGTGCTGTGGGCAGGGAAGAGGAAAGAAACTGCAGCTTGGGGTTGCCCACACGGTCGTGGCAGGCTCTAACAGGCTGCAGAGATGAGGGAAGCAGGCAAGAAGCTCAGAAGAAAGCCAATTGATGACCCTTAGAAGGTGGGAATTTTACTAACGGGGTTCTCTCGGCAGATGTTTACTATTTCTGGAGCTGGGAGGATGCTGGTGGTGGGGATTGCATCCTATGCTAGAAGCAGCTGTTGAAATGTGATTCTATCATTGTGGCAGGGATTCCCAGACTCGCTGCTTTTTCCTGGGACCAACAGTATTTGCAAAATGAAATGGATCCTTAGCTACTCATGACAATTTGCATAGTTTTTTTTTGTTTGTTGTTGTTTTGTGTCATTTTTTTTGACTACTGTTATAAAGTGAAAGCACAGTGTTTTCTAGGGGCCTTGAGTTGAGTACTAATTGGATGGGTAATGACTGGAGACACTTCACCTTTGCATACCCTGTATCTCTATCCACCGTTCAACACAGGTGCTAGTATGATTGAGCTCCTGAATGCAGACCAATTCTAGTAAGTCATTCCTCACAAGGATGGCCTTGGTGGCTGCTGGAAACTCTCATATGCTCTTTGTGCCTTAGTTTTCCTATTTGAAAAATAGGAAAAAAAAAAATTAGCTTGTCTTAGTTCATTTGGCTGCTATAACAAAATACCTTAGACTGGAGGTGGCTTATAAACAGGAGAAATTTATTTCTTATAGTTCTGGAGGCTGGGTGGTCCAAGGTCAAGGCACTGGCAGATTTGGTGTCTGGTGAAGGCAACCTTCTCACTGTGTCCTCATATGGTGGGAGGGGTAAGGGCACTTTCTAGGTTGTCTCTTGTAAAGACACTAATCCCATTCATGAGGGCTTCATCCTCGTGGCCTAATGACCTCCCAAAGATTTCACCTCCTTGTATTACCACTATGGGGATTAGAATTTCACCATATAAATTTTGGAGAGATGTTCACTTCAGTCCATTACACAGCTGCACATCTTTTTTTAATCACTTAAGTGAGTGAGTAAGGATCTGAGATTTGAGGTCTAAAGAGCTGTCTTCCACCTGTTGTTTACCCAGACGAAAGCAGCTGAGCTTTTGTCTTCCTGGTTCTACATAAAATGGAGAAGGACAAAATGAAGAAAACGGAAAGGAGTTCTTCCTTTCAATAATTTAGGGATAGAATTAGAAATGCCATATTTTTATGTATAAACCAATTTTGAGATTCTATGACATGAAGATAAGAATAAACAGCAGGAGTCAAGATAGATGCAGGCTATCCTACTTTACATCAAGGCAAAAACCAGGAGGCACTAGCTCAAAACATCTCCCCACTCCTGGCTGTCATGTGGCTTCCACTTTTTAGGCCCCAGAAGAGCACTTCATATGTGTTTGGGTGCTGACCAGCAGAGGAGAAAAATAAGGATTTTAAGTTGACCTGCTCTGCAGGAAAGTATAATGGTACAGCTGCCAAACGAGGTAAACTTATCTGCTTTTCGACCTGTTCATGGCACCTCACCAATACCTTGATATAGATGGACTCTTCTTTGCCTTAACATTCAAATATGTTGCTCTAAAATTACTTGAGTTTTCATCACTATTTTAAAAAATTTATTGTACTTTAGATTCTGGGGTACATGTGCAGATCATGCAAGATTGTTGCATAGGTACATTCATGGCAAGGTGGTTTGTTGCCTCCATCCCCCCATCACCTATACCTGAAATTTCTCCCCCACGTTATCCCTCCCCTACCCTCCCTCCCACTATCCCTCCCATAGCTCCCCACAACGGACCCCAGTGTGTTGTCCCCCTCTTTGTGTCCAAGTGTTCTCATTGTTCAACACCTGCCTATGAGTGAGAACATGTGGTGTTTGATTTTCTGTTCTTGTGTCAGTTTGCTGAGAATGATGATTTCCAGGTTCATCCATGTCCCTACAAAGGACACAAACTCATTGTTTTTTATGGCTGCATAGTATTCCATGGTGTATATGTGCCACATTTTCTTTGTCCAGTCTATCATTGATGGACATTTGGGTTGGTTCCAGGTCTTTGCTATTGCAAACAGTGCCACAGTGAACATACGTGTGCATGTGTCTTTATAATAGAATGATTTATAATCCTTTGGGCATATACCCAGTAATGGGATTTCATCACTTTTAAGACATAGTGGTACAACTTGGTAACAAAGAAAGAGTGTGGTCTTAGAACAGAGCTTCAGCTCCAAATCCTGACTTCCCTACCAGCAAACCATGTGACCTAAAGCATGTGACCTTCTCTATGTCCTGTGGTCTTACCTAAAAGTAAGGATGCTAATCCTCGCCTGCTGTGTTGTGGAAGGCTAGGGGACCACCCCTTTGCTCAGCAGTTGCCGGGCACTGAATTAATTGTTTCCTGTGCTCCTTATCCCTAGAAGTTGTCAGCACGTGCCACTGCTTCTGCTAAAGGAGAGAGTAAATAACCTGGCAATATAATCTAATTTTGTGTTTATTTCTGTAAGGGGAGATGGCTGCTTTTAGCCTCACCATTTCCAACTTGCAACCAAGACAGTATGTTCACTGAAGAAGCCAAGATAGTACATTTGACCTACTAGGCACCCAGGAAGAGAATGAATATTCATGCAAATAAAACATCAAAGACTTGAAAAATTCTTCTAGGGGTTTTCAGAGGTCCAATCTTTAGAATGTAAAAATTACATAAATAAAAATTTATGTTTAATTCTTTTAAAAAAATATTTTGTAAATTCTCATTAAAGAAACAGTATCTAGGGAAGTATATATCTTATCTTGCTATCTATGTGAAATAATGGGACAGAAAGGCATACGTGTTTGCTTATATATGATAGACTATTTCTGGAATGATTCATGAGAAACCAGTAACTGGGTGACTTCAGGAAGAAGAACTTGGTGTGAATCGGGAATCAGAGGAAACTATTTCACTGTGTGCTTTTTGGCCCTTGTGAATTTTGAGCTATGTGAATGTATTGATTAGCTATTCACAGTAAAAATAAAGAAAATTAAACTTAGAGATTGTATCTTGTGAAATCAATGTACTTTCTGTTCATTTCTAAAAAGTTAAATATTTGTAAAACTCTGCCATGGCAAATGTACTTCAAAAATACAATGTTGGCTCTAGTTAACACCCAGAGAAAATCCCCTTATTTTGTATCCATTATTGTGCTGGTTCATCAAGGATTTAACTCCCAGAGTAGTCCTATTACCCCTGTGAATTGTGTGTGTGTGTGTGTGTGTGTTTCACTCTCTCTCTCTCTGTGTCTGTGTGTATGTGTGTGTGTGTCTCTCTATGTGTGTGTGTCTCTCCCTCTGTGTGTGTGTGTGTGTGTGTGTGTGTGTGTGTGTGTGTGTGTGTAGGGACTTCCCTGGCTAGGTAGGGCTCAGCCCTAATGAGGCTGAGGTCTTGGGTCTGACCTGCAGATGGCCAGTTTAATTGCACTCTGTTCTGGGGGCACAGAGTGTGCCTTTCACCCTGATTAGCTGCTTGCGAATGTGGCCGTTGGCCTTGCAGTGGCAATCCTGGTAGCAAGCCTGATGAAATCCACACAAGTTCAGCTCTGAGTAGAACGACCAGTGGGAGGTCGGGGGGGGCACCCATGTAAGGGTGGAGGGAAACTGGGTGAGGGTGGGGGACAGACACAGGATACTTACAAACCAGTGCTCCCCAGCAGCGGGGACAGGTCTGCCAATCCATTTTCTGCCCACTGCCCTCTTCTGTTCACACACTTGACTTTTAAACTTTGTGGCTAGAGTTGGTGCAAGTGCTTAAGTGGGCTGGGCTGAGGGTAGAGGTGTTGCAAAAATGCCTACAGAGCTTTACTGGAAGTTCTAACTAAATATCTGAACACATTTTGGGAGTCGGCAGGTCTGGGATTAATTCCTCCTCTGCATTCTGCCTCAGATCAGCACTTGTGATATTTTAGACATGAGAAAGTTTTCAGAGTGACATGTAGGGTGTGTGTATGTGCATGTGTGTGCATGCCCTATGTGGGGTGTGTGGGTGGGAGACACAGAATGTGAAGGCTGTGCCTTCCTTCTCAGTATTGAAAGTTTTCTAGATACCCCTGAGGGTGAGGTGGGCTGGGGGGGGTTCTAACCTGTCTAACCATATCTGTCCCTCTGCAATTTCTCACATAAGAGTCCCAGGCCCACATAGTGACAACCGGGTTAGAATCACAGTTTTAATAATATACACTTTTGAAACTTTATTTTTTCTAGCCCTGCTCCCGTGTTAATTGTTTCATTTGCTAGGACTGGACAAGCCTTGGAAATAGGCTTATCTTTATTTTGCATATGAAGAAACTGGGGCCAGCCTCAAGAGTCTCCTTCAATATCAAGTCTTGAGACTCACACTATTTCTCATCTATGAATAAGAGGTTTGCGGATATTTGGTATTTCTGGATCGTGGTTGGATTCAGAAGCCAGAAAAACGTGGTGAGAGTAGGGAGCTTGCTCACAAATTCAATTATATTTCTTGAAGAACATTTTCATTGATTTAAGCCAAATTTGAGGCCACTTCTCATTTCACCTGAAGTTAGTCCTAATAGCTAGCTACCTGTTGGTGTTCATTGGTGCTGACCTAGCAGGAAGTTATTGATAAATATCATGTGTTTACCCAGTAATTACCCATGTGAATTACTCACTAATTATGCTCAGCGGGTGCAAAAGTCATTAACACAACACATCCCTGGCACTGGGGGTAAAGGAGGCAGACCGTGTTGTATTAATTTAGTAATTGCTTGTTATTCACCCTATCTGAGGGTAATTTCACCTCAGAACAATGAGAAAGAGCTGCATGTCCATCTGTTGAAGCCATTTGTTAGTACAAGTCAAGGGCAGAACTGGACACGTGTGAGTGTGAGTGTGATTGGCCTCTCATCCTCCTTGTGTGAACTATGTGAACAGCCAGGCCGGGAGGGATATTGGAGGTCTCAGGCCAGCCCCAGTGGCAGAAGAGCTGGCTTTAACAGCTGTGTTGCCATTACCCGTGTGGGTCTGTCCTCAGCAAATTTAAAATCCTTAGGCCAGCCTCCCAATGCCCAGCATGTTCCTCAGCTGCTGTGTGCTCGGGGAATTAAAACTAATTTTAATATTAGCCCTAAGCAAAGCATAATTAGAAAGATAAATCTTCAGCAACTCTCTCCTACCCAGGCCTCTCCGCTGCCACCACCCACCCCCGTCCCACCTCCCTGCCATCATGTATTATGAAGCCCAGTGTAAACGGCTTTGAGATTATCTGTAGCAACACTAAACACATTTGTTCAGTTAATTGAAAGTTGGTTTGGAAGTCAGACAGGCAGCAGTGGTGTCTGTGAGGTGTCCTGCCTCCAGACCCTGGGAGGAGGAGACAGCTGGGTGGGGACCTTCCCCGCTCATTCTTTCAGATCCCCAGCCCACACATCATTTGTTTGTGGAGTAGACGCTGGCTTGTCATGGCCACACGAACCTATAAAACCAATGGTGAGATATTTCTTGCACTGCATAAGACTCCCTTGGACTTCCATCTTCGTCTCTGGAAATAACTGTTCATCTTTCACAGTTTTTTGTCGTTGCAGAGAGACTGTCCTCAAGGAGGAGACCAGGATGACAGGCACGTGTCTGGCAACTTAAGGAAGGGGTGTCCATGGGGGCAATCAGCTTCGCTTCCCCCTGGGAGCAGACACCATGGTCTGGAATGATGGTCAGGAAGTGGGCTGCTATCTGCCCACCTACGGGTGAGGTAGAGCTGGGCTCAATGTATTCATGAAGACAGCTGGATTCTCAATTAAGGAGAAAAAAGAGGCTTTAAAATTTAGGGGGAACTTGGCCTGTGCATTGGCTGACTAAGAACTTCCTGCTTTACTCTGTTGAAAATGGGCTTGGCTAATGATACTAGGCCATTTTGGGTGGGAAGACCGAACTCTATTTCCTAGTTCTTACTTATCTTCTTCCAGGAACCAGCACGAGGTTGCCTTCTAATTCACATGTCTCATCATTTCACTGAAGATTTATGGAATGCTTCTCCCTTTAAAAGTGTTAAGTACTTGCTGTCAGCTTCACCATCACAGCCTGCGAAGTCGACACTAAAGAGAGAGAAGTGGAAATTTCGGCAAAGTAAGAACAAAAGCCAGCCACATTGCAGGGCTCAGAGCTCGTCCTGGCAGCTGGGGATGTCTCCTCCCCAAGTCTGACGTGAAAGGTCCCTTTCCAAGCTCGCTGGAGACTCTCCGACCCCCATTTCTTCCAGTCCTGAGCCCTGGCTATTGTGCTTTCCCTGCGGGCACCTCAGACATCACCGGCAGCAGAGCAGAATCCCAAGCCTTCTGTTTTTCACATATTTCCCACACCTTTTCTACCCTACAACTGTCATCTTTGGCTTTCTTTAAAAATTTCTACTCTTTATATTACGAGGTGTTAAAAACAGGGAGGTGGGGGCGTGGATCTCAGCTCAATTAAGGAACATCAGAGTCAGCTTTCCCCCGACAGCAGCAACCCCCATTCCTCACCCTGCCCCAAGTTCAAGTTCTAAACCTGGAGCGTTCCACCAACCTACTTGCCCTCATCCTCTGCAGTGCATACCCCCAGATCTCTCCTCTTAAGTCTTCCAGTTATCCCCCAATTTCGTGATCTGTGGTTGGTGCTCTAAAGAAACAGGTAGGACCTTGCTAGCACCCTAATCATGAAGCTCTGGCTGCGTGGGTCAGGGAGCTCTAAGAAAGGAAAGCCTGTGCAGAAGGTTGAGGTAGAAGGAAGTGTGTGCATCACAGCTTCATCCCCGCTCGCTGGGCCGCAGGTGCTTCCAAGGTACTTGCAAATACACCACATATAGTACACGCACTCCTCCGTGCCTTTTCTCAGGCTCTTTCCTCTGCCTGGGATTTCTTTATTTTTTCGTGGGGGAGATATTCTTGGTACTCATTCACGGATCATTCAGCGTTAACCCCTTTTTCAGTGCTTTCCCCAGTGACCTTAAGGCTGACTTAATCCCTCTCTCCTGTGACTCCCTGTTGCCCTTAGCCACAGACGAAGCATGTGGGGGACAGGGGGATGATTATTCCATTAGTTTGCAGGCTTCTCTATGACATCTTGTACTCGATTATCTTAAACTACCTAGTGCCAAGAGTGATACCAAGACACAGAGTAGGTCCTGAATGAGACCAGAGCAAACCTAACTCCCAAACCAAGCCAGCACTTTCCATGGGTCACCTTGACCTTTCTAAACACAGTCCCGGGGCTCTGTAGGAAGAGGACTGGCATCTATTATTACCCACTACTTGCTAAACTGTGACAAGTCCCTTACATCTGTTCCTTCATTTAATTCTCAGAATAAGTGAAATGGGCATTTTCATTCTCATTAAGAGATGCAGAGTTACTTAGAGAGGTTAAGGTAGCTTAGACTCATCAATTGCAGATTTCCTATGCAAACCTACATTTCTCTGGCTCTAAAGGACATGTATTTTCCTAGCCTTCGCTGTCTCCTCAGGGAGCTGAGCAGGAAAGAGTATTTCCTCTCTGCCAGGAGCACCCACTTCTGAGAGCTGCTGTTCCAGCTTCACAGGGATTTGTCCATCTCCTTTGCAGAGATTGATTGAACCTCCGTGGGGGGAGGCCAGGCACATTCGCTTCCTTCAGGGAATCTCTTCTGTGTCTCTGACGTAAACAAACACTTTCTGACCAAATCCCAGGCTCTCCATTATGCACTGCCTTCTATTTTCTGGCAGTGCCTGCAATTGGTTGCATGGGGAAAGTCCGCCTGGCTCTGGAGTGGAAACTCCATGAATTTGCTTTGAATGTGGGGGAATTCACAATCGCTGCTTGAAAACAGTTTTGCTTCCCAAACACAGTCCTTCTGAGCTGGCCCACCCCGCTTCTCTCTTGTTAAAATGCCACTTATTTGGCTTTTCAGCCATATATAGGTTTTATATGATCCATTATGTGATGCTTTAATTACTGTTTTTTATTGATTATGATTGTATTTGAATTTCCACGGATTGCCAAGAGTGACTTGGCAAAGGGCACACAAAGACAATATTATAATATTATTATCAGGGAGGCAGCAGGCCTGGGTTACAAAGTGAAAAACTAAGTAGCAACTGAAGGGAAGGGAAGGTCCTCCTGACTGGTGTGGCTGGCGTGTAATTGCGAGTCTGCAGTGGGTTGCTCATCAGGCCTTTGTTTGGAGTAAATGCTCCTAGAAGGAAGCAGCTGAGAATCTTCCCCAGTGTTGTATAGCACTTGGTAGGACTTCAGTGAAATGTGCTGTACTTCCCGTACAAAAATAACAGCAGCCCGTTTTCAATGTGCTTGCCAGCAATAACGCTGGCTGTGCTGGGATCCAGCTCTAAATACCTTCTCACTGGATCCCCACCACGATGAGGGCCACAGATTCAGTGAAACAAAATGTCCCATGTGAGTACCACTGCTCTCCACTGGTCAACCTCATATTATAAGTGGCCACCAACATGCATAGTTCATTTGCACTAAAATCAGTGCTCTGTGAAAGGGCTTTCCTAGAAGCCAGATGCATGGAGCCATCACGGCTCACTCATTGGTCATTGATTTACTAAAATTTTCATAAACGCCCATCCTGTGCTAGGTACTCCTCTCTCCTAGCCCACAACCTGAGTAATTAGGGATGAGGAATACATGGTCATAGCTACAAAGGATTTAAAGATCTAGGTCCTAACTTCATGGAGCTCAGTATCTGGTGAGGGTAGACAGAAACCCAAAACAACAATAATATCACCCTATAGGGGTTCAGGTTTGACTTTACCACCCTATACACTCTAATAACACCAGGTCATTATCAAGTCGTCTACATTCATGTTCTGAGCTGAAGAACCAAAATGTCAGTGCATTCCCTGCCCCCAGAATCACGTATTTATTCTCAGAAAAGATGAGCTAAAAATCAGCTCTTTGCGGAAGGAGCCATTTTGCTTGCTCACAGTTTCAGAGGTTGCTAGTCTCTGTGTTCAGTCAGAGAAGGCATCCTGGTTCTTCCTTCAGGACTTTGGGCTTTTTGGTGGAAAAGATGCTGGAGGAAGAGTATAGATCTGCCAGAATTGAATAAAAACATCTTCAGAGAGGACAGATAAAAGGGAAGAGAGCAGCAGGTCCTAAACGGGCAGATAGGCAGTCCCACAGGAAGAGAGCCACCTTCAGGAGAGAAGGTTGAGGACTGAGCAGGGATCTGGGGTGGTGGGCATGGGGGAGAGCAGGGCACAGCCTTACCCACAGAGAAATGGAGGAAGTCAGCCGTATGTGTGCAGAGTGGCTTGGTGCCAGGCGAGCACGGGGAATCTTCAAGGGGGATAAATACTCAGAGATTTCCAACCCTTTTGGGATGAGTGCCAGGGAAAGAGGCCAAGATTCCAGGGAACACAGCCAGGACAGGGTTATTATAATCCCTGGGAGGATTCATTTGCCAGCTACTGAAGCAAAAGCAAGCAGCACCCTGAAATGGAGACTAGCTATTTCAGAGCAATTAGCCATTGGTGCCTGCTGCTGTCTTTGGAGAAGCTCCAGAAGCCAGTAGGGTAGAAAGGAGGGCAGGGAGCCCTGGTCTGCTGCAGGAGAGATGACTCCATCTTGATGTCTTCCCACTTGACAGCTCCCTGCAAATCCAACACCAGACCTGAGATCCGAGGGGCTTCTGCTCCTACTGGGTTCGTGCCCTGCCCTCAGGACGGCACTGACTGAGCCATCACAGGCAACACATGTACAGAACAATCCCTGGTTGCCCAAGAGCATAAAGTCCACAGTATTAGAGCAGACCAGATTCTCTTCTCACATCAGGGTTTTGAGCCTGGCATCCATTAACACTTTAGAGATTTTGTTTTTGGGTGAATCACCCAATGAATCACCCAAAATTAGTTATAAAATTGTTCTATGTATATGCATTTTTCTGGTGAGAAGATCCAAATATTTATGAGAATTTCAAAGGGTCTGTAATTTGTTCATACTACTTTGTCCATTCTTAGTCAAACAGAGAAAGGCTAAAGAGGTCTTACTCCACCCATACTCTCATTAATGCTGTCAACTGTCACTCATCAACATGGCCTCTTTAAAAGGAGTCCAACAAGACATGGGCATATTTGGGGCAAAGGCAGGATGGGAGATAATTGCACTTAAAAGGATTAAGCCACTGCTCCATGAAGGATTCACCAGTGTCTTTTTAATCTCCACACTGCCTGTTCTGAAAACTTTCCAGGCTCTGGTCTCACTGACTTCTGTGCCTTGGGGCTTCTTTCTGGACATCCTGGTGACAGCTTTCACTCATTTGCTTTGGTCTGGGATCCTGCAAAGTCCTGAGGTATGACTTGTGTTCACTGCCCTGTGTGTCTCTCCCCGCTTTCCAATGGGCTTGGCCACTCCCTGGAAAATGTCCACTGGAGAAGAAAGAGATTAGGTGCTATTGTAGTTGAACAAAACAACAACAAACTTCCAACTTTATGGAGCTAGAGAGGCAGGTATGTCTACTGTTTTATTTCACAGTGTTGGATACAGGAAGAACAGACTGGGTGGATGCTGCCCCACCTGTCTGGATAGATGAGACTGGAGGGGAGCCAGGCAATGCATAGGTGTGGAGATGCTATCCTAGCAGTAATAATGCTTAAAGCATTTATGTCAATATAAAGGAGTCCCAGCAACTCTTTAAGGAAGGATCTCTTTGTGCATTGCAAAGTAACTCTCCAAGTCTTTGCTGTGTGAAGACACTGTTCTCCATCCTGGTCTTTTTCTCACAGCTCTCCACTTCCAGCCACCTCCCCCAAACAGAGCTGTTGCTCAGGTGCTGCCCATAGCGAGGGCTGGGGTAAAATGCCTTTGCTTAGAGCTAAGACAAGATACATTTTACTTTGTTCTTTTCCACATACCTTGTGATGGGGTCATTGGAGGGGATTAGCACTTTCTAGACTGAAGCTGAACTTGAATTGGCTTTTGAGGAATCACATCTCCATGGATCTATGCTTGTACTGAAACAGTGGAGAGAAGAGCATGACCCCAGCAATATTCTGCAGGAAACAGCTCCAGCAAACTCTGTGCTGGATGCTGAAGGGCGAGAAGAGAGAAGAGATAACGGGGTATCAGAGGAGTCTGGATGGCTAGTCCCAAGTGCTTCACCTTGGGAGTCCCATTCCAACCACTAAGGAAATGATGAAGCTGCCTGTGACTCTCCCCTGTCCCCGGAAGGATGGGCTGGGAGCAGCGGACGTAGGCACAGGACACAGCAGCAGTGTGGGTGCTACTGCTGGGTCTGTTGGAGAAGGGGAATGGCTACTTCAGTGTTTATTTCTGACTCCCCCAGAGGATAGTAACCGTGCAGGTGATCCTGCCTCCCAGTCATGCATACCTGTGCATTTCCTCACCTCCCTTTCCTGACTATGCTTCTCAAGGACTCACATTTGAAGAAGTTGGCATTTCTGAAGCACTCACTTTTTGAGAGACCATCTAAAGAAGAGGTAGTTTAGAATGGAACTTGTTTTTTAAGGCCTAATGGAGGTGACGCCTCTGCCCCTGACACTGGTTGCCTAACCTTTGGACCAGGTCATGCCCCACTGCACCTAGATGCATCCCATCTGTCTGGCACTCTTTTTGTGCCCTAGCCTTGACTCCTTGCTCCACCCCAGGCTCCTGGTTGCAGGGACCTGCTTTGCATGCCTTTCTCCCCCTGACCCCATGTGGCTAGCACAGGGCTCTGAGGAGGGACATGGGCTAGGCAGCAAGGTGGTGGGGCAAGTCATTCCTTGGTGCCTGCCCTTCCCAGTGTACTCCTCTCTCCCCACCACTTGCGCATTTGTCTACAGGTCAAAGACAAAGTGATTCAGGGGCACCCATAGGATGTGCCCAAAGCCAGAGAGCAGTCCTATTTCTGTGCTCTAAAGTTGAAGGAGCTTATTGCATAGAAATGATCGTGCATCTCTCCATGGCTTTGCTAGTATCATCGGCTGGTTGGCTGCAGACCTGCCCATCTCCTCCCTGGGTTACCGCCAAGTTACCATTCTCTGCCAGAGTCATCTTCTGATTAGGACTCTGGGCTCAGGTCATGCCTGAGGTAGTCCTTTAGCTCCAGCTCGAGTAGCATAACTGTCAAAGCTCTCTTGGACACCTGGGTGTGATGCAGGTGACCAGGGGAGGGGGTTAGATGGCTCAACCTCAGCCAAGAAGTTTAGGGGCTGGCTTTGGGGCTGCTGCCTGTGCTGCCTGCCCAGCCATAGGGGGTCTCTGCTAATGGGAGGGACCTGTTGGCAAGGCACAGCTGAGCCCGGCTCCTAGGGATTGGCGCATGCCACAGAGGCCTGCAGGGCTGACAGGAAGTTGGTAGCGGGCAGGGGCGCAATTGCCACCCTTGCCTGAGAGGCGGGATCTGGCTCCCGCACCATCTGAACATCTTGATTTGCTGCTAATTGAGCAGCTGATACCCGCAAAGCCACGTGGCCCACAGCAGCTGAGACCAGAGCTTCCAGCCTCTAGCTCACTGGAAGCCACAGAACCCAGAACCATGCCTGCCCAGAAACTGCCTGGCAGGGCCCCCAGCCAGCGAGGGGCAGGGACCTGGTTGCAGGACCGAGGGAGACCAAGGGAGACCTGAGTCCCCAGCTCAGGTGCCTCGGAGCCTGGCAGCTGGCTGCACCCGGATGTCCTGAGGTGGAGAAAGGATGGTCTCAGCCTCATTATCCTGCTTCAAATCCTCTCCATGTCTGCATGTGTTGGAAGCTGTTGTCCCTGTTTTATGGTCATGGGAACGGAGCAGAGGAAAGGGAGACAGCCGGGAAACAGCTCACAGGCAGCAAGGCTGGGAAGCAACCCCAGGAGCAGTTGGCTTCAGAGTTCATGCTTAACAGACTCGAAGACGGTATAGACTAGAAAAAGAAGGATTTGTCTTTCTGTGCCTGGCTTATTTCACTAAGCATGGTGTCCTCTAGCATGTTCATCCATGTTGTCACATGTGGCAGGATTCCTTCTTTTTTAAGGCTGAATACTAGTCTATTGTATGCATACACCACATTTTAAAACCCATTCATCTGTTGCTGGCTTCTTTGGTGATCTCCACATCTCGGCTGTTGTGAGTAGTGCTACCGTGAGTTATCTGTGAATTATTTGCTGTGCAAATAACTCTTTCGGATCCTGATCTCAACTCTTGTAGAAACAGGCACATAACCATGTGGTGGCATCTAAAATAGTCCTACTCGTAGGAGCAAGAATAGAATGGTGGCTGCTGGGGGTTTTGGGGTGGGGGTATAAATGTTAGTTATACATGATGGACAAGTTTTAGAGGTCTGCTGTGCAAAATTATGCTTACAGATAACCACGGTTTATTTTCCACTGAAAACATCTGTTCAGTTCAGAGGATAAATCTCACATTGTTTTCTTATCACAATACAATAGTTTATTTTGAAAAAAAGGAAAGAAGAACCCCTAATGACTGAATGAGCATATCATTTATGAATTTCTTTGGAATATTTTGAAATATTCTGAATATAAGGAAGATTTGGGACCTTAGAGTAGTAATTATCTTGTACTCACCTGATAACGTGTAAAGCATGCTTTTATATCTATCATCATATTTGGTCCTCATAACCACTTTCATGAGGTGCATATTTTCTAGGATTTTTTGGATGTGCCTAAACTCAAGGTCCAGGTGAGTAGGAAGCTCCCCTTGTCGCACAGCCTGCACCCACCTTTGGATGCTAGCTCAAGTGTGCTCCCGCACGGCACCTGGAGCCATCGGCAGAATCAGTGTTGGGATGGGCATCCCTCTATCCCAGGCCTTTGCTCTGCAGTCAAGCCCCTTGCTGTCCAGCTTTGACCTGGCGCATGCTGATGAGTCTGTTCCAATCACTGCTCATTTCTGTGGTGTCATCCTTTAAATCCATTTGTTCCATTATTTGATTAATCCAGGGGGATTAAGCCAATGCGCAGAAGCTTTGATGTGGCAGGAGGAGTGTTTAAGCATTTCTCTCTCCCCCTGTAAGTGCTTCTCCCCTCCTGGTAGTACAGGGGAAAGAGAGGCAGGGCACATGCAGGTGAGAGAGGGCATGTGGCCCTGCAGATGAGAAAGGTGGCAGAAATGAAGGGAATGATCTGGAGTCTCACAGTTTTTTACTGAAAGTGAAAAATCAATCCATGACCTTAAAGAAGTTTATGAATTCCTAGCTTAGGAATCAATGCACATCGATTTTTGTGCCTCTGCCTGGGCTGTACATGTACACTATCAAGCAGTGAAAGCTATATTTTGCTGGACTTGGATTGGGGGATGAGCAAGAGCCATTTTTGCCACATTGCCAAGAGTCAAAAAGAAAAATGAAGAAAATAACCGTTTGCCCACTGAAGATCTCAGTCCAGAGCCTGGGACTTCTGGCTCTGTCTGACAATTTCAGGGTTCTAAGGCAGCTCCATCAGAGGATGAGCATCATGCATTCCTGAGGGCAGGATCCTGGTTTTTCCTCCCTGACCCCTTCATGGCCCCAAACATTTCCACCAACAACCCCCCCTTTCCCAAGATGGTTTTCCAAGCTTTGCTTTACAGGGTAAAGGGTTGCTAGGAGTAGGAATGGTGGGAGATAAACAGTACGTGTCATGGAACGGCACCTTCATAATTTCCATTTCAGCAGCGTATCTTCCATTGAAAGAACAATTTTCCATACATTATGTCCTTTGATCATCAACTTCCGGAGCTGACTGGAGCATGTATCAGTTCCTCATTCACAAATAGGGCACGGAGGTTAAGGAAGCTTGGGCCTCGATTAAGATCCTGTAGCTGTTAGGGCCACACCCAGCACTTTACCCAGCTTGTCTTCATCCCAGTCTCCTACACTGGGGTGGGTCCTGTGGTGTGCAGAGGACAGAACAGCTTGGCTGTGATGGAACCTCCAGGCTAAAGGAGAACAATCTTTACATGTAGGGCAAATGTGTCAACATGTACATGAAGCACGTGAAAGAGGCAACGTGGTGGAGTCAGTGTAGAACACGTTCAGGGACCCTAAGATGGAGGGGCCGGCAAGGACACCCTGAAGGTGCAGCCTGGGGGAGCTGCTGGGCCTAGGAGTTGAGTCCCCCCAGGGATGCCAGGTTCGGCATCTCCAGCACTGAGCAGCAGTCATGGGGCACAGGCTCACAGGGTGGCTCAGCTGCTGGGGACAGTGCCACCAGGGATGACCCCGGCACGTGGCACGTCATGCCGCAGGGGACCTCTGCACCCCAGCACCCCATATGCCTGCTCCTGAGAGGGGGGCTGCCATCACCTGGTGCCTTGCCCAGAAGCCCAGTGTCCTGCTGCCTTCCCTTCCACATCTCCTCAAATGCTCTTATTTTTTTCTCTCTAATTTTTAGACAATGATTAGTCCCACAAGTGCTTTCTTCAAGAGTTGTATCTGGAGTATTTATTATTTTTTATTTTTTGATTGTGGTAAAAAAAATATGAGTTCTACTTTCATAACAATTTTTTAAGTGTACCGCATGTTGTTAACTCTACACACAATGTCATACAGCAGATTTCTAGAACTTGTTTATCTTGTAGGACCAAAACCTTACACAGATTGAACAGAAAATTCCTCTTTACTCCCCCAGCCCTTGGCAACTGCCATTCTGCTCTTTGATTCCATGAATGTGACTACTTTAGATGCCACATGGAAGTGAGATCATGCAGTATTTGTCTTTCTGTGTCTGGCTTATTTCCTTTACCATACTATCTTCCAGGTTCATTCATCTCGCCACATATGGCAGGATTTCCTACTTTTTAAAGGCTGAATAACGTTCCAGGTCAATGTTCTTTATCCATTCACCTATCTATGGACATTTAGATTGTTTCTATAGCTTGGCTATTGTGAATAGTGCCGCAATGAACTTGGGTGTGTAGATAATTTTTGAAACCTCACTTTCAATTATTTTGGATAAATACCCACAAGTAGGATTGCTGGATCATATGGTGGTTCTATTTTTAATTTTTTGAGCATCTTATATTTTTCTTGAATCTGAAGTCCATCCTCCTCTCTTATTCCCCCATCTCTCTTAGTTCATCCAGGATCTCATAATTTCTTACACAAAGCACTGGTGTCTCTCCCCCCATGTGCATATTATTTAATTTTTTAATTGTCATTGTCGTGGAATAACCAACTCTAGCTATCAATGATGATTTCTTCTCTTTTTTATTTATCCACTTTCTTTCTTCCTTAAAATGATAAGTCAGAAGCACTGGCCAGCACTATGGGCATGGGGTGCCCTGAGTGAGAGATGGTCCCCCCACTGCCTGGAATTGCTGAAGCACTATCCTGGGCTCAATCTGTGGGACAGCATCACCTAAAAAAAATGTGGTTAAAGTTTTCTAACAACTTGGTCAGACAGGACACCTAAAATTAAAGGGAGTTCCAAAAAAGCTGTCAGTGTTATGCATCAAAATTGGTGACCTGCAATTCCCAGACACTAGCTCCATTTATTGGTGTGTATTACCAATAAATCTGAGAGGCGTTGAAATGTCATGTTGAAACAGAGCAGGGCCTGGTTCCTCTCCCTCCACCCCCACCCAGCGGGGGCTTGCCAGGAAGTGCAGCGCATCATTTCATTCCCGAATTTAAACCCTCAGGTCCTCTGCATGTCTGCACATTTGAGGCCACAAGTCTTAGCAGGGTCCTGGGTGACCTCACCCCAGCCACCCGCCTCCCTATCCCGATTCCTCACTAGGCAGCCTCTGTTCTGTTCCCAGCATGGAATCACTTACCAACCACAGCAGCCCCATGCCCTTCTGTGCCCTCTCACCTTTGTCAGACAGCAGCAATCCTCGCCCAATCCCCTTGTCTCCTGGACAATCTACTTTAAACTCTTTTCCTTAGATATTGCATCTTTGAGAAAAGCCCTGCCTGAGCCCCCAGGCTGAGCCCCGACTCACCTCCCATGGCAGCTTCTCAGAGCTGTCGAGCTGTAGGGCAGCTCCAGGGCTTGGTGTTCAGTGGGCCAGGCTGCTGGGCCAGGCCATGACGTCATCAGGATAGGGGACAGGCAGAGATGGTCCTTCAGAGAAACCTGCCCCTCCACTCTTTACACCAAAGAGGGCACAGTGGGTGGAGATAAATTTGAGTCCCTTTGACGGTTGGCTTCCCATCAGCTGCTAGCACAGAAAAATATACACCAGTAGCTTAAAATGAAAGATCAAGAAATAAGGTGTTAGCCAAAGTGACTTCTGGCAAGAAAGATTGGTACTTTGGGGATAAAGTTTCCTCCCTTTACTTAGGCCTGCGGGTCCTTGTTTTACCTGAGGTCTAATCAGGTTGGGCTCCCTTTAGGCAATTCCTAGAACCTGAAACAGAGACAGAGAGACAAGTCTCCCCACCCTCACATCCCCAAAGGAGTAACAAGCTCCAGAGAAAGAGGAGGAGGGATCCACAGACCTTTATCTGTGATTTCCATTTTCCCATCCCTCATTCTCTCCTTAAGTTCCTTTGCATTGTCACCAGATGATTCAGCCAGCCCTTGGACATGGGGGTGGGAGGTCTTAGACTGGAAAATCTTGACCCGATAATAATTAGGGACCCTGATCAGTGTCCATTACCACATTTGATTGATTTTGAGGACTAGATTAGGAAGGGGTGGAAATGAAGGCTACATAACAGACTGTGCAGAAGGGGCGCTGGCATGGGGCATCCAAGGGGCTCGTGCCCTGGAGAGAGCTGGTGTGAGCTCTGTGAGCTCCCAGCCTCCTCCTGTAGGCAGCATTCAGCAAATAATCAGCCCCTGGTGGCCCTCATGGCGGGGAGCCAGACTTCCATCATCACTGGCCTCACTTCTGAGCATCTTTCTGCTTTGGTGGGTACATGGCTCCGTGCAAGAGTATGCATGATGTGTGCTGTGCTGGGTCCATGCATATATATGGATGAAGAACATAGAGAAGAAAACATGTTGTTTTCTTTCTTCTCTCTCAAATGTTTTCCCTCATTTTGTGTGGAAGGGAGCATCAATTGAAGGATACCTGGCTCAGAATGGTGTGGAGCTTCCCAGTGCTAATCTGTGTGTATACAGAGAATGAAGGGCAGGGAGGGGCTTGAATGCAATCTGCAGAGCAGACTCCTAATCAGAGCAGTCCGTTCCACAGGCTGGCTGGGAAACGTGGACATGAATCCTCAGTGCTGCCTGGGAACACTTGCTGAGAACATACACTGGTTTCATGGTTGGTAAACAGTGCTGTTCAGGCTTGGGCCACAGTACAGCGAAGAAATGGAGACAGGAAATGACAAGGGTGGTGGCTGGGGCAGACCAGAAAGCACAGTGAGGAGAAGGGGTGAGCCTCAAAAGATGACAGGGCTTCTATAAAATTCGCAGAAAAATACAATAAAGGGGAGAATAAACAGCTTAGTTCGAATGAGCCAGCTCCTTGCAAGCCAGCCATTCTACTCCTGATGGAGAAGACAGCTGGTGGAATTAATGAAGTTAATCCCTCTGGCCAGCAGCCAGAGGCTGTCCTAGGGCTGGATAGCTTTGCTTCAGGATATTCCTTTTAATGTGTATTCTGGGGGGAATCATAGATATCATTCTTTGTTGTGGGTCCTGTGCATTGGTGGATGTTTAGCAGTGTCCAAAATCTCTACCCAGTAGATGCCAGTAGTTCCCCCCTGGTCAGGTGTAGCAACCAAAAATACCTCCAGACATCCCCCAAAGTCAAATGCCCCCTCTGTGAGAGGAATTGCCCCTGGTTGAAGAACGCTGAGCTGTATTCTCTTCTGGGACTTAACATGTATTATCTGGCTCAATTCTCACTGCAGACAGATTTTTCTCTACCATTTGACAGAGAAGAAACCAGCCTGGGACTGGTTTCCAGGTCCACCTGATTCCAAGGCCTGGGTCTTTCTGTTACAGGCCTCTTCACTGGAACTGAGTCTGCTCCCACAATCCCTGACTGATCTGTCCTCTGCATAACAGTCACTAATGGGGAAGCCCTTCTGGGTCCAGTTTGACCTTGGGCATGACTTCAAGAACATGTGGAAGGCCTCCTTTTCTCTTCCCTCATCTTAACTTCAACCACACCAGATAGTCTATGATTAGAGAGTCGGTATTGTAGCTTTAAGCTAAATTTTAGTGTGCTGGGGTAGGGTAGGAGATGGGAGAGGGAAGAAAATGGAAGGAATGATCCTTTAAGCTGATTTATATCTCAGTATGAATAAATTCACTAGACCCAAACTGGAAGTGCCCTTTCCTCCCAGCCCCTACTTCAATCAGAAAAATGCTGAAGTAGGAAAATTTGTGAGAAAAAGCATAATGGGATATTCCTCTTACCTAGTATTAGAAACATTAGAAAAAAATAATACTGTGTGCACTTACTAGGTTTCCAGATAGCTCACTATGTTAATTTTTGTAGAAATACTATCATTGACCGGGGAGCGGTGGACACGCTTGTAATCCCAGCACTTTGGGAGGCCGAGGCAGTGGATCATGAAGTCAGGAGTTCAAGACCAGCCTGAGCAACATGGTGAAAACCCGTCTCTACTAAAAATACAAAAAAATTAGCTGGGCATGGTGGCGCACGCCTGTATTCCCAGCTACTCGGGAGGCTGAGGCAGGAGAATTGCTTGAAACCGGGAGGCAGAGGTTGCAGTGAGCTGAGGTCATGCCACTGCACTCCAGCCTGGTGCCTGGAGATGGAGTGAGACTCTGTCTCAAAAAAAAAAAACAAATTACAAAAATACAAAAATTAGCCAGGCGTGGTAGCACCCACCTGTAATCCCAGGTACTTGGGAGGCTGATGCAGGAGAGTCGCTTGAATCCGGAAGGTAGAGGTTGTGGTGAGCCAAGATCATGCCACTGCACCCCAGCCTGGGTGACAGAGTGAGACTCTGTCTCAAAAAAAAAAAAAAAAAAACATACTATCACTATGGTAGAATACTATCACTATCAGTATTTTCAATAGAGGAAAGAGTGCATAACAATTGTAATGTTTCTAAGTGGTCATCATTGATATGTAATTTTATTTATCAGTTTAGGGACTTATCTATTTCTACCTGAAAATTTTGAATGGTCCCTAAACAGGTCTCCCTGGCTCCAGTCTCCAGCCTATCCATTTGTCCAATCTTTGCCCTTCATATTTATGTGAGACTGACTTCCCATATTATAAATCCACCCATGCCTTTCTTCTTTCCATGATCTGAAAGCTCCCTCTCAAATCTTGAGATAAATTTCACATTCCTTGGCATGACTCACAAGGCTTTTCTCAATGTGAGTTAGCCCTACTCCTTGCTACTCCCACATCAAGCTTATATTTCAATCACACAGAACTAATGGAAATTCTCCAAATGCGTTTGGTTTCCTCATTCCTTTATAAACCTTTGCACCTGCTGTACACTCTGCCTGGAATAATTTTCTCATTTTTCACTAACTGGCTAACTCCTTCTTGTCCTTGAAGACTTAGCAAGGATCTCTTCCTTCCAGAGAGTTTTCCTAACTCCCTCTTCCCTTGTCCACTCCCTTTGCCTTCCACAGCACCTCATGCAGGCCACAGTGCGATCCCATGTCCTACCAAAGGAAAATTACTCCTTCACTAGCCTGTGAACCTCTCCAGAGCAGGGAATGTATCATCATTTTATCCCCAGTGCCTAGCACATGCCTGACATAAAGGAGATAGAAGGCATATTCCATCAGTATTTGCCAGATGGCTGGCTAGCTGGCTGTATTCATTCATTATTGGTGGTTTAGCCCAATCATTTTCCTTCTTCTTTTGACATCCTTAGGTAATATTCAGTTTTTAAAATCTATCAAAAATCCTCTCAATCAGATCTTCAGAACTGGTAAACTATTTTGCGGAGATGAGCTATTTTTATTACCCCTCCATAGAGTGTTAATCAATTAAGCCTCCATGTTCAGCCTCTCCCACCATTCAAATACTTAAAAGCCAGAGGACCGAAGTTGGAAAGCACAGTAGATGTCAGGGTTAAAGCAAAGGGAGCATCTTCCACCTTTGCTGGATTTGAAGTTACCTTCTGATACATGCACATTGTTTATCATTCATGGTTACTTTACAGGTTCAAAATGTTTGAGAATTGCTGATATTGGGTTTCAATCATACCACAAGGTCTTTGTCTTCCTGGTTCGCTATTTGTCTCTTCACTAACAGCAAGATGTTTCCTTGCATGCAGTAGGTGCTGTATAATTGTGGACCTACTATGTGACTGACATCAGTAGCAGGTTCTTCTGCATGAGGGCAGGAAATGAAAAGAAACCCGATTAGGTTGCCTTATCCTGAGATAGGTCATGGTAATATTTCAATCTGTGCCGAGCTGAGCATGCTACATGGAAACTCTTTATTAATTTATTTTGTCTGCCCACCCACCTTTTTTCACAGCTGCAAATGTCTTTTGATAACAACTGTGGATTATGAAGGGTGTTAGAAATGTGTTAGGAACAGAAGGTTCGGAATTCTGTTCAGCTGTTAATAACTTGTGACTTGTGTCAGCGTGCAATAGCAGCGGCGAGTGCTGAGCTGGAGATGGTGGCACGGGCACTGCCTCTGGGCCCAATGCCTGTGGACCTTACTTTAAGTGAGGGTTATCAGGGGTGCTGCCGGCCACCTAGGGGAAGTGTCCTGTGTCATGGGATCCTGGAAGAAATCATGTGTCTGATGTCATCTGCAGAAAGAAAGGAGTTTTCTTCTATCTTGGCTACAGCAAATCCATTTGTCAGCCAAATGTAGTACCAACTTGGCAGTCCAAATGGTCAGGATGTGAAGGGAATTAATAAAAACTTTACAGTAGCACAAATGAATCAAAAACACGCTTTAGGTATTGGGTGAAAACAGACACTATAGGTAAAGGCTGTGTTCATTTTTTTGAACAAGTAACTGAATTTAGTATCTCCTTTCCCTACCTAAGTCCAGGGAGAAGGGGCAGGACAATGTCTGTAAGGCCTTTTTGAGAAAGATGGTATTCGGTTGTCCCTGAAGAGGAAGAATTAGATGTATGGTTTGCATTGCAGAAGCAAAAACTGTACATTCAGAGATAGAATTGGAGCTTTCCCAGAGAGAGTTGAGGGAGAGACCCCTTCTTCAGCATCTCCAGGTGCAAGCCTGCATTTCACGAGACAGACTGCAGGAAAGAACACAGACAAGCATGCCCAAAGCAGAGTGCCTGGGAGATGGGTGGCAGATGACAAGTACCAAGGGCCAGTGCTGGGCAGAGATGTCTGCAGATGGCTGCAGAAATAGAAAAAATAAACATCGGGGACGATCATTTCATTCTGTGGAAGGACAGAGAGGAGGTCTCAAATTATTGAGACTGGTAGCTGGGAGCTTAGAGCCGATTAAGTCTGATTTTGAGAAATAAAGTAAAGTGACATTTATTGGATTCTGGTAGCATACCAGCTACATATTCTTGGAGACGCTTGGAACGTCATAGAAACATAGGAGTAAAAATAAACAGATTGTTGATGAAACTCCGTGTCATGCCAGCAACTGTACGTAATACTAAAAACTTGTATTCTGAGAAATTCTGATAGTCCATGTTTTTATAGGGGTTTAGAATTTGTTGCTTCTCTCTAGCTTTCCTCACTAGGAAAAGAGGGAGTAGAGAAGTAATTTGGGATCATCCCGCTATTTTGGTTTTTATGTAGAAGCCATCTTCAAGCTTGCCTCTTGTTGGAGATAAAGGTCTAGTCTTAGAATCCGTGTCTCGCTGCCATGAAGAAGGCCGAGTGCTGTGGTTAAGAGCACTGACTCTGGAGGAAAAGGCACGCACCTGGATTTCCATTTCTGCTCTGCATATTGGAAGCTGAAGGACCTTGGTGAAGTCTCTCAGCTCTGCACTCTTACGTTGTCTCCCTCTGGGAAATGCAACTCTTAGTAGTGCCTACTTCACATGCAGCGGGGGGGTTCAGATGTGATGGCACTTGCATTTTAATAGAGGAGAAAATAAATAGTTACTTTTATCAATAAAGAAATCCTACTCTAGTGTCAAGCAATGAAAAGTGATATGAAATAAAAGCCAGGCAACAGATTAGAGGCTTGGGCAGAGAGCGGTGGTTATTTATTTATGTAAGGTGGTCAAGGAAGGCTCACTTCTAAAATGTAAATTAGTACAGCCACTATGGAGGTTTATCAATGAACTAAAATAAAACTACCATATGTTTCAGCATGCCCAGCAACCTCACTGCAGGGTACATATCCCCCAAAAAGGAAACCAGTCTACCGAGTAGATATCTGTATTCCCATGTTTGTTACAGCACTATCCACAATAACCAACATTTGGAAGCAACCCATGTGTCCATCAGCAGACTAACAGATAAAAAAAAAAATGTGGTACCTAGTGCAGTACTATTCAGTCATGAAAAAGAATAAGATCCTGTCATTTGCATCAACTTGTATAGAATTGTAGGACATCACGTTAAGTGAAATAAGCCAAACATAGACAAATTTTCCATGTTCTTACTCATCTGTGGGAGCTATAAATTAAAACAACTGAACTCATGGAAACAGAAAGTAGAATGATGATTATCAGAGGCTAGGAAGGGTAGTGGTGATTGGTATAGGGAAGTGGGGGATAGTTAATGGGTACAAAAATTTAATTAGATAGGATGAATAAGATCTGTTATTTGATAGCATAACCAAGTGATGACAGTCAATAATAATTTATCATAAATTTGAAATTACTAAAAAAGTGTAATTGGAATGTTTAACACACAAAGAAATGATGAATGCTCTAGGTGATGAATGCCCCATCTACGCTGATGTGATTATGACACACTGTATGCTTGTATCAAAAGACCTCATGTACCCCATAAATATATACATCTACTATATACCCATAAAAATAACACAAAATAAATTTAAAGCAAATTAAGGAAAGAAAGGCTCACTACCAGATGGCCTTTTGGGAGACTGCTGGAGGTGGTGGCGGCAGTGAGGAAATGAGCTGATATATATAAAGCCCAGACTATTTTTCCGGCATAAAGTGAATGTCCCATAGCTGCCTGCTGCCCTGTTCCTCAGATATACAGAATCTGATTCAGGACAAAGTGTCTGTTCAGGAACACAGAGCTTGGTAGGACAGACTTTTAACTGTCTTTCTTGTATCTAAGTCTCTGAGAATGCAAGCCTCTGACATTAACACAGGGTGTAATAATTTTCTACTGTGGAGATGCTTTAACTATCAAGACACAGCTCTTGAAAGATTGAACAAGCAGATATAAAGAAAGAGATGTAAAAGAAAGAAGGGGATACACACAGGGAAGATTAAAAAGGAAGCATGTGGGAGTGTGTATGTATGTGAGGGAGACAGTGAAAGAGACAGAGAGAGAGGATGAGGAAGAAAGGGAAGATAACAATGGAAATGAGATGGGAACAGGGGGTAGCAATGAAGAGATGCTTTCTTAAAAATTTAATAAATACAAAATATATAACTCAAAATAAAGGATGTATTTTGAGTTAATGGGTTGCAGTGAATTCTCAGTAGGTTTTGAACCCCGAGTTTCTTGCAGTGCATTAGCTGGACTGTATAAGGAATTGGCTCCCAGAAAGACAGGATCATTTGTTCTCAGTTCTCTGTGTTCCCTACTCTCCTACTGCTCTGATGTCAACTTTTGACATTTCCATCATGCAATTTATACACTATCACCTGCCAGCCTTCCCATAGTACTCGTGTTTGTTTGATCTCATACAAACTCCCCCTCTCCGATCTGTTGATGAAATAATAAATCTGGGACTTTTGAAGATAGTGCACTGCAGGAGAGCACAAATGAAAATCTTTCCTTGATACCTAAGCGTTCTGAATGCTGAGTCCACAGTGCTGATTTGGTCTACATTGTACACTTCCTTTTAGACACATTTAGACAAATCCATCAAGCAGGAGTCCCTAAAAGCCTGTAATTTTCCAGGCAGTATGGGCAACACACCACATTGGTAATGGAAGATTCTTGTAAAGCAGCATGATCCTGAGCAAAGTTATCTATTTATTTGATTTAAATTGTTTTAAGTACTTTTGAGTTCCTGGTGTGATAGCAGGAAGCTCATATGATTTAACTTGAAGTCATAGAGCCAACCCTCAAAAAACTTGAAGTCCCAAATAACATTGTGTACTTAGGACATGAATATTTCTAAAACACGTTTTGGATATCTCATAGCACTAGCTGAAAACATGAGGCACTCAGTGGGTTACTGAACACATTTTAGGCTCTTTAACCTGGAATTCACAGTTTTCCCCAGCCTGAGTTCAGAAACCTTCCAGCCTAACTCACACGTCTTTTCACGGAAACCTCTGTTCTGACCCCATTGGCTAACTCACAGCTCCTGAAGACTACTGTCTCTGCTGTCCACACCCATCCATTCTTGAGAAGTTACTGCATATCCCACTTCTTCCAAACATTCTCTTGCGACTCTGTTTTTTTTCTTCTAAATACACGAGTTTTTAGAGCAGTTTTAGATTCACAGCAAAATTGAGAGGAAGGTACAGAGAGTCTCTGTATACCTGTGCTCTAACACATGCCTAGCCTCCACACTATCAACACCCCCACCAGAGTGGTACATTTGTTCAACTGATGAAGCTACATCAGCACACCATTGTCACCCACAGTCCATAATTTGCTCTGGAGTTCACTCTGGGTTCTATACATTCTGTGGGTCTGAACACATGTACGATGGTACGCAACCACCATTACAGTCTCATACAGCTTAGTTCCACTGAGGATCCTCTGTGCTCTACCTATGCATCCTTCCCTCCCCCTACCACCTGGCAACCAGTAATCCTATTATTGTCTCCATAGTTTTGCCTTTTCCTGAATGTCATACAGTTAGAATAATATAGATCGTACAGATTTCTTTTTAGATTGGCTTCTTTCAGTTAGTAATATACATTTAAGTTTCCTCCAGGTTTTTTCATGTCTCAATAGCTCATTTCTTTTCAGCTTTGAATAGTATTCCATTATCTGGATATATACCACACCTCGCTGCTCCTTTTATATCTCTGATAGTTCTTAATGTCTAGACCTATTCTGTCAGATGCAGGAGCCACTAGCTACATATGGTTGTTTATGTTTAAAATAATTTAAATTAATCAAAATTAAAAATTCAGTTTCTCAGTCTCACTAGTCATTGAACCTGTCAATAGCCACAAGTGGCGAGTTATTACCGCATTTAGACAGTCCAGATGTGGATCATAGAAGGTTCTATTGGATAGTGCCGCTATGGACTATTGACTTGGTCATTAGCTATGATAATGTATTGAGGGTTTACTGCCATATTAACATGCATTAACTCATTTACTCTTACTAACAACTGTGAAAGGAAAATAAGTCTCAGGACCCCAAAATCACTCAGCTAAAGGGAAAAGTCAAGCTGGGAACTGCTTAGGACAAACCTGCCTTCCATTCTATTTTTGAAAAGAATAGCTACCTATATAAGGAAGCTACATACCTCCCTCACAATTTGACCACAAGGAAATTCCTTGTGGATAAAGGACAAACAGAACTCAAAGTCATCCCTCTCCTTACATGAGACAAATGCATACCTGGTGGCTTCCTTTGCTCTATCATTTCACTAAGCCAGCTTAAGGCTTAAGTGACTATTCCTGTAAATTGTGTACTCATTGAAAGGCTAATCAGAAACAAAAAAGAATGCAACCATTTGTCTTGTATCTAGCTATGACCTGGAAGCCTCCTCCCAGCTTCAAGTTATCCTGCCTTTCTGGATGGAATCAATGAACGTCTTACCTATATCGATTGATGTCTCATGTCTTCCTAAAATGTATAAGACAGAGCTGTGCCTCAATCACCTTGGGTACATGTTGTCAGGGCCTCCTGAGGCCCTGTCATAGGCATGTCCTTAACCAAAATGAACTTTCTAAATGGATTGAGACCTGTCTCAGATGCTCTTGGTTTACACAACCACATGAGGATGGTGTTATTACTATTCCCATCCTGACTCCAAGGCTCTGCTCTTCTATAAGTCATTGTCCTATCTCTCTTTGCTGTGATATCTCCTGTATCTCATTGCCTCAGATTTTACTTCATTTTGAATCATAAAATACGTGAATTGAAAATGACCTGCAGATTGTCCCTGCCAACACTCCCATTATATAGACGAGAAAACCGAGAATCTCAAAATGGAAATACCTTATCCAA
This sequence comes from Ateles fusciceps, assembly GCA_036589455.1. Taxonomy (NCBI): domain Eukaryota; kingdom Metazoa; phylum Chordata; class Mammalia; order Primates; family Atelidae; genus Ateles; species Ateles fusciceps. The sequence continues at coordinate 3,742,564 of JAZHEH010003296.1, read as the reverse complement.
GATTGTGAAAGTCAGGTCATTGGCAGAACAGAGACTAGAAGTCAAGTCCCCTAATTGCCAGTCTGTTGAAGCCTTGTTTAGCCCTGTTTTCTAGAAGGTGGGGGTTGTTTCACAGTTTTGTAGCCCCATAGCAATTAGTATAAAGCCTTTGAATTAGATAGCGCTTGAGACAAAAGTAAACATCTGCATTTGTCAAAAGGTGAAATGAGCTGGGGCTGTGGTCTAGTTTCTCCAAGCAGGGAGTTCTGGGAGGTAAGATAAGAGTATCTTTCAAACACCTCTCTGGGCTGCGATCTGGCTTCTCAGGACCCAGAACAGACGTGAGGTGATATTAAAGAATGAGGTGGTTGGCAATCAATGACAATAACTTATTCATTCAACAACATTCAACAGATATTTATTAATTGAGCACCCCCCGTATGCAAATGCTGAGATGGGTTCTAGGGTACAAGTGAGAGTAAGAAAGCCTAGGAAAAGATATGCACATTCAGAGCTAACACTAGGAGACAAAGGACAGTCGGGAGCAGCAAGAGCGTGGCTGGGGATGGGAGGAGGAAGAACAAGTTGTCTTTTGCAAAGACAAACCCTGAGGCTGATGAAGTGGCCTCCTTAGAGAATGCCTGGTAAATGCTAAAAGCAAGATCAATTTCCAACTTTTCCACTGTGCAGGAGAAACCTCCTGACCTCAGTGGAGGAGCCCTAGCTGTAGAACTGATGGGGGCTTATATTTACAGCTGGAATTTACATGCGGCTCTGCCCTCTTCCACAGCCAGGGTTCCCTTCAAATGGATATTTGAGCATGCACAGATTTTCAGCACTTCCTGGGGGAAAGAAAGAGAAGAAACCAGGCTGGCAGAATGGAGGTGAGGGAGCGGGTGGCTGGCTTCAGTGTGTGTTCCCCTCCTGAGCCTGGCCAGGAGCTCATGTGCTCTTTCTTCTGCCCTCTTCCTCTGTGTGCTCACTCTTCTGCCACTGTCCTTGCTCAGTCTTCCCTTCCACCTCGTTTCCTAGCCATCATACCACTCTAGACCCTGATTTCTAATGATAGAATCTCAGAGAATGCTGGCTGCAGCCCAGGGGGGTGTTTCCCGCCCTTCAGCTCATCTCCTTACCCCTACCCTTGACCTGTCTGGTCTATTCTCAGCACTATGACCAGAGTGACCCTTTTAAAGATTAGTTGCATCATGTCGCTCCTCAACTCAGAACTTTCTAATGGCTTCCATCCATTCTGAGAGTAGACAACAGCTCCTTTCAAAAGATGACAAGGCTTTCCATGGCCTGACCCCCAGCTGCCACGCTCCCTCCTGCTCAGCCAGTTGCAGCCAAACTGGCCTTCATGCTGCCCCTCAGGCATTGTAAGCACACCCAGCCAAGGGCTGCACTCCTGCTCTTCCCTCTTGTTGCACACCCCCGTAGCTCTCACTCCTTAGTGTCCTTCACTATAGGCCCGCTGGGATAGACAGAGAGCTCCCAAGGAGAGAAGATGGGAAAGACAGCCAGTGTCACCTTATCAAAGCACTGACCCTCACCACGTCTGGCCATCTCCAGCCTCTTTACTTGGTTTGAGTGTTTTTCTCCAGAGCACGTATCAGACATAGCTGAATCCAGGGGCTCCGTCACTCTAGAAATCTTGCTCAGCATGCTCTGTTCCAGCGTCATTCTTTTTTCCACACCATTGTGAGAGGCCACCTGCTTCTCTGGGCTTTAACCCCCACTCAGCATCCTCCATGCCAATAACATGCTTCCTAGCCAATAGTTCCTGGAAAAATGCAAGAGCTGACTCTCACGGGTCCACCTTGAGACAGGGCCTGTTTATCACTCTGTGTGATGAGAGCAGAGGACCATTCTGCCTAGCTAGGCCAGCTCCTCGCATCTGTCTCTGAAAGGAAGTGGGAGTGGAATCAGCTCTTCCCAAAACACAGGGCTTGAGATGCACAGGAAATGGGTCCCAAAGAAAATCCAGGCCCAGTGAGCCCATTGGAAGAAGGGAAAATGAGTATTGAGCAGGTGAAAAGAAGCTATAGTCACTAAACCCCTGCAAACCCTTCTGCGAGTGTGTCCAAGCCTCTTCTCCGTAAAGTCATCCTGTCTGCATCCTGCAATCTTTTTGAACTCATTAAATATACCTTCCGATTTGCTATGTTCCTGTTTATAAGTCTGTGGTGCTTAGAGATTAAGGTCCGAATGTCTTAAACTAGCATTAGAAGCCCAGCACAGTGACCTGGCCTCTCCCCCTCTGTCTCTGCGCGGCTTCTCTGTGTGGCCCTCCAGGTACGCCCACTGTCTGCTGTTGCTTCCCATGTTTTCCTGGTGTGCTATGGTGCCTGTGACCTTCTGTGTGAGAACTTCCTGCAACATCCAGACACACTGCTGAAACCGTTTAGTGTTCATCATCTCCTGGCATTCTCTGTATCTTCTCTTGTATCGCTAGGCGTTCACTAAAGACTGCACCTTCCATTCCTCCAACCCCACTGTAGGCTACTTGAGAGTAGGGGCCATTTTGCATATTCCTTAGTAGCAAAAATGCTTCCTAGCCAATGGTTCCTAGAAAAACCTTATCATATGTTGTGAACCCAAGAAACTATTACTGGTTGTGTAAATGCCACTGTCCTAAATTTCAGCCTTATTCCAAAGAGGCCATTTCCTCTTCACCAAGTCTCCCAGATGGATGCTGGGACCTAGGGTTGTGTTGCACTGAGAAGTCAAGGGGTCATCTGAGAAAGCTGAAAACTGAAAGACTCCACAGTCTCTATCCCCACCTTCTTCCTGGCTCCTTGTGCAAAGTTAGGATTTTCTCACTAGGGTTTAATATAATCCCCTCAATTTTTTCTATTTGCCTTCTGTTTTCTGGAGACAGATTCCAGGGTCTCATCTGGGCTCAAGAGAGTAGAAGGTAGATATTCAGAAAAGCAAAATGACCTGCTTCCTGCATTCTTCACCCTCTCCTCCACTCCTCATCAACCTTGCGTCTCTCAGAGTTCTGCTCCTGTTCTCACTGTCTCTCAGGTACTGCTGGGTATAGTAAACCTCGTCTTCCAGCCAGGAGGTTGGGCTGGATCACTTACTAGCCATGTGACCTTGAGCAAATTATTGCTGTGACCTCTCTGAGTCTCAGTTTTCAAATTTGTAAAATAGGGATATAATATGAATTTCACAACTATTATGCAGATCAAACGAATAGGGAGTGAAAAAACTTCCAAGTGTGCCAGGCACATGGTAAGCACTCAATAAATATTAACTACTTAGAATCTCTCTGTCGGACTCTGCCTCTCTTTCATTACAGCTGACATGAGGTTGCCATCTAGTGGGCTCCCCGCCGATGGCTGTGAAGGGCTAAGCAGGGATAGGTGCCCAGCAAAGACCAAGCCCCAAGGGGCTCCTGAGGCAGGGAGCTTGGACATCTGCCCCAACTCTGAGTGTAAGCATTTGGATTTCTCACTTGTGTGACTCCATAGCTCAGTCCTGAGACAAGATCTCTCATGCTTCTCTGGTGGCTCCCTCCTAACCATGGAGAAGAAACCCTAACCTGACTCTCACTTGGCTCTTGGTCATGCTTCCCCCAACTCCTGCTTCATACTGTAGTGGTAAGCCACATGCGAGGGCTCTGTTTGGTTTGGAGCTTTCAGGTTTATTAAGCTCAGGGTCTCCCCTATTTTCAGTAGTTTTCCTGATTACCAGATGGAATAGGTGTGTGGAGGGGCATGACCAGCATTTCTGTGGAGCAGAATACCTTTGAGTGAATGGAAATCAAATAAAACCAAGAGTGGCTCTTTGAGACTGAAATCTTATCATCAAAACAAGTTTTGTCCCATCAGAACCGTGTCCTTAACCATGAAGAAATGGAGAACTTGAGACCACAGAGGAGGAAGGAATTCACCAGCAGGCAGAAGTCACTAACACCACAGAGCATGTCAGGAGTGCTATGAGGATGCCCCTCCAAAATGATCACTGTGGGCATGCGGCTGGGAGAGTCCTGCCCCTGCAGAGCTCTGGGACCACATCGATAGGCTAAAGCATAATATGAAAGGGTCTCAGGAGTCCTGAAGGAAAAACATGCTTAACTTTATTTAGCTGGGCTTTCATCAAATTAGGTTGGCAGGAAATGCTTTTTTTTCTGCATAAATACTATTAACACCCCATAGAGCTATTGTTTCTCAGAACACATTGTAAGCAACACGGAGTTATACACAGCTCTGTGCTAGATTGTGTGTTGTAGGAGTTCATTCATCCACTCACACATATTTCTGAGCAGCTGCTGAGCACCAAACCCTGATGCAGCAATGAGTAGAATACAATTCTTTTCCTCATGGAGCTTGCATTCTTGTGGGGGAGAGACTGACCATAAGTGAATATGTAAAACATTTGATACATCAGATGGTGATGCGTTTGGTGGGCAGCAATAATCTCTACCCGCTGTGAAATGGACAGGGATTCAAAGGGTGAGGGTGATGGACTGATATTTTAGCCAGAGTGGTCAGGGAAGTTTCTGAAGGAGATTGGCCATGTGGTAATTGGACAAAGAACATTCCAAACAGAGGAAACATCACTGAGGGCCTAGTCCCAGAGGCTGGAATGTGCCTGCTGCATTTGAAGGACTGCAAGGAAGTCAGGGAGACTGTTGAATGAGAAGTGTGGTGTGGGGAAGGGGATTAAGAGATAAAAGAGGCAATGGTCAGAGTGGGGTATTGAAATGATATTGTAAGAGGCTCAAGAAGGGGGAAGGCAGGGAGGTCAGGAGTGGAGGAAAGATTTGAATCAGGTCTGGAGGATTGGTAGAGTGTGGAAAGGAAGAAGGAAAGAAGGAAAGAAAGAAGAAAGAAAGAAAGAAAAAGAAAGAGAAAGAGAAAGAGAGAGGAGAGAGAAAGAGAAGAGAAAGAGAGAAAGAGAAGAAGAGAGGAAGAAAGGAAGAAAGAGCTTTCTAGACATGAACAACAGTCATGATGAAAGATGGAAGACTGAGAGCAGAGTACATCCTCTGAACTTGGCTTCATAGGCCGTGGGTTCAAGCCCCATGTGTGTACCTTAGCATCCACAATGACAGGATGGGAGAGTGGCACAGACCTCCCTGTGATGTTGTGCAGTTATGAGTGTGCAGGCATGGCATGTGCTAAAGAGAGGTGAGCGTGCATTATTAAGAGAGGGAGATTTTTATCAATGACCCTGCAGAAACAGGTGACTCAGGAATCCAGCACTTCCCCTGCACAAGAGGTGAATGTGTGAGCTGCAGTTTTCCTCCATGATTTAAGTAGAGGCAGGTGGCTGGTCTCTGTGACAGATTGTATGCTTTTCTTGGTCTAAATGCCTTCTCTCAATCCCAACCCCTTAATGAGATATCAATTAGGTATTATTGTCCGTTATATTTTAGAAAGTGGGGAACTGTGAGAACACTTAGATGTTTGGAGTCTTTCAGTAAATCATCTCTTGGAAGAGGGGCTGAGATAGGGCTGCATGGTTCTGTTCATATTCATGTTGAATACGACTCATCTTCTAAAGCTAGACAAGCATTCTTTTTTATTTTTAATTGGGGTAAAATATATGTAACATAAAATTTTTCATATTAACTGTGTTTAAGTGTAGTCAATAGTGTTAAGCACATTCACATTGTTGTGTAGCCAATCTCCAGAAGTCTTTTTCATTTTACAAAGCTGAAAGCCATTGATCACCCATTATTCAACTCCCCATTCTCCCTTCCCCTAGCCCCTAGCAACCTCTCTTCTCCTTTCTGTCTCTATGACTTCAGCTGCTTTAGACACCTCATATAAGTGGACTCATACAGAAGTTACCTTATTGTGATTGGCTTTTTTTCATGTAGCATAAGGTCCTCAGTGCTGTAATGTGTATTCACATTTATCCATGCTGCAATGTGTGTCAGAATTTCTTTCCTTTTTAAGACTGAACAATATTTAATTGCAGGTATATTTGTTTGTCCATTCAACTGTCCAAGAATGCAACTTGGGTTGATTTCACCATTTAACTATTGTGAATAATCCTGCTATGAACATGAGTGTATAAATATTCCTTTGAATCCCTGTTTTCAATTATTTTAGGTATATTCCCAGAAGTAAAATTGCTGGATCATATCGTAATTCCATTTTTAATGTTTCGAGGAACCTCCATACTGTTTTCCAAGCAGCTGTTCCATTTTTCATTCTCATCAGCAGTTCACAGGGGTCCTAATTTCTATACATCCTCCTCAACACTTATTTTCTGTTTATTATTATTATTATTGATAGTAGCCACCCTAATGGGTATAAAGTGGTATCTTGTTATGCTTTTAAGTTGCATTTCCCTAATGATCAGTGATGTTGAACATTTTTTCATGGTCTTACTGGCCATTTGCATACCTTCTTCGGAGAAATATTTACTCAAGTCCTTTGTCCACTTTTCAATATAGCTGGCTGTTTGCTAGTCAAGCGTTTTTATTGATCACTGAGCTAAGGTAATAAGTATGAAGAAATAGACCAAGCTGGGCCAAGAGTTTATCTGTTCAGACCCCAACATTCCAGCTGGTGACTTCCTCGCCAACTCACAGCCATGATCAAGACTCATGCTTAGAGTGGCTGTGGATGCTCATGGTGAGAAATTCTCAATACCTAAGGAGTGACTGGTGAAAAACAGGAAACCAGGGCTGACTTTAAGACCCTACCTTTTATCTAAACTGAGGTTGAAAGAGAAATTATTTCTCTTAAAAACACAGCAACAATGATGAGTCCTATTCCTCTTGCCTTCAAGGCCCAGTCTGAAGTATTACCTCTACAACCACCCCAGCAATTATTACCATTTCCCTCTAATTGTCACTGTTACCATCCCCAGACATGGATTAAGGGCTCGCTGTGTGTCACATACGCACCCCCAAATGCTTAATACATCTGGCACCCCTGTGGCTAGAATCAACCTGTGTTCAAATCCCATAGGTGAGAAATAACCAGCCATTTGAGTCATTTGAATGTCTGAATATACTATGTGTCTGAAAATGAGAATATATGGGTGTTTCTTTCTTTTATGTTTTCATCCATACCGGAGAATAATGAAACTTTTTAAATTTTTAAATTTAATTCAGTTAGGTGGGTGGTTTACGGAGATTAACTTAGCTCCTTGTAGTGTTCAGAAACTAACCAGAAAGCTCTCCCAAGCCAAGCAATTTTATAATTAAGTGGTAATTGCTTTTTTGGAGGGTTTTTCTTTCCCGGGTAGCCTAGAGAAAGATAAAGAGCTGCAGGAATCAATAAGCATCAAGGTCATAGGCTGAATTATTTACCGATTCTCTGCTATTTATCTAAAACTTTCCTCTCTACAAGGAAAAATTGTGTCTACTTCACAGAAGATTTAGAACATACCTGGTTTAGTTTCAGGGTTGTTGTTACTGTCTTTACCCTTTTAATGGCCGAGCAACGTCACTGCCTTCCTAACAGAGCCTAGCAAATGGGAGAATGGGAGGGCCTGATGACCCAGCTCATTCACCAATCTGGGTCAGGATGGGTGAAGCCCGACTGGGCTTTGAGCAGTAGGAAGCCCGAGGTGGGTGGGGTGGGCCACAAAAGATGTGAGCCAAGTGCACACAGGTCCATCATTGTGCATCTCCCTGGTGGCTGCAGCATCTTCCATCAGGTCTCTTAACCTTCTTCTTTGTCATGCTCCACCCACAATGGATTCTCCAGTCTGCCATCAAAATGAACTCTTCTCAACCCAAATCTGTTAAGACTTCTGTGAAGAAGTCTTCTGGGCCTTGTCCTTTCTGGAGTATCTAAATAAATCTATATTCCCTATGAATGCTGCAGCTGCTGGTCCCCTGCACACTCCTGGCCAAAAATCCTGATGCTCTCTGCCTTTCTCCCTAAACTCTTACCATACATCTTTGAGTTCCTCAAACACATCTTGCTCATTTCCCTCAGGTTCCACTCAACTGTTGGTCCTGCTGGAATAACTTACCTCTCCTTCCCAGGATAGGCCCTACTCATCCAAATTCTAACAGCCCATACCTTTTGAAGCTAACACATTTCACAACCCTCATTAGCGGTCTTGTGTTGTTGCAGGTGAAGAACCATGCCCACACCACATGACTGTCTATTATATCACGAACAATAGTTCAATGCTGAGCCCATAATAGATAGTCAATAAATATTTGTGTAGCTAATAAAGGAGTCTCATAAGTTACCATGGACTACTGAGAAAGAAAAAGAGCTCAGAGAAATGTGGCCTACTAAAATGTTGCTGTAAAATTCTAATGGCCTGTCTGAAAGCACCTTGCTTGCCTTTGATTGAACTTCAAGAAATAGTTGTGACTGCTGCAAGAAGGCACAATATTTAAAAATTTAGTGTTAAAAACTTGATGTATTGAGAGACAGTTATCTATTCATGAGAATTGTAATTAAGCTAAACTGGCCACTTTTGTGTATTTTGCTATTGAATCAATTTGTATACAGCCTTCGAGGAATATACCTGTTCTATCAAACAGCAAGACACCTGTATCAAAGATATCCACTTTTTGATGGGTCACTAGCTCTTCTGGACATTAGCATGTTGATTCGCAGATAAGGAAATACAAAGAGCTTAGAGGGACAATGTAGTCTAGATATGCCTGCCCTCTACCAATTCTGAATTAAGTGAGTTAGAGGCACTTACCTCCAAAGTCAGATATACTTACTGTTATTTCATGTCCTTTTCAGGTATAGTCCCAGTTTGTTTTGTTTGGTTTCTGTTTTATCCTTTGGTAGGTAAGGCTGATAGGCAGCTTTGAGTTTGCTAAAGCACCTCTATAAATCTAAATGGTACCAAATTTTTGGATGAAAGCTATTTGATATCATGTAGATAACACGGGGATTTCCTTTTCACTTGTAGTTTTGGGTGCTTTGCAGATGAATTGAAAGCATGTGGTTTCCTGGTTGGAAGATGTTACTCCTGGGCCTTGGGTGTTAACTGTGGCTCCAGACCAGGCACCAGATCCTAGCGCAGTGCTCTCTCCTGACCAGAAATGGTTTTGAAAGAGCTTCTTGATACGCATTAAGGGTGTAGATCCCAATGATGCATTCGTTTTCTCTTTTTCTTTCTCTCTCCTTCACCCCCGCAACTATTAATGAACTCAAAATCAATATGTCTGGTTGCTTGATGAGATTAGAGGACTTTCACTGGTCTTGTAACTGCTCATAGGAAACCAGATGCAGCAATCAGTTTATTGTGAACTCTCTTTCTCTCTCTGTATCTCTGCTATTGATTAAGTAATGCCACCCTGGGGCTTGTTCCTGATAAAGCCGCTTCAGAGAAAGCAAAATGATGGGCTTCCACACAATCCTGGCAATTATTCTCCATCCCGACACCAGAGCAGGGACAGCTTAACGTAAGCAAGCCAACATGTTGATGCTAAGCAGTCCCTCCTGAGAATCTTGGTTTTAATCTGCAATAGTGTTTATTTTGAGAGGAGATTTTTCCAGAGGTTAGGCAGCTATACCACTGGCTGTTTGGAAGCATTCAAATAACTTGAGAGTAAGAATCCAATTCAGCTTTGCTGAGTGTTCCAAACTCCAACCCTACATATGATCTTAATTATTCTAATCCTGACATACAGAGACTGATGGTTAGTTATGTCTCCATAATGACTCCTGAGGACAAAAGGAGAGTGTTAGAAACAGAAAAACAGGAGCAGCTGAAGCTGGGATTGTGACAAACCTGCAGCCCAGAAGAAGTGAGGTGTGGAGCCAGGCTTAGGAAAGCCTGTGTAGTGTGGAGAACGGGCACACCCTTCCCCTTTCATGAGGCAGCCTGCAGAGGTTGAGAAGGATGAGGGGCTCATCCTGAGCCTAGCAAATTGACACTGGAATCTATACATGTCTATTGTTTTCTTTGACTGCGAAGCCACATTAACAGCTTTCCCTAGGGTGTCTTCACTTCTTTAGAGACTGGCAATAAACTGCATGTGTTTCAAAGAAATAAGTTGACTCTATCATGGATAAAGTTAGAAAGAGTCAAAGTAGAAAGTAGGGGCTGGATTATTTTCTCAGAGTCCCTGTCCCCAGTTTAAAATGTAATAGCAATTTCTCATTGTTTTCTTTAAATAAGGATAATACAGAGGTTGTAGGAGAGATTTGAGTTACTATGCAAATTTATCAGCTGTCTTGGGCAAAGAAAATTAAAGAGGTACTATACAGTATTAGTTAGGATTTAATCTTAGCTGCTATTACAAAGAGTGCCACCCAGTAATATAGAGCTTAAACAAAAATAGAAATCTCAGCCACTTTATCGCAAGTGTTTCTCAGCCAGTGGGAAGATGGACGGAAGCATGAAGCTCACATACAGACTTCTTTTAAAGCACAAACCGGAATTGACAGAGCTTTGTCACATGGCCACACAGCCAGGCAAGGCTGGGAAGTCAGCCTTCTGCTAGGTACCAATGTTCCCAGGTAAAAGACAGGAGTTCTGCTATTAAAGGAAGAAGGATAAAATAATATTGGTAGACAATTTGCAGACTCTGCAATAGGTAGAAGTAAAGAAAGACAAAATGGAACTCAAATTAAGATATCAGTCTGCTTGCATTGAGACAGCAACTGAAAAATAAAAGAGGAGTAAAGAGAACCTTAGGTGATAAAAGCAATTAGATAAAGGGGGCAAACAAAGTTGTGTACACTAGAAGGCAGGATTGGAACAGGAAAGGAGTATGTAGTCTACTTTCTAGGTTTTAAAAATTCAACACCAAAGTAGCTGAAACAGGGCTTAACTCTAATCAGCTGGGATGCGTGGTAATAGGAATCCCATATGAAAATTCACTTTAATTAGGCTGAAATTGAAAATTTGTAATTCTGTAACCCTTTATTTTGAAATATCCTTTCTTCTACTTTGTCTCATATTAATATAATATCTCCAGCTTCCTTACGGTTAATTTTTGCATGACGTATTTTTAAAGCACATCCATTTTTTGATATTAAAAGAAGGTTTCTAGTCGACAATATGTAGTTTGGTACTGCTTGTGTATTCAGTAAGACAATATTTGCCTTTTTCTTCATGCATTTAAACCATTTACATTTAATATAATTATTGATATAATTGGTTTTAAGCCTATCATTCTGCTACCTGTTTTGTGTTTGTCTCATGTGTTCTTTAGACTTATTTTATTATTTTCTGCTACTGTTTGGATAAAAGATAGGTTTTATATTATTCCATTTATATCCACTATTGGATTATTAGTGATAAATCTTGTTTACTTTTCTTTTAATGGTTGTTCTAGGGTTTATAATATGCACTTAAGTTATCATAGACTGCCTTGAAATAATATTTCTTGTGTAATGTAAAAAATGAAATGAATATCCTTACATATCCCCCTCCCATTCTTTGTGCTGTTGTGATCATACATTTTACTTCTACATATATTATAAAATCCCATTATACATTGCTTTCTTTTTGCTTGGAACATCATTTATCTGATAAAAAGTATTAAAAATAAAATATTGACTTCTTTAAGTGTTCTTTTTGTGTGTGTAGGTCTATGTTTTCATCTCTCATTATTTTCCTTCGGCCCACAAAACTTGTTTCAACATTTCATATAGAAATTATTTATTGGTAATAAATTCTTTCAGTTTTGTTTGTCTGCAAAAGATTTTATTTTGTCTTCATTTTTAGGGATGATTTTTACTAAATGTAGTCTTTTTTTCTCTTTTTAGTAATTTTAAGCTGTTACTCTACTGAGGTAAATCTTGCATAGTTCCCTGCTGTAATTCTTATCTCTATCTGAACATAAAGTGACTTCTTTCTCCTCCAACTGTGTCTCATATTTTTTGTTTATCACTAGTTTTAAGCAATTTGATACATTTTTTCTCAGTGACATTTTCTTTGTGTTTATTCTGTGTGAAGTTCATTGACCTTATTTCATTCGTGAGTTTATAGTTTTTATAAAATTTTAAAAAACTTGAGCCATTATATTTTTAAAATAATTTTATACCTTATTCACTTTTCCCTTGCTTTCTACTACTTCCGCTCCATGTTCATTAGATCACTAAATATTGTCTCCAAATCACTATGGCTCTGTTTATTTTATCTTCCATCTTTTTTCTCTGGATGCTTTGTCTTCTATTGGTTCTATTATTGTCTTCATGTTTACTGATCTTTTCTTCCACAGTGTCTAATCTGTTGTTAATTTCATCCAGTAAAACTATTACTTTATAAGTTGTAGCTTTTATTTCTAGGGCAAGGGTTGGCAAACTTTTTTGTAAACAACAAGCTAATAAATATTTTAGGATTCCTAGGCTAGTTTCCCCCCTTTCTGAAATTCTGTCCTACAACGTTCAGCTGACACAGGTTCCTTGAACTCTGTTCTATCTCTCCTTGATTCATGAAGGCTATTACATATTATTAGTATTACCCTTCCTGAATGCAGTTTAGAATTTTCCTCCAGAAAAATTTCTCTTCTTTCAGCAATTATTATTTTTTGTTTTGGTTGTTTAATGTCTGAGAACAGTTAATTCACACGTTTTGTTGAGTTGTCTGATTGTTTACTATGGTCAGTTAAGCCCAATTTTTGTTACCCCATTATGGCAGGAAGCAGCAGCCTTCTCAGCCCTCCAGAAAGGAGCAGTCACAAGAGAATCCCAGTTGTACATTTACAAAGCACCTTCTTAATATATCCTTCTATGACAAAATAGCTAATCGTTTAAGCCTCTAACGAATAGATGTATAATAAATGAAAGAATCCTGGTTGGTTTGGTGATGTCTGACCTGTTTCATGGATTGATGCTACTCCAGGTTCAATAGTGTTTGGCATCTTGAGATTATAAAGAAATAGTAGTTGTAATCTGAATTTTTTAAATAGAGAATTAAAGTTCACCAAAATACATTGACCAAAACATTCTGCAGAATACAGGCCAGTTATATCACATGGCAGAAATATTATTGAAAAAATTTTTCCTAAAAACTGAAAATGACTGTAGCAGGTATGAATTCAAGATTACACTCATTTCTTTCCACATTAACACTAGTTTAAATACATTTATGGTATACATTCTGAATGAACTGCAACTATGAGGGACAAAGGAAGTGTGTTTCTGGTTGAAGGTTTAGTGTGTATAATCAGGTATTCTAAATGAAGTCTAGTAATTGAAGTTTGATGCATGACTGTAGGGATTGTCCATTGACTTAAATAGTGAGCAGCCACTCACGTTATAGCTGAAAGAATAAATATCTGTTCAACTTTGTCTTTTAGTTCCTACATGTTGGAAGCAGCTAGGACTGGGGAATGTCTGGACATAGCGTTGGTGCTCATGGTTCTGATGGTGAAGGAAAGGACAAGGCATCTGAGTCACTTTGGAAGATCTCTTTTCTGACAAACAAGATACTTTAGGGGACTCTCTCTAAAAAAGTATACACATTGGGTACACAGTCATATTGGGGCTTCTCTATTGAAGATATTTCAGAAGCTTGGCAGGTGGTCACTGTATTGATAACCAGTGCATCGTTGGCTTTATCAAAAGTGCAAGGCTAGAGTTGTCAAGTAGAGAAGGCAAGATAACAGCAAGATGTATACACGCTAGAGAGCATGGTTTCCAAAAAAAAGACTAAACAGAAATCACACACAAAGTTATATACCTACAGTTGTGATAGTGTCTGCGGTGGGACGGGGGCAAAAGTGCTCAGAACTGATGTCAGGGGTTTAATTCAGTCTGGCTGCTGAAGGCAGAGAAATGAAAGATGGGAAGTTAGGAGAAAAGGAATGTGAGTGAGGGTGTGGTGGAGATCCAGATACGGGAAGGAGCTTGTTAAGTCTGAGGGAGAAAAGACCAATATTAAGGGGCCCAAGTGAGTGAGTCACTTGAGAATGCATGATGATGAGGTGTTCTTAGGAGCTCAGCCATGCTGGACCATTCTGTGGACTTAGAGGTTTGTTCAAAGATCAATGGGAAAACTTCAAATGCCTTGAAAATGTAACAGTGCTGTGATCAGATTTGCCTCTTCTGGGAGAAGGGTTTGGGAAGCGGTAGGAACAGATGCCGAAAGGTTGTCCACAGGGGTGGAAATGGGGTGGGCTTTCCATGATTTGCAAGTGGTCTCTGCCCTCCTCTCATCCTTTTGCATGATCCCACCAAATTAAACACTCTTTTATAACACTTAGGGAATGGCAGCTGTGCATTAGGTAAGTGGACAGAGAGGAAAAAGAAAAAAAGCACAAGTTACCTGCCCCTACTCTTGCCACGGTCATCGTGCCCAGTCTCTGACAGGCTTTCTCTGAGGAGAGACCTGATACATGGTGTGGACGATGCCTCTTGTGCATTGGCTGTGGGCTGTCCTTCCCATGCTTGGGAGAATTGTCAGAGGGAACAGTCATGGATATCAGCGTATCATCTTAATGATTTTGGATATTTTACCCACCTCAGCAACTGTGGTCTGCAGCCAGATCTTTTAAAATTCCTCTCTCAGCAAACACAAACACAAATCAGCTGGACAAACACAAATCAGCTACATGTAGGAAGAGCCACTTACAAAAGAGAAAAAAATCTTAAGCTCCTGCTTTTTAGAACAAAACTAGGTTTCTACTTCATCTCTACAGAGTCATTTCAGAAACAGAGAAGTTTTCTCTGGGAGCTTACTTCCCCAATATCCAGGAAATGCAGAAGGCAGGGACATTAGGGTCTACCTCTCAATGAAAATTTAAACAAATGAAAAACTATAAAATTTTTTATCAGTGTCATATTAGCTAGTAATACATCCTTTTTGATTCACGTCATTTAGAGGCAAGCATATTGAATATCTGAACTTCAACACTGGTATAGGCTTGCATTGTGTTTGTATTTTTTCTTTTTTTTTGAGACAATGCCTTGCTCTGTCACCCAGGCTGGAATGCAGTGGTGCCATAAAGGTTCACTGCAGCCTCAACCTCCCAAGTTCAAGTGATCCTCCCACTTCAGCCTGCACTCCCAACTTCAAGTGCACAACACCACGCCTGGCTAATTTTTTTTTTTTTTTTGAACAGATGGGGTCTCACCATGTTGCCCAGGCTGGTCTCTAACTCCTCAGCTTAAGGATCTGCGAACCTCAGCCTCCCAAAGTGCTGGAATTACAGGCATGAGCCACGATGCCCGGCCAGTGTTCGTGTTTTGTTTTTGTTGTTTGTTTTAGTGATAAAGAGAAGAAAGAAAATCAGTAAGGAAAATTCCTGTATAAAGGCTGAAATGTGTTTTGTGGTTTTTCTTCCCATCATCCAGGGTTAGATAACCACAAAAGCACTCTTTTATAGCACTTAGGGTAAAAGATATTGTAAAAATATCCTCTGTGAAAGACCTTAGGGTCATTCGAGACCAAAATTATTCCCACTGTACTTAAGCTTAGTTTCCATTTCTCATCTCCAGAAAAGCTGAAAGTAATACTACTCAGATGTGGTCTGTGGATTGGGGCCAAGCCACAAAACATGAGCTACATGTACAAACCAAAAATAGGCATTTAGAAATTTTCATAGAAGTTTCTGTACTTTATTTCTATTCTTTTGAATCTAATCATAAAGAATTTGGACTAGTACTTTACACATCTTTTTAGATTTTTTTCATCTTCCTGGTAAATTCTTTTTCTTCATTTCTTTTTTCTTTTCTTTTTTTTTGTATTTTACAAAAGTATTTGATTTACAATGGATTGGGGAAACAAAAAGAAAAAAACTCATGGCTCTCCCTGTTTTATTTGATTTTTTTTTGCAATTTCTTATATATTTATAATTATTTCAAATAAGAAGTACAACCAAACAAAACAAAAATAGGATAAAGATATGTAAATAGAAAGCTGGTCCTTGACTACAGACAGTTAGAGAATCATTAGCCTTGGACCCAATCAGCCACATGTAGGAAGAGTAACTTTCAAAAGACAAAAAAATCTTAAGCTCATAGTCAGTAGTTACGGCTGGATTCATCGGGATATAATGTGTTGCTACCTTTTTCATCTGTTATGTATTGCTACAATAATGCTGTGTAAGAAAAGCAAATAAACAAACACAAAGCGCAGTGGCATCAATGGACATTCATTTAGCTCACTGGCAGCTCTTCCGGGCTGGATCTCATGTCTCTGCAGTCAGCTGGTGGTTCTTTGGGAGGAGCTGGTCTAGGATGGCCTCTCATGATTGATCTGGCCCCAGTCCCTGTGGTCTCCTATTCTCCAGCAGACAAACTTGGCCTTGTTCTTATGACAGTCACAGGGTTCCAAGAGAGCACACAGAGGGATGCAAGGTGTCTCGAGGCCTGGGCTTGGACTGGGGTGTGGTCATTCTTACTGGAGAGCCAGACTTAGATTCTAGGAGTGGAGAAGTGGGCTTCACTTGAAAGGGCAATGGATAAAGAAAGGGAAAGGATTGAGGCCGTTTTGAAACATCTGGCCAGGACCTGGCTCATTGTTTGAGCTTCCACATTCCCTAGGATATCAGGGTGATGTCAGATTCCAGATGCTAGTGCCTGTTGTCCTTACCCTAAAGGCTGTTGATGAAATACTGCCCCTTTCCTTCAAGTGACCAAGATAGACACAATTAATTGATTAGTGTACTCTGCTCATTAACTTGGATGTGGCTTTTAGAATCTTTCAGAATTGAAATCTATCACTCCTCACTACAATTATGGACTTGTAGCAGGTGGCTCAGAAGTCCCACAGCCCCTTCAGAGGGTGCTGGACATGCACTGGTGGTTAGAGATGGTGGTGACCATACCCTCTTAGATAGAAATCTTGGCTCCTCACAGGTTACTGTGGCCTAGTTATAAGGCTTGAGAGCATCTATCTACCTATTGAAAAGCAGGTTACAGCCAGGCTTTTGTCAAGGAAAGCATGTTCTCCCACATAGGGCAAGTTGCCTTAGGTTGCACGTGGGGTCCTCTAAGTTTCTCTGGGTGAAGACAAAGTGTATTTCTATTAGTTTGGGGGTTATCGATTATAATAGATGTGATTACGATAACAGTTGTTCTCAGAAATATCATAAAAGAACGCTGAATGCTTTAGGTCACATACTGGATCTGAATTCCATGCATTCATAAAATCATATGCCCTCCCATAGTCTTGGAGAAAAGAAGCAGAAGGCATGGGGACCAGGGAGTTGCAAGGCAGGATGGATTTTGCTGATACAGGGATGATGGCTTCACCTACTGGACCACAGGAGAGGCCTCACAGGATCAGAGGACATGGGGGAGCCAGCACTTGTGAGCCATGGAGACTGGGTGGGGACGGGAGCAGAATTCCTGACAAAGAAGGTCTTCCTACCTTGTCATTCTCTGAGGTTGGCCTCTGTAAAAATGACAAAGCTTCCAAAGAACAATTATGGAACCCTGGGGGACTTAAGAAAGGCAGAAACTATTCATCAGCTTTTCCTCTGAAGTATTTCACTATGATAAGAACTTCACACAATCATACTGAACATTTACCCCCATTCCTGTGAGACTGGCCACATTTTAGAGAGAGCTGAGGATGGAGTTTATTGCCCGAAGTTCCACAGGATCAGTATATAGCTCAGATATGTGACACTAAAATCTGTATCCTTAACCATTTCTAACACTCTGTGGCCTTGTAAGAATTTGAGAACTTTGTAGAAGTTAGCTTGGTTTGTCCCAGAGATAAACACAAACTTTCCAGGTAGACAAACCACGTAGACTTTGGATACATAAAGGGAAGACTAAAGCAGCCGTAGCTAAATCACAGGCACACCATGGATCTGTGCCACTTTCATTTGGAGTCCATTGAAAGCACAACAGACCCCCTAAGACTTCTCAGTGTGTTTTGGTCAACCCAGGAGGACTCAGCCCACTGAAATGCAGGCCGCCAAAGCAGACAGACCAAGAAGGGTGTCTGTAGGGGCCAGAAGAACAGGCTTCGGGACTCAGATGCACAAGAAGCCTCTACAGAGGTAGGATTTGGAGATTTACAAGCTCCCCTGGGACTTCATAGAGGAAGAATTGCTCATTACACAAGTCCAGTGAAAGGGAACTTGTGTGTATGAGAGCAGACAGGGAGGAAAAATATGATGAGGAACTGTAAATAGGTCCTAGAAGTTCATCTGGCTGGTCACTCTGGGACAGCATTGGCAACCGGCCTGGCATGAAAAGGCCTCTGACATGGAAGCTGAGACACAGGCAGAGTTCAGATTTTAGAGAATGGTACCCTTCGGCTCTTCAAAACCTCAGTTACCAGAACCAAGACAGACTATCAGAAGGGAAAGCCTGAGAATAAGGTCACGTGAGGATGTCACATGACGATTCCTCAGTTCCCTCAACAGACGACTGTATTGGTTCCACTCCCCCACACAGGCCTGAATCACTATTGATTCATAAGGAGTGGTCAAAATGTCCAGATATTGATAGCAGAAGCTTGGGGCAAGGAGACAGGAAATCCAGATCGTATTTATAGTTGAAAAGGGGGAGAGGTTTTCTGATTCTTGGTGTATTCTTTGCCTCTACTCTGCTTTCATGCAGATCCAAGATTTCAGAAACAGGGTCTGGTGGACTCTATTTAAATTTTTGTTCTTTTATGTTGCAGTATTTTGAATCAGTAAACTGTCACAGTTTTTTATTGGATGGACCCAGAAAAAAAGACATGAAACTAGCTGGAATTGCAGGAGATATTTGAGTTAGACACGTCAGAGGACTTCCTGGCCTGAAGGGCACCGGCATGAGAGAATAAAGTTATTTCTGTCGCTGTCATACTTGCTCTTTTTCTCTGCCCTTTTCTTCTCTCTTTAGAACATTTTTTTCTCTTTCCTCCTGCATTTCACTCATTGATTTCAGCCTGAACGAAGAAAGAGCTTCATTACTATGAACTTGCTTGTGGCTGGAGAAATTGAAGTGGAGACGCTGACTCCCGTGAGCTTGGAGACTGCAGCGGTGACAACCTTATGTTAAATTTATGTGTTCTCATTTTTGTTGAGTATGACTGTATTTCTGTACATTTTATTTCACCCTTTAAACATTTATGTTCCTGTGTTATGATTAATTAAGTGTAGTAAAATGAAGTGTTTGCAAAGTTAAAAAAAAAAACCCTCACTCCTCTGGAGTCTTTGTACTTCATGTTCTTTTTGCTCTTGTCAGTCCTTATTTCTCTTTGCTCTTTTCTTCGATTTGTCACTTTCTTTATTCCTTCCTTTTGTTCCTCTGGGCCAGTCCTTCAATCCCCACTCCATTAAAGGCCTTGCTGATGCAGAATACTTTCAAGGCAACAGGGGTTTATTCCAACTACATAATCAACTCTCCTTTCTTCTCTTCCCCTCCACTCCCCTCTCCTCCCCTTCCCTCTCCTCTTCTCTTCTCTTTTCTTTTCTTTCATTTTCACTAATTTCATCTCCTTCTGTTTCTTCATCTGGTCTGATACCTTCCATAATATGTTTTGGTTTTTGAGACAGAGTCTCTCTCTGTGTTGCCCAGGCAAGAGTGTAATAGCGTGATCTCAGATCTCTGCAATCTCTACCTCTCAGGTTCAAGTGATTCTCCTGCCTCAGCCTCCCTAGTAACTGGGACTACATACGCGTGCCACCATGCCTGGCTAATTTTTGAATTTTTTTTTAGTAGAGACGGGGTTTCATTATGTTGGCCGAGCTGGTCTCAAACTCCTGACCTCAAGTGATCACCCACCTCAGCCTCCCAAAGTGCTGGGATTACAGGTATGAGCCACTGCACCCTGCCCCATAATGTGTGTTATCAATATAATAGCAGTGACCAAAGCAGTCCATCTGTAATGTCAGAAACCAAGGGAAACCCAGTGGGAGAGGGCAGCAGATTTCTCTTGGCCCCAGGTGCCTCTTCAGTCAGCTAGGAAGATGAGTTAGGAGATAAGAACGTTCTGGGATCATCCTCTCTGATACGTAGGCTGACAGTCTTAATGAAGTAACTGAAGTACAAGAAAAATTTACCCCCACAATTTATTGCTTAAACCTTCCTGTACTTAATTCTGAATCAGTCAGAAGAAAGGCTTTGTAGAATGTGATTTTAGAGATGCCTCAATACATGGTTTAGTAGATTTACTAAGTGCTTCTGAAAAGGACTTAAAGCAACTACTGAACAAATATTTATTTAAGTCAGCATTTCTCAAACTTCAAAGAACATAAGGTGCACTTGGTGGGCTTACTAGACTGCATTTTCTCAGGCCTCACCTCTAAAGATACTGGCTCAGGGTATCTGAGAAAGGATCCAGGGAGCTGCATTTTAAACAAAGTCCCCAGGTGATTCTGAAGTGGAGGGTTCATGGACTGCACTCTAAGAAGCTGTGTTTAAATGAATAAAAACTGTCATTATTCTTGAGATGAAGGTGAGAAAAAAATTCTGATTATTCCCTGATATCACACAAGTATTGAATGCTCGCTGTATGTAAAGTTCTGCACGAGGCACTGAGTGGGAGGCAAGGAAATAGAAGCCAAGGTCCATATCAGCAATTCTCCATCTGTCTTTAATTGCTCCTCCGAGTTTTGAAACTGGGTTAATTTATCCATGTCACAATGTGCTTGGGTACCCACTTCTGTATTCACTTTCCTAGGCTTCCTACATTCAGCGTTTGGCTACTGTATAAACACAGAAACTAATCAGAAAAATAAGGTAATACTTATACTATTAGTGGTAGCAGTAATAGTAGGAATAGTTGAATGGAGGTCCTGGGCTATGTCCAACCCAAAGACGTCCTGCAGTCTATATGAAAATGATGCTAAATGCATGGTCTTTCTTTTAAAATTCTTTGAAAGTGGGAAAGACATCATGCATGCCTCCCCTCTTACCTTTCATCAGAAATGATGTTTGCCTGCCTGTCATTCTACTTCTGACCACAGCTGAGATCTCGGAGCAGGAATCAAGGCTGCATCCCTGAGGTGGGCCTTAGCCCCAGCGACTCCCACTGGAAGAGTTCCTTTGACTGCTTTAAAACCCCTCAGCACTCACCATGATTGCATGCATGAGATCTGCTTCTTGCCTTCCTTTCAATTATGATTTAGTAGTCAAAGATGAGTGGAATGTTCTTGTTGCACATCTCAGGGCAAGATATTTTCCTTCTCCACCTGCAAACTGTGCCCACCCAGCCTAGAGCTATGCTGGTGAGATGCTCTGAAAGACCAGCAGGCTCCTGAGAGGCAAAGGCTGCAGGAGCACAACTCTTCAGTCCTGGGAAGTGTGAAGCTGCCAAGTGGGGGCATCAGGACTGGAGGGGTGTGTGTGTGTGTGTGTGTGTGTGTGTGTGTGTGTGTGTGTGTGTTGATCACAGCTCTGCCCATCCCTGCCCCAGTGAAAGCTATGGATTTAATCCCCAGGAGTACTCAATGAATTAAATGCAGGTATGGATTGTGGACCCTAGAAAGCCTGTCCATGTACTCCAGGTAAGAAATGCTGGTCAAGGCAGAGAAGAAATATCTTTGTATTTCTTGAATATAAGTGAAAGACAAGGCCTAGAAAAGGTAGCTCTCAGAAAGGTGGGTGAGTCACAGAGGTGATCTGGAGCACCTAAAACTGGAAGTTCCACAGACATTGGGAGTTCTTTTAGGTGATATTTCAATGGTTTTCACCCTGGCATGACAGGGATCAAAGTATGCATGAAGAAAAAAGTCATTAGTAATTAAAGCATGTATAATATTTAATTAGTTTTGTCCATTCAAAAATATATTATACACATATATTTTTTCAGTGCCCATTAGTGTATTGCACAGGACTAGGGTGGAGGAAGGAATTACTATTTATTAATCAATTATTGGTTAAGTCTTTTAATTCATGCATTACTTTTCATAATGATGCTAATATGTTTATTTTTCATTCCCATTTTACAATGAGGACATAAACACTAAGAGACGTTAGATTACTGGCCCAAGATCACACAGCTTGTGACAGTAGTACTGGTGTTGATTTCAGAAAGCCCTTGTTCTTTACCCTTCGCTCTCTGCCCTGTGGCCTTGAACCACCCTCCTGTCAGGGACCATGAAGGAATCACAGAACTGAACACAAAACACAGCCCCAGGTGTGCCTCATCTTGTCCTCCCAGCAAGCAGCCCAGCTGGCAGCTGCAATCAGAATCACATCTCTATTGTAGAGAAGCTGAGTGAACATTTCCAGTTAGTGTCAGGGATGATGCCAGCACCCAGGCAGCTGTGTGCCTACCCTGTGTGCTTTCCACTGCCACTATTATCTTACATTCCTACTGTGGACACTCACTACCACCTGCAAATACATCCTGCTTCTAGCCAGTCCCTCCACTGCCCTGTCTGCTCCACTCTGAGGAGCACATCCCTGGTGTCTCACAGAATGGGGCCCTGCAATGCCTCCTGACTCCAGGTGTGTGTCCAAGGAGGTAATGCCCTCCTCATCATTCATCACACAACAAAAAACTCTTTGGGAAAAAATAAATCCAGACAGAAAAAAACCAACCTGGCATTACGCAATGGCTCACGCCTGTAATCCCAGCACTTTGGGAGGCCAAGGCAGGTGGATCACAAGGTCAGGACATCGAGACCATCCTGGATCATGAGGTCAGGATATAGAGACCATCCTGACCAACATGGTGAAATCCTGTCTCTATTAAAAATGCAAAAATTAGCCTGGCGTGGTGGCTCGCACTTGTAGTCCCAGCTACTCGGGAGGCTGAGGCAAGAGAATCACCTGAACACAGGAGGTGGAGGTTGCAGTTAGTTGAGATCACGCCACTGCACTCCAGCCTGGTGACAGAGAGAGACTCCATCTCAAAAAAAAAAAAAAAAAAAAAAGGAAGAAAGAAACTGTTTCCTCCAAGTTAATTAATTTGAGCACGATTTTCAGGAAAAGCATTTCTTAAATCCCTATCGCTGAAGGCAATTTTCTTGCCACAATCACTCAGTGTTCCTGACAGAAAGGAGCATAATCACTCCTTGACAGAAGGTGACTGGCAGAAAGAGGGCTGAAGGGAAAGTGAGTTTCTATAGCCATGGAGGAGTTGCAGGAGCCTCAGAGGACACCCTGCTCCCCAGGAGGCTCCAGCCCCTGACCTGCAAGTTTCTCTGCAGGGCATGTTGACTCTATGTGGTGTGTGGGGGGAAGGCATGTGTGTGTGTGCATGTGTCTGTGTGTGCATGTACATGTGCACATGTGTGCATGTGTGTGCATGCAAGTGGGAGTGGTATGCTGGCAGATGGAGAGAGCAGCAGGATCTTTGCCTCCACGGGGATCCTGGACACACATCGGATCTGTGAGACAGGGCACAGAGTCGCTGGGCACAGGGTCGCTGGCTTCCTGCAGGTTGCTTTGCTTGGGCCACACATGCTGGCATGTGTAGGGATCTGTTGAATTCAAGGCTCTACCACGCACTGGAGGGCCACATGTCCTTGGTTCTCTCCATGCCTACTTTTGTGTCTCAGCATCCTTCCTGTCTACGTGCAGTTTGGCTCTCTTTGGGGTTGGAGTTGACTGTTATTGATGGGAGTGCTGTGATGGAGATTTTCCCACACCTGGAAATGGGGGTAAAATGTATGATCAGCATGGGGGGAGCATGCCATTTCTCCTTCTGCTTGGAGGCAGCCAGAAAACTGTATCAGCCCTAGTGCCCTTAGCTATTAAGAGTAATAATAGCTTCCATTAATCAAGCAATCAAGCACTAGGCTTAGCATTTTACATGTTTGCATACATTATTTCTTATCATCTTTCAACAACCCTGAGAAGTTGCTGTTATAATCACTAGTTTACAGATGAGAAAACTGAGGCTCAGGGGTAACATGACTTACGCAATTCATGCAATACAGCAAGAACTTGAGCCCCAGAATACAGTACTGTCAAGGCCCTACTCTTAACCGGTCCATTCTGATGCAGCCTGCTATCCAGGTTAGGCACTCCTCAGGCCATGGGCTGATGTAAAAGGAATGGTGATCCCTCAATGGCCTTGACTGAGATGACCTCTAGAATGAGGGGCTTCTTCTGTCCTCCAGAACCATACATTTATCTGACTTTGGATAGGGCAAGAATATTTTTCCTTCCCCAGCTAGTGGACAGGATTTACTCCTTCACTGGTGGGTGAAGTGATGCTCATGAGAGATAATCCTATGAATAGCAAAGCAACAACACCTGATATGTACCTGTGTGCACCGGGATGGGGTGAAGAACAGCAACCAGTAGGAAAAGGCCCACAGGTTGCCTTTGCTCCTTGCCAGCGTGCTTACCTCATCTGTGAGGCTCAAATGATTCAAGAGTAAATTAAGGAGAAAATACTTGTCTTTCTGGGTTTTGTGAGAATTAAATAAAATAATATATGTAAATGGCTTAACACAGTGCCAGGCTTAAAGAAGTGCTCAGGAAAGGGTAAGTAGCATTATTAATTATTTCCTTCTCCAGGTGGTAAGTAGCAAAGCTACAGCAGTTCCTGCTGCACATCTGTACCTGTAAGCACCAGGGCTTGGAGCCAGGTGTGTCTAGATCCCAGCTGGACCTGCCAGACTTATGACATTAGGTACCATACTTCCCTCTCTGAGACTCATGTTTCTCATTTGCAAAAGGGGAAGTTCATTGTCTCTATTGTCTACGGCAGTGTATAAGAAAAGGGGAAGAGGAGAGAACTCATCTAAAGCACACCACAAAGTCATGGCACCGGGTAGGTACTCAATAGCTGGCAGCGATTATTGTTGATGTTATCATTATTATTATTTTACTGTTCATGCATCAAATCATGTAGGAGTTATCCAAGTACCCGTTGAAACCTAGGAGCTGCAGAGAGTATCTTCATTGCCTGGAGATGAGAATATCAGCACAATTCATAGTTCATTAGAGGAAGCGGTGTGTTGCTAAATGAGTCCCCTAGGAGTTGAGGACACTTCTAAAAATTGTTTCAAGTCAGTCTGTGGTATATAAAGCAAGGACAGAGAACAGTCTTTTCCTCAGGCCTCTTTTGTGCTCATGTTTTGACTTTGGTCTGAGCACTTCCATCTGAGGAGGTGCCTGTCTCCTCTCTTTTCCAAATCATATGGATTGGGGATGTGTGGCTCTGGGTCCTTGCATGTCACCTGAGGAGGATCTGCTAAAAAGAGTACAGAATGTGATCACCTTGCACTGGACCATGGCTTTATCCATATCCCTCACCTTTGCCTCTCAGACCAAGCCAGACTGAAAGGTCTTTGTGTTTCAAGTTCCTCCTCTCCTATGTCCTAAATTTATTTATTTAAATTGTATGCCTTTCTCCATTTTGAATACATTCCTCTTCAATCAATCCATCTGCATGCATTTGTCTAATTCAGTGGCTCTCAACCTGGCATATGTTTGAATCCCTTGGGAGAATTTAAACCTAGGAATCTGGGTTGGGGTTGGGAAGGAGGGGTCTTGGGTATCAGTTTCTCTTTTAAAGCTTCCCTGGTAACTATGCAACCCCATTTGAGAATTAGTAATCTAGTTCTTTCTCTTTGCTGGCAAAAATACCAGCCTCACAAGATTGCTGAGGAGATCCAAACTGAGATCATGTTTATGGAAGCTCTTTGTCAGCTATACAGCAACGTACATACATATGTCTCTTGTTGCCTGTGGCTTTTAGACAGATCTACACATTGGCTTCCAGATGCGGCACTGTAGATGAGCAGCGAACACAGTTTTTGCTGTGTAGTCCCCACCTCCCCACTTGCTGCTTTCCACAACCTCCATTCTTCTCTGGCTCTCCCTGGGCAAATTTGTGGACCTGCGTCTGCTCCAGGGTGTCTCCCCGAGCCTGGCTGACTTCAGAGGTGGCTTCATGCTGCAGGTCCATGGAGCAGGACACAGCCCTCAAGTTCATGTTTCTTGTAAACTGATCTCACTTGGCATTGGGAAAGAAAGGAAATAGTTACTGACAGGGATGAAGGTGGCCCTCTGTGTCCCATCTTGCCCACCTAGGGCACTGCTACCTGGAAGCAGGCCTTTGGCCAGGTCTACCAGATGATTAACACTTGCAGCGAAACTAGCACCTTACAACTGTGCTCATCAAATCAGACAGTGCCTGTGTCAAATTCATTGTCTCACAGTGTTGCCCTGTCCTGATTCCACACGTGAAATCAATTACTACACTTTAGGGGAATTACTATACTTTAATGGAGCATTTTTCTCTACCATTGTTTGCATAGAGGGGACAGGAGGAATCACTACCAAGTGACCAGCAATGGATTTTGTATTGGCAGAGAGGAGAGGCTGGAGCTAAGTGAAGTGAATTCAGAATGCCCCAGGGAAATTTGCAAAGTCCCTATACTGGGGCTCCCAGTGGCTGAAGAGGTTGAGAGAGCTGTCTGCAGAGTGTGGATTCACTGGACAATTCTGAAAGTCCATGTGCAAATCTGGGGAATGCCAAAGACTTCGTCTGAATCTCATAGGTGTACACCTCAGCTCACATTCACATTCTCCAGCCATCCTGCCTAATGCTGGCTTTTGCTCAGAGTAGGCTTCACACAGCACATTCCTCACCTGAGGAGGACTAGTGTCATAGTTGAAGGCATAGTGACATGGCTTGGCTATGTCCCCACCCAAATCTCATCTTGAATTATGGCTCCTATAATCCTCACATATTGTGGAAGGGACCTGATGGGAGGTAATTGAATCATGAGAGATGCTTTTCCCCATGCTGTTCTTGTGATAGTGAAGAAGTCTCATGAGATCTGATTTTTTTTATAAAGTGCAGTTTCCCTGTACATATTCGCTTGCCTGCTGCCATGTAAAACATGTCTTTGTTCCTCCTTCACCTTCTGCCATGATTATGAGGCCTTCCTAGCCATGTGGAACTGTGAGTCCATTAAACCTCTTTATAAATCACCCAGTCTCAGGTATTTCTTCACAGTAGTATGAAAACAGACTAATACACATTGGCTCGAAATCGGACTATGATGACATGAATCCCAGCCCCAGTCATTTCATGGCTGTGGGGCTTTGGACACCCAACCTTTCTAAACTTCAACGTCTTCCTCTAGCCTTCCTAGCCATGTGGAACTGTGAGTCCATTAAACCTCTTTATAAATCACCCAGTCTCAGGTATTTCTTCACAGTAGTATGAAACAGACTAATACACATTGGCTCGAAATCGGACTATGATGACATGAATCCCAGCCCCAGTCATTTCATGGCTGTGGGGCTTTGGACACCCAACCTTTCTAAACTTCAACGTCTTCCTCTATAAAATGGGGTTCCTACCCAATAGGACTACCATTGAAGAAACAGAATTAGAAGAGATCAAGCATATAAAAGCATTTAGTTCTGTACTTGGCGCTACTGCATAAACATCAATAAATGTTTTAGAATAAAAGTTTTCTTCTCTCTCTTCCTTTAATCACAGAGCCACTTGTCCTTCAATCATGCTAAGTATCTTCTCAGCAATATCATTTCTGAAGTCAGCTCTTTCTCTTCCTCCCCCCTCTTCCACCCTCGTCAGCAAAGGGGCTGGCCTGGCTTATCTCTAAAATCCTTCTTAGCTCCAGTCCTAAATGTGACTGGTGAATTCGAATAAACACATACAAATACACCCCTACTTCTCTTACATGCACAAAGACAACGAAAATGGATGAAGGTTAATTTTTTTGGCTCCTTCTCATAATGACTCATCCATAACGATTCCTACTGGTTGTATTTTCTTCTGTGACAGAAACAATTTGCTGCATTCGTGCAGAGCCCATTTTCTCAGCATGATCTAGTTGTGTGGTGGTTTGGGAAGTAATTTACTGATATTTTGCTTCAAAATAGCTTACAAAGACAAAGGGGTTTTGTTGACACCAAGGTACATTCCTTATGGGCTGGAAAAATAGGATAAAACCATTTAAAAAGTAAAAACATGGTATTATCATCACTTTGAACTTCCGTTGTAAATCACACACCCCTAGTTGAGACTGGCCTCTCCTCCCCTTCATTTCTGCATCTTGCTCTGTGTGCCAGTGGTGGATCGTTTTTCTGCATGGGCAAATTCACATTCCATCTTGTCGGAAGCAACTTTCATATTTGATTATATACCCCATTCTCAGAATGCCAATGTGTGACTTTCTTCCATTTCTTACCTTTCACGATATGAAAGGCAAGCAGCCATCTCAAGGCCCGTAACTAATCAGGGTCACAGAGCCCTCGCCTCCTTGGGTTCTGTCCTTGGTCCCAGCTCCTTTGTTCCCTTGGGCATTCCTCAGCCTGGTAATGTTGATTCTATAGTAGTTCCCCCAGTCCTCTGTTCAGGCTGCAGACTAGAGAGTTGCCCGGAGGATCCTTATCAGTCCCTGACTTTGGGCAGAAGCAGTGATGCTGTCCTCATCCTCATCCTCATCCTCTCTAGGGAGGGAGCATCCTCAGCCTCTCTCCATAATCCGCTCCCCCGCTGAGCTCTCCAAATTAGACAGGATTTAGGCTTCATCTTGGTCTTAGAGTTGGCAGACATTTGTTATTGGTTTTGCCCAAGGTTTTATACTCATTTTAAAATTAATAATGATTTTAGAATTTTATAATGGGCAAGGTTTATGATCGTCAGTCTAATCCTATAAGCCTAAATCCTAAACCAACATGAATTATGCTCAGGGTGGCCTAAGCAGCTGCACAGATCTTTGATTTCCTGAGAAGTAGACATGAATAGGGAAGACAGAGGAGCAGCTACTGTCAGCTCCACACTGTGCCCTCCCCCGACTGGCGGCCTGTGGAAATTGACTTCTAAAGGAGAGGGCTCCAAGGCCCTAACATAGATTACATTTGTTAGTAGGTTTGCTTAAGTTGCACTTATGAAATTAGAACATGATTTCCTCTATTTTTTTCAACAACTGTTAGGTTACTAAGCTGAATTTCTGGGCATTTTGTAATTTACATTTAACCATTTGCTCATTCCCAAACATCTGTGGAAGACCTACTTCGTGTCAGATGCTGTGCTAGAAGCTTCAGAAAAGATTTTTTTTCAATGGCCACTACCTTGGAGATGCTCCCATTTTAGTGGGGGGAGGGCAATGTTCTCAAACATGTAAGTATTAAAGTTCTTTTCTTTCTATATTTGTTATTTTCTGCTCCTTTAGCTGACTAGATGGAGCTCAAGTGGTTGGGCTTCCTAAGTGCCACTGAGTAACTATGAGTAATGTTCCCATTGCATTCATTTCTGACTCCTGACATCTTGACTGTTTCTTTCCTCTTTCTCTTTCTGCCAACATGATATAAGAAGATATACATTTATTTATAAACAAAAGTACCCAGAAATGACCCATGAAACTGTCTTAGGAAAGGTCACATTTCAAAACAGTAGTCTAGAATCCTGCCTGTCTCATTTTTGTCTGCCCTGATTTCCTTGCAGCCTGGGCATGTGCTAATTTGTTCTGCATTATCCTGTGGCAACTGGTTTGCAAGGACAGAAAGTTAGTTCTCCATTAGTCAGGTCTCCAGAGCTGTGTAGTCAGGAAAAAAGTCCAGTGGGTCTTCAGATAGGATATTTAAGGGCCAAATTGTATCACTTCCACTCACCCATTGCCCACACTCACAGCCAGCACCAACTTCTTTGAGTGGCCTGGAAGGGACAGCACCAAGATGACGCTGACTGTGATCACACAGTTGAGCACTGGACCTCTTCTGGGATACTTGGCCAAATTAAGGGCTTGTCTACCTTGTCCTTCCCTCATGAAGGCTGCTGAGCTCAGCTAAGTGGCCCTGGGACCCTGTGGAGAAAGCTGACAGTCTTCTTGATCTGCCAGGTAGCCCAGGAGAGACAAATGTCTAGTTAATAATAGAATCAGCTACTTGACAAGGCTCTTTTAATTTATTAGAGGGATGCCTCAGATAGCAGGTGGTTGGTACTAGGGAGGGAAAAATGGGGAAATAGTGTTTCTTTTTGCTTATGACATTGGCTTCTGAAGCAACTTCCACCCCTAATCCCTTTGACCCTTTTGGAGGTCAGCTGCCCAACAAGGGGATACTTATTTATAGTGCCCCTTCTCCTCCTCTAACTGAGATCAGTGTGTTTTATTTAATTGACATCACCTGCATGATACGAGAACATTTAGAATTTGTCCTATGGCCTTTTTTCTACCCCAGGAAGGACTCTTGAGGGCAATGCAAAGGGCAGCTTCCAGTGTTGAACAGGGGTCTCCATTAATTTGGGATGAAATGAGGGTCAGAAAATTGAGTTTCAAGGGTAGCCTAGGAAATTTATCAATTTGAAGCTCACTGTCATGCAGCCAAACCATCCTTAGTCACTGGATTTTGGAGTCTTGTTTACATTGGTTTATGTCATAGCTACAATTGCCCCAGGTAAATTAAGTAATTTCTTCATTTAGAATATCCTAAACTCTATGACATTTGAGAGATTTCCTTGACCTTGTCAAGGGCAACTGAGCACTTTATTGCTTTTCCTTATTCTTTGCTTAAAAACAGACTGCTTTCTCCCTTATGGCAACTAGAGGTGGGTGGAAATGACCACAGATGTTTTATGATGCTCAAGGCCTTACAATTGTACTCCCTAAGCTGGCTAATAGCTTCTGTCCTGTGTGTTCTTATTCTGTCATCTGTAATTTTTCCTCCCATTTCCTTTCCAAGTCAAAATCTTCGCCCTTTACGTGAATCATAATACTACTTAGCATTTATGCAACACTTTGCATTTTTGGGGTCCTGAATGATCAATATTGAGCTAATCCACACATGGTGATGCTTGTGCAGCAGGCCAGCTGTTACCCCATTGCACAGATGAGAAAACCAAGGTCCCAGTACAGCAACTCCCAATCCAAAGCCAGGCAACGCTTGCACATCTGAGCCCCTGGCTTCAAGAGAAGGCTTTCGCTGCACTTGGCTCCCAGAAGTAAAGTCAAGAGAGAAAAAGAGAAGGATCAGAAGATATTTTCCCTATATGCTTTCTTTATTAAAATTTATCCTGTTCCCATTTTCAAATATTTCTTTAATAACCTGTCTGAGCCTTAGAGAATTCCAGGCCAGTTCAACAGGAAGCTGCCTGCATTCCACTTCCAGTTTTACCCGTGGCTTAATAAGCCCATCCTTGCTCCTGTCACCCATATCATCAATGGAAGTTGTACATGCTTCAGGACTCAGGACACATTCCTCCCCAGTGCCTCTTTCTTGGTTTCTGGGCCGGCAGCTGGCTGGTTATCACAATCATCTGAGTGCACCCACCTTCTAGTGCAGCCTCCTAGGCTATATTTTGTTAGCTTATTTATGAGGATTCACATAGGCAGAATCAACAGCCTTCCTATACTTGAGCTCTTATATGTTTATTGTATAAGAATCATCTTCCTCTTTGAGATAGGAATAACCTGGATGGGTCAGACACAACGTGCTTCTTTCAAAGCCACATTGGTATTTCCCAGCATTCTGTGGTTGGTCTGTCTCCCAGTTGATCCTCTTTGATTTGCCCCGAGAGTCTGTCTCATAGGAAAATTAGGTTTTGTTATCCATCTCTAACTTTCCAAGTCACCTTCCTGACTTTTAAAAACATACATTGCGTTTATTTGTTTCTTGTCTTTGGAAACCTTATCCAGGCCTTTGTGAGTTCTCAAAAACAGGATTTGTTGAAATTACAATTCTATCAGTCAATTTTTAATGACATGTCCACTAAGTTATAAGACTGTGGATGGCAAGGGGAATATTTTATTTGATTTTTTAAAAAATGTTCCATGGTGCTGAATACTATGCACTAGCAGATTAGCAGGTGCTTAAAACCTGCATGAAATGCATCTGTCTAGCTTTGTAAGATACTAGATCCTCTGGGAAATACTACAAAATATATTATCTTGTTCAATCTTCTAGGAATTTTCAATTTAGGTGGGCAAGCAAGTCTTACATCCATGAAACTTTTAGAAAATAGTAAATGACAATATGATCAAGGGCCAGAATGAACAATAAAGACTGTGTGTATAATGCTCCAGTAGGTAAGATAATTAACAGTGGGAGCTTATAGTCGGCTCAAATCACAATGTACTCCAAGTGCAGCTGCAGGCAGTGGAGGGTGGGCCTTGATTTGGGCTTTGGAGTCAGATTTGGATTTAAACCTGAGCCTCCTGTGATCAAGTAGCTGTGTGATCTGGACAAGTTACTTAACCCTTGGGTAACTTATCTGTCATAGAGAAATAATCCTGCTTCGAATAATGCATTCCTATGAGGATGTAAATTCCAACAGAAAAGAATGTTTTGTCTCATTTGTTCACTGCTGTACTCCTATTGGCTAGAAGATCAATGACCATTTGTTGAATAACCAACCTCAGCAGGTTTTCATTAGTTTAGGTAATGTACGTAAGTTAAAAGTTGAATGCAGTGTTCAGCATAATATGTGCTCAGTAGAATTTTAAAAACCATTATTGAAACTTTACTTGGGTTTGGAAGTAGCAAGCCTTCTGGCCAGGTAAACCTTGAGTTCTGTTTTCTGTAGTAATGGGGCCAAAGCCCTTCTAAAAGAATATCAAGCCTGTAGAAACCCTACATACGTTCTGACCTATTTCTCACGTTTCCTCAATGATTTCATCTTACTATTGTAACTTCATTTGTTTCTTTAAATTTTTTGAATCTGAATTTCTTTGCTATTTTCCTCCAGATTTTATGACTCACGCAAATCATGTCTTTTTCCATTGTCTCTATGGCATCTTGGAGGTGGCCGGTGATTTTCTTATAAAAAAGACCAGTGCCCACTGTGAGGCCCTGGGACATGGGACACAGTCTAAGGTCTTCTAGATCCTGGATAACTAGCTAATATTTCCCTGGAAGAAATGCCCTCAGGCCTCCGGGGGACTGGAATGACTTCTTGGCAGAAGTGAAGCATTTTTTAATCACCTGAGTTATTTAAAATTTAAGACAGGGATAACCTGTATGAGAGACAATATTTTCATGAGAAGTACAGACTTGGGGTCCAGGCTCTGCCATTTGCTAGATGTACAACTTTGAAAAAATTAAACTCTTTGGTTTTCCATTTCTTTTTCAGTTAAACTGTGGTGAAAGAATATCAACCAAATAGGGTTATGGTGAATGTTAAGAAAAACAATGTGTGCAAAGCACTTTATATTCTTCCTAGCATATATATTTTGTGTTTATCTTTTGGTTTCATGTAATCAGAAACTATGACCAAAGCATTCATAAGTTCTCCAAAAGGGATCTATTGGTCCTGAAGTCACTTTTCACACATAAGGAGGGGGGATGCTCAAAGAATCAATTTCTTGCAACTGACCTCTAAGTGTGCCTAGTACTTTCAGACACCGCAGGGGCTGGCTGCTGCAAAGGATACCTAAAGACTGTGGAATTCACACTCTAAGGTGCCAAGACTAACAGGAATACATGAGACTACAGTGAGCAGCACAGATAGCAGTTAATGAGAGCTCAATTAGGTGGTGCAAAAACCTAAGTGTTGAGAGGAAGGTCAGTGAGAGCTGGGCACGCTAGAAAGAGTTTGACCGCAGATGCTCTGGAGGCTTCCCCAGCCCTTGAAAAAGTACAGTTGAGGGAGGAGATAGGGTGAGGCTTTTGTTGGCAGCGTACTGCTGAAAAAAAATTTTCTTGGAATCGGTCCTACCAGATGATTTAGGGATACTATAAAAATGAGGCCATGATCACTGCCTGGAAGTCAAGAGACCTCAGCAGCCCAGGAGAAGTCCATGGTGGGAGCACATGAAGACCAAGCTGGGACCCCCTGTAGAGGCAAAACTCAATACCCAGCACTCAATGCCCAGATGCTGATGGGATTCTTGACATCAGCAGACGCTGCAGCAGAAGCCCTGGAGCCCCAGTTGTGCATAGTCAGGGCCACTGCAGTTAAGGACTCCAGGGAGTGCCATTCATGTCGCATATACTGGGAGAGATGCTACCTAAAGTCAGCACAAAGTGGCGGCCCTGAGTGTAATTCATTCCACATGATGGTGTGTTTTCCAGTCAATGTAAACCCTGGGAAGATGCTATTTGTAGTGAAGTATTCCTGCAGACTCTATCGAAACATGTCAGTTTTTCCTGATCAGCACAAGATAAGTGTTCAATAAAAAAGTGTATAATGTTAATTACCAGGGCATTCCACATAGCACAATCACTTTGTTAGTACCACAACCTTTTATATGTCCTGTGTTACAACACTGCAAAGTGGTTTGTGCTGTTCATTAATTGTAACTTGGACTTTCCTTCATTTCAAAGTGGCCTTTTATGACACACGTCCCCCAGATCCTGAGTAGGTGGAGATTGTTTTACAAGGGAATGAGGGTGACAGTTTTCCCAACTGTCCTCATTAACATGCTTATTTTTTAATTTTTTCTCTTTCTTCCTTCTCTTTTGTCTTTAGCCTTCCCTTTCTTTCTTCTTTCCTTCTTCATTCTGTTGACAAAGGTGAAATGAGTAAGATGCCTTTTAAGGAGCTCTGGGCGAGTGCACTACCTTCTACTCTAGAAAAATAGAATTAGAAGGGGCTGGCTGCAGAAACCGGGAACTTGTCTGACCCCTTAGTGTGTTCTTCCCTTTTCCTTGCTCAGTGCTGCTTCTCATGCTGCCTTTGTGCCTTTGATACCTGACTTGCTTTTTTTTATGGATTTTGTATATGCCGGAATTCAGATGCTTTCGATTTTTTTTTTGACTGAAGCACAATATGAAATAGATTTTATAGCTTCAGCTCAGAACACACACAGAACTATATAGTCACATACATATATAACAAACAAAAGCATCAGTGAACAACATTTAATCTTACTATGGAGGATGTGCTCTGACATTTTGTATCTAATCTGTCTTTTTCTATTTTATTTCATCTATTCAATTTCATTTACAAAAACACTTAGCCATAGCTCACTAGATTTATTTTGTAGCTAATTAATTAATCATAATTGATAGTGAAAAACCTGTTTTAAATGATTATTAGCTCCTGAATTACTCCTGTCTGTTAGTGGTCTTTTGTTCCTACCTAATCCCAGCATATGCTTGATTGGATTGTTTTCTTGAAAACCAAATAATGACACCAATAACATACACTAAAGAACTCGTGAAAAAATACAAAAGAGCATGTAAACAAGTTTGAAGTGCATTAAGTTGGTCTAAAAAGCTTGAAATCTCACATTTTATTCAATATTTTAAAAGGTATTTCTCTATACTGTTATAATCTCTACCTGTATTTGAAGAAATTCCTGGCAGGCTCATGACATTTTTACTCACTCTTACGCAGGTGTACACACTGGCTGGTCAGAATGAACACAGGCAGTAAGCAACCTCTATGACAGTACTGTGGCTGGCTGGTGCAATATCAGATTGGTTCTCAAACAACAAGTCTTCTATTTAATTTACAAATGCAATCTGATTTTGGAAGTTAGAATATGCAGTCTAGGATTTTCATCACCATTCTGAGCTGAATTTAACATCAAATCAACCCTGCACCAGCGTGACAGTAACCTTCCTCCCCAACCCACTTGGAACTTGAAGACAGCCTCTGATGGGGCTGAGCAGAGGGGCGTAAGAGGAAGGATGGTCACAGAACAGGAGTGTCCTTCCCTTCCCTGTAGAACAATCAGACCCTGGCACCTGAGGAGAGGTGCATGTTCATGGCAAAAGAACAGTACGAGGTCCCATGGATCCCTTTTGCCATTTTATTTTTCTTACCCTCTGGTGGGAGCCTTCTTGAAGAAGATTCAAAGGAGCTCAGGCCCAGCTCTCTTCCTCTGGCATGGCCATGCCTGAGTGTAGGAAGCATTGCTTACTCAAACTAACTGGGAGTGCAGGCTAACTAGGGGTCACCTTCCTATTCTACCTTTCCCTATGAGTCAGGTTCTGGCCGCTTTCCCTGACACTGGCCACTGGAAACTCAGCCTCACAAGCTCTCTCGGGAAAGAAGGAAGCCTCTTCACCCAGTACCCCCAGGGGCTGAGTCTGAAAGCACCCTAATAGCTATTCCTAAAGGAAAATTCATTACATCCTCCCTTGACCCTTTACGTCCTGAAAGCAGGAAAAATGTAGCACTGCACAGAGTTTTATTAATTTCCTTGGGTAATCTACACCGTCTGACCACTTACTCTGGAATTTTCTACCTACTACATCTTGGCATGTCAGTGAAAACTTCAATTTCTCTATCATGTCACTCTATGAAGAGCATTTAAACTTACATGTGATTATAAAGAAAACATAACAGAATTTTGGGGGGTATTGTAACTCTTTTTTATTATTATAAGGCAGGTCAAATTAATCAATTTCAAATTAAATAGTCAATTGCACTTGCACCACTTAATTATATCTTTCTTGACAATAGATCTGCTGTATTTTTTTCTTTACAAAATTCATGTAAACTTGCATTCAGAATAATCCTTTTATATTTAGGATTCACTACTAAAATAACAGCAAAATGAAATCTGCAGCTCACTCTTTTCAGTCTTCACAAATGAAATCTTAAAGTAGATATTCCAAAAAAAGAGACTTGGTAGCCTTCTGCTCAGTTACCACAATGGGACTTGGCAGGTCAGGAAAGTTCAAGATAAAACTCCTGACCCACAAATCATTTGCCACACTCAACTTTGCCAAGCCAAGTATGATGTAAGGGAAAGAAAAGAGAAGGCAGCTATCAGTCATTGCAAGCTGTCTTAACAAAGTACCATAAACTGAGTGGCTTATGAACAACTAACAGTTATTTTTCACAGTTCTGAAGGCTGGAAGTCCAAGATCAAGGAGGCAGCAGACTCTATTCTGGTAAGGGTCCATTTCTTGCTTCTTGGTTTAGACATCCATCTTCTCACTGCATCCTTACACCACAAAAGAGGACAAGAGAGTTTCTGGGGTCTCTTTTATAAGAGGACTAATCTTGTTCCTGAGGTCTCCACCCTCATGCTTTAATTACCTCCCAAAGTCCCTACCTCCATCACACTGGAGGTTGTAATTCAACATGTGAATATTGAGGGAGACACAAACATTCAATTCACAACACATCCAAGTTAAGTCATAAAGTCAGGAAAATAAAGGACCCACCATGGTTCAAGAGATCAGGCTAGAGAGAATAAGAAGACTAGGGAGGGTCTGTAGAGCTGCTCAGAGGACCCATCACATTCTGTGTTCTTAACAACGGCAGGTGCAGTCAATTTCCTGGCACTCTTGAGCCCGGCTCCAGGTGACCCCAGCTCCAGGTAACCCTGTGTGTCCAGTCACAGATACCTAGTCTCCCTGCCTCCTGCTTTCTCCCACCCTCCCCAGGTCTAACAGCCAGTCATGGGAAGACAACTGTCATTTGGCTTTCATCCAGCATTCCAGGTGGCAATATTTTCCTGTTTATATTTCTTTTGGCGGAGATTAAAATATTTTTACTATTAAGAAGCTAATACATGAATAATAAGAATTTGTTTTTGGGGTGAAGTTTATCAGGGGGAGATTATATGGGAGGTCTGTGTGGATTATAAAGGAACACAGAGAGTAAGTGTAAGCTGAGGGCAAAAGATTGCTATTTTAAAAAAATGACTTCATCTACTTGCACATTATAAGGGAGTAGAGGTTTTATCTCAGGGAATATGACTCTTTTGTTTGGGAAAGGCAATTAATAGGCCTTTGGGTTAGGCTCCAAAGCCCGGTCTGCAGTGGAGGATTGAGACAAAAAAGAATTAAATCCTTCTGCGTAATAAAACAGAAGCCTGGACCACAGGGCTATGTCACATTTAAAGCAGTACAGTCCGAACTAGAATTCCAGCTTTGCATCTCTTAAGTCTTTAACAGATTATCAACAGAGCCCAGGGTTCTTGAGCACTCAGTGACCCTTGGGAGCTTCTAGGTTTCCTTCCCCCAAGGTTGTTTCTTTCATATAAATCATCCCATGTCATCGTCTCCATACTGCTTGGAAGATGAAAGTGCATTTTCATCTATCTTCCTGTTCCCACCATCCTGCAGGACCTCCTACTAATGGGTCAGGCCCCCAGAGCAAGGGCCCTGGAGGGCATGGTCTGTACTCCATGGTGACTGCAGTTCTGAGAATTCTTTCACGTAACTATTGTCTTTTCTATTCCAGTGAGCAGAGGAAAGTGGGAGAGCTTGGTAACATGCAACTGCTGAACCCTACATGGGCATGATGGGGAAAATTATGTGCTTTTACGTAGTAATAAGTTGGTATGGTCCTGAGAGTTATTGGAAGTTGTGTGGAAAGGAATGGAACTTAGGCACCCCAGGTGCCTAGGTAGTCTGATAATGGTAGGTGCTTTGGGGATAGAGGACAGGACAAGACAGGGAGAGGGGAGCTTCTGTGCTCCAGAAAGAGTCAGTGACTTCTTAGGAATAGGGGCATCTGGCATTGAATTTGAGATTATTTCTCTTAGATCCTAATATTTCCCTCTTTTCTCCAAAACAGCCATCCCTGAGAATGGATCTTTGAGGCATGAGGAGTGGACTGAGGTGAAGAAATGCAGAGCTAGGATGGCAGAGGGAGGAAGACAGAGAGGGAAACTGAGAGCCCAGGGGACCCGGAAATTGGGAGGACTGTGCTGGACTTTCTAACAGAATAGAGCCACTCCGGAAGGCTGGATGGCTGGGGCATACTTAGATGATGCCA
Organism: Ateles fusciceps; assembly: GCA_036589455.1. Classification (NCBI taxonomy): domain Eukaryota; kingdom Metazoa; phylum Chordata; class Mammalia; order Primates; family Atelidae; genus Ateles; species Ateles fusciceps. The sequence continues at coordinate 3,704,227 of JAZHEH010003296.1, read as the reverse complement.
GAAATGATGGTGTTGATAACCCACAAGGAGATAATTCACCTCCAGTAACATCAGAGCTGTCTTTTAGGTCCTGAAGTTAGCACAGGCCCTTATGAGAGGAGGGGCAGCTGTTCATTATCTTTACCTGCTCCGCTTCACCCAAGGTGGTCCCCTGTCTCATTGGTAGCAGTCATCAACGAATATCTTGTCCTCTAAGCCCCTGTAAAAGCATTGCTTAGGGGAGTGCCCCCTCTTCATGGGATTAGACACATTCTCCTTCTCTCTCTCTCCCTGCTCCCCGTCTTGTGATTGATTCATCTGACACCTCCAAGATGATGTTTCACTTACAAATACAGAGGTTCTTTAAACTTCCAATTTTTCCTCTTCATTTTGATCCCTTGCTTAGTTGCTTCAAGAACATGACTCCCCCTTTTGTCTTCTTGGCCTCTCTCCTCCTTCGTTTCCTCCCGGCCTCAACCTGTTTCTCTTGCTCCCGTTTTCAATCAGTAAGGGAAAAACAAAAAGCGACTTTAATTATGGAGGATAAGTAGAAGTAGCACCAGCTATACAACTGTATCAAGCAAAAGGCGAGGCATAAGCTTTGAAGTGAAATGAGATGCTTTCAGCAGCCTGAGCCATCAACCTCAACAGCCCTTGACATAACCCAGAGCCTCCTTCAAGAGCACCACACCATCTCCATTACCTCCTCATTCCTGTCCAGTTAATCTTACTCTCCTCAAGAATGAACATCCACATGTGTTTGTGTGTGTGTGTGTGTGTGTGTGTGAGAGAGAGAGAGAGAGAGAGGAGGAAAGAGGGAGAGAGAGAGAGAAACACTTTAATTTATTGTTCCACTGTTTGGTTTAATTATGGGTATTGCACTGTTATTGTTTTCTACAAGGTTTCCTCGCAGCTTTGTAACAGCAGCACCACATTTTGAGCTAGATGTGCATTTGTGAGCTAGGCTAGAGCACTATTTATAACACTGTTTCTATGGGAAAGTTTATTCCAGGTCCTGAGCAACTAACTTAAAAATGAACTTTTTGATTACAACTTGGAACAAAGCGTATACATGGGAAAGTGCTTGCTCATGAATATGTAGGATAGATTTGTGGGGCTAAGTTGGTATGCGGTTCAGTTAGCACACTGGAGTTTTCTCTAGTTCTTCTACCTGTTCCCAGCAAACAAATGGCAATTGGTCATGCTCTGGGTAGTTTACTGACTGAAATGCGGAACCACTTGTGAAAAGGCAGATGGGCCCCTACTTTACTTAAGGGGTTCACATTCAAGTGCACAGTCCTAGGATCCTGCTTCTGCATGTGAAAGGTGAGTTCCATGGGCATGTTTACTCTTATGGAAATACAATCTACAGAAGGGCTCTGAAGTCAATTTCTTTCCTGGTAGGCCTTGGGAGGAAGTGCTTTATAATAGCAAACACCCCAAGTGCTCTTTTGCGAGCTTATATGGGTAACCTTGAACTAGTCGATTTAGCTTTTCTTACTCTTCACAAGAAGGGTTATCATGAGATAAAAGAAAGCAGAATTTTACTGGGAAAATGTAATAAGCATGATATGCATACACACACGCACACCTTTCATTTTACAATCCCTTGTGATTTACTGGTTTTACTAAAGATGGCCAATGAAGAATATTTTCCTGAGCTAACAGGAGTTTGTGCTTCATGGATTGGAGACTTTAATCTTCCAAGCATTTACCTCCAGTGATGATCATCTGGGGAAAGAAAGTTGCCAGGGCAATGCTGTCCCAGCCCCTAGCTCCCAGAATGAGTCCCCTGTGGAGAGTCATTTACGCTTAGGAAGAAATGTGATCACCTCATGCTTACTGTGGTGTTTGGGGTGATTTGAATTGCAATGTGGTGTATCCAATCCACAGAGTAAAGAAAACTGAACCAGTATCGTTAAAGCTTTAAGTGTTGAAATAAGTGGCCTGGGACTGGCTTCCATGGTGACAAGAGATTCATCTGGTAGCACCAGAATAAAAGAAGCCTCACTAAACACTGGCTGGGCAGCTGCTGCTTGGTGTGGATGTCCTGGGGATGCAGGGGTCAGGGAGGCATGTATATATACTTTTTTCTTTCTGGTCACTGTTTTTTCTGTCTTAGATAAATGATGCATTGGAACGCCATTCTCTATTAGGAGAGGATCCAGCTTACTTCCTCTGAGGGTCAGCAATGTTTACAAATTCCTCTAAATTATTTCCCCACTCCCCTTAAAAGATAAGGAGTTGACTTGCCCAGGGCTATTGCAAAAGGGTTCTGTCCACAGAGTATTAGCAACTCCTGATATAAGGGCACATTTGAAGCAGCTGGCAGCACCACCCTTTATAACACTCTTCTTTACAAAGTGCTCATTGTTAAATATTTATGAAGCCTTGCAAGATGGGCCCCTATCACTGCCAGGGTAGATATAAGTTCACTGTCTCCCACAGTGTGTGGGGCTGCTCTGCAGAAGGTGGGTGCAGCGTCTTTCCACGCCACCCCTCTGTGATGCTGCTAAGACTACATGTCTCTGAGCTGGTGAAATCACAGCCTCAGAGGAGGGCTGCTGCAGAGGTGCTGGCGACAGCCAAGCAGGAGGGGGTAGGGGGTGGAGGGATGGGCTTTGTTCCCAAGTAAGAGCCAAGGCAGGCTCCCACCATCACAGTCTTTTAAATATTAATAGAATCCAAAAATGTATTCATAAAAAATGAACAAAACTAAAATAAAAGGAAGAGCAATAGACTGGGGAAACATTTGCTGTAAAGACGAAAAATTAAGGGTTAGTCTTTCTCCCTCACCCACCTGTGCAGCTCACTCAGGTACGCAGCTCTCCACAGTGACAGCAGATGCGCAGGACCCACTGAGAGGAGAGAAGAGTCGCTGGGCGTGAATGTGCTGGCGCACCACCTGGGGGCTTGTTGCCTGAAGCTTTCAATGCAGGATGCCTAGGAGGGGTCTAAGGTTCTGATCCCAGCACAGGCTCCCAGGTGAAGCAGGAACTGCCGCTGCGGCCCATGTTGGCTCACCTGGAGAAGCAAGGGCTGGAGCCCTGTCCCACAGCACGACCTGAGATGGTGGCTTGTTCTGCATCTGCGATGCCTGACACACTCACCACCACTGAGGCCTGGACACCTAGGTAATATGACTGAGTGTAACTGAGGGGCTAGGATTTTAACTTTTGTCCATTCAGTTAGTTTACATGTAACTAACCTTTTTTTTTTGTTTTTTTGGGTTTTTTTTTTTTTTTTTTGAGACGGGTCTCATGCTGTTGCCCAGGCTGGAGTACAGTGGCATCATCTCGGCTAACTGCAACCTCAGCTTCCAGGGTTCAAGTGATTCTTCTGCCTCAACATCCCAAGTAGCTGGGACTACAGGTGCGCACCACCACGCCCAGCTAATTTTTGTATTTTTAATAGCGACAGGGTTTCATCATGTTGGCCAGGCTGGACTTGAACTCCTGACCTCAGGTGATTCACCCGCCTCGGCCTCGGCCTCTCAAAGTGCTGGGATTACAAGCATGAGCCCCGCACCTGGCCATAAATAGCTGTAAATAGCTATACGTAACCACGGGCTGCCTGTGGGAAGGCTGAGGAAGAGGCTCTGACAGTCAGCTTGAAAGTCAGTTCTCACCAATGGAAGCGAATGTCTGAAATTGGGTCCTGAGTCTAAGCCCCGTGGAAATCCTCAGTGCCCAGTGGGATCCTCCCTACCCTGTTCAGGGCCTTATGTGCCAAGCCCCTGACTGGGTTGCCACCTTGCTCTCTGGATTTTCCTCCTGCTCCCCAGTGAATGGTGCCAGCCTGGAAATGGCATCTGACAATCAAGGGCTGTGACAACCTGCCCCTTTCCTTCATGTGTCTACCAGATGTCCTTAGTATTTGAACAGCATCTCCTTGAGTGTCTCTGCAGATGCCTCGCCCACAAAGTGGGTGGGTCCACATCAGCCCCCGTGACCCACAGGCATGGTCCTCCCCACCCTGTGCTTCCATTGTTGGTCTTGCCTTCTTGTGAGTGCTGGCAAGGCGGCTTGAAGCAGTGAGAAAGAACTCAGGCTCAAAGTGTGGACAAACACTTCAGATTTGCATAGATGCAAAATCTGACTTACTGCTTCCTACCTGTGAGGTCTTGGGCAATTGTAACTTTTCTGAGCCTCAATATCTTATTCCCATCATGGAGTTTCCATTGTATCTACCTTTCAATAATATAAGGACTAGATATGGTATTTACAAAATGTGTTCAATAAATGATATCTGTTGATGAGAAAGAGGAAGATGATAATCATATAAATATAGTTATATGCTTTCCTTCTTCAGCTAGACCCATCACCTCCACCTCCACCTATTCCTAGTTTATTCTCTTTCTCAATGACCCCACTGTAGCCCCAAAGATTTAAAAAACAAAATATATGAGGACAATTCCTAGAGGAATCGCCAGATTTACCTTACTAAGTAGAGCACAAGTGAGAAACAACACAAACACTAAAAGAAAAATTTTGGAAATATGCTTAAACCTGCTAATCATTAAATTAATGAAAAGAAAACCACTGCTCAAATTATTAAAGAGCCTGTTAGAGCAATAGAATTCTCTACTGGCAGCATTGTAAATTGGTATAAGAATTCCAGAAAGCAATCCGGTAAGAGTCATTCATTCAATAGACAAGTATTGAATGCCTACCAACCAAATATTTTGTTAGGCTCTGGGGATACAGAATGAATAAGGCCAGATTTTATCCACAAAAGCTCATGAAATGGTTGGCATATGTAATGTGTTGTCACAAAACTCCATCCTACTTCTTGATTCAGTAACCACAGAGAAACAATTTTTAAAAAAAATTTCAAATATTGGTGTGCGTTGCTAGACCATCTATAATAGTGAAAGACTAGCTACCTGCTACCCAAATACACAAGCAAGCAATGATTAAAATTACAATAATTTATTAATAGAATAAAAATTAACATTGAAATCCAAATTACAAATTGAGAACTATAGCAACAAATATTTAACAAATAATGTCAAATGGAAAGAATGCAGAATAGTATGTATACAATAATTAAGTATGAAAAGTGATGCATGAATAACATAAGAATCAGTGAATTTTATAAATGGGGATTTAGTTTTGAATGAAGGAGGAGTATTGTGGCAGTCACAAGAGCTGCTGATGTCAACTGTCTTCACATCCCACCCTTCCTACTTCTCAGATCATGATATCATTAGGATGGCAAATTCCTGATCTTTTTGAAGTAGGCAAAGCCATGAGATTTGCTTAGGCCAAAAACATGTAAGTGTAAGAGCCACATTGTTTTACTCAGTAAGGTTTTTCTCTTAAATTGAAGCCAATTCTCTTCATATGAACAATTTATCACATTCCTTTCTTCCTACCATTGCAACTGACAGCACTATATATGTTAGGTGTTCTGTCAACCTGAATTCTGGAGCAAAAGAATATGAAATAGAGGCCCAGATGACCTGAAATATATACTTAGCGAGTGTGAAATATAAAATTTTGTTATGTTTAGCCCTGAAGTGGTTTTTCTAACCAATATCCCGATCAGTACAGATATGTGTATGGTTTATTGCTTTTTAAACTTTATAGACAGCTTATTATTTCTGAAGTGATCCTGACATGGCCTTGCAGAGCTGTAACAGATCACAGGATGCCATGAGCTTCATGTTTTTAGACCTGACCGCCTAGGAGAACTCCTTGTACTTGTGCAAGCATGAAAGGGTCTGAACACCACCTGGTATATTCTAACCCAGTAGTTCTAAAACTTTTTGGTCTCTGGAACCCTTTATGCCCTTCAAAAACATGAGGTTCTTGGTATATAGCAGAGCTATCGATTTGTGTACATTATCTTTGTATCCTGAAACTTTGCTGAATTCATTCATTAGCAGCTGTGCTATACACCAACAGTGACCAAGCTGAGAATCAAATCAAGAACCCAATCCCTTTTACAATAGCTACAAAAACAAACAAACAAACAACAACAACAACAACAAAAAAAACCACCTAGGAATATAGCTAACCAAGGAGGTGAAAGACCCCTACAAGAAAAACCACAAAACACAGTTGAAAGAAATCATAGATGACACAAACAAATGAAAACACATTTCATGCTTATGGATGGGTCGAATCAATATTTGAAAATGACCATCATGCCAAAAGCAATGTACAAATTCAATGCAATTCTCATAAAAATACCACCATCGTTCTTCACAGAACAAGAAAAGACAATCCTAAAATTCATATGGAACCAAAAAAGAGCCCACATAACCAAAGCAAGACTAAGCAAAAGGAGGAAATCTGTAGGCATCACATTACCTGACTTCAAACTATAGTATAAGGTGATAGTCACCAAAACAGCATGGTACTGGTATAAAAATAGGCACTTAGACCAACAGAACAGATAACCTAGAAATAAAGCTAAATATTTACAGCCAACTGATCTTCAACAAAACAAACAAAAACATATTGTGGGGAAAGGATACCCTATTCAACAAATGGTGCTGAGATAATTGGCAAGCCACATGTAGAAGAATAAAACTAGATCCTTGTCTCTCACCTTATACAAAAATCAACTCAAGATGGATCAAGAACTTAAGTCTAAGACCTGAAACCCTAAAAATTCTAAAAGACAACATCGGAAAAAACCGTTGTAGACATTAGCTTTGGTAAAGACTCATAACCAAGAACCTAAAAGCAACAAAACCCCACAAAAACAATGATAAATAGGTAGGACTTAATTAAACTAAAAAGTTTCTGCACAGCAAAAGAAACCATCAGCAGCGTAAACAGAAAACCCACAATCACTGGAGATGGCAGAGACGGTCTTCCAATTTATACATCTGGCAAAGAACTAATATCCAAAATCTACAGGGAACTCAAACAAATTAGCAAGAAAAAAACCCAAAAAACAGAAAACAATCCCATCAAAAAGTGGGCTAAGAACATGAATAAATAATTATCAAAAGCAGTTATACAAATAACTAACAAACATATGAAAAAATGGTCAACATCACTAATGATCAGGGAAATGCAAATCAAAACCACAGTGCAATACCACTTTACTCCTGCAAGGATGTATATAATCAAAAAAATTGAAAAATAATCGATGTTGACAGGGATGTGGTGAAAAGGAAACACTTTCACACTGCTGATGGGAATGTAAACTAGTACAACCACTATGGAAAACGGTGTGGAAATCCCCTAAAAAACTAAAAGTAGAACTACCATTTGATCCAACAATTCCACTACTGGGTATCTACCCAGAGAAAAGAAGTCATCATACAAAAAAGATACTTGCAGACACATGTTTTCAGCAGTACAATTCCACAACTGCAAAAATGTAGAACCAGTCCAAATGCCCATCAATCAATGAGTGGATAAAGAAATAGTGAGATATGTATATATATATCACAATGAGATACCATTTCACACCAGTTAGAATGGCGATCATATATATATACACACACACATATACACATATATGGTACATATATATTTAAATATATATAAAATATGTATGTACCATATATAGTTCATATGTATACTATTTATATATATATATATACACACACCATATATACAGATATGTATGGCGTGTATATATATATATATTATATATATATATTATATATATATATACACACACACACAACACACACACACACCATAGTATGGCCATAAACCAATGAGTGGATAAAGAAATAGTATTATAAATATAATATATATTATATACATATATCACTATTTTATATAATAAATTGTATAATAATTTATTATATAATAAAATAGTGATATATAGTATATATATATCAATAGTGACATATATAATAGTGACCATAAACATATAAGTGGATAAAGAAATAATGATATATATATATAATACATATATCACTATTTTATTATATAGTTATATACTAAAATATTATGTAACTATATAATTAATATTATATTATATATATCACTATTTTATTAGCATAGAATAAAATAGAATAATATTATATTCTATAGTATATGTAATATAATTATATAAAATAATTATACTATGCTATATGTAATTATATATATATACACCATAGAATATACCATATATTCTATAATTATTATATATACCATAGAATATAAATTCTATAATTATTTTATAGTTATAGAATATATTATTCTGTTTTCTATAAATATAAATACCATAGTATATATAAATATATATTTATGTTATATATTTAATTTATAACAATATATTATATATATAATATATAAGTATAATCATTATAATTATTGTTATTTAATTATTATAATAATAATTATAAGATATATTATATAATTTATAAGATATATTATATAATTATATAATATATAAGATGTATTATATATAAATATATAATGGTATAATATATTTAAATATATACTATAAATATATATTTACAGTATATATATAATATATATTTACGGTATATATATAATATATATACCATAAATATATAATATCACATATATATAAATATCTATAAATATATAATATATATATTCCATGGTATATATATATATATATATTCCGTGGCATATATATATTATATGTATAATATGTATATATACACCATATATAATTAATATATATTAATTATACATATATAACTAATATACATATTAATTATGTATATATAACTAATTCTATGGTGTGTATATATATATAATATATATATACACACCATAGAATACTATGCAGCCTTAAAAGGAATAAAATAAAGATTAATGGCATTTGCAGCAACCTGGATGGAATTGAAGACCATTATTCTAAGTTAAGTAACTCAGGAATGGAAAAATCAAACCTCACGTATTGTTACTCATAGGTAGGAGTTAAGCTATAAGGATGGAAAGGCATAAGAATGATCCAATAGACTTTGGGGACTTGGAGGGAAAGTGGGGTGAGGGGTAAAACACTACACATTGGGTACAGCGTACACTGCTTGGGTGATGGGTGCGGTAGACTCTCATGAATCTTCACTAAAGGACTTACTCATGTCACGAAACAAAACCTGTTTCCCCCAAACCTATGAAAATAAAAACAAATAAATAAAATAAATATATAAAAATAAATGAGTTTCTTAAAAGGAATTAATGTTACACGTGGGTGTTTGTTGTGAGTATTGTCATATTAGAAATAAAAACTTAATACAAGAGTATCAATTAATGTAAAAGTCACAATAAAAATTCCTTTACATAGTAATAATAAAAATAACCATATTTTTACAAATTAAAAAACGTAAGAAAAAGTGTCATTATTTTGCATTTGCCAGTCTCATTAGTGTCTGACTTGATAGAATTCAGCCAGACACTCATATCTGTCTTTGTATTCAATCTGTTGGAATAAGATGTTTTGATTAAAGTATCTGAAAATCTGGCCTCACACAGGTATGTAGTAGGAAAAGAGAGAAATACTCTAACAGACTTTTCAGATAACTGTGGCTGTTCTTTGATACTGATCCGTAAATTGACAGGTAGTGGTAGTTTTTTAAAGGCCAATGCGACATAGAATCTGACACAATATCAGCAAACTTTTCATACTCTGTTACATAAAATCATTGGCCTATTTTATACTCTTTTTTTTTTAATTATACTTTAAGCTCTGGGATACATTTGCAAAATGTGCAGATTTGTTACAAAGGTATATATGTGCCATGGTGATTTGCTGCACCCATCAAGCTCTCATGTACATTAGGTATTTCTCCTAATGCTAGCCCTCCCCCTTGCCCCCCAACACCCTGACAGGCCCTGGTGTGGGATATTTCCCTCTCTATTCCCATATGTTCTCATTGTTCAACTCACACTTATGAGTGAGAACATGTGGTGTTTGGTTATCTGTTCCTGTATTAGTTTGCTGAGAATGATGGTTTCCAGCTTCATCCATATCCCTGCAAAGGTCATGAACTCATTCCTTTTTATGGTTGCATAGTATTCCAAGTGCATATGTGCCACATTTTCTTTATCTAGTCTATCATTGACGGGTATTTATGTTGGTCTTCGCTATTGTGAATAGAGCTGCAATAAACATACATGTGCATGTGTCTTTATAGTAGAATAATTTATAATCCTTTGGGTATATACTCAGTAATGAGATTGCTGGGTCAAATGGTATTTCTGGTTCTAGATCCTTAAGGAATCACTACATTGTCTTCCACAATAGTGGAACTAATTAACATTCCTATCAACAGTATAAAAGCATTCCTATTTCTCTACATCCTCTATTTTGTTTCCTGACTTTTTAATGATCAACCTTCTAACTGGTGTGAAATGGTATCTCATTGTGGTTTGATTTGCATTTCTCTAATCACGAGTGATGATGAGCTTTTCTTCATATATTTGTTGGTCACATACATGTCTTCTTTTGAGAAGTGTCTGTTCATATCCTTCACCCACTTTTTGATGGGGTTATTTGTTTTTTGGGTTTTTTTTTTTTCCTGTAAATTTGTTTAAGTTCCTTGTAGATTCTGGATATTAGTCCTTTGTCAGATGGATAGATTGCAAAATTTTTCTCCCATTCTATAGGTTGCCTGTTCACTCTGATGGTAGTTTCTTTTGCTGCGTGGAAACTCTTTAGTTTAATTAGATCCCATTTGTCAATTTTAGTTTTTGTTTCAATTGCTTTTGGTGTTTTAGTCATGAAGTCTTTGTCCATGCCTATGTCCTAAATGGTATTGCCTAGGTTTTCTTCTTGGGTTTCTATGGTTTTAGGTCCTACATTTAAGTATTTGATCAATTTTGAGTTAATTTTTGCATAAGGTGTAAGGAAGGGGTCCAGTTTCAGTTTTCTGCATATGACTATCCAGTTTTCCCAACACCATTTATTAAATAGGGAATCCTTCCCCATTTCTTGTTTTTCTCGGGTTTGTCAAAGATCAGATGGTTGTAGATGCATGGTGTTATTTCTGAGGACTCTGTTCTGTTCCATTGGTCTATATACCTGTTTTGGTACCAGTACAATACTGTTTTGGTTACAGTAGCCTTGTAGTACAGTTTAAAGTCAGGTAGTGTGACGCCTGCAGTTTTGTTCTCTGTGCTTAGGATTGTCTTCGCTATACAGGCTCTTTTACAGTTCCATATGAAATTTAAAGTAGTTTTTTTCTAACTCTGTGAAGAAAGTCAATGGTAGCTTCATGAGGACAGCATTGAATCTATGAATTACTTTGGGCAGTAGGGCTATTTTCATGATATTAATTCTTCCTATCCATAAGCATGGCATGTTTTTCCATTTGTTTGTATCCTGTCTTACTTCCTTGAGCAGTCGTTTGTAGTTCTTCTTGAAGAGGTCCTTCACGTCCCTTGTAAGTTGTATTCCTAGGTATTTTATTCTTTTTTAGCAATTGTGAATGGGAGTTCACTCATGATTTGGCTCTCTGTTTGTCTATTATTAGTGTATAGGAATGCTTGTGATTTTTGCACATTGATTTTGTATCATGAGATGTTGCTGAAGTTGCTTATCAGCTTAAGGAGTTTTTGGGCTGAGATGACGGGGTTTTCTAAATATACAGTCATGTCATCTGCAAACAGAAATAATTTGATTTCCTCTCTTCCTGTTGGAATACCTTTATTTCTTTCTCTTGCCTGATTGCCCTGGCCAGAACTTCTAATACTATGTTGAATAGGAGTGGTGAGAGAGGTCATCCTTGTCTTATGCTGCTTTTCAAAGGGAAGGCCCCCAGCTTTTGCCTATTCAGTATAATATTGGCTGTGGGTTTGTCACAAATAGCTCTTATTATTTTAAGATACATTCCATTAAGACCTGGTATATTGAGCGTTCTTAGCATGAAGGAATGTTGAATTTTATCAAAGGCCTTTTCTGCAGCTATTGAAATAATCATGTGGTTTTTGTCATTGGTTCTGTTTATGTGATGCATTCCATTTATTGATTTGTGTATGTTGAACCAGCCTTGCATCCCAGGGATGAAGCCAATTTGATTGTGGTGGATATATTTTTTAACGTACTGCTGGATTCGGTTTGCCAGTATTTTATTAAGGATTTTCTCATTGATGTTCATCAGAGATATTGGCCTGAAATTTTGTTGTTGTTGTTGTGTTTCTGCCAGGTTTTGGTATCAGGATGATGCTGGCCTCATAAAATGAATTGGGGAGGAGTTCCTCTTTTCTATTGTTTGAAATAGTTTTAGAAGGAATGGTACCAGTTCCTCTTTGCACCTCTGGTAGAATTTGGCTGTGAATATGACTGGTCCTGGGCTTTTTTTGTTGGTAGGCTATTAATTTCTCCCTCAATTTCAGAACTTGTTATTGGTCAATTCAGGGATTCAACTTCTTTCTGGTTTAGCCTTGGGAGGGTGTATGTGTCCAGGAATTTATGCATTTCGTCTAGATTTTCTACTTTATTTGTGTAGAGGTGTTTATAGTATTCTCTGATGGTAGTTTGTATTTCTGTGAAATCAGTGTTGATATCCACTTTATCATTTTTTATTGTGTCTATTTGATTCTTCTCTCTTTTCTTCTTTATTCGTCTGGCTAAGTGTCTATCTTTTTTGTTAATGTTAAAAAAAAAAAAAAAAGGCCAGTTCCTGCATTTATTGATTTTTTGAAGGGTTTTTCATGTCTCTATCTCCTTCAGTTCTGCTGATCTTAGTTATTTCTTGTGTTCTGCTAATTGTTTGCTCTTGCTTTTCTAGTTCTTTTAATTGTGATATTAGGGTGTCAATTTTAGATATTTTGGCTTTCTCCTGTGGGCATTAAGTACTATAAATTTCCCTCTAAACACTGCTTTAGCTGTGTCCCAGAGATTCTGGTATGTTGTGTCTTTGTTCTCATTGGTTTCAAAGAACTTATTTATTTCTGTCTTAATTTTTTTTTTATTTACCCAGTAGTCATTCAGAGCAGGTTGTTCAGTTTCCATGTAGTTGTGCAGTTTTGAATGAGTTTCTTAATCCTGAGTTCTAATTTAATTGCACTGTGATCTGAGGGACTGTTATGATTTCCATTCTTTTGCATTTGCTGAGGAGTATTTTACTTTCAATTGTGTGTTCAATTTTAGAATAAGTGCCATGTGGTGCTGAGAAGAATGTATATTCTGTTGGTTCGTGGTGAAGAGTTCTGTAGATGTCTATTAGTTCCACTTGGTCCAGAGCTGAGTTCAAGTCCTGAATATCTTTGTTAATTTTCTGTCTCATTGATCCGTCTAATATTGACAGTGGGGTATTAAAGTCTCCACTATTATTAAATGGGAGTCTAAGTCTCTTTGTAGGTCTGTAAGGATGCACTTTATGAATCTGGTGCTCTTGTATTGGATGCATATCTATTTAGGATAGTTAGCTTTTCTTGTATTCTTGTTGCATTGACCCTTTACCATTATGTAATGCCCTCGTTTGTCTTTTTTGATCTTTGTTGGTTTGAAGTCTGTTTTATCAGGGACTAGGATTTTATTCCTTTGCTTTATTTTTTCTTTTTTTTTCATTTGCTTGGCAAATATTTCTCCATTCCTTTATTTTGAGTCAATGTGTGTCTTTGCATGTGAGATGGGTCTCCTGAATACAGTGCAGCAATGGGTCTTGACTCTTTATCCAAGTTACCAGTCTGTGTCTTTTAATTGGGTTGTTTAGCCCGTTTACATTTAAGGTTCATATTGTTATGTGTGAATTTGATTCTGTCATTATGATGCTAGCTGGTTATTTTGCCCATTAGTTGATGCAGTTTCTTTATAGTGTCAATGGTCTTTACATTTTAGTATGTTTTGTGGTGACTGGTACTGGTTTTTCCTTTCTATATTTAGTGCTTCCTTCAGAAGCTCTTGTAAGGCAGGCCTGGTGATAACAAAATCCCTCAGCATTTGCTTGTCCGTAAAGGATTTTATTTCTTCTTCACTTATGAAGCTTAGTTTGGCTGAATATGAAATTATGGGTTGAAAATTCTTTTCTTTAATAATGTTGAGGGTAGGCCTACACTCTCTTCTGGCTGGTAGGGTTTCTGCAGAGACATCCACTGTTAGTCTGATGGGCTCCCCTTTGTGGGTAACCAGACCTTTCTCTCTGGCTGCCCTTAACATTTTTCCTTTGTTTCAACCTTGGTGAATCTGACATTATGTGTCTTGGAGTTGTTCTTTTCAAGGAGTAGCTTTGTGACATTCTCTGTATTTCCTGAATTTGAATGTTGGTCTGCCTTGCTAGGTTGGGGAAGTTCTCCTGGATAATATCCTGAAGTGTGTTTTCCAACTTGGTTCCATTCTCCCCATCACTTTCAAGTACACCAATCAAACATAGGTTTGGTCTTTTCTCATAGTCCCACATTTCTTGGAGGCTTTGTTTGTTCCTTTTCGTTCTTTTTCCTATTAATCGATCCAGCTATTGATACTTGTATATGCTTCAAGGTTCTTAGCTTCCTTGCATTGGGTTAGAACATATTCTTTTAGCTCTGAGGAGTTTGTTATTGCCCACCTTCTGAGGCCTACTTCTGTCAATTTGTCAAACTCATTCTCTGTCCGGTTTTGTTCCCTGGCTGGCAAGGAGTTGTGATCCTTTGTAGGAGAAGAGGTGTTCTGGTTTTTGGAATTTGCAGCCTTTTTGCACAGTTTTTCCTCATCTTCATGAATTTATCTACCTTCAGTCTTTGACACTGGTGACCTTTGGATGGGATTTCTGTGTAGACATCCTTTTTGTTGATGCTGATGCTACTCCTTTCTCTTTGTTAGTTTTCTTTCTAACAGCAAGGCTCCTCCACTGCAGGTCTATTGGAGTTTGCTGGAGGTCCACTCCAGACCCTATTTGCCTGGGTATCACCACTGGAGGCTGCAGAACAGCAAAGATTGCTGCCTGCTCCTTCCTCTGGAGGCTTCATCCCAGAGGGGCACCCACCAGATGCCAGCTGGAGCTCTCCTGTATGAGGTGTCTAGGAGGGAGGTGTCTCCCCCTTCCGGAGGCCCAGGGGTCAGGGACCCACTCGAGGAGGCAATCTGTTCCTTAGCAGAGTTCAAGCACTGTGCTCGGGAACCTGCTGCTTTCTTCAGAACCAGCCTGCAGGAATGTTTAAGTCTGCTGAATCTCTGTCCCAGGGAGATAGGAGTTTTATCTCCAAACCCCTGACTGGGTCTGGTGCCTTTCTTTCAGATATGCCCTGCCCAGTGAGGAGGAATTTAGAAAGGCAGTCTGACTCTATTTTATACTCTTAATGGATATTTTACCCATGTCTAATTTCATAACATCAGACACTAGACACTAAAAAATACTAGTGTGCTGAGTTATTCAGCTCTTCCAAAGCTGACACATTTCATGACACAATATAAAAAAAATCACATTTATTAATATAATTACTGATAACATCAGAAAAGTCTGAATATCAGGAAGCTGTCAAGCTCACAGTGGTAGACACATGGTTTTTTCTTCTGATTTTTCCTCAGAAGTTCAACTTCTAACATTGGCAACCAATACTCTTGGTTGTTTTCCTTTAAGTGACAGCCTCACTTTGCTCATTTTTGAGAAAACGCTTGCCAAATGCCCAAGTCTTAATAACCATAGTTTGTCTGGAACTTGTTCTTTCATGCAAAGACTGTGTTACAAGGAAGAAAATGGCTAGTTCAGTGCACAACTCAATGGCATGAGTGCCATTCCTCAAAATAGCCATCATACTTCATTTAGCAGCACATGTGCTTCATCGGTTTGCCACACAGAATATGAAAAAGGTCTCTATTTAAGGATTGAGATTTCATAAAATTAATCACTTTTCCTGTTTCATCAAAGAGCATGCTTAAGTGAGCCGGCTTCTCTTGCCCTCACTGTGAGTATGTGGCAATGAAGAACCCCATGGCTGCTGATAAAGTTGGGTGCCTCTGGCTTGATTTGCACTAAGGGGCCAGCGGTTCTACCCACAATTACTTTATATCATCAGTGCAAATGTCAACAGAGGTAAAAAATGAAATAAAATTCTTAGTATGATTATTAAAATAATTTTGACCCCGAAGACTCCTGAAAGCGTGTCCAAGACTCCCAAGGATCTGCGAACACACGACTGTTCTAGTCTATTGCAAAAGTGGCCTGCTGCAATAGTGCCAGCATTCCTCTTCTTTACTATCCTGCTCTTGAGAACCTATGTGACCTTGGGGGAGGGCATCTTATGTATTGAGCTTCAGTTTCCTTGTTTGCAAAACAATAGCATTCATTCACTCATTTATTCATTCATTCAATAAATTCTGCTATCTCCTGTTATATGCCCTGCTAGTGAATAAGGCTCTGGGAATAGAGCCATGAAAAGGCAGACAAAGTCCTTGCACTCACTTTATACTCTGGAGGGGACCAAGCAATATGTGTGTGTGTGTGTGTGTGTGTGTGTGTGTGTGTGTGTGTGTATTTAGATAAAAATAATATATAAATATTTAACAAATAAATAAATGAATGAAACCACTACACTGTTGTATGTGCTAGAGATTTCATTTGGTAAATGAAATGAACAAAATTACTCTGATAAGAATAGGGAAGTGGGTGGCACAGTGGACACAGAATAGCCAGGGAAGCTTCCGTTCTGAGAAAGTGACATTCAAGCTGAGACCAAAAGGTTTGAAGCAACCAGGCAGGTATCTTTTCAACTCATATTTCCTCTGATTTTGACAATGCCCAATGGGGTACCTGAGAAACATCTTTGGATTCTAAAAGAGATGGTGAATAAGTGTTGGGAAGGGATAAATAATATCAGTGTTAATTAACATATTAAGCTCATACTGTTTTCTGGGCAATGCTTTAAAGACCTTATTTTTACGAATGAATTTAATCTTTACAATAACTTGCTAAAGTAAGATTCTATTACTCCCATTTTGTGGAAGATAAAATCGTGACCCAGAGGTCGCATAGCTAGGAAATAGCAGAGACAGGATTTAGACTTAGGCAGTCTGATTCAAGAGGTATTTGCCATTTCCTAAAGTAGGTAGGAAGTATTTTACTGTTTCTAAAGTGCATAGAAATCCCAAGATATGAGTACATATTATTATTGTTATAAATATATTTTAAAAATACATACACCTAAGTAATACAAATTGAGTTGATTTTCTTAAATATTTCACAAATTATAGGACATGTTATCTATGGAGCTGGTTAAAATTGTAAGAGTAACAATGGGAATAAAGTTGGAGCTATGTTGAAGGGCTAAGGCAAAGAAAAGTATGAACTGCCTGCTTTTGGCCTTGTTTTAAACCTGAAAGGGAAAGGTTAGTGATCTGAGTGTGTAAGGAGTTGGCTCTCTAAGCTGCTCTCGCTTGAAGGGCCGTTCTAAGAGCAAAGCGTAGAGGACTCTACGATGGTGTGTAACTGGGGCACACCTCAGAACAGCTCTTTTCAGTCCATTTGTTCCAGCTGCCTCTGAGCTCTGGAAGATGCTTCCACTTACCTTTTCCTGAAATCCTTCCCTACATCATTAAAGAGGCTTCCCCTGTTCCCTGTTCATTCACGTGCACTAATCTTGGCCCAAGGAGAGTTTGGGAGCAAGGTCTGGCTGTATTTCCTCTGAGAGGCAGCATTGAGAGAGCTGATTTTGAAATCCTCTACTTGACAGTTTTGCAGCTGAGCACCGGGCATGGTCTGTGAAGGCCAAGTTTTTATTAGCAGTGGATTTTCATCTTGCTCTTAGGGTAAGGTGATCCTGGAATACAGGCATGCTTTGTGTTGAATTTCTCTTGCAAGAAACAATGGGTTTGCTCCTTCTCTTGGGCAGCATGCTCTAAATTGGGTCCATTTTCTCAGCATAAATTTTTCTTAAACCAGAAAGCAGGGGTTTGGAGAACCTAAAGAAAATCATTAGCTGAACAAGAGGGCACAGTGAATAAATAATTTTCAGAATTTCAGAGGCGGTAGATGACAACATAGACACATCAGGTTGGAGATGAAGATTAACGCAGAGTTGGCACTGTTAGGGGTTCTGAGCTGAAGACCTGGTCCATTTTGACAAGCTACCTTATGTTTCCTGCCAACAGACCCAATAAGAATTTTGATTTGTCATAGATTTATGTCATGGGTTTTTTAGCAAGGGCATTTCTGTTGGTGTAGACAAAATCTGAATCTGGATATTTTAGTGCTGCTCTGCTTGGAGCAGCATCTGAGCCAGCAGCAAAGAGAATGGGAGTCAGTCACTCAACTAGTGGTGAAATATCTGGGCACACACAGCGTGCAGCAAACCAGACAGAGCCTGCCCCTTGCCCCAAGGAGCTGCGTACACCTGTGTAGATGCTGTGCATGGCATTTCCTCCAGCCGACACACACATGCAGTGAAGTTACTACTGTTAAGATAAATATGAACACTTCATCCTTACAAAAGAGCTAAGTAAATGCCTTATTACTACTATTTCAACTGACAGTGGGTGATATGGTTTGGTTATGTCTCCACACAAATCTTATCTTGAATTGTGGCTTCCATAATTCTCACATGCTGTGGGAGGTAATTGAATCATTGGGGGAGGTTTTCCTCCTGCTGTCCTTCTGGTAGTGAATAAGTCTCTCGAGATTTGATGGTTTTATAAGGGGAAAACCCTTCCACTTGGTTCTCATTCTCTCTCTTGTCTGCCACCATGTAAGATGTGCCTTTCACCTCCTGCCATGATTGTGAGGCCTCCCCAGCCATGTGGAACTGTGAGTCCATTAAACCTCTTTCCTTTATACTCAGGGGCCTTTATACATTGCCCAGTCTCAGTTAGGTCTTCATTAGCGGTGTGAGAATGGACTAATATAGTGAGTAATGGTAGTAAACAATTAAGCACTCATATCTATACCAAGGGGCATTTATACTAAAGGAAAATGAGTACAGGTTTTATAAGAATGTAGTAAATAAAAGTTTTAGTTATAAACTCTTTCTTCTTCCCCACAACCCAGAAGATCCAGTTTTCATGTGCCTGTGACCCTTCTTGCCAAAATTTAGGCAATAGTTTTCCATAAGTACTGTCCTTGGGGGAGTTTAGATAACTACTAAAACAAATAAATTGCTTGTGTTATTAAATATATAATTTAATGTGCAGCAGAAACAATAGTCTTGAAAATGAAAGATTTTGATTTTCAAGTGCTGGGCTCAGAGAGAAGAAAAGGCTCAGGGCGTAAAATGTGTGCCACATTAGCAGCTGGGTAGAAAATGCAAGATAGGGAAAAAGGCACCATACAACCAGAAGAGGTGACCCTTTCCAGTTGCAATAGTTTCCAGAGAGATGTGGAAATGGATATCAAGACAGTGTCAAAGTTACAACATGAGTAAATAGGACCCCTCCCCTCCATCGCATCCTAGGATCAAGGGTGGGTAGAATACTCAAGATGATAAGCTTAATGTGAGGATGACAGAGATGCTTCTACCTTCCTTCTCAGCTGCAGGCATACTTGGGCAGGGGCTGCCTCAGCTGCAAGGTAGCCTGGGTTGAGAGACGTGCTAGACAGATGGGCCCAGGGGCAGCTTCACAGCATCCGGGCGGCATGGTACAGTGCCAAAGAGCAACTGGGAGGTCCTAAGCCTGCAGCAAGGCACAAAAGGATGAGAGAGTAGATAGAACTGGTGTAGCCTGTGCTTAAAACTGAGAGGATGCACAATGTTTGCTCCTGGATCTCACAGAATATTCTGGAATGGTGGATATCAACAAAAGACACCGGCGGGGGGGACATGACAAGGACCAGAGGAGGCAAGTACATCTCAAAGGTAACTGACAAAGGCAGAGGGCAGAAGGGGAGTCAGGTAGCAACCCCCGCAATAATCCTGGATGGTAGAAGAGCCCCTCGTTTCCCTCTCCTATTTTATCCTAACCGCAGTCAGGATTGGGGGTTTGCATCTAACGTGTGGCTAAATGACAGCTCTAAGGTGATGTGTTAACAATAAGATCTATATAATCACTTAATTTATAGGGAAATCATAGGGGAAATTGGCAAACTGGACAATGGACAGGACTTCTAAATAGAAAATGTGAAGAGAGACTACACACATGCACACACGCGCACACACACATATCACTATCATTCACACGTTTTCAATCACTGCGGCAATTCCTGCTTATAGTGGAGAAACCAGTCACATCAGTGACCAGGCTAAACCTTTGCATTTTGTGGGTGAATTTAAATTTTAAGTGAGTGCAGAGCTGTTCTGGATCATCTCTGCCAAGTTGCTGCCTAGCATGGCGTGCCATTCATGTGCCTAGATCAATATAAATATGGATACCCCTGTATGAATTAGGCAGGGAAAGTGGGACAATTTGACAGCCCCTTGCTGAGACACAGCGGCTTCCATCCCTTGGAAGGGCCTGAATAGCCGAGTGCAGCCCTGATGAACTACAAGTAAGAAAACAGCAGCCCGGAAAATGCAGATGCTTCGGAGATGCTGGCTTACAGAATGAAGCCTGTTGTCAAACGGGGTGTCACCTATCAGAGTTTTAAATAAGAGCCTTCTATAGGATGTTACGTAACCTGCTGGCTCACAACAGCCTCGGTGGAATGGAACGGGGGCAGCGCCGATAAGAAGCGGCTGCGGGATGGAGGACAAGGCCCTGCTATTCTTTTCCTTAATGGATTCCCTGCCTCCTGCATTGTCATGCTTGAACACACAACACAGGAGAGGAGGTGCCTGCTCTTTAAGGACTGTGTCAATCAAGCAAGGGACGTTACTCGTGGCAAAGTTGGAAAGAGAGCAGAGTAGAAAGACACAGGTTCTCTGTGGTGGCTGAACCCTTGGGATAGTGCCCTGGGCGATGAAGGGGGTTCACCCTAGAGCTGCCCCTGGTCTACCAGGCTGGCGTCGCCCTCCCACACACCGTATGCCAACTGAAGGCTGATGGCTGAACTCAGTTCTTCCCCTTTGTGAAGGGATGTAGGTTCAGTTCCAGAGGGTATGGGGTGAAATGTTCACATGTTTGAAATCATGTAATGGTGTGAGTTTTTAAAAATGTTCTCTGGACATAATGTTGCTGCTTTGATCTGTCTTTCTTCCAAGTGGTACACAGTTCTCTACTGCCCCGTCAGTCAAGTAAAAGCCAGTGAGAGAATAATCAGTCACACAATACTCCTTGCCTTATGCAGTCGTGTAGTCCTGAGAATCTATGAGTGAAGTAAGTTTGGAGATGAGTTTTATTTTAGAGGCCCTAGGGGAATTGGCTATTTTAAAGACTCCAGAAGTAAGAGCGAATAATTCTATTGTGATGGGATGTATCACTCTCTACTTTCTGACTTATCTGTTTTGTAAGTTTGAAATTTTGCATGCTAAGTTGCTCTTCCCTTTTGTGTATTACCCACATATTGCTGAGTCATCAAAGGGCCTGAAGCAGAAAGGAAGACTTTGGATGTAAGTTTTTACATAATCAAATTTTATTTAACAAAAAGAAGAGCCCTGTTAATAGGTGAAGGGGCTGTACTAAAGTGACTGGAATTCTCGTACATTTGTAGCAGTCATCTACCCCGTGCTATGCTGGAATGATGGCACTCTCTGACATGGAAAGTTGAAGACGGTGACATAAGCTGTTGTTTGAAAATTCAAATGAATTGGTTCTTGAGGCCATCATAATCGAGTTGCAGTGTGGTGGTAGCTATGCCAGTGAAATAGCAGCAGGGGCTGGCAACAACCAGTTGTAGTGTACTATTTACAAAAACACAGTGATAACTTCCCTTGGTTAATCCCGTCCCACACTGACTCTGGGCCTGCCCATGCGGTTTCTGATGGCCGATAAGTTCATAGCAAATGGGACATACCCAACAGCTTGAACATTTCTTGTGTTTTGTGGCTTGCGCTTTTTGGTGGCTCTGGTGGATCCTGTGAACACCACCATGAGAGGGAGCCCAGGTTGACCTGTGGATAATGTGAGACACAGGAACAAGTCACCTTTATTGCCCCAGCAGACTTCCCCAACCACCAAGTGAGGGAAGGTATCCTAGAGCACATGGCCTCATTTGAGCCACCAGCAGGTCACACTGATCAATGAAACCATTCCAGACAAACTGCCCAGAACTGTCCAGGCACCCCACCAGCACTCATGACAAATAAGAAATGTTTGTTGTTCAAAGCCACAGCTAGGGGGAAATTTGTTAGGCAGCAAAAGCTGACTGATGCACTAGTTAGGATCAATAAGTTGTGGTATTTTGATGGAGAGAGGAGGAGCATTGTTGGGATGACTTAGTCAAAGCTGATCCTGCTTGGGTACCAAAGCCATGTAACCCAGCAATAACTTGGTTATATAATGGGGAATTTAAACACTAAAGAACTAATTCAGAAAAACTTACAGGGGACTCTGGTTGAATTAGATAGAGGTTTATTAAATAGTTAACCCAGTCGTGTATATAAAGGATTTGAAATACTTGTAACACAGGTGTGATGGTATCTCACAAAGGGATTAGCAGATTCCTACAGCTGTGGACAGCTATAGGCAAAGTCTCAGAGTTGGTTCTATCCTGCACAGGTTTGTCCTGGGGCTTCAAATTTGTCCCTGCAGCCTAGTCATCATCTTATGTGATAATAATGTCTCTAGAGAATGTTGGCTACCAGCGCTCTGCAGTCTCCCTCTTTACTAATTAAAGTCAAATTTATGTTGTTTCAGTCATTTTCCTTTAAATGCTGCCACTGCTACTGTTACGCCGTTATTATTAGTAGTGTTTGTTATATCTTTCAGCTATTCCTGTATTTTTGCATTGCCATCTGCACATTGCATGGCACTGTGGGTGTGAGACATTTGCTTCAGCCTTGTTAGGAAAAGCAATTTTACTTCAATCTGCTGTGCTGTGTACTTGAGACATAGCATTGATCCATGCTGATGACAGCTTCCCTTGACCTCCACTAACAGTGAGCTATATGACCTTTTTGTGGGCCGTTTGCACCCACTTCTCAATGCTGCAATCTGCCTTTCGTCATCTGTCTCCTAAACTTAGGTTCTGAACTTCCTGAAATGTTAAGGGACTCTGTTCTGGCTATGCAATTGTCCACCTCCCTGGCTACATGTTCTGTTTGTGCTGACCAAATTAGGCACACTGACTACACCCACCCCTGGCCAACTTGACCCTTTCAAGAACAGCAGGAGCCCCTGATGGCTACCCTTCCACCCTCTCTTCTCATCCTCAGATTCAAGGATTCCTCCCATTATTATGACTCTCTAGCCAATTAATTTTGCATTCTCCTCATAGCCTACTGGGCTGGCTATGTCTCTTGCCCTGTTTGTTTTGAATGAGAAGGCCAGTAATAGTCCCAATAACCCTATTGTGATGGCTAATTTTGTGTGTCAACTTGACTGGTGTGCCCAGACATCTGGTCACACATTCTAGTTGTGCCTGTGAGGGTGTTTTGTGTGGGATTAACATTTAAAGTGGTGGATAGAATGAAGCAAATGGTCTTCCCTATTGTGGGTGAGTGTCTTTGTCAAATTTTGTGTTGCTATGACAGAATACCTGAGGCTGGGTCATTCATAAAGAAAAGGGGCTGACTTGGTTCATGGTTCTGTAGGCTGTACAGGAAGCATGGCACCAGCATCTGCTTCTGGTGAGGGTCTCAGAAACCTTCCACTCATGGTGGAAGGTGAATGGAAGCTGACATGGAGAGATTATAAGGTGGTAAGTGAGAGAAAGGGGCAGGAGGTGCCAGGCACTTTTTAACAACTAGAACTCTTACTGGGAACTAATATAGTGAGAAGAGAACTCAGCCATCACCAGAAGGATGGCACTAAGCCTTCATGAAGGATTCTTCCCCCACGACCCAAACACCCCCACCAGGCCCATCTCCAACACTGGGGGTCACATTTCAACGTGACATGGTGGCATATCTAAACCATACGAATAGGCCTCATCCAATCTACTGAATAAGGAACAAGACTGCTGAGTAAAAAGGAGCTCCTCCTGCCTGATGACTTGAGGTGGGACATTGTTACTCCAGCCTTCAGATTCAGACGGAAACACTAGTCCCTGGGGTCTTGAGCCTCCTGGCTTTTGGGCTGGAGCTACACATTGGCTCTCCTGGGTCTCCAGCTTGCTGGCTGAGGATTTTAGGACTTCTTAGCTTCTAGAATTATGTGAGCCAATTTCTCTCTTTCTCTACACACACACACACACACACACACACACACACACACGCACACACCCTATTAGTTCTGCTTTTTGGAGAACCCTAATATATATTTATTTATAAATTGTTTGTCCCAGGAGAAAATAACAAACCTTTTTCTCATTTCTTTTGTTTTTACTCTTTGAAAAATGTCCCCTTTCTCTTACAGTTGTTGAATAAAGCATAAATGGTCATGCTTAACATACATCATCCAAGTCATGGATTCAATTTATTCTAGAAGAAACTGTCAACGAACATTCTAAAATTCCTTAATCCTTTTGCGATCCATGATAAGTGAATTTTATTGAAATTTGACTTGAGAAGACATTAACTTGGAAATAAGTACTCCTCTCATGAGCTATTTGATGGAATTGTAAAGAAAACAAAACTGCTTTGAGAGAAAGCGGGGAGAGGCTGAGCAGACACGTGCATGGGTTGTGGTGAGAATGAGCCCTGTGGAGAGGAAACTTCATTTGACCTCTTATTCTGGGCTGTGATTGAGTGGAAAATGAATTTAATTCAGGCTAGTTTTGTGGCAAAAACTTAGTGAGGCCGCTGAATTAGGCCTCGAGTTACTTAAAAAATAGAAAAATGACTTAACCTGAGAATAACAGAGTGGCCTGTGCCATAAACAGGCTGGGCTGAGCTTCTCAGTGCCAACGGGGCCAAGAGAAAGCGCTTCAGGCTACTGGGGGCTAAGGTGAGAGAGAAATAGACAGGAGGTTCCCAGGAGCTGTCCAGCCTCAATCCAGGGGGAAAACCATACCAAATGGATTTGAACAACAGAGGCTGCATCCTTGTAACCTCCTCATTTATATACAATTCCACTCCAAGATTCTCTGCCACTCTGCTACAATAGCAGATGCTCCATTTACTGCCTACATTGTGCTGGAAAGGACACAGTGTGGGGAGTTAACCCCAGAGTCCAGTTAGAGGTGAGGGGACCCATACTTGGAGGGAAGACTGGTCACCCAGAGCCTGGCAAACAGGTAAAGAGCTGTGTTCAAAAGCCTGGGGAGGATCATTCTATATCAGATTTGCCAAGAGGTGCATATTACTTCAGGGTCTGTGAAGAGAAGAGCATTCTGGCAAAGAGACTTGCTCTTTTGAACACCAGTGGATTTCCTCATCACAGGGCAGGACAGTGATGGGAACAAAGCTTTTTTAGAACTGGACTCTTGCTGAAGTGGTGGCTCATGCCTGTAATCCCAGCACTTTGTGAGGCCAAGGCAGGTGGATCAAGAGGTCAGGAGTTTCACCAGGCTCGCCAAGATGGTGAAACCCTGTCTCTACTAAAAATACAAAAATCAGCTGGGCGCAGTAGTGGGCACCTGTAATCCCAGCTACTCGGGAGGCTAAGACAGGAGAATCGCTTGAACCCAGAAGGCGGAGGTTGCAATGAGCCAAGTTTACACCACTGCACTCTAGCCTGGGCAACAGAGAAAGAATCTGTTCCCCCCGCCAAAAAAAAAAAAATACCTGTACTCCCTATGCTGGGTCCTTCTTCTATTTTCTGCTCACATTTGCCAGTTCCTCAGCTGTTTTGGGTTTGATGTGGAAGTCCTGGGACATCCCCACTACTAATAGATGCCAGATTGGGAGCTGCCTGCAGCCAGGAACCTGGTTTCAAGTCTGCTCATTCATGATTTCCATCTCTAAGCAGCATCTCTGTGTGTGTCACAGAGAGGACAGCTAGGTGGGAAGCAAAGAAGCTTTACCTTGGTACCTCCTGCAAGTGCTTCGGGAACAGTAGACAGGAGGGAGTCTCTGAGCTGGGGGCAGGCAGAGCTTCCAGACCCACAGCGGAGTGAGCTGGGAGGGAGGCAGAGCTTCCAGACACACAGCAGGGTGAGCAGTGACAGGCCTGAGTGCCCTCGGGCATGTCCTCACTCGCTGATATGCTCATCATACCTCTGACCCAGCAAAGGGGTTTGCCTTGCCCTGGTTAGTGAGCCTGCTGAGGGAGTTTCTCTTGTTGCTATATGGCGTATAAGTGTATAAGAGAAAAGAATTCTGAAAGGAGAAGAGGAGAGAAAATCACACCACCCAGAACTCTTCTATAAGCAGGGAGAATTTTCCATCAGGTATCAATGGAGAAATAAAGGAGCTCAGAGACTTAGCAAATATGAGAAAACTAGAATTATTCTTGTCAAGATTAGCAATACCCCACTGAAAAACAAAGATGATATTCATTGACTGTCTTCAGTTTATTTAATTCTTTAATATTTTGGACATTGTCTTTCACTTTCTTCTTTTTGAAGCTGGTCTTTTAAGTAAGTTTTTGACTCAAGTATAATATAGACATATAGATATAGAAAAATGCACAAATTAGAAGTGTACACATGAATTAGTTTTCATAAAGTCAGAATACCCAGGGAACCACTACCAAGGAAATAAGACACTGCCAGCACCACAGGAGTCCTCTCATATCGTTTCCCACTCACCTGCCACATCTCCAAAGGTAACCGCTAGCCTGATCTCTAATGCCATCAATTTGCTTGGCCTGTTTGAATACTCTACATAAATGGGATCATATATTGTATATTCTTTTGTATCTGGCTTTTAGTGCTCAATAATATGTTTGTAGGATTCATCCATGTTTTGCATGGATGAATTAGCTATAGTTTGTTTATTCTTGTGTAGTATTTCATTCCATAGATAAAATTTAATGGAACATTGCAGTGTTAGTAGACATTTGGGTTATTTCCAGTTTGTGTCTACTATGAATCTTGCTTTTATGAAAACCATCACACATGTTTCTTGGTGCCTATATGCACATATTTCTTTTGGTCTTCTACCTAGAAGTGAAATTTCTGGGTAATACATCTACCTTCAGTACATACTGTACATACCACAAAATCGTGTTCCAAAGTGGTCTTAACAAGTTATACTGCCACAATCAGTATAGGACTGTTTCAGTGGTTCTGTCTCTTCAATGACATTTGGTATTGGTCCCCGATGTAAGATGTAGTCGTATTTCATTATTTTAAGTCATAGTTTCCTGACTGCTAATGAACCAATCACTTTATGATTATTTGTCATTTAGGGTTCTCATTTTGTGAAAATCCTATTCAAATCTTTTAATCTAAACTGATCATCTTCAGTTTATTTTTTAAACTGAAATTCAAAAAATTCAAAAAGTTAGAATTAGATTACCTGATATCACCCAATGTTATCTAACACTTGCTCACTTTTTAAAATTGAAATTTTGCTCACTTTTTAAATTGAAATTGTGTCCTTTTCTTATTGATGTAAAGGCATAATAAATATAATCTGGATATTAGTTCTTTGTCAGTTACATATATTGCAAACATTTCCTTTCACTCTATGGCTTTGAGTTTTACTTTTTTAGTTGTGAAAACATACATTTTAAATTTTAATGTAGTCCATTTTTCTCTAGGATAGTATTATGTCCTTTTAAAAAATTTACATAAATCAAGGTAATGTAGATAGTGTTCTTTCTATCTCCTAGAAAATTTATTTTGTTTTCCTTTTACATTAGAAACTAAAATTCATCTGAAATTTATGTTTGTATATGATATGAGGTAGAGAGTAAAATTTTATTATTTCCAACATTGATATTAAATTCATTCAGCACCATTTATTGGAAAGATTATTTGTCCTTCATCTGCCACAGTACCACCTTTTTCATAAACCAAGTGACTGTATTTATATGGACTAATTTCTGGGCTCTCTATCCAGTGGCTCCATATACTGCCCTTCTTAATTAATGTACCTCATAGCTACAGTGAATAAGTCATTGTATTTAGCAAGTTAAGACCCCTAACATTGTTCTTATTTTTCCAGAAAGCTTTAGTTACTTTTAGTCCTTTGTATTCTGATAATTTAAGTATCAACTGGTCAATTTCCACCAAAACCTACTGCAGGGATATTGATTCATACTGCATGGAATCTATGCATTAATTAAAGAAGAACTGGCAGCTTTAAAATATTAAATCATTAAATCACCAACAAATAACGTGGTCCATTTCTCCATATATTCTGATTTTCTTTAATTTCTCTTAGTAATGATTTATAGTTTTTTGTTATAAATATTGTACATGTTTTTGTTGAGTTTATTCCTAGTGTTTGATGATATATAAACAGTATAGTATTATAAAAATCTTGGTGGTGGTATGTAGAAATATAATTACTTTTTGTGTAATTAATCTGGTATTTATTGACTTACTATACCTGTGTATTAACTATAATACTTTCTTTTTGTAGATCATTTTATGTTTTCTAGGCTTGCCATCATGATGCCTGTGAATAATAATGGCTTTATTTCTATCATTGCAATTATGATGCCCTTCTTTTCCCTGCCTATTTCACAGTCTATAGTTTCCAGTACAGTCTTGAATAAAGATGGTGATAATGGGTATCTTTGTCTTGTTCTTAGACTCAAAGGAAAGTTTTCAAAATTCCATTAAACATTATGGCCATAGATTTTTTTTTTTCTTTTGGTAGATAATTGTCATCAAATTAAGAAAGCTCTCTTGTATTTCTATTTTGGTAAGAGTTTTGTGTCATTTTATATCATAAATGGTGTTGAATGCCACCCAGTCTTTTGCATCTAAGGAAATGATATCTTTTATTTAGTCTACAATGTGCTCAATTATATGATTTTTGTTTTAGATTTGTGAAACTGATTTTGAGAAAGAAGGCATGTACTTTCATCTCTTTTATAATATTTGGGTCATGTTTTGATAAGAAAGTTATGTTGGCCTCATAAAACTAGTTAAGTTCAATCTGCTGTGAAACACATTTATTGGGTTTATAATTTCAGAGTTTATTTTCCAGTTCAAGAATTTCTGTTAGAGATATGTATAGAGATTGCATTCTCCAGTGGAGTACTCCATCTTGTCATTCGTTTTATTGAACATATCAGTTACAACTATTTTAAGTTTATTTTTGAAAAGGCCAATCTGTGTCATCTGTGACTGTTTTCTGTTACCTATTTGTCTTTTGATTTTGTCAATTAATATGTTTGGTATTTTTTTTTTAAATACCAGATGTTGTCTATAAAGAATTAGAAAGGCACTGGCTGATATTGTCTTTCTATAGAGCAATTCACCTTACTCTCTGACAGCCACTAGAATGGAAACAGACCACATCAATCCAATCACACAGCGGGCTAACAAAGACAAGGTTCACCAGTGCAAAGCTACTTCTGGGTCTTTCTTACTCCTAGGATCTAGTCCTTCAAAAGTGCTGACTGAGATCCAGAATATAGCAAGCGCCCACAACATATTATTAAATGAATGAATAAGTGAATGAATGTTCTTAATAAAAGTGGAGGGTAACTCTGAAAAGAACAACTAGAGAAGAAACATTTCCAAATGACAAATTAGGTTTAAGAATAAAGGGCAGGAGTGATCACCAATGGTAAAAAGTTTCTAGCCTGTGAGTATTGAAACTACTGATAGCAGAGTTAGTCATCAGGAGCAGAATGGAGGTATCTGGAATGAAAACAGTTAGAGGGAGGAGATAAGGCAGATTATGAGTTCCATTTTCAGCTAGATAACGTTGGGTGATATCAGATAATCTAAGTGCAGACTTATGGTAGATGGCTAAAAATATGGGGTATGTGTGAGTGGTCTGGACTGAAGGAGATAAAGATATCAAGTTACCTCCAGCCTGAAAGTTACAGAATGGACCAATTTTATAAGTTTATATAGATGTGTCAGCTGTTTAGAATGACATTCGTGGATATAGCAAGAGAAAATTTGGACCAAATAAAAACAAAAACTAAAAGTTGAAAGTTCTGCCCTTTGAAAAGTTTAGGTATGACTTGAGTTCCCTTCTAAATTCAAAGAGACTTTGAATGAACAAGCAGCAGATATTTGTTCATTATTCTGAGAGGAAACCCTCAGGGGCTGTCTTTCCTGCTCACCCTCCTGGATCCCTCAGTCCCAGGACCACTAAGCATGGTAAGAGAAAACATTTTTTTTTTTTTTAAATAAAAGAAATCACCTTTATTTGTTCCTCAATACTCCCTACATAAGCTCTGGGGTATTTTCAACATCTTGATTAGTTCACATTCCTGACCACCTTAATTGTTCTTATATTTACCTTACTGCACATCTACATGTTAATCAAACACATAATTCAGTGCCAGAATATGCAGTTTGGCTACAAAACTCTCCTGTGTGGCATGGTAACCATTGTGTTGAAAGTTACTGAATCATTTAAATTTATTTAAGATTCATGATTTCCAACTGTGGGCCTTTATACTTTCTGGAGAAAATATTCTAGACAGTCTCATGGTAGCCCAGAACCACATTCCTCACTTCTGAGAGCTGATAGAGCAGGGCTCCAAGTACATGAATTACAGCCCTGTATTCCAGGAGTCCTTTAGTATCCTAGGATTTATAATAAGTGTTTCTAATTCTCATAAAATTATTGAACAA
Organism: Ateles fusciceps; assembly: GCA_036589455.1. NCBI lineage: Eukaryota > Metazoa > Chordata > Mammalia > Primates > Atelidae > Ateles > Ateles fusciceps. Next base: position 3,673,836 of record JAZHEH010003296.1, on the reverse strand, counting down.
ATATCAAGGAAGGATGTTTTACAATGTAAAGCTAATGCAGAGGGTCATTAGCATTGTTATTGGAGACAGTCAAGATGATTTAGCCAAGACCTTTGACAAGGGGATACACCTGTCTGTGAATAACAGGCTGCTGTTTATTAACCAAGCTATTAATTAGACTAAGACTAAAGATGGGGTGGGGTGCCTACTCCACAGAGTGTCTAAATGGTAAGAGCATGAGCTAAGAGGTTGCAGTGACTCCTTCATAGCTGGGATATCAGCTGCCCCTCTTCTGCTGTGGGCATAGATAGAACAAGAGACTGACCTTAGGTCACCTGACTGCCCTACTCGCTAAACTCAAATTGCATCTTCTCCCAGAATTCTTCATAAAGTTAACTCTAAAAGCAACTTGCATTATTTCTACTGTTGCGGTGTGTCCTAACCACTCTTTTGGTTATTTGGGTCTCTTGAAGCGTATGCCTTTCTCTAACATACTTCACCAGTGCTACGTTATTTATTCTTCATTGTCGGGGTAGTGTATCTATTATAGGAGTATCTTGAGTCTCGGGTTGAATTTCAGTAAAGTAAGTGAGAAATTACCTTGCAGTAATTTTTTTGATTAAAAAGTAAAATAACACTTATTTAAAAGAATATAAAATAAGCAATGTACCTTAATTAACTACCTCAAGAACAAATCAAACAATACCAAAATGTTTGATAAATGGCCAAGGAAAATACACATGAGCTATGCATTGTCTTTCTTAATTAACTTGTAATCCGTTTACTTGTGGCTCAAGCCTGCTGACAGCTGGGCTTTCTATAAAGCCATCTGTATACTCTGGAGCTGGGTAGCAACTTTCCATTGTCCCTGCTCCAGCTCTTACACAGGTCGTTCACAGGTTGATATGTTCAGAGTCAATGTCCTTTTCCCTTTTTCTTACTGCTTGTATAGTTTCTCTGTTCTCCATTGTGGTTCATTGTTTAGTGGATCTTTCTTTCCATTTCTTGGTGGTTGGATCATTATCCATATCAATCCTTGTAACCTACACGAATGCCTTTAAATTCTTGTTATATGTCAGATATTAATACATTTCCAAATGCTTTAAATGAATTATCTAATGTAATACTCATAGGGTTTGATTCCTTGTTTTTGGATGAAGATATGGAGGCTTTGGAGGTACTAGGCTGACTATCCCCACAGGATGTGAATGGCACAGCTGCGGGGGAGGCACACCGTCTTTCTCTGTTCTCCAGATTGCAGAGAGACTGTAGTAAATCCCTCAACTTTGATGTTCCTGTGAGTTTTATTACAATTCAGATTCTGATTCTGGGATCTGGGATGGGACTGAGAGTCTACATTTTAACACTCTATGGGGGAGGGTGGTGTCACTGGTCCTGGATTACCTCTGAGTGCCCAAGGCCAAGAGGGATTCTTTCTTCCTTCAGGAATGGGGTGGGAGGAACGGAGGGTAGGAAAATTGGCCTCACATCAACTAAAATCTGAAAGTTTCTTTCTAGCCCTATGTATTGCATTTTCTAAATCCCAGAGGGGGAAATAAATTCAGTCATTCCCCCCTCCTCCACAACCTTCATCGCAACAGACTGCCCTGTGGACAGCATGGGGGGAGGGCTCTGTGTGTTCCAGAGGGTCTAGTGCAGCATTGCCCCTCTGTTTTTCAGCAAACACCCCTGGAGGATGAGCTGCGATTGGGCAGGCGCAGACCCTTTGATCTGCTTAGACAGTCTCTCTATTGTTTGCTTCAAAAATGCCCCAAGGCTGCCAGTTTCCCCAGTTGAGGCTTTAAACATATGATGGCCATTTATCTATTTTCAGTCCTTTCAAATTCCTTCTCATTCTTGTGATTTGGGACAGGGGAGAGGGGCAGCACCTGAATGGCCGCTCCTCACCATTCATTATCCAATAGATCTCTATTAAGCCAAAGAATTTTTCTGCAATTGTTTCTTTCCTTCTTGGGATAAAGACCTCCTTTCACCCATTATGTCTCTGATCATTTCGCTGCCCTTTTCTGAAACTTCACTTTGCTGGCTCTGCTTTCTTTGAGGCAAAGATGATCAAAGCAGCTCTAAGCATGCCGGCAATTTTTACAATAAATAGCATTTTCTGGGTTATTTTTCATTTCCATTTTAATGCAGCTCACTCACCTTGCTGGTGCTTTAAACTGTCCCTGTGCATTCTCTATGGCTTTATATCAAACAGAAAAGTCATTTCAGATTACATCAGAGTACTTGTCCCCATCCCAAATGCACCTTAATTTTGTGATTGAAAAGATTCAGTAAATTGTAGCTCCACAATGCTTTCCTTTCTTTTTCCTTTTCTCCTCTTTTTTTTTTGCTGTTGTTGTTGAGTTTGTTGGAAGCACAGTGATCTGCTGCCATAGCCAGCAGTAAATTTGAGTAGAATCAGGCATTTAAGAGTTTTTCAAGCTTCATCAAATCATAGACATTTCCCTTGACAAAATAGTGCTGCTAGAGCTTGTGACACTTCTCACTTTCTGGATCTTCCAAATGGATAATAAATCACCTACCAGTTGCATCTGTTTCTGCTTTTCCACCTCCAGCTTACTCTTGCTACTACTGCAACTATTTGCCAAGTAAGAGCAATTCCTATTAATGGCTAAAATTTACTGAGCACTTACTATGTACCAGGCATGTTTTAAGAATGTTACATGTGTTAACTCATTTATTCGCTCTATGACTCTTTGATAGGTTCAATCACTATTCCATTTTACAGAATAAAAAATCAAGGTGCACAGAGTACCTGACTATAGCCACATAGCTAGTAAGTGGAGGAGGCAGGATTCAACCCAGGAACTCTTGTTCCACTCAGGCTTGAACTTTTGAGAATGAGTCACCTTCTTATAAGGTAATAGGCGGGCATGAGGTGCTTCGCATGCATTATCTAAATTTCAGTGATAATATGCCCTATTTGAAGAACTTCATGCTTCTATCTCTCATCCAAATGAAACTGTATCTCCGTCTGTTACAGAGACCTTACTGATTGAAATTAAGGAGTAAGCAAAGCTCAGAGCCTCCAGCTACAAATCATAAAGGCAATGCTATGCTTGTCACATTGGACATTAAAGGGCTTGCCCATAGTGGACACCGAGTACTTTGAGGACAGGGGCCGTGCTTTCTTCATCTATAAATCAAATCTGTACTGGTCTCTGAGGACGGTTTAAGCACACTTCTTTCACCGGTTCAGGGATTGATTCAAAGCCACGTAGAATCTGAGAGGAGTAAGTGTGGAAGGCTGGGTGTGGAACTCCTAATTGAACTACTTCCTTTATTGCCAGGCCTCTGGAAGGTGGCTCCACATTCATCTTGTTTTTTCTAAATTCTTTTTCTTCTCCCTGCTCTTTGAACAATCCTTTCCCTGTTTGTGCCTGGCAAATTTTGCAGCTTCCTCTGATCAAACGTTGTTGTCTTTAGAGGACAGAAAGGGAGATTCTGGTTTCGATGTAACTGTTGACTGTACAGAACTGAGGGGCTGAGCTCATTTTCCCTCAAAGTTTCTCTTATGCCTGTAATTTAATACACAGTCACTGTAAGGATTGAAAGACCCCATTTGTTCCATCCAGGAAATCAATTCCACGGACTTTGTTTTTTGTGAGCTAGTACCCTGGCCTCAGAGAGGTCCTCCTCACTCTGCTTTACATTCTGCAGCTCTTACGAGTGGCAGGGGAAGGGGGGAGAACCCAGATAACACATCTCAAATCCTTGGTGGGCGTGGGATTTATCAAGACATCTCAGTTTCCCCATCATGTCCCAGGCATGTCCCCCAGTGTTCAGAGAGGACAATACTCACCTTGCAAAGCTGTTGGTTAGTGAGCCTGCTCCTGGCTCACTGCCTAACGCAGTGCCCAAGCATAATAATCATCTCGGGAAGTGTTGAGAGAAGTGTTCCTGCTGCTCCCTTAGTTTTCTCTCCCATCTCTATTTCCTGTTGACTCTATACTCCAAATGGAGAGAATGAAAATTGTCATGCTCGTGTACAGAAAGCAAAACTGAGGCAAGAAAGATTGACCTCTTCCTCTTGATTTTGTAACAGTTCAAAGCATAGGCCCAGCACTTGGCTCCTGACAATTGATCAGAGCAGCCTTTACTCTCAGTAAAGCACATTCACTCTCCATTGTGGGGAGTTGAGTCCCAGACATCCAAATGCAAATATAAAATCCTATCAAAGAGTGTTTAATATAACATAGTAACAATAATAATGACACTTGCATTTACGTAGTGCTTTCATTGACTGGCCATGCTGTACAAACTACATTTATAGATCACCTCCTTCCAAACTCACATCAACAGCATGCTATTTCATTGGTGCCTTACAAAGTTAAATCAGTAGGAAATTTTTTCGTTACAGGTAACAGAGGTTCATTTTGCTTTATTATAACAAAGATGTACTTGTTGGCAGTGGCTTATCTGGATTTAGCAGCTTTATAATGTCAGGGCTCAAGGTCAGTATGTCTGCAATGCCATTGACCTTCTCATGGTCATAAAATGGCTGCAGCAGTGCCAGAAATCATGTCCTGTATTCCAGTTAGGAGGCAAGGCACAGAGTATTCTTTTATCAGGGAGGAAAACCCTCCCTGTTTACATCGTATTGCCTGAAATAGGATTAATGCCCAACCCTAGATTAAGGACTGAGCTATGTTTCCTAAGATCAAAAGATCCCCTCTGATTTCTAAACAAATATGGGGAAGTTCTGCCTGTTAGCAAGAGAACCGGCTTTGGGGGAGGCAATTAGCAGTACCTGACACAAAAGGACACTGGCCTAGAAGTAAAACCAATAAAGAACTCAGGTCTTTTTCTTCCATTTGCTAATTGAGGCACATTGTAAAACTCCTTATGCCTCCGTGCTCTTACCTGTAAATTAGGGATAATAATAGCCTTTTCCTCTCACAGGGATGGAGTGAGAAAATATACATATGCAGAAATGTTTTGAAGATTGTACTGTGGAAAAGCAAATTATTACATCTAGGGCATTTTTTTCTCTTGAGGGGATATTTAAAAAGCATAAAACTGTCTATTCCTAATGTAACTCATAACTAGGTAGGAAACCTAAGCTATTCATATGCAAAATTTGGAGTAATCTAAAGTTTAGCTATCAACTCAAGACAATAAAAGTAAAGTTATTAAAAGCAGTACAAAGGGACAAAAATATAATGGTTAAGAGATTCATAGTTGCACATACCCGAGTTGAAGTCCCAATTTCAGCACATCTGTGTTGTGTGATCTTGGGCAGTCCACTTATTTTCTGAGTCTCACTTTCCTTATCTGTCAAACAGAAATAATTCCTCCCCTCACAATGCTTTTGAGGTATTAAATCACTTAAAATACATACAAAAAAAAAAAAACACTAAGCACGGTGGCTGGCATAGGAGATGAACTTCATAAATGTTAATTAACAAATAGCAGTCATTACATGATTTACTAGAAATTTCTCCTCCCTTCAACCCTTCCTCCACCTTTCCAGAGTGAGGTGTTCCATGTCTCAGGACAGTGACTGCCTTTTACCATATCGAACATGTCCTGAATTATCTCAACCCTCCCATGAATTAACACAAGCTCTGGATTAACCTTTTCCCATGATGGTTACTGACAATTTACTCTCAGTCTTTGTCTCCTGTCTCTTGATTTGTTTTGGATTTGCAATGAGACTGTTTTCAGCCCTGAGGTTGCACATGAACTCATTCCTCTCTTTGCCTGAATCTTGGCCCCTTGTTACCCAGTGAGTGAAAATGGCCCTAGCTGAGTTTTCAGCTGGCTTGGAGGACAGCAGGATGGCAAAACGTCGAGAGGCCTGTCAGGAGAGGGAGGCTCGGATGTGGGCCCCCTATCCTGTGTCAGTTCCTATTATACCTGCATGAGGATGCTTCAGAACTTTAGGGGGAAAGGAAGAAGTTTGCCAACAGCCTTAGGATTTGGGGCATAATTCTTTTCATCTTAAAAACATGCTTTACATATGAAGGCTGTTGTTTGGAGACTTGTCTGAAGCTGGTTTTCTTCGTTAGAAATATAAACAGTAATTGAATTACAATAGGAGCACACTAATTTAAGTTAGAATTTCAGGAGGGCTGGACCATGGAACAGGGGTTTTAACCCTGGATGGGTTAAAAAAGAGGCTGCACATATCCATCCTCTGCTATAAAACAGGAGAGTTGTTAAGTAATGTCCGTCATTGTCTTTCTTAGCTTCACTCAGCTATAGACACTCATGCTTCCTAATCGGAGTGTATTTGTCCCTTCTTACTTTTTGGCCAGAAACAGCAGTGGAATGGCAACCTCAGGCATGTTGGATGGTGGGGAAGAAACTGCAATGATGGGCTTGGGATAGACCAGCAACCCCAGGTACCCACCAAATTGCAGCCTCCTCTCCCTCTTCCCAACAATTCTTACATGGTGTTCAATCTGGAGGGGGGGATTTCCTGGTTTTTACATTCAGAGCTAGGGTTCATTGTAGAACCAGGATCTGTTTTCCTGGGCTTTGCACCTGCTCTTTCTTACCAACTTCCTCCAGCAAGGGCCGAAAGGGCTTCATTCTTCAGCCCCGAGCTAGGTCCCGCTGCAAGTGGACGATCCCCATTCCCAGAAAGCCTGGTTACAATTGTCATCCTCAGCGCCTGCCACAGATGTCTTCGTTGGTCCCATGGACAGGACAGCTGAGCTGCCGGCTACCAGAATGACTTCAGCTTCTTCCTCTCAGCCTCTGTCATCCTCTTCCTCCAGAGCCCCCAAAACTAAAAACCTGAGCTTGCTCTGTAGCTAATCCACCTGAGCCATGAGAAATCATATCTTCCTGCATGAACTTTCAGATATCATTTAGAGTCAAGCTTTCTATAATACCCTGGGCTACCATACCTGAGGAATATGGCCACGTGCACAGGTGTTGTGACATAACTGGGTTCAAGTCCTGAGTCTGCACATGCTAGCTGCATGTCCTTAGGCAAGTCACTTCCTTGTCTGAGCCCTCAACTCCTCATCTGCAAATGATTTAACAAAACCCACCTTCACAGTGAGGCAATGCATCTAACATACTCAGACTAGTGCCTGGCACATAGTAAGCGGCAAAACAAAGTAGTCATCATCTTACTATGCATGATTCGGGAAGATAAACCTTTTGTTTAATCCTGTGATACCTGGCTGCAATTTAAAACATAGTTTTAAACATTGAAATAAGCAGAGGTGCATTGTGAAGCAGAGTACAACATTCATATAAATCTTTCAGATAAAACAGGTAACTTCCCAAAACTTTCCTTTTGTTGTGTGTTGCTTTGGGCTCCCCCTCTGACAGCCTGAGGGGAGAAGCTCTTTTTCTGCTCTTCAAGATATTTCAAAGACTTCAGTAATAAACAACAAAGCTTAAGTCAGAAAGGGAAGAATACAGGAAATATATTTGCAGGGAGAAGATCAATGTGTTAGGTATGGATGGTTAAGAGGAGGTTTAAGATTATTCCTGGTTCTTTTTACACAGACTTTATCCCTATTTCCTTGGTCATCTCTGTCCAGCCCCTCCTACCAAACAAATGCTCCCTTCAGGATGTAGAGAAGATATTTCGGGAATTGCTACCTGGAGGGAATCCTGTTTGGAAGCTTTGTGAGTACAAATACATTTCTTAAATTCTTTGGACCTCAGTTTTCTCATCTTATAAATGGGGTTTCTAATACTTACCTCCCAGCATTGTGGGATTAGATATGTCTCTAAGCTACCATTCACATTCCCCAGCCCTACCCAGAATTAGAGCTGTTTCCAGCCTGGCCCCAGTCGCCTCCACCATGACCTGGGCTCTTGCAGCATCCTCCCAGCCAGTGTCCCTGTTTCTGTCCTTTCTCACCCTGTCTCCACTAACCACAGTCCAGCCAGTACATGTTTCAGGAACTGCACTAGCCTCATACCTTTTCCCTCCTGCAGCCTTCTGTTGGCTTTGCATTATGCTTGGAATAAAATTCAGGCTCCTTACCAGAATCCGCCCAGGCTGCCTCTTCTCCTCAGGTTCCACCCTTCTCCCCGGGCCTGCACTCCACTTCTTTGTGTTTCTGAGCACATTCCTGTCCCAGAAACTCAGCCTGCCAGCCCCTCTCCCCTGTTGCCCTTTGTTCTGGTCACCTTGAAGCTGATCCATTCACATCCTTCAAGTCCCAGATGAAATGCCACTTCCTGGGCGAGACAGAAGGCAAGGCAATGAAACCCCAGCGAGAGATGGTGAGCCCTGAACTAGAGCTTTTAGCTAATTTCCCTCCTTCTGGTCTCACTCTTTTCAAATCCAACCTCCTCATGGCTCAGAGAAGAGAGCTAAAGCATGAACAGATCACTCCTCTTCATAAATCTCCTAATTCCTCCCCCTGATCTGGAGGATAATGTTCAAGCTCATGAATTTGTCCCCTAAGACCCACCACGATGCTTCTGCAGACCTGTCTCCCCTGTGACTATCTGGTCACAGCCCATGCTTGCAGCACCCCAATCTGTTTTACTTTCATGCTATCATTTCTCAATTCTATATCTTTTGTTCATGATGCCCTGTGTACCTGCAGTGCCCCCCGGCACCTCCTTCAGGAAGCCAAGCTACCCCTTCTGCCTTAGATGCCCCCTCCTGGTGTCCCCATCAATCTCTGGGCCTAACCTAAAGCTGCCTTTCAGCTTGGTGTCATTTCTTGATGTCTTTATGACCCTAGGGTCTCACTAGACTTGCTTCTCAGCATCTCTGTATTGCCCGAGGTGCGCAGTGGACCCCTAGAGTGTTACTCAATGTATGCTGAATGAGTGAATAAATAAATGAAACTACGATTCAACAACAATATTTTTCTTGGTGCATTTGCTTTTTGATTCATTTTGGGCATTGTGAACCCTCTTCTGCTACACTAATATAACATAACATACATACTCATTTGACTATATTCTGGTCAGCTGATCGATTCTGTTTGCTACTCCCTTGTCTTTTATATGCTTCTATACAGCTGTGTGAAATGATACGCATAGCTATCATTTATTCAGCACTTACTCTGTGCCAGACGCCGTTTAAAGGCTTCTCTCCATGTGTTAAGTCTTGTAATTTTTAAAGGAAACGTCTCAAGAAAGTATTATTATTATCATCATTCCCTTTTGCAGATGATGAATCAGAAGCAGAGGGCATCATTTCCCCCATCACGCATAACTAGTACATAGCAGTGCCAGTCTCGGAGCCTATGCATAGCTGCTAGAACCTTCCTTCTTCTGCCAGAACCAACCGCTTCTCTCAGCGAGATGGCCCAGACCATGACTTGTCCTCATTTTGGTGTTCATAGGACCAGTCCGAGGCACATTTTGTGTTTTCCATGTTTACCTTTGTCCCTTCGACATCCTTGTTTTTTCTTTTCCTTACCTGATTCTATCATGGGATTCCTTTATACTTAGGGTAGTGGACCTGATTATCTAGAAGGCCTCTTAAAGCACAGACTGTGTATCCCACTCCAGACTCTGATTCAGGAGATCTGTAATAGGGCCCAGGACCTGGGGCTTCTCTCAAGTTCCCAGGTGGTGCTGCTGCTGCAGGTTCAGGGTCTGTGCAACTGAGACCTGTAGTCTAAGGTCACCCGCAGCTCTGCCCTACCCCCACCTCCCCAGGACACGCCCTCCAAGTTCTTTTCTCATTTTCCCACTCCCAGTCTCCAAGTTTACTTGTTCTAATGCTTATTGCCCCAGGGACTTACTCTCTCCCCTGCACACTTGATGTATGTGAAAATGTTCTGTATAGTTGGGTATTTTGTTACCCCACCTAAGTAGCTGATTTGCTTCCATCTGAAAGGCTGAGTGATGGCATCTCGGGTGGGAGGAAGAGGTGAATGAATGGGTGATACCCAAGCTTTCACCTGCATGCATCACACCATGTAGGTAAATCTTTCCCACTTCTGTGCAGATCTGGCCTTGGCTGAGATCCATGGCAGTAACTGACAACCCTCCTTTTCACCCACAATTCTGTAGAGAAGCCCAGCCTTATCTATGCCTTGTTCTTACTGCACACCACTCAGGGAATCACATTAAAGCAAAGAATGAGATTTGCATACAGGCATTCTGCGAAGAATAGACTCCGTAAGAAGGAAACCACACAGCCCATAATTGCTGTAGGTATCTAAGGTGTCAGGCCTCTGCTACCCAGTGAGGCTGCAAATCAGCTTTTTCATCATAAAGGAATGAGCTGCCAATGATTTTCATAGCTTGATTAACGCTCTTCAAACCGATCTCCATTGGGTGCAGAAGTGAAGCCCGAGGAAGATGGATGTTTCCTATTACTTGACGTAATGACTGTGAGGCAGGCTAATGAAACCTTTACAACCAGAGTTTACAGGAAAAAAAACCAACAAACACAGATCAATACCTGAGTTACAGTTCCAATGCATTGATAAATGGATGACAGACTGTGGGCCTGGCTCCAGCGGAAGAAACAGCAAGAAGAAAGGTTGGGGGATGTTGCAAGGGAACTGGAGGCAGAAGAGAAAAAGGGTTAAACCACAGTGTGGACTGATGGGCCCAAGGGCACCAAGAGGAGGTTATGAATCTGAGCACGTGGGTGCCAAGGGGAAAGAGAAGGACTGGACAACCAGGAGGTGAGAGGAAGTAAAAAGGGGGGGAGGCTGCACCGCCAGCCTCTGAAGGAATCGGGTCCACAAGTGAGGTCGGGCGCACACCCTGGCTGGGCTGCTCTCATCACGAAATGGGCAGCCCCTCTGATCTTCCCCTGCACTAATTAAAACCTCAGCCCCACCGCTTGCATTACCAGTTCTCATTATGATTTTCTTCTGGTGACACAGGCATCCCTTTGTTTCCTGAGACCTAGAATCAGGTCCCCGACGTGGAACAGCGATGCCTGGACTCAGCTTCAGCCTCTGTTCTTCTGCCTTTCAGAAGCCACCCTCGGGCAAGGTGACCGCGGCTGCTGGCTGGGGCAAGCCCAGGAATTATCCGCTTCTGACACATCGCCCATTCATCTTCTCCGACAGTGTTCCCATGCACAACTTGTGGTGCGGGTTGGAAATGCAAAATGGAAAAATGCATAGCTGCAGCACCTCCTCCAAGGCCCTAATGTCTCTGCTCATATTCACTGAGGCTAGTGACTCCTCACTTGCCACTCCCCAGTCCCCCGCTTCCAACATAATATGCCGTTGACTTATTTATTATGGTGTTCATTGTCCATCTCACCCAAAATTATTGTCAAAAAGGTGTGTTTTTTTATTTTTGTTTTTTTTTTTTAGTGTTTTGCTCATTTTTGTATACCCCCGGTACTTGGCATCCCATTTGGTACGTAGCAGACACTCAGTAGATGTTGGTTGGGTGAAGAAATGATGGAGGACCAGCCATCATGGTTTTTTCCTAGCCTCACTGGGAACCAGCCACACAGCTATTGCTCTGTGTCTCAGTTTCCTTATTAGGAAATGGGGATAATGATCTCTAAAGAAACAGATGGACGCATATATGCAAACTATTCATATGTTTATATATTCCTCTCTGTAAAGTGTTTGTATATTCACATATGTAAAGTAAAAAAATGTAAAGCGTTGAATAAATGTAATGGATGCACACTATTCACAGTTCATGGACACCTGTCATGATAAACAAACTGGAGAAGCAATCACCAGCAAATAGATCGTATTGATTTGTGTGTGTCCCCACCAAAACCTCCACATTGTTGAAACTGCTGCCTGCTCTAACCTCCTGCTTGTGAAGATTAGCCCTATTTCTTTATCCAAAAAGAAGTTATTTGGGGGGCCTAGCACCCCCCAAAATTAGGTCCCAGGCCATTGCACTATGTCTAAGGAGGATCAGGACATAAGATGTGCGCTTAGTGGAAATTGGACAAAAGACACTATATATAGAATGAGAAAGTGGAGTTTTCAGGACCTGTGCTTTAAATACCAGGCATGACATCGTCACCAGAACCTCCAGGAGTAGAGCCGGAGGCAGGATTCTCTGGGGGAGTGCATTTCCTCCAGTTCTGCTGATGCAGGAGAGATGGGTGAATCAGCAGTAGGCAGCTGAAAGTTTTGATAATCACAGTTTGCTCCGGGTGATAAAGTGGGGGCCTGGACTGAGGGAAACAGCTGGATATCTAACTAGGCTAAGCAAGAGGGCCCAGGGGACTGGCAGTGAGAAGGACACCATGCTTTTACCTCTTGATCAAGCTCTTCCCATCTCGTCATTTTATTTGTCAATTTTTCCCATTCCATTTACCAGTCTGTTTCCTGACTGTTTGGCAAATAGCTCAGCCAATCATTCTGCCTTGGGAAGGTTGCATGGCTGAAGTGTGCAATGTGGCCCCACCCAGGCCTTTTCCCATGAGTGCCTTTCTCTGTGGCCCAAGCTCTTCTCCAGCTCCCCCATGATGTTAGGTGTGGGACCCACAACATGACTACAGCAGAGAGACCCAGCCACTCTCATCCTGCCCTTTTCTTTTCTCATGAAGCAGCTGTGAGTTGGGCAGGAAAGGGGCTGAGGGGGTGAGATTAGAGAGAAGAGACTGGAAATGAGATCCCAGCTCCATCATCATTAGCAATGTGATTCTGGGAATATTGCCACATCTCTCTGCCCCATCTTCCTTCATACCAAGATGAAAACCATCTCATAGGCTCTGGTGAGAACCAGAGACCAGGAGACACAGTGCTGACACACAGGTGAGGAGTACATGACTACTGAATATACACAATGGTCTCCTGACAGCTGTCTCTATACTCGAATTTTCAAATTCCTAAAACCAGAAGGGAAGGAAAAGAAACACTGGATAAGTGTTAGACTGTAGTAGGTGCCTGCTGTATGTCATAATATCACTCCCCTCACAGACTTATAAGCTGAAGAGTAGTAGTCCACTGCTCTTGTTTGCACATGCCCCCCAAAAAGCATGTGTTGGAAACTTAATCCGCAATACAACAGTGGCGGGAGGTGGAACCTGATGAGATTAGACCACAGGGGCTCTACAGTCATGAATAGATTAGTACCATTATTACAGAAGTGGGATCCTTAAAAAAGAATGAGTTTGCCCCCTTTTGTCTCTCTCTCACTCTCTCTTGCCCTTCTACTTTCTGCCATGATGATATAGAAAGAAGACCCTCGCCAGATACCATCTCTTGATCTTGGACTTCTCAGCCTCCAGAACTCTGAGCCAATACATTTCTGTTCATTATAAATCACCGAGTCTGTGGTATTCTACTAGAGCAGCACAAAATAGATGAGAAAACTGAAAAATTTAATAGATGAGGAAACTGAATTACAGAGAGAATGACTACCTTGCGCAAGGTTAGGCTGCTGATAAATCACAGAGCTGAAGCTCCATGTTGGTCTTGATTTCAAAGTCCATCCCTTTCCCCATCACTAGGTTGGATCCTAGAAGCCTGAAGGTTAACCAGAGAAAATTTTAGACTGCATGACTAGTAGAGTTTGCCCACAACCCCTAGGCATGAGACACGTGGTTTGTAAATCACATGTCACATGCCAATACGTCTGCTGCCACCACCTCACTGCACAATAATGAGAACCACCTGCTGCAAAACAAAGCAAGGAAAAGAAAAGAAAGCTTCACTGTGGGCTGGAAATAGCTGCAATTAACAGCAGCACTCTAGCCCAGCACATAGGCAGATCATGAGGCAGCCACAAGGCATAGCCCTCTGCAGCCAGGGCCTGGGCAGAAAAACCTGGTGCAAGTGGTACCCATGCACCTCCAGCCTTGGATTTGATACAGAGAAAAAGATAAGCCGATATTAAATAAACTTCTAATATATGTCCCTCATGGCACTACATATCTTCCTATCCTGTACTTTATTTGCTTCTGAAAATAATCTTGTGTGGTGTATCTTGCTCCCATTCTACAAATAAGAAAACTGAGGCTCAACAAAGTCATCCATCTAGAGAGCAGAGTCAGTAGCTAAATAAAGGAATTCGGTAGTAGTAGTGAGAACTGACCAAAGGCAGAGTCCAGAGAAACAAAAGGAGGGGGGAGAAGTTCCTATGCATACACTAGTTCTATTTGCTATAAAGTACTCCCTGTCTACCCAACCCCATCCTAACCTAAAGAACTACTATTCAACCTTTGAGAGTCAGGCAAGTCATCACCTCTCTGAAGCCTTCCCCAATATCCCCAGTTAGATCTTGTGATCTAAAGCCCTGACATAGTGCCTAGAATAGGAGCCCCTATCTAACAGGTGTTCAAATATTTGTCGACAGATAAGTAAGTGACTAAGCAAAGAGCTACAGCAGTGTTGCCCAACAGAACTCTCGCAATGATAGAGGTACACTTTAATCTGTGGTGTCCAGTGCAGCAGCCACCAGAAACATGTAGCTTTGGCTGTTGTATAGGACAACACGTCTGGATACCTGGTGCAATGATAGAGGTATACTTTAATCTGTGGTGTCCAGTGCAGCAGGCACCAGAAACATGTAGCTTTGGCTGTTGTATAGGACAACACATGTCTGGATACCTGGCGCTTTCTATGCTCCTGCCATTGCTGCCATCAGAAAACTCAATAACCATGAAGGACATGCGGGGGGGTGGGGGCAGTGGGCAATCAGGCCCAGCTGATTCTGCAGTTGGGTAAATCCAGCCATGCTCCTTGGAACATGGCTGGCTTATCCCGAAATATATTTTGGGGACTTCTACTTTCATTAGCTATTGGTCCAAGATAATCACCAGAATAGCAATTTCTAGTAGTTATGAGGACTTGATTCTCTGTGAGCACCAGATCCTTCCATAACAGTAAGAGAGGCATCTTCACCTCTTCATAGGGCCATTTTGGGTCCGTTTTACTTCTCAGCTGAGCACTGTGGGAAGTTGACCAAAGATGGATGAAGCTCAAGCATTTGCAGTCTCGGGGAAGGGATGTGAGGTAGGAATTAGGGCACAGAGATGGCAATTCCAAGGTTGAAGCCATCTCTTTGGGAGCACTTCAGTGTCTTCCAGGGTTCAAACATCAGGGCACTTCAATACCTATTCCAGGAATTGGTACTTTAGGAACATATTGATACTCATTTAGATTGATCTATTCCTTCTTCTGGAGCACCTGGGGCCAAACTTAAAGTTCATTAAAGAGTAAGGAATGGCAGGAGATTAGGCAGGAGCTTTGACGCTCTGTAGACAGCTTTCCACGCAGAGCTGTTAAGCCAACTCTGAAGGGTTAGCAGTCTACTTCCTGCCCTCCAGTGTGGTTGAAGAAGGAAATCAGAGAGGGCTAGTTGCCCCTTGGGTGATGCAAGGCCCCTGGTTTTAAGTAGTAGAGTCACTGCTCTTCCCAGCTGGACTGGGCTACCATGGCAGGCACCAGCTGGAGGCACCTTATGTCTCAGCTCTGTTCTGATCTGAGAGCTCACCCTGGTTCTAGATGTTTGTGGTTTGCTTGGATATTAGGTGTAAGGGAGGATGGAGCGTGGGGGACTGAGACAGTCCTGTGGGTGATTCTGGGACACCAGGCAGAGCTGGGTCTCACCCTGTCCCTGACTTGTCTCTGAATTCTGCCCCTGACTCCCCACACTTGGGCCACATATATTTTCCATCATGGAGCGCTCCTGTTCTCCTCCCTTCCCTATTCCAGGCCCCCTTTCCTCTTGAGATGCAAATGCACTTTTCCTTTCCAGTCTGAGCGGTACAAGATTCTCTAAATTAGGGTGCTGACTCTGGGAAGAAATGCTTAGTGAATGATGGCTCATGGTTGCTAAGCAAATCTGAGCTGCCTGACTTCTGCATGGAGTTCTCGGGATTCTCCATGGAGTGACTAAGAACGGAGCAAATCATTTGGCCCAGAGTAATGGGTTTCTGTGCTATTAGTCGAGGCAGCTTAGTGTAACAGAAAAAGTATTTTTTAACTGGTTGTCAGGAGTTCTCTAGATGTGCCTCTGTCACTGCCTAACTTGAGAGCTATGACCTCTCAGAGCCTCAGTTTCCTAATCGATCAAAAGAGGGCATCGGATCAGATTTTATGCTTGTTGAGCTGTATTTCTCACAGAACACAGTGGAATGGTGGTAGGTGGAACACTGGAATCCCCACCTCTGCTTCCAGTGGTTTACTTATATGTTTATCTCTTTTATTGATTTACATCTCTGCATTTTGGTTTGAAAAAAAAATTTGATGGCTAAAAATAATCTGAAGTCCCTGGACTAGATGATCTCTAAGGCGCCCTTGTAGCTCTATAATTTTAATGTAGCACCTGCTAATTGGATCTGATCGTAAACTCAGGTCAGAGACTAACAGCTTGAGGTAAGAAGTCTTGAGGCTGTGTTTCAACTCATTTTAGCAATTTGCTCACTTCTATACACCTGACCCTTGGGGTTAAATCTGTAGCTGTTTTTGTGTGTGAGCATTTGTGTTTGTAAGTGAGTCTTCTGAGCACTGAGAGAGTGTGCTGAAGATGTCTCTCTCATTTCATTTCTCCTCTGAGGGGGAATGTAGGGTGGCACGCAGGTCTGCAAGGGAAGCTGAGCTTTCTACCTTTGCCTGGAGACTTCTGATGCCTCTCCCCCAGGAGAGCTCACCACACAGGGAGTCAGGGCAGCTTTCACGTATGGGTCATGGGAGGAGGCAGGGTAACATGGCAGTGTTGAGCATGGCATTGAAATTCAATGGTCCTTGGGTCAGATTTGGGATCAGTCAGTTAATAAAGGTGTGGCATTAAGGCATTTACTTAATCTTTCTCAATTTCAACTGTAAATCAGACACATTTTAAGGGCTTAGCTGCATGAATTTTGATGCATGTAAATTCCATGTAACCCAAACCCAATCAAAACACAGAGCATTTTCATCACTCAACCACTCACTCCTCACCACCACACTATACTAGCCTACCAATGGTATGCCACGGTGGTGGACATGGTGGTGGAGAGGGTGATGGAAATGATCTATTATCTTGATTAGGGGGTGTTCACATGAGAATATATTTCTCAAAATATGTAGACATGCACAGGAGTTTTATAAATGTCCACTTATTATATTTAAATTGTCCATCAATAAAGTTGATTTTAAATGAAGAAAAAAAGACACTTTGAGTTAGAGGAGTTATTTGCTCTAACTCTGGTTTAACCTTCTCATTGCATAAAGAAGAAAACAGACTGTCAGAGGTAGGGCAATTTATGTAGCAAATTGGTAGTGAAGCACAGACCAGATCCCATGTTCAGGGTTTCTCAGTCTAATGATGGAGATAAGGATGGCAGTGTCCATATCATTATATCAGTAATAGGTTATCATATCACAGAACTTGGTCAAACATGAAGAGCTCTCAGTGTCCTATTTTATTACAGTGATTACTCCTATGAATATGGAGTGCTTTACAGCCATATTTCTCTCACAGAAGGTTCATGTGAATCAGGTGGAGATCTTGTTAAAGTACAGATTCTGATGCAGAAAGTCTTGGGAATCTCAAAAACATTTTGAGGAATTCAAAACCAAAATTAAGTACATTACATTAAAAAATTCCCATAAGATTTCCTCTCTTTCTATGGGAGAAACACACACACACACACACACACACACACACACACACACACACACCCAACCCTGACCACAGATATCAGTGGGCTTCTGATATCAGCCTTAACCTGATCACCAACATCTTGACTATATGACAAATTCCTGCACTTGGATTGATTGGTCACACCCACAAACCACATCTGAATGTTCTATTCGCTTACATTTTCCAGCTGAAATTAGATACCACAGGACTGAGTATTTTGATTGACTTTGCATCTCGGTCAGCCAAAATTGCAGGTCCCAGGGAAGGGCTATGTTGCATTAAGAGATTTTCGTTTTGTGCCGATAGAACCACTTTTGGCAAGTGATTGATTGATAGATCCCAATCCAAATCTAATTGCTCATGCTTTCTGCCCAGAAGGATTCGGGATGTATTGATCTTTGTCCAAGCTCATCTGGGGAGAACAATGCTTCTATAATGGGGAGAGTGCAACTTGGGGTCCTGCATTGTGCTGCTTTTGTTTCTCCTGCCAACTCAGACCAAGGCTTTATCTGCAGAACTTTCGGCAGCTGGCAGGCATGGTTCTCTGCTGGAGACAAATTTGATTCCCCATTCCACTGCATGTCCTTTGATGGCAAATTCATTTAGGCACATTACAGTCATACAGATGCAGACTGACCCAGTTAGCTCTACATGCGTTGTGAATCCAGTTAATTGTATATCAACTAATTGCATAATTCATTTATTAATGGACTGAATTAAAATCCAAGTGTTGCAGCTCCTCTTCAGCGTGTCAGGATTAGTGAGAAGCAAAGCCCTGGGAGAATTTCATTTTTCAGATCCATGATCCTCCTCTCCAAAATATATTCTCTCTCTCTTTCATTTGGGAAAAGAACTATTCCATGAAACAATTAAGGATGAGATAAAAAATAAAACATAGCTACATTACTAAAAATGCCTTTTTTTTTTCCTTTGAGAGTCTCACTCTGTCACCCAGTCTGGAGTGCAGTGGCACAATCTCGGCTCACAGCAACCTCCACCTCCCAGGTTCAAGTGATTCTCCTGCCTCAGCTTCCCCAGTAGCTGGGATTACAGGCACGTGCCACCATGCTCCGCTAATATTTGTATTTTTAGTAGAGATGAGGTTTCACCATGTTGGCCAGGCTAGTCTCAAACTCCTGACCTCAAGTGATCCACCCTCCTCAGCCTCCCGAAGTGCTGGGATTACAGGCATGAGCCACCACGCTGGGTCCTAAAAATGTTAATAATCCTTTATATCCAGCTGCATAATATTAGGATACAAATATGAACAGATTACATTGGTGCCCCCCCCAAAACAATAGTTTTGAGAACACATATTCTGAGTTTAGAAGGGGGTCCAGATTCTCCTGTGTACCTCCAGGTGACTCCTCATGGGATAACTGCACTTGCCAAATGGTCGGGGTCACATGAGCTCTCTGTGTCCTAGAAGAGATGTACCCTTACCACCTGGCATCTCCAGAGCCCTCGCCTTGGATACTGGTTTCTTTGGAAGGAGGTTACCTCTTGTCAGCTGCCAGCAGCAAGAAGCAAAGGCCTAGTGTTGCCCCTTGTGAATAGCCTGCCATAGGCCTTACCCTTTTATCCCCAAAGTCCTCCTTGCTGCTGATTTTGGAAGCAAAATCATACTTCTTGTGAAGTAGCAGAAAGACATAGAGTGAGTCTCACTCTACATCTTATGTTGGGCTTTCCCAGAAGGAGACCTGAGACAAGAATTCGAATGTAAATATTTATGTAGACAAGGACTTCAGGAATAGGAGTGGGGAAGACAGGAACAAGAAGAGCCTAATGAGGGGGTGCGTTATCAATCAGGTTATCCCTGGGGCAATTGGGCTCTATCTGTTTGAGGATCTCTGGGAGACCACGTACAGCATCCCTGGGGAAGATGTTGGGTTTGTCCTCCAATTCTCAGATGTCGTTGGCTGAGGGCTTCTCCTGCAGCATTCACTCCTTGCCTTCTATGGTAAAGCACTCTCCAATGGCAGGAGAGAAGGCTGTGGGGTGGAGAATCTCAGGTGCTTACCATGGTGTCTTGTGGACGTACATGAGGACATCTAGGGCCAAGGGGATATCAGCTGGGCACCGTGAGCCTAGAGTAGTAACTCAAGGGCTTTCACCAGATTAGATTTCTTCTTTGACTCTGGCCCCCTTAAAACCTAAAACAGCTTACTCCAACCCAATTTCATTTCTTGCATTCTGTCTTCACTGTGGGTCCAGAAAAAAGTGACCTCTGGCTCTAGAGAGGAAATATTCCCTCTCCATTCTTTATTTTACATCCTTTTCCACCTCCCAGAGTCCTAATTTTCTGCCTTAGGATAAAGTCTCTTCCCTAAGAGACTCTCAGTGTGCCACACAAATTCCTTTTAGAGGAAGCACAGCCCTGCCTCCAGGCAGTATTCTGTCCCTATATCCTGAAGAACAGTTAGAAAGTGATCTCTCAGTGGAGTGTTTTCCAATATATGGATTGGTATGTCCTGTTTATTATTATTTTGTATATTATTAGTAATAATAATGCCTTACCTTTCTATTGTTTTTATAATTTGCAATGCACTTGTATTTTCTGAGCCGATTCTACCAACATCCTGGGAGAGAGGCATTATTAGATTTTATCAAGAAGAAAATCAAATACCTAAGAAGGTAATTCAGTCCCTAAGGAGTGAAAATAGCTATTAGAACTGAGGCTTCTCAATCAGTTGACCTGAGTCCAATTCTTGGCTCCTTCATTCACACGCTGTGTGCTGGAGACAATTTGCTGGACTTTCCTAAGATTGTTTTGTCAAATATGAAGTCAAATTTGTAATAGTCCCACTCCACTGGACTGTTTTGAAGCATAAATGGAATAATGGAAGGAAAAACTAGTCACTGGATCATAGCAAGTGCTCACAGACCTGGTTGTTACTATTAACTGACTCAGTCAAAATTGCCCAAAATAGACAGCGCTTGAAGCCAAATCTCGTGACTTTCCCACCATTTTATATTTTTGATTAAATTCTGCAAATGACCCCAAATCATGCATTTTGGTGTTAGATTTATGCTGGACTTTCTCTCAATTCCTATAAAATATTATTCAATTATAGTGCATGACTTGGGAGGAGGAAGTTTTCAGTGGTTGAAAATAGAAATAAAAACATTCATAGATCCATATAGCTGCAGCCTCCTTGAGTTTATTAGAACAAATGCCATGCACCCAGGACAAAACTATCTCAACCAGAATAAATTTGCCTTTTTATGCTGAGAGGAAGCTGAAATGAAGCTTTCAGGGTCTTGGTGTCATTGGCATCATCTTTATGTTCTTCAATGAAAACAGAGAAAGGATTTGCTTTATTACAGGAGAAAGACCCAAATGTGTTTGCTTTCAAGTACAGAATAAAATGAAATGCATATTCTCAGGGAGGAACTTCATTTTGATTACCCGTCTGGAAAAGGAGAGCAGGAAACGGCCGCCCATACCCATCCTGGCCCCCCGTCTTCTTCTTTTTATTTGTTATTGAAGCAAACGAGGCCAATTGTTGGAAATTTCTGTGCAGCCTTGAATGCCTCAATTGTGACTCTCACAGAGATTAATGCATTTAATTTACCTCTTTGGTATATTCGAGACACTATTCAGCAGCCAATTGGGAGTTCCTTGCCCTGTAAGCTGCTCCATGATGAGATACACTCTGGCTGTGTCTACCTCACATGCTGCAGATGACTTCAGTTCAGCCCAGGGAGGAGGAGGGAGGTTCTGCATTTTCAGGCTCCCTTCTCCTCCTCCACAGGTGGTCATTAGTAAGAAAATTGGAAAGAGCTGAACTTCAGGGACAGATGAGCACAAAAGACCTGCATTTACCATCTTTCTGGGCATTATGGACTCTCTTCTCCCACAGTGTTCTCATCAGTAAGGAAGTCACTTCTATTTAAGGAAAAGGTCCCTATCTATGGGGCAAATCAAGGGGACTAAGTAGTTTTTCTATGGATCAAGTAGTTTTTAACTTGATAGTAAGTCTTGACTTTGGCATTATTCCCAAGAGAGACAACACTTTCTGTCCTTATTCTTTATTCCCAAATGTTTAATGTGTACCTACCTTAAGCCAGGCACAGCACTGGGGCTGAGGATAGAGTAGGGATGAGAGACACAGGGTTCCTGCCCTCCGTGGCCTAACCTGTTGGATGGTATGCAAACAACCACACAAAAGTCTAGCTAGTTACAGTTTTGATAAATATCACAAGAGAAACACACAGGTAACCTAATCTAGACTGGAGGATTCCAGGGAAATTCTTTTTGAGGAAATATGTTTTAAATTTTATTTTGAAGGATGATTAGGGAACCAAGAGATAGGAGCATTTCATGGCTGAGGGGACAGTAGGACGCAGGTGTCAGGGCTTTCAGCCTTCAGCTTGTTCCATGGTGGGCGTCTCATCAGACTGTGGTTGGTCCTTTTCCTCATCTCTAGAACCTAAGCACATTAGAGCTAGCACCCATGAATTCCCAGGGGGAAGCTATTCTGGGAGGCCCTCTTTGATCTTATGTCTCTAGGAGGCCCTCTTTGATCTTATGGTTTCCAGTCTTAAGTGCACTGCATTGTCTTAAAAGCCCTGTGAAATAAGATATATTTTTCTATTTATTTTCAACATTTCCTGGGTGCCTGCCCTCAGTATATGGCTATAACTTGCTTGATCTACTCTCTCAAAAGGACAGGAGAATGTTACAGCTACTCTTCACTCGGGTCTTCCAATCCCACCAGAAATAGTTTCAGAAGGAAATAACACCCAAGGATTTACCTTTAGGAACTGAGAAATGAAGCTTTAGCCCAAGACTTCCTCAGATAACTTTATGCAGAGTCAAAATAGGGATAAAATACCTATACAGTTCCCTACTCATACATGCATTTCTCCTGATACTCAGAAAATATCCTGATGAGGTCACTTCAAAAGATGAAACTCAGCACGAACATAGTAGGTGATCCCCCACAGAAGGCAAGCAAATTTTCTAGGCCAAAGTAAGGTCTCAAATCCAATTTCTTACACACATTTATAACATGGTGAGGATTTCTCCCATGGCTAGAAGCAAACACAGCCTTAAAAATTCAAATCATGGATAATTCATGCAGAATTGGAAACTAACGTTTTTAAAAATGTTAAATGCATGTTTCAAAGCCAACTTCAAGTATAAATTGAGCTCCTAACTTGCTGCATGCTACTGGGAGCTCATTGTTTCTGTTGGGGCCTTAGTCCTTGAAGTTTCTGGTATGGGACTACTGCCATCAAGATACTCTTTTCCCAATTGTAACACAGATGAAGCACTTCAGAAATGCCAGAGGAGGGTACTGTCTGAAACAGTTTATTGATTATTTGCATCCCTTTTCAGGGAGAGTGGACGGAGGGTTGGGACACCTAGGCCTCCCTCAAAGCCCTTTAAAAACCTGACTGTGGGAAGTGGGAGGATCTGTGGTCCCTCCCCTGCCTTGTGACTTTTTAGTTGAGCAGAAATTGTAATTGCGCTCTCTCCCTCCCTGCCCGCCCTAACCTGACTGCAGGGACTGCGAGCTCTAAGGAGGAGAAACATCACGGGGAGTGATATGTGAGCCTCAGAAGGCTTCATCATTCACTCTGAAATGTTGGCACGGAGTCAAGTTAGTCCTTATGTGACATTAAAAACCTCACTTCAGTGAGGAAAACAAACAGATAAAGAACACTAGCTAATGACTTTGGAAGGCCAGAGAGCAGCTGAAGTATTGTTTTTTTAAATGTAATAGATTTAAAAAGGCATTTCCAATAATGAGTAAGTCACCCAATTACTGCACTCTTCTCATTCTGAACACCTGTCACAGTGATTCTCAATCCCCAGAGTGACTTTTATTTTTAACAATATTTATTATCATGAGTGTTATCACATTAGGTGAAATCAGCTGGAGATAGAGGCTGCATTCACTGATGGCATGGAGGCGCCATGCACTGGGGAGGGTGCTTTTCATCCTCCTTTGGATACCGCAGCTGCTCTGCACTGCCATCTCTGACAATCCCCAGTAGACATGGAGGACCATCTCATAACCACCCTTCAGAGTAAGATAGCCCTAGAGTGCCCTGTCTCCGTCATCCCAAAGGATCCCTCATATTTCACAAAGCACTTGCTTGGAGACAAATCTGAGAACTGCCTCATTTAGCATCCAAGAACCAGGGCTTTGGGGAGTGGGACTAAATAGCTATGTCACCACCATGTAGCATTTCCCATTTGCTTCTGAGGAACTGCTAGAGAATTGTCAAGAAAGCAGAGAGGCCATAAAGGCAATGACTCGACAATGCCTTCAGTATGTCCTTTTTGTTCTTCAGATGGGGCCCAGAAATTAGGCAAATACGATTTATACAGTTCCTACCATGTCCCTAGCACTGGACCTGTCACCCTCCTTACAAAGGATCTAATTGGGAAGAGAAAGATAGCCCATATAAAACATCATTTCATAAAAGAAAATTCTTTTAGTTATTTATTCAACATTTACTGAAGGCCCAATATGCATTTTATATGTGAGATTTGATATACCAACTTGAAGCAAGATAAAATTCCTGCATTTAAGGAAGTTCCAATTCTAGTATCCCCTAGTCTCTCTTCAGAACGCAGGCATTTAACCCCCTGCTGAACAACTTCCCACATAGATGGGTGACAAGGTTAAAATAACTACCCTTTTTGAATGGTTGAACTGTAGGCTGCCAATGTGCTAACGATTTAACATGTCATCACAGAATTTACTGCTTAGAACTACCCAGTCAGGTAGTCATTACTCTTGATTATAAGAAATAGACTTAAGGAAAAAGAAGAATTAACACAAGCAGAGCAAAAGATCAAAGAATGCAGGGCAGATCCTTCAGCCATAGTGACTGGAACTAGAGATATGAATGCTGTTGGGATTATCTTTTTCTCATTCTTTTTCTCTCTCTCATTCTCCATTCTCTCTCCCTCTTCTCTCTTCCTGCTTCACTCTCCCTCTCTCTCATCTTCCCTCCTTTCTCACCTCTCTCTCCCTCTCCCCTTTTTTCTCCCCCTTTCCTACTGTCCTTTCCCTCTTCTTCTTCTTCCCCTCCGCCTACCCCCCTCACTTCTCCTTCTTCTTGTCTCTCTCCATGTCTTTTTTCTCCACCCTCCATCTCACCCTCACTGCCTCACTCTTACCTACTACATACAAGCCTTTTTTTTTCATAGATGAGAGACAGAAATAAAGCAGCCCATGGCTGATACATTTACACCATTACCATCAGGGTAAGAGGTTCCTCCCTCAGCTCTAAGAAATTTCTCAGTAAAGACACAGATTGGCTTTCCTTCTATCAAGTACCTAGTCTAAGACTAAACACAATAAATGAACAGCACAGGAAGTTCATAAGATTGCCATTCCCATTCAGGCCACACATTAGACTACAGGGTATAGGAAGTGTTTGCTTTTCTCAGAAAAGTGGGAAGGTAGGGGTGCCCACTGAGAGAATCATTAGGAACTTAATAACCAGCCTAGTGTGCGATTATAAAGTATAGGTTTGTTGATATCCTTTATTGCAGATGATAAATTGGGAGTGAGAGGGGTTAAGAAATTTGCTCAAAGCATCATCTATTGCTCACAAGAGATCTGAACAAGGTGGAATATATGGTGTGACCTGGATTCTAAGCCATACTGGCATGTTGTCTGGAGTTGAAGTATTTAATAATCATCAAGGAAGAGACACTGTTCACCCTGCTTATTGAAGAAAGGGCAGAATTCAGAGTGGCAGAGAGAAAATTATTCTAGGAAAAAACACAGGCGGCAGAAGAAAGACTTAAGCTGGCATGAAGGGGGCTCAGGAAGAGACCACTCTCAATGAAGTGGAGTGTTTTCTGCTGTTGTCAAAACAGTGGGACTGCCATTTGAGTCCCTTCACAGAGGCCAGTGGGACAGTGGGTTCTTTGTACCCAGTGCACAAATGCTGCCTCATGGTTGGCACCAGGGTGATTTGCACAGCCTTCTCTGTAGAGCTCATACCTGTGGTTGAAAGATCAGTGTTCCCTCAAAAGAGCAGTGCGTGATCTTGAGGCCAGTCTGTCATCACCTTGCTGGGGAATAAGCGGATGGGTGTTCTGTTGTTGCTGTTGTTGAGACAGAATTTGGCTTTGTCGCCCAACTGGAGTGCAGTGGCTCAGTCTCAGCTCACTGCAATCTCTACCTCCCAGTTCAAGCGATTCTCTTGTCTCAGCCTCCAGAGTAGCTGGGATTCCAGACACCCACCACCACACCTGGCTAATTTTTTTAATTTTTAGTAGAGATGAGGTTTCACCATGTTGCCCAGGCTGGTCTTGAACTGACTTCAAGTGATCCACCCACATCGGCCTCCCAAAGTTCTGAGATCACAAGTGTGAGGTACCACGCCTGGGTAGGTATTCATATTTTTATCCAGACTTGGAGATCACAGCCTTGACCTGCATTTTCTTCCACACCTGAGGTCCTCACAATTTGGAAATTAGAAAAACAAAGATGCCCACTTGTCTAGCAGAGTCTATGACTAAGCCACGTATCTGCAATGCAGACACAAACCTGTCTTGAAAGTGGAACTTCCAGGAACTCTGGGTTAGCAGTTCTCGCCTCTAGATTCTGTAGTCATGTCCACTTCAAATCCTTGCTCCTAGGCCCTCCCTGCCTGAGTCACTTTCTCTAAGAAACTTGGTTTTAGCCTCAACTGATTCTCTTTTTCTCCGTTTCTAGGCTTCTGACAGTCTTTATGAAGTGCTGCTTCTGAATTTTATCCCTTTCATCCTGTCTTCTCTTTCTTAATCAGGACCTTCTCTTCCCGCCTGTGTCCTCTCCCCTCTGGTCACAGCTCCATCTGTGCTTTCTGGCTTTTGTTTTTCTGGTTGGCAACTAGTGCATCTTCTATCATCAGAAACCATCTTCTAGCTCTTTCTGCCAAGTGGGCTAGAGCCTCAGGAATGTGCCCAGTCTCTTGTAGATTTAACCACAATGACAAAATCACTAGGGTCTCTAAAAAGAAGGCCCTGGAATCTACCATGGGTGGCTTTGCTGCCTCCATCCAAAGAGCAAATACCACTTGCTCATTGAGAAGTTTGCGGATTTGTATCTCTGCTTTGACCTTAGTCAAGGTCCCTCTACTTAACCATCACTACTGAGGATTTTTTAATAACCCCATAGAATCTGTTTTATCCCCCACAATCTTGTTGTAGAGAAAAGACAGGGATTGTCTTCTGAGAATGAAGGAGAGAAATAAGAAACAGCAAACACATTTTAAAAGCTGCCGCAAATCTTTAAAAATACAAATTGTAAACCAGGTATCTGTACTTCCTATGCCCTCTCACTTCTAGAGCACAATTGGAATATATTCTCAGCCTCCATGTGGGTCAGCCTCCGAGCTCTATTGTTTTTCAAGACTAAATCCAACATCTAAAAAGTAATTGAAGTTTCTAAAGTCTTTATTCATCTCTCAAAGGAGATAGTGCTTCTTTATGATCCTCTATGACTTCTCTTCCTGTCTCATTGTTTTCTTCTTTTTTTTTTTTGAGTCAGAGTCTTGTCACCACACTGGGCTAAACTTTGAACTTTTTGTATGGATGGGATCTCTGCTGCCCAGGCTGGAGTGCAGTGGTGCAATCATAGGTCACTGCAGCCTCCTCCAGTGATTGTAGGTCACTGCAACTCCTGATTTCCAGCTATTCTCCTGCCTTGGCCTCCGAAAGCGCTGAGATTACAAGTGTGAGCCACTGGGCCCAGACTACACTGGTTTTTGTTATGTCTTCAGCCTGACCCTTTGACCTCTTTTTTTTTTCTTTTCCCATTGCTAAGATTTGTGTTACCAACTACAGTAGAGAATACTGACACAGCAATAATTCTTCTAAAACATGGGTGTTGGCGTGTGTATGTGTTTCAATACTTTATTGAATGCTTTTTCTGATATATAAGTTTATCTGTTATTTATTTATTTATTTATTTTTTAATAAAGTCAGCAATTGAATTGCCATAGGACTTTGGCCCAGGGAGATACTTACAGGCTGCAATCTGGTTTTGAGAGACTACTCTCCTGTGTTGGAAGCATATTTGTACATTTTGACACAAAAGGCATACAATTCTTAAAGAAATTCCCAGCTTGATTTCCCAGCAAGATAGATTTTGGTACTTCTGAGTTCTAGGGATGGAGGTGGACTGGCTTTCATCTAAGTTGTTTCAAGTCACTTGGCAAGTATTTCACTAAAATCTCCTGCCAGTGAAAAAGACATTCCTCTAGTAGTTCATAATGTTTGTTGAAAATTTCCTCTCTGTAGTTTCATAAGTTTCCCAGTATAAGATAGGTAGAGCTGACAAAATCTCCTGCCCTCAAGAAGCTTTTTTTCTCTTCTCTCTTGCATACATATACACATTCATACAATACAGAAATACTTGCTAATGTATATGTAAGCAGCTATGAAATAGAATTCAAACTTAGTATACATCTTCGAGTATATTAGGAGATTTGATGAGACTTCCTGGATGAGAAGCTAAGTGAAATCATATTTTCGAGAGATGCACTCTATAAATATTTGTTTTTGAAACTTAAATTATTTATTACTTGTATCATTACAGAAAGCAAAGTTATCAGAATCAAATGTGGAAGTTTTCTCTCAAAATTGTAGTCCAGCCAATCGTTTTTGATTCACTCATTTCTCAATTATGTATCAATCCCTGACTTTGTACTGAGCAGGGAGCTCAGGATAAAGAGATGACCAAGCCACGACCCTTACCCTTAAGAGCCCAGCTTCCACGGAAGCAACCGTCATGGAAATAGGCATCTGAGCAAGCATGTAGTGAGCCTAACCGTGGAGGCTGCATGGTGATTATGGCAGCATGGAGTATGGATGCACACATTGGGTAAGGGGGCAATTAAAGAGGATTCTTGAAGAAAGTGAAACCTCAGATGTCATGTCAATGGCCTGTAGGAGTTATCCAGGCAAACAACAGGTAGGAAGAGCATGGCAGCAGAAGCCACGAGAAGCCAAGACAGAGATGAGACGTGGCACAGGCAGCTATGTGTGTGTTTGAGTTGGGGTGGGGTGGTTGGCCTCAAGTTGTTGAAGCACAAATTCCAAAGAAGGGTGTGTTGATAGATGAGAATGAACAGATAGGTAGACACCAGATCAGGGAGGTCTTATGAGCCATGTGAAGGATCTTGAATTTTCCCTGTAGGCAGAGCGGTGTAGGCAGAGTGGATGATGGGAGTGGATGGCAACTTTAGTCTGGGAGTAATTTTGCCAGATTTTTATTTGACATAACTCCCTCCATGAGGAGGCCCCATGTGGGAACAATTAGCAGACAGGGAGTCAGTTAAGGATCAGTTGCACTAATCCTGGTGAGAAACAATGGGTGGATAAAGTAGGAAAACTGTGTTAGGGATGAAAGAAAAAGAGTCTAGAAATCCGAACAGATAAAATTAGCAGGGCTTGGAAAGTGATTTTTAATCATGAATCATCTCAGCAAATGCCAACTCTGTTCTTCTACTTGATCAGTTCAAAGGCCCTGAGTCGCCTTTGGCT
This sequence comes from Ateles fusciceps, assembly GCA_036589455.1. Lineage (NCBI taxonomy): Eukaryota > Metazoa > Chordata > Mammalia > Primates > Atelidae > Ateles > Ateles fusciceps. Next base: position 3,644,873 of record JAZHEH010003296.1, on the reverse strand, counting down.
CCATTCCTCTCCAGTTGAGAGGCCTGTCCTTTAGGATTCAGCCCCTCCATTGCAGGGACTATGGACCTCACTGCCAGTGCTTCTCATCCTCACTGCCAGTGCTTCTCATCCTCACTGCCAGTGCTTCTCATGGAGTGTTGCAGTGGCCTCCTGGTAGGTCTTTTGGCTTCTCCCCCTCCCCCTCCTTAAGATGATTCTCTGGAATGCAGAGGTCCTATTAACACAAGCCCAGTCAAAATCCTCCATAGCTGCCCATCTCACTCAGTAGAAACCAAAGTCCTCAAAATGCCCTTCGAGCCTGCCTGACAGACAGCTTCCCTCCTCTGTACCCCCTCTTGCCTTGTCTCCTCTCCCACCATCCCCTCCAGTCTGGGCACCTGCACCTCCTCTGTCCTCTATTGACCAGGTGTGCTCGCACGCAGGGCCTGGGCGCTTGCTGTCTGCTGGTGCTGGAGGTTCTTCCCTTGGTGAACGCAGGCTCATGCGCTCACTTTCTGCAGGTCTGTCTTCACTTGCCAGCTCAGCAAAGCCTTTCCAGATACCTACATGGCACTGCCGTGTCTCCGACGCATTCTATCCCCTTCCGGTTCGTGTGTCTCCTTGGCCCTCTCACAGCTGACATAGTTCAGTTATCTTCCTTACTGTCTGCCTCTTCACAAGTGTTGTCTGCTCTGTTCTCAGCTGTATCCGTAATGCCTAGAATGGTACCTTTCATATACTGGGTATGCAGTAAACTCCTATTGTTAAATGAATGTGTAAACAAAAGAAATTGATTTACAGAGAGGTGAGAGAAGGGGAAAGTCTGAGTGTCTGTGTGGAGGGTGGTGTGACCAAGTGTGACAGAGGACACAGAGATAGGAGGGGATGTGAGTGGTGTTGATGAGGTCTGTAGTGTGATGTGCTCGGTAGATGTCATCATTTAAGATAAAGGTCACAGGAGCGTTCATGGAGGATTCCACGGGACAACATGCCTATGAAAGCAAGGGTCCACTGAATATTATGACAAACAGAGAAATAAATGCACAAACACTCCCACCCCATGCCATATCACGATGAAGTTCATCCCAGGTGAATGAGCAAAGAGGTTTCCAGTAAGATTCTGAAGGAATGGAAGAGTTTACATTGATGGGGAAGACGGTCCAGGCATGCGAGACATCAGGGAGAAGGGACAAGAGCAGTGAACCATTTGTTTATCTTTTTAAAACAAAACATCCACCCTTGGGTGCTCTGTCCAACAGCCAGCTTGTTTTCCTATCACAGATGAGTCAAAGGCATCCAGTCCAGCTCAGATGAGATGCTCAGAGCCCAGATCCACTGCCTGGCAGGCACAGAGTGGGATGTTTCTGTTCCCACAACCTTGGTCCTTCTTCTCGCCTCCAGGACAGACAGGTGTAGGCTCCTTGTACTTATCTGAGTGCAAACAGCACACAGACACTGGGAGACACAGCCAGTGGTCTATATTTTCTAATGTGAGCTTATACTGTGCAAACAGCTTTACTGTCAGCCGGCATGCACAGAAAGGTCCACAGCAAACAGATGCTCAGCCCCATCCTCCTTACTAGGGTTCTTGTGAGAATTTTGGAGCACGAAGTATTAACATTCTCCACCCACAGTAAGTACGTTTCATGCCTCACATTCGCTTTCTATACCCTGCTCCATGCAACACTGCCCAGTGTATAGCACTTTTTAAATTCTTAATTCCTATAGCTGAACTTACTCTGTGTGTGTGTGTGTGCATGTGCGTGCGTGTGCACGCATGAGCAAGCGTATGTGTGTGTAAGCACTGATATGGTTAAGGACACGCTATTTCAAAACATAGCATCTTGGCATTTGAGAAAACTGCAGAAGCAGGAAGATCACTCTCACTTCCCCCACATCATTTTCCCTTGAAGCAGGTCATGTGACCCTCATTCCAGAGATACCCTTCCTCTACCTGGAGGGAAGGAGTACCGTTATTTCTGAGGACACCTGAACACCAAGCAGAATCTGAACAAACAGGGCGTTGTTAACTCCATCCCCAGTTTATTGCCTTTAGATCCAACCCTTATGTCCAATCACACTTCCCCACGGCTGTCCACTCTTCATAGAGATCTTAGCAGAAAAACACACATGTTCCCCTGTTTTGGGAGGTGTTTATTTCTGAAGGCTCCCACGCTATATAAAATTTGTGTTAAATACATGTGTTTTTCTCTTGTCAATCTGTTTTTTGATATGGAGTAACATGAGAAAAGGTATTTGTTTTCCCTACAGCATACATGTATATTATTTGTATTAATATGTATAAATGTGCATATATGGGTATATACATTTTCAGATCTTCCATAGCTGATACAGGAAAGTTAATATCACACTGAGAGTGTGTGCTGCAGAGTCTTCAGATCTGGGTCAAACTTCGGCTCTGCTAGTTACTAACTTTTGATTTTAAGTGAGGTATGTAACATGTATAAGCCTTCTTTCTTATCTGGAAAATGGGAATAATAATATATACCGTTCAGGGTCTGAAAATAATCCATTAGGCGAAGCAAGATAGTGTTGGGCTGAATGGTAGCTGTTATTGTTAAAAGTACAATAAAATACCATTGAACCCTTAACAGAATAAGAGATACATATAAAATTGGAAAGGAAAGAAATTTATAGAGAGGGAAATGTAAGTAGGTGTGTTGTGTGTTTGCTTCAGTGATAAAGCACTTGAGGGCCTCATCTGGCCCGGGAGTCCCTGGAGAGTCCTCCGGTGAGGGCATCTTCCTGGACTGTGCTGCTGCGAACATTTGGGATGGGATGGTCCAGCCAGCGATGCCCTGACATTCAGTCCTTGTGTCTTTCCAGAAGCTGGTGAAGGGACCAACTGAGACCATCTGCCAGGTACCCTCTGTTGAGAGTGTGGGGTCAGCTGAGGTTCCAGGGGGTCTGGTCTTGACATGCTCACGTTTCCTGGAGCCATGTTCTGATATACGTGGTGGGGTATCCTCATCTCTTGTTTAAAAACATTTGCTCTTTGCCCATCCTCTTGATGCCTCTCCTCAGAGGAGGCCCAGGATGGAAGGCAAGGCACAGGCAACATGGGGCTCAGAGAGCCTCCGCTCCGATGCAGAGCCTGGGTGGCCAGGAAGTGTGGAACATGCTGGTCCGCTGGCTCTTGCATTCCTTGGGGCCTCTGGTGGAAAGTAAATAAAGGATTCTGCTCTCTGGGGCTCTTAAGCCATCCTCCCTGGAAACCAGTTCTACGCAAAACTGTTTAATTAACATGTTCCCCACCTTCCTAAAAATAGGAAAGAAAAATCAATAAGCACTAAATGGCTACAATCCTTGGATCAAAGTGGTTTTAAGTAAGGTTATCTTCAGCTTTAGACCCTCTGTCACACTCTACATCTGCAAGCAGAAGACGCAGACTTGGTCCTCAGGAAGCGGGCAGTGTTGCCTCCTTACCATGTCATTCCAACACCTGCACAGATGCTCACAGCAGGAATGGGTCCTCTTAACCTGCAGAGGTTACCAGCTGGATTTGTGAGCAAGAAGGGACATTTCAAAGTCTACTTCCAAACTCTTGTTCCTTCATCTCTGGTGCTGCGATGTTTGCTAAGCTCAGATATTTGCAATGAGGAGGGCATGTGGATCCAATCAATGTAATTAATTCTGACAACCCAGGCCCCAGGCTCTTTGCACGGACTGCCTCTGCCTGGGATGCTTTTACCCTTGGCTGCAGGGCTGGCTTTCTCAGTTCCTTAGGTCTTGACTGATACACCACTTTTCCAGCAAGACTTTTCCTGATCCGACATTCCAAAGTTTCCCCAGGTTGAAACAACTTCTCATTCCCCTCTCCTGCTCCATTTGTATTCCTTAGCACTGACAACTTTCTAACTAGGTAGATATTTTACTGATTTGACTGATAAAATTATCTGTCTCCCCTCTCAAGGAGGTAAAGAAGAGATTTTTGTCTGTGTGGAGCTCTAATGTATTCCAAGCCCTTGAAGTAGTGCCTGGCATTTAGAAGGAACTCAGTCAACACTGGTTGGAGGATATCCAGTGGTTAAGAACCAGCCTTTAAGGGAATCTTGGAGGCTCAGATTCCAGGTCCACTTCTTACTAGTTCTTCACCTTGGGCAATACTTTACTTAGCCTCTCTGTACCTTAGTCTCTTCAACTGTATAATGGGGGTGATGGTATCAGTACCTACATCACAGAGCTGTTACAAAGATTAAGTGTGTCGACATGTAAAGTATTCAGAACAGAGTTTTGACACATCGTGAACATATAAAGCAGTTAGAATAGTATGTGACACATATTAAGTACATAAATATTAGGTATTATTTTCTCTCTTTGAATCCTCAAAACCACACAGGTACTATTATTAGCAGTTATTATTATTATTACATTTGGTGAGGTTACTTCACTCTCTCAGATCCAGCCTGCTGGTAAGGCTCAGATCCACAGAGATACTGCCAAGCACCCCATGGCAATGTCTTTGTTATGAGACTACCCACCTGCCTCCATCCTGTTTCCAAGGCATGGGTGCTGTTGCTTGCACACAGGCTGGTCCTTTTTTGCCTAGTTATTAGTTTTAATGGCCATGAGAGAACACTCTGAGGCTCCTTGGATGACCCTCCACGCCTAAAAGTTCAAATTCAATCCAAGCCTATTCTCTGCGTTATAGGATGCGTTACATGCAATTTATCTTATGGGTCCTGTTGATCGAAATTGTTTAAATTGGCTCAGTACAGACACTATAAATCCAGAGCACAAAGCTTCTGAACCGACCTGGTTTGGGAACCAAGGTTGTGGCTTTTCCCTGAGGGCTTGCAGTATATTTGCTGCCCTATAAAAGCAAATTTTACCCTGCTCCTGCTGCAGCACCTGCTACCTGGCAGAGCCAAGCTGTCTTCCCCTCACAGCCGAGGCTGATGGGGCTGGGAAAGAAACCCCACAGAGCCATGGCTGGGGTTGTGGGACAGGCAGGGGCAAGCGTTCACACCTTCTTACAGTCTTAGGGCTGAGATGAGTTTTCAGAGTTGAGGGTGAGGAGGCAGGCAGTCAGCAGTGAGTGAGGCAATCAGTTTTGAGTGGCAGCACTGCCTCTAGGGATATTCCCAAGCAGCACTCATGACAAGGTTTCAGTTTCTTTTGCATCCTAGCCTGAAATCCCCTCTTGCCCCAGCAAGGGAAGGTCAGCATGGCCAAAAGTTCTTGCTGCCATTTAGGAAACAGTGTGCTGAATTTGTGGCTGCTGGATCCAGAGCCTATCCCAGGAGGAAACCTGGGAATGAGTTGCAAGAGAGCATTTTGGGTGGAGGCAGGCTAGTGATTAAGATTTGAACTGCTGCTACACCAAATCCAGCGAGAGAGGCGCTGTCTAAGTGGGGCAACTGGAGAAGTCACCACAGATATGATCCGTGAAGGGGGAGACACAGAGGGATGGCTGCATCCATGCAGCGCTGGAAGAAAAAAGACAAAACTCGTACGCTGATGGAGTTCTATCCATGGGAAGAACAAGCAGAGGAGAATAGTTCACCAAAGTCGCTGGTGCAGGATGAGAGGAAGGCAAAGTTGAAGGGAGCATGGCCGGTGAGAGAAGACGGAGTATCAGAGGGAAGGTGGACATGGCCCCGCTAACTCACAGAGCTGAGCCATGTTGAAAGAAGCTTCCCTTGCCGGGAGGCCCGAGCATTGGCTGCAGAAGCAGACTTAGCTCTTTTCTTCGCCACTCCTATATCAGAAGGAGGCTGATAATAGGCCAAGGAGCCAAGGAGATGCCGGGGCTAAGGGGATGCCGACGGCAGGGCCAGCTGTAGGCATCCTGGAAGGCCCTTCCCCGCCCCACATAAACTCCACAGCTTATTTGCCCTTTCTTTTTCTTGCTTTTATTTTTGTCTGAAATGTCAAATTTGGTGACACTCTTCTGGGGTAAACAACAAACTGGTCTTTGGAAGGGATCTACTTGAATAGCAAATATTACAGAGCAAAAGTGGTGAGTGTAAATGCATTCTCTTATGAGGGCATCAGAACCTTGCTCAGCTGCCCCATTGGAGGGCATATGGAAAGCTCCTCTTCCAGGTCAGGAAAGGCTGATTGTGTCTCCTTCTCCTGGGGCACAGTAGGCACTACCCGGGTGTCTAGGGGGTGGGAACAGGCAGAGCATCCCAATGGGTAATCCTGGACAGAGGAGCCTAGGAAGAGAGAGAGGTGAGTGTGCTGGGCTAAGGAAGTGTCAGGCAGAGCTGGCCCAGCAGCATGAGAACAAACAGCTGGGCTCCAGAAAAGAAACACGGCAGCCGCAAGTCAACTACAGAGCTCAGTGGTCTCTAGCTCTATCATTCCTTTGCTGTTTCCCCACCATGAATCATGAACCTGCCTTTCTCATGGGTCATTTCTCCCCCATTTCCTCTTTCCTCTCTGCACAAGATGGAATCTCAGAACTACCAAACATTTTAATTTTTTTTTAAATGAGGAAGCAGCAAGCTGACAAATGTCTTGGGGCACAATAATAAAATATCAGAGAAAAGTAGAACAGTCTCATATAGATTTTTCTCAGTCCGTCTTGCCTCCAAAATATTCCTCCAAAATAGTGTATTAAACACCAAAAAATAACGATGCTTTATTATGCAGTATACACACCCGAGTGTGCGTGTCACTGTTGCGACACCTGGACTCCTTGTCTGTTGGGTTGTTTTTCCTTCTGTTTCCTCTTCTCTTATTGGAGTGAGGAAAGAAGAAGGGAAAGGGGCATACTTAGAAGAAGGGGCACAGAGGGGCAGAGGGACCAGGATGGGGCAAAGAGAGAAGAAGAAAACAGAAGACAGAGGGAAGAGGGCAAGGACGTAAGGGCCGTCAGTGATCAAATGCCTTCCATAAATTAAAATGTCGAAATCACACTCCTGGTCAATATTTTTTGAATTTTTTTTTTAAATAGGAGAAATGTATAAGTGGCAAAGAGTGGAGCTAAAGACAAATTTGGTTTTTCTCATTAGACCGAGTCCATTTTCTGTTTTTGGCAAATCAGATTCTGCTTTGAAAGTAAGAAGGCAGGTGGTGTAAACTAAAAATAAAATCCTAAGCCGCTGCTTAGGCTGAGTGGATGCCCTCTTGGCCAACGGGACCCCAGAAAAACATTAAAAACTTAGTTCCCAGTCTGGCAAGATGGGAGGTCAAACACGCTGTGCTGTGTCCCCTGCCTTTTGCAGTTTAGACCCAACAGCTGACCAGCTTTAACAGAGGTCATAAGATAGATGGAACGGATGTTCTGTGGCAGTAAGATTCCAAATGATAAACAGGACCTAAGGCCGTGCCAGGCAGGGGTTAAGTCACACACCCCACACTTAAAGCATAAACTAAGTTCCAGTTGCCACAAGGTTTCCCCTCTTTCTTTCTCTCTTTCTTTCTTCTTTCCTTCTTTCTCTCTTTCTTTCTTTCTTTTTCTTTCTTTTCTTTCTTCCTCTTTCTTTCTTCTTTTTCTCTTTATCTCTTTCTTTTCCTTCCATCCTTTCTTTCTCTTTCTTCCTTCCTTCCTTTCTTTCTTTCTTTCTTTCTTTTTCTTTCTTTCCTCTCTCTTTTGTTTTATTTGATGAAGTCTTGCTCTGTTGCCCAGGCTAGAGTGCAGTAGCACAATCTTGGCTTACTGCAACCTCCACCTCCCAGGTTCAAGTGATTCTCCTGCCTCAGCCTCCTGAGTAGCTGGGATTACAGGCACGTTCCACCAGGTCCAGCTAATTTTTTGTATTTTTAGTAGAAACGGGGTTTCACTGTGTTAGTCAGGATGGTCTCAAATCTCTTGACCTCGTCATCTCCCCACCTTGGCCTCCCAAAATGCTGGGATTACAGGCGTGAGCGACCACGCCTGCCCCTTCCATTTTCTCTAGCAGCTAAACAAGCACTGGCTTTGAGATAAGCAAAATTAAAATAACCACAACTCATCAGCTCACAGACACTGACTAACTCACCCCCCGTTCCACAAGCCACGACAACACCAGGGAGACAGGGGCTTATTTCAGTAACTTACTCCAGGTAAGAAGAGCACCGACCATGCTCTGCTTCCAGCTGGTTTACGGAGACTGTGCACTTGCATGCCTTCATGTCCTGAGCCCTTTTAGCAACTAAAGCCTAATTGTAATACATTTAAATGCTCAGTTTCCACCCCAAAGCGAACATGGATCCTATGTTACAGGCATGTTTGTTCAATACGTGTGTGTCAGCATCACCTTCATGAATATTCATAGCTCCTCCTGTCACCTGTTAAACAGATATGTTTAGCCAGCCCATTCAGTATAAAGCTCTTAGGCCAGCTCCTCCTCCTGTGAAGCACCTGTCTGGTTTTGGCGGAGGCAAGCCTCCCAGCACGTGGGATGGCCATCTTGCAGGCTGTAACCCTCTGTAAGAAATAAAGTCTCCCCCTTTCTTTTTCTAAATTTATAAATTTGGATTTTTTTTAAAGTTAACAGTGGAGTGGGAGCTTTTATGTATTCTCTGAGCAGAGTAGAAAGAGAATCCCAGAATTAGAAAATATGGAATAATCAGATTCTGTTTAACGCCTCTCCTTGCATCCAGGGAGATTACACCTAAGCACTTAAGCTGAAGTCTCAAGGGTTGTAGTTGGTCCCATTTCTATTAAAATCTTGCCTAACAGGAGAGCACAGTAACTTTTTTTATTAAAGAGGAAAAGAAAAACGCTAATGACGATACTAGTCTAACTCTAAACGATACTTGTTCATTTAATCACTCAACGATGCAGTATGTTTGCCATCTAATTTCATCCAAAACACCCTAAACTGAAAATAAAGTGCTGCTTAATAGGCATGCAAAGATGTCATTTCATTTTGCTGAATGTTCTAGTAGCAACTACTAATTATTTCAACGTATTTTTTTTCCTGTAATTATTTGGAACAGACTATTCAGCACTCCCCTATTAACTTTAGAAATATTTCAGTGTCCTACAGAAATTCAGTAGCATAAATTTAAATAGCTTTTTCCCTTCTTTCTTCAATGTGCTGGGAAGACAGCTGGTTGAGGTTGAGGGAGGAAACACATCTTGTGCAAACAGAAACAACCAAAGAAGAAGAAGAAAGAAAGAAATCTCACCCCCTGAACCCTCTCCTTTTACTTCTGGGCTCCTTTCTTCCCACATTCATTTTTCTTCGGGTTCCTGTGGGCAGGGTTATAGAGCTAATCCCCCAGATATTCCTTTGGATGCTGACAGACTGAGCAGCCAGCAGAGAAATGGCAGACACAGGGAGCAGCCTGGCGAGGGAGGCAGTGGGGAGGAATCCTGTCGTCTTCCTGGGCTGTTTTTCAATCAGTCTTCTCCAGAGCCAAGCCCTGATTCTTGTTGATCTCATCTAGAATGAAGAAGATGGGGTCAGGCGTGGTGGTGCACACCTGTAATCCCAGCACTTTGGAAGGCCAAGGCAGGAAAATCACTTGAGGTCAGGAGTTCTAGACCAGTCTGGCCAACATGGTCATATTCCATCTCTACTAAAAATACAAAAATTAGCCGGATGTGGTGGGGCACACCTGTAGTCCCAGCTACTGGGGTGGTTGAAGCAGGAGAATCACTTGAACCCAAGGAGCAGAAGTTACAGTGAGCTGAGATCATGCCATTGTACCTCAGCCTGGGCGACAGAGTGAGAGACCACCCCTAGCCACCCGAGGAACTGGATTGCTAGACTTGGCTGATTCTGACAGGGGCTCTGAAAAGGAGGACAATATCCCCATCCATTCCTCTTCAGGGCACACTCTACCCCGAGGGCCACATCACAGCCACAACTTCTGCAGCACAGGGCTAAGAGGAGCTGACCTTTGGCATGTACTGAGTGGTGCACCATGTGTCTTACCCAAGGAACAGCAGGACTGAGAGGATCTCATCCAGCATCTTCATTTGACCAACCTGTGGCACAAACCTTATGAGCGGGAGGTTTTCCCAGAGCAAGAGGAAGAAATCATAACAGCAGGTGAACTCACCTCTAGCATTTGGGTTTCTGCTGCTAGTATTTTCACTGCTCCTGAGTCCACGCATCTTCATTAAAACCCCGTCATGCATAGCAAGCACTGCTGAGAGAGCTTGTCATTTTACAATGCCCTTTTGCCTACATTCACCCATGTCAGAGTGACTACCAGGTGTGCGAGTAGGGAAGCCCAGCCCCCATGGCACAGCTCTGAGGAATGCCTTACCTGAGATGAGGCTGAATTGAGCCTCTGAGGTCACTTGCTTGTCTGTTTTCTCCTCTTCCCTGTCCTGCCCCTCTACCTCCAGTGGGTCCTTTGGAGCTCTTTCTTAATTAACCAATTGCATGTGATGAAAATAAAACATAAAACATAACATGTTACCATATCTCACACTGCCTAATAGCTACCTGTGTGTCAGGAATCAAGAAATGGGGGGCAGGGGGGAAGTGGGGAGTGGAAGCCGTGGGAGAAGTTAAATCATAGCCTCTCATTTCCTATAACTGCCAAGTCTCCGCTTTCACGTGCACATATTACATCTCCCCATTTAATGTTCTTAAGAATACCACAAAGAAAATCTCAGATAATAGGCACAAATAAAATAATACTTTCTTGAGAATAAAGAAGCTGCCTGGAAATGATTAATCGACAAAGGACGACTTCTAAGAAGAGGTAAGTTCTATGTGGACAGCACAGAAAACCCTAGAGTCAACTGCTGGGCATTATTTTGGTCCACAATCCTTTAGAGCAGGTCAGAGTGCTGAGCAGCTGTAGAGAGATTCCTCTTCAGAGCATAGTGTGGGTCCTGCCTAAGCTCCAAGGTAGAGTTGACCCACCTCTGGGGAACTTCCAACTCAAAAATGCCAAAAGTTTTTGCTTTTGCCTCTCATTTTTACTGACTGAGTCAGCAAGTAAAACATGACTTTCACAAACATACAACCTAATGATGTCCAAATTCCTTGAACGTTTATTACTTCTCTGATCTTCTCAAGGCACATGTGCATCACTTGGTGAATAATGAATGAAATGGGGTCAGAAACAGAATGCAATATTCCCCAGCTCACCCCCAAGCTCTTGGGTAGCTAAGTGCAAGGTGTGGGGGCAGGGAATCTCTTTGTTTTGACTAACATTTCCTCCAATTTCATGATCAATACTTTAATTTAGATATCCCATGTGTACATCATAATTCTAATATTCATTCTCATTTCTCTAAAATTATATTTTGCTTCCAAATGATTCCCCCTCCTTAATTTCTTATAACCACTAGTGAAATCAAAAACATGGAAGACAGCCTGCATCCTTCTTCTTCATGATGCTTATGGCCACCCAATCATTAGTCATCATTTTTAGGTTCACTTTTCGTTCATAAACCTTTTTCTTTTCTACATCTTACTAAGCACGTCTCTCCCATTTGCATTCCTGCCTGTCATCAGGTTTGTCCCCCTCACATCTATCCTCCATACAGTGCGTTTCAGCATCTGGACAGTTCACTTTCCACTGAAAACTGTGCAGTGGCTTGCCACATTCTTCAACAGAGTGAGGTTGGGGGCATGGGGCCCAGGCCACTTACTGCTTTTCCCTAGGACAGTCCCTGCAGGAGAAACAGGTCTGCACAGCCTGAGGGCTTCCAGATGTAAAGTTTGAAAGTCACCAGCTTACAGAGTAAGACTATCTTTCTGTGACCGTGGCAAGCTCCTCCAAGACCTGGCTTTGAATTCTTTCCAGTCTCATTCCTTGTCACTTACTGTCTGCCAGTTTATATTGCATAGGAAAAAAAAAATGAGAAAATATTAAGGATTATATTTTCTATATTTGTTTTACAGATGAGACAACCAAGACATGGTATAATTAAATAACATGCTCAAAGAGACACAACAAACACATGTGTGAGATAGCGGGAACCCAAAGTTCATTCTGCTCCTTACAACATGGCAACATCGAAAACCTCCCAGGATGAATATTCCTGAGCAAAGTCTAGGATGCGTTCTGTTTAGAATTTAAAAAAAAAGAAAGCTGAATATTTAATTCTGGCCATTAGAGAATCCAAATAGAAACACTTAAGTAACCTTAGTACTCAAATAAAAAGTGCAATTAATACAGCTCTGAGAAGGATGGGTTCCCAATCTATAAAATATTGACCTTACAAGGTGGCTAGGATTAAATACAATAGTGTATATGGAAGACCTCTGCAATCTTGAAAGCAGAGACCAGTGCAGGTAACATGAATGAATTCAGCTATCCAAGTGAATGCAGGGACTGCCGACAGGTACCTGTTCATTTTAAAGAGCCGGAAGCTACTCAGTTCTAACACACCTTTTCCTGAGACTCAGAAAGAAGGTTCTCGGTATTGTTAACATTTCTGAATTCTCAAGAGAAGTTTTCCTACTTTTAAACATTGACAGTTTTTAAAATCACTATGTGGGTCAAACACATCTTTGGAAATCATGCAGAAGGATTTGGCCATGGGGCTGACAGTTTGCAACCTCTGCCTGGTTAAGGGCTTCAAGGATGTTGGCATTGTCATGAGAGCTGAGTGGAACCTCACAGAGCAAACCAGCAAAAGCAAAGGAATTTGGAATCCGGCTGGGTGTCCTCCCAAAGTGGTCTGATTTTAGTGTGTCTAGAACAAGGGGAATAATGATTGTTTGCAGACAGAAAGCAGATGTGATAGGTGAGAATCATCAAGCAGGCAGAAAATTAGAAGAGTCAGAATCACTCTGCTCTTTACAGTCAAAGGACTCAATCAAGGTGGAAAACAATAAAGAGGAAACTGAAATCAATGAGTTCCAAATAGTTTGTTTTGAACCCTGGGTCCAAAAGGGAGTCACATAAAATGGTGCTAACATCTTTTTTAAGTCTGTTCACTCCTAAAAAAAAATAAAAAAAACAGAAAAACAAAACAAGATGGTATTCCCTTGCACTTAGTTTTCTGAAGGAATTATGAATTGTATCCTGTCACTCTACTGCTTAGAACCTTTTATGATTTCCCATACTATATCCAAGGAGATAAAAGCTAAACTCAAAAATGTCAGCAGATAACCAGAAAGTATAAAACATTTTCGAAAGAATAAAATGGAAAATTAAACGTAAAAAGCACAACAAACCTTCACTTACTACCAAGCCTCATTTACCTAGTCTTCTTCAAGCTAACTGATGGCAATTCTGTCTGGCTAATTGCTCGGGGTCAAAAAACCTAGAGTTGATGCTGAATCCTCTCCCTATCTTTCACCCCACATTCAATCCATCAGGAAAGTATTGGCTCTACCTTCAAAATAGATCCACAACCCAAACACTTCTGTCATGTCTAATACTCATACCCACACTCACCCAACATCACCTGTCACCTAAATTCTTGCAGTATCTCCTGCTTCTCCCCTTGGCCCTATATTGCTAAGAATAGGCTATATTCTGCTGCAGAAATAAGCCACACCGTCTTCTCTGTGACTTAACCAACAGGGTTAGTTCTCGCTCACTATCACAATTGACATTGGTTGGAAGAGGAAGTCTGTTCACCATAGCCTCTGCTGGACTCACTGACAAAGCAGCCCTCATCACCAGTCACACGGGAGAGGCAAAATTGCCCACAAGCCCTTAAACCTGCAACCAGGAAGGAAAACCTATCATTTCTATTCGCAGTTCTTTGGCCAATTAGTCCTATGGCCACGCCTAACTTTAAGGGAGAAGGAAAGTATAACTTACTCATGTTCCAGGAGAACCAGAAATAATTTGCAGACAGCACAAATGACACCTCCCTAGCATCTGTATTAAATACAATAGTGAAGTAAGTTATTTTTGTAAAATCATAAGCCAGATGATGTCACTTTCCTGATCTCCATTCCCCCCCCCCGAGTCACAGTCAGAGCTCCCAGGATTAGTACAAGGTGCTACCTGATCTGCCGCTCCATTACCTTTCTGGCCCCATGTGCCCCACTTCCAATCCCAGTGCTGCTGACCTCCTTCCTATTTCTCAAACAAGCCAGGCACACTGTTATCTTTTATTTTTGCACTGGCTGTTCCCTCTGCCTTGAACACTCTTCCCCAGGTATATACATGGCTATCTCCTTCACATCCTTCAAGATTTTCCTTAAATGTCATCTTATTTAAAATTGCATCCACACATTCCTATGTTTGACTAGAGAATCCACAACATTCAAGCTGCATTTATTGAGAAATTTGCTTACTCCCTTAAAACTTTAATATCCTCCTGTGTAAGATTGCAATGATTGTACTCACCTTGCTAGACTATTACGAAGATGGAATGAAAAAGACATACATGGTGTTATACTTCTAGCTGTCACTCAGCATAAGGTTGGTCTCTCTTGCCCATCCCCCAAGCATGAAATAGCACACTGGCCACTCAACAGTCTTTCATAGAATCCCATAATTTTGCAGAGTTGGAAGGGATTTTTAAGACCACCAGTTTAGTCTTCCCAAAGTATCTCTGTATCTTTGCCGATGCTAACCAAACCAAAACAAAGCAAAGCAAAACTAAAATAAACCAATACAAAAACCCCTAAATCCTATGGCCAGTTAAGTTGAGAAAACAGTTTCTTCTATTTATAGTTACCTGTTGGACACTCAGAAGTAACATTAACATATTAAAACTCTGAGAATTCTTGGAGTAAAGAAATCTTTCAACTCTGTTTAACCCAGCATCTTCCAAACTTAATTGACCACAGAACCCTCTCCTTTTTTCTTCACATTAAGGCTCATTGACATCCTGTGGAATTAATGTTCTGTTGAACACAAGTTGAGAAATGCTGAGCTAGTCTAAACCTCACATTTAATTGAAGAGTAAATCATGGACCAGAGAGGTTAGGTGCTCACTCCATTGTGACTCAGAGGTGGGATGGGATTGTGTATTAATCCATTCTCACCCTGCTAATAAAGACATATCCAAGCCTGGGAAATTTATAAAGGAAAGTAGTATGATAGATTCAGTTCCACAGGGCTAGGGAGGCCTCAGGAACCTTACAATTGTGTCAGAAGGGGAAGCCAACACATCCTTCTTCACACGGTGACAGCAAGGAGAAGTGCAGAGCAAAGTGGGGGGAAAAATCTCTTATAAAACCATCAGATCTTGTGAGAACTCACTCACTATCACGAGAACACCAGAATGGGGGTAACTGCTCCCATGATTCAATTATCTCCCACCAGGTCCCTCCCATAACATGTGGGAATTGTGGGAACTACAATTCAAGGTGAGATCTGGGTGAGGACCCAGTCAAACCATGTCATATTGGAACCCACCTTTGACATAATTGAGTGTCAAGTTTCTCATTTCTAACTCACTTCATAATACAGAAAGTCATTAAATGTGAAAAATATACTCTTTTTTTTCCACATACTGACACTGTCAGACTCCCACGTCTCACCCTGGTTCAGGACTCAGGGCTTTTTTTCCCTGCCTGTTTTCATGCCACATCCCCCCATATTGTTCCTGCAGAAAGGGATAGTCTTCCTTTTACCAATGAACTTCTCTATTCGGTTTGGGTCTCAGGGCACAGAAAAAAATAAAAATTTGAGAACAAATGTCTGGGCAGAACTGTTCGGTATTATTTATCTGTGCCTAGGTGTCTTTCTAGACTCTATGTCTAAATGAGGAGGAAAATTGCTCTATAAATAACAGCAATAATCAGCCCATGGCTTTCCTGTGCAGGAGAGCTCACAGACTAAGGGCTGCAGACAAATGATCTGCCATTCTCTAGACCCCCTTCCTGCCCCCAAAGCCCCCTGTACCATGAACCACCTACCAAATGCTCATGCCTCCTTAGCTCGTATTCTGTGTAATGTGATGTGGCAGGCGGACTTTTCTGGGTATAAAACTTTTCAGGTAAGATGGATAGGCTGGAGCTATGGGTCAGACATATGCTGTTGGAAAACATAGCTCCTGGCCTAGGTATATAATACTTCCTTCCCTGATGTACCCACAGTTAAAGAACAATGTATAGGAGCTATCTCTGGAGTGATATACAGATCTACATTGTAATTTACATCCATGTAAAGTATACATTTCAATAATGTGTTTATTCTCAGGTATTGTCATATTAGATGCAAAATGATGTCTCTGGCTGGCATGTTGTGCATAACACAGCCTTTCTTCTCTGCTCTTTATGTGACCCTGGCTCTCATAAGCTTGTTTACGTCTCACAGTTACCCTATGAGATGGGCAGGGATGATATGACATCCCCTTTTGGTAGGCAAGTAAATCGAGGCACAGATCAGCTATTAGAAATTTGAAGAGGCCGGGCATGGTGGCTCACGCTTGTAATCCCAGAAATTTGGGAGGCCGAGGCAGGTGGATCACTTGAGGTCAGGAGCTCAAGACCAGCCTGGACACCATGGTGAAACCCTGTCTCTACTAAAAATACAAAAATTAGCCAGACATTGTGGCACTCGCCTGTAATCCCAGAAAGTCAGGAGGCTGAGGCGGGAGAATCACTTGAACCAGGGACACGGAGGTTGCAGTGAGCCAAGATTGTGCCACTGCACTCCAGCACTCCCGGGAAAAGAAGATGGCAACAGAGTGAGACACCATCTCGAAAGCCCTGCTCTTTCAGCCTTGCTCCTGAATGAGCTCCCTGATTGGTGACTTGGAAATGACACGTGGTAGAATCAAGGCCAAAGGAGCTGTACATGCCCAAGATGCCTGCTTTCCAGTGAGGGAGCACATTGCCACCCCTGTAGTCCATAGCCGAACAGACAGCCTTTTCTCAATCTATCTCCTTACCTGGCCTAACTTTAGTTAGGGGAAAATTTTATATAATCACATTGCTGATATATTCTATTCTTCTGTGTAATAAATCTCTATGCCTTTGTTAACAAGAGACATACATAAGTAGTAAAATACATAATTTCTCCCCGAGTAAAAACAGCTTTAATGTGTTAGTTTCCCTGATTATAAACGCAACATATTTATTGTAAACAATTCAGACAACAGAGACACATATTGAAAGAATATAAGCATCACCTTATTTCCCACTCCTGAAAGGCAGTTGGCATTGAGGTCTTGGTGGGCACTCTCTGGGCACAACCCTCATCAGCCTGCCCTGATGCCTCACAGGAGGCACTGGCCTCTCTAGCTCCGCTTTTCTGAGCTGGCTGCTTCAGCTCCAACCATAAACACTAGCAAATTTGATCAATTCTGAGAGATGGCAATGGGAAAAGAAGAAAATCGTGTCTGGTGTGGCTCTAAGGCATCAGTTCTTAACTTTCAGGGGATCATAGATCTCTTTGAGATTTTAGTGAAAGACAGATACTTTTCAAGAAAAAAGCATCTACCTATATTCATAGAATATTTTACAAACAATCTTAAGAAATGTATGGACTCCCAAAACCCATCTATAATTCCCCTGAAGCTTCCAGTTAAAAAGACTCCTGTTGTAAAAGAAAATACGAGTGACCCTAACATATGTCATAGTCTGTATTTATATATTTATTTATTTACTTGTTTAATATTTCTCTCCCCTGCTAGATTGAAAGTTTCACAAGAGCAGGGACAGTTTATATTGTTTAAAGAGGAACACCCAATGCCTTGTAGGGATCTGTCTCAGTTATCCATAAAATGAATTAACAGATGAATAATGAATGAACGAATGAATGAATGAGTGCTTACTGGTGTTCCTTCTGCCACCAGAAGCTATTTAGACTTTTTGTAAATAGGTGGACTGGCTAGGGAGCTTTAGGGAGAAAGATGTTTTAATTTACCTTTTTTATACAGATATAAAAAGGATGGTAGGGTGGGTAACCCTACCCTTATGGGAGAGATGGCATTGCTTGTTTGAAGGATGATAGTGGCCCAGGTTTTTGAAAATGCTGCACAATGGTCTATCATAGGAAAGTCTTTTCATCTACTTAGTAGAAATTGTCTGCCCCTGACCCAGGATGGGAAGGCATAACCCAGAATTTCCCATTGTTTTTCCAGGACCTTGTTCCCATTATATTGTTCTAAGTACTCACTTTTCTCTGAATTCAAGGCGGAGCCTCTCTCTCTTTCATGCTTAGTACCTGGAAGGTCATGGCATATTGTTCACACTCACTAAATTCCTTATCAGTTACATTCCCATAAGAAAGAATGCACTTTGCTCCAAATAGCTGGTGCTGCTCATTGACAGGCTTGCATCTGAAGCACTCCTTGGGCTACATTCCAGTGGGCTCTTTCTTGAGAGAGCCTATGGTTCAGGCTTGAACACATAGTGCGGCAGTGCTTCAGAGACTGGGAGAGGAGCACCTCATTCTCCTGAGACATTAAGCAATGCGCAGAGCCAGGGCATCATCCCTTGGCCTTTGCTGCATGTCATTACCTTGTTCAGTGTACTCAGCACTAATTGCCCAGTAAACACAAATGTGTTCAGTGAGCTGTGCAGTGTAAAGCAGTAAACTGGATGGGAAGATTAGATTACAGCCAAACCATTGGGGTAAGAGGTACAGGCAGGCAGAGGGGGTCTGGAAGGACCAGGGACCAGTGGGTGGAGTGACACTGAGTCTGCCGGCTTGGAGGCAACCATTGCTCTTCAAGACCAGACCACAAGAATGCTCTGTCCCCTGCTTCTTCTTCCGCCTTGACCTCATTGGCCTTTGGGACCTCCTAGCTTTAACCAGACTGTTGTTAATGCCTAGTATCTACCAGGCAATCAATAAATATGTGCTGATTGCAACTAGAGAATAATTTAATTCAATTATTCAGACATTTATTGAATTTTTCTCTTCCAGATATTGTACGAGGTGCTAGCGATGAGATGATTTTCCTCTCTAGTTCTAGTCCAGAGAGAAAAATTCACCCATGAACAATTTTTAAAAAGTACAGTGTCATAAGAGCTACAACAGACTTAGGCTATTGTTCTATAAAAGTACACAGATAGAAGTAACTCTCTTAGCTTACAACATCAGGAGAGCATATAAGAAGCAATCTGTGAGCATGAATTTACCCAAGCCACATCTATTGAGCATCTATGATGTGCCAGGTGTCGTGTAAAGCATAGAGAAAAAAAAAGGTGCAAAATCATTTGGTTCTAAAGGAACTTACATTTTAGTGGGAGAGACAGGCAAATGATAAGGCATTCAAGTCTAAGCACTTGTGGTGGATTGTAATGGTGTTTACAATCATTGGTTTCCTCCTCTGTAGGAGTGCACATGCCCATTTTCGCCTTGCCTCCCTGAGAGAGGAGTATGTTTTTCTGCCTCATTGATGTTGGATTTGGCTATGTAGCTTTCTGTGGTCAGTTGAATATGAGTATATGCAACCTACGCATGTCCTATCAGAAACTTTAAATTCTATGGCATTGTTCAACTCAGCCTCTTGTGCTCCTGTGCCATCTGCCAGGAGAAAGACATGTCTCAGAAGGGGGCTTCCCTTTAGGCTTGGGTCCTAGGAGAAGGGATACATGGAGAAGACCTGAACTTGACCCACAGCCTGAAGCAGAGATTCACCAGCCATCCTATTCTGCAAACATGCAACATGGGCGACAAATGATATACATATTTTTGTTTTCCCATAAACTGCTGAGACTTCGGGGTTGTTTGTTATGTAGTATATCCTAGTGAAATCTGCCCTGATACTGTGGTATAATAGAAGTAAGCAGAGAATATGATGAGGAAACATTTAATAAGTTCAAAAGTAAGCCTTGAGCAATGGTCAGCAAAAACTGCTTTGAAGAGGAGATGCATGTAAATTAAGTCCTGAGTAAAGAGAAGTTGGAAGAAGAGGAAGGATGATCAAAGAAGTGGGACGCTCATACAGAGGCTCAAATATAATAGCTAGCATGATATATTCAAGACCATCTGGATAGGTGAAGATTGGTTATGAGCTTACGCATGTACAAGGGAGTGTGTGGAGGACAGCCTGGGGAACAGATTAGTGGGAGATAAGACTGGAGAGGTGAGAAAACAGACTTATGAAGGACTTTGATGCAATGCCAGCAGTTTGGACTTTGTATTTTTGACTATATTCACTGAAGGGATTTAGAAGAAGGGGTAGGGGAAGTAACTTGGCATTTGAAAGTGATCGTTACAGCTGTATTTGGAGGATTGGATGAGAAGGGATGGAAAGCCTGAAACAAGGAGGGCAGATAAGAAGTTATTGCCATACAGATGACAGACACAGTGCAAACAGAAAGAAAAGGGTGCCGTCTGGAGATAGTAAGGGGCCAGGATCTGGAAAACTTGGCAGATGATAAGAGGCAAGGGAGAGATCGAAGACAAGAGGACTTCTGGGTTTCTGGAGGAGTAGTAAGTGGATGGTGACGCCATCATCTCAGCTAGGGAATTGTGCAGGGATTAGGATTAGGAGTGAGTGATGGAAGAAGAGAGTGAGTTCAGTTTGGGACACACAGGGCTAAGTCCCCCTGATGCATCTAAATGGAGATATCCTTTAAATGCTGGATCTGAGTCTGGGGCTCAGGAGGGAGATCTGGCTAGAGATAGAGACTTGGGAGTTGTGAGGATAGAGATGTGAAAATGGGATTTTGTTTGGTGATTTTTTAAACATGATAGGTTTAAATGGTATTAGAAAAGGCCTGGCAAAAAAAAAAGAGATGTTGGAGAAGAGGAAATATGTGATATAATGAATGGAAGGAAGTCTCTGAGGAGGAAGAAATGCCATTTAGGGCATTGAGGAATGACAGCGGAAGGAGACCCTTGATCCCATGGTGACGGGAATGAGAGGGGACATATCGCAGGTGCGTGTGAGTGCAGAGTTCTTCCTAGATGAGGGAGAAGAGCTTGACAGATGTTCCTGTTATGTTCTTTTGGAGTCCCCACTCAGCACCTTATCTTAGTAAAGTCTCTCTTTACTATCTGTTTAAAATATTGATTTGCCCCTTCCCCCGCCCCTTCTTCATTTTTCTCCATGACAGCTTCACTATCAGATATACTCTATGGTAGTGAACTTGATTACTTGTTTATTGTCTGTCGGTTCCCAGTGGAACAGAAGCTTCACAGGGGCAGGGATTTTTGTCTGTTGTGTTTACCACTGTATTCCTAGCAGCCCCTCACAGCCAGAAGCATCCTGGGCTCATAGAAGAAAATCAATAAATACCCACTGAATGGATGAATGAATGAATGAGGACTTCTGTTTTCTTCCAGTGAAATAGGAGGCAAAGTCATCTGCTAAGGGTGGAGAAGAGAGTGTGACAATGGGGAAGAGACATATCTAAGGAAGGACAGATGTATTGCCATGCAACATTAAGGCTCCAGGGGGAAGGTAGAGGCCATGACATTGTTTATGAGCTGTGATTTTCTCCAAACGTTCTTAGCAGTTCCCATGTAGAAAGGGAGATAACAGTTGGATAGATCCAGGGTTGAAGCTTTTTCTGGGTCAATATAATGGAAAGAAAGAGGGCAAGAACACTCTGGGAACTTGACAGGAGTAGGGTTGAAATGTCAGACCATGGAGTTTTGCCTGGATAGAGAAAGAAATAAAAACAGAAGGCAACTGACAGATTGGGAAGGAGGAAGGAGCAGCCTTCATGATAATGAAATTGAGAATTCCAGGCACAGTGCGTTGCACATCCTAATGAATGGAGGCAGGCAAAGCGTGCCCTGAGTGAGATGGAGCTAAGCGGGCTGAGTTGACAGCAGATGCGATTAGTCTCAGCCAGGCAAGGGTCTTACATACCATGCTTAGGGATGGCTCTATTGAAAGGGGTCTACGTTTAGAATCAAGACCCGGGTTGAATTTAGACTCTGGAACTTACTAGTGTGTGATCTGGGATGAATTCTTCTCCTTAGGTCTCCATTTTCTTATTTTAAAACTAAGGATAATAATAACATTTTTCTCATGGAACATTTATGAGATTGAAGGAGATAAGATATGCAAATTCGACTACTATATTTAAGGGAATACTTCAGATGGCACAGACATTGCATATTGCCTGTATGGAATAAGTGTTCGATAAATATTGGTATTCTATTGTGTTGCTGGTTTGCCCATTTGTTTTTTGTTTTGATAGGTCTTGATTTACACACAGAGCTCTGGTGGTCGTGTGAAAAACACATAGGTGGGAGAGACCAAGTTGCATGTGCAGAAAGGCTTGGACCATGGCGGCCGAGATGCTTGTCTTGGCAGGAAATTGGAAGAAGTGAGAGGTTCATCTGACCTCTCATTAACTTTTCTGTGTCTAAGGAATTGGGTATTAGGAAAGATGAATTGGATTCCTTATAGCTTATGTTTGAAAGACTGGTCAGATCCTGACTCTTCCATTTATTGAGTGTATGATCTGGATTAATTACATCAGCTTTCAGCTTCATTTTTTCTCATATGCAAACTAGAGGAAGTAAAGCCTCACCTCAGAAAGCTGCTGTGAGGATAGAAAGAGATTATGTATCCCAAGGACATCTGACAGAAGTCCCATCTGGCACTAAGTGAGTGCTCATTAAATAACAGTAGTGCTTATGGTTGATGTTGTCATTATTGGTGTCCATGGGTCTCTGAGGTGGGAAAATCTCTGAGTTTTTTTCCAACAGGTAAATAGTCATGACCTCTGTAGTCTGAAAATAATATGTGGTTGATATATGATTTAGGACAGGTGCTAATCTCCACCACAAAGATATACCAAATTGCAGTGCTGTCAACAAAACAGAAGTTCATCCCTCTTTCACCTAACGGTCCCACAGGTAGTGGCACAGAACCAGTGGAGCAGCTCTGCCATGCTCATATGGTTTCGGCTTCTGAGTCCAAGGCAGCTACTCCAGTTTATTCACCCCCAAAACTCACAGGGAGTTCCATTGCTAGAAGAGGAAAATGGGTAATGGATAGGAAAGAAAAGAGAACAAGGTGACCCTGGGAAGGGAAAGAAGAGTTGGGTGAGAAAATAGCAAAGGCACATTCATTGTAGGCATCTGAAAGATTTGCAAAATTCTTAACAAGGTGAAGTTACCTTTTCATCTGCCAAAGCTGAATCGGAGGTAGCCTGGTCCATGTAGCTGAATTACAGAGAGGCTTAGAGTCAAAGATCCAGGAATGGGTTTATCGTAGAAGCCTTGTAGAGGGAGAATCAGGTAGTCTCCAGGTAAGCCCATCATCCTAGTTTGTCCAGGATGGTTTCAGTTGTATCAGCGAAATTTATCACTATCAGTGATAGTTGGTCAGCTTATCTCCAGTGTTCATTTGTGAAATTTCTTTTCAGTGATGCTTCAGTTACTTCCAAGCAGGACAGCCTTTCTTTCTCCTATCACAACTGCGACACACACACATACCGTCCACCCCCAGAAGTTCCCTAATGGGTAAAAATGCTATGATCAATCTCTTATGGAAAGATAGGGCTCAAGGAAAAATATAATTTGTTCATTTTTTTCAGCATTCTTATGTACTAATCATATAGCAAATACTATAAAAGGCACACAATGTACAAGGACAAATGAGACATGAACCCTGATTTCAAAATGTTCACAGCTAAGTTTGGAAGAGAGATCAGAAAACTGATTACTGCAATAAAATATGTAAGTGGTAAATGCTATGACAGGAAGCAGCCCAGGATCTGTAGAAATGCAAGGAGATTATGCCTGGCTCAGCCTAAGGAAAGCAGGGCAGGTTTCCTGGACATAGACACCTTAAATTCTTACCTAAAGGACGGTTATTAATTACTCAGGGAAAGTAGCTGTGGGAAGTAAGATTGTGTGTAGGGGAGAGAAAGTTGTGTAGGAGGAAGGGAGAAGGAAGCTATCCCAAGCAAAGGGAGCAATTGAATGCCTGAAACATAGATTAGGCAAGAACAGACTTCACAATGGACATTTAAGAAGGAGTCATGTTGGTTGAATGACAACCCCACTCCCAAAATCTCCCTACCCTGCCAACTCTCTCCTTGACCAGGGTGCTCCTGCTGTTAGAACTGCATCGGGATCCTAGTACGTTGCTGAGAAGTGAGATGCTCCTTTTGAATACTTCACTTTTAACCATGAATATTGTGGAAAGCAGGTAAATGAAATCGATCAGAGTCTCAAAATCTTCCAGGAGTCCTGCATCCATGTCCTCAGCATGCCCAGCCAGGGAAAACACAAATGCATACCAGAAAAAGTGAGCTCTCTAAATGCAAGTGAAGCACACGGGAACTCACACTTCTCCCCAGAAAAGTCTAATGCCAGCTGCATATTTGTCTCTAATGGAACTGTGTTGGGCTGGTCTAGATCCAGGAAAGTTGTGAAGTTAGAGGATCTTCCCATGTTTTCCATGAATAACACAAAATACTGACCAAAACAATTTGTTAATAAAATTGCACATTGCTATGGTCAAATCTAATCAAAATCTTATTCTATATTTATATTAACAGTTTCCAGAACTTCAATTGAGTGAGCTTCTCCTCCGGTAACCAAGTCCTGTCCTAGTCCAGGACTCATCTTATTGTCTTTTTTGTCCTGACTGCATTATTAGCAACACCAACAGGCACTTCTGGGATGCAATTATTGGTCCTGGCCACAAAGAAACCCTTTGGAAGGTGTCTCTTTTCTCTTCAGGTAAGTTTCCTATACCAGCTGCCACAACCTCAGACTCTTCGCTAAATA
Source organism: Ateles fusciceps (assembly GCA_036589455.1). Taxonomy (NCBI): domain Eukaryota; kingdom Metazoa; phylum Chordata; class Mammalia; order Primates; family Atelidae; genus Ateles; species Ateles fusciceps. The sequence continues at coordinate 3,620,450 of JAZHEH010003296.1, read as the reverse complement.
AGGAAGAAAAGAGTGGAGCTTGTCCTTCCCTCTCAGTCAGGCAGGAGGGCAGCACCTTTGCTAGGAGAAAGGATCTTACCTGAACCTGCACTGACTTCTGCATCCTTAGCTGGAATCCTCTCTGCCTTTCATGGGATGAGGAGTGGGAGACACTCTTCAGAAAAAAAATGGAAATTGGTTGCAATAGCAGAACACTAAACTTCTATACCTTAGGCAAGGCTTAAGGTGTGTTTTGAAGATCAGACCAGGTTACATTTTGTAGAGGCAAAATGTCTTTGCTGAAAGGATTTCTGCTTTCCTGATATGGGAGCAAAGAACACCTCTGACTCCAAGACCTCCTGGGGATTCTTTCTTTCTCTGGAGAAATAAAAACCCATCTTTTCTGTTCAGTCCGCCTCCCACGAGGCAGCTCCCCCCTCCACAGCCAGCAAGATGCATTGGCAGTGATGGATACACCCCAATTCTCACACACATCCCAACAGAGTTGGAGAGTGAGAGGGCGCGAGGAATGACGAAGAACGCATCTGGAGGGCGTTGTGGAGGGAAGACTGGAGGTGTTCCCCTGCCTGCACTTATGAAGAATTCATGGGTATTCTTGCTGCAGTCACTTCATTTAGCTGGATCCCTCACAAAAGAGCCATGCATAATTGAATGGCCAAAACAAGTGCCTCCTCCAGGAGCGGAGGGGGTCTGCGTGCATGCTGTCTGGTGCAGGCATGCGGCTTGCAGGACGTGTTCTCTGACACCATCTTCTGTGGCCATCGCATTGCTTTATGTTTAGTGTCTCAAATGTGGTACGCTATTTGGTTGCCAGCATCACTTATCTAAGTAGATCGATACTGGACTGTCACTATGGGGTGGGTGATGCATGGAAGACAGGCACAGTCTCCTGGTTGGTTGGTCTAGAATCTAGATTGCTCTTTTCTGCCAGTCTTGCCACATTAATGATCACAAAAAGTAACTTATTAAGCTACAGTCAGCATCAAAATTAGGATAGAAAAGAATAAAAAATTTCAGGATGGATACACACTCACACACACACCTCACAATATATCCTGATATAAAACGTGAATTGTGATAAAAACAATTTGAAAGCCATTGGTTTGTATGGTTTTTAGGTCCCTCTTATACCTGAAATTCCATCATAATCCTGTGATGCTTCTAGTTTGTGTTGAGCCTTGTGCAAGGCACTGCGGGTTACAAACAGGTTTAACATATATTGTTAGACTAGGGCCCTAATCCAGGGAAGCAAAAATAGCTGATATGTCTAAGCTCCTCCCCTCCACCAGGCATGCAAAAATCCTGTGAGACACGTATTGTTCTTTGTTATGTTCCAGGTGAGGAAACAGGTTGAGAAAGGCTAAGTCACTCCATTTAGGTTACATGGTGATCATGGTGATCATGAAGAAAAAGACCTCACATGAAATAACCAGGGATGATAGAATTTGGGATCACAACTTCATTCCAAATGTTTGATACAAGCAATAAAGGTAATAGAGAATGCGTGGAAGACGAGATGATCCGTGTGAAATAGTCTGTACAAGCAAACCAGTTGTCATGTTGTCACCAATCTTACAACATTTGTTGAGGAAGCCATTTTTAGTTGGAGGAACAGAAAAAATGTAAGTTCAGATCAATTCAAAAAACACTGACTGCATTCCAGATACTGTGTTAGCAGTTGGAGCACAGCAACATGTTTTAAACATTTCTGCCTTCAGGGACCTTCCCGTCTAGAGGAGGAGCTTGCAGAAGGGAGAATTGGGGAAGTATGCCTATCTCTATAGCTGAAAGCATTTCAGGGGGCTCAAGCAATTTCCTGATACCTGGAACATATAGTTGTAAAGGAGTGGCCCATGTAAAAATATTGTCTTTTCCCCAGTTACCAAGGTTTCACTTATTAGAGAAACAGCAATTTACTGAATTGTATAGAATGGCTGCAAGAGTGAGGTGCTTTTTCAGGGCAGCCAAGAATATAGTCAGAGAGTTTCTCAGGCATGGGAAGGGCCTTATTCAGCAATTCTGAATAAAACTCAAGGTATATTTAAACAGCCAGAGTGTGGGCTTGGATAAGATTCATTCAGCCTGCTCTATGTTCAGAGCTGCCTGGGCATTGCTCCAAGGGCCCAATCATCTTTTGGGTATCTCATCACTGCCTTTCAATCATGTGTTTCCTATTACTTCAAAATTCCATGCCAGGGCTAAACGACCTCCCTTGTGGTTTACTGGTACCCCACCATCCGCTTCTCTCTAGCATTTTCTCGTCTCTATCAGAGCCAGCTCTTTTGCCCTGGATTTCCTTCTTTGTCCTATTCTGTGTTCCCCTATCGGCTTTTTGCTAAAGCTCAGCAAAATGTCTCTTTGTCCATCTCCTCTTTTTCCCCACTCATGTCATTCCCAATTCATGCCTCAAAGAGTGCCTGTAAGGCATCCGTTACACACAGAACACATGCCAACTTCCTCAAACACCTGCTGTCTCTCAAACTGAGCTCCTTTAGGAAGTTTTCCCTGACTCAAGATCAGAGAGACACGATCTCACCTCACAGAAACATCCCCTTTATAAAACTACTTCTTAAAATGAATTCAGTGCAGCAGATACACAAGATCATTAGGAATGGCAACTGCTTTAGCTTTGCTGTGTGGCCTTAGAGCAGGTGTTTCCAATGGCGGAACCCCTTCTCTTTCTGCTACATAATTGAGTGGTACCTGGCATGCTGGGGAATTCAGCCAACAGAAGTAATGTGGGGGATAGACCAATCCATTCACGCACAATTAATGGATTTCTTATGTGCTGGGGGACACCGAAGATTAAAACATAAACTCTGTCCTTTGGTAGGTTACATTGGAGCTGGAAAGAGGGATGCAGGCATATTAATAAAAAATCCTTGACAAAAGATAGAATTCTGGGTGGAAGGTTGTGTATGCTTCTAGACTGCTGTACCAGGCACCTTTGCTGGTTTATTTCTCCTCTCTCTCAGGCCCAACAGGCCCACAATCTTTCCAGGAATGATCAGGCAGCAACTCAGCTCTTCGCTTTCCCTTCCCCCATGGTGCATCCCTGCCTTTCACCTGTCCTGCCTGTCGCAGCAGTCAGGAGATGGCTCCCAGAGGATGAATAAGAGAAGGGGATTGCATCCTCCATGCATCATGCCCATGCTGGGATGAGCATCCTGATGAATCAGGAGCTGGGGGCAAGTGCAGAGGGGGTATGAAATCATACAAAACTCAGTACTTAAAAAAAAAAGCAAAATGAAATAAAAGCGAAATATTTTCTGCCTATTTTTTCCATGCAAACTTCTCAACTCTATACAAATATTTGATTATTATATTTTCAAATAAAGAAATGAATATGCAAACTTCCAAAGTGAAAAATGAAAGCCACTCTTCACTACTGTCTACCCATTGATTCTGCACCGATTCCCCTCTCAATATATAGCTATATTTATACTTGTCTTTTATCAATAAATGGGATGTTATCTTCATTGCTATTTAATTTTTAAATATTATAATAGGACAGAGATACTTCCATGTGAGGACGCATATGCTATACCAAAATTCATAGAGCTACATCCCATTCTTTTCAGCAACTGTACAGCATTTCAGAGAATGGAAGAACAAACATGTACTTTAAAATGTCTTTTCTTGGCTGGGTGTGGTGGCTCACACCTGTAATCCCAGTGCTTTGGGAGGCTAAAGGGATCGAATCACAAGGTCAAGAGATTGACACCATCCTGGCCAACAGGGTGAAACCTGTCCCCACTAAAAATACAAAAATTAGTTGGGCGTGGTTATGCGTGCCAGTAGTCCCAGCTACTCAGGAGGCTGAGACAGGAGAATTGCTTGAACCTGGGAGGCAGAGGTGGCAGTGAGCCGAGGTCAGGCCACTGCACTTTGGCCTGGCAACAGAGTGAGACTCTGTCAAAAAAAAAAAAAAAAAAAAAAAAGGAAAAGAAAACAAATACCTTCTTGTGGACATCTAGGTAGTCCTTGTTTTCATAGTTACATACAGGTTTAGTAAACACGTTGTGGATGGTTCTTTGTGTATTTCTCCACAAAGAGGACCTAAGAGTAGGTCCTCAGCTGGAATGTTGACTCAGTTGGAATGCACGTTTAAAATGTTGATTGACACTACCAAGCAGTGGTAAAAATGCTCGTTTCTTTCATCCTCAACAAGTCTTGATCTTATCAATATTTCTACAAATATTATCAATCTACGGCAGGTGGTGAAGCAGCAAATCTTAATACTGATTATAACGGAAGACCTGTGCTTGCTAATAAGCCTGAACATCGTGTATGTTTAATTATGTATTTCTTTGTCTTTTGTTTCTGTGTATTGTTTGTCGCTTGCCTGTCTTAATATTGGGGTGTTGCTGGGTGTGACAATGCACTGGCTGGCAAGGGGAGCACTGTCAGCCCCTCAGGGATCACCTTCCCGGTTGGGAGCCTCCTTGCCCAGGGTCACACACTTTCCCACATCTGACTACATTCGATGACTCATTGAGATGGAGGTGCCATGGCCTGGCTATGTCAGCCCCTACAAGACAACTCTGTTGGGACAGTTGAACTCCAGAGATACTCATGGGGTTCATTTATTTGGCGCTGTTGGGCCAGCTTCATAGCTCAACTTCTTCCTCTGGCCAATCCTACCTCTTTTCCCCTTTCTTCAGGTTTTGATACCCTAACAAGCCTCCTGCACCATAGACTCCATCTCAGAACCAGCTTTCCAGAGCCTCTGCCCAGCAGCAGGCTGTCTGTCTCTATCCTCATCGTGCCTCACAGGACCTTTTGCATTCTAGCAGGGGGTGGCAGAGTCATTGGCGCCAAACTCATGGAAGCCAAACTCTTGCCTTTTCTCCAACTTAACTTGATGTCAGCCCTTTCCACTAGGTGGCAGAAGCTGAATCTTAGATGCGGCCATCATCAGCCCTTTCCTGGACTGGGTTCAGATGCGGGGGAGTGTTCCTGGTGGCAGGATGCGGGGTCTTCAGTCACTTTTTGTCCACATTGACATTCCTGGGAGAACACTTATTCCCTCTGGTTTTTGGTGCTCAAGTTAAAGCTGACTCAGCCCTTGTCCCTTTTCAAGGTGACTTTGCTTGCTACTTCAGTGCCATTACTAGTTGCACTGGGGGTAACCTGGCTATTTTTATGCATGCCAGGCATGGGCGAAATGTGTGAGAATGTGTCAAGCCCATCCTCCAAGACACCAGCCCTCTTCTCTCCCACAACACCCCGCTGGGCTGAGGGGAAGAAGTGGAAACACTGGGGCTTGTTCCTCCCTGGGCTGCTCCACTTTGGAAAAGGGAAGTCAGATTCTTTGTTTTTAAGTTTTCTGTCACTAGCAAACCTTGCCACCCCTCGCCCTCTGCCCCCTACACACAGTGCCTCTGCAGAACCAGACACAGTCCCTGGCCGGCGCTGGAGCAGAATCTCTTTCTCATGAACCCACTGATTTCTCAACTCTTTACTTCCCTTTCAACTGCTCTTCTTCCTAAACCGATAGAATCTTGATTAAGAAGACAATAAAATCTTAACGTTGAGGTGCCTACAAACACATTTTTCCAAATAGTTTTTCTATGCCCCGTCCTAGGCTTCTGAAATTCTAAAAACTGTGAATGGCCCCTTTGTTCTCTGCATTATGCTGTGTCATCTCTTCTCTGAGGCGATGAACATAGAATGCCCAGGCTGCTGCCAACTGGGCAGGGGTGGTTGGTGGGGGATGGGGTGGGTATAACAGGAAGATCGAGAAAAATCAGTTATTATATCAAAATATTATTTCACTGCCCTGATGTTTCTTTCACTTGTATTTTAACTTTGTTTATGGAGTCTTTTGTCATGCAAACATTTATAATTTTTGTACAGCAAAACCTGCCAATCTTTTCCTTTTAAATTCTAGGTTTTGTATCTTTCTTAAGAAGGCATCCCAATATATAAATGAAAAATAAATTCTCTGATATTTTTCTCAAACACTTTAGAATTTTGTTCTTTATCTTATGCTCTTAAATGCATCTCGAATTAATTTTTTTGTACAAGGTAAGAAAATAAGGGGCCTCTCTCTTTCTCTCTCTCCCCCACCCCTTTTAGATAGACAGCTACGATTTTAAACGCCATTTATTTTATAGACTATTTCCTAACTGATTTAAAATTCCATTTTCATGATCAACTAAATTCTGACTCAGCCCTTGTCCCTTTTCAAGGTGACCTTACTTGCTACTTCAGTGCCATTCAGATGCACAACTCTTATTCTGGACCCTATGTTCCAGAATGTTCCAGATCATAGTAAGGACGAGATAGTTGTATACTGTGCTTTTAATTGGCTTCCATTCCTGTGTATATTTTGTGAAAATGAATGTGATTCTAATGTCTAAAAATAATATGTTTTCATGCAACATGGCTGCTAATTCAATAAGGTATTTCATTTTGAATCCACTCAAAATAAACCCAGTGAACTCTTCCAATTCTGGAGAAAAACAAATTGTCTATCCTGGACTCCTAAGACATTTTAAAATATAATTTTGACTGTATATAATTTTGTACATTATGAAACTCCATTGTACTCTTTTAATATACTGATAGATACCTTTTAAAATATATTTGAGGGTTATTATATTCAGAATTTCTGCCTCTTGAGTCAATATTGGCAATTCTATATTCCTTTAAAAAACTTCTATTTTATCTAGATCGTCAAAAGATTTGGTTGAAAGTTGTATCCAGTTGTACCCATCCTAATATTTAAAATTTAATTCACGTCTACTTCTTATTTCTAATGTTGCCTGGATAACATATTTCCTTTGATCTCACTAGCTTGAGTTTTATGTATTTCATTTTTTTTCAAATAACAAGATTTTACTTTTATTGATCAAGTTTTCTGTTTTTTTTCTGTTAGATCTTTCTTGTTTTCTAGCTATTCATTATTTCCATTGACTTTACTATTCATTTTCAAGCTTTCCTTAGAGCCAATATTGGCCATTTGGCAAGTTCTGGCCAAAGGAAACTATCGTTTTTGTGTATGAGGAAAACATTTGCTTTCCTGAAACAAGAGGATGTAGAAAAGCTGATAAATCCTTTCATGTTCTCTTTCTTCCTGCTTGGACTGTGGATGTAATGTCTGGAGAACCAACTGACATCTGCGAGACAAGGCAAAGACACATAGAATTGCAGGAACGTTGGCCATGTTACCGCTTGGCCACTGAACCCCTGAGCCAGCAACAGTCTGCTCAACTCCAGGCTTCTTTTCAAGTGAAGAAAAACAACAATAACAACTGGTTCTCTTTGTTTAAGGTGCTATATACACATAGTTTGCTATTTGTGAAATATATATAACAAAATAACAACAGATATATATGCCTACCTAGTGAATTTATTTATAATCTTTTCTATCATCTAATAACTTCATTTAAGTCTATAAATTTCCTTTTGTCATTTCCATAAAATTTAATATCTAAGGCTGGGCATGGTGGCTCATGCCTGTAATCTCGACACTTTAAGAGGCTGAGACAGGTGGATTATTCAAGCTCAGGAGTTCCAAATCAGCATGGCCAACATGGTGAAACCCCATCTCTATTAAAAAATACAAAAATCAGCCGGCCGTGGTGGTGGGCACCTGTAATCAGAGCTACTCGGGAGGCTGAGGCAGGAGAATTGCTTGAGCCTGGGAGGCGGAAGTTGCAGTGAGCTGAGATCACACCACTGCACTCCAGTCTGGGCAGCAGAGTGAAACCCTATCTTAAAAAAAGAAAAAAGATTTAATGTTCTAATTCTTTTATCAATATTTGTAATTCCCATTTGAATCCCTGTTTAACTAGAGTTTTTCTCTTTTGGAGTGAAGAATTTCCCTATTTCTCTGTTCACTTCTGTTACTGTATTTCTCTCTGAGAACAGGCCTAGAGCATTCTGATTGTTAAGGTGTATGGAGATTTTTTTGACCTAAAGATGATCTACTTGTGAAAATGTCATTGTGTTTGGAAAGGCTGGGCATTTTCTCTTCATGAACTTAAATTTCTGTCTGTTGTTTTATATCTACCTATCTATGCACCCATCCATCTATCTTATTCATTTAATCATTTTCATAATGTTGATTTATACTAGAGTCACTGTGTCCTATGTGTTTTTCTTATTTGTGCTCTCAGTTTTTAAAAGTTGCATGGATATTTTTTACTTTAATTGGGGAATTGTCCATTTTTCCTCGCATTTACAAAAGGCTTTTATTTGGTAACCGTTTTGTTCCTTTAATCAAAGCTCATGACTATTATTTCTTCTTGTTGGATTACACTATTTATCCTATGAATACCTCTTTTTTCTCATGGTTAGTCTTTTCATCTTGGTCTCTGTTCCTTTTGATATTAACACCATTTTATCTGTTTTCTTGTTATTATTTTCCTTGCACATTATTCAAGCTTCTGCATTGCTTTATTTTAGATGTACCTTAACAAATAGCATAAACCGTATATTTTTTCCAATCTTCAAATCTCTGTGTTTTTATAGAGAAGGTTCATTCACCAATATTTATTAGGGGTAGTAAAATGGGAGGACTTTTTCCAGTCACCTGCCTTTATACTACCATCCTTTGCAGCTGTTTATTTACCTTTTTCAGATTTTTTGCTGTATTTTTAAAGTTCTCTGTATTTCTGTTTTTCTCTTTTCTTCTCAATAGTTTAGAAATTATTATCTTTCCATTTTTCCACATATTATTTATACATCTTTAACACACAGAATTGATGTGTTTTTCTAAAACTATGTAGAGCTGGCCGTTATTCTTTAGCTTGTGTTTTCTTCCTGCTTTCCTGTTCCACTGCTATCCACCTAGCAAAACACTTGGTCTCTCCCATGTCAAAAGAATCTGACATTTAAGTTTAAGAGGTTAAGAATTATTTATTTTTTCAAAACCATCACATCAATAATGATTTAAATTGAACAATAAATAATACTGGTTTCTTTCTACTCTACTATTACTTTCATCTGTATCACTTTGGCATTTAGAAAATGCTTTCTGTCTCCTTCACCACTTTTATAATAGCCATTATGTTCAATAAAACTGTCCCAGGGTTTGTCAGTGTCTTGTGAACGGCATCTTCCAGCACAGCACCTTACAGGAGGTGTCTCTAAAATACAACGCCTCCTTGTTAGCTCACTGCATGGCCTTCGTTTGGGGCCTTCACATTTTTGGTCTAAGCTTTTTTTGACCTCCTAACTGGTCTTTTTGCTGCCATATGGAACTTAGCATGAGCTAAAAACAACAACATTAACAACAACAACAATTACTTTGCCTTAAACCACTGAGATTCGGAAGCTTTTTGTTGTGTCAGTTATTGTCGCTGATCTTGATTAATTCAATAACTATCATATTTGTAACTGCTGATCAGTATCCCACTTCAATTGTGAACAACTTTACAGAAAAAAATACTAATAGTTGAATCTATAGTAGTTGAAAAGTGACTGCCTCACAGCAGGTGCTGAATAAGTACTTTTTTCTAGTCCAACTGTAACTCTAGTCTAGTATAACTCTAGATATACCATAATTGAGTAAACACTTGGTGTCCTCCTGGATAGCTGGGAGAATTGTCACAATATTTAGATCAGACAGAGCCTATCACAGTGCCTGAATGTAGCTTGAGCTTAATACCACTTGTTGATAGCTTGATTTATGAATGCACACCTTTAAGTCTCTCTGACTTGATGGAGAAACATAATAAAATCCTATGCTATATTTAAAGGAAAAAAGCACTCAGCACTTCTGTAATAGGACCAATGCTTTTCTAAAGTGGGGACATCATCTGGAATCAGTAATTGCAAGGTGAAGGCTGAGGAGCAGACCTCATACATTCTTCTGATTTGGTTATATCATGACAGCTTGATTATTTTGCTGCTCACTTTTCCTACCTATAAGATAAGGAAGAAAACTAAGGTGAGTAAAGCACACTGTAATAGCCAAGAAACAGGTGAAAATTCTGGTCGTATTCTCACTACTTTCACTTTCACATGTGATTTTGACCGAACTACTGTTGTAAATGCAGAACTCAAACTGGAAGAGAAAGTGTGTTAGGCCGTTTTTGTGTTGCCATAGAAAAATAGATGAGGCTGTAATATCCTTAAAAAGAAAGAGGTTTTATTGGCCCACAGTTCTGCAGGCTGTACAGGAAGTGTGGCGCCAACGTCTGCTCTGCTTCTGGTGAAGCCTCAGGGAGCTTTTACTCATGGCAGAAGGTGAAGTGGGAGCAGGCCCATCACATGGTGAGAGAGGGAGCAAGCGAGGGAGGAGAGGGAGGTCCCAGACTCTCTGAAACACACCAGATGTCATGTGAACTGAGAGAGGACTCACTTATTACCAAGGAGATGGTGTTAAACTGTTTGTGAGAGGTCCTTCCCCACAATCCAATAACCTCCCACCAGACCCCACCTCCAACATTAAGGATCACATTTCAATATGAGGTTTAGAGGGGGCAAACATTTAAACCATATCAAAGAGGGAGAGTGTGGCGTGAGTGTGTGTATGACTGTGCCTTGGGTTTTTATTGGGAGTCACATTTCCTTGCCCCATATGGGTACCTTACTTTTGCAGTGACATTTCTACAAACAATTCATTTCTAATAACATCAAACATAAACATCCTCATTAAAGTCACATTGCTCTCCAGAAGCCTTTGGATTGGCACAAGGATGTTTCTGGACTGCTGTAGCAGACGCAAACCGTGTCTGTGTGTACACGGTTCTCTTGACAGGGACAGGAAGTTGTGAATTGAGGGCCCCTGAATCTCCTCTTCTCCCAAGAATAGACTTCCCTTTTGAATGGGATGGATGTGGGGGAGCAACATTCCACCTGGAATTACTTCCTCTCCCATATTTCAGTAGCCATTTTTAGTATATTTGGCAATATATACCACCCTCAGAAAGCTGTTTTGGACTAAATGCAAGGAAGATATACAGAAACCTAATTTATCTATTAAGTCAACAACCTGTATGTAATTTACAAACAAAAGAAAATAAAGACAGGAAAGAAATCAAAGGTAGAGTCAAAGAAATCAAAATTGTAGCATAAAATCAGTCTTTTATTTCCTTAAAAACTTTCCTCCAAAGTAATCATACATCTCTACCTAATTGGAAAAACAATGTTCCTCTAGTAGGAGACCTAATATATGCTTTGAGCATCTTAAGTGCCAATGGCTTTCCATATGTGCTGTGTTTAATCTTGTGAGGTTGTTTTTTTCTCCCCCACGTTCACTAATGGGGCATCTGAGGCCCAGACAGCTTAAGTGTCCTATGAGTAAAAGCTGTGTATACACAGAGACCTGGGGGAGAAGAAGCCAGGCCTGCCTCCCTTCAATGGCCATGCCACCTTTTCTGCCTCCAGGTCTCTAAGCTAACTGCAGAGAATTTCTTCTTTCATAAAGTGTTTTTATTAATATTTTTATCATTTTCATTATGTTATTTGTGCATATTTTCCTTCATGCTCTGTAGTAAATAAAGATGACTGATGCCTGAATGTTGAGAATAGGGTAGAGTGTTAGGTCACCTGGGTTCCCACCACCCCTCCACTGCTGCCTCATTGTTTTTGGCTGGGAATTTCTCTTTTCAGGGAAAGTCAGGAAATCCAGTTTTTATTTTTAGTCCTGTTACTTTTCTAAGATCACTTCCAGATGTAACATGCTATCATTTTCTATGTCTCAATCTCCCATCCTAAAACAAAAATGACAATAAGAAGCACTGATGAACACATATTTAATGAGAAGGTTATGAAGCAGGATATGCAAATGCACTTTGAAAATATAAATGCAACTTAGAGATATACATGTTTTTGTGGTTATATCTGTTCATAAATGATGGTCACAGAATACTTTGCCAAGGGCCCCAGCATTCATTAATTTGCTTTCCCCTCCCATTTGGCTTTGATCTCAGCCTAGTCTAAAGCCCATACAGAATGGTAGGAAGGACTTGCACAGTGGTCAACAAATCACAATTCTTAGTGAGACAAGGGGCAGAGTGAATGGGTATGGGTGGGTGTGGGTGGCTCAGAGCACTTCAGAATGATTCAGGTAACTGTCTCCCTCTTCTTCTTCTGGGCATAAATCAAGGGCTCCAGCTTTCTAGGCTGCCAATTCAACCCCTTTTATAGGCACTTAATTCACTCAGAAATTAAAGATATATACATATCTCTAGCTGAAAGTACCATTATTCTTCAGCATGACACATGATTTGATTTTAAGCCTTTATGTGTCTTGTCTATATTCTACTGTGGGTTAGAATCAGTCAAATGTCTATGATGAACAGTCCTTGCTGCCTGGGCTAGTCACCTCCCACAGAGACTCCACTGATCCCCTCCTCCAGGACTCTATCTCTTCCCATCCCTGTAAAAGACGTCAGCATAGCTTTTGGTGGGGGCAGCACATGGACAAGTGGGGGGTATGATGAGAGCATTACCCCCACACCCTCCTGCTGCCAGGTCTCCTATTTCCCCTCTGGAAAAACAACAGTCAGAATCACAAAGAGGACCATGTCTGTGGTTACTGCTGTCAAACCCAGTCTCTCAGGTTTCCATTCTCACCCTCACTTCACCTTTCCCGATACTCCATGTGCCCAATACCCTGTCCAGGGTCCCAGGGATCTTCTGGTCTCACTATCATTCCTTCTTTTATATCCTATGCTTTCTAGGGAAGCTGAAACCCTTTCACCCTGTGCTTTCAGTGATAGACCACAGCTTACTTTGTCCTTTTTTTTTTTTTTTTTTTTTTTTGAGATGGAGTCTTGCTCTGTTACAAGGCTAGAGTGTGCAGTGGTGCCATCTCAGCTCACTGCAATCTCTGCCTCCCGGGTCCAAATGATTCCTCTGCCTCAGCCTCTGGAGTAGCTGGGACTACAAGTGCACGCCACCATGCCCAGCAATTTTTTTGTTTTTTAGTAGAGGCGGGGTTTCACCATGTTGGCCAGGATGTTCTCGATCTCTTGACCTCGTGATCTGCCCGCCTCAGCCTCCCAAAGTTCTGGGATTACAGGTGTGAGCCAACGCTCCCAGCCCCAATTTGTTCATATTTATAAAAGGCGTGGTTGCATTTTTAAAGACTTAGAGCTTGCAGTTAGAAAGGGTACAATTTTGGGTAAACAAGTCAGAGTGAATTTCTTGGTCAGAGGATTCTTCACAAGAGGTCATCCAATCAAACTTTGAAGGCAACCGGACACATTCTGGAATACAATAAATAACACTGGACGAGAACCAAATGAGTTTATTCTATTCCCAGTTCTGTTGTATGAACCTAAGCACACAATTGCCCTTTTCTGGACCCCACTTCTCAGCGTAAAATGACAGTGTGAGACACTCATAGAAGGGTTCCTGAACTGTATTTCAGAGTCTTCCTCCAAATTCAGCTGGTGGAGTTCAACATGTTTTTAGATAGTATTAAGATAGCATGAAGCCAAATTATCAAAAAAATATAAATCTTTCCCCCAGACCATACTGTTCCTCCCTATTTTAAAGTCTTCAAAATAGATATGTCCATGGATAGAAATGGCCAAAAGCAGTAAAGTGACACTGAACTGTCAAATAAGCTGTTATCAGCCTCAGTGTAGGAAAGTGGGTCTGCTCCAGGTACCCCCCAAATCTCGTCACCTTACTTGAAGTCTGAGCTCTACTCCTACCATTCAATGAGCTGGTGTGCAGCAGACTGCAAAGAAGAGGTTTCTAGGACCCACGTGCACCAGAATTACTCATATGTGTGATGTATGCGGAGGGGACAGGGCTAAACCACTGTCCCACAGTCTGCCAAACTAGACTACAGATTAGCACAAGATGGGAAGTTGTCCACATCCAGAGGGCCAAGAGAGGCTTCTCTAGGGGAATGAATTAACTCAACATGTATTCCACTGAATAAAGCTTCAGAAATATCCAATTTTATTGCTTTTATTTTCTCAGAATGGATAGCAGTGATCTTCTCAAATTCAGTCCAAACTGTATAAATATTCAAAACTCTCTAGTTTCGGCCCAAACTCTGAACTCTCAGTACTCTTGAACCACAGCCTCAAATTCATCCATGTTGGATCATGCTGATTTCCACAGAGCTTTATGCTCACCTCCAGTCTTTGCCAGGCCATTCCCTTCAGTTTAAATAAGTTTCCACTTTCTTTCCTTCCAAACTGATCAAGACCAATGTTGTTCTGAGAGCTCTCACTGGCCATCCCAGGCTGCCATCATCTTTTCCTTTTGCATCCCAGTTTCACTTAAAGTATAGCCAAATATACATTAAGAGAAAAGCAGATTCTTGGGTGTTCAGAAGGCCTGGCCAGTTATTACGTGTACAACTGTGGACAAGTTAGTTAACCTCTTTATTTGCAAATTAAGAATAACAGTATTTATCTTCTAGAAACACTGTTAAGGTTAAATAAAATGACATGCAGAATGCTCACACAGAAGAGGTTCATTAAATTGTTTTTTGCTCCCTGCTTCCAGACCCCCAACCTTTAGAAGAAGAGGGATTTGGTCCATTGTGATTTCATCAATGACCTTATTTTAATTCCAATTTGATGTCAACACTGGATTCTTGGTTTTATTTTTTTAAGTAAATGGCTTCAGATGCCTACATCTCTGCCTAAGACATTCTCTCCCATAGCGTCACATAATATCTAGACATTTTCATTGTATCAAGGAAAGTCATGTGGGAAGAGCAGGAAAGCAAGGACATTTCTACTCATGGGCCTCCATATGGGCTTTTAGTCCAGATCTTCTCAGGTGTGAGAGACAGAAGCTCAATTTAAACTAACTTAAGCAAATAAAAGATCAGAAATTTGGAAGGGTGGGTGTCTGGTTCCAGGTATGACATCTCCTTTCAATGATGGCCTCTTCTCTTGCTCCTACTTTCCTTTTGGTTGGTTCCATTTCCTTGCAGATTTCTCCATGTGTGAGGAAAGATGTCTTCTAGCTGCAGTCCCTCTTTCCCCAAAGCACCTGGAAATTTCTCAGGAAAGAAAGTGATTGACCAGTCCAGGGACCTGTGCCCCCTCCTGTTCCAAGAGTAGAGCAGTGCCCACTCCAACCACATCCAACTGGTTCCCAGTGTTCTGGGGATCTAGATGCAATAGCCACCCTGTCTACTACAGATCCAGGAAAAAACCTTTGGCAGTAAGCATCCTGAAGGCAGCCACTCACACTGTGAAGTTCTTGTTGAATATTATCCAGCACACTGGTTTGTCTTTTCAAGCAAGCTAATCATAAAGACCAGGAGCCAATGTGCCTGCATGCTGATCACCGTACTGGGACATGTATAACCTTCATGTTAATGAATCTACAACAACCCTGTGCAGTACATATTATTATTTCCACTTTAAGGATGAGGAGAGATGAGATGACATGAGAACATTGAGCATCACAGGATTGAAACTGATCAATGGAATTAGACTCAAATCCAGTTCTTCTGATTTTAAATCTTAAATTCCTTCTGTTATACTGCTCTATGGTAATTCTTCTTTTTGAGATGAAGATGATAAACATAAATCAAGGCCAGATGACTATACCTGTAATTCCATTAGAAAACACTGAAAACTCTCCTTTTGCAGGGCTTTGGGCTTACATCCCTGTGTACTTAATTTCTGGGCTGTTAACAATTACACTTTCATTTTAGTATCAGTTTAGGCAACTTATCAATGAATCAGGAAATCTGCTGCCCTAGTCAAATTCTCAAAATAGACTCACATAATTCAGACATTACCTGTGCCTGGACCCATTCCATTCCCATCTAAAGTGACCATGCTCAGAGCCCCATCCAAGATGGCTACAGCTGTCCCTTTCTGGGGGAGAGTCCCTTTAAGGTAGAAAACTGCCTTCTTCCTGCCACGATTTTTGCCCTCCCTGAAGTGGCACTGCAAGTCAAAGCTGAACCCTACTCCACCCCAGATGTGCAAGGGCAGGCTGCCTTCCTCTTCCCCTGGGGCAGGCTCCTCCAAGCATCTGGGCTTGTAAGATCACCAACCGCATAGAGCCTCAGCAGAGGCAGGCCACAGCAGGTGGATGGCAGCAAAGCGGTGGCTTTTGTTAAGTCCTGAACATTATTTCAGCACTGCTCTTTAGATTTAAGCTCCCGCAGTTCTTTCCATAATAGCTGAGAGAAATAAAAAACACTGCCTCCACACCCCTTCCTCCCTTGCTCACAGGCACACACACACCCACCTCCTCCTCCTCCTCACAGTGGCATTCTGTCTGCCGTCCTTCAAGCCTGGCCCACCATGTGTGAGTGATTATACAGCCCCTTTCCTAGGTCTGCTGTCAGGGTTCAGCTGGGATTTGGACAGCAGGACAGCCAGGTCCCACAGTGAGCTTACTGCACTTACTGTCTGTCGTTGGGTAAGGTGACAGGTGTGCATGGGGGCAGTTTACAGAGAATCAGTCCCTATTTGTACTAGCTCATTGCACACAGTGCAGATTCCTAAGCTTCCCGATGATAAAAGGTTTATGAAATGCAATCCTAGCTGCCTCTCCAAAGAAGTTAAAGACCTCATCTGTTTCCCCTTCCTTATTTTTTAAAAAAATTTTTACGCCTCTTCCTTGTTTCTTACCTCCAAACAGAAAAATCATGTCTGTGGTAAAGTTCTTCTAACTCGAAGGAGTGTGGGTGGTGAAAGATTATCATTCTGTCTAGAATTTAACGTCCCTTTCTGGACATTAATTTTGTCTTAAGCCATTCATCCTCCTCTGCAAAAAAAAAAGTGGGCCTGTGAACTGGGAAGTAAATGGTGCATAACATAAATCTGGCTAATGCAAGAGGCAAAGTGAGTCCTCCAGACACCTGATGAGAAGTACTTGAGCCTTCTAACTCGGAAGAAGGAGCTCTGATTGCTGAGGAGGGAAATGCAATTTCAAAATGTCCTCTTCCAATCATAGTTTCCCCCCCAATCATATCTTCCCCAAGTCAGAGGTTCTTTAGTCATAGCCTCACTTCTACTGGCAGAAATCTCTAACCACAGTCACAGGCCACCTCAGAGCAGAAGGACCAAACTATGCACTCTTTGGGGCGGTTGCAACAGTAGAGATTCTCAGTCCTAAGCCTAATAGATCCTGAGACTAGAATGGAAAATGGAAAGGAAGGTTGTTGACTGCATTGATGAGACCTGTTCCATTAGGCAAGAGATGGGCCTGGTTGAATGAAACCCTTCTGTGTGTAGCCTAGGATCAGTTTTTTGATTTGTAATTACAGCAATGAGCAGCGGTCTGATCCAGGAGGCCTGTATTGGTGACGCTGTGTTAAACCCAATCACAAAGGAGGGAAAAAGATGCCTTCTCCAGAAGGAGGTTAATGGTGTGCTTTTGTGAGATCTGAAGGCCATTGGGAAATTTTACTCCATGTGGTAAATTCAAGCATTGAAAAAGCTATAGCTCTCAAGATAGTTTAGCATTTAGCAATGTTCTGAACCCAAATTAGACTTCTGGTTCGGCAATCTCTGAGGATATATTTTGCCTCAATGAATGCACAAAGCATAATGCTGAAACTGCTCTGTCCAGGAGTCTTAGTTCCCAGCACAGACAACTTCTTTCAATGACGCGTGGTAGAAGGTATCTGTCTCAATTTGGTTAAAACAGTAAAATTAATGAAAATCAGTTGATGGTTAGGGTGTCTGGCTATGGTTAGGATGGAGGTGTAATTGCTATCCTGATCCTGTTTCAGATGTGGAATCGAAATAACTCAACCTAATCCCGCAGCCCCCTAGGGGAAAGAGCTGGGATTTGGACCCCAAGCAAAGCACGCCTAAGTCTGCTCTCAACAAGCCATGTCAATGACGCCCAGTGTCTGTGCCTGCCAGGTACCAGACATGGTTACCTTATCTGTGTGCAGGAAGTAACTGCCAAGGATCAGATGCTGTGCTAAGGTTCATTTTTTAAAAAACATTTTCAAGCTTTTATTGCTATACAGACGTATAGGATGGGGGATGTCAGACAGGCCACTAGAATCTCAAATCTACCTAGTGTATGTCTAACTAGTTTTTAATTCACGGTATCCTTGTCCAGCAATATCCTTCCTTCTGCCTCAAATCTAGGGTCAGAGTCAGTATCAAAGTATTCATGACTCCCACCATCTCCACAGAACTTCACAAAACTATTATAGAAAACGACCGCCTATCATATTCTGTCTAATAAAATTAATTATATGTATCAACCATTTGAAACTCAATTAAGATTGAAAGCAGTATATGAGCCTGTAGTTCTGTATCAACATACGTATTGTTTTGTAATGTTCATTAATGTGTAATCTCATATGCCACTGAAAACAGAAAAAATGTTCTGAGTTAGAATGCTTGACATCTATTTGAGTCCCTCCCAGTATTTAGCACAGGACACTATTTTTGAAGTTGATCTGAGGTGAAAATGGTTAGGTTTAAATCCTGTTTCCATTCTTTAACTGTTGTGTGGCTGTGGACAAGCTTTTTCTGAGCCTCAATGTCCTCATCTAGAAAATGGGGATGATATATCACTACTTCATAGGTTGTCAGGATTTAACAAGAAAAATGCGTGCAAAACACTGAGTATCATGTCTAGCATGTTGCAAATGATCAACAAATATCAACTCTGATGATTAATTTCTTATTCATTTTACACACATGGTAGCCTAATAAACATTGGTAACTGTACAGATTTGGTATAGTTCAGGGTGAGGACATGTACAAATGTTAGTGTCTTCCTCTCCGGATTGGGACTAAAGACTTACCAGTGGCCCATGATCTTTATCATCGTTCTGGAGAGAAATGAAATGGTGGTGAAAGGAAGCCACCTTCCTTCTGCACTGCACTGTTATCACCTGCTGTCACAGTTGTTCCAAAGCATTTAATTACACATGTCACTACGCTGAGTGCCGCACAAAAAGACTCATCTACAGATAAAATTCTTGTCCATTGGGAATTCACAATATCAAGGACATTTTGATAGACACGTGAATTAGAACTTAATCGCAAGAAGAAAAAAAAATACCAGTTAACATGAAACACCTTTAAAATGGGAAGGGGTATAATAAATTATCCAGTTCTATAATTTTACAGACAAGAAGCCAAGGTTCACAGAGGTAAAATGACATGCCTGAGGCCCCTTGGTGGTGCAGAGTTGTGAGTAGGATCTTGAGGTCCCCAGCTCTTGAGGTCCCAGGGCCCCTTCTTCTCAAGGTCACAAGATCCCAGGCTTCCAGAGAGTATTGTTCCTATTCATACACAACTCGAGGTAAACTTCTGGGTGGTCAAGCCTGGAAGGAAGGCTTGAGGCAAAGAGTTTGAAACCAGCCTGAGCAACATAATGAGACTTCATCTCTACCAAAAATTAAAAAAAAAAAAAAAAAAAAAAAAATAGCTCGGCATGGTGGGTAAGGCAGGAAGGTTACTTGAGCCCAGTAGTTCAAGGTTGTCATGACCTATGATTGCACCATTGCACTCTAGCCTGGGTGAAAGAG
The DNA here is from genome assembly GCA_036589455.1 of Ateles fusciceps. NCBI lineage: Eukaryota > Metazoa > Chordata > Mammalia > Primates > Atelidae > Ateles > Ateles fusciceps. The sequence continues at coordinate 3,601,048 of JAZHEH010003296.1, read as the reverse complement.
CAAGAGTCTGTCAAAAAAAAAAAAAAAAAAAGGCATGGTAAATTGTGCCTCTTAGACATGTGCAAAACGGCAGTGATGTGTTCACCTCTGTACACTGAAATACAAGCAGGCAATGAGTACTTTTGTTCTATGCAGTTTGAAAACACATACATTAACATTTTTATGGGGGTTAGAAGGAAGTATAATAATTGGCGCTGGAGTTCTAGAAGAATATTTTTAAAATGTGTGTCAGGGCATAGTGGGGGGTATGAATGTGTCAGAATCGGGTAAGGAAGTTACTGTGAGAAGTTACATTTTCTTTTTTCTTCTTTTCTTTCTTTTCTGAGACAGGGTCCAGCTCTGTCACCCATGCCGATGGTAGTGGTGCAATCTTAGCTCACTGCAACCTCTGCCTCCCAGGCTCAAGCTATTCTCCTGTCTCAGCCACCCAAGTAGCTGGGACCACAGATGCGCACCACCGCGCCTGGATATTTTTTGGATTTTTTAGTAGAGATAGGATTTTTCCGTGTTTCCCAGGCTGGTCTCCAACTGCTGAGCTCAGGCTATTGGCCTTCCTCAGTCTCCCAACGTTCTGAGATTAAAGGCGTGAACCATTGTGCCGAGCCAGGAGCTACATTTTCTAGAATTTTTCTTCACATCCTCTAACTTGCTTCTCAGAAGAGGAAGCCAAAAATTAGAATAAACTTCCAGGCCCTAGAATTAGATCTCTTAAGAAATCATTTGTATCCATTAGATTATTTATGTTTGGTTTTTATTCTTTCCTATCACCAAGGAGATTAATGTCTCCAACTCTGAGGAACTATACAAAAAGCCCCTCAGCATGTCTAACCTGAATCTTTCTTGCTGCAGTTTAAATCACAGACGCTCATATTATTGCTTTAGTGCATGCGGATGGACCAAGTCTTGTGGAACAAACTCATATTTTGTTTTCCTTTGAAGAAGGTTCTTCATCTTCAGACAGCAGACCTGCTTCTCAAATACCAGGTACTTCGTACCTTTTCATATACACATGGATGACTTTAGGAAATTGATTTTTAAAAAGTGAATGAAAAATGGGAGTAACGTAGATGTTCTGAAACTGCAGTGACAGGAGGAGAAAATAGAAAGTTATTTACTATTTTCAAAGCAACTAAGTAGAAGGGTTGATGAAAGAGAGGGGAAAAAAAATCTGTCACTGAATGATATTTCCATTGGAGGGGAAAATAGGTACCAACAAATGAAATTTGACTCTTCTTTGCAAGTTTCACTGAGCATGAAAATGTTCCTTTAAAATTTCCCATAAGCCATGGCTGGCTATGGGATTTTTCCAGTGCAAAGGGAATCTGAGTTCAGGAGGCCAGGGAATGCCAGGGGGAAAGGGATTTTCTGATACTCGAGGCTCAGAGACTGTCAGTTTAAAAAATGAAAGTAATATAGAAGGGGCAAATCGGCATTTATCATTCTATCTCTCCAGGATCCTGTCTCTTTAATCAGCTAGCCTGATTTGCCCAGTAAATGATTCCTGAGAGTGTGTGTGCGTGTGTGTGTGTGCCCGCGCGCGTGTGTTGTAGCTCTGTCAATCCTTGGATTAGAACCAATGATTGCAGCTTGTAGGAGGGCTGTCCAGGGCCAGATTGTACAATGTGTCTCAGTGCCAGAGTATGAGTGGAGATAATTACGGAGAAGTCATACTCTCTCACACCCTCGGCTTTCTTGTTGTGTCCTTCAGCAAAACAGTGGATTTAAATCTCCTTGCACAAGCTTGAGAGCAACACAATCTATCAGGAAAGAAAGAAAGAAAAAAACTGAACCTGACAAAAAAGAAGAAAAAGAAGAAGAAAAAAATCATGAAAACCATCCAGCCAAAAATGCACAATTCTATCTCTTGGGCAATCTTCACGGGGCTGGCTGCTCTGTGTCTCTTCCAAGGTAAGAGCTTGCTATTGATTTGCCTACGGTAGACCCAGGAATTGTACAGTGTGCTTTATAAGATTCGCAGACTCCCCGAGTCGGCTGTGCTGCGCTGTTTGCAGGTGGAGGAGAGAGCATTTAGACAGCATGGCTGGGGCTTCATTCTCCCGACTAGGCTTTGAGAATATTGATTTGATTCTGGCTGCTACCGGAATGGGGGAATGTATGTGCATAAGTAAAACGTGTTTGGTGCTCCTGTTAGGTCTGTGGTTGTGTGCTAGGCTCCCTGGCTTCATGTACATTCTTGCACACATACACAACAGAGCACACATGTAAGCAGGGGTAAATGACAGATTCGGAGGGCAACAGGGTGGCTGATGTGTTGCTGATGCGACTGGGAAGAAATTACAAGAGGAAACTTTAAATATCGGCCAGCTAACTTGCAAAGCTTTGAAAAGGAGCAAAGGGGAAAATGCAGGCTAGAAAGAGTCAGGTGCTTCCTGTGAGGTTCTGGTCAGCGATCCAGCTTCAGGAGATGAGTCAATTTGCAGCAGTGGGGGGACAACTGTGTTAGTTTTGAATGTGTTCGGATGTTTGGGAGTGTGTTTGTGGCTGAGGTGGGGCGGGGGTGGTATAGATAACAATCGGATGAAAGGGAGGGGAGCCGGGGCTCTAAAATTCTAAAAGGCTTTTCAAAGTTGAAGGGAGACAGGCAATAAGAGTCGAATGCTAATTTTCTGTTTGTTTATCGGCTGAGCCCGGAGCCCTGGGGGCTGCGGTTGAGCGCCTGCTTTGATGCTTCCAGTGCTGTGTGTTCTGTGCGTTTGGAATCGGCCTCCACCTTGAGTCCATTTGCTGCACCGCGCCCCCCCCCCCCCACCATCCGGCTCTCACGTTCGTTAGTTCCAGCAACAGAATTATCTACTAATCTGCTTGCTCCCAACCTGCCCTGTCCTTTGGGGTAACTAGTTTGTCTCTTTCACATGAAACATACCTAAACTCTGAGGATCGAGACAAGCTGAGAAACTTTCCCTGGGTGGCCGAGCAGGGCTTTGGAGGAGGAGCCCTCTCTTGGGAGGTGAGGCTGAGTCCTATGCAGTTGTATTCCCAGAGGAAAGTTCCCTCTGACCTGGTGAAAAATGATGGGGAGTCCCACCCGCTCGCTCTCTTCTCCCCCCTGCAATATGGAGTTCTCCAGATCTGAACTGAGTCCTGAGCTGTTGTCTTGGTGACCCTTCTTTGAGGTTAGGCTTTCGGGGTTGCTGCTGTCCTCTTGACATAGGTTGCAGGGGCTGCAGTGTGGATCCACGTAAGGTGAGCAGAGAGACCAGGCTGGAAAGATCAAATGTGTACACCCCTGAGTGGGGCTCAAGGAAGAAGGCAAGGGGGGGGGACAGAAGAGATCTATGTTAAATGACAAGGAAGTCCACGGTGGTGAATCTTGCAGGAATGTCCATGAGGTCACCTGCTGCACCCAACCCCAGGAGGCATGGGCCTCAGGATACCCCTCCTCTCCCCTAGGGGCTTTGGTGGATGTATGAGTGAAGGGAGTCAACTTGGAAGCATCCTTGACTGACTCCTCTTATATAATATGGAGCAGTATCAGAGTGTGTGTGTGTGCGTGCATGTGTGTGCACCCCCTGCTTGTTCTGGGTGCACAAGAATGAAGTGGGGAAGCTGAGTTCAGGATCGGGCACCTTCAGGAAAGTAGCTTCTCTGGGGCCTGACAGCAAAAATGAAAACTAAGCAGTCAAGGGGTGGGGTCAGAGGTAGGGAGAGGGAAGATTTCAAGCCCTCAGCAATTTCCAGCTGTCCTGAGATCCATGTCTTTTCTGTCTGTAACATCAAACTGAAGACAATGACCAAACTTTCACCATCAACAGCCTGCTGGCTGCATGCCAGGAGCCCCAGGGCCATACTGAATTTACATATAAATTAGCATACGTGATTTTTTCCATCAGAATAAATGCAGGGAAGCATAATATTTGCTCATACTTTGAATCGTCTCTGAATAGATGAGTAGCAAAGTGATGGTGCAAATTTATCCAAGGTGCAATCTGATTTTGTGGTCTCGTTCCTATCTTGGGGTAGGGGTGGTGCCAAGAGGACTATCTCAGACCTTATCACATCCTACCAAATCCTGAATTTCCCAAAAAAAATGATGGTCTTATTTGTGCTACCCTCATCCAGTCAGCCCTGAATAGGCTTCAGTGTGTCGTAATAGCACAAGGCTGCCCAATTTTAATCTTTGCAAAACGACCCCCAAAGACCCCCATATTGCATGCCAGTCAGATGTGGCAAAGGTGATGTCTGAATTCTCTTTCAGAGGAAGGAAGCTGAAGTCTGCCAGCTATCTCTTATAAAACTTGCAGAATTACTGAGGCAGCCCAGGTCTTGCCTGCAATAATCCACCCCTATTGCATTGACCCAGTGGGACTAGTTAGAATGCAGTACACATTCCAAGGCAATTTTTTTCTTCCCCCTCTGTTTTTGTTTTAAGCTGGTTCTTCCTAGTGCTGCTACTTCCTGTGTCTCCTGCCTCTTGAAAAGGTGTCGGTGCTAGTGGCAGGTTAGGAACCCCTCCCCTGACCTGCTCCTCCCCCTCAACCCAACCAGCAACCAAGAGCCAGCTTAGGTAAGGAGAGGGGTTTCTGAGGGAATCAGCACTGATTAGTGACGCTGGCAGGGGGAGGCGATTAGCTCCCTGGGGCTCTGGCCCTAAGATACACCAGGGTTGATTAAGTAGAGGCATCTCTTTCCTGGGAGCAGACGCTACGAAGCTGGATCAGGCGCTGTCCTTTGCAGCACACCCACCGCCCACCTTCTGCCACTGAGAGGCTCTGAAAGGAATGGCTGGTTGTGCTGCAGCTTCCTCTTTCTAGAAAACCAACCATTTCTCCTTCGAAGGATTATTGTTTCTTTTAACACCTTCCGATTTGCTTGGCTAGGCTCCTTTCTTACCTTTCTCATTTCTTCACCTCTCCTCACATCCAACATCCACTTAGCTGCTAGCCTGCGACACAGACAGGGTAGAGGAGAAGGAAAAGGTGCCTCAGAGAAGTTCACACTCCCCTTGGCACAGCACTCAGGAGGTGGGCAGTGGGTGCTGTTTAGCTGGGCAAGCGGGCCAGGTTCCTGCCATGCACAGTATACATGTGGTGCCAGCAGCAGTCTGAGCTGGACAATGCTTCTGAGATGCACGGGTGGCAGAGGAGACCATAACAATATTTACTGGCAAAGTGGAAACATTAGCCTGGGATGATGGTACCTTGGGCCTGACATAGGCATTGTAGGAGCTTGGAAGCATGGCAGTGAGAGGAGGGGGTCAGGGAGCCTCACTGAGTGGAACCTGCCTGCCAGGCTTGGAGCTGCCAACTTGGGGCAAGTTACAGGCACCGCGTGCACAGTGGCACAAACGTAGCTCACCTCCACCTTTTTTATTAGGAGGCCACCCCCCCCCAGCAGGGATGGCCCTCTGAGCATTCTCTCAAGGGTGCCTGGAGAGTGCCTGCCGTGGCCAGCAGGTCTTGCGGTATGAAGATCATTCTTGAAATTGCAGCTTTAGTTACCAGGCCCAGAGCCCGGTCCTGGTTCTGATTCTTCCCCTTTTTTGGTGCCCTTAAAGCCAAATATAAGCCCCCAAGTCCCTTCTTATCAGCTGCAATGTACAGTCCCTGACTTCTGTTCTTTGTTAGTAAGCTCCTTCTATAGTGCTGGTTTTAAGTCAGGGGTCCTAAATAATGTCTTCTGGTGTCCCTCTTGGTTCCTTGCCTGAGGTGCTATAGTCTAGATTGCCTTCTGCCGCATGCTGTCTGCCATGCTGGTACTGGCTCCTTTTCATGATGGGCCAAACAGCCTGGTGTTGATTTTAGCCAAAACTTGTCCGTTGGGATGAAGTGAGCTCTCTCAGTATCCCAAGAGATGGCAGAATTTCTGAATCAGTATGGGACACGTGATTCTGACGTGTGCAAGAAACACATGCTAGAAAGAATTGCAGTGCTCATGCCATTCAGTCATAGTAGAGGCACACTTTGGGTAGGATGAACAGGTCTGGGATTTGGCTTTTTTCCAGGTGTTTTGGATTCAAGCTCATGATCTGCTTCCACCCACAAATTAGAATGCTAAAGATACAAAAAACAAAACAAAAACAAACAAACAAACAAACCCCACATTGCTCTCTATCTTGCTGTAGCAGAGATTCTACAAATGCTTCAAACACCCAATATGCATGGTCTCCAGGTTTTAAGCCAGTTCCAGTGGCCTGAACATAGCTCCATGGGGGAACGTGTACATCTAAGCTCAAATTTCTCTATGTTTTCTGTAGGGAAAAATCTTTCCCTCTGCGGGCCTATCTCCCCCACCTGCCCGCCAGGCCGGGGGAGCGACTCCCCCTGGGTGTTGTAAGGACTCATTAATGCTTGTAACACTCCAAACATGTGGTGTTAAGTGGAACTCCATGCTGAGATTGTATTTATGCAGTTTCCTTCCTTTCTGCTCTATTGTCTTGTTACATGTTTACTTTATGTCTATAGTCATTTGAAATTCAATAAAACCAATTAAACATAAAAAATTGAAAGCGTGCAGTAATAAAGAAGTCGATGGCATACAGGTTGGAAGGGTAGAGGGCACCATCCTAGTGTTTCTGGAAGCATCTCTTCGCCACTGGGGGGAGGATGCTTCATCTTATCAGAGAGTGCACTGGGAAAGGGCAGAGGGGCTTTAGAAGGCACTTGCAGGGAGCATGCCTCCCATCCATTTGCAAAAGGACGCGTCAGTGTGGGACTGCAGTGTGAATGGTGGAGAGGGCGAGCACTAGGAAGGATGGAGATGGAGGTAGGAGTTTCAGAAAAAACAGCTGTAATCTGGATTGGCAAAGGTTGGAAAAAGAGCTCTAGCCTCCCCTTTCACTATGATTTTGGTCAATAACCTCTGAGAGCTTTATTTTTTCTTTCATGTATGTATGTATGTCTTTTATTTATGCAACCTTCTGGATTAAGCCTGCTCTTGCTACCACTCCTTAGACTGGAAAGATACAGGGGTGCATCCGTTTCTTTCCCATCTCTCTCCTCCCTGCTCTCCCCTCCCTCTATCCTTGTGTCCAATCCCCCTGCTTCTGTTTTCCACTTTCTCTTTTTTCTCTTTCTTTTTTCTTTCTTCCTTTGGTTTTTCCTTCTCCTCTATGGGAAAAGTAATTGATCAGTTGACAGATCTAGGTCAAGCTGGCAGGGGTTGCTCTGCTTCCTGCAGGCTTGCCTAGGAGAAGGAGGGGAGAGCCTGTCTTCACAGTTCACAAGGAGCCCAGCTGACATGATGGAAGCGGGGAGGGAGGCCGATGGACCGTGGGTGAGTTCAGCCCTCCCCAAAAGGTTCTCTGCGATCCTGTTAATTACAGAGTCTTCCATTACTTGGCATCTCTCACACTCTAATTTTCCATATCAAATTTATCTTTGCCTGTTTCCTCCTTTTTTTCTAAGCTTCTCTACTCTGTCTGTCTTGGTTTTTCATTTTTTTTCTTTCTACTTGCCCTTCCTTTTCTCTTCTCCTTTTCTCCTGCTTCTAAAATCATGACAGGAGATCATAGAATCTCCCCTACTTAAGTCATATTAGAGAAATGGCCTTTTGTTTATTTGCAAGTAGAAAAACAGAAACCCTGCCAGAAGAGCTCTGTAAGTCATTTGCAAACTGCAAAACAAACCAACAAAGATTCACATTTTCATTGCGGAGAAGGGAGTATTTCAAGAGAGACTGTCAAGCTAAGAAATCAAATATTGGAAAACACATTCTTCAGCTCTGTTACTAAGGACATCTTAGGTTACTAAATTTGATTTTTTTTAGCTTCTGTGAGAGTATTGCCCTTTGCGGTAATAAAAGACTGATCAAAAGACTGCTGGTTTTGGCTTTACTTACTCATTCAAATTCACTCTCTAGCGGTACTTCCTTTGCTCAGCTTGGAAGTGTCACCAAACTCTCACCCCAACACGAAATCCATCTGGTTGTTTCTTGTCCACTGGGTCAATCACATGCAAGTGTTTATTGAGTGCCTACTACGTTCGGTGCATTGTTTTAGGTGCTGGAGGTACAACAGTGATGAAAAGCAACTAACGGATAAAATAAAGACCTAGTTGCACCTCTCAGATCTGGCTTGGCTTGGCACCCTTTGTGAAAAATGGAAAGCAACACCAGCAGTATCAGAAGCCAGGGTGGAGACTCCACGGCACAGCCTCTGGCCTGCTGTGCAAAGGATGACGGGATGGCAGGAAAGTAACTAGCCCCGATCCTTGTTTTGAAACAGGGGTTTGGGGAGAGGAGGTGCACATCCTGGCCCTGGGCTCTCATAACACAGAGATGCTGCCTTTGCTACTCCACACAACCTCTTGTAGAAAAGGAGCTCATAGATGTCTGATATGTCTTTGGTGTATATAGGATGGGGACCGCTGCTGCGAGTTCACTGGCTTTGTGGCCATTGTCTTGTGTGTTTGAATTACTGGTTGATGCTGAACATCACTGTCACCTCTCTGGCCTCTCCACCTCCTTTATGCCCTGACTTCTGCACAGAGAACTAGAGGCCCAAGAAGATAAAGGGAGAACACCGGATAAGGCCACAGAAGAATTTGCCTCAGACAGCTTTTCTGGATGAGGCAAATACTATTCATCTGACTCTGGGAGGGATTCAGAATTCAGGGTAGAGCTAAGAAAGCCTCCTCTATGAGAAGCCCTTTAATTTGTTGCTCACCCATCGCGCCTTAATTTACAGTTCCTGAAACAATACAAATGCATCATTAACCAAAGAAATTTCTTTATTTTCTTCTGGTGGGACACAGTGTTTTGGACGTTGCATTGTATATAGTTGTTCTCCTACACATCCATCTTCTTTTAATACATGGATTGTGTTTGTAGCACTATGTGTGCAGAGGTAACAAAGCTGCTCTGATGCTCATGCTGTGTACCGTAGCTGCACCCCGAGTGCCTTAGGAGGGCTGCTGCTATCAGCATTTCCATCATGGTGGCGGTGATCATTCCTAGCTTTTCTCATGAACAAGAACAGGTAACTACCTTTCTCATGAACCCTTGATTCTTCCAGGTTCCAGTGTTTTAGAGAAATTATACATCTCCTGACTTGATCTCAGAAGTCTGAATGACCCTCAGTGGGTAGGTGCAATCTGCTTTTATTTGCAATACTCTCAGTCTCTAAGCCAATGGATTGCAAACTTACCGTACCATAGAATTGCCTGGAGAGCTTTTATAAAAATACCAATGTCTGGACCCTATCACAGACCAATTAAATCAGAATCTCTTTGAATGGGGCCCTATACTGGTAGTTTTAAGAGCTCTCTAAGAAGGCCTAATCCGTGGTCAGGTTGAAAAGTATACCTCTAAAACCATCTGAACATGTTCAAAGACCTTGGGTAAGACACATCCCCTATATGGGCTTCAGTTTTCTCACTCTAAAATAAAACACTAGGACTAAAAGATTTCCAAGTTTCATTCCAAGTTCAACATTTGGCAATACTGCAAATAGTCTTTTTGAGTATAGTTATTGATAGGTAGTGGTGCTAAAAGAAAATACTCAGCACCAGCCTCTGCCTGCAGGAAGCTAAGAATATAAACAGCACCACAGACGAATGAATAGAGTCAGAACATGTAAGTGGTGTGTGTGCGCAAACACTACATGCTGTCTTATATATATGATGTCGTGTATTCATATATGCATGCATTTATTCACCTATAAGTCATCCTTAGAATGGAAGGAAAGGATTAACTAGTCATAGGTGGGGGGAATAGGACTCATAATGACTGAATTGGTCAATTCCTAAGCCTTCCTATAAGAGAGATTCAGGAGCCATTTGATTGAGGATCAAAAAGTAATGTGTTGGCCAGGCGCGGTGGCTCACGCCTGTAATCCCAGCACGTTGGGAGGCCGAGGTGGGCGGATCACGAGGTCAAGAGATCCAGACCATCCTGGGCAACATGGTGAAATCCCCGTCTCTACTAAAAATACAAAAAAATTAGCTGGGTGTGGTGGCGTGCGCCTGTAGTCCCAGCTACTCGGGAGACTAAGGCAGGAGAATTGCTTGAACCCAGGCGGCAGAGGTTGCAGTGAGCCGAGGTCGCGCCACTGCACTCCAGCCTGGCGCCTGGTGACGGAGTGAGACTCTGTCTCAAAATAAATAAATAAATAAATAAATAAATAAATAAAAAATAAAAAGTGTTGTGTTTGAGCTGGATTGGAGAGTGCTAAGCAATGGTGAGCCTTAGAAGAAGCTCCATCCTTAGGTGTGAAAATTACATATTTTCTTCTACCTAGCCTCCCGGCCCCTACCCAGGAATCAGTTATCCAGCTGTGTTGCCTCCACTGCTCCCCGCCTTCTCATGGTCAATAAAGACTCATGCTCAGAACCTCAGTGACAATTTTGCAGTTTCATGTATTAGGCAGAAGTGATGGTGGCTCCACTCACATGGCCATGTCAGCTCCTGTGGTGTGTGCAGGAGTGAAAACTTGTTTGTTTTCTGATGGAGTCAGCAGATCTAAAAGGCACATGAGAAATGAGCTACTGGCAGATTTATGCCAAATTTAGTCTCGGGGTAACCCACACACCCACCTGGCTCCCCCAGAGTGTTCATACCGCTGTGCCAGACAATCCCGGAATCACAACCAGCTCAGACTCAGAGAGACTTTCAAGATACTTTATTTCAATTCCTCTCTTTGACTTCTGACCCTTCAACAATGCAGCTGCAGTGGTCCTCCAGCCTCTATCTCCAATAATAGGAAACTTACATCCCTCCAGAAGTCCATTGCATCTGACTGTCAGATTTCAAGAAGACAGAAGGATGGAAGAAGAGGAAGGGGAAGAGATAGGAGAAGAAGTTTCCCCCTTCTTATAGACTCCAGTCCCATGTCCTGTGTCTGGAGAGTGATTATAACATAGTGGCCCCAGGGCCAGATTGCCTTGAGCCCAACCCTGGCTCTGCTTCTTCCTAGTTTGAGACCTTTGGCAATTGAATCAACCTCTGTGCAACTCAGCTTTTCTTTAATAAGACAGAGATAATTGTAGGACTTACCTTGTAAGGTTATTATAAGGATTAAATAAGTTAATGCAAATAAAGTGTTTGAATACTGCCTGTTACATAGTAAGCTCTCAATAAATATTACCTAATTCTATTACCCACAGGACTGGTCTAATTTTTCTACAACATGACTATTTTCAAATATTTGAAACCATGATTTCCTCTCCTTCTCCCCTGAATCTCCTCTTTACTAGGTTAAATATTCCAAGGTTTGCCTCCTATTTTCTATGTAACTATCCATTAACGGAGTGCTGATTTTTCTTCTCTAGAGCTATTCTGCTTCCTCTGCATCCTTCTTCCAGTCTTCTCCCCAGCGTGTCCTGGTGGCCCAGCATATTAAAGCCCAGCATATTGTAGCATCTCCTGATACCAAATCCAAGGAGAATGAAGGCTCAGCTCTTTGGCAGGTCGTGTGAAATCCTAAGGGTCTGTCCTCAATTTGCATCTCTCTCCTAAAATGCCTTACCTCCTGCTCCATGGCCTGTTTGGGGTTTCCTGTTGCTCCCTCTATAAAGCACATGTGCCTGCTATTCCTTCTGCTTACGCTCAGGCCCCACCCAGCCCCTGTCTACATAGAAAGTGCTTTCGATAATGTCAGACTAAATTCAAGTTTTCGGCACCCCTTTGAGTCTTCTTACTCCGTCTCTTATGCTTGCCTTGCACTTTTTCTTACCTTTACTCTTCATATGCACAACATGTTAGGGTGGGTGACCTATTTACATGTCTATCTCCCCCTTACCAGGCTGTGGACTCCCGAAGGGTTGGGACTGTCTTATGTATCTTTATCTACCTAGTACACTTAGAACAGGCCCTGGGGCAAATGTGACACTCAGTGTTTATGGATGAAGGGAAGGGAGGGAGACCAGAGATCCCACCTGGATATTTCAGTTGCTCTATAACTCTGTCGACTTAAGGTGAGCTATTGTTCATTCAACTCTTCCTTATCATTCACCTGAGTTGTTTCACTAGGTATGCAAGAGCCTGAGCTCAGAACTTACCCTTTCTATTATAAAGTCATTTTCTTAGATTCAACTCTTCTTTCTGACAAGTCATTTTTTTTTAGACCTTAAATCTTTTCCCCCATATATTAGTAATGCCTCCTGGCTGTAATCAACAATAAACTAGATGTTATGGGTACCTAGGTGGTACTACTTGTGGAGCTCAGTATTTCAGGCTAACCTGACCCAAGAGTGGAAAAGTCACTCTAATGGTGAATTGCTCAGATCAGTAGGGGAAGGGGGAGGAACCTACATTCTACATCTAGGTGAGGTGCTGGCATCAGAGGGAAGAGTGGGGACAGAGAAGGCTGAAACTAAGAAAAGACGAAAATTTATCTAGTTGGATGAATTTATCTAGTTGGAAAAGGTGAAGTGATTCACTGTTTTTTAGCTGTTTCTCCAAATCTAGTCTCTCTTTTGCAGAGTTGTCCACCAGGGTACTTGGCTCTCTTCCAGGACAGTCAAGAGGAAACTCAGCCTAGACATGGAATAGATTAACCAATAGCTTTTTTCTCAATGCAGTTGGTGATATATGAACATTTATAGTTGGATAAACTATTTTGCTATTTCTGAGGACAAATATGAATTAACTAATTGTTCTACGTTTCCTCTTCCTTTCCAAGAAAATATCCTAATAAAAGGATCTAAATGCCACACTGTCATTTTTCCATTATTTTCTCATACTGCTAACTCCCTGTCCAAGGTCAAATAATTTAATAATTAAATCCAAAAGCTTTTTCATGGACTCCTAGAGCTGTGAAACACCGTGGCATTTCACTTGCCCAATATCCTCCCCAAGGCAACAGTACTACCTGAATTGTGTTGATTAATTCCTGCTCAAGAATTCCAGAGATTTCTAGTGACCAGACACTCACTACCTGACTTGTGGCTCCCAGTTCTGGCTGCCTATCAGAATCACCTCTGGAGATGGTTATAAAGCAGATGCCTGGGTCTGACTCTCAAAAATTCTCCTAGCATAGGTCAGAATAGGGCAAGTTCATCTCTATTTCAAAAGAACAACAGAAGATACTATTGTGGAGGTACAGGTAAGGATAACTGATGTTAACACGCTTTTTCATAGCTGATAAACTCTGTGAGAAAGCACTTTACAACTCTAGCAGGCATTTTTGATACCTCCTCAACATCAGTTCTATCCTTTCTCTTTCGAAACAGTACTTTGAATTTTTTCGTAGTAGCAATATGCTCACTGAAAATACTCAATTTCCAGATTCCGTTATAAAAGGGTATGGTCATATACTGTGTTTCAGGCCAATGGGATACAAGCATAAGATGACTGGGTATGGTTTGGAGGATTGCACTCAGATGGCCTGTGCTTTTGGGACTTTATTATTTTCCGTTCTTGACTGGGAGACTGGGATCCTTCCTGCAGGTGCAGGATCCCCACTTACAAACAGGAGGACAAAGAACACGTATCAAGAATGACAGAGAAGGACACTTGTAGGTCAAACCACGTGGACTTGCTGTTTCGGTAAATAAAACATAATTGGGCTGGGCTTGGTGGATCATGCCTGTAATCCCAGCACTTTGGGAGGCCAAGGCGGGTGGATCACCTGAGATCAGAAGTGAGAGACCAGTCTGGCCAACATGGTGAAACCCCGTCTCTACTACAAATACAAAAATTAGCTGGGGCGTGGTGGCAGGCGCCTGTAATCCCAGCTACTCACAGGACTGAGACAGGAGAATCACTGGAACCCAGGAGGCAGAGATTGCAGTGAGCTGAGATTGCGCCATTGCACTCCAGTCTGGGTGACAAGAGTGAAACTCCATCCCCAAAAAAGAAAAAGAAAAAATAATTGAGTATGGGTAATTTCGTATATCTCAAACTAATAGGGGGAACTCAGGTTCAAGATGACATAGCAGCTGTACCAGCTCTGGAATGCATAGTTCTAAAGTTATCATCACTTGTGAAAAAAAAAAATCTCCATTTAATTAGTTTTCTTTTTCCTTGCAGCTGAATACAATTCTAATGAATCTATGTGGAACAAAAATTTGCCTCTCAAGTTTTGCCTTTTAGAGCCATCAGGATAGAAGTAATAGTGTATGATCCACTTTCTAATAGATGACTATCATAGACCCTACTTATCTTACCTGGCATTCTTAGTTCTTTCTTGTGATCATTGCATGGCACAGTTTCTGGAGCACTAATCATCCTGATCATTATCTTTGGAACATGACCAGTTTGATAATGATCAACTGAAAAGGTGATGCCAGAGAAGACTCTGCCAGCTGTAATCTGATTGGCAAAGTAGAAAGTGAACTGTTAGTTGGCAGGTTTTGGACTTTATAGTTATATAGGTTCCTTCAATTATTGTGTTAGTTTCATTCCTTTTTTTAGACATGCCATATCACTGACTCATGTTGAGGCCGTACTCATTCCTCTCACAAAATAACTGATTCCACAAGACCTCGCCCAGGTTTTGTGGGGCACAGGTGATCTTCCCTAAGTGTTCCTTTTAAACACTTAAAACTTTATTGCCCCTGTGCCCATTATTTAAATCCACTGAGATTATTTTTGGATCCTGAGGAGATGCCTTCATCAGCTTCGTGTTATCTCCCAATGATACAGACACATCATCTCCACATCATTCCATGATAAAAGAGCAACATAATCAATCCAAAAGCATGGCCTAGTGCTTATTTACATTTATATTTCATCCATTCCAGAATTATTTGTTCAGACCCTACTAGGCATTAGGTGTAAACAACAACAAGGCAGGCATAGTTCCTGCACTCAGTTAAATAGACAAGTACTGGGATAAAAGCTGGTCAGTTTGCTATGGCAGAATTTGGGAGACTTTTCAGGTCAGAAAAGTTCTCTGGAAGGAAGATCTGTTAAAGCTGAGAGATAAAGGTGAATAGATTTGACCAGGTGAGAGGAGAGATGAGTGTTACAAGTAGAAGACACTGCATATGCTCACGTCTATAGGCAAGAGAACATGGTAGGAATTCAGGCTTCTGAAATCAAATTTGGCTAGATTGCCTGTGTTTGTGTGGGGTGAGGGAGGAGGAATGTAGGTGGAAGGACAAGAGATACACAGAGAGAGGTAGGCAGAAGTCAGGGCTGGAACGGTTCTTATTGAAGATTTTACTCTGAGGGAAGAGGGTGCATTGAAGGGCTGTATACCTGATAGTAATATGGTCAAACAGCATGATTTGAGTTAGCTGAAAATGGTAATTTGTCACTCTAGTTACAATATGGGAGATGAGTTGAAACTGGGCAAGACTAGAGGAAAGGGAGCCTCCTAAGGGATTCTGCAACCATAAGGCATGAGGTCACCAGAGTGACAGTTGCAGAGAAGGATAGACATAGGTATTCAGAAGTTGTGGAGGTCAAAGGGTTAAGACTTGGAGATGGTTGGGGGAAGATGATAAGTGATAAAGAAAGTGTAAGAGGACTTCTGTTTTCCGGGTGAATGACTTAGAGGTGGGTTTTAGAGAGATAGCAATCAATGTGATTTGGATCATGATGGGTTTAAGAGTAGCTTTCCAAGAAGAAGTTAACTAGATGGATCTGAAACTCTGGAGAGATCCCGGGGTATGAAAAAGGACAGTCTTCAACACAGATATGATTAATTGCCCAGGGAGACAGTGAGGAGTACATGAAAAAGAACTGAGGGCAATGGGGAGGAAGGCAGCAAATCACACTGCCATGTGTGTACCTATGCAACAATCTTGCATGTTCTTCACATATACCCCAAAACCTAAAGTGCAATAAAAAAGTATATATATATATAAAAAAAAAAAGAACTGAGGGCAAGCACTAGTCCTTAAAGGCTGGGAGGAGAAGGGATCTGGGACAGCAGACTGACAAGAAGTGGCCAAACGCCTAGGAGAAAAGTCAGGATAGCATGAGGCCATCAGGGCCAAAGGATGTAAATTTGGGGAAGGCAGGAATATCAGCAGTGTCAAATACAGTGTCAAAGACTTCTGAAGGATCAAGGGAGATTATGCTTAGTTGAAATAATCTCTTCCATGTCCTTGGGGGATAACAGTTTTGTGGGGCAGAGCAATGGGGTGGGGATACAAATGGGATGAAGAAGTGGAGTCAGAAAATGTGTGTAATTATTCCAAAGATTTTCTGGGTTTTTTTTTTGTTGTTGTTTTTTAAAGGAAAAAGAGAGTGAGCCAGAGAGAGAGATGGAAATAGGCAGGGAAGGAGAAGCAGGAAGGAGGATGTGGGGATAGCTGGCCAGGTGAGGCCCTCACGAAATACAAACAAGTGGGAGGAGTGGTGAATCCTGAGCATGAGTAGGGAAAGGAATCTTGAAAAAAAAAAAGAAAGACTGCTTCCATTACTCTTAAAAGTGAGGAAGGAGAAAAGTGTTTGAGAATATGCATTATGATTAGATTCAGCTGCAAATGACAAAAATGATGCAATTAGAGCGGCTTAAATAACATAATCTGTATCCCTCTGGTTATGGAAATACTCTACTTTGCCTGTCCATGGCTGGGGCGGTGTTCCCTAAACTCAGGGACTCAGGCCTTCCTGCCATCTGGACCTGTTGCACATGGCCTTGCCTCCATGGTCTAAAGCAGCAGCATCTGTGTGCCAGAGTGGAATGAGGGAGAGATGAAGAAGAGACAGGAGGTACCTGGACACTGCCCCACGCAGGTGCTCCTGGAGGCCATCACGTGGCATCCTTGCTCACCTCCTCTTGGCCAGGACTCAGTCACATCACCACACCTAACTACAAGAGAGTGTGGGAAATTCACAATCCCCTGTGGATGATCACATGCTCAGACAAATTCAGGGGCCTATCATCATGGAAAGAAGGGTGGACATTAAGAAACCACTGGTGTGTCACATGGAAGGAGAAGAAATTAGTATTCCCTTGGTAAGGATGGAAGAGGTCCTCAGGTCCACAGGGTACACGTGTGGTTAAGGCATTGCACCATAAAACCACAATGTTTCAATATCAGTAGTCATTAGGGAACCACAAATGAAAACCACAATGTGGTACAACTTCACACCCATTAGGGTATCTCTGATGAAGAAAAGGAAAATAAATATCGGTGAGGATGTGGAGAAATTGAAACCCTTGTGCATTGCTGGTGGGAATGTAAAGTGATGCAACCACAGTGGAATAGTTGGGGATTTCTCAAAAAGCTAAAAAGGCTGGGCTCAGTGGTTCATGCCTATAATCCTAGCACTTTGGGAGGCTGAGGCTGGAGGATTGCTTAAGCCCAAGAGTTCATGACCAGCCTGGGCAACATAGAAAATCCCCCATCCCTACAAAAAAATTTTTTTTAAAGTATTCAGGTGCGGTGGTGCACACCTGTAGTCCCATCTACTCAGGAGGCTGAGTGAGAAGATTGCCTTGAACCCAAGAGTTCAAGGCTGCAGTGAGCTATGATTGCACCACTGCATTCCAGCCTGAGCAACAGAGCAAGACTCAGTGCCTAAACAAAACAAAATAAAACAAAACAACATTAAACACATTCAGTCAGTGAATTGGAAAAAATTAAGCTAAACATGGAATTACCATATGACTCAGCAATTCTACTCTTGGGTATATAACCAAGAGAATGGAAAGCAGGGCCTCAGGCAGGTACTCACACATCAATGTTTGTAGCAGCATTATTCACAATAGTGAAGGTAGAAACAACCCAAGTGTCCATCGTCAACAATAGATAAACAAAATGGGGTCTATGCATTCAATGGGTATTATCCAGCCTTAAAAGGGAAGGAAATTCTGACACATGCTGCAGCATAGATGAACCTTGAAACCATTATGCTAAGTGAAGTGAGCCAGGCACAAAAGGACCAGTGAGGCATGATTCCACTCAAATGAAGTGCCTAGGGTAGGCATGTTCATGGAGAGGCTATCAGGGGCTTGCAGGAGGAGGGAAACGGAGTGATTTAATGGGCAAAGAGTTTCTGTTTGGGTTGATGAGAAAGTTCTGGAAATGGATGGTGGTAATAGTTATATAATACTCTAAACATAGTCAATGCCACTTAATTGTGCACTTAAAAATGGTTAAAAGGGTGAATTTTATGTTATGCATATTTTACTAGAATAAACAAATGAAAATTAACAAAAGAGATAATCTGTTGTCCCTGGCACAGGAAGGAGATGGGTAAATGTGTAAGCTTGGTGGCAGGAAGTTAAAGAGTTTGTATTTACTGGTTTTCATTTTCCCTGAGTCTAATGCAGGGAAAATAGTGTGTATTTGCACATACCCATGTCCAGGTCCATGTGTGTGTCCACATACCTGCAGCCTGGTTTTTCCGAGAAAGCAAAAAGGAGTAGACTAGTTGCTTGTGTAATGGGAGAGTCAGCTGACAAGTGAACCAGAGAATCTTGTGCAGTATTCCTCACTCTTTCCTCATGCCCATTTCTCTGGACTTTAAATAAAAATGTAATCTACCCCTGTCTTCTTTCTTTATCCCTTTTTTGATCCTGGTCCTACCATTTAGGACCATCTTCCAAACATCTCCAGAGCTCATCACTTACTCCTTTCTTGCATTGCCTTTTTAAGAAATTAAAAAGATATATTTTTACCTTTCCAAATTACAAAGCATATTCATATCAAATACATTGCTTAATCTCCACATCAATCAGAATATCCTTTCTCATCCCAGTGTATCATTAACTTTAAGAGTTGAGTTTTTTTCCCCAAGCCCTTTTTTTTCCTCATATTTCAAATAGGATATATGAACTTCCTTGGAATGTAGTTTTCACATTTAACTGGAGTAACTGTGTGAAAACTTTGGGCACTCAAATCATATTGCAAAATTAAAAGCCAACATGTTTGAAGCTTGCTGATAGCACAGGTACTCATGGCTGGACCTCCCTATCAAAGTAATCTACATCCCTCTGTTGGGCCCACCTCTCTCTCTCTCTCTTCCTTTCTCTCGCTCTGTCCCCAGCACTCCTCTCTTCAGTCTGCTCCATCACCCCAGCAAACACTGAACGCTGATGCCCTTCCACAGCACCATGCCTTTGCAGGAGCTGCTCTCTAACGGGAATGTTCTTCCTGCAGGATCAGGATCAGCACAGTGGAACACTGTACATTCTCATCTTAATGTTGAATAAGACCAGGAAAAGAATTTAAAAGACTGAAAAAAAACAACAACAATAGCAGAATAGGGTGCCTATAGTTAACAACAAAGTATCATGTGTTTCAAAATAGCTGGAGGACTTGAAATATTTCTACCACATAGGACCAATGTTTGAGGTGATGTTTAGACAACCCTAGCACCTTGATTTGATCATTACACATTCTATGCATGTAGCAAAATATCACAGGTACCTCATAAATATGTACAAATATTATGTATCAATAAAAACATTTAAAAAAATAAATTTAAAACCCACTCCCCCCTTAAAAAAAAGGAGAACGAAAGTTTAAGACTGACTTCAAACCATCATTTTCTTACTTAGCTTTCCTGGGGACCCCAGTTTCTAATCTGCCCTGGGAAAATAGGAAGGAGTCTGTGACACCTAGCGTCATTAGACCAGGACTCTCCAAGCGCGATCTCCAAATCAGAAAGTATGGGGCTGGACCCCAACAATCTGTGTGTCAAGAAGCCCTTCAGGACATTTATCCTAAATTTTGAGAATCATTGACTTAAAGGAGTATGAAGACTGAATATCAGGAGTCTTTTCTGGAAGGGCCACTCCCCCGGGCTGGACAGGTAGAAAAGGAAGCAGCGGCATGGACCCTGCCTCCTGGGAAGGGCCTCGGTGTCTCTCACATACTCTCACCTTAGAAAAAATACACTAAGCCACCGGAGGCTTGCTAGTGTATAAGCCGTATAAATATGTACATTCACTTATCTATGTAAGTACATATAGATTCCCTTTGGCTGGGGCTGCCAGTTTTAGTAAATAAAAATCCAGGATACCAGATACATGTAAAGCCCTGATCAACAAATGATTTTTATTATACAGAGCACATAATAATACTAAAAGATATTTGGGTTTTTGTTTTATTTTGTTTGTTTGTTTGTTTTTTTGCAATTAGATTTAATTGGGCATCTTGTTCTTGTTTTTAGCAGGCATCCTACCTTTTGCCCATAAGTATTAGGTACAGAGGGAAAGTAGCCTGATCAGAATCAGTGTCTAAAAGGTAGAAGGGGATTTTAATGGCTTATTTATTTACATTTTAATAGGAATGTGTATGAGTTGCCAGGGAAGAAAAAGAATGCTGCTTTTTCTGGCTCGTTGGATTATTTTAAGATCTGTATTTGAGGAGAGAAAGCAAGCGAGAGAGCATAGGGAGAAAGATGCTCATTGGCCAGCTGTGATGGCTCACACCTGAAATTCCAGCATTTTGGGAGGTCGAGGTGGGAGAATCACTTGAGGTCAGCAGTTTCAGACCAGCCTGGCCAACCTGGCAAAAGCTCATCTCTACAAAAAATACAAAAATTAGCTGGGTGTGGTGGCAGGTGCCTGTAATCTCTGCTACTCTGGGAGGCTGAGGCAGGACAATTGCTGGAACCTGGCAGGCAGAGGTTGCAGTGAGCCAAGATCCTGCCGTTGCACTCCAGCCTGGGGGACAAGAGCAAGACTCCATCTCAAAAAAAAAAGAAAGATGTTGGTTGAAAGTGGCCCACATGCCAGCAAGTCCTCCCCCTCTACTCAAATAACTGAGCACCTACTATGGGCCAGTCCCTGATTCACATGCCCCCGAGGGAGATAAGCAGCCACCCTCCAGGAGGTTGAGCTCCCAGCCTTGGGCATGGCTCCTTCGCAGGTTTCCTGCAGCCACCCCTTACCTGCGGCAGGTGACAGGATGCCACCTCAGGGGGTGGGACCTTGATGCTGTGGCTGAGCAGTGAATGACAAGCTTCCTAACGAGATGCAGCTGGGGGAGTGGCTTGCTGACAGAAAAATTTGCCGGTGCCCGGAGTATCCGCCCAGCCTCGGCAAAGCGGCAGCCCGGCGGGCATCAGGAGAAATTTCAGGATTTATCGTTGGCCTTGGTGGCAGGTGTGCTGTGAGCCACCCTACTTCCCGCTGTGCTTCTCCAGACCTGCAGCCTAGATGGGCGACCCACCCAGGCTTCTAGAGCCTCGGGAAGAACGTGTAAAACTATTTCCTATTTTTCCCCGTCCTGATCTGCTTGTGTTTATGTAAATGACTGGAAAGGCAGTTTTCGGCTTATTTTCACAGCTTAAGGGCTTTGTGAGAAGCTTAATATTGAAAAATTAGAAACTGAAAGCAACTTCTTAGACAATGAAATAGGAACCCAGCGACTGTGTGTGTAAGGCTGGGTGCTGTAACTGGCTGCGTTACAAATAGGAACTCCCCTGGGATTCAGTAATCAAACACGTGGCAACAGGTTGTCTGTTTCAACAGAGAGTGAGTAATCAAAGGAGATTTGCAGTTAATCCAAATATAACAGAGAAGCATCCAAGGGAAGCCCAGGAAAAGGAGACTAGAAGGGTGAGGGGTGGATGAGGCCGGAGTTTCTGGTTTGGACTTCCAGGTGCAACAGAGAGAACTGGGAGAGGGGGAAGAAGGTTGATCTCTCTGAGTGTGTGTGTTGGTTCATTTGCATTGCTATGAAGGAATACCTGAGACTGGGTAATGTGCAAAGAAGAGAGGTTTATTTGGCTCATGGTTCTGCAGGCTGGGTTAGCCTGGTACAAGCATCTACTCAGCTTTGGGTGAAGCCACAGGAAGCTTTCAGTCATGGCCAAAGGGAGGGGGCTCTTTCATGTCACATGGTGAGAGAGGAAGTAGGAAAGAGAGGAGGGCGAGGTGCCATGGTATTGAAAACAACCAACTTCCCAGTGAATGAGAATCCATTACTTTGAGGAGGGGGGACCAAGCCACTCATGAGGGTTCCGCCCCATGACCCAAACACCTCCCACCAGGCCCCACCTCCAATACCGGAAATCACATTTCAACATGAGATTTGGAGAGAACAGACTATCAGCAATGGAGGAACAAACCACACAGAGGGAGAGAAACTGAGGCTCGGCTACATATTGAAGCAAACCAGAACAATAACCTGAGCACTTGGCCCTTACCCTTGACCAGTGACATAAAATTTGGGAGGAATTAATTAGCATTCAGTGATTTGCTTTAAAATCCTGAGTCCTACACTGGATTGAGGTCAGGGGTGGAGAGGACTTGCTCCATCTGGAGGTGCTAGAAAGAAGACCATGTGCAGGCCTGGGAGACAGTGATACCCACCAGCATTTCAGGGAGACACTTTAGTTTGCATGTGTATCTCTGTGGTTCTCTAAGTGTGGTCCCTCAGCATCAGGGTCCCCTGGCACTTGTTAGCAATGTGAATTCTCAAGCCCCACCCCTAGAGAGCCCTCTGACTCTGGACCTTTGAGGGGGAGGCCCAGCAATCTGCAGATCTAAAAGCCGTCTGGATGATTTTGATGCACACTTCAGTTTGAGGACCACCACAGACCTGGTTACCTGGCCAGAGGTACCAGGAAGTGTCCACTCAGGATTCCAATGTGAGCTTGTGTGTGAACTACTATGCCCAGACCCAGGCGAGATCCTGGAGCAATTCTGTGGTGACCCATCTGTCCTGATCTTCCTAACCACACGGGGCTGCGGGAATACGTGTATTAGTACCATGTGCCATTTATTACACATGTACTAGTACCATGTGCCAGACACTGCTAAATGTTTTATATGTGATATTTTATTTAATCCTCCATCAGCCTCGTGAGGTAGGGGTTGTAGACAGTATTTTATTGCTGAGAAAATTTGGGTTCAGAAAGGCCAACTTGCCCAGGTCTGTATGTTTCTTGAGCCTGTACCTTTATTCATTCTCACATGGTCTCTCTGCCACATGTTCCTCTGTCTCCAGATGCTTTAGGTGCCACCTACACAAAGCAACTACCAACCTGGCAGGGCCCCAGCTCTCCACTGCCAGGCTTGGCCCTCCCTGCCCCACTCCTTGCCTCATGTTAATTTCCCACCTGAGTACTGAGTACTTTATAAATAGCAAATCTAAAATGAATTTTCTACCAGCGATCATTAGCTCCCCTTGACATCCATTAAACATTCTCGCAAGCAGAGTGAAGTGACAAAAGGGATTGATTTTTACAGTATGCTTAATAGGGGAAAAG
Source organism: Ateles fusciceps (assembly GCA_036589455.1). NCBI lineage: Eukaryota > Metazoa > Chordata > Mammalia > Primates > Atelidae > Ateles > Ateles fusciceps. Next base: position 3,578,026 of record JAZHEH010003296.1, on the reverse strand, counting down.
AAAGAAAGGTGTTGACAAGTCCTTTTTTTTTCTGTCCTGATATCACCAGGAATTTGAAATCAGTCAAATGACTTTTATCTGGAAAAAAAAAGAAAGAAAGAAAGAAAGAAGAAGGCTAGGATTGGGTGCAGGAGGAGAGGGTCAGGAGATGGAAGCAGGCTCCCCCAGCACCCCGTGTGGCTCATTTCTGCACCCGTGACAGGTAAACATAAAGTTAGTTACCTAGTGCCAGCTACCAAGATGAATATGTCAGATTTAATGCTTCAAAATATATAGGGTCCTAGCCAGGGAGGGAATGGGGGGAGTGGAGGAGGAAAGAAGGCTGTGTTAGGGGAGAAGGAAAATAACCAATCTTCTGCTGAAGCTATTGGAAGAATAAATGTGTTGATGCAATAGTTGAAGTCAGAGAAGGCTGGCATATGAGGCACTGTAGCTGAAAATTTAACTTTGATTTCAATTTTCATGTTTGTCAGCAATAATTAGATTCAAGAAATGTTTTGCCACTGTTCTAAAATACTAATAAGTAGAGGGCTTTGTAGTGTGCTTAATGGAGTCTTTTTTCCTAGTGGTCTAGGAAAATTCCATTAAAGCAAGAAGTCATACTATATTACAGTGCTTCAATATACATTGACTCTGCTGCCGCAGTGATATCATCCCAGGGACGGGAGTCCTCTGTGCAACCACAGAGCCCCTGGCTGGGAAGGGGCTGGGGCTTCACAGGTCTTAGCAATCTATCATTTCCGACCTGTACAGACCTCCCTGGCTCATGAATGGGGGGTAGGGGAAAGAGAAGAGCAAATTCAATAAAGCCTCGCCTTGGGAAGGATGTGTTTTACAAGTGTAGCCTCCTGGAGCAGGTTGAAGAGGGGGGCAGGAGGAGTTGATGGGCTCTTGCCGAAGGAGGGGGAAGCACATTCCCTGCTCTCTGCAGTCTGGATGCCTGTTGCCTGTTCCTTTAATGAAGAAGCTCCACCCAGTGGCAGAACCTACATGCACTCCTCCTCCCAAGCCCCAGCCTACTCTGAAAGTCTGGAAGGCTGCTTTCTCTTGAGATCAGAATTTGATTAAGAGGCCTAAGGTCTGTTATTTTTGATTGGCTTTTCCCTGGAGTGCCTGTGCATCTCTGATATCCCAGGTAACTCCCTACAGGGCAATATGGGGTGGATAGGGTTTCACCTGCTTTAATGTAGAGGTAAGGGAAGGGTTAAGTGTATTATACCCACACACTCCAGAAAGTCCCTGCAGATGAGGGCATCCTCATCTCCCTTCTACCCTACTTTCCACCCCACACCCCTGACGTCAGGGATTAATGATCACATGCTAGGCTTATTCAGATGGGCTCTCTCTGTCTGAAACACCATCTCCTAGGCAGATGGCCGCAGCAGACACAGCCAACTGTTAGCCATCTCCCTGAGTCCTGCGAGCTCAGGGACCCCGCTCTCAAGGGTCCTTCCGAAATTCTGAAGTGGAGCCCCAAACTGGGATGCCAGTCCTTGCCAAAGAAAGCCCCATGGGCCTACGTGATCTCACTCATTTCCCCCACACATGGTCTCCTTCACGTCAAATTGTGCTCTGCTTGACATAGTAGTACAGAGACTTGGAATTTACTAATCCTAGACCACAAATGGGAAGTGGTGGAGGAATGGATAGATGTCAGGTGAGGGGAGGAGGGCCCCACCAGGATTACCACCTAGGACTGGATAAAGGATGACTTGCCGAAGCCACGTTTGGCTAAAGGGAGATCACACTCATTCCCTTAGTGCAGGCCAGTTCCCCTCCTGCCCCTCCCTGTGCCCATCCCGGTGGGGGGGTTGCTTTCCTGGGCCTGTGCCCTCCCCTTGCTGCCCCCACCTCCACCGGGTGAACAGAGAAGGAGGGCCTGTGCTTCTTCCCAACAGTGCAAAGACCTTTCTTTGGCCCATGCATCTCTCTCCACCCCTCCTTCCTTCCTTCTTTCCCCACCAATCGTTGCCTAGCTGCAGCTTCACTTTTCCCTAGTGGCATGTGCCAGATCTTATCCCTATGAAGCACTTGAGGATGAAGAAGGAATGGGATATTAAATCCACCAGTGATACGCGTGGCAATTGGGAGAGGCTTTTGTTGTGTCATTTCCTACCTCCTTCAGCCTATTAAGCAAACAAAAGTGCTTGTGGAATGAGAAATGTAAATGGCCAACGCAAGCCGATTAATCCTAGATGTACAATTCCATTAATAAGGCCGCTTTTTAATAGGCAGCTCTGGCAGCAACAGCAGGCAGGCCAGGAATTGATGTATTCTCTGTAATTGTATTGCAACTAATAGGATATGAAGAAAATTGTACTGGAGAAGCAGGTCTTTCAACACGATTTTCCAATCAGCTGAAATAATGACTTGCAGTGGAAAGCCCTGAAAAGGAATGACAGACACACAAAAATACAACATCGTCCAGAAGTGTCCATGATTCCCAGTCCCAGCTTGAAGCTTCTTTCTTTCCTTTTCCCCTGACCTCTCTCATGTCCCTCTCTACTCCACTCCCGTTCTTCATCTCTTCTTCCTCACAGGTAATGCCAAGACCCAGAAGAGTCTGGTCACCTGTGGAGGGTCTCCCAGGGAGATCTCCCACCCCTACGCTCCAGCCTTTTGCCTGTCTAGGCCCCCTCACTAGCTGAGATTGCTTGGCCAACCTTTTGAAAAGTCAGAAGGAGAAGGAGAAAGGCTGGGTGCTCTGTGGAGAGAAAGTGAGAAGGGACTCGGTGTCGGCCCTTCTACTAATGCTGGTTGGTTGAGTGACTTTGGAGCGATGCCTTCCCCCTCTCTGGATTCTCATCTGAATGAACCTCCGGCCCCAAAATGCAGTAGCTCTGAGTGCATTTTCAAAGAGCAGGCTAGGAGAAAAGCTGGCATCCTATCACTTCAGGACCAACGAAGGCTCTCTAAGAAGAAGAGCCCTTCTCTAAAGGGATGTCTTCATTATGTGAATGTCCATCTACTGAGAGGCTCTGCAGAACTCGGGCAGCTCAGCGTTGAGCTCAGCTGTAGAAATCGGGCCTGAGTGTATGTTTAATCATGGTTAAATTGGTCAATTCACTCCTTCATTCAGCAAGTGTTTGCAGGGTACCAATGGTGCACTTGGCCAAGGTGGCAGTGGGAGCCAGGCTCCCTTCACATGGCCCCTGCCAGCACCTCTCAGTCCTGCTCTTGGCCTCTCCTGGTCACTGGGTCTCTGTCCTGCCTATTTGTATGCGGACTCTGACCCTGTTTTGGTCACAGGCTGGAAAGTAAAATATAAAAAAAAGGCAAAGCATATTTCAGTTGAAATCCCCAAGGAAACTGATATGATTGCTGAACAGAAATGGTTCCAATAAGGGCAGAGAGGAATATTGCTTTTATAGCTTTTGGGACATAAAACATTTAGAAAATGTGATTGACTGGCAGGTTCTAATTTATCATTTGTCTCATTCCCTTTGCTCTCACACTCTCTGTCTTGCTCCCCGCAACACCCAGGCAGACACTCACATGCAAACTTTTTTCTCCCTTTTTTCTTTCCTTTCTTCTTCTCTCTCTGAGACTTGGATTTATCATCATTCCGTTAAGCAGGAGAACTCCTGTGGCTATTTATAATTAATGCTCAGAAACCTGCCAATCCATTTAATGACACTAGCAGGTCATGGCCCCTTATAGCTCTCCATTAATCATCATTAGAACAGCTCTGAGTTTTTACATTCTTTTTAAATGTTAATTCACCTCTGTAATGCTCCTTTTAGTTAAAACTGTAAAGGGAGAAGTGGCTGGTGTCTCCACACTGCACGCCTGGGAATGGCTTGGTGGGGTTGATAAAGTCTGGTTGATTTCCTCTGTTCTTCTTCTCTTCTGACCCCTGTCCCTGCTACTAGATGTCAACCCAGTTTGTTCTTTGGTTGGCTAGATTTGTCTTCTAAAAAACACCCAGTGGCTTAAAGTTTTGGGCAAATAAACACATTTGAATGCCCTAGGATTCCTAAGGCTTGAGCAACAACCTGTGAGAAGTTCTTGACTTACTCAGTAGGCCCAAGGTCCTGACGTGGCTGTGCAGCTTCTAGAGGTGAGGAGGCAGAAAGGGTTCTGGAGGTGAGCAGGGTCCAGAACTGTTCATGCAATTTCCCAGCGCTCAAGGGAAGGCTCCAGAAAAGCAGGTAAAAGGGGTCAGGTAAGAAATTATCTTTCTTCCTATCAAGAGAGCTGACCACTTACTTCATTTTTGCCACTGATAGGCGATGAGACTGGGCAAAACATTCAACCTCCTTCCTTCCTCACCTACAAACTGGGGTCCCTATCTATCATTTCCAAAGATAACAGTTAAATCTATAAAATATTAACTGGCATTGAAATCATCCTGGACTTTTAAAACCGATCTCAGTGCCAGGCATAGTATTAGGGTCATTTCTTGCCCTTCTCTGCCACTTCCCTATGCACAGCTTCACCTCCAGCTCTGCAGCCTTCATCTCTGTGGATGTGTATACCTTCACATCTCTCGGGCCTGTTGCTCTTATATCATATTTCACCAGTAGAAAAAAAAGTATATTTTGAATCATTAAAACAAATGTGGTGAAAGAATATTAAATTAAGAATGGGGAACAGAAATGTGAACACCAATTCTGTTATCGATTGTGCAACTCTGAAAAGCTCACGTAACCTCTCTCAACCTCATTTCTCTTACTTCTGGACTCTATGTTTTTAAGTTGCCATGATTTAGTAAATCCTGTGATTTTATTGCTTTCCTGTGAGTCTTCCCAAGAGGCTATGACAGTGACTCAGGAATAACGGGAAAAGTGATCCTGTTTTGACCATGTGAACTCTTAATTTTTCTTGTCTTGTCAGGTGACATGCCCTAGAGTTGAGTGTTCTAACAAAAGCAAACACAAATATAGGAGGAAAATAGAAAAGATATATTTCATTCGTTTTTGGCTCACTGTCCCATTTTTCTAGGTATAACCCATCTTCATGTTAGGCCTTTAGAATCATACACTTGAATTTACTTTCAAGGCTGCCTGAAATCTACATGTTAAGCTGAGATGACCTTCAGGGACAAATAAATACCGATGTCTCATCAATTTTATCATTTGCCTTTTTAAGTACTCCTTCAAAGTAGCTTAACCTCATTTTGTACATGGGTAAACTGAGGCTTGAAGGGGCAATATGGCTAGTCCAAGGCTGATGTATTTTGTAGTTTTCAGGGGCATGAGTTACAACAAGTGACCTCTGATTTGGGCTAGAAACCTCCTTTCCTAGGTGTATCCTTCATGTGTTCCAGCTCCCTTCAGCATCAGGATGTGTAAATGGGCTTCCTTGGGGTTTTCTGTAAGAAAGCCCAGCAGCCATGCCTTCTCTTTTCCAGTCTTCGTACCCATCCCCCAGTTCTTACAAGGACAGTCAGACTCATCTCTCCCTTGCCTGCAGAGCACCGCTGATAGTCTAAGCAGACACAAGTCCCCAAGCTGGACTTTGGCCATCTGTCTGCCCTTCACTTGAGAATGCAATAAAATCTGCTTGACAATTATGTCAGTACAAAGGGCAGAGAGGACTGCATGTCAAAAAGCTGTGTAAAATTTATTCTTTCAAAGGTTGTATCAAGAATATTCTGGCCAAAAAGAGCTCTAATAGCAAGTGAACACTGTGTCATCTGCCTCTTTCTCACATGGCTACTTTCCCCTATTAGTGGATCTGTGTTAGCTCTGCTTAGTACCAAGTTAATAACAGTAAGACCTTATAATAGTGTAGCACTGTATATGTTTGAAAGGGCTTTCACAAATCTATTATATCATCAAATCTTCATGGCTGCAGTTAAATTTTACAACTGAAAGCGGTTTGGAAAACATTTAACTCAACATTCTCAGCTGATTATTATTGATGTATTTTGTTTAGCTTAAGTAATGTATCTTTATTAAATATAATTTGAAAACCATACAAAAGTAGCTTTAAAAAGATTTAAAGTCACTCATGCACAATTACATTTAATGTATTTTTTCTAATTTTTTCTTATTCTCTGCCATGGTTTTTATTATATAGTTATAATCATATCAGATATATCTCATTTTTTTCTTTTAAGAATAGATCAGAAACAATTTTCCATGTCGTTACATAGTATTAGTGAACATGATTTGAATTGGTTTCATTATATTACATCAAGTAGATGTACAATACCACTGCACTATGTTTGGACATTTGTGTTGTTCTAATTTTTTGCTGTTATAAATAATGTTTCAGCGAACATCTCCATGATTATGGCCTTATTCCAGTTTTATGATTATTTCCTTAGACAAGATCATTATAAATTCTATTACCACCAATACTGTTACTTTACTCAGAGGAGACTGAGGCATGGGAAAATAAAGTGATCCAAGACCCCACATTCCATTAGAAAAGCAACAGAGACCCCAAGTCAGGTCTTTTGACTCTTAGTTTCACGTTACTTCCATTACATAGTAGCGGTTCTCAGAATTTCTAAAATAAAAGGCTTGAACATTACATGAAAGTAATTTTATTTTCAGTACTCAATGGTTGAGAAAAAAATTACAATAAAAACTGCAATAAATCTCGTAGCACCTATAAACAATGTGTATGCAATTAAACACGGCAGCATTCATATGTATTTAGAAGCAGTGTGAGCAGCACAGTGCGCATGGGGAGAGATTCAGTGAAGCTGCCAACAGTGTTTCATGTGTATGTGGACCCTAAATCCCTTTTAAAACCTCCCTCTTCACCTCACACCCCAAAGTCAGGTCCATTGTTCTTTAAAAGAAAGCATCCTTCCTTTGCTGCCAGGATGTTAACTCCAAGCTGGAGTCCATAGGGACCATAATTATCTCCCTTTGAATCTCTCCTGCCCCTGAATTTACAGGGATAGCAAGCATGGTAGAAGAGAGAGGGATTCACTATTCTGAATACTGGGAGCTGGAACAGTCCTGCAGTAAGACTGATGTACAGACATCAGGGCTCTACAACCCAAAAGAAGAGTCTCCAGCAATAACAGTAGTTTAAATTTGCTGACTGCCTACTAGGTGCTAGGTACAACCCCAGTTACTATGTATGGATTATATCTGTTCATTTTTACAAGATTGCTGTATTTGTCACAGTTTCACAGATGAGAAGACTGAAGAGGATAGTTGAATTGACACAGACGCTGAGTGACAGGGTGGCAGTTTGAGCCTGGAAAGTGTGGCCACTAATCCTATACTCTTACCCTCAGCACACAGAGCCCCTCACCCAGTGTCCCCAGACGTTTGAGAAGAGGTGTGATGAGGCCAGCCATGGTGCTCATGTGGTCAGCTCTTGTTCTGGTCCTTAGCACCCATTTGGAAGCCAGTTATGGGGAAAGCACAATGTAGGACTCTTGGGACGCTGCTCCTGACTAGCTGGCTTTCCAGGATTACTGAGATGGCTCTTCCTCTGGCATAGAAATTGATGGATGGTTATCCTGACAGCAACCTCTTTGTGCATGGGTGTCGTGCTCTGTTGTGACTGGAAAAGTAATTATACACAGATTATGATTATGGTATTAGATTGGGTACACATGAAATTGCTAATATGCACCAGTTTTGATATATGAAAACATAATTTTCATGAGGTTCATCCTAGGTTATGCTACATATGGGACATGATTGCCCTAACAGTAGCATGTTGGTAGCACGTTATAACATAAGAGAGGTGGGTATCTAGCCACTTGACCCACCCCAATCAGCATAAGGAAGCCGAGAGGGGCCCCAGTAAAGCTGAGAGCATTAGAAGATGAGAAGGCTGTAAATGAATAGACAGGACATCACCTGTCCCTTCTCTCCAATCTCTCTTTATAGCCCCTCAGTTTACCAGCTGTCCTGAAGCAACTGCAACCCAGTGTCTGTTCCCATCAGCTTTTGTGAGGGCTCTGCTGGGGCTTTTATCCCTTGTGCTGAAGACCATGCTCACTTTCTCAAACACAAAGCACCAGAGGAGCTCCATCCAAAAGCACAATCTTTATTCCTGGACTGTGTCTCTAGTTTAAATTCCTGGAGTGTCGGTCAAAAGCATGGGATTTAGAACCAGAGGGACCTTGGCTTGAATCCTGATTCTACCACTTACTATGTGACCTTGAACAATTTATTTACGCTCTCTCCCAGCTTTGCTTTTGTCAACTGTTAGATGATTTTGATAATTAAATTCCAGAATAGATATAAATGTGTTGATGCATTGTCGACGTGGAACACATTGTTACCTCCTTTTCTGAATCTGGTGACTAGAATAGATACCAGATAAGAAAATCTGAAGTTTCTGTTTTCACAGAGCAACCCTATGTACTGAACTGCAAGCTGATACCTCAGTTGCAGCAAGTATTGATATGCTTATGTGGGCAATGTACCAAAGCATTTGAAATGAGGAATGTTTTAGAAAATCTAGGACATGTGTTATCAGTTAATTATTCTCCCTTCCTTGAGCTTTGAATAAAACCACTTTTCTTCCTGCTCCCTTTGGGTCTAATGTTGGTCCTTCTATGTTTCTGGAGTTTGATAATGAACTTTTTTAACAATACTTTCCCTGCCTTTCCTGCCACCCCACCCCCGTCCGCCACACACACAGAAATATATATATATATATATATATATATATAGAGAGAGAGAGAGAGAGAGAGAGAGAAGAGTGAGGCATGCATAGACAGACAGAAACTTTGAGACAAACAGAAAGAGAGAGACAGGAGAAGTGAAGGGGAGAGAGCAAAAGATAGATTAAAACACAATCACAAAAGCTAAAAATATTTATGCTTTAATTAAAAAAAAAAAAAAAACACCTAGAGGGCTCATAAAGCATACCCACACCACACAAAGAGTAAACTCCCAGGTCATCTAGCTTTACCTACTCCCACCAGAGGGCCATATCCCATCAAGAGAGCTGCAGCATTTGAGATAGTATCTTTTTTTCATGGTAGACTACTGGGAAGTTCCTTTTTACTTGTTTCCCTGGGTGAAAACATGGATTTTGAAAACAGGGAGACAAGGGTTTGAATCCCTGATGGGCCCTCTGCTGGCTGTATGACCTGAGCAAGTTATTTAACCTGATTAAATGGGACTGTGATACCTTCTCTTAATGTTGTTATAAGGATGAGTGCAGTAACATATAGTGTACTCGATACATAGTAGATACTCAATAAAGACATGATTTTAATTTCTGACATCCAGATGTGCTAGTATTGATGACTTCTCTCTCTGTCTTCTATTGGACATCCTCTATACCCACCTATGCCCTTCTCATCTCTGAAGATACTAGGCATTCGAAAAATATGTTCTACTTGAGACTATTAGAAGAATAAACTATTAGAAATGGTAAAGAATTTCTTCTAGATAAATTTTGTGATTGGAAACGTCTTCATTACCCCATTATTATCATTATGTCAGTCAGGCTGCTGGAAATATTTTTTTAATTTAAACTAGGGACTTCACCAAGAGAGAGACTAAACTATAATGGTCACTGCTTGGCCTCTTAGTTACAGAGGTAGGAGAGACTGTTAGCCATGTTTGTTCAGCCATCAAAGACTTGGCAGAAGACACTTTGCTCCTGTGGAATAGCGTGCCCTGTGAGCAGGGAGTTATTCTAAGATAGTTTCTGGATGTGGTGCCAATTTTGGAAAGACAGCTGGCAGAAATTGGGCAAAGGGTCTTCGTTGATTTATATGGGTGGAAGCATTTGGCTTCACAGAGCCCTAAGCATAGATTATATTCCAAAAATAATGTTATGGCTCCAACACCATGAAAATCACGTGTCATTTCATAACTACCGTGATGAAATGTTGTATTCATATTTAGCAATTATTGTGATCTCTGCTATAATACTCAGTTCCAAACACAAGAGCATGTCTAGGATTCAGCAATTTATACTGAGGTGTTCGGAAGAGCATGGTCAATAGAGACAATTGCTTATCTTTCCAAGAAAAGGGAACTAAGTCAAAAAAAAACCCAAAAAGCCTAAAACAAATGTTGGAGAATCCTGCTTGCCCAATGGCCAAGGGGGGTTAGCGGATTAGTTTCCCTGGGAAGGGTCAAAGAAACAAGAAACTAAGAGAAGCAAAGGAGTCACCCAGAAGATGGACCACATTAATGAGACCTGTGAGCCAACCAATGAGGAGAGCCAATCCAGCCATCAGCTCCGTCATGCGTACACACTCAGGAAGGAAGGATACACAGACAACCAAGAACCATCATAAGCCTGCAAGAGAATGCTACTGTCTAAAAAGTAATTGTTAAAGCATATACTCCAGAATGAAAGGTCCAGGCAGAATGACATATCATCTGGCCATATGAGTACTATCGAATCTTTATCAGAACTCTTATCAGACTTTTACAGCGTCTGCTATAGTACCCCAGAGGTGCTCCCTGGGAAAGATCAAAGGTTCGTATCATAGGGCCTATGAGGACTGTCATAAGGAAATGGCATTGTCCAGAAGGAGAAAGAAATTTAAGGGGTGACTCAATAAAGTTCACAATTAAAATAAAGGATACTCCACGTGGATGACAAGCAGCTGCTCTTCATTAGGCTTTGGGGACTAAAGAAGTAGAATTCCAATTTAATTTCAGTAGAAAAATCTTAGACTGCATAACAGGAACAGATAACCAATCTGCTTACAACTTCTTCCAGATTCTGAGATTTTTAGGTCCCCTAAATTGTCACTGTTCTCTGAGAGGAGATACCATTTGCTTACAACCCAGTCACAGATGGACTTCACCTCCCAGCTGGAGGTGTCCCTAGTGGCTACCATATAAAATAATGAGACACTCAACTGAGTGAGCAATGTCTCCAGCCCATCTCCATCTCCATGTCCCAAATGTCCCAAAACCCCCAGTTTTTCACTCCATTCCTATTTTCACTTCACTCCTTACTTCCTATAGATACTTTGGTTCTATGATCATTCTTGCAAACACTCTCAACTCCCTGGTTCTCTTTCCTTCTATTGTGTTTTTCTGGCAAAATCTCAAGGCCCGCTTGACACCATCTATCGACTTTCCCTGATCCTGACCCTCAAAACTATTCTAAGATGCGTAAGTAACTTAAGTGCTATCAAGAAAGGTCGGGGACACCTATTCAGGGCTAGACATTGCTAGAAGAAACAAGCAAACAACAACAAAAACCTAATGTGGGTTTTTTATCCTGATCCAGAACCTTCAGAGTTAGACATCGCTGGGAGAAACAAAGAAACGAACAACAACGAAAACCCAGTGTGGCCTGTGTCATTTAAAAATCTCGGAATAACAAATTGCACATGGGTGTTTACTACTGCGCCAGGAATCCCACTATGCACTTTTAGGAGGTTTGCTTTTAATTCTTCAGAGACATCAAATTTGTATCTTCTCCACTCCACAAAATTTTATAATCTTCCAAAAATCTCCTTATTCACACTTGTAGTGAATGACTCACATTTCATTGAGGAAATAGAAGCAATCAGGAACTAACTTATCTTCCAGATACCAAATCTCTCAATATACCTGCCTTTCATTTGTAGGGCCCATACTTCACTCCTGTTGTAATAGGAAAAAAGTATCTCTCCTCATTTTAGAGTTCAACTTCTCAATTTATGTTCTGGGGCCTCTCCTCTCTCCCCTTCAAGGATTTCAATCCTTCAATTATCTTCCTCTTTCTTCTACATCATTGCATTTTTCCTCTCCACTAGGCCACCTCTCCATCAGCACATAAATCTCCCCTAGTATCTCCCATATTTAAAATAGCAACTACAACATCAACAGTCCCTCTTGACCTCCCACTTCCTTCAGCTACAAACACATGCTTCTGCCCTTCTTCCCAGGAAAGCTTCTTAAAAGAAAGACCTTTATTTACTGTCTGCTTTTTCAGCACTCACACTTCCGCTCTGCAGTCTGGCGTTGGTCCACACTGCCCCACTAAAACTACTTTCATCAAGGTCATCAGCAACATTTATATTCCCAAGTGCAGTGCTCAATTTCCAATCTTTAATCTACCTCTCAGCAGCGCTTGACATAGTTGACCCTTCCTTTCTTTGTGAAATTGTTGATCTTGGCTTCCTTGGCATCACACCCTCCTGGCTTTTTTCTTACCTCACTGAACACTCCTCTGCTTCTTTTGCTGCCAACTTCTTCTCTGTATGCCGGGTCTCTAGGGCTTGGTCCTCAGACACTTCCTCTATCAATTCACTTTTCTGGGAGAGCTCATCCAGGACTGTGGTTTCCAGTGACCTCTATATACCGGTGACTGCCAATTTTTTATCTCCACCCAGACTTTGCCCATGAACTCCAGATGAATAAAGACATCGCACACCTAATATATGATTTTGTTCATTGGCACACCCATATTTTCAAGTCTCTGAAATTGGGACACATCCTCCCGTCGACAGCATCTCGTAATCTGCACCTGCCCAGTGGAGAGGTTTAGTTGCCATCACCTGCACAAGCACAGACTTAGTCACATTCCCTTCCCTTCGCTGAGATAGGCATTGTTGGTACTACATTTGTTAGGGTTAATTGCCATTTAAAATTTCTTCAGAAATGATTCTTTGAATCACACAGTGATTTGCCACTGAAATAAAAATTATCGCATATACAGAAATGCATAGAAACAGAACAGCTGGATGTAAATCTAATAATAGGGAAGTGCATATCTGTCTGTGGAAGAATGACCACAATTCCATATTCCCCTGCAAAACAACAATTAAGGGCTTTATGGAACCAAAGATAGAAGGAATACTCACAGCTGACAATTTTGTTGTTGAGATACATGAAAGATTGCCTGCTAAACTTCAACCTAAGACAGGGGGAGATGAACAAATCCCTTGAAATAGCAGAAGAGTTCTGATCAAGGGAGGCTGGTATGGCCAACTGAAGTGTCCCCCCACTCTTTCTTGGTAGCACTTAAGTTAATTATGCATCTTAGAATAGATTACATCTGTTATTAGATGCAATATGTGTGTCAAATGGAACTTGTTATCCAACTGTCTTCTGTCCCACTGGGAGGCTGTTTTTCCCTGAGTCTCCCCTAACTTAGTTAAGGGCACATTTCTAAACTTATTGCCCAAACCAAAATCTAAGATTTTTCCTTGTCCCTCCCTTACCTTCACTCTTAACATCAAATCCCTTAGCATTTCTTGTTAGTTCTACCTACAAAACATATCTCCAATCCATATTTATTCACCTTGGCTCCAATACCTTCATGCACGGCACCTCATCTGGACTACTGCAGTTGCCTCCAGGTGGGTTTCGCTGCCTGCACACTTTGAACCCATCCTTTATCTCATGCCTCCTATAATCCATTCTTCAAAGAGTAACCTCATACTTTCCAAGCATACATCCGATTTTGTCACTCAGGTTTATACTTGGAATGAAATCCACACTTCTCCGTTGAGGTCTGCTGGCCTCTGCCTGCCTCTAGAGACCCTCATACACTCCCATCTTCCTCAGTGAGTTTGCTCCACTAACCCTGCCCCTCCTTCTGGTTCTTAAACTTGCCAATTCTGGTCGTACTTCAGGGACTGCACACTTGTCATGTCCTCTTCCTGGAAGGTCTTCCCTCCAGATCTGCCGCTGCTGGCTGCATTCCACAATTCAACTCCCAGAAAATGCTTTCTCTTCCACCCTATTTACGTGCACTCCATCCATCTCCATCAGGTATTCTGTATAACTTCCTGCAACTTTCTGAAACTGTCTTGTTAATATGTTTACTTGTGTATTGTTTATTTCCTCCCATTAAGGTATTAATTCAAAATGGCAGGGGATTATCTTGTTTATCACTGATCCTTAAGACTTAAGGTAGCATTTGGAAAATAGATAATTCCTCAATAGTGTCATAGTTAAAAGGGAAAGAAAATTCCTTTCTTATTACTAGGAAGTGATACATGAATGTAAGAGTATCATCACTCCAAAACATGAAATATACCTCCTTTCTATCTAGAAATTGGGACAAATTGTTTAACTTCATTTACTTTCTGGCCACATATTTGTTTAGTGGCCACATAAAAATCCTTATCTCCCTGAGGGATTTTAAGTATATATTGAAATAATTTACACAGACAAATATCTTGCCATGCACTCAAGTCAACCTTATTACAGCAGCCCCCGCCTGATCCTCAAGGGACAATTCCAAGACCCCCAGTGGATGTCGACAAACTGTTGGATAACACCAAACCCTAAATATGCTATGTTTTCTCCTATATATGTTTAATTTTTAAATTAGGGACACTAAGAGATTAATAACAAAAATTAATAATAAAATGAAACAGTCATAGCAACATACCGTAATAAAAGTTACATACATGTGATCTTGATCTCTCTCTCAAAATATCATACGGTACTATACTATTTTTGGACTGCAATTGAGTGCAGGTAACTGAAATGTGGATAAGGGAGGATGCCTATATATCACTTGGAGAAGGGGATAAAGGCTATTACCCTCTTTCCAAAGTGTTCAAATGTGCTCTAGGGAAATGCATAAATGTACATGCATAACTAACATTTCATTGAGCAGCTCCAAAGACCACAGGTGAAGGCACTTCACCAATCAAACATTAACTGTTACATTGGATCACATTAAGTCTTTTTTCAAGTTGATTAAAACAGCTCAGAAGTTTAAGATGTTCACTTTTTGCAGTTTAAAACACAGAGTAACATTTATGTTTTAAATATTGAAGACCCACGTCCGTCTCGAGCCACAGACACTGGCTGTTTTCTGGGTTCCAGAGCCAGGCAAACTAACTCCACTTTCCAATTCTATCAGTGGCCTGATATTCTAGAGAATATAGTTACAAGACTGAATTTTTAAAAGGAAGAAAAAAACACAAGGCTCTCAGGAGAGGACCTTAGTGACTCAATGTGTCTGCCATGAGATTCAGTGAGTTTTCATCCTAAGCAGATCTGTTACGTGGCCAGAAAAAACAGTGTCACAAAAGACAGCCCTCTGCACTGGCACTGTCCTTGCTTGTCAGTTTGTATATAAGAGCTACATACAATGCCTTAGAAAGCAGCGCTTCATGGAATTATTGTGTAATATTAGCGCTTCATGGAATTGTGTAATATTTTATAGCAGCACCTAGTCTGCAGACTCAAAATCCCAGTGACCAAGAACAAAGATGAGACATGCAGAACATATGTGGGAATCATTCCTCAGACTCAGGGGCGGGGACAGGACAGCCAGGGGAGGAGGAGGCTGAAGAAAGAGAAGAGCCGAAGAAGGCTGAAAGTGGGGACACAAGGCTTCCAGCACCTCCCCCTGTACTCCACTCTGGCTTTGTCATACTTTCTGCCTGAACTCAAATACTACGGGGTCATCCCTGATGAACTTGGTATAAAGGGGAAGGAGTCATGGGTCAGAAACGGTTCCCAGGACATTCTTGCCCTCGAGGTGTCCTGGCTTTACTGCTGGAACCAGGGCTGGTTCCTGGGCAGAGAGAGAAGATGCTTCCTGATGAAGTTTGGACCCACCCCTTTCTCTGAGCAAATATGCCGGTAGCATTTGGGTTAATGAACTGTGCCTTTTAATAAATGGTTCTTATCTCACCAGAGTGGTGCTAAATTGTCAGGATTTTAAATTAACTTAATAGTTTCGTGGATGGTACTTATTCACTGGTTACTCCGAAAGTAGTGCAGCCCCCAGCCAGGACTTCGTATTGAATTATGCAACAGTTAGTTATTTCATTTAGGTTTAAGGGGAAATGTTTAGGATTAATGTGTAATGCCTCAATGCCCCCCTTAATGGGCATTTCCAGGCCTCCCCTAAACTAAAAGCCAGTTATTAATCACTGGGTCACTCAGTTGTTCTGTAGGCTGTGAGAAGTGATGGCTCTGGCCCAGGAACGGCCAATGCCCTCCCCGGCCGAAGTGGGAGACAAAACTCCTGTCTTCTCTTGTTCATGTATGCAAACTGTTTGCTGAGATGTGCAAACCCCTATCCTGCCTGTAAGAAGCTTATGTAAGTTAGAAAGTGGTAAGACAGAGGCAGCCATGAAATTCCTGGACTTTTGAAGAGGAAGGAAAATGAATTCTGTGGATAGGAGAGGCAAAGTAGGGGTGGAGCATCTAGGAGGCACCAACATTTGAAAACTGTATAACATTTATGTGATTGAAAATGTGAAGAGCACTCTAGGTGGAACTTTAATCTTAGGCCTCTCTACCAGATAATGATCAGCCTTTGGGCAAAAAGAATTGCCACTTTTGAGCACTTACTTTGAGGCTGGTATGAGTTCTTTGCAGAACCTTATGAGGTATCAACCAGTTTGTTTTCTCCCTGCAGATGAGCAAATGAGGCTCTGAGATGGTAAATATCTTGTCCAAATCTCCACGATTTTTGGCACACAAAGATTCTAACTCAAGCCCAAGCTCGTCAGTGACACTTTTCTCGTATTCTTGGTTAAGTCACTCCCGCCCCACAGACATCACGCCAGCACCCGGATCATCTGCAAAACTTTTGTCAGGGATTCCATGCTGTCCTACCACAAATCTGACTTTATTGTTCAGTGGAGGGTGAGGCAATTCCTTTAATCTACTCCAGAGGGATCATGTCATCCCAAAGCAAATTCACTCATCATGCATCAGAAACTGCATTTGGAAAAACGGAGATAAGGTAGCATGTGGCAAGTAGCAATGTGCCAAGCATAGTGCCAGGCAGGGACTGCAGCAGGCACAGGGTTA
Source organism: Ateles fusciceps (assembly GCA_036589455.1). Lineage (NCBI taxonomy): Eukaryota > Metazoa > Chordata > Mammalia > Primates > Atelidae > Ateles > Ateles fusciceps. The sequence continues at coordinate 3,561,401 of JAZHEH010003296.1, read as the reverse complement.
CTAAGACATCATCTGCACCCTCCAAAGCTGCCAGGGCCTGCAGAGGAGGAACACTGTTCCCACTAACTGGAGATATGCAAGCCATGACAGAAATCATTGATGTCAGCAAATAACTAACAGGCAGGTGTACAGCCAAATACTAACTGTGAAGTGAAATCTAGATAAGACTGCAAAATATTAGCATCAAACACTTGTTTGAGAAGCAGAAGGAAGCAGGAGGGTGCATAATGGAGGTTGAGAATGGACACTTAGCCCTTTGCACTTTGAGTCCTCATTCAAGCTGCCCCTGAGAGCTGCCATCTGGGCTACAAAGAGGTGTTGGAAACCTGGAGAAGCTTAGGCACAGCCTTCTGGCTGCCTTCCACATAGAGGTGCAGGAGTCCCACAGTAGTTAACTGGGACCACCCTGCTGGGAACTTCAGGTGTCTCTGCCCCCAGGCAAGGACTCTACTGTGAATGAGGAGAAGCAGAAAACAAAACCTGGCCCTTTCAGCTTCTCTGCTGGTCCCTGGGAGAGGCACAGGGTGCCTGCTGAGCGGAGTGACCTTGAGAAGGTCGAGCAGGCCTCTGAAGCAGTGCAGTGCTACGGGGGCAGGGGAGTGGCGTGAGCCATAAAGGAAATATTGTCTATAAAAGCCCCATTTTCCCTTTCTTCTGGAGCAGGCACAAGGCACTGACTTCATTTTGCATTCAAAAAGCCTGCCTTTGGAAGCACCTTTAAGAACTGCTGCAGGATGCTTGAAGAAACATGTTGGAGGGTCAAACACACATCTCCTTGGGCTTTCTTTCATCTGTCTTAAAAACAAAAATCTCTCCTTTTTTAATCGCCTCCTCCTGTAAAAAGGGCTAATCTTTTGTTAACAGCAGCCTCCCATGGCACAGCATCTCAGCAATTAATACAAGAACGCAAGGAAGAGGCAGGTAGGGAAGGGGGCCTCTAGCCAAACACGAAGAGGGCCCCGGGAGTCAGGAAGGAAGGGTGAAGGATGGGAGAGGGGGGAGCAGGCCACTTTTCCCTAGAACAGGGAGCAAGGGATCACAGCTGCAAGGCAGGCCAGGGACTGGCCTCCGAGAAAAGGTCTTATTGGGTTCAGGGTTTGGTTGCAAGTCTACAAATGTGTCTACAAACTAGTTCTGTCAAGGACGGTGCAGAAGCCAGGTGTGGTGGCTCACACCGGTAATCTCAGCACGTTGTAAGGCTGAGGTAAGTGGATTGCTTGAGGCAAGGAGTTCGAGACCAGCCTGGGCAACACAGCAAGATACCATCTCTACCAAAACTAAAATGAATAAATGAATAAATTAGTCAGGCCTGGTGGTCCATTCCTGTGGTCCCAGCTATATGGATGGAAGCCTAACTTGAATACAGCAGTTTGAAGTTGCAGTGAGCTATGAGTTATGACTGTACCACTGCACTCCAGCCTAGGTGACAGAGTGAGACCCTGTCTCAGAAACAAACAAACAAAACCCCCCCCCAAAAAAAAAAAAAAAAACAGACAAGGATAAGGGAAGGAATTTCAATGGGTCACATCCTCAGGAAGAAGAGTCTTCCTGAGACACTCTGTGATTTCTCACATCAATCTTTTTTTTTTTTTGTAATTATGTGGCCTTTAATAAAGGAATATATCCTTCAAATCTGATGTAAACAAATTGATATTTTCTTTATTTCTGATTAGGGTCTTTGTTTTCAGATTATATTTCTAAAGCAAAATATGCTACTACTCTGCTTAAAACCCATTTATGTCTCATGTTCCATTATTGGAACACTAAGCATGTGGGAGTTATTTATATCTTACTGTTCAAGGTCATCGCCAAGGTCTACTTTCTCACACTGAAAAAATTGCAACCTCAGGCATAAATGGGTTAAAAGTCTTCAAGGATTCCCCATTTTTTTTCTAGGCTAAAACTCCAAACACTACAGCGTTATTTAAGGTTCTTGAGTCCCGAGATCTATAAACCTTTTCACCCTCATTTGCTGCCAGACCCTTATATCACACACTTTTATCTTCATATCCAAGACTTTGGCATATTCTGATGTGGTTTTGTCCCTGGGGGTTCCCACCTGGCAAATCCCCTCTCAATCATTAAAAGTCTGCTAAAATATCACTTTTCTTGTGAAGGCTTCATGGACTCCTCCTGGGGGTTTTAATCATTTTCTCCCAGCTGCTTGTGTGGAAGTCCATGTGCGTCACTTATAACATGCTTATGAAATTGTAATGCAATGATTTGTTTATATGGGTAATTTTAACCTCCAGATTTTTGAAAGCATGGAGAATGGCTTACCCTTCCTTCTAGCACAATGCCTGCTTCCTGGTTGGCACTGAGCACACGTCTAAGCTAAAGATTGCTAAGGATATACCAATGTAAGACAATAATGTACCCTCAACACTCAAAGGTAGGATGAGAAAGAGGAGAAAAAGGCTTCTGGATTACAGTGATTTTATTTCACCAGATGGGACTAAGGCAATGGAGAGAAAAGTCCTCCTAAAGTTCGTAGGTGGGGTCGTGTGTGTGTGTGTGTGTGTGTGTGTGTGTGTGTGTGTGTGTAGCTGAGAGCTGATGAAGCCAATTAATAGTGAGGTGACTGAAGTCTACAATTCTTAGGACTCCTGAAATCAGAGGAAGGTGATATTCTTCTCCCAAACTTGGAGGAGGAAACCCCCAGTGGCCCCAGGTCTCAGTTGTAGGTGGGGATGCCTTTCTGCTCACCATGCCAGATTGGCAGAGCACAAAGAGCATTTCGGGCATATCAGAGCACATGGCTGTCACTTTTTTATGCTTCTTTCCCAATTATGTGTTTGGAACAGAGCCCTGAGGATAGTTTTATGCAGCGAAGGGAACAAAACTATAAGCCGCATTTGTCTTACTTGTGTCTAAAGAGCTGTTGTAAAATCCCTTGCATAGTTAGATCAGAAAACGTAGCTGGGCCTCTCTGTTCTGAAGCCTGGGATTCCTGGACCCAGACTTACTGTGTACCCTGACCCTCCTCCTGGGGACTGAGGCCTGGGTGCCAGCCGGGCAAAGTGTTCTTCAGTGTCAATGCAAATTTCCTTTCAGCATATTGAACCCTAAGAGCTATACATTTTCCTCACCCTTTCCTGTTCTGTGTTAGCCTGGAAACTCCTGCCAGAAGGGATGTGAAAGCTGAGAAGGCAAGAAGAGTATTTGTTTGGGGTTCATGGGCCTATAAGTTCTCACCATGAAACAATGGTGAACTCAGCAGGCTGGGACCTATGAAATTTATCAGGACCAAGCCCGAGGCTCAGCATGTATCATGTTTCGGGGCATTTCATTTCCAAGGAAATGATACCGTGCAGAAGAAAGGAAGGAGCAAGCTAAGGAATGAGATGGGAAAGAAAAGCAAAAGTTGTTTATCTATGTCTTTTCAACCCAAAGCACAGATTTGTGACTCTGATATTCACCTGCGTAATCTCTATCACTTCCATTTTCAGATAATCTAGAATATTAAGACAAAACTGTCCTCCTTTTTCATCCCCCCACCATATCAAATTAGATATTTAGATAACATAGCAAAAGTAAAAGACTTTGTTGATTCCCCCCACGTCATTGACAGTAATGAATTTGTTGCTGTGTGATGTGGTTTATTGACAGCACTCGTGTCTCATCTGCTATCTGTACTTATAAGTACAGTATTGGTGCTTAGCTTGTTGAGTTAATAAAATCTACAAAGTGGTTTTAAAAAATAATATGTACTCTAATGCAATTCTCAGCAAAAGCAACTCTTTATGGGGTGTGCGTGTATGTTTCTTAATCCTCACTAGTTACAAGAAAGGGAAAATATCTGCTTTCCACTCAGTTATTTAAGTGGAGAACTCGACAGTATGAGAACCTTTTGTCATCAACGGTTTTAGATTCTGGGTGGAGCCTGGCCCAGTTACTGAGGTCTCAGGTCAAAGGATAACATTAAACCTTTACTACCTAACAAGACATTATTCTGCCTTGGGGTGAAAATGAGGCAGACCTTCTGTACTCGGTTTTGTGAGGTTCACACAACTCTTTGGTCCCATTCTTGCCTCAACTCCTCCCTTGTGCCTATAGAATAGATAATGGCTGTTCTTTCAAAGGATAGAATCAGGCCCCAGAATAGAGTTGGTGGCACTTTGTAACCTCCTCGGAGAAGTCACGGCTTGCAAAAACATTGTTATCCATGTTAGCGAAGTAATTAAAATGAACTACTCATTTTCCAAAATATTTATGTATTGAAAGCAATTCCAACTGATTGCCTTTAAATAGAATTTTATTCTGTTTCAGTAATAAACAGGAGCGTGCTTCCTTTTGCTTTCTAGAACGCCAGCCCACCCACTGTGGTGAAGACGCCAGAGTGGTGTGAGTTGGGTACAAGTTGGGAAGAGTAATGATCGTTGGCCCAGCCCAACTTTCCAGCCCTGAAAGAGTCCCTTGGCTGCTCTTGTCCTCAGGCCAGAGCCATTTTTTCAGGAGCTTTGGGAAGAGCCACCATTCTGCAGTTACAGTTGGAGTTTTCTCCCCAAGTGGGAATCTTTGTCAGCTCAGTGCTATTTCCTTTATATCACAGTCTGAAAGAACCAGTCGTCTGATTACATTAAGGCAGACACACAAACAGCTGGGTTGCTAAACCTAGGGATGTTATTAAAAATAATAGTGTTTACGGCTGCATTGTCTTTGAAGGTGCAAGTGAGACACATGTTCCTGCCGTGTGGGCAGCAGGTTCCTGGCAGTCCAAACCCTCGGGGACAGGCGGGACTAGTTATAGGGATGAAAAGGCAGAAAAAATGAGTCCACATGGTTACTGTGTTGATCTGGCTGTGAGGAGGACAGGGGACACTGTGAGGACAAGGCCTCCTGTGGCAGGAAGGTGGAGGGAAGGTACAGGAGGAAACTGTGGTAGAGTGGTGGGGACCTGATTCTCAGACCCAGTTTGACCCTAACTAGCTATGTAATTTTGGGCAAGCCTACAACTGAACCTCAATTCATCTGCCTTACCTGTGAACGGATAGATCTTTAAGATTTCTTCCAGCAATGTCTTTCCTGAACTCTCGAGAAAGGATCATACGCAGAGAAAGGGAGGAGCAGGGTGTTCTTGTGAAAAGTGGGACGAAATGAAACAGGTAAACTCTAGAGACACGTGTTAAAGCCTGGCTCTCTCTACCAACTCTGGGAAATGAAGCAAACCAGAGTGCTCTGAAGGCGTGGATTTTTTTTTGAGCAGAGGCTGGAGAGCTGAGGTCTCATCCTTCCCTTTCCAGGACTGAGTGGACAGTCTACCTTGTGCCTTTGCCTCTGGCCTGCCCATTGCTGAGCTTGCCCTCTGCTGGGACCCCAGTCTCTGATCTTTGGGGCCAGTGCTAGAGGCCAGACCCAAGTCTTTCCCATGATGAGTGCTGCTGTGTGCAGATCAGGGCAGCAGGTCCGGGACTGCCACTCCCTCAGACATGTTCTTTCTGATGATCAGGAGCATTTGGGAGTGAATGCAGTCCTTTGGAGGAGGAAGGATCGAGGACAAGACCCTGCGAGGTTCTTTGGATGCATACACCATGGTCTCCCATTCTCTGCTTTGGCTCTTTGCCTGGCATCCCTGGATTTTGCAAGTATCTGCACATGCCTGCTGCCATTGATGGACTGAGGTCCTTAATTGGTTCCCCATTCCTTCTTTAACTTTGTCCAAATCAGCCTGCCTATTTCCCCCATTTATTGATGGGAAGCCCTGCCTTCCCATCAATATACTTGAATTTTTCTAAGTTTTTGCAGGTTCTTTCTAACCCTTCACAGACTTGCATGTTAGTCCTTCCATTGCCAAACAGGGTTGTCTACACAATGCAGTTGCCCAGGTCTTTGGAAAGCAAATTGTGCATTCCTAAGCTCCAAGCCCATCAGATTCCAGTCTCCCCACCTGCTTCTGACTCCTAGTGTGCACAGTCATGATGACTGTGGTGTGCATCAGGGATAAGCCAGGGCAGATTCTTCCCTTGAGACTGATAGGACCATTTATTATTAGCAAATCCAACAGCAGGCCATCTGGAGACATAATAATGGATGGAATTGAATGGGGTTGAGCTGTAATTGTAGACTCTTAAAAAGGATCCTAGGTGGTGACTTTGTAAGTCAGTGGGTTTTGAACTTAAAAAATTAGTGACACCTTTCAAAGAGAATCTCCTCGCAGTGCCCAATATATCAAGCAGATGAAGCGAGTTTGCTCCAGAATAAACTGGGTCGGCCTGATGCCTGGTGTGCCCAGGCTCTTCACAGAAGCTTCTGGAACCCCCTCTGAGCCCTGGGGGGTGAGCACACACTGGATGCTATCCGTCTAAGCTGACAAACTCTTCTCCAGGCAAGGTCATTATGGGAAGTGCTTAGCTAATTTATATCCATATTGCTTGAGAATACAATCATATACCGCATTATTAAGCATAAACAAAATAACTCTAAATCAGTTATTCAGAATTGCACATCTAGTAAAGAGTAGAACAGAAACCAGAACTGTGGGCACCTGACTTTTAGGCCAGGACTCCTTCTCCTAAACCAATAGCCCAGACAGTAGCCTCCTATCACTAGGCACCTGTCAGAAAGCAGATTCCCAGGCTCAACTCCAGACCTACTGGATCTGAAATTGTGGAGGTGGGGCCCAAAAATCTGTATTTTTAGAAGGTCTCCAGGTGATTCTGATGTATGCTGAAGAACAATTGTCAGGGCCTAAACCACGATAACTCTCGAATTTCCCCATTAATTTAGAATTTTCTTAGTGGTATATGGGTGAAAATCTTGCAGATTTTTGCCCTAATTTTTTTTATGTGTTTATTTTGATAGTGGGTACGGGAGGTAGCAGGGAAGATTTAAACCTATGCACAATGTCCTTCAATATTCACTTCGGGAATAAGGTTGTCAGACTTGGCAAATGAAAATACAGAATGTCCAGTTATATTTATTGTTTGGATAAACAATGAAAACTATTTTAGTATGCGTATGCTCCAGACAATATTTGGGACATATTTATGCTAAAAAATAATTTGCTTTTTTATCTGACATTCAAATTTAACTGGGCATCCTGTATTTTATCTGGCAACTATATTTGGTACAGATTATGAATTAGAAAGTTTTCTGTTTTCATGTTTCTTTCTTCCCTTTCTACACCCAAAGCCAGGGACATATCTCAATATTGTGTTCTTATTTCCAGACCCCTTTCTATGTTGGTAAGAGAACCAAAGGGAGAAAGGAATTAGAATGTATGAAGTGGTAAATGAACTTTACCTTCAAGCTCATCATTTTTTACCATCATTATTTCACTTGCACATTTGCTGCATTACAGGAACTGCTGAGTAAGAAGCCAAGAAAATCTTTGTCAATCACATGGTTACCTCTCCCTGACCTCCCTTCTACCCACCAAACACCGTAGCCTGTTTGCCACCTTCAACATTGGCTGATGACTTCTTATTTTCTACTTACTGTGCTTGGAGAGCCAACTAGACTTTACCAGCAAAATCAAGTCCATGTGTATAAGACACAGATAGATGCAATAAACAGACTCAGTCTAAACTTCTGTTGTATGTGGGGGCACAGATGGCGAGCATCTTGGGTGAGGCAAAGAAAGGACCATTGGTCTTACCACAAGATCTTCCAAACAAACTTGAACTTTTAAAATAAGTTGATTTGAAACTCAAAGGAACAGATTTAAAGTCTTGTTTTTGATATAATGTCCTTTTAAATAGAATTAGAATTAAAGAGTGGGTTGGAAGATTGGGAGGAATGTTAGCTGAGAAGTGTAAGTGGAAAAACAGATAAAAATAACTGTTGTTCTCATTATATCCCTTTCTGATCGCCTTTGGTGGTGAAATGATCAGTAGACCTGTTTTCCAGTCTCAGTTCTATTTCGATATTATCATGTAACCTTGGGTGAGTCACAAAGCCTTTCTTATTTTCAATCATTTCATTTGTAGAATGAGAATATTTGTAAAATTAGACAACCTCTAGTTTAATGGTTAATGAATTGTATCATTTTTCTCAGGATCTGCTGAACTCTCAGACCTTTCCATTCATCTGAATGTTAGCTTAAACTCATAGCTATCCCAACAACCTCATGGCAAGCAAAATGACAGCTGATCAAATACCATTTGTTTCATCCATAGGACTGTTCATTAAACACAAAAAATAAGAAATGGCATCTGATAATTTTCTCCCTTACCTTCTACAGTGAAAGCCTACCCAAACTGTGGGTGCAGGACTAACTCTGATAAAATACCGTGTTGGACACAGACCCTTCTGATCCAATTAGTATAACCTGTCTTTGATGTGGAATGCTTTCCTGGCTCCAGAAAAAGTTGTATTTTGTTAGACATTAAGAGACTTGTTATTTAGTATTAGTGGGAAATGGAGAGATAAGTTAGTTGGTCTAGAGCAAACCTGAAGGCAGTGTGAAGCCCTGTAGGTATAGGGAAGGGTCTAGCCCTTAGTTCTGATCTGGTGTTGGGTTATTCTGAATACTGTAAAGTCTCCAGAGAATTTATATTAAGGAAAATTAGAGCTATTGTTCCTGGCTAAAATTATTGATTTAGATGGAAAATGACATGTTCATTATTTTAATTGAGGTGTTCAGTTTGGCAATTTAAGTAAGGGTTGTAAAAATTATCAAGAAAAAGGATCAAAGAACCTAAACTAGCCTAACTCTCCAAAATCCACGTGAACTAGCTCTCTTCACCTAGGAAGATGGGGCCTAGTCCCCAAGAAGGAAGTCAGTCAATGATTTTCTTTCCCTCGATCCATAAGATGCACTGTTAGAAAGTTGTATTTTACGTCTCACCTAGAAGTCTCTCTGGCAGTGTAAGTCTTTTGGAAAACAGTCCATGGTGGAAAGTGTCCTGGGCTTTTGGCAGTCTCCTGACAAGTTTTGTTACAGGTTTCATGTGCTCTTTTAATGGGATTTTTCTCTGAGTTATTGGCAGTCAGAGAGGTTCAGACAACTGGCTGAACAGGAGGCATCATAGGATCATAGAATTGCAGAGCTGGAAGGAGCTTCTGGGCTTGCCATCCAGACAGCAATCATCTTGTCTGAGGTTCAGCTGGGAGGTAGTGAGGCCAGGGTGATTGTATCCAGTCCTTTTTGCCACATGACTAGACTGATGGAGACCTTTAAATGTCAACAAAGCAATTTTGAATGGGATTCAGAGCTCACTAGGAAGCTGGTATCAAAGCTGTGATGTTAGAGGACTCATAGAAACCAAATGCCTTTCTGCATTCCAACGGCAGCATTTTGCATGGGCTGCAGGCTGCGAAAGCATTATCAGCACATCTGCATTTGCAGTGATGCAGGCTGGAAGCTACAGTGCAGAGCTCTGTCACCGCATCTGTGAAGGTCAGACGCCACCTAAAGATATCCAAGCCTCCTTGGTTTCCCATCTTCCACTCACAGGGATTGGTAATGGTTCTTTCAAAGACTGGGCTTTAAGCAAGTGAGAGCAGGTAGAGAGGGAACAAACACCTTGTCTGGGCTCCCCCACAGCATGCGAATGCAGAGCAAGTGCGGGAGGCTGGCGCAGGGATTAGGAGCACCGTGATTACATTGGCCTCGAAAGCCCACGCCTCCACTCACAGACCAGACGTGATTATGTTCCTGTTTGTCTCTGTGCAAAGCCAACTACTTATACCCTGGCAGGAGTCACTGTAGAGGTTAGGAGAGATAAAACCAAAACAGAGATTTCCCTGGTCAGTCTATTGATTCTCTATTAAATTGCAAGAAACCAAAACAGATCACCAAGGTTTTGTCTGTCTGCTGATATTTGTGTATCATATGTGTGCAAACAAAGTCTCAGAGCCAGGAGGCCTGTACTCCACACCAAATCTCTTGTGCATTAAAATCAGGGCGGGGCCTCATGAACACTTCACCCTTCATTCTTTCGTTGCCAAATGGGGAGAGATAATCACCAAGGTATGCACTTACAAGACCAGTTTACAGAGACCTCACAAGTCAAGGTGAGTCAAGCATCTCCCTTAGGTAAGCTTTCACAGATCCACCCATCTGCACATTTACCTACCCAGGCATCTATCTGTTTATTCATTTATCCATCCCTCAAACAGGTGGCTCAATCTACCATGAACTGGGCACTGAGCTGAGGCTAAATATACATTGGTTAACAACAACAACAACAAAAACACGGTAACAACAAAAAACACACCTGGGCTTTGTCCTTGCTATTATTTTATAGTCTAGTAGGGGAAGTCCAGTCCTCAGTCCTAGAGAGAACAGCTAAACTGCTGGTAAGTCATCTGCCTGATTTTCTTACTTTTTATGTGTATGAAAATCTGTTATTAGATGCAAGTAGATTGGTGAGTACTATGACAGCGCACATGATGAAATAAGGGAGAATAAGACAGGGGTAGAGGGAGATTTCCATAGGTAGAATGATCCAGAGAAGGGCTTCTGAAGGGAGGACACCTAGGCTGAGGCCTGAAGGATGAGAAGGGACCAGGGATGAAAGAGCAGGCAGAAGAGCCTTTCAGGCAGAGGGAGCAGAATGAGGGAGGTGGTGAGGTGGGAATAGCTCAGCATGTTTCAGGGGACTGAAAGAAGCCATCATGGCTGGGCTGGGTAGGTGAGGGAGAGTGGAACGGAATGAAAGGGAAGGGGACAGAACCACGTCATGCAGGGGGTTAAAGGCCATAATAAAAACTTGGATTTCAATTTAAGTGCAATGGCAAGACATTGGAGGGAGGGGATGGAGGTATAAAGGACTCTTTGAGCTACTGTGTCCAGAGGAAATTGGAGGAGGACAGTAGAAGACATGGGGAGGCCATCACCGTCGACTAAGGTAGAAATGCTGGTGGTTTGGACTAGAGTGAGTGGACTAGAGTGACTACCCCCACCATTTTTGGAGCACTCAGCCTGAGCCATCTGTGCCCGGGAATGCTGTTGGAGGATTCTGCTAGGCAGCTGTCATCAACCTGCCCCTTCCTCTGGTTGTTGGTGTTGGGTGATCAGTACCAGGTACTGTGTCCTGCTCTCATGTAGCAATTGCTCAATGGCATTTCGTAAGTGATGGTATAGTAGGCTGGATAATGAGGGACCATGAGTCCCTAAAGGTGCCTAGGCCTAGTCTCTGGGACCTGCAAACAAGACAGCTCCGATGGAAAAGAGACTTTGCTGATTCGGTTAAGAATCCTTAGAGGGAGAGTTATCCTGGATTACCCAGATGAGCCTGATGCAGTGGCAAAGGTCCTTATAAGATGGAGGCAAAGTGAAAGGCAGGAGCAGGAGACATGATGATGGGAGAAAGAAGCTGGACAGATGCGATGAGGGGCCATGAGTCAAAGCCTGCAGGCAGCCTCTAGAGGCTGAGAAAGGGAGGAAACAGACTGTTTTAGAACCTGCAGGAAGAACCAGCCCCACGACACCTTGACGTTAGCCTAGGGAGACTGCTTTGGGCCTCAGCATTCTAGGACCATAAGATCATAGATTTATGTTGTTTTAGGCCACCAAGTTTGTGGTGATCTGTTACAGCAGCAACAGGAAACTAGCATAGACAGCAATGCTGAGTAAATTGTGGAGGTTCAAAGCCCTCTTCACTGGCAGGACCTTTCTCTTCACCTCCAAACCTCCATGTTCCAGACCCACTGGGAGGTGGAGACTGACTCCCATTCTGATGCATCCCTGGCTCACTCTCCTCTGCAGAGCAGCCATTGAGGGAATTCAAGACATGGGCTTCTGGAATTGCGTGGGCTCAGGAGACATAACTCAGAAAAGCAAACAAAAATGCATTTGTTTCCTTTCTTTTCTTTTTTATAAAAGTTCATTTTAGTAAGTCTGGGGAACAACGGTGAGAATCTTGTATCTTTAGAACCAGCATTTACTGGCAAATGCCTTGTCCAGTTCTCGTCTATGTTGTAACGGTTCTCTGCTCCACACAGACCACACTCTGGAGCTTCCCACCCATTCTCTGTCCTTGGCTCTTTCTCCCTTGCCCTCTCATCTCTTTCTCCAGTCTGTCTCCATCCTGAGCAGATGGAGCGTCCACCCCTTAGACCTGGAGCCCAGCACACAGGCCCCTGGGAGTATGGATGGGCTGGAAGCTTGAAGAGAATTCTACCCATTGGGAGGAGCATGCCAACTTATTAACTGCACCTTAACTTCAAGAAATTATGCATTTGCCCTGAGATCAGCATGTCCTGTATCTGGCAGCAGCTCCTCACCTGGAGCAGAGGAAATGGCTGACTCTTGTGCTTCCTGCCCTGGATGAGCAAAGGCCCTTGGCAAATATTTTTTCTGTGAAGCGACAGAGTTCACCCGTGCAAGAGAGGACAGAGGCATCAAGAAAGATTTCCAATCATGCCTGTGCATGGCCTTTCTCCTGCCTGGTGGCCACTGTGCAGCCCTGCCTGGGGGGTAGAGAAGGCATTGGAGGGGTACTGAAGGTTCTTTTGGATCCTTTGACCTTTTCCCACATAGACTCTTTTTTGATACCAAGACTAATGATCTGGTAACCCTTTAGAAAACCTCCCAGAACAGGGACTTAATTAGGACTCATTTATAGGAAGCTACTGCATATGCAGTTCCAGTCGGTCTCCCTAAGGGCCCACAGAGGAGATGACAGGGAGGTGACGTGGGTCAAGATTTAGACTCTCCCTTTCTCAGAACTGTCTCCTGTATCCTACCTGGTTCATGCTTCCCATGCTGCACCTCAAATTTTAAACAAAGCAACTGCTGACTAACCTACACATCTTTATTAAGAACTACCCACCTTAGCCTAGGGAGATGCATATTTAGCATTGTGATTATTTGGGGTTAGCTATTTTCTTCTCCTTATGAATACACATGAGGATTTTCCTTTTTCTCGTAACTTTGTTATAGTGGCTGCCTCGCTAATAAGGGTTGTGCCTGTAAATGCATTTTACTTCCATAATTACTGGGGGGATTTACACGCTCTCTGGAGATATTAACTGTTCCGATGTCCTGTGAGTAGGCAGTAGTCAGGAGCACAAGCCCGTGAAGAATCCGTGGATGGAATAACACTGAGAGTTTGCAAGTTCAAATCTGAGCCCCGCATTTTGTCCACAATGTCGTTAACTTGAGGGGGTGTGGTCTATTTTGTCTGAGCACAGGAGAGCTCAGGATTCTGACAGGCTGTTGCAGGGATAGCTGGGACAGCTGAGAACAGTCACATTTTAATGTTTCAGAATATTTCAGAACTTGATGCCTGGCCAATTCCAATCTGCTGCCTGCCTTCTTCCTCCTCTGCCAGATTCTCCATCACACTCTCACCGGGGTCTGAATGTATATCTCCTCCCCATAACGTTTCCCACCTTCAGTCCTGTTACAGAATATTACCACTGGAACCAGGTGCTTGGAAGTCAGTATTAGGTTGAGACGTGGCTGTCACATACCTGAGTCTTTAAGGGAGCCATTAGTTTTTGATCAGGTGCAAATTAAGTAGAAAATCAGGAGCAGCAAAGTCCTTCTGGAATCTGCTCTGTGACAAATTTCTTGGGCAAATCTCAGAATCCCCCAAATTAACAAGCATCTTCTAAAGTAAATGGGGCTCTCCTCCCTCCTCCAGATCATACAGAACTTGAGCACTCCTGGACAACTCTCTGGGCAGGAAATTGTATGAGAGCACTCTTCCCTCTCCCGCCCTTCCAAGGAATGTACACCAGTATAAATCAAGACATCAGCATGCAGGAAGTCATTGCAGATGGCTAATTTTACTTCTTCCTCCTACACTTCAAATTCACTTGCTTATTTGATGCATTTTACATGTGAGATTTATTTTCCCTTCTAAATTTTAAATAGTTGTCGGATATTGAAGGAATCATCAGCTTAAGATCGGGGACTATATATCTTCCTGTTCTTGTTTCTACTTTATAACCATGAATGAAGTAGTCTGCAAACAGAAAATAATCAATAACAAGATCTACTTTTGCTGAGCATTTATTATGTGCCAGAAATTGTATTAGGCAGCACTACATCTCTGCTACACAAAGTGTGGTGCTGGGACTATCAGCATTTTCATCACATGGGAGCTTTTTAGAAAGGCAGACTCTCAGGCCCCACCTCAGAGTTGAACAAGAGTCAACATTTGAACATGATCCTTAGATTATACATATGCACATTGTGGCTTCAAAGGTGCTGCTTTGCGTCCTTTCATTTATTACTTAGAATAACTTTAACAGGTAGGACCTATTGCACCACTTTATAGATGAGAAAACTGAGGCTCAGAAAAATTTAAAAAGTTGCTTAAGGTCTCACCAACTAAGTGTCAGATAGGGGATTTAAATTAAATTTTCTCTTTATCCATATTCCATGCCTTTCCAGTTCTGCTATGATGAGTTAGAGGACAATCCATTCATAGTAAAGGTTCAGCACCCCTCCAGATAACTGGGTTCTCTAAGTTTTGAAGTTTTCTAGAACAGGGCTGATGTCGGTGAAATGTTTAAAGGTATGGACCAGTAGGACCTCCATCAGTGTGTGCGGTTCATTTATTCACTCATGCAAAACATGTTATTGTTGCTGAGCTTATATCGGTACCTGGTGGCATATAGGTGCTTCCAGGGGCACAAAGTCGACTACAGGCCTTGGCACTTGCCTGGATGTCTGTTGCTGGCAGTTGTGAAAAGGCCAGCAGCCCAGAGACCACGAGTGCTTTCTGATGTCAACTCAGAATCCACCAAAGTGTCAGGCTGCCCGGAGGTCAACAAATCCAAACTGACTTGCAGGTAATAAAGTATCTGGTTCTATCTGCATTGCTGGTCAGGGTGTAGCACCTTCCACCTCTTATCTAGGAAGGGAATTGTAGACAGCAATTCCAATGAAGTCAGCAGCCAGACTCTGCATCCAGCGCACATGTTTTATAAGTAGGGTGTCTCCATTTTCCCAAGGCTTCTCCAGGAGGAGGCTATAAGTGGTGCCCACCTGACCAGCTGGTCGGGGAGGTATCCCTGTACATTTAACTTCCACTTCCCACTCCCTCCTGAGTGGAGTGAGCTTAAAGCTGCCATGCAAATAAACTCTAATGGCTTTCTTCTTGCAGTTACGTTATTAGGCATTTCTTTGACTGGCGTTATGATGATAAATGAAAAATGCTTTGCACCATTACATCAAGCACTAATGCAGAATAGGAAGGATTTCTGCTCTCTCACTTTTTTTTTGAGGAAAGAAAGGAAAGAGAGAAAATAGCAGATGGGAAATCAATTGGATCCCTATGTCCTGCTAAGGTATTTGCATACAGGCCTGAGTAGAGGCTGCCAGGATCTCAGTACCACTCACATTGCACCGGAGACAGGGTCTGTGTTTCTCCCTTGCCTGCTCTGTACTGCAAAGGCTATGCCAGCCTGAATTTCAGTTTCTAGGGGATGTACGAACCACTTAGACCCATTTGACAGGCAGGTAAAACTGAGTTATGGACCTTCCTCAAGTTATTACAGATAAATGCATGGAGTATCTGATTAACCATGAACCAGCATGTTTATCTCAGCAGGAACATGCTGATAAGTTACTGTATAATCTGCAATTGCTTAGCTATTTTTTTTTTTTTTTTTTTTTTGAGACAGTCTCACTCAGTCACCAGGTGCCAGGCTGGAGTGCAGTGGCGCGACCTTGGCTCACTGCAACCTCCGCTGCCCGGGTTCAAGCATTCTCCTGCTTCAGCCTCCCGAGTAGCTGGGACTACAGGCGCACGCCACCACGCCCAGCTAATTTTTTTGTATTTTTAGTAGAGACGGGGTTTCACCATGTTGCCCAGGATGGTCTGGATCTCTTGACCTCGTGATCCGCCCGCCTCGGCCTCCCAAAGTGCTGGGATTACAGGCGTGAGCCACCGCGCCCGGCCCGCTTAGCTATTTTTTTAAAACTTCTTATTCTTCGTATGTTTATCATATCAAATTAAATGCACTTAGTTGTTAAGATCATTAGACTGAGAGGGGGAAAAGCCTGTGCAGCTCTAATTTTCTCCCTGTCTTCAAACCTTCGGTAAGTCACTTAACCTTTCTGGGACTCAGTTGTCTCTCTCACTCTCTCTCTTTTTTTGTTTTTTTGTTTTTTTGTTTTTTGAGACAGAGTCTTGCTCTATCACCCAGGCTGGAGTGTAGTGCGTGATCTCAGCTCACTGAAACCTTCACCTCCTGGGTTCAAGTGATTCTCCTGCCTCAGCCTCCCAAGTAGCTGGGATTACAGGTGCCTGCCACCACAACTGGCTATTTTTTTGAATTTTTAGCAGAGACAGGGTTTCACCATGTTGGCCAAGCTGGTTTCGAACTCCTGACCTCAAGTGATCTACCTGACTCAGCCTCCCAAAATGCTGGGATTACAGGTGTGAGCCACCACACCCAGCTAGTTGTCTCATTTTTAATGTGATATGTGATATTTCTTGGGGTGTTTAATTGTTTGTTTTTTGTTTAGGAGGGCTGAGAAATAATTTAAATGAAATAACTTATGTGCAAGGTTCTGTACAATCTAAGGCCATAGTTTCCCAAAAACATCCTGTAGCTCCTCCTGAGAGTTACAAACTTTCACATCTAAACAGTTCAGCTTCAGGTGCCTCAATCAATAGCTGCTCTTTGATGTTAAGCCTCAAAAACGCTAAAGTAAATAATATACACATTAAAAGCCCAACAACATGATAAGGAGAATTTAGAACTCTGAGAGAGGAAAGAGTCCAAAGCCTTCCCTGAAACTAGGGTCGAATACTGCCTATCCTCCACAATCACTAAAACAACGTGTTGATAAGACACAGGGAAGTTCATGGTTTCCTGCGCTAAGGAAAGCCCCACACCTGCATAGTATCAGTAGTGCCTTTGAAGGAAAAGGGCAAAGCAGACCCAGTTACAAGCCTTTGAAGCCTGGCTTAAGGCAAGTCTCTCAATGCAAGAGCTAGGGAGGGGGCTGATCAGTATCCATGGGAATCATGATGTAATCATGTAGGGTCACTGAATATAAAGAGTCTGGGGGTAGAAGCTGTCCTTTAATTTTTTCTTTTTTGGAAGCTTAATGGGTCTTTCAGGAAGTTCTTGGGAGGAACAATAAAGTTATTTGCAACTCTTGTCTTCCTGGAGAATAGTAGAGTTGTGTTGAGGAAGACAGTAAAATAGCCCAGACTTAACATAGCCAGTAATGTGTGCAGAAAAGCTTGGACTCTCAACAGGTGAGACCTGAGGCTGATAATGGCGGGGACGCTTTCTGGAGGAGGTGACCAATGGCCTCACCTGCTGGGAGATTGCCAGTGTCCTACCTTGGGAGGCATCACTGAGGTCCTGGGGGTCTTTGGGGCATATGCCTCAAGCTCCTTGTTCTTATTAAGCCAAGAGGTCATCTTTCCCCTTCAGATTCTTCTCGACCTTCCTGAAGACTTAGTGGCATAATCTGGGTGTCAGGATGAAGTCTGGGACTGAGAGTGCACATCCCTGATTCGATACACGCGTTTCTTTGTGGACCCCTTGAGTGAGGAGGACAGAAGTCCTGCTCCAGGACAGCGGTGGGAAGGGTGGCAGCATGGGGGTTAAGAGCCATGGGAAACCAGTGCATTCTCGAAAGGGCATGACCCTGAGCTCCTCTGCACACCCAAGGAACCCTGCTTTTAGCTCAGAGGAGCCCCATATGCAGCGGAGAATTCCTCTGCTACCAGCCTCTAAGAAGTCGTAGTGAGCAACTGTGAATAAAAAACAATTAAATTTGCTAAAGGTCTGCGAAATCAGATCTAATCTCTTTGGGGACTTGGAAAAAACAAGCAAACAAAAGAGCTGAGTTATCGATTGCTGTATTTCAGCGGCTCTTAATCTGAAATGAAATCAGCCCCCGGCTAGGACCCAAAGGCCAGAGACCCTGATATCCATTCTGCTCTTGTCGGGAGGCCCACCTGTCAGAGCCTGAACTCCTGCTCAAGAGCTAAATTAGTAGGCAAGTGGCAGGTTGTAGAGAGCTGCTGCCATTGGGCTTTGGGCTTTCTTGGGGCATAAAAGGCGGAGGAAGAGCTGGCATATTTTTTTAAGTGTAAAGCAGTGGAATAAATTGAGTTCACCAGGTCAACATGCCTCCTCCCCTATCCACAGAAGCACCTCACCCAACCAGCAGTGCTTTCTCTCCAGCCTTGGATCTCCCTTTTATGAGATGCTGTCACTCTATTATCCTCCCCCCAAGTTGGTCTTTACCCCTTTGACCTTCAGAGGTGGAGAGGGCAGGAGGGCAATGGGCCTGTGGTCAGGGGCATGCCAGGAAGGAGAAGGAGGCTGACCTTGAATAAACTACATATGTAGCTGTCCTGAGTCAGGTTGCATCTGGGATGCAAAGGGAGGTAGCAGCAGTCTCGCTAGGGCTGTTCAGCCCAGAAGCAGAAGACCAGCACCTAAGATGTCAAGGTAAGCAATTTGGGGATGCTTTCTTCTGTGGATATGTAGAATTGTCAGAAAGACCATAGCATATTCCCTGAAGCAAACCCAATAAAATTGGGTTAAGAAATGTGAATCTTTAGGCATTAACTGTGAAAACATCTAGTAGATAAGTCAGAATGTCTTAAAAATGACAACTTCTCTTACCAATATATTTATGCTGAGAAAAAAAAAAAATATGTATAGCTTCTCAGTTTACCTTCTCTGATCCAGGGACAAGGAAGAAGAATATGACCAATATCTCTTCTTAATAAGACTTCTCGAACTCTATACTCTCCGGAAAACCATGAAGGGATTTACCTCACAGGGTGGACAAATCTGAAAACCTTCTAAATAAGAGTTTAAAATTCCCATTTCACAGTAAATGAGATTGGGCCTTCCTTAATGCCTCCTGTCCCTCGGTGTTCTATCTGCACTTCCCTACAC
Organism: Ateles fusciceps; assembly: GCA_036589455.1. NCBI lineage: Eukaryota > Metazoa > Chordata > Mammalia > Primates > Atelidae > Ateles > Ateles fusciceps. The sequence goes on along the minus strand of JAZHEH010003296.1, from coordinate 3,542,621 downwards.
TACCTGCACTACCTGATGTCTTAGCTAAATTTCTTGAAAGTGGGCCTCTAAGTGTTCAGTTACCAGGTATTACACAGTTCACTGCAAATCAGCTTCTATCATGACACCTGTCAAGGTCAACCATGACCTTACCATCGACTCATCTTTTCATTTCTTCAACGCAGTTCCTTTGAAGGGTTGGCGTGATGGACTTCCATCCTTGAAGTGCTTCGCAATCTTGACCCCCAGGTCACTGCATTCTTCCACTCCTCCTTCTGCCTCCGTGACTACTCATGTGTGCTTTTCTTCCTTTCTCTGAGTTAATATCTACATTTGTTGAAGTTTCATCCTTGTCTCTGTTTTACATGTCCACCTACCATCTGGGTGATCCCTTCATTCCATGACTTCTACTCTGAATTTCACAAAGATGACTCTGAAACTTATATCTTTTGCCAGATCTCTCCCCAAGGATCTAGGTTCATATTTCCACCTACCCATAAAACATGTGAAATTGACTATGCAAGAGGCCTCTCAAACTCAGTATGTAGAATACCATCTTCTCAAACCATCTCCTCCCCCCTGATGTTTTTATTGTAATCAATAGCATCTCATCCACCTGGCAGCCCAAGCTGGAACTGGTAGTACGCCTGTCATTCTTCTCTCTGCCCACCTCCTGGTAAACTCACACTCCTTTGCTGAGCATGTGCACATCACTGGAAGTTGGCCAAACCTGCCTTTCCAGGCTGCACCTGCATCCAACCTGGGCCAGTTTTCTACTCTTGCATATTTCCTCCCTACTTCTTGATTTCTCTACACATATCCACTATGTGTGGCCTCTTTCCCCTTCCATACCCCCCAGTGCCTTATCCTATGAGACCTGCTTTGGATGGCAGCCCTCTTGCATGTCCTCTCTTTTCTCCTCGATGGACCTGGCCACCTCCTCATGGGCACTGCCTCACGACATGCTTCCCCCGTCCATGTGTCTCACTGTGTGTGACACATCTGTCCTCACCCCCTAGACTTCCGGAGAGAACAGAAAGAGATTAATGCTTTAATCTTTGTATCATTTCAACCTCTTAGCAAAGTTTCTGACACATAGTAGAGCCTGAAAAATTCTGGCCTGGTAAATGAATAAATGTTTGGATTAGAAATAAATTCTGGGCACGATGGCTCACACCTGTAATCTCAGCACTTTGGGAGGCCAAGGTGGGTGGATCCCTTGAGGTCAGGAGTTCAAAACCAGCCTGGCCAACATAGTAAAATCCCATGTCTACTAAAAATACAAAAAAAAAAAAAAAAAAAAAAAAAAAAAAGAGCCAGCCATGGTGGTGGGTGCCTGTAATCCCAGCTACTTGGGAGGCTAAAGCAGGAAAATTGTTTGAACCCAGGAGGTGGAGGCCGAGATCGTGCCACTGCACTCCAGCCTGGGTGACAGAGTGAGACTCTGACTCAAAATGAATAAATAAATTCTGCTTCAGACCGTAAAGGTATATATGGTTCTGCCACAGAGCCCTCACCTGAGAACCTGGAAGATGGTGATTCTTTGTGTATGATTTTTAAGGAATTGAGGGATGGTGACAAGGATAATTAAAAATGAACATTGTGATTTCCTAAGCCTCTCGGAGAGAGATGACAAGGGAGAGGGGTAGTTGCCTTGTAAAAGAGTTCAAAGAGCATAGAAGAAATGGAGAACAGCCGGGCTTTCCCTTTCTTCACAATGTGAGCAAGGACCCCGCCCAGCCTCATGGTTCTATTTATAAATAGGGACAAGATACCCGCTCTACAAGGTTGTTTAGAGAACTCAGTGAATGCCCTAAGTGTTTTCACAGTCATTTAGGAGCCCAGATTTGAGTGCCATTACTTTTTAGAGTAATCATCTGTGATGCTAATGATAATGATGCTTATGAAAAAAATACGAATAATAAGGACAAAAAGTGACACACAAATAAATAGCTGCATAAGTCACATAGGATTGTGGAAACAAATGAAAATACCGGAGAACACCAGAGCCACTTAACTTGACAACTCTGGTGTTTCCATATATGCTATTTGAACACATCCAGCTGGGGGTCTCTCATGTAAATTAATGATAAAGAATGCATTTTTGTCTCGTCTCCATATCCCTAGGATTTTCTGCTCACACAGTATTGCACTAATGTGCATATTCAGTAGGATTTACAATGCAATTATGAATTCATGCCATATACCTTTCTTGGTCTCCTGAAATAGCTTGCATTTCCTTCAGATGTGTCCCAGGGTACTCTGATCTTACCCTTCTTATGGCACCGACATTGTAATTGTTGGTTTACTTCTCCGTCTGTCCCAAATATTATTTGAGCTTTAGGACAGGAACTGCATCTTGCTCAGTATACTCCTGTTCCCTAGTGTAGAATGAAGCACTTAAGTTGTGCTCCAAAGCTATTCGCTGGCCTTTACTCACTCATTAAATACCTATTTGTGGAGTGACGGTCACTGTGCTGGGCGCTGGGATGTGGCAGCGCTGGCCATATTCACTCACAAGACTGTAGCTGGGCGGGGATTGGTCATACAAAGTTATTTAATTAACACTGTAATAATTGCAATAAAACAAAAATACGACATGCTTAAGGAATGTACAAGGGTCCCGACCATGTGTAAGGGCATAGGATAGGCTTCTTTGAGAAAATTATATCTTTAAACTACAAAGAAGAGTTATTCATAAAAACAGTTCCAGGGATGGGCGTGGTGCTAGGTGGGTGAGAGGAAAAATCCAGAATGAGAGAAGAGAAGAAAGTCTAGGATGGGAAGGTGTGGGGACAATTGTGACTGCAACACACCTGAGACCCAGGCAGGTGCTTGCTTTCTCCAGGTCCCAAGTCAATTAATAGCATAATAAGGACTGGAATCCACAGCTTTTCTCCCCAGCCATACTATATACAGCTGTGGCCAGGAAAATGAAAGGAAGCCTTGAGCGATGTGAGAGTGACAGTGGGCAGAGATCCAGACTGATTACACAAAGGGAAGAGGCAAGTTCACCCTGAAAGTCACGTCATGTTTGGGGCACTCCCTGCTTCCTGAGCTCTGGTGCCTGTCCTGCACCTCATCACAGCACATCAGCAGAGCTGACAGGTCCCCTGCCCTCCACCATGGGCCAGGTCTGTTTTCCTCTTTTGGAAGGTCTCTCTGCAGGCTACAGGGACCAGGACCTTCTGGGCCACACAGCTTGAATGACCTGCTTTTCCTGAATGCTCTCTCCTGGCAGCATTCTGTGGGCTGCTGCCCTAATAGCCTGTCTCCCCCCCACAGGCCCCAAACTTGTTACTGGATCATAGTTAGCATCTTCCCCACCCACCAGCCTGTCCCCCGAGGGACTGCCGTCTCCTGCAAGCTGTAGGGAGATATGCTATGGTGATTCATATTAGCTTGATTTGCAGCCGTTCCACACAGTGTCGCAGAGACCTGCAAAATCCCCATAGTCTTGATTAGATTTGCCTTTTGCTGTTTATCAGTGGTACCTGTCTATTTTTATAGCCACCCTTCAGCCAAATTCAGGATTGCAGCTTTCACAACGGGAATCATTCCCTGGTAGTGTGCATCTCTCATTTGGGTGTCTTGTGGGCAGCGGAGAGGAGAGGAAAGCAAAAGAATGCCGAGGGAAACGTATTCAGCATTGTGAGGGCTGCTTTTCTGGGGTGGGAACGGGCCCTTGGCATTCTCTTCCTGGCCAAAACACCACCCTCCCTAGACCCTCCACATACTCACAGTTGAGTTGGTGGGTGGACAAGACGACAGGCAGATGAGACAAAATATACCACTAAGCACATTCACAAGATGCCAGAATCACTAGGCAGAACGCCAAGTTGTCCTCTTACCCAGCCCCCACCTCTGCAACTCATAAGAGAGGAGCCAGGCCAGTGATCTGCTTACCTGCCTCCCCTCCATAAGCAAGAAGCTCTGGGCAGCAGAGACTCTCGTGCTCGTGAGCCATCCTCAGTGCCCTGTGTGACTGGCCCAACATCACTAACAACTGCAGTAAATATTTACTGTCTCATCTGATGCTCACAACCACCCTGGATCTGGATAAAGTCATTTTGGTTTATATGCCCATTTCACAGATGGAGAAGTGTACCTCTCAAGGTTACACAGAGCCTGGAGCCAAGCGTTCATCTCCTGATGCCACAGCCACTGGGTGAGGGTCTCCTTGTTACCCATCCCAGCTCCCAGGGAGTTTCCACACAGTCCAGCAAAGAATCCCACTCCCCCACCCCCTCCCCATCAGACAGTCCCTCACCCCCAACCACCACCCAAACTTCCCTGTTTGAAGTGGTAGAAGGAGGGGGTGATAAAAGGTATGCACAAAGTAAAGTTTCAAGAATAAAACATTCTTATATTTGATGATTCCTATTTGATGAATTAAACAATGTTTAATGAATGCAGGAAGTTCTGAACCAACCTAAAGTGGAGGGAAGATTTAGCCCTCTGCACTTCCAAGACCTCATCTTTGTCCTGTGTGAATTCTTAACCATTCACAGCAAAATCATAGAGAGGGGGAGCGCTACATTCCACCCTAGAAGAGAATGCCATTGTTGACATGGGAAGAGGGTTCTCAAGAAGGGCTTGGAGGTAGGCAAGCTCATTCGTTCTTTATTCTCTGCCAGTCCCTGAGGAAATAAGGACTGACAACAAGTTCTATCCCTTCATGAACTCTATAGTTTAGTGAGGGAGACAGATATTAAGTAAATAATTATCTCATTGCAAATTGTGGTAAGTGCTCAGGAGAGCAAGTTCCTGTGTGAGAAACTGACAGAGGACCTTCTTTACATTGGAGGGTGTTGGGGAAGACACCTTTGAGGAAGTGACAGTCAACCTGAGATGACAAAGATCAATGCTGCCTGGTTGAATGCAGTTAATGAATTGTTCAAGACCACATAGCAGGACAACTGAGACACAGTACAGTGGGGCTGGGGGGACTAGGGGTCAGAGGAACTCAAGTCTGCAACTTTAAAAATCATGTACTTTTTGTGAAAATAATTAAATATCAATGGAACCACAAGTGTAATTTTAAAAAGAAAATTGGCTTTACTCTCCTCATCCAAGAATTCCATTCTCCAAAGGCAACCATATTCAGCTCTTACCTGTTTATTTGGATATTTACTTCCAGATTTCTAAGTAACATCCTTATAGCGTTACTTCATAAGTTCTAGACGTTGATCTACTACAAAAGATGAAGATTTGGCATTCTTAAACCTCTCCCATCACATTTACTTCTTCCATTTTCCTAACACATAGTTTTATATGACAGTTGTTGCTTGAATCAATTGTCAGTATTCAAATTATAAATATTAATGCAAATAAAAACAAGTGAATTATGATTGCATTTACTTTTCTATACAACCTTCTGTTTTTCCTAGAGTTACATATTTTCTGTGTGAGGATGTCTATTTTCTCCCCCTCAATTTTCCCATTTTTCTTCTGCCATCCGGAGCTCCCACCACTATTATCCAGACCTCACTCCTATTTTGGAATCCCTGCCTCTGGGGGGATTACTCCAAAGTATAAGCAACTTGTTTCACATATGATTGTTAGTTTGGTTGGGTACACATTTCTCTCAGAGCAGTTTTCCTTCAGAATGTCCTCAATATTCTCTAACTTCCATGGTGGCTCTTTGGAAATTTGCTACTCTGATTCCTACATCTTTGTATGAGTTCTATATATTTTTTTTCCCTTAGGAAGATTTTAGACCACTCTTTTTAATCCCTGCTATTTTAGAGTTTCCTTAGGTATACAATGTCTTGATATAGGTTTTTAAAAAGAAAAACTAGTCTCCTGTGTACTTAATACGTTTCTTTGCTATCAGTTTTGAAAATGTATTTGGTGCTATTTGTTAATGTTCTCCTCTTTTTCTCTTTTCTTTCTGACAGTTTTTAAATGGATATTTTATTATTTTCTATCATTTGTATTTTCTTTTTTTTTTAATTGTACTTTATGTTCTGGGATACATGTGCCGATCATGCAGGATTGTTGCATAGGTACATACATGGCAAGGTGGTTTGCTGTCTTCATCCCACTATCACCTATATCTGGTATTTCTCCCCCTCATTATCCCTCCCCACCCTCCCCACCCCTGCTGTCCCTCCCCTAGCCCCACCACCACCCACTGACCTCAGTGTGTGATGCTCCCCTCCCTGTGTCCACGTGTTCTAATTGTTCAACACTCGCCTATGAGTGATAACATATGGTGTTTGCTTTTCTATTCTTGTGTCAGTTTGTTGAGAATTATGGTTTCCAGATTCATCAATGTCCATATGAAGGACATGAACTCATCGTTTTTTATGGCTGCATAGTATTCCATGGTGCATATGTTTTTGTTCTGTTTTCTAGGAGAGTTCTCCAACTTTATCCTCCTATATGTAATGTTCCTTAAAATTTTTTAACCTATAACTTCTTTTAATTTCTCAGAGTTCTTCATTATTCTTTGCTTATTGTTGTTTATTTATTTTTCTGTTGAGAGGTGAGTGCTAAAAAGCCCTTAGGAAGCTCTATACATGAGTTTGTTGACTAGAGGGCTTCTCTTTAAATTAATCAGGTGAGGAGCTACACATTTTAGTGAAGAGCCCTCAAGTGTCAGTAATTTTTTTCTGTATTCTTGTGGGTGCCTTTTTCAGAGAAAACTCTTTCAATCTGCTTAAGTTTCTCCTTCTCTGACGCTACTATGCTTTGTTATGAAGTGGTTCTCAGTCTTGGATATGCATCAGAATCCCTGGGAAGCTTGGGACAACACAGCCTGTGGGACCCTGGCCCCTTCCGAGTTTCTGATTCTGCAGGTGTGGGATGGGCCCCTGAAAGTGCATCTCTAACAAGTTCCTGGGTGATGTTGCTGCTGCTGGTTTGGGAACCACATTTTTGAAAACCCTTGCTCTGGAGAATAAGCTCTGTATCTCTTCCCAGCAGAGCAGTCTAGTTCTCAGTTCCACTGAGGAGTGAGGGAATGTAACTCTTTCTCATAGAGACTTTCAACAGTCATCTTGTTGTTGTGTGTCACCCCTCACCACACCCTCCATAAAAACATAGTGTCACACATTAAAGCCCATGTCTGGGAGTTTGCAGCCAGAATCAGCTTGCTTCTCCTCCCCCAGGCACTTCAGCTTTTGCTTTCCCCACTCTGCTGAATCAGTTACCATTCATTCATCTGCTTTCCATCCTATACAATTTGCCAACATGTTTCATCTGCTGATGTTTTCTCTCATTTTATTTGTCTATATGGTTTTTTTTAAACCATCGTTTTAAAGCGGTATTGGGAGGAAGTAGAAGTTAACCCAGTTCTTCAGGCCACTGTAATTAGTCATGTCAGGAATTATTTTGATTGCAAGGCATTGTCTTTCTTTCCTATATTAAGCACAGCTCTTTTTGGTCATGCAGTTAGAATGAGCTGATGCGTCTCCAACCAAAGCCCAGAGACCATGAATGTGCCATTATCCTAATCATGCAAAGCACTCTCATTTCTATTCTTGCTGAGGGAGAAATGCTTCCCAGAACTAAATTCCTAACTACAGAAAGAAGAAAAGGCAGTTTGAGAATTTCTTGACTGTTTGGAAATTTTTCTAGCACAACAAGCTGTTTATCCTTTTTCTGATTCTTATTGAATTAAGAAAGGAGAAAAGAAATCAATTCACTCTCCATATGCTGCACGGCAAAAACCACCACTCACAACACTATGGAATATGTAGGGAAGGGGAAAAAAAAGATAAATCCATCAACTAACAAGATAAGTGCCTTGTTCCTCCATCTGTTACTGCTGTGTCCTTATCTAGGACCGGAGCATGGCAGCTCCGATGTATCTCGTGTCAGGTATTATATTCCAAACTCATATGAATGAATTTTCATGCTAGTAACCATCCACGATCTAGCCCAGCCACAGCTAAATTTGTCCTAAGGCACCAACTGTCTTTTTGCAGTTGGAAGTCCATTGAATTCACAGAAGGGAATAGGGTTGTCTGCTGCTGCCAGAGGATGGTATCTGTTTCGTAGCTTTTCCAGCATGGCTCTCTCTGCTGTGCTAGAGCTGGTGCTGATGGCTTACTTGATTCACTCCCGAGGAAGGGCTGATGTTCTTCCAGGAGACTGGGAAAACACTGGAGGCCTGGAGATAATGTCTATAGAGGGCCCATAGATGGGTACATCTACAATGGATTGAATCATTATTTAGGTGATTGATTAGATGCACCACTCCTCAGATCACAGGGGAAAAATTCAGAAGAGTGTTCAATTGGAATGACATCTCACGCTCTTCAGCAGCCCCAATTATGCGGTGATGATTTCCTCATTCACAAACAGAGTTTATTTTGAGGACTGAGCCTTAACTGAGCATCCAGGTGCAGAAGCAGAGATGATGACATGTGGCATGGGAACCCGTGATTGTGGCATTTCTGACAAGGGCTGAAAGTCGCAGTAGACAGATAAAACTTATTTGCATCCATGGCTGAGACTGAGACTCACATTTTATTACAGTGATTGTGTGATTCATCTATGGTAACAATCACTGTCTCCATCTTCATCATCATTCTCATCGATGACAGCAATAGCAGCAGCAGCACTACAACAGAGGAGACATACAGCTTTCAGTGCTTGGTCAAATTTTATTTTATTTTAGATTGGGGTGTACCTGTGCAGGTTTGTGTCATGGGTATATTACATAATGATAGGGATTGGGCTTCTGGTGTACCCATCACCCAAATAATGAACATTGTACCCAATAGGTAAGTTTTTAACCCTCATCCCTTTCCTGTCTTCCCCTCTTTTGGAGTCCTAAGTCTCTATTAGTTCTGTCTTTATGTCCATGTGTACCCATCTTAGCTCCCACTTATAAGTGAGAACATGCAGCATTTGACTTTCTGTTTCTGAGTTATTTCATTTAGGATAATGGCCTCCAGGTCCATTTATGTCACTACAAAGCACATGATTTCATTCTTTTTATGGCTTTATAGTATTCCGTAGTGTGTGTGTGTGTGTGTGTGTGTGTGTGTGTGCACGCACACACGCGTGTGTGTGTATCACATTTTCTTTATGCAGTCAATCATTGGTGGACACTTAGGTTGATTCTATGCCTTTGCTGTTGTGAATAGTGCTGTGATAAATACACAACTGCAGGTATCTTTTTTTATATATAATGTTGGTAGATGCCCAGTAGTGGGACTGCTAGGTTGAATAGTTGTTCTATTTTCAGTTCTCTGAGAAATCTCCATACTGTTTTCCATAGAAGGGGATATTCTTGTCTGTTTCCAGAACTTGAGGGCACCTAATACACAGTACACGTGGTGAACTGAGCAGGGTGAGCTAGATTTGCTGCAGTGGTTCAAGTGAGATACAATGAGTAACTCAACTTTGTAAGTGGCAGAACACTGGAAAGAAGGGAAAAGGTTTGAAAATATTTAGTAGCAAAATCCAACAACGAAGACTGGCCATATTGCAATAGAATAAAAAAGAGTGAAAGAGGAAGTTTGTCTTTTCCATTTCAAGCTAGAATGCCTGGGTGTATGATTGTATCATATTTGGAGAATAAGAGAAAAGTCAGTCCCATAGCAGAAGAAAATCTGTTTCCTTGGAATAGACTGAGATTGAGGTGTGGTGTCTGTGAATCATCCAGAGAAGCCTGTCCTGCAAGTAGTGAGTACATGAGTCAAACTCAATAGAGCTGCCCAAGGATGGAAATATATGCATGGGAGCCATTGGTGCATAGGTGGTGTGGTAGGTCACCTGTAAGATAGTTCCCAGTAATCCCCATTAACTGATCTCCACGCCCTGTGTTATTTCCTCCCCTAACTGTGGGCTGGAGTTATTTGTTTCATTTTATTGAGTAGACTACAGAAGCAGCTATGGGAACTCACTTCCAAGGTTATGCTATAAAATGACTGACTTCCATCTTAAGATGTCTTTACCTGTCCTTCTTGAATTACTTGAATTGGTGAAAGTCAACGTCCATGGCATGAGGTGTCCCTGTACAGAGACCCACCCACCTGCCAAGGAACCAAGGCCAGTAAGAAACATGTGAATGAGCTTGAAAAAGATACCTCCATACCTACATTTGAGTCTTCAGATAAAACTATAGTTCCAGATGACACCTTTGCTGCAACCTCATGAGACATCTTGCCTACAGACACTCAGCTAAGCCTCTTTCTGCTTCCTGACCTATAGAATCTGTGAGAAAGAAAATGTTTGTGTAATTAAATTGGAAGTTTTAGGGTGATCCATCAATAAGCAATAGATAATTAACATAGGCAGTTAAAAGTATGAGAATAGTTGAGAGTTGAGCTCACTTAAGAAGAGGTTGTAGAGAAAGGGAAATCAAACCCTGATGCTTAACAGTGGCTAAAGGCTAGAACAAAAAAATCAATAGGAGCCAATATGGGGTACAGAAAGAAGAAATGGAAGAAACAATAAGAAAGAAATGAGAAAAAGCAAGGGCAACTTGACATGATGAAAGTCCAAGGAGTGTGTCTTATGGAAAGAGTGAAAAAAGAGATCAGATTGCTCATACCAATTGCTGCAGATGGCTCGAGTAATAAAAAGTTTGAAATGACCTACAAGTTTTGCAGTTAGGAGATCTGGGGTGATCTGACTAAAAGCAGTTTCAATAGACTAGTGAGGATAGAAACCAGAGGGCTGGGGCTTGAGAGATAGAAAGAGAAAGAGATAATAGACCATGTTTTGAGAAGAATGGATTGAGGAAGGAAGGAAGGAGAAAGATTGGATGGTAAAGAAGGACATGGCATAAAATGAGGGCTTTGCACGGAAGATTCTTGAATGTGTTTAGGACGATCCTAGAGCCTTAAGAAACAGGAGGGTGGCGCAGAACATTTAGGATAGGTAAAGATGACCAACCACACCACAGAGAGAGTGAAGTTGGGGTCAAGCATGCAAGTGGAAGCAGTTGATCTAAATAGGGCTTTCTGTTGGCTAAGACTGGAGGGAAGATGTAAGACAAGGTCATATGTGGGTGCAAATGTGTTTCCTGGAAGGATGATGAGAAAGAGTGGGATTATACCAGACCTTGACTTTCTCATAAAATCAGGAAAGGGGCACATATCAAGTCAGTGCTTTTGAACTTTTCCGTAAATAGATATCTTAATGAGAGAGAAAAGTAAGTGCATATTCATAGCAATCAGAAGTCATAGTATAATACCAATATGTCAGCAGCAATATTGGAAATTCACATCAATTATTAATCTATCCTATTTGTATGATGATCCTTATTATAACCATGTTTTAATATACAATGTTGTGAATTAGGTATAATATTTAACTTTCCTCCCAAATGATTAGGGCACAGTGAATGCTTCTGAGAGCTGCATCACATTTCCCCTGTGGTGTGTATGTCTCTGCACATTGCCCTGTACCCCTAAGGATATGTATACAGCCGTGCAGAGACCCAGCTTTATACCATTAGCATCCACTGACGCATCTGCACATTCAGGTTTGAGATTCGTTTAGTTCTCATTGGTGACCTTGGGAAGTACAGTGCATTTTCTGAATGCATGAATGAGAAACAGAAAATTCACTTTTAGTTGAAGAGATGAGGTAAGAAAGCAGATAGGCAAAGATGGCAAGACCTAGGGATCACTGATTTAACTGGATAGACCTGTTTGGCATATCAGAGGTAGGGCTGTGACTTTGTGGGGTGTGAAGGAGGAGCTAGACAACTTTGAGGTCAGAGATGGCTTGTGGTAATCAGTCCCAGAATGTGAAAACAGGAGAAAGAGATGTGGAAGTGTTTACAGGTGTGCTAGTGTAAGTGACAAGGACACACATGACTTGCTTGTTTTTCCAAATGATGAGCCTGGCAGACATTCACAATTCCTGCAAGATGAGATTTATCCAAATGCCATCCAACTACCTTTGCTTTTGGGTACACTCTATAAATTATTATGAACCCAATTTTTTTTTTGAAGTTGAGCATTAACAAACTAAGCAAAACCCACTGGTCAAATGCAGCCTGCCACTTATTAGTAAATAAAGTTCTATTGGAAGCTAACCATGCTCATTAATTGACATACTGTCTACGACTGCTTCCCTACAAGGACAGATCTGAGTAATTGTGACAAGCACTTGATGGCCTGCAAAACCTAGCATGGTTACTATCCGGTTATTCACAGAAATCAATTGCCCACCCATTCTAGTTTGACCTATCTCAGCAACTAAAACTTCCAGATAATTTCTGCAGATGACCCATACTAAGCTTCTATAATTTGAGTTTTCAAATATTCAACTTAAGGCATCACACTTCTTAAGTCCAGCCCAATTCCCCAAGCCTATTGGAGGAAGGGCTATGTTATACATAAGAGATTTGCCAGCCTTCATCTGAGTCCCACTTATGTTTGGTATTGTGAGCCTATTGAAATGTTCTGCGCTGGAATTCAGTTTGGTTTCTGGACAACTGTTCCTATTACCATCCCTAGGACAGAATTCCCAGGCCCAGCTCAGCCTCAGGGTAGTTTCCCAAATTCACCAGCTTGCAGTTAGAAACCGCCTATGCATTGTCTCCATTCATGCTTCCCAGCTGTTCTCCTTTCAAATTTCCCTTTTCTTTCCTTTTAGAATTTCCAAACAAGCACATTCAGGGTTTTAGACAAACTCTGCTCTCGCTGTCTCTCTTCTGTGAAGCTCAGTAGAGATAATCAACAGTACTAGTTAGAAGATTAGAAAACCACACATTCTTCATATAAAAGGGTTTACTCCATCCATCCCATCTAGGCATGCATTCGCCTTCCTCTGCCTCACATTTGGAACCCAGAGCCTCCTGGAGCCAAGTGAAACAAGAGCTCATGGCCTCGCCCACAGCACTTGGGTCCTCATAGAAGTCATAAACACTTCTCTGACTCAAGGTCTGGGATCAAGACAACTCTAAGTACACATATTTACGGCCATTGCTGACTACATGTGATTCACGAGCATTAATGCAGTTGGTAAGACCCAGATGACTTACTTGCAATGCTCAGCATACTTGGAGGCCTCCATCCTTACTGTTATCCAGAGTATTTTTAGGGCACGTGTCGTCATTTCAGTAGGTCCCAGCTAAAAGTTGGCTGTGGTCCTTCACAGTGACCAGCGGACAGGCTGATGGAAAGCAAATGCTTTTAACTCTTAGCCTAACTGAAGAGAAAATCAGAAAAGAAAGGTAGAAATGGAATATGTATATGACTGTGTAATGCACACCAAAGCTGGAAATAATTATTTTTGCTTTGATAGTCTCCTAATTTATATGACCCAGGCTAAGGCTGCTGCTTATTAGCATGGGTCATTGAGCTGTCTGTATTTGCAGGGAGATGAATAGTCTCCTTTAGAGCGACTTCCAGGCTTTTGGGAATTGTATATGGGGATATTACCGTGTGGTTTTGTGATGGCCAAGAGGGCTGGTTGGAGGAGCCCCAAATGTGCTTTTTGGACCCCCAAGTTCAGGGAAGTTACCTCTTCTCTTGCTTTTTCCTAGGCCGCTTCTCCTTTTATCATTTTATCTTTTCAGAGTTTACGTGCTAACCATGAAATAAAGAGACGCCCCTTCCCTTTGCTTCCCACTTGGGCCCTGATGAATTTTGGTTGCCTCTTCAGAGGCACAGAAATCCCTGCTCTAATTTCAATTAGAGCGCGCTCTGTGGCGGTGCAGGCTGGGGCTGCAGAATCAATTCCTAATCCCCACATTAGCGCTGATTCATCTCTTTCCTGAGCTCTAGCACCGGCAGCTCTCGGGAGAGGGAGGGAGTGAGAATTGAGCAATCTTTCAGAAGAATAAATATGGTTTGTTTGTATTTGTATTTGTTTCCACGCTGAATTCTGATTGCGTCCCATGCCTTGACACCACAATTATTATTAATTTCCCCTGTCTGCTCTTCGATTCTTGCTGCCACAAAGACGAGATGATGGATAATGTTAGATGTGGTAATTGGATGAGTTGGGGGAAGGGAGAGGAGAGGGGGAGACAGATGTTTCATTATGAGATTTTGCATCTCCATTTGGGCCTCCAGCACAGAGGCCTGAACCGCAGCCGCCACCGTGCACCGCGAATGAGGCATCCGTTCAGGGCAGGTCTGGCCTAGTTCTGCATCTCTGCTCCATTTCGTCGCCTTGTACTTCTGCCTCTTGGGCAGTCGGGCTTCACATCCATTTCTGGCGAATGCTAGAAAGCCAGTAAGATGGAACCTAGAAAGCTGGACCTAATGACTTGGAGGGTTGCGCCCCCACCCTGCCCCACTAACACACCACGTCTGTCCTGTGCCACCTCTCAGCACGTGTGCTTCCACGTGTGGGCATGGTGGCCCCAGGTGAGTGCCCACTTTAGAGCTCAGGAGGCTGGGCTACACGAGGAAGGTGCTCATCGGACTGTCCTGTGCTGAAGCCCCACCCTAGCTGAGACTGCCTTTGTCCCCACCTTGCCCTGAGTGAGGAGTTGGAGCAGACGTCACAGCTGCACCATCTTCTCTGCATGGCATCCAGCCTCTCTGTTTTAATCTGTCATCCCCACCAATAAATTTTCTGTCCTCAGGGACTGCTCCCCAGGGGGTTCACTGTCTCTGCCTCACACATACCAGCCTCCTGTCGGACATGATGCAGGCTGGCAGGAGCAGCCTGGCTCTTGAATACATACCTGGGCATATGGCCTGGCCCTTCCAGGGAGGCCAGGCGGGGCATTTCCTAGAATAAGCTGGTAGATCTGTGAACCAGGAAGACCCTGTGCGTGCTAATGGAGCCCTCATTCGTGAGAAAACCAGCAGAGGCTGCTGCACTTCCAATTTCTTCTTCTCTGAACATTTCTCAGTCTGGCAGTGAAGAGCGCATGGAAGGAAGAGGATGCCTCAGGCCAGAGACACTGACCCTGTCCTTGAGGCACTCCTCCAGGTTGCAGAAGAGAAGGCTGCAGGCTGGAGAAGGCCTCAAAGTCCAGCTTCTCTGTCCAGGGCTGACACTATCTGCAGCAGCCCCAACCAACAGCCCAGTGATGCTGGTGGCCCAGAAGTCACGGCAAGCCTACTGTAGCCAATGGCCTTCAACTTCAGCTGGACAGGGCTATAATGGAGTGGCAGAAATGGTGGCCTAAGTCATTTTGGGGAGTTTTTCAGGGGGCATCACTAAAAACCGTTGCTGCTGTCCCCTAGTGGGTTCTCAGTGGATGGACAAAAGCTTCTGCTTAGGAGGAAGCTTTTGTCCATCCACTGAGAACACGCTAGGGGACAGCAGTAATGGCCTACAATAGGCACATTCAAAGAGCAGGGGCCAAATGCTGTGGTGAACAAGAAGAATTTGGAAAACAAAGGCCTGTGTGCTCCCAGGGAAGGGGAAGAAGGGAGAATCTCTGGGGCTTCTGAGCTATACATCAGCACAGTCAGATCAGGTGCTTACGTTTATTTTTTTCTCATCAGCACGAACACCATGGCTGGTAATGGAGCTGCCGTGCAGTAACTCATGCATGAGATTAGCAACACGGAAGGACAGCCGGGGACTGCTGGTTGCAGGCGGGCGTGGATGAGAGGAACTGGAGGGTGACCATGTGTGGCTGTTCACTCCAGTGGACTCCTGCAGGGGCGTGGAGACAGGGGCTTACATTCCGAATTTCTGGACAAGGAAGGGACCCTTGAGATCATTATAGTCCAGCTTCCTCATTGTGCAGAGAAGGAGCAGAGGTCCAGACTGAGGAAGGGACTTGCCCAGGGGTGCACAGCAGGCTGGTGGCAGGTGTGGGCCAGGCCTGAACTCTGTGGTGTTGCCTGCAGAGGGGCTACAGTGTAGGGAGGAGAGTGCCTGCCATGGCTGTGCAGCCAGATGGTGATTCCAGCACCGGCCGGATCCCTGCCTCCTTCATCTCTCTCATCAAATCCTCTCTACTTCTAATTCCCTCATGCTCTCTCTGTCCTCATGGTAATTTCCACCAGCTGGCCCTTCAGAGAAGCATGTATGTGTCCAGAAGCATGGAGGCTGCAGGTGTGCTAGTTGATCCTGTCCTCCCGTGCAGGACTGGAGAGGCCTTGGAAGTCCGGCTCGTGTCCCACCTGTGCACTGCCTGTGGGGAAGCCTGTCCCTACAAACTGGTTTCACTGTCAACCCACTCTGCTTGCCAGATGAAAACTGGGTGAGTCAAGAAAAGGCGGCTTCTGCCTACTCACTGCACTTGTTCATTCCAGGCAACTTCCCCAGGTTTACTCACGTACACATTGGATTAGAAGACCTGGAATCTGAGATGTCCAGCAAGCTTTAGCTAAGGCCATGGTCACCTCTGTGAAACTGCTGCTGTAAGGGCCACAGCTGGAGTTATAACAATTTCGCTCCTTCTTGCAGGTCCCAGGGTAGGCTGCTTTCTTTTCTCTCTTAAGTCACCGCCGCTTACTTTGTCCCTCAAAATAACTTCCCAAAGACTACACTCCCATGCGGGCCAGTCTTCCGAGGTCCCATCTTCCCCGCTGCCTCCTTGTCTTTGCCAGCTCCTGTCTTGGTCCTTGGCTACATTGCTATTGATCCAGTAGATGAGGAAGAAAGACGATGTTTATGCATGGGGCGAGGAAGTGGGGGGAGTCATAACCTGAAGTGGTTAATGGCTTCCACTCAGCATCTATTGGCCAGAACTCAGTCAAAGAAGAGCTACTATTACCTGTGACAGTCCCTTGCTGCTGTCACCTCTCTGGACCCATTCTTCCTGGGACCCTCCTCCCTTTTTAATTTGATGAATCCCTACTCTGACAGCTTCCAAGTCAGGTCTTGGTTTGACCCCTGCGAAGCCTCCCCAGAGTCCTTGTTCCGGGCTGCTTGGCCAACCATGTGCACGGTAAACCCAGGAGTGCCCTTGATGCCTTCGCACTCCTGTGCACTCTCCTCATCCATTTTTCTGATTAGACCACCAGTTTCTCAAGGTCAAGGTCTGTTACATTTTTTTTTATTTTAGTTTTGGTTTTTAACACAGCACTGATAAGAGGTCAGTGGTTCTTAATAGAGATTATAACTTAGAATCACTAGTAGGCCTTCTAAAATATCTGTGCTGGGCTCTACCTCCAAAAAGTTAAATTGGAATCTCTGAATATAGGGTCTAGGTTTTTTATAACTCAACTATTCATTCAGGATTATGAATCATTATAGTGGATGCCTCAGAAATGTTTGTTGAAAAAAATAAACCTTTTTTTTCCTCCAGAATTTCGTAGTGCAAAGAAGACAGGGCAAGGTAAGGGGGCTCTTGCTGGGTCCTCAAACTCCCTTGGATAAGTCATGCCCATTTCACATCATCTCTAGACAAACAAATTGAAATTAGTCATTTAAAAAAAATCTTTCAAATTTGTTCTGGGTACTTTAAATTAAACAGAACAAAATTTCCTCCTTCTATTTTCAGAATTAGGAAAAAAGTATACATGCCAAGAAAGAAAAATAACTAACAAATATTTTATTATAAGCACTTACGGAGCACCAATTCTATGCCTACATCCAAGTGGGACTCTGAGCAACGTATGATGTATAAAGGCTTAGATTTTCTATGTTTGCAGGGAAACCAAGCATATGCACAAGAGAGAAATGTATAGATGAATATTTTCTCTAGATGTTTTAAAGACACATTACTTAGTACAGATAATTAGAAAAGAAGACAGCATATCATCAGGTGCTAATTATGCAGTGCAGAAAATAATGCAAAAGAGTGAGAAGAGGCAGAATCACTCTGGGGTGATGTCTTAGAGAAGGCTTTGTGGAGCAGGAAGACTGGGCACAGCTGGAAGGGGGTCCCATGCAGGAACTGCTGGGGGCAGAGGGAAGCCTTTCCAGGCCAGAGAACTCCCATGTGCAGATTCAGAAATGGGCATGGTCATCTGGACATTTTGTAAGAGATGGGTGTGGCTAGAACAGAAGGTGTTTAGAGGAAGGAACATGAAGTCCAGGTGTTTGTGAATGACAGACCAAATGACAGGGAGCCTCAGCGACAGAGATGAGATCAGCACTGAAGCATGAGAACTAGTGCTGGTGCTCAGTCTGGGAACCCTGGAGTCCCCCAGGGCTTGGAGAGCTGATTCTGACAAGGGCATGCGTGAAGGAGGGGTGTGAGGAGGAGCACACACACAGTGGCCTGCAAGGGGGCCGTTTGGGCTGCCAGGACATGAAAGCATCAGGCTCTGGCTCATGATGGCTGTGGAGGGAGGGGCATCAGGCTGTGAGAGCCTGGCCACCTTCAGCAGAACAGCCGGCAAAGCCTGAGGCACCCTCCCTCCTTGCGATGACCTTGGCTCCTCTGGGCTGCTGCCCCCTTCCCTGCACACTGAGCATCCACTCCTCACCTGGTCAGAGGCCATCTGGGCCCTGCATTTGCACATAGGGCAGAACTTCCTCTAGAAGAAGTGTAGGGATGTATTGATGCTATTTTATCACCATCAAAGTCTTCTGAATGTGTGGAGATTTCTGAGTTTAATGGGCTGAGAAATGGAAAGGCATGCATTGGCAGTGGCTGGACTCCCAACCTGCTGTGCTGCTGAGCGCCCCAGCAGCCTCCCCACTGCAGGCCCCACTTTCTTTCTGAGCTTTGCTGTGGCACAGACACACTCTGCTCACCCACAGTCCATTGGTGGTCTCAGGCAGGGAGTCCTCCTTTGAAGGCATCCTCCTTTTAAAGCTTGGGAAAAGACATTTCCCCTTTCCCAAGCTGAGAGCCTCTGCAGAGGGCTACTTCTTTCTAGTGTGGTCTGAATTAAAACAGGCCAGGAGGAAGTCTTCTGAATGGGTGACATGTGTGTGCTCATTTGTAGGAAGAAGTTAACGATAACTTTTTTGCCATCTTATAAAGCTAAGTGATGATATGGGAAAATGTCCTCTGCATGGCAGGAGCTTCATATGGAGAACCATTATCGACATAGACATGTATTTTAGTCCCTATGAAGACACTGAGGCTGAAGGGCTTCTTGGCTTTCCCAAAACTCCACAATTAGCTATGGTTCTTGTTATGAGCCCAGCTTCTCTGAGATTCCTGAGACCTCCCGTACCCTTCTCTTACAGAGCAGACAATACTTAGAAATGGGCCAGACAGGTCCTGATACTGCCTTTGGGTGGGATTTTTATCACTCAGATGACTGAGGCTGCTACCTTATTCAATAAACGTTCAGCAGCATG
Organism: Ateles fusciceps; assembly: GCA_036589455.1. Lineage (NCBI taxonomy): Eukaryota > Metazoa > Chordata > Mammalia > Primates > Atelidae > Ateles > Ateles fusciceps. Next base: position 3,523,547 of record JAZHEH010003296.1, on the reverse strand, counting down.
CAAGGTAGGGGGAAAGGGAATAACCATCTTCATGGCTTGGCAACCCTTTGGGACTGTACAATTGTCAATGTCCTGGGTGATAAAACCATGCAAGACTCTGGTTTCTTTTTCTCTGGGACCAATTCTCCCAAGATGGTATTTCCAATGGCTCTAGCTCAGCAGAGATGTCTGTCAAAAAGCCGAAATATTTTGGGGCCATTGATGCTTCCTGAATCTCTCATCCTCCCTCCTTGCTCATGATATCATCTCAGGACCGCTGGTTGAAGACAGGGATCAAGAACATCAGCCCTCAACTACCATAGGCAGAGAAGAATCCCCCAGATTTATGACAGCAGGAGCTCCTCTCAGAGATGGGAGGTTGGGACATAGAAAAGGAAGAAAGAAATGTCTTCTGTAGAACAGTCAACCTCTGCAACTTCCCAATATGTGCCCTCAAAGAGAGGAGAACTCTTGTGATGATAATGAGTAACCATGAGTAGTCTGAATTTTTCCATTTTTAGGAGGCTTGAGGAACAGTAACTACTTGGAACTAACAACCCTACTATGAATTAGCCCGTAAGTATTATTTCCTGCATGAAGAATAGAGATTACTTTTCTCTAGAGGTGGGGAAAAGGAAGAAGCTACAGAGACAAGTACAAGGGGAAACAATTTTATTTAAAAAAAAAAAGTAAATAAAAGGAGAAGAGTTTATCTAGGAATTAGCAAGCCCACAAGAAGCCTTCTGGAATCTACACCTTCCTGGTGTATTGGTATATTGTATTTTGATATAAAATATGCACTCTAAGTGAAAGGGAGGTGTCTAAAGTTCCCAAACCTCAGCTTCCATGTCTGTATGGAAAGCAGAAGCCATTTGTCATCTCCAGTGTTTGCTCAGCATTGGCTGCAAGTATCTGGCTGGGAAGGACGGTGTGATTACTCTAACGTCCACACGTCCCTCCCATGCTGGCAGGCTCAGGGAAGGAGGGCTGAAGAGTCATTAGGTGTGGGGTTGCCACAGGGACAAGCCTGCAGTAGTGGGCTGGGAAGTGCAAGCTGGACTGAGCCTGTCTCTGTGGCAACGGGACACGTCCCCTAACACACTTTTACCCGCTTTGAGTGGAGAGCACAGTCCCTACACACTGCTGCTTCCTGCACTTTCCAGAGCTAGGACCATACCCAGGGATTTTGTTAATCAAGGCGAGGGAGGCAGAGAGCTTATATCCATCCCACGAAGCACACGGTTTGCAGGTGCTATAAATTTAAGGAAGTTGTCTTCATGGGCAGTGTGCTTGAATGGAGTGGTGGGGAGATGGGCGGGGGAGTAGCAGAGAAAGAGCTTGACTTAGAAATTAATGACAGCTGCATTACATCTTGATTTGTGGACATCCTCCACACCGTGATTTGATATCACGCTGGGGCCACAGAGAGAAGAAAAATCACCTGTATATGGAGCCTGTATTTGGCAAAGTTTAAATAATTTTAAATGAAACTGTCAGCCTTAAGCCCTGAAATGTGCCTCCAGCAAAAGATAAACACAGAGAAGAGAAGGGGGTGCTATAGGCGCGGGGGGAAGACATCACAATCTCTAATATTTTTAATCAGTCTGTCGTCTCCAAACCGAACACATTGTTGCAGATACCCTTGTAGATTATAAATTTTCTGATTTTGTGTGTGTGCTGTTCAACCAAAGCAAGATAGTTCCATTTCAGAGGCTCAGCAAGACTTAAAATCTGTACTTGGCAGCTGCTGGGCCAGGAAAAGCATCAGGTGCTGTCAATGGGTGGCTCAGTAATCGACCTGGAATCTGCAACTGTAATGCAACAGCTATAGCCAGCCCCTTGGGTGCATAGGGCTTGGCCACACATTTAGAGGCAAGAGGTACTAAGAGTAGGCAGCCCAAGTGGAGGCTCACCCAAGAGGTTGTGCGGCCCTCTGAAGACTGCAGCCCCACCTCCACATGATCAGGCTGCTAATGGTCTTCCCACTGTCAGACCACTGAGCTAAAGTTCTGCCTTCAAGTGCTAAAACCTTCCCAAAGGCCTGACCACAAAGGAATAGAACCACGTATCAGAACGGTCCACCATTTTCTCAAAGGAACTGTTCCATAGAAGAAAATGGATCCCCCTGAGTTAGGGGGAGAGGCTGAGAAGAATGGAAGGAGGAATCTCAAAAAGCTTAGGGAGAAAGGTTTAGCAATGCTGTTCAAAGTCAAATAGAGCTTTGCTAAAGTCTAAGCTCAAATAGAGGCCTGAGCCCAGGGCTTGGCAGAGGAGTTATATTTTACAAAAGGTCTGGACATGACCCAACAGGCCTAAGTTCTGAAGCCAAGCAGCTCAAGGCCAGTGGATGTGCTTGGGGTGGTGGTCGTCAGCAAGGCAGCAGGCACGCCTCAGCTTGGCACGTCACCTCTGCTGAAGTCAAATGAAATATAGAGATGAATGTCTAAATTTAAAACATTTTATCTGGTAAGCAAGAATTGCATTTGGAGGCTGACATAGTCTGGATGGTCTTTGGTATGTCTGAAGAACAAAAGGAAAGTTGGAGGCTTTATTAAAAGAAGAAATGTCATTCATTGCTCTGAAAGAAAGTTCATTGGCACTAGTAAAGTTTTAATCCATTTATGCCAAGGTTACAAATTTCTTTTATGAAAAATCAGACCTTGGCGATGACCTTTAACAGTAGGATGTAAATAACTCCTACAAGCTTAGCGTTCCAATAATGGAACACTAGGCATAAATTGGTTAAGGAGCTGGCAAGCTCTGACTGGTGAGTGACGATGGTGGGTAAAACTAGTCTTAGAGTTTGTTTCAGTAGCAGTAGATTGTTTCAGTCGCTATTAAATAAAACTGGTTTTTAGTTACAGCAGGCAATTTCAGAAGCCAGGCTAGCAGAGAATTACATTCCTGAAGCAATGTTATGTGTCCTGAGTGCTTTTTCCCTTGGCCTCTTGACTCTGTTTCAGTTGAGTATGACAGGAATGACCCACTTTGTATAATCAACATTCACAACATCTCTGCTTCAGGAACTGAGCCGGGACTTTCCTCCCTCCTTGGTTCTCGTCAAGCCTGCTAAAGTCAAATGCCCCAGCATGGCTCCCAAAACAGACAGACCCAGAAAGCCAGTGTGGCTCTTTGCCTCAGGGAGGGGTGCTGCAAGGTAGACAGCTTGAAAAGTTGGAGGTTCAGCTTAGCTCCAAGGGAAATGGGACTGGGAAGGGAAAGGGGAGTCTGAAAGGAAACCTGGATATCATGAACAATGGTAACTTGGAGCCAAAGAACCGCCCTGCCTATAGAGAATATCCTGTCTACCCATAAGGCTAGTAAAATCCTGTCTACCCATAAGGCTAGTGCATGCCTACATTTGGAGTTGAGGTAGAGTTGATGACACTTGAATATCCCTTTGAGCTTTACAATTCTATTTTTTCTCTTATATGAACGGATCTCTGTTTCAGCTAAATTGGATTATTTGCTGGACCTAAGCTTCCTGTGCTTTCCTATCTCTATGATTTTCATGCTTTTCTGACTCTTGAAATGTCTTCTCAGTTCATGCAACACCATGTGTCAGGTCCTGTGCTGGATGGCAAAGGTCCAGCATCATATAAGATGCTTCAGTGGTGCTCAAGGGGTGCAATGTTTATTTCAGGGAAATGGACTTGTAACATATTATAAATCAATAATTCAATGGATAGCTATTGAGCATTCTCTCTATGCCAGGAGCTATACTCGGTGCTAGGGATATAGTGGTGAATAATGCAGACTTGCTCTCCTCCAGGATCTAAGTGACAACAGCAGGCTAAACAAACTAGCAAACATGTAACATGAAGAGAAACAAAGACAGCTAAGTCCAAGAGAGTATGGCCTCTATCTTTAGATAGGGTGGCCAGGAGTAGCTTCTCAGATACAGTGCCATTTAAGCAGAGACATGAGAAAGTGAGAGCACACGGATGGCCAGAAGGAGACCCACTGCATGCAGTAGGGAGCTGAGCACAAGCTGGAAGGCCACAGGAATCCAAAAGAGCAATGGGAGAAGGGAGGAGAGCAGCAGATCATTTCAGAGAGAGATGGGACCAGAGCAGGCAGAGCCACTTAGGCCAGCCACAAAGAAGCATTTGCATCTTCCTCTGAGGAAGGTGGGAAGCCACTGGTGGCTATGGACAGAGGAAGTGAGTAGTGAACAGGTAGAGGAGCTAAGAAGTGGAGAGATTCCACAGTCTCCAAGGAGGGCAAACAGAGTTTGCTGACATAAATCTCAAGGTTTGAAAGAGTGGAGTCAAAGATTATTCCACGCTTTTGGCCAGAGTTTTGTGAAGAATGCAAGTTCCTTTTGCTAAAAGGAAGATGATTAAGGGAGAAGAGCTATGCCAGAAATGATATCGGGGCATGGTGAGTTTACAGTGCCTGTGAGGTAGCAAAATGGGTAAGTTAAGTAGGTATTTGTGTGTGAATCCAGAGTTCAGGAAGAGATTTGGACCAAAACTTTTGGAATCATCTGTGCAATGCACTGTTTTGTCCCCCCCCGCCACCATCCAAATTCATGTAACCTGTAATGTGATGGTATTAGGAGGTAGTGCCTTTGAGGGGTAATTAGGTTATGAAGATGGGGGCCTCATGGATGGGGCTACTGTCCTAATAAAGGCGGCCCCAGAGAGCTTTCATTTTGTGCCAACGAGAAGGCAGCCATCTGCAACCCAGAAAAGAGCCCTCACAGAACCCAGCCATGCTGACACCACGAACCCTGAAGTCCAGCCTCTAGAACCGTGAGAAATGCATTTCTGCTGTTCATATGCCACTCAGTCCACAGTATTCTGTTATAGAAGCCTAAATGGACTGAGGGTATGCAACGCATGTATTTTAGATTGGATCACCTAGGGGATGAGTGTGAGTAAAGAAAGAAGAAGTGTGAGTACTGAGCCTGGAGTTACTCCAGTACCTAGCAGAGTAGGAAGAGCCTGGAGGCAGGAGGATAAAGAGGAGAGAGTGGGTTCTTGGTTTACAGGTGCCTTATGCAGGAGAGCAATCAACAGTACAAGTGCTGCTGGCAGGTGGAGTGAGCTGAGAACTAGGAAGAGACTGCTGGGTTTGACTGTGCCAAGATCACCTGTGACCTAACAAAAGACTTCCTGGAGAAGTGATGGAGACACACAGATGTGCACATTTGGAGGGGAAACCTCATAGTAGAAGCATTTATAGGGCACAGAAGAGTGGTCAACACCACCTGCAGAGCTCGTCCCCCAGTCTCTGCCTACAAAAATCCCGCTGTCACAAAATTCATCTGTTCTCATCTACCTTCCCTCAGGCTCTCTCCCTACCCAACTGGACTGTTTTCCTTTCTCCTTTTAACACTCAGTAGGATTTTCATGACACATGTGTCTGTCACCTAGGAGAGGGGCTCTGGGTGATGTATTACTCACATTTGTATCTTACCTCTAGCACCTAGCACAAGGTCTTTAGCAGAATAAACACTACAGAAAACATTTGCTCAATTACGTTTTGAGAGCAGTTACCAATCTCAGGCCCCCCATTCCCACAGCTGTCTAAACTGGGTTGTCAAACGCTGGAGCAATGCTTTGCAAAGTTAGTTCGCATCAAGTCATCTTGAGTGCTTATTCAAACACAGTTTTCTGGGCTCCACCCAAGAGCTTCTGTTTCGGTAGGTTTGGAGTAGTCCAAGTATTTGCATTTCTAACAAACTCCCAATTGATACTGAGACTTCTAGTTCAGGAGCTGCACTTAGAGACCTACTGCCCTGGGGCAAAAACATGATTTCTCTTAAGCATGTCCATTACTTGGCTTCCCTGGAGAAGCTGGCTCTTGTTTCTTTGTGCATAAAGGCATCCAGCTGGGTTGCACAGGAGAATGTGAATACCACCTCCCCAGGCAGTAAAAATGCCTTCACAGATCTGTGCGTGAGCCCTCCACATGGAGGTGGAGACATATACGCCGCTTTCAGAAAGTAGACCAGACAGCTGCCATTCAGGACCTACTGAATCCAGGGGCCGCAGGCCTCTTACACTCACCAGCAAGATGCTGGATAAACAGGTGCAGATTGTCCTCACCTGCTTCTCTACAGTTTTATCACCCAGGTCCTGAAAGGACTTGGTGGCTTCCAAAAATATTTTTAAACTGTCCTATAGATGTGTTCATTACACAACACTGTGTGAGAAACAGGAAAGTTCTTCTTCAAAGTTTTTATCTTAGACTACATTATAAGGAGTTACATCTCTTGCTCTGTGGCCATTACCCACTATTAGCATAAACATACACCCATGTATATATATTCTCTGAATCAGCTGCATCTTAAAGCAGCTACCTTGACTCACTCCAGCATGTTCCGAACAGATCTGGGGCAAGCTCCAAGCCCTGGTGCATGCCATTCCTTATTTGGAAACTCTTCTGACCTCTCCTGACTAGCTTCCTCTTATTCCTTGCTTCTTCCTCCTCTTCTTTCCTCTTATCTATTCAGGAAATTTCCAAGATTTTAGCCAATTGGGTCATTGCATCAGGTTATGAAAGTTATAAATGTCCCCTGTCTCCCTTGTTCAGGTGTGCTGTCGTGGCAAGACTGCCAGCAAGTTGCACTCATCCTGCAGGAAGTAAACTAGCCTTGCTGAGTAATCTGTTGTCTCCGTGTGGATTTTTCCTGACGTTATAAACCCGTTTCCAGCAACTGAAAGTCTAAGTTCTATGTTCATCTATAGGATTGTTGAAAATAAGAAGTAAGCATGTACTATGATAAATAGTATTATCACTATTTATTATGAATATTCAGAATTTCAACTGTTACACAATGCCAGCTTCTAGAAAGAAAGACTATAGGAAGAAAAGAATTAATAAAATGATTATGAGCACTTAGAAAGGAAAACTATGCTCACTGGAAACAAGCATTGATTGCCTAGGAGTAAGTCCTACTAACTCAACTCAGTTCCTTTTTCTGCCTAGTTACTTGTGAAGAAATTTAGCAAATTTCACGTTTTAAATCTAAGCATGATCCTGGGTGGTGGGTAAATTCGTACCTAGTTGAATGACAGTCCTGATAGTGTTGAGTAGTGGGTCTGTGTCAACCTGGAGGAAGGCCTTAGTCTTCAGCTCTGTCTTGTTTAACCTTTTTATCAGCATAAGATGGAGCTACTGAAGGCGTGCAGATCACATTTTCACCTTATTCAAAGCTGGGATGAATTAGTTAATAGTTAGCATGACAGAATTGGATTTCAAAGGATCTTGACAAGCTTAGGAAGTGGGCCAGGTTTTGTATTTTTTAAAAAAACAAAACAATTGTCTCAAAGCAGCAAAAGAAAACAAGACTCAGTGGCAGAACTTAAAAAAAAATGCTTAGGAATTTTAGTTGCTGGAAAGTATGATGTGTCGTGAGTGTGTAGTTTCCCCAAAAGTTGAGTTATGGGACTGTATTAATGGACGAACAGTGTCTGGAACAAACTGCATTTCCAGCATTATAAGCAGTCTGGGATTCATAGACAAACAGAGTAATATCCTGCGTGGCCCAGATGATGAATAGAGTGGGTAATGTCTTCTGATGAGAAATAGAAGGAACTGAGAAAGCCTAGCCTTCAGTCTGGAGAGAAGAATGAAAATTTCAAATATTTTGAAAACTCTCACATGGTTCCCACTTATTTTGAATGGCCCCAAAGGCCAAAAGTAAGATCAGTGAATGAAGTCATAGGATTACAGATTTTGGCTTAGTATAAAGTAAAATTTTTAGTATTCAGAATTATTTATAGATGACGTAATGACAGCAATGAGGAAGCTAGCAAAACCTGTAGCAACTCACACAGTTTCATAAAGCACTTCTTACTCAAAATGCTATGCTCAATTTATCACACCATCACACCAGGAAAGTGCTTTCTTTTCTTTTTTTTTTTTTTTTCCTTCTGAGACAGAGTCTCACTCTGTCGCCCAGGCTGGAGTGCAGTGGCACAATCTCAGCTCACTGCAATCTCTACCTCCCAGGTTCAAGCAATTCTCCGGCCTCAGCCTCCCGAGTAGCTGAGATTACAGGCGCCTGCCACCACGTCTGGCTAATTTTTTGTATTTTTAGTAGAGATGGAGTTTTGCCATGTTGGCCAGGCTGGTCTCGAACTCCTGACTTCAAATGATCTGCCAGCCTTGGCCTCCCAAAGTGCTGGGATTACAGGCTTGAGCCACTGCGCCCTGCCAGGGATATAGTGCTTTTGATGTCACTGGGGAAATTCAGCCCTTGGCTGAGCAACCATGTTGTAGAGGAGATTCAAGTACTGGTAGAAGTTTGAACAAGATGACTTTATGTTATGAAAATATTGTGATTCTGAGCTTTCGTAAGCTTGTGCACAGTGAGAACTATCAGTACAAAATATTTTTATTCTTCAAATAGTTTAGATCATTTTCTCTGGATGTTTTCAAGTATAAGGGAAATTGTGAAGATGAGGATATTGGTTGCAAAAGCTACCCTTGACCTACATCTGAGAGAGGGATTGCCTGTGAACCAGAATCTGTGGGTGTGCCTGTGGGCAACCACTATTTCTTCATAGCCAATCTTGTGCCAATAAGGCTTTGGTTGGGCAGTGCGTTATAGTTCCAACCCCCTTATTGTTGCAAAGTAGAATGTCTATTACTCAATCAGTGGGTTGGATGCCATAGAGATATAGAAATCTCAGAAAAGTAGCCCATGAATTCTTATATCTTCCATGTTTGTATAATGACTGACACCCGTATTTAACAATTTTGCGTTGGTGAAAAGAAAATTATTAAACAACTAAAGAAAAGTGTCTGTGGAACTGACATTAAGAGATGGGACAGACCTATGAACATGCAGAAGCGAAAAGAGTTGAACGTATAGAAAAGAGATTCTATATGTCCGTACCAGGGGCGGGGGGTGGTGGTGGAGGAAACGGGGGAGAAGATGGGCAGAGGATGCAAACTTGCAGTTATAAGAGGAATGTTATGAAGACGAATGCAGAGAACAGTAACTATGGTTAATAATAATGCATCGTATAGTTGACATTTTTTTTAGGAGAGCAGATCTTAAGTATTTTCACCACAAAAAAAGATAACTGTGGGGCAATGAGTATATTAACTACCTTGATTATTAAAATAACTTCACAATGTGTATGTATACCAAAATGTCACATTATACACTTTGAATATATATATAATTTTTCTTTGTCAATTATACCTTAAAGAGATGTGAGAGATAAAAAGCCGAGACATTCAAATTAAACGTGCCTTTATCTTACATCTCAACAAGCCCAAGAGGAGCAAAAACATAGGCTTACACACACACACAAAAACTGCATGTAAATATTTGCAACTGCTTTGTTCATACTTTTCAGAAACTGGAAACCACCCAAATGTCTCTCAACTGGTGAGTGGATTAAAAAACAGAAGAACATCACACAGTGAAATACTGCTCAGCAATAAAAAGAAAGAACAGCTGATGCTGTTATATGTTTTGTGACTGAAACTCAAATGCAGATCCAAGAGGCTGAATACTGTATGATTCCATTCACAGAACATTCTGGAAAAGGCAAAACAATAGCAGCAGAAAACAGATCAGGTCTGGGGTTGTGGGATGAACTGACTACAAATGGGCAGAAGAGAACTTTTTAGATGACAGAAATGTCCTATATCTTGATTATGGAGGTGGTTACATAACTATACGTGTGTTAAAACACATAAAATATACTGAAAATGGAGAATTTTACTGGACGTCAGTCATATGTCAGTTTTAAAAAACAAACAATGACACAATAGTTAAATATACAAACAATAATGACAAAACAGAGAGGCTAGTGAGGGCTGAGTCAGCCTTACAAGAAGGAAGGGTGCAAATTGCATGTTGAAGTTGGTGAATTCGGTTCACTGGAGAAGAAGGGTTGAAGATTGTCAGCTAAACACTGCTTTTCTTTGTCCCGAGTTCCCTCTTCCTTGGTTGAGAGTTGCCACTGTTTCACTTGAAGGAATTTGATTCTGTTTCAATGGGTTCCTTTCGTCCTACATGGATCCTGGCAAACGCCAAGCATGTCCTGACCTCTTAGCATTGGACAGCAACTTCCAGGAAGGGCCTGGCAGCAAAACTGCCTTATCCCTAGAGCAGACCCACCTAGGGTGACCCAGTATGGCTTGTGCCTCCCAGCTGAACAGTGACAAACAGAAGGCTAACCTGGAACTAGGAAGAACCACTTATCTACTCATGAAAAAAAAAAAAAGCACGGGTAAGAAGAGGTTATTTGGAAGATTCAAATACAACTTCTCCGCATCTTCCTTGCACACAGTGCAGCAATTGCCGACCCTTTAGAGAGCTGACCTCTGGCCCAGGTGTGCCCTCAGATCAATGACTTCACCCCCCTGGACCTTCAGCCTTCTCTTCTGGAAAAAGATCATAAAAAGATTATAGGCTCAACGTTCCATCCTACTGCCCTCCTGTCCCTCAGTGGAAAGCAGCCAGAGGTTGTTAGATCTGAGCACAAGCCTTGCTCTCCAGCCACAGCTCCTGGCGCTGCCCTAAATGACAGCAGCAGGTGCAGGATCCCTGAAGCCAGGGCACGTGCATCACCAGGAGGTCCTAGACCACAGCAGAGAGCCAGGGGTGAGGGTAGCACCCAGCTCTGCCCCTCAGTGTGTGACCTGGGCACAGCTGAGCCAAGCACTTGACTGACATTTTCACAGCTGAGAGGGTGCAGCTTGTCATCTGTACCTTGCTGGGTGGCCGCTGGGGCCCCAGGCTTGGGAATTAGCATATCAGCCAGACACATGGCGAGTATTTACTCAATGACAGCTGCTAATATTATTATTTAATGTATACATGTTAAATATCTCATTATATACTTATTAATACATTTATCAAAAATAAATCTATTGAATCTATTATGCATTATGATTGCTATTATCCTGAACTAGCTTTACATTGTCCTACCTTCATAAACCTGACCCCTGCAAATACTCTACTTCCTGACTCTTCTTTGTTGCTGAAATCGTCCATGTGGAATCCATGCTGGGGCACCGCCGCCTCTCAGCCTCAGCCCGAAGCCGCAGTGCCAGGCATGCTAATCAGGCAGTGGCTCCAGGAGAACGGGCCCAGGAAGGAGAAAGGATGGGGCCTGGAGGCAGCAGCCTGCCCTGGCAGCTTCTGGCTCCCAGAGATTGATTTATCACCAGGTTTCTGATGAATGTGTGAGGAGCAGGACTGGTGATAAAGCAGCACCAGCCATAATTAAAGTAACAGCTCTTGTTTTTTAAAGCCTGTTTATGCAGTGCCTGGCTTTCTAGGCAGTTTCCCTGTCTCCTACTTGAGGGCAGAGTGTTTCCTCCCCTCTGGAGATGTGGATGAGGGGCTGCTGGGGTAGGAGTGTGCAGGGGAGCTGGCAGGAGGAGCAGTGGACGAGGCTCCAGGAAGCTGGCCCCTTGGTCCTTTATTAAAGTGTCAGGCAAAGCAAGTTCTTGGAGACCTAGCACCATATGGAAACTTTCTGGGAATGCGGCAGGGAGTTGCAAACATACTGTAGGGCCCTGGAACCTTAGAAGACCAGACAATGATCTGTTAGGACTACTGGCCACCCCCTCCCTACACCCGCAGCAACCCAGGGAAAGCTAGTGGGGGGCAGCAACAAGGAAAAGGGGGTCCCATCACGAATTCATGACTGAACCGCTCTCTGGCAGCCGTCTCTAACCTGGGTGGTACATTTCACAGGTTATAAATTAAGGGAGGCTCCACAACAGACTTGCCTCCCTAACAGGATTCCCACCCTCTCTCAGTTTCCTTCTCTCTTCCTGGCTCCCTCCTCTTCCTTTTCACTCTACTTTTCCTTCTTGCACCCTCCCCAACTCCCAATTTGGTAAATATCCTACAGACTCAGGCAGTCTGACACCTCGAACAAGCTCACAAATCAGAGATGTCTTCCGCCAGAGTCCTGGGAACCAGCAGTGCCCCAAGGGGCCAGGATGCCCTTCTGCTGGCTGAGAACCACAGTCTGTGGAACTTCGGCTGATTTTCATCTGTCAGCGTCTAAGTGGGGCTGCGAGGGATCTACAGGAGCCACAAGCAATGCTTAGAAATTTGGTCGAATCCTGCAAGTGCTTTTCCTAAAATCCCCAAGCCTCTGAATGTGCCAGGCTGGGTTGATAGCTCTCCTGGACAAGCCCCCTTGTTTTTATTTTTGCTCCATGTTTCTAGAACTGTGATTTAGGGGTGGAGACCTTTGGAAAAATCTCACATGTAGACACACACATTATACACGTATACACACATATACTGCACCGAGTTTAGCTCTTTCCCAGTTCTCCCTAATGGCGGATAAATTCCTAGAATGGATAACCCCAGAATGATTTATATTTGGCTTTGCTGTATGTTAGGCAATTAATGCACAGTGGCATGACCCTCCCACTTGGGCTTTGCTGGTGACAAATCGGTTTGCATTTCTTGAATACTAACCAGCTGGGTGACCAGGCAGAGCTGCTCAGGGATATGCTGTGGGCAGATGAGCCTACCCATGGGTGACCTGCGGGTGCCTCAGTGCTCCAGAATGGTTGGCCCCACACACATACCATAGCCCCTTCCTTCTCTGCAGCCCAGACTGGAAAGGGGAGCTGTAGACTCGGAATCACACCACAACCTGAGAAAAATCCAGCTTACTTTTCTTACACTAGGAGTACTAGACTGGTGAAGGCAGGAGGCTCCATGGCCCACCAGGATAAGGTCATTCCTGTGACTTTGCCCAGGTTGCCAGCTTACTATGTCTTGTCCTCCCGCTATTAAAGTTCTTGTCATGCGTGGGGTCTTTCACCCCAGGCCCTGAGGCCTAAGTCCTTGGGATCTGTGTACTCATCTGCGGTATCCTGGGACCTGTGATTTTACAGAGTAAAGCACAAACTTGGATGGAAAGTCAATAAAGTACTGAATTCCACAGTGAATGGTCTTTTCCTTTGTCAGAATTCCAAATTGGGTCACTGTTAGCACAGACAGACAGGACTAGATACTTGCCTGAATGCACCAGAGCCATTCCCAAAGTACGGTTCTGCAGGGCCATGTGGCAGGAATTGCACCTAGCTTCATAGAAAAGGTCTGCGGTTGACTCTCGGCGGTTCCCGGGAGCCATGAAGCCCCTCTCTGTCCTCCAAAGCCACAGCAGGGTAACCTAATACTTGCTGATGACCAACAGATGGCTCATGGCCAGCAGGGGGCATGGGCCTTTGAGCTGCCCTTCAGGGTAGAAGCTATCAACCTGCAGGAGTTTCAGGCAAAGCAGGATGTGTGTCTATCAGGAACCTATAAGTTTTTGCCCAAAGCCATCAGCCTTCAGCAGAGAGAAGAGCAACATGTGAGCAGGTGCATGGTCGATTCCAGATCTGCTCAGAGCCTGCCAGTTCCTGACAGCCAAGGATTGTGCCCATCAAAGGAGCCTGGAGGACAAAGCAAGGGTCAGAGAGAAGAAAACAGCAAAGAGGAGTGGGAAGATAGAGAAGGAAATGCTAATCAAGAGATGTGGGGAAGAAGTCTAGCCTACAAATGCAGCCCAGATTCATTGACTTCTTCTTAAGGGCCAGGCCTCCTGCAAAGTGCATTTTATTTAATCCTTACCACAATCTTATTACAACAGGTGCTATCGTTATCGCCATCTTAGAGCTAGGAAAACTTGGCCTCTAAGCATTTAAGTAACCTGATCTAAGATGCATAAACTTGCATAAGGCTTAAGGAATTGTGGAGGTTTGGGAAAATGACAACTGAGGTCAGCTCTTGGAACTAACCCCTCCCTGGAGTTGTGCAGGCTGTGTGCTAGTCCTCCCTCAATTTCTCTTCGAAATGAGAATCATTCTGCTAATCTCTCTCCCCTAGGATGTTATGCCGCACAAGTTCTGTGTGTTAAATTTGCAGTATTACCAGCCTCTCAGTAATTATCTCCATGAATTCCCTCCTTTCCATTGAAATTAGGTAGTTGGGTATATCATGGTTCCAAGTCACTGCAGTTGCTGATAGGGCAAATAGTATCAAGTGTATAACTAGTATACTTAGAAAGGAGACAGCTTTTTTGAAATCAAAATCATGTTTTTTCTCTTCTTTTAATTTATTTTCGTTGTGTTGGAAATTTGCAAGCTTATTCCTCACTCAATTCCCTTTCACAACTGCATGGGCAAAAGGAATGAAATCATTGGCTACCTTACAGCTCACTGCACACCCACTGACACACACAAACTTGTGAGCACATGTGCTTGCACGTACACACACGCACACGCAAACACACCATACAGGCTCTCCACTCAGTCTTTAGTTTTCTGGCCTACAGGGACTTTGAAGAATTGCTTCAGAGGTTTTGAGGGAATGTGTTCTCTTTCCGGGTCCATGAGGGGGGCGTAGCTTTAAGGGCAAGAATTTACTGGTGCTGTGCCCCCCTCCCATCTCTTTCCATCCGGGAGATTCAAGGGTTTATGTTTGAATTTGGCAGGCACGGGAAGAAACTGAAAGTCAATCACTCCAGCGGAAGTCTAAGGAACTCCTTTCCTTGGCCCAGGGTCTTGGAGAAGGTGGGGGTTCTCCCAGGATAAAAGTCTGTGCTCCCTCACCTGCACCGGATTTCCAGCTCTCTGGAATCCCCCTCGGTGGGAGCTCCCTCCGGGATTTCCACTCTGGAATCCTCTTCCACACTCTTCGTGGAAGCCTTTCTCTTCTTCTCCTTTCCTTCTCTTTTCTCTACCTAAATAAAATCACCTTTCTGCAACACTTTTTGGATCCAATATTCGCTTTACTAGCATACGGTCCACCTGCAGTGGCCCCACGGCTTATTCCTTAAGAGGTTGGAGGCCAAGAACCCACAACGATCACCGGCATCCAAGAAAAAACCCGGTTACAGTTTGAGGATGATGAAAAATAACATCTTTAAAATGCATATTTACTATTGGTAAAGGAAAGCTAAGGAAGGAAGAGAGTAAAGGAGGAAAGAAGAGAATGTGAGAGGAACTAAGGACAAAAACGTGGGGACGAAGGGGCCAAGAGGGCTAAGAAGGAGAGGGATCCCAGGAGGAAGTGAACAGTGACTCAGAGAAGTCCTTGCTTCTGACAATCATGCCCTTGACTGTCTCCATTTCTACGGGAGATGTGTTAATTTCTCTCATTCCCATAACTCATCAGTAGTGGTCAGGAGGGGGAGCCCACCTCCCCACCAGGAGGGCTTAGGACTTCATCAGCCCGCTAACCCCGCCACCTCCAGACATTGGTTTTACACAAACTAAAAAATTCAGCTGCACTTCGGAACTCTATTATGCGGCTGAGTGAAGAGCTGGCCATTATGAAAGCTTCCCCAGACGTTCTGGTAGTGATTCTTCAAGGCAGAAACCTACCTTGGCTACGTGTCTGCTTATGTTCACAGCCCTGAGATACCTGAGTGTTGAACTAAACCAGTGTTACTCAAACTGCAAGCTGCAACCCATGAGAGGTTATTCAATAATTTAGTGGGCTCCACTGATAATTTTAAAAATAAAATAAAATAGAATTCCTGAAATGCTCAACATATAGAAAGGATATTTCATGAACATTTTATTTTGTGGAGTGTGTGCTGTGTGGGTCACAGTCCAGACAGGTTAAAAGCCACAGGACTGAATGACCTGGGAGGTTCCCAGAGAGTCTGTGACCTCTGAGTGAGCTGTTCCCCCAGCCACTTAAATCTTGAAATTATGGGCCAGGAAGGAAGTCTTCTGATCATAAGCTCTCCCATGCTTCCTCTGTCTATGGGATTCTATATTTAAGATTCTGTCCTCTCTGGGCTCGGACCGGGAACATGGCCAAACGTACCAAGAAAATTGGGATCGTCCATAAGTACGGGACCCGCTATGGGGCCTCCCTCCGGAAAATGGTGAAGAAAATTGAAATTAGCCAGCATGCCAAGTACACTTGCTCTTTCTGTGGCAAAACCAAGATGAAGAGACAAGCTGTGGGAATCTGGCACTGTGGTTCCTGCATGAAGACAGTGGCTGGCGGTGCCTGGACGTACAATACCACTTCCGCTGTCTCGGTAAAGTCTGCCATCAGAAGACTGAAGGAATTGAAAGACCAGTAGACACTCCCCTACTCTTTGAGACATCACTGACCTATAATAAGTGGGTTAATTTATGTAATTAAGAAAAAGAAGAAGATTCTAACACATCATGGGCCTCCGAAACATTCCAAAACTTCTTGAGTCACCTCTTTGGACAGTTCCTGAGTAGTGCGGTGGGGGAATGGGATGAGGTAGGTTCAGTCTGAACTGACCTAACAGGAAGGGCATTTAGTGCAGTGGCTTCCACAATGCAGAGCTCCCTTGGCTGGCAGGTGCACAGCCTGCCCACTCACACTTTGCCCGCCCCCCTTCCTGCCCGTCTGCTCCAGCCCCATCTGATTGATTGGCTGGCTCAGGCTACCTAATGAGAGGCAACACCCCATATGACAAAGCCCATGCTGGGTAATGGGTTGATTGACATCCTCAGGATGTGATTCCGTGTGCAGCCCCACTCACAGATAATGTGAACGTCTGAGGAATTAAAACATTGTTCGGTGCTTAATGAATGCAGCATGAGCCTCATGTTAGCACATGCCAGCTGCATCTCTGAGAACCAGGAAGCAGCAACAATTTCTAAATTATTTATCAGTTCCCCTTACCTCCACCCCAAAAGAAAGTCAGCTTATGCATTTATTTATTTCATGGGCCGATATGCAGAGAATTGCTTTGGGTTTTTGTGAGTTTTTTTTTTCTATAGATTTTCTTTTTCTGATGCTACAGTGAAAAAAAAAGAGAAAATATCATGTCAATGTCATTTGAATCATAATAGCTACAAATTCACTCCCCTGAATAAATAGAGAAGCTTATTTATCAAACACAGACAAGATGTCTGTCGAGCTGTTAACAGAGGAAGAGAGATATGAGTAGGCAGGAGCAATTGCAAAAGTTTGCATACCTTCAGAACTCCCTAGGGAGGTGCAAGCAGCTTTTTTCCAAGCCAGGAACTTTCTGTTTTGGCAGCTGATGGGCCAGGCAAAATTGGCTGTTCCACCTTCACAGGGTGAAAAGGGCAGGTAGTTCGGGCATCCTAGCTGAGCCTGGACCTGCCAGGTAAGAGAGTGCTCGTGCCCATTCCGATTCTTGTCCATTTAAGGCAGAACAATTGTGTAAAATACCAAGGTGAGTAAGCAGATGGAAAGTGTTGGTTGTTCTTACCAGTGCCCTGTGGCTCTAACTTTTTTATTCTGCTTTTTCATCTTATGCTGGCAGGGCTGGCCGGTGCTCTCTGTTACAAACACAAGCTCCATTTCATTTTTTCCCTGGGTCTCCCCACCCATAGCCATCCCCCTCTACATCCCCACTCTCCACCCGCTGCTACTGTGAGGCCACCTCTGCTGCCCTGTGTGGGCTCCTTGAACGCTTCTGTAAGAAGCAGCACAATGTAACTACAATGGCTGCTATCTTTGTAGTAGGGCATCTTCTAAGGGCTTTACATATATTGTCTCATTTAATTTTCATTATAAACTATGAGGAAAACAAGCTATTTTTACGGCATTTTGATATAAATGAGAAAACCAAATCCCAGGAAGGCTGATGACTTGCCCAAGCTCATTCCCAGGATTTGAACCCAAAAAGTCTTGCCCACTACATTATACTGCCGTCTCAGGAGACAGACAACCGGCTGCACATCAGGAGACCCGAAGGCCATGCCTGACAGCTGAGTTGCCTTGGGCAAGCTCCCTATACCTCTCTGGGACTCAGTTGCTAGGCACCTGATAGACTCAGTGTCATAATAAGGTGGGTTTAGGACAAGATTGCCTGGGGCTAAACCCAGGTACTGCCACTGTGCTACCTTGGGTAGGTTACTTGAGCTTAGTTTTATCATCTGTAAAATAGATATGATCATAGTACCTCCCTCACTGGATGGATTTTGATGATCAAATAAGTTACTACATGTAGAATAGTGAGAGCCAAGTGAGGAGTATAGCAAACCGTCCGTGTTCATTATCATTATATAGATTTTGTCTGTGTGTCCATCTTTATAACATGAAGGGATTCAATGCAATCATATTCTAAAGTCTAATTTGGTTTGGAAATTCTATGAATCTGGTCTGCATTTACATTTCCGTAGAGCTCTGTGGCTCTTTGTGGTATTGTTTCAATGAGACCAAAATTAAGTGACTGAGCTGTGGAATAGCTTACACCTGGGTATCTCTTCTATATGGGCACAGCCTGTTCTCTTTTGCACCTTATTTCATATGATGGTATGACCCTCACATTATCTGCCATGGGCAAGGCAGGGTTACATTTTCTATTTTAAAGAGCTGTTCTGCTATCAGCCTGAGGTTAGAAAGTTAGTGGGAAAGTAGGACTCTAATCCATATATACCACTTCCAAGAGAGTTCTCAGTTGTCTGAAAGGCAAAGGGATTTGGGCCTTCTGAGTTCATCTCTCAGCAAGGAGGTGCCCTAGAAAGAAGCTTTTGTCTCACTGTATTAGCAATTTTTCACTCCAAAATAAAAGACTGGGCAAAGCATCCTGGCTGTATTTCACCAGCTCATTTTTCTCTAAACACCAACATTTACCAGCTTTCCTTTTTCTGATGAGAGAGTAATTAATCTTGTCTCCTCTAGACCCTCACACTGGCACACATTGCAACTATCTTGAAGGCAGATGGTTCTCCGGGGAGAGGAAAGTGAGATAGACCAGAGCAACAGGAAGGCTTGAAAGTTCAAAGTCCGGCCAATGGGGACCAGCACAAGTTGCCCCAAAAGGCTCCCCGAGTTACTTCGGGGCCATCCTCTGGGAGCCAGCTCTGCCCCTGAACACACCCTCCTTGGCTCACAGGCACACGTGCAGGTCAGACCGTGAAAGCAGCCCAGGTCTGCCTTTCTATGCAGCAGGGCTGTCGAAGGTCCTGAGAAGAAGGGAGAGGTGAGAGATCCCTGACTTAAAAGGGAAAGCAGCCAGCTTCCTGGAGCTTTTGTCAAGCAAGAGGCAGAGAAGTGATGCTATGAACACTTGCATTCCCAAGCTCCAAGACTTTATTATCTAGACCATGTAATCCATTTCTTAGCTACATTGTGCTTGTCGAGTAGAAATTTCATCTTTCTCAGGAGATCATAAGCTCAGACTTGAAAGGAAACCTTCCTGCCATACATTCTTACATCCTCTGCAGCCTAACATCAAGCTGGGAACATATTAGTTGCTCAGTGAATTCCTCAACAATCAAATGCGATTGACCAAACTGAACCTCACAGACACGTTATTCATACATGAGTGTTGTCAGCTCTTACTCACCCAGGCTGGGGAGAGCAGCCTCAACCCAGATAACACCCCAAGAGAGGCTAATCCCCAAGATAATTATATCTATTATTTCTCTAAACACAATGCACAGTTTTGTTTACCTATTTGCATTCCCAAGGAAGTTTTTCCTTGGTTAATCCAGTCACTCCTTCAACCAGTTTTTATGGAATGCTATCTGGCAGGCACTGTCCTAGGAAATTGAAGGGTAATGAAGGAGCCCTCATCTCTGCCCACTTGGGATCCACCATATATGGGGAAAAGATAGATATGACACCATCATCACATGAGCTATTTCATTGCAATAGTTACATATGCTACTGAGGGGGTGACAAATATTTTAAGAGTGTGTTACAGAAAGCCCACTTAGATCTGCCTGGGAGGCAGGGTGGCAGAGGGGGAAGTAGTCTTTGAGGACATTATATTTACATTAAAACTTAGGGAATGAGTGCAAGAATTCCAGGAACATTGGAGGTTGAGGTGACAAGGTTAAAATGAGTTCTCATTTCTGATTGTGGCGAATAGCTGCGTAGAAGCATGCCGGTAAATTCATTCTGTCCTAAAGGCAAACACTTGCTCCAGGGTCTGCAGCACAGCCTGCCTTGTTCATGAATGAGAGGGTGGAAGAGCTGCTCCTGGAGGTCCCATCTGCGGACGGGGTTTGTGGGGGATTTACTCTGATCACCAGCTGCTCGTCTGCCTACCTTGTGTGTTCTGTGGAGTCAGTCTGGAAATGAGCTCTTCTTGCCAATGACTCAAAGTGGGAAAAATAAAAATTCGCTTATGGAGAGATTCCAGTGGGAGCATGGCTATGCTATCTGGTGTGTAATGGCTGTGAATTCCAACCAGCCTCCTGAAACCAAGACGTTTCAATTAACAGGAGGCACTTGAAACCTGAACGTCTCTCTTTCCTGGCTTTCCAGTCAGAATGCTGTTGTATAAATAACAATAAGCTGGCCCCGTCAGAGGTGGTAATTGAGTGTCTTCTTTCTGCTGGCATCAGCGGGATTCCCTTGAGTGATTTACTGTGTGGCTACTTAATTGTGTGACACATGGGGAAGTCCGCCCTGCTTTGTTTAATTACATTCGGTATCCCCCATGCGTGGTGTCAGCACCCACTCTCTGGAAGGGCTCTTGGGCATCTCTCTTGTCCAGGAAATTATTACAAAGGTGTTAGGGAAGACCAGGGACAGAGAGAAATGGCTAGATGTTTGAAAAAGGAAGGGAATGTGGACAGAAAAGAAGACTGATCCTATGAACAAAATAGTTGTCTGGTTTATAGATTCAACTTGTTCTGAAGCAAACATTTAGTGTGCGTGTGTGTGTGTGTGTGTGTGAGCGTGTGTGTGTGTGTATGTGTGTGTGTGTGTGTTGTGGTGGCTGCTAAAGGAGGGGAAAGAGCATTAGAAAGTGCACATAATCACAAAATACAGGATAACAAATGGTCGATGTCACAAGAAAGATACAGTCATTCTTCGAAAGAATTTCAGCACAACTTTTTTCGTAGGTAAAGGAAATGGGGAGAAGGGGGGTAACTTTAAAAGAGCTGATGGGTGTTTAACAATGAATATATGTAATTTTATGCCTTATCATGGCCCTCTGAGGGAGTATTTAGCATACCCATTTGATAGATGAAGAAACTGAGGCTAAAAGACACAGCTAATAAGTGGTAGACATTCAATTCAGCCTCATGCCGACTCCAAAGCCTACATTAATTCCACTACAGCCAAGAGATTTAGTGATCCCTTGATCTTTCTTCAAGCTGTTTCTATACCACACTGACTAATTGCTCCATGAAATATTAATTGATTTTCCACTGTGTACATAGAATAGATTTTGGCCTTGTCAGAATATGAGGAACAATAATAATACTAAAAACAATGACAATAATTGCCAATATTTGCAGGGCAATTACAATTTTCTAGGATTTGTTCAGAATACTTTATAAATATTGACTCATTTAATGAGATACTTGCATTAGGTAACTGGACTACAAACGCACCCCCCACAATGCCCTTGAACAGTGAGCCTCTCACCCCTCATTATTTGGGGCTGGGTAGCAGGCAGGAGCCGAGAGGAGGCTGTAACCCACTATGGAGGCCAAGGTCGGCGGGGGTGCCTTGGGCTGTGGCATGGCAGCTCCACACCCAAACACAAATCTCTCGTGCTTTGACAACTGCTCCAAGAAGTTTTCCTAAGGGAGTCCATGAGCAGAATGTATGGATCCTGGATGGGGAGGGAGAGCCTGTGAATCAGTCGGTGAGGGAGTATTCACCAGACACGAGCTCATACATTTTTTACGTTCACTCATAGGGCCTCAGTGTTCCTCCATACCTGGTGATACCGCACATAAAGATGGCCTTTCTCCTCTCAGCAAAGAGGCGGAGATAAGCAGGGCTTCAATCAGATTAGAAGAACTAGAGTGGACATTACTTAGAATTTCCTAGCTGCAAGGTTTTTGAGAAGCTTGGAAGCATAACGGAGCTGGAAGAGGGAAAATGGAAGGTAATGAGGCATGGACGTCCCCAGGTATCATATCGGCATGGTGGAGAGGGAGTGGGCTCACTCTCTCCGATTCCCTCTGCTTATTTCAAATAGAACTGCTCTCCCAGCCAAATCACATGGACAGCTCCAGAGCATGTCTTCTCTTTCCCTGCTGAGGGCTGATTCTGCCCCTTCTAACACTGCTTCTGTCTTCTCCCCCAATTCTGGCCTATACATTCCTTCCTTCTGTCTCTGGCATCTTCACCCTCTCCTTCCCTTTGATTACCTTTTCTTGATCTACTTTTTTTTTTTTCAAACTATTGAGTTTTCCTTTAAAATTATGGTGGGGGTGTGTCTGAAGTCCAGTTATCTAAATGCAAGTATCTCATTAAATGAGTCAATATTTATAAAATATTCTGAACAAAGTCTAGAAAATAGTGATCACCCTGCAAATATTGGTTATTATTGTCCTTGTTAAATCACAATTTTATTTAAAATTAAGAATAAAAATAAACCCTAAACATGTCTTCTTCTAACAATGGTCTTATCTTTCTCCTTCCATTCTCATCCAGCTTTCTTTAAAAAGTAGTTCACACCCCCACTATCTTCACCTCCTTCTCTCATTTTCACTCCTCAGTCAACTGTAATCTGGCCTCTAGTCTTATTTTTTCATTGAAATTACTTATTCAAGTCATAAACAATGACCTCCTGCCCAACAAAAACTACAAAGTGCTTTCAGCATTCTCTGATCTTCCTCTGAACATATCCAGGTCTCTCATCTTTGTAGCAGTTGACACAATTAACCCACCCCCTCCATCCAGAAACTCTTCTTCCTCAGCTTCTAAGGTACATTCCTCTTTCCCAATTTTCCTCTTACAGGGTTGGTTTATTTGGGGCCCAACTGTAGCTCACCTCTCGCCTACGCCTTCTCCTTGGCAATTTCATTTATGCTCATGTCTTAAAGTCCCATTTACATACTAGTAATTCCCCAATCTGATCTCCAGTCCATGAGTTCCAGCCCTACATGCCCACCTGCCTGCCAAACAGAGTCACCTGGATGGTTCCCAGGTACCATATGCCTCAAACTCTTTATATCCAACATCACATTCATCATCTATAGCTCCTGCTCTGCTCTCTTCCGAATCCTCTTTCTTGATTTGTAGCATCTCCATCTGCTCAGCTACCTAGCCAGGAACCTGGACTTTTCAATATTCATCTCTTCCAGTGCTCCATTTATAACTAGTAGCCAGTCTTGAAATTTTTATTTCAAATATAGGCCCGTGTCTTATCATTCCTGATCCACTCTCTTAGTTATAGATTATCATTATATCCTTCTTGGGCTATTGCAATAGCCTCACGTCTATTCTCCTTACGCCTCCCAAACCTAACCTCCATACTGCTCCCAAAGCAATCCAAAATCTGGAGCTGGCCATATTAGTACCCATATTCGACCAGACATAGTCCAGGCTTCTTTATGTCACAAAGAAAGGCTTAATATATGTGATGCTGGGCTTTCTTCCTATCCTCATTGCCTGCCCTTGCTCTTTATAGAATAGCAATGTCATGGCACTTGTAATTACCCCAAACTATCAAGTCCAAATGTTTCCTGCTTCTCTGCTCAGAGTGTTCCTTCTACCTGAAACATCTCCCCTCCTCTCTCCTCCACCATCTAGTTGACTACATTATCTCTGTAGTGTTCTCTCGGTTGGCTGGGCCCAGTTGGTCATAGATACAAGGAAGCAACTTTTGCAAACCAAGCCCCATCTTATAAGCAGACAGAGTAGGTGTCTGCCCACACGGTTTGAATGGTGAGGCTTAAGGAAGCTGATAACTAATTGTCTTTTATTACTTAAAATTATTTCATTATAGGGTTATTCCTCCGATTTTCTCTGCATTTTTGTTCTTGGAGAGGTCTCTATCTATTTTTCTGAGAGCAATGTAATCCCTTAAACCTTTGTGAGTTTCCACACATAAGAAGGGGGCCATGACAGGTAGCAGAGGGTACGGCTCTTGGAAAAATGGGACATGAAATAAAAAGCTGAACTGAGGAGGAGGAGGATTATTGAAATGCAGGGAGCTGATAAAGTGCTACATGTAGCAGTCAACCTCACACATCTCGCTTGGGCAGGTCGTGTGGGTAATCTAGTAAGTTAGCATTCAAGCTAAGACTTAGATCACTTAAAATGAGAAAATATAAATATTTTTCCTGAATAATACGGAATTATCACCCACATAGCCCTACATTCATTTTCTTAAAGAAAAAAAAACTGCCAAAGACAGATTATTTGTTTAATGGGATTTTACGAGATGAGCCAAAGTATACCTGGGCTTTAGGAATGAAAGATAAAAATAATGAACTCAATACCTTACAGGTCATGGGAGACAGAGTCAGGAAAATATGATGTTACTATGAAAAGACTTGGAAGAGAAAAAAAGAGGCAGGAAGGTAAAGACACATTCAACAAATGTGTTGAGCATCTATTATGCAGACACTGAGATATGGGCATAATCCCTGCCTTATCTACCTGGCACATGGCAGGTACTCAGGATAAATGTTTGTGGAAGAAAGGAGTAAAGGAAGGGAAAAAGGAAGAAAGGAGGGAGGTGGGGGAGGGAGGAAGTGAGGAAGGGAGGGAGGAAAACCTGGGTACACTCCTTAGTCTGTCCAAGATGGCTGAAGTTAACTAAATCTATATTTACTGTTTAGCTTTTCACCCATTGTATGTTCTTGCCCATGGTACGTTCTTCTAGAAAATTCATAATAAACCCATTCTCCGCTAAGGTTAGGGAACACTCTACCATCCTATCTACAGACTGTGTATCAATTCACTGTGTTAAATGTGATGAACTATTTAATAGACAAGTGAGTGGCAGGGTTGGGGTCTAAAACCAGGTACCTGTAGGACCCCAGCTGATCATGTACCTGGGCTCTGTGGGCGTGCTTGGGGTTGGAGGAGGCCTACCTCCTGGACCTGCCAGGCCAGCCATCTGTTACTTGTCCAGAAGAGGGAGAGAGAGAGGTAGCATGGTGCTCAGGGCTGTGGCAGGTCCAGTCCAGTTTCCTAATCAGTCTATTATTTACAGGCTCCAGAGTCATGGGAGGAGGGGCAGGCTTATAACCTGTGATGAGAGGGGTTTATGTGTGTTCTGGGCAAGTTTTGTAAGACAGCTGCTCCTATAAAGGATTTATCAAGACAATAAAAGAAAAGGAAAGAGCCTAAAGACCCTCCAGTGAGAACAGCCTTTTTATGGTATGAGAGTATAAGAGGGAACACTTTGAAAAGCAGCCACATTTTCCCTGCCCACTCCTCCCACCCCTTCTCCTACTCAGCCCACATAGGCAGAGGAGCTCTCTGATCTTCATCTGAGGGGCTAAATACTATAAGCATTTAAAGTTTATTTTTGTCTTATGACATCCAGCCTTCAGCACCATACCCCAGATGGGTTCTCCTTTCATTAGGAATGTCTTTCCTCTTTGGGCTATTCTTGGGGATGAAAGGGAGGAACTTGGGGGAACTTGCTATGTATACCCCGCACCCTCTGTTTTCACACAGTGATAATAGGTTCAGCTTGACAGGCATGTCTCAGGCCTCAGCGAGAGTTTGATCCAGACTCTGGGAGAGTAGCACAGCTTAGAAGAGAAAGGGTAACACTTGGAGGAGAAAGACGAATGCCAATTCCCAGACTATCCATGGAAGAATCATATCTATTTGTATCAGTGTGATCACATGCAGCAGTCTCAAAGAATCCTAGTCATAATAAATCTCCATTTCAGAGATTTATGAAGTCAGAATAGAGTGGAAGCAGTGAAGAAACTCATCCAGATTCCAGAACTGTCAAGGAACAGAGCAAGGACTCCAACCCAGGTTTCCCAACTCCAAGTCTTGTTCATTTATTTCTACCCCACTTCTGCCTTTGGGTTGGTGCTGCCATTCTCTGTGGCCAGAGCATCTAATCTGAACCAGGTCCTCTTCTAGTAAATGTGGCCTACCACTGGGTGGGAGGGAGAGGAGGAGAGAGAACAGAGAAGAGGGATCATTGTGGTTCCAGAACACAGAGGCGGTTCCCTCTGCTTCCTTTATCAGCTTGAATGTTAGTGTCCAGTAAATCATATCCGTCCTGTTCTCCTTACTCTCTTCTACCTCCCTGAATAATCTCTTACAACCTCTTTAACTTCATAAAATCATTTGCTGATGATTCTCAAAATACTATTTCCCAGATAGGTATGTTTTCTAGATACCTCTTCCCGGATGTATCAAAAGTCCCTAAAATGCATGTGATAAAAGCTGCACCTATCATCTCTACTCCCTGCTCGCCATCCTGCTCCTCGTCCATCAGAAGTCCGAGTTTATAGCCTGTAGGTCACACTACATTCCTTCCCTATCCTTACCTACAACGATTAGCTGGCCACCAGGTTCTGACAATTGTAGCTCCTTAGGACCAGTGGAACCTGCTCTCTCCCTTCCTTGCATTCCCCTGGGTTACGCACAACAATTTCTTGGCCCACACGGCACTAGAGATCCAGAACTGACTTTTCCGCATCCACTTATCTTTTCTCTCACTGCTTTCATAATAATTCTTCCTAAAGAAACAAATTCAATCAGATCACTCCCCTTTGTAAAATAATCTTTCAGGGCAACTATTTTGACTTTTCATGACCCAGCCAGTATCTGCCATTCACGTTTCATTTCTTCCTACACCTAACCTGTCAACCTCATAGTCTCCAGCAGGGAAACTTCCTTCATCTTGTTTTTGCACTCAAAATATTTGCATATCATGCTTTCATTGCCTAGATTATTTTGCCCTTCTGTTTTTTACTTGGCTACTTCAAATTTAGGAATTACCCCCTACAGGAAACACATCAGGAATTAACTCTTCTGGGGAGTGTTTCTGGACACCTTGCCTGAGAGGCAGGTAGCATACCAGGGTACAATGTGCATATTTCTGTCATAGTGGTTATTACATTGTAGTATAATTCCACATTCAGCTAGGTTTTTATCGCCTCCTCCACATGACTAGGAGCCTCTTGTTTTCTGCCTCTTGTATGGCTAGTGTCTAGCGAACTGCCTGAGGGTAGGAGTGTTTAGCAATTAAGTTGCTAAACGAATGAAGGCAAGCTTCAGATGGACTAGTAGTCTCTGTGGTTATCCCAAGCACATAATCCTAATGAGAGACTCTGACCACGGTTATAATTGTTAAAAATAACATTCCCATTGAATTTCTTCAACACACAGCTCCACAGGAAGAGACTCACCACTCTGATATTCCCACCCAGGAATGGTTAAATTTCAGAGATGTCTAGTTTTATCCAATGAAGTTGTTTTAAAGTTGAAAGGCATCTCAGCTCAGTGAAAGCCACAAAGAACTTTTCCACATAGCCCAGAACCTACATTTCAATCCTGTCTGGCTCTTTACTTGGTCCTGCCCCGTGCCTGTGTTGGGTGTTGCAAATAACATGTGGGTTCCACGCAGCTCCAGGGCTTGAGGAGCTTGGTGAACACTCACTCGCCCAGGGCAGCACTGATTCCTAGTGCCCTGCACACCACCTTGCAAAGACAGGGGCTTAATAAAGCCTGGTTTATGAGCATTCTGGCCATGATGACTCAATTATCCACTTATTCATAATTCATTTAAATAACCACCAAACTTGTTTTGAGCACCTGCTATATGCCTTTTATATAGAGATGAATTAGAGACATTCTCTCTGCCCTTGTGAAGCATTTTAGGGCTTGGTGAGTGAGAAAAATGTCCCAACAGGCAATTATAATGCAATGGAAAACGTGCTAATAGAAGTCTCCACAAAGGGCAGGTTTTCTGGACAGAAGGAAGAGAAGAGAATATTCCAGACAGACAGAACCACATGTATAAAAGGTGAGAAGGGTAAGAGAGAACATGAGAGGTTCAAAGAACTGTTAGAGAGCAGCTGGGATGCCTCACAACATGAGAGCAGATGGGTTATTTGGGGAGCCTGGAAGAGGAATGATGAGAAAGGAGATTGCAGAGGCAAACTAAGGGCTGCCTACAGCGGAACAAAGAGAAAGGAGGCTGCAGCCAGACTCGAGTTTGGTACTCCTCACCTTAGGCCCTAGGGAGCACCATATGGCTCTGGAACAGCCAGAAAAGGGGGGATCTACAATTTTCCAGGAAAAGAGTGGTTCTAGAAATCTTCAGACCACACAGAGAACTGTTGAATTAATATAAGAAAGGGATGATGTGGAAATGATCTGGGGCTGTGGCAGTAAGAATGGAGGAAAGGGAGTGATCCCAAGGTCATTGCGAGGTAAAGGTGCAGTTGATACTGATTGTGGGTGGGAACAGCAGTTAGCACAGAAAGCAAGTCAGGCGCTCAGCTGCACGCCGAATTGAAGCAGGCGTGAAAGCTCAGGAAGAAATATTAACAACATTCTGACAAAATGTTTTTTTAAAAAAATCAAAACCAATGTTAAAAAAAGTATTAACAAAATACCAAAATTTAAAATTTGCCTGTGGCTCTGTTATGGCTTGAGCTGGTACTATACTGATCCTAGCTTTATTGAAACTTTTGATATGTCATTCATCATGGGTTTTTTGCATTGATTTCATTGTTAAAAAAATACTGCATTCAATTATTGTTTATCTTGATTATGTGTTTTTTTTTTCACTCTCTTAAATTTTTGCACTGACTCAAGTGCTTCAACCTACTCCTGGCCTTGGAACAGGGCAGGGGGCAAGAGAGAAGGAGGTTTACCAGGAATGACTGCAAGGGTAACGTCAAGTAGGGTGCATTAACGTACGGGCACGATGCCTTACGCCACTGAAGGACAACTCTGTCTGCTCCTAAAAGTGACTTTGTTTGGATACCAGGATACTACCTTTCCTCTACTCACCAATAGCTGTCACTTGATACTACGCATTTTCACCAATGAAGACATCATACAGACACCCCATCTCTACCCTGACTTCCTCTCAGCAAACTGAGTTTGGGTCTCCCATGATGAAACTCACATGCAGCTTGTGTACAACTTCCCTAAATGCCACAAATGCTTTGGAATAAGCATGAAAATTGGTTTTTAAGCTCCAGCAGTTTCTAAAATAGGGTGGTTTAAAATAAAAGCAGTATGATAAAAGGGATTCCTATAGAGCAGATTGTGAGAAATAGCAGTGAGCCTCCAAAACTGAAAACATGAGGAAAAAGTCAGAAAGGGCATCTAGCCATTCCTGTGTAAGGGCAGCATGGGTGGCAACTGTGGTCTTCCACGAAGAGTGGCCAGCTCTGTCTCCATTTCTTTAGTCTGGGAGTGAGAGAAACTCATTTCTCTCCCTCCCTTGAAGCTTCTTTTTACTTTACATCCTGGCTTGATGCAGATGTAATATATTCTGTCAGTGCAAAATTTGGACTGAAAAATATTGTGGCCTTTGAAAATTGAGGAGGGAATTGGGTGGGGTTTTCCAAATTAATGGCAATGTACAGATGAATACATTGGGCACAGTGGGGCAGAAGTGGGGAGGGTGCTAGGAAGCGTACTTCTAGTCAAATGACAGCATACAAAACAGTGCTTTAATGGAGAAAACAATAGAGGCGGTAGAAATGGACATTGATATAAAGAATTTGATACTGATGGACTGTGGTTAGAAATTTGAGTAGAGCACACCTGATAGCTTCAATTTCCTTCGAGGAGTGGGAGAGAAGATTGTCTTGTAAGAATATGGGCTTGAGGTAAATATTTAGCAGAATACTGAAGGTTAAGAGAAGTAGAGACTGAATTAGCCAAAGATACCAAACAGACTTGGAAGAGTCCTAGCAGATCCCCTGAACATGGAGACAATGAATGTGTGTGGCTCCCATCTCCACAGTCACATGAATTGTGTCTCTAGCTGTGCTCGGCTTTCTGGGCAAAGGCTTGGAGAAAGTGAGTCATAGGACTGATGCCAGTTTGGGAAGATGCAAGGCCTGTGAAGGGTGGAGGGTGCTGGGTGGTGGAGGAGAAGGGGGGGGATGTCACATGTGTTTGATATCAGGGGCAGTGTCTGATGTGGCCAGCAATGACAGACATGAACCGCACTAAGCCTTAAGCTTCCAAGTGTTATGTGGCCTTCTCATAACACTAGAAAGAGCTGAGGGAGCTGTGCGGTTGCAGGGGCCTGTTGCAGGGAAGCACCCTAGGTCAGTATAGGCAGCCGCACAGCCAGTGCTTTCTAGCAACTAGGGTCCCTTTGGTCCTCCTGGCATCCCCTTACCATCACTATGAGCTCTGCATTATTAACAGTACAATCTCTGCTTTTGAAATGTAGCCACACAGCCCCATCTTAGGGAAAAAAAAAAAGCCTTATTTGCTTCTCTGGGACACATTTAGGAACAGGCATGGTGAAGACGACATTGCCTTCATGTACCGTTTTAAGTTCCCACTAGTCTCCTGCTCATAATGAAAATGCTGATATATGGGAACCAACAATGAGGGCCTCATCCTCAGGTTGATAATTAAGACAGATGCCACTAACATTTCTTAAACCATGCTGAATACAGCTGTCAGGGCAGGAGGGAATTTGAGAAGGCGGTATATAATTAACCTAGTTGGAACTGGGCCAGGGGACCCAAGGTTAATGGCCCTGGGAATGGGGAGCATTAATGACCACTAATGGTCAAGCCCCTTTCGTGTCTTACTCATTAGAGCTACCTTTTATATTCTGTAAGATCATGGCCTTTGGCCTCAGGACCAAGGGTAATGGAGAGTTGCCACTCCCCTAGACGATGTGTTCTGCATTCTGACAGCTTCTGTCCAGCTCTTGATTCCCCCTGCCTATCTCAATCTTCAGGTATAGTGTGTAGCAGATCTCAACACATACCAGCCATCTGCTGAGCCCTGCTGATGAGAGCTGAGACATACACATGATGCATATTCATGGGCAAAATTGTTTCAGGTTTTTATTCAACAGATTGACAAATGGGTGACATTGTCTTGCTTTTACCTGTTTGGCCCTGGTGTTCGTTTTTCTATACACTCCCTGGGTGAGCTAGAATAGAATTTTTAACCGCTCTGGGATGTGTCCCCCATCGTATTTGATGGCCACAAGAATCATTAACGTGAATCTTCACAGGCTTGCACGCTGCCTTGATTGTTAAAGAAACTGCTATTTTTGTCCACTCTGTTTCTCCTTTGCCTGTACTCCCTTTAACCTCCAAAAGAGATTTCTACCTTTGCCATAAGCTAATCTCCTGTGATAAGCATTTATGATGCAAATTTGGGACAGTGGATAGACAGAGACAGAACTAGAGTACAGGAGATGAGGGTACAGATTCATGGGAGAGAAGAAAAGGCAGAAACAGAACAAAGGAGAAAGAGAAAGTGAAATTTGCTACAGGTGTCATTTGTGTGGGGGAGTCTAGCATGGGTCCTGGCAAAAAGGAAGCTTCAGGCAGCTGTGTTGTGAGTGAGAGAAAAAGCATAAGCAGGGGAAAGTTAATTTTAAGAAGCCTAGCTGATAGTTATCAAGCAGATCTCTTTTAATATTCTTAGAGGGCTACGGGTAAACACTGGCATTAGTTTTAATTGCGTCAGGTTGTTAAAAGTGTTTTCCTTTTCATGGAAACCCCCACCCCCGCCACCGACACTGGGTCATATGGGGTTCTGGGATGACCCGAGTTTCCATGTTTAACTGGAAAGTTGAAGTCAAAGCTTCAAGAGAAGCTCGAACAGGGAGGGTGGCTTTGCCTCCTCCTTGACCTTAGTAGTGGAAACACATTCTGCAGTTCTAACTTTTCTAATGAAGTTTAAAAAGCAGAGTGTGTTGAAAATTGCTAGAGACCAAGAAGTCCCATGCTCTCTGTGGTGAGGTACCTCTACAAAGACTCTCAGAGTTACACATTTGTTTCAGTCCTCACATCAAGTCTCAAGAGTGGGCATTACAAACCCATTTGTAAGTGTGCAAACTGAGGCCTAGTGCCATAGAGCGACTTACTCATTTGCCGTAAAGCTAATAAGAAGCAGATCCACTCACAAGAGGAGTCTGAATTTTATAATAAAAGGGAAGGTGAAGAAAGAAGGAGAGATACTGAAAGTGAAAATTAAGTTCTTAAGGAGAGGCGGGAATTCAATGAAAGCTACAGGGCTCTTCTCCAGCTTCCTTTGCCAGGCTTATCTGGAAGATTCTCTAACACTCAGTGACTTTGAGTTCTTTGTTGTGAGAGTGAGAAACTGGCAGCGAAGCAGAGCCGCTGTGCCTCTGCTGCCTTCCACCCTGCATGAAAGCCTCAGATGGCTGCTGGCCTCTGCCCCTGCCTAGGCCCTTTCTTCGGAACCAGCGAAAGGGCGGTAGGGAAAGCAGAGCCTGTCTTCTGCGCTTGGCAGTTAAAGTCCAGGGTAGACGCAGGACAAGGAAGACGTCTGCCTGGTGCTGCTGGCCTTGACATTGCCTCCACAAACCTGCAAGATAATTCATGCGACTAAATCATCCATAATCAGATGCAGTGACTATCATTTGTGTGTGTGTGAACATCTCACTGCCTGAACACAAACATCTCAATAGCCATGGCCCCCTAATTTTCTTTGTTGCAGACAACAAAACCAAAGGTAATAAGCAGGAGGAGGGACTGAGTCCCAGGGGGCACACTCTCTGGAGGAGTCTCCTGGGCTTAAATACATCTAAAGCAGATCCAAAAGAAAGCAGTGATTACAGGCTAATTTTCTGCCTGCATTATGTTAAGCATCCCATCTCTACACAAATGGCAATTGCTTTATGCCAGAAATCTTTTACTGAATTCCTCTTATTGGTAAATTTTGTATTAAAAAAAGAGAGACAGACTAAAGAAAGGTTTTTCAATTTAAAGGTGAGACTATCAGGATGCCAGTAAAAGATACAAGACTGGCATATCCCCAAGAGTTGATTTTCCTTTTCCAATGCAATTATTACAGAAGGCAAAATGGTCCTGCCCTTTGAATTTGCCAGTTAAGGGTTTTGGAGGCACCCAGCTTTAGCTGGAGGAGGACACAGCTCTGCCTCGGGCAGCACACTGGGTTCTTTGCTAAGACAGCTGAGGGAGCTGAGGCAGGGGGCAGAGGTGAAGAGAGGCTGATGCATTTGAGCCTTATGAGTCATCAGATGGCCATCCACAGGAGACTGAGGTGAGCACCTGAGACCCTCTTCCTTTTATGTGGACACTGCCCCTTTCCCAGGAGCAATGAGAATCAGCCCAGTCATGTCACTGACTCTCCCCTCCTCTTCTAGTCTGGGTCTGAAGTCCTAAAGACACTTTTTTTTGCATGTTATTCCTTTAGTCACTCCTCATTCGTGCTATGAATACCTCCTAAGCATCTTCTATGTTGCAGACAGTGGGCCACACCCTGAGAATTCAAAAATCTAGGAATTATGATAGTGAAACAGAAATGGACCATAAGCATTGAAATCAGAGAGATCTGAATGGAAAATTCCACCAAACCCCTCCTTGCCTTGGATAAATATCTGAAGATCTTACACTTGAAAAATGGAGTGGGAGGAGGGGACTGTGATTCCTGCCTTAGACAGTTGTGGAAAGGATTAAATAATATCTCTAAAGCAACTGGCATAGAGTCTGTAGTATTCAATCCCCAATAACCATGTGTTGATTCTGCCCTTATCTGAAATTCTCAGTTGGTACCAGAACTTTCCCCAAGCCCAGAGATGCATCTGACCCACAACCGCCGGGGCATCAGGCCAAGAGATACATACCTTCCCCAAGTAAAATGCAAATCTATGGTCCTCTTGACACAAGGCTGGCAGGAGGGATGACGGATGAAGGCTGTGACGTGAGCTCCTGGTGGGGCAGGGGGAATGTGGGATCAGTTCCAAGGGAAGGCAATGGGGATGTGAGAGAGGCCCTTCTGTGCCAGCTACCACATCAGGGATTTTGTACAGATTATTTTGCAAGTGTGTGGGGGGTGGGACTCCCCATCCAATCTAATCTTAACAACTCCAGGTGAATGTTTGCGGTGAGATCAAAAGACAAATACAAAATTGCAATGTCCCAGAGCCCCTGAAGAGAGCTAAGCCTTGGTCTTTGGCCACCAAGGCATGTCTATTTCTGAGGATGTGTGGCAGGACCATTTGTTCCACAAAGAAATGAAGATTTATGTTGCAGTTGAGAATAAGTGGTAAATTAGCAATAAGTCAACTTTTCATCCAACATCCCCTGCAGACAGGGTATTGATACCAGGAAAGATCTGACTATTCTCCAACCATCCCGAATGGGAAACTGGGAGTTAATCTAAACTTGTCTGTGTGTCACACGCCAGAGCTGAAATGGGTATTGTTCTTTTCTTGACTGGTTACCTCCAGTGTTGAATGCAGCCTCGAGGGCATGACTGTGAGGAACAGAAGGAGGATATTGGTCTTCATTTCTCAGAGATGCTAGGCATAGATTGCAGCCCACACTTCACCTATGATGAATGTGACCTTGGGCAAATTATTTCTTTGAGCACGCTATAGTCTCTATAAAATGAGGATTGTAACATCTGACAGGGTTGTTTTAAGACTCAATTTAGATAACACAATTTAAATACCAAGCAGAGGAACCGCCATTTACTGGACACTCAGTTGATACTAGTTCCCTGACACATAATACAGAATGAAGAACACTTGGCAAGGATTTAGTGTTTGATGATGATGATAATGATAATAGCAGCATTACTGTGGGTGTTCAGCAAAGAAGACAAACATGGGACTCTATTGCCTCCAGAACTTGGCAGGGAGTTGAGTGCTAGAAGTGGAAATGGGGGTGGCTGTAGCTTTGCTGATTCATGCTACCAGAAAGGCCCTGAAGTCCCAGTTCCATAAGGCATGCAGGACACCACATTGTACAAGGATATAGATTCATGGTTCTGCTTGCTCACTCAGCTCAGTCTTCTCCATCTCAGGTTCCCAGGGCCAACTGCCAATTTATTTCCTTTCCTCTTATGAAACTTTTGGAGTCTGGCAGAAATTGATTCCCAGATTGAGTTTTTCTGGTCAGAAATAAGTAGGCATGCAAAATAACTGAAATCTACACGACTCCACCTTTTGGATCCATTGGAATTTAGAGCAAATTTTCTAAGGCACTGGGTTCTCTCGGGGTCAAGTTGAACAACTCCCATCACCCAGCAGCCTGTCACCCTCTTCCTTTCCTTTTTTTTCCTTTCTAACCACATTCTTCTTCAGCTTCTCTTTCTCCTGGATCTGCTCATTTCTCTCTCATTTCGTCTTGCTCAAAATTGCTGTGTCAAAGATTCTTTTCCTGCCGTCCCTCTCAGGAAGCAGATGAATAGCGGGATGCCAGCCCTGGATGGGCCATAAATAATGTATAATGCCCAGGAAGAGCCGGAACAGCCCTCTGATTACAAAGAGAAGATCTTTTGATAACATATTATCCTGTTTACTCTTTGTAATGCCACCAGTTCTTTATTCACCAGTGATGCGCACCTACTTGCTCACCAATTTGAAACCCCAGCAAAAAAACAGTGTTCCTGAGGCTGTCTGATCCCGGCTCCACCACCAGGAGGGCCTGTCAGACAACCTCTTCCGATGCCTATGCTGCCATGCCGGGGCGCCTGGAAACCTGCCAGAAGGGTGCTCAGTCTTTTTTCTGTTCAAAGCATATCTTTCTTTATTTTAAATTCTTGTTATAGCCTTCATGTTTTGATTCTTGTTGAGCTCTGGTGAAGGTAAAGGCCTCTAACTCAGCCCCCTTATGTATACAAATATAGTATCTAATAAGTTCTATATTCAGGACCCAGGGCTTCATGAATGCTGGATGCCCCAAACGTAACCCTGTAAAGCAGGTTGTTATTATTTCCAGTTTCAGTAAAGGAAATTATGACTCAGATAAGCTAATTGATTGGTTCACGGTCACCAAGCTAATAAATTAGAAACCCCCAACTGAAATCCAGTAGCCATGACTTCCTGTTCCATTATCATTCTTTGTTTCTACTGGTTAGAATTCAGAATTTGGAGACAAGGATAGATGAGTATATTAGCCAGGGTAACAGTAGAAAACAGAATTTCATTTCATTCAAGTGAAGATACGGTATTGAGGAGACAATTTACAGAGGTTACAGGTAGGGTAAAGAACACCTAAAAGGAATGTGGACACACTCAGTGGTTTGCAAACAAGAAAGCCTTTGCTACATCTAGGTGTAAAGAAAAGGAGGAAGAGATAATGTTTTGGGGCCGAGGGGAGGGCTGGAGCCATGGAGGAAGGTCTGCCGGCTTGATCTCTGGCTTGGAAGGCTCAAACACTGCCAGGCGCAGCCCTGGAGCAGGGACAGAATGGGGAAGAGGACCACTTTCTTTGTCAGGCATTTGCCAAGTTCAACTAGAACCAGCCAGCAAGGGAGACGGTGATAGAGTTGGTAGGGTCTACACTCCCTGACACAGAGCAGAGGCTGTGCTCTGGTCCTTCTTCACAGGGCTGCAGGCGAAAAAGCCAGTGCCTTCCTACCCAGACTCTATACCTACAGGGGAATTCTCCACAAAGCCAAGAAAACTCAAGCTTCAGGGGCTTTTCCCATTATGTCTTGCTTCATAATAGTCTGCCCCAAAACTTGGGGGGTTCAAACAAGAATGACTTACAATTTGTTATATTTCTGTAGATTGGCCGGGTGGTCCTTCTGCTTTTCGTGGTGTCAGCTGCAGTTACTCACACAGCTGCATTCAGCTTGGAGCTCAGCTGGGTCTGAAACATACAAGCCAGACTCACTCACATGTTTAGGTTTCTCAGTTCTCTGGCACAGAATCCTGATCTCTGCACGCGATCTTGTGCCATTTCATTCACTAGCCTGAACTTCTTTTTATGGTGGCTGGCTTCCAGAAAGGCAAAAGCAAAAGCTGTCAGGCCTCAAAAGACCTAGGTCAGGACCTGACACAGCATCGCCTCTGCCTCACTCTATTGGCCAGAGAAACTTGCAGTGGCCCAGCTCAGATTCAAGAAAAAGGGATATAGATTCCACTTCATGATGGCAAGTGCAGCATGCACATACAGGGTGGGAGGAATTCTTGGAAGCCTCTATCTGGCCAATCCGCCACAGTCTGCCTTCTCACTATAGCAATTCATGCCCTTCTTATGTGGAAAATATATTTTGCCTCTTTTCAAGACATCCAAAATTTTCATCCCATTATGACATCAAACCAAAAGTTCAATAATCTGTATTGGGCTGAGATGTGGCTGTGGGACCTCTTGGGCTAAATAAGAACTGTGAGCTGAAAATACAAGGTAAACCCCCGCTATATCCAACATATAATTGTGATATAATGCTAATACAAGCACAGGATAATTGCAATAAACACTGGGATACAAAAAGGTGAAGACCAGGAAGTGCATCACAGTTACCGGCCCATAACAATTCTAAAATCGAGCAAGGCACTCATTCACTGTGTGTTAAGCTTTCCTGGGAGCAGAGACTTTTCTGCGATGAACGTCAAGCTCTGCCTCTGTGAGCGTTCTTGATTCAAGTCAGGGATCTGGCAGAAAGACCTTCCTCCACGCCTGCAGCTCTCCCCTTGGCTCCAAACATTATCTCTTCCCACTTTTGCTTTAACTGTTATTTTCCACTT
The DNA here is from genome assembly GCA_036589455.1 of Ateles fusciceps. Lineage (NCBI taxonomy): Eukaryota > Metazoa > Chordata > Mammalia > Primates > Atelidae > Ateles > Ateles fusciceps. The sequence goes on along the minus strand of JAZHEH010003296.1, from coordinate 3,486,288 downwards.
TTGGTTGATTCCACCTTCTGGGCTCTGCTGTGCCTTCAGATTCATTCTTCCTTTTTCATAAGAAATGGCCCATGTTTGCAGCTGAATAACTTTCTCAGCTTGCTTTTTTTTCCCATTGAAAGCTTGGGACTCAAATGCTTCTTTTCACTTTGAACTTCCTTATTCCTTTATTCAATGGTAGTTCTCCCATCAGGACAATTCTCTTTAAAATATTGTGTGCCATCCATTGACCTCACTGAGGTTCACTCTGTGCTCCATGCCCTAGCATAATTCTTTCAGCAACTAACCTCCCACAACTTTGTGTGTGTAAAGCAACCTCCTTATGATTTCCAGGAGTCCTTTTGTCTGACTTGGAAGGTCTAGGAAGCATTCTTCAGTCTTCTAGAATTCTTAAGAAGGTGGCCTTCAGCCACAGCCTTGATTTGATCTTTACTCGAAGGCCCATATTTTGTGCATCTTTGACACTTGGAAAACTATACGCTGGAAGCCCTTTTATTTTCTCTAAATTTTTATTGGAAACTGGTCAGTTCTTTGGCTCCTCTCTCCCTTGCAGTGCCTCAACATATACTGTTAAAAGAAGCCACTTGGCCCGGCCTTAACCAAGTTCACAACGTATTCACTTACTTCACCATTCTCCAAGCCTCTCCTCTTTACTCTCAGTCTTAGCCTTTTTCTGTTGCTATAAAGGAGTATCTGAGGCTGGGTAATTTACAAAGAAAGGCTTATTTGGTTCATGGTCCTGCAGGATATACAAGAAGCGTGGCCCCAGCATCTGCTTCTGCTGAGAGGCTCAGGCTGCTTCCACTCATGGTAGAAGGTGACAGGGAGCTAGTGTGTGCAGAGATCGCATGGCGAGAGAAGCAGCAAGGGTGGGGGGGAGGTGCCAGGCTCTTTCTAACCACAAGTTCTCCCAGAAACTAATGATGAGAACTCACTCACTACCAGGAGAACACCACCAAGTCATTCATGGGGCACCCACCCCTATGAACCAAACACCTCCTACCCGGCCCCACTTCTGACACTGGAAATCAAATGTCAACATGAGGCGTGGTGGGGCCAAATAAACCATATCCAGACCATAGCACCCCCTAACCTGCCACATGATCCCAAACAAAATACCACATTTTGTCACGACAGCATCACACACCTAAGTAAAAATTCACTGTCTGTTGTTTTCATTATCTATTGCTGGGCAGAAAATCTTCCCAAAACTTAGTGACTTAAAACAACAACAAGTATTTACTTTAAGATTTTGTAAGTTTCCCAAGGCTCAGCAGGGATGACCTCACGCTGCTCCACATGGTGATAGCTGGAGTCATTTCCGTGGCTGAGTTCAACTGGGTGCTCCTCTGAAGCTGAAACATCTAGGAAGGCCTTACACACTTATGTTTTGGGATGGCCGGGTGCCAAAGAGCTAAGAGAAACAGGACCTCTCACTTGTACTGGCTGCTTGCAAGATTGTGGAAGAGGCACCAAGAAGACAGTCACCTGGTCGTATTTTGTAAACTGTACTGAAAGGAGACATTTTAACTGCAATCAATCAGGGCTTCCATTACTTTTAACCTGACATAGCACTCATCACATTGCAGGTGGCATTACAACGGCAAAAAGGATTTTTGGGATTCACCTAAGAGAAATTTGCATTGGGACACACTGAGTTTGCATTAGTCAAATGTACTTTATGTACCACACATCATGTCTGTGCATATTACATTCTTGCTAGCTGTTCTGATGTAGGGATGGCTTTCAGAAATGTGTCTGCTGCCTACAATGGAGACACAAATGTCCCCCAGAAGTCACAGGGTCCAATGTGAACATGTTTCCTATGGTCCAGTACTGGGGATATGTGAAGACAGGAGGAAATTTGAAACTAGTCTGTGGAAATTCTACCAAGTATCATAGACCTTGAAAGAAACTCAATGTTTTTCCAGACCAAAATTCTAAGAATTTCTGTAACATTACCAATCATGATTTGGGAATCTGAAAGAAAGTATCTTGAGCTATCAATTTAAAAAAAATCAGTCAATTATGCTAGAGTATATACTGAATTACTTTCTATTCTTTCTACAGGAAATGGTAACATAAAATTCTTTGCATTTGAAGATGTGATAAAAAGTATATTGCTGAGAATACAGGAAAATGTTACAGAAGTGCATTGGGGAGACATTTAATAACAATATTATTTTCTTGGAGTTTCTGATGTCTGTGGGTATATTTTAGCTTTTAAAAATTATTACTTGTGATTTCTCATTTTAATTAAATACTCACATCCATACCTAATTTTATATTTCTAATTGAATATTCTTTTTCTTAAAGAGCACCTCAAAATTGTATAATATTCAAACCCCACTGAATCTGGGGCATGTTCACATCTAGACCAGAGGCTTCACTCTCAAAGGCAATGTAAAGATACTAGCTAATAAAATACTGGAGTTGGTGCTATCTCCCAGCATAAAGGAATCATGTTCAGTGTAAAATGACTTACCTGGGTTGCATTTCTCAGGAAGATAGGGAATCAGAGGATACCAGAGAGAAATAAGACAAGATGAGAAATGAGAACAGCTAAGACAAACGTCACCTTTTTTAGTAGCTTCAGAGACAGACATGGGGATGGTAACTTTAGGACACAGAACACACTCAGATCTGATGACAATCTGGGGACACAGGGACAGCAATACTGCTTATTATAATACCGACAATAATAACATAACTCATTTACCTAATTATTTTGTATTCAGCACTGGCTTAGCACTTCATATGTATTAACACATATGATCTGCCTAACAACTCTGCAAGGTAGTTTTTATTGCCATATCCATTTTGGAAATGGAAAGAAGACACAGAGAGATGCAAGAACTTGCCCTAGGTCACTCTGCCTGCACCTGCTGGACCTGGGGTTCCATGAGTCCCTCTGCTCCAGAGGCTGCTGGCTTAACAACTCACACCCTTACATTTGTATAGCACTGTGTAGTTTATCAAGCAATTTTACATACAGCATCTCCCTTATAATCCTAACAGCCATGAAAAGTTGGCAGGGCAGTTGCTGTTACTCTCATTTTATGGGTGATTAATTGAAATCTAAAATAGCAAAGTGACTTATTCATGATTCCCAGCTATAAGTGGTAGTATTTTAGCCGAAAGCCAACTCTTGGGTATGTTTCATTTTCTCACATTGTGTATTAATAAATTTCAGCTATAGTTATCTTCAGTTTCTAAGACATCTTTGTGTATAATGCTAACATGCTACCTTCCACAACTATAACAATAAAGAGGCATTGTTATTCTCCCAATGTTACCAAAGAGAAATATGTGGTTTAGAGAGATGAGCCCTGGTGGTGTGACTCCAGATTCACAAGCCACACTCTCTCTTGCACAAGCAGCCACGGGCGCAGTCTACCTGCTAAATCATGAACACAACTTGATCCTTCCAATGCTCGGGGAACAGAAGATGGATTCAATACCTCAGGACTTCAAAGTGCACAGTGATCTTAGGGGACATCAAATAGATCCATGTGTCTGGAGCATGGATATCACATTGAAAACAATGGGACCAGATGGTGGGGGATTTGAGTGCCATGATGTGAACCTTAATTTGCAGGGAGTGAGCACTGAGTACACAAGATCCATGCTAGATATGGTGAACAAACTGAAGAAATAAAAGTGTGGTCTTAAGCTGCAAACTGTTTGGCCTCTAGTCTAGGAGAAGCAAGCCTGTATGAGAGAAGCAGAAAAAAAGCAACTTAGGGCCAAGTGTGGTGGCTGATGCCTGTAGTCCCAGCACTTTGAGAAACTGAGGCAGGCAGATCACTTGAGCCCAGAGGCTCAAGACCAGCCTGGGCAACATGGTGAAACCTCGTCACTACCAAAGAAAGAAAAAAAAACTACAAAAATTATCTGCGCTTTGTGGCACATGCCTGTAGTCCCAGCTACTTGGGGTTGGGGCTAGGGTGGGGGTGCTCGTGTGGGAGGATCACCTGAGTCCAGGGAGGTTGAGGCTGCAGTGAGCCATGATCATGCCACTGCATTCCAGCCTGGGTGGCAGAGTGAGACATTGTCTCAAATAAATAAATAAAGCAACTTAGAAGTATTTATGAAAGAACAGATAAATGACTTAAAAGACAATTATTATAATGTCCATTGTGTTTTCAGGTCACAGAACCATAGATTAAAAGGAATAATCATAACCATAATACTTAAAATGCCCCCAAGACCCATGAAATAAAAGAGCCCTGCTTTCTAAATGTGTTTCGTTTTAAGGTAACCAAGCAAGTGATCCAGGTTGTAGCTTCTCTGGTGGCCATTCATAAGGGGGAAAACTCTCTTTTAACCCACAACTTTTTGGATTAATTTTTCTTAAGCTCTTGAATGTGTAACAACCACAAAAACAACAGTGCTGATAGATGCCATTGGTTCATAGCTCAGTGTGCTGGGTAACTCACATGGATTACATCTGATCTGAAGCCACTCTGAAAGTTAGTTATTGGTACCCCTGTTTCACAGATGGGGGGCAGCAAACCCCAGAAACAGTAAGTGACTTTTCCAAGTGATAATTCACAGTTAAACCCAAGTATAGAAGAATGTAAGTGCCGGAAACTTTTTGCTACACTCCACCTCTCCATTCTTTTACCCAGAAACCAGTACTGGAATTTCATTTTCTCTTCCATCAAGGCTGAGAACTCATTATCATATTCACAGCATCCACAACTGAGCCTCACCTACATAGCCAGCCTACTTTTTCTCTGTAGCCTCTTATTTCAACTCTGCTTTCATGCCAAATTTATAATCATTTCTCCTCAAATGCCTTTTATTCTTATACTTCTAAATGTCTGTCATTCAGCAGGTTCTATTTACCTAGAGTTTATCAAGTACTGTACTCAACACATACACAGTGCTCCCTCTCTAGAATGCACATTTCCCTCTCTCTACCCATCAAAACCATATATATCCTTTAAGGTTATGCTCTTTATGTCAGGCACATAGAAGACATAAACAAATTGTTACTATTATTATTATTAATTATTATTATGTTAATCATCAGTTTTCCAATAAAACTTTGAGCTCCTACAATGTCTATGGTCTGTGAGGTAGTAGAGATAAAATTACCAATAAGCCATGATATTGACCCCCAAGAGCTATGACCAGGTTGTGAGAGGAGAGGGCTATGTGGCATGAGCAGGTGATAACACACAATAGAGTATGGTAGGAACAACTAAAGGTCGCAGAATACAAAATCCGTTTTGACGTTCTCATAGAAGGCTTTCCAGGGGAGATACTAGCTGATGCTTAGTGAATATGGTGAAGTTAGCCAGGCAAATACAACTTTCATATTACAGTAACCAATTGTACCCATTTGCTGGGGCTGGGAATTTCTGTGAGTTACGGAACTTTCAGAGCTATGACTGGGACAGTCTGGGGCAAACCTAGATGACTGGTCACTTCACTGCATGTGCAAAGATGATAACCAGAGTCTTGCAAAATATCTTGAATGAATGCATAAATGAATGAATGAATGGTGCATCTATCCATGAAAAAAATAACCTCCTACCAACTGACCTCCTTCCAAATATTTGCTAACCAACTTGACCTTAGTCTATGTAGCTCCACCCTGCAAGGTCCTGTCCACTGTGAACATTCCTCCAGGGATTTGTGTCATAGCAAGATTTTAACAATGAAGATGCAGCTGTCACCAGAAGGTGGGCGGTGGCAGCTCTGGGAAATCACTTTCTCTCTCCCTCTCTTCCTCCCAAGTCCGTGTGCTTCATTAAAATAAATATGACAACATTTCTCCTCATATTATTGTATTATACCATCCTTAATTGCGTAATTCAACATTTTCAAGGGTATTTGGAGGAAATTTGGATGGTTCATTGACTGGTATTTGAAGGAAGCTGAGATTTAAATTTAAAAACATGAGAGAAAATTGGTAGTAGAAGAGATTGATTGAAGGGCTGACATGGGCTGACTCTGAGCTTTTGGGTCCTACCCTATCTCCACTTTCAGTGTTCTTGGGTCTTTGGCCCTATACATAACCACTAGTCCCCAGCCTGGTCCCAGGGGACAGCCAGCACAGCCTGCCACTTGCCATTCAAAGAATCCTGCCGTCAATAGTCCTCTCTCCCATGCTCCCCCTCCCCTGTTGTTTCTGTTGTCCTTGTTTGTGATTTTTGACATGCATTTTGCAGATTGCATGTTTTCTCTTGCTCTGTTGAATGCACACGCCCCTGGCTGATTGCAATCACACTGATTGGGAGCTGTGGCCCAGGGGCCAGGAGGGGCTCTGCACTGCCCATGCTGCAGTGGGGCTCGCTTCTGGTTCTCTGCCCCCACCAACTTGACTCTCCCATGATGACATGTCCTGGAGCGTCTTCCTGGCAGCCCATGTGGTGCTGGGCCAGTGTGGTGGGTACTTGGGAGTAGGCTCCCCCTCCTTCTCTTGGCTCAGGTGCTGAGATCATGTGCTGCAGCCTGGGAATGCGGCCAGAGAACCCGGCCTTTAAACAGGGCTGAGCAAGGTACAGGGAGCTCTGGGCCTCCAGGGCCCAGGGCAGACATTCAAGCCCCAAAGTGCTTCAAGCTGGGGAGGGGGATTGGGCCCTCCTCAAGGTTCAGCAGAGGCCCCAGGTTCGAGTCAACTTCTGGCTCTGCTCCCAGCCAACCCTACCTGATTACTTCCGCAGGGAATGTGCACAATGATACATTTGATTTCATTGGTGGGGTGGATTTGCTAGCAAAAGAGACGGCTGGAGGGTGAGAGAGGTGTCGATTTATCAAAAGAATGTTGAGAGTTTTAAAAATGATTGCAAGAAATCTGAATTTTTTTCCAATTCTGGAAAACTTGAGATGTTTGGCTGAATTCAAAGTTGAATTCATTAGGATGGAAAGAAAGTTGACTTCCATGAAAGCAAGTGAATGTCCCTTGACCAAGAGCTCAGAAGGAAACAGACTTCTCCCTTTCCACATCTCCCCTTCCACCGGGATTCTCTGAGTGCAGTTCCCACAGTGTGGCTAGAGAGAAAGAAGCATTTTAGGGTTCTCTCCTATTCTGGAATCTAGGAGTCATGGCTGAAGATAACCTAGACAATGGCTTTTAGACCCCCTTCACCTCAAAGAATGATGCTTTCATGGTCTTCCTGTCAGCTGGAGTTCAGCCTTATGTCTGGTGACACTGCACCTTGCGCCTGTCCCTTGGCAGCGTTTCCGCAAACCCCACCTTGCTCTCTGGGTGATTGTGCTCACCTGAAAAACAGGTCCAGCCTTTGTGATAGCACTCAGCATCTTGCTACAGACAAAGCAGTGGGGCAAATCCCTGGGCAGGCCAGTGCCAGCACAACCACAGCCAAAGGTAAAGGCCACAGAGGCCACAGACATACCTCATCCCCTTCATTGCTCCCCTGAAGGGTCCACCAGCAGCTCTGGGAGCCGTGGGCTGAGTGAGTGAAGAAGAGCAAAGCCCTCTTCACTGGGAAAGTCATTCTGACCCAGCATCTTCATCAGCTTATTTGGGAGCGTGTAGCTTGTTCCAGTGCAATAATGCATTCAATGAAACTGTTAGTGCCTGACATGAATTCCAAATGGGTGTGTGGCTGCCAGACATGCTGGCCCAGCCAGCACCTCCTCCCCATATCTCCTGCAAGTGAAAGCCAGGTGATATTAACATGATTAGCATGGATAATATGAAAAATGACAGCAACTTGGGAACAGGCACGGAGAGTTTTTGTGAGTCCTCAGCAGACAGCACAACCAACCACAGAACTCAAGCCAGCACTGGAACCTCAGGCCTCTGCCTCTGGCTTCCTCCTGAACCTACATGGGATGTGCTGTTACTGCATTCTCTCTAGCAGGAGGTCGATAACTCAGAGATTGGGCTTTACTTCACAGTGTGGTTGTTCAGGTTTTGGAAGAGAAACTCAGCTTTATGTGATCCCTGGACAGGGAGAAGACCCCTATGAAATAAGGCCTCCATTTCCTACCTGTTATCAGTGCCCCCCCCACTCTCAAGTTTGCATCATAGGTTACTATTTCTTTTATTTATTTTTTTTTTTCAAGATAGAGTCTCACTCTCTCGCCCAGGCTGGAGTGCAGGGGCGCAATCTCGGCTCCCTGCAGCCTCTGCCTGCCAGATGCAAGCAATTCTGCTTCAGCCTCCCAAGTAGCTAGGATAACAGGCTGCCACAACCATGCCCGGCTAATTTTTGTATTTTTAGTAGAGACGGGGTTTCACCGTGTTGGCCAAGCTGGTCTCGAACTCCTGACCTCGTGATCTGCCCACCTTGGCCTCCCAAAGTGCTGGGATTACAGGTGTGAGCCACCATGCCTTGTCCATAGTTTACTGTTTCTAAGAGGCCCTTTCTGAGAGTCTACCTGATGTGTGGTGCCCATGTTGAAAATAGAACCACATTTAAAAAATGCCTGTGGTCAGCAGCAGCTTTGACCAGAGGTTGGAAGTAAGGGCTCTGCAGTCAGACAGACATAAGTTCCAACTCCGGCTCTACCACATGCAGGTAATGGGACTTCAGACAGAACTGAGTTTTAGTTCCCAAATTCTGTAAAAGAGAGGTAAGAATATTACCCATCGTCTAGAGTGGCTGCGAAGATGGATACACAGGTGGCTTGGCATGTAACTAGTATTTATTGAATGCTTATTAACAGTTACTGAAATCATACTAAATTTTTTGTATTGTCACTTTATTGATTTTTTAATTGTAATGATTAGAAGTTTTCTCTGAATCCTGCAGATGGCTCTGACCTCTACCCTGGCCTATGACCTTTCCCTCCTTTTCTTCCAAACACACACACACACACACACACACACACACACACACACACACAGAGCAAGTTATTGCCCATTACATCTGCTCTTTCCCTCTGGTCTTGTTTCATTAAAAATGCTAATTCCCCCAGCCTGCCTTCCATCTTGGCATTTGCATATACATGAGCAGCTCATTCCTATTCTGGAATGGTGGCCTCTGGGCTGATCTGGGGCCTGAAAGGGAGCTCTGTTGGGAAGGGCTGGGGGGAAGCCAGGTCCAAAGCTGCCAGGAGGGGGTGGCCACTTGCTGGGCTCCTCATTTGATCTCCTTTATTCTTGCTTGCCCTCTCCTGGAGGCACCTGCTGGTAAGCAGGAGGATGCCAGCTCATGCCATGAGGACTTCTGCCTGGCATTGTCTTGCCAGTGTCAGTTCCAGGCAGGAGATGTGACCTGTGCACTCTGCAGTGGCAGGAGGCTGGTGCTGGCACTGCCTTCCGGGGAGGCAGCATCACTTGGCCAAGCGGCCCCTGGGACATTCTTTTCCAGCACTTGGAGACACACTCTGGAGTCCAGTCGCGCTAAACAATAACACACAGTGATTATGACAGCTCACGGAGCCCTGGAAGACATTATGACCACTAAGCGGGTGTCTGTAATTCAATAGGAAAATGTCAGGAAACATAGATTTGATGGTTCTACACATTCTTTTTGGAGTGAGTGATGTGACAGACAAAGAAAGCATTCTTGAGATCCATGCAGTAGGTTCCAATGCTATCTTGTCACTTAATAGCTAGATAGCTTAGGTACTGCTCAGCTCAGGGCCTCAGTCTCCTCACCTTTGACACAGGCTTAATGATGACCCCTTCCTAGAGTAAGAGATGTTACGACAGGAATAGTGCCTGCTCACACCCTCCACTCCCGTCATCTCTGCTCTCCCCCAACCGGTCTGAGCCACTTTCCTCTCCCCACCTGGAACACTTCAACTGCCTGCAGAAGGTCTCCCCCACACTTCACTTTTGCTTCCTTCCAATCCATTTTCCACACCACAGAGAAGGTGCTTGTAAAAACACAAATCGGATCATAGCATTTTTCCTGCTTTAAACACTAAAGTGGCTTTCCCTTCTTCTTGGGGAAAAAAGTTCAAATGTTCCTAACTTGCCTTCTGTGACACCTCCAGCCTCATCTCACTCACTCCTCCCCTGCTAACAATTCTCCACCACACAGACCTTTTCTATTGTTATTAATATGCTAAGTTTCCTCTGCATCAGGGCAAAAAAAATCCCCTGAGCTCCCAAGCCAGATTAGGTTCCCCTTCACCCCCATCAATGCGCTCTGCATTTGCCCTGTGGGTTTAGTGTGTACTTCTGTGTCAGCTGTATCCACACTTCTATCATTTTGCTTATCTTCTATTATTTTGGGAATCATTTCTTCTCTTGACAAGTGACATCACTGCCAAGGAAGCCGCTGATGAGAGGGTACAAAGGAATGAGAGCCAGTCCTGTGCCTGGGGAAGGCATGGAAGGACTATGCAATCCTGTGTACAGGGAAGGGGCTGTCTACAGGTAGACCAGCTTTACTCAGCAGAAATAAGAGAGAGGTTAGAGCAGGAACATGCAGGGTATATGTGGGGGAGGAAAGGTTGAGTGTTGCAGTTTCCTTATGATTGTTCCTGGCTCTGCAGTGATGTAAGAGGTGAAGTTCCCTAGGCCGGGCTCGTGGCTCACGCCTGTAATCCCAGCACTTTGAGAGGCTGAGGCGGGTGAATCACGATGTCAAGAGATCAAGATCATCCTGGCCAACATGGTGAAACCCCATCTCTACTAAAAATAAAAAAAATTAGCTGGGCGTGGTGGCACATGCCTGTAATCCCAGCTACTCGGGAGCTGAGGCAGGAGAATAACTTGAACCTGGGAGGCAGAGGTTGCAGTGAGCTGAGATCGCGCCACTGAACTCCAGCCTGGCGACAGGGTGAGACCCCTTTGTCAAAGAAGAAGGAGAAGGAGAAGAAGAAGAGGAAGAAGAGGAGGAGGAGGAGGAGAAGCAGCAGCGAAGCAGGTTCTCACGGAGGGAGGGTTAGAGACAGAACAGGGCAGAGGAGGGCCTCCTCTGAAGGAAAGGAGAGCACAGGTACCATGAAAATGAACTGGGATCATTGGGTGACATCAAACCCACTTGGTATTTGAGGTTATACTTTTTTTTGGAGACAAGGTCTTACTCTGTTTCCATTGCCCAGGAGTGCAGCAGCACAGTCACAGCTCACTGCAGTCTTGACTTTCCAGACTTAGGCAAGTTTCCCACCTCAGCCTTCCGAATAGGTTGAGACCACAGGCACATGCCACTATTCCTGGCTACATTTTTTTTTTTTCATAGAGAGTCTCACTGTGTTGCCCAAGCCAGTCTTAAACTTTTGGGCTCAAGTGATTCTCCTGCCTTGGCCTCCTGAAGTGTTAGGACTACAGATGTGAGCCACCACGCCCCACTGAGGTTATACATTTAAACTCAGGCTAGGTGGTAAGGTTGTGCATGTTTCTCTAATCCATTTGGCTGCTCTATTAAAGGTGAAGTTAACTGGGGTAGGAATTAACTCAAATGCCATCAACAACCCCTACACTGACTACCTTCATTAGGACCGTTAGCACTTTAAGGACACGCAGTTCAGAGCATGAAGGCCAAAACTATGGCCTTATAAGAGAATAGGATTCCAGAAAAGGTGCTGGTCCAGCTCTATCTGACCCACACTCCTGAGGGCTGCTTATCTAGGACCACCTGGCCCCACCAGCTCCCCACCAGGCCCCTGCTTCTGGACACTGTGGCTTGTCCCTCCACATCCCCCTGCAGGCCCCTTTCGAGCCCCACCAGCCACCTCTGTCCTCACCCTTCCACTCTCTGTCTTGCACAGTGCATGCCTGAATTCAGCCTATTTTGGTTGCCTGTTCCCACTCTAATTTGAGAATGCGGACCCCTTGGGCTCATGTTCCCGGGGGAAAACACAAACACCTCTCCTCTCCTGACATGGGGATACCCTCAAATTTGGTGGCTCTCGGCTGCCCCCACCTGCCATAAATCAGATAGGACCACAGCTACCCAGCTCAGCCCTGGTAAACCCCTGGGACTTGGCAGGAATGGCTTTCCCGGATCGAGTTTCTTGGCAGAGAATTGGAAGGGATTTAAAATAACTGAGCATACCATACCACCCATTTCCAGCTCCAAATAGAATTTGGAGTCCGTTTCACACAGCACTGGGGTTCTCTCACCCACAGATGGTGTTACCAAAATTGTGTGTGCTGCTGCTCTGTCTCTGGGCTAGTCTACCTCGACCTGCATTGATGGCCTTCCAAACGCTCCCTGGTCTGCGTGCTCCATGGCCATCTGGGTGTCGGCATACCCCCCACGTGTCTGTCAGCTGCCAGACTCCCTGGATCTCTGTCTATTGATTGATCTGTAAATTTCCTGCATTGTGCATCCATCAGCCGCCCACCCACTCCACTCCTCCTGCATGTACATATGCCTGCCTGCACCCCACTCCAGCCTGGCGGAGCTTTTCTCTCCTCTTTGGCAATTGGTGGTCATGCCTCAGAATCCACAATCTGTTGATTCTTTTTGGAATCAACCCACCCTCTCCTCTGCACTATCCGACCTGTCTGGACACCAGGCAGAGGCTGCTCACAGGAGCGTCGGGTGCTGCTCTATACCGCACTGGGGTATCCTGCAGTGGAAAGAGTATGGTCCCAGAGTCATGAAACCTCCCTTCTACTTGACAATCGGGAAGTCACGAATCTCCCCTGAGTCATTCTCCACATCTGAGAAATAAGGGTAATATTACCTGTCCCCCCAGGAGTGGTTTGAGGTTTTGATGATAAGATGTCTCTGTGAAGCTCAGCTCACAGCACAAAGTAGGGATTTAAAAATGTTCTTTAATCTATGCTCTATGATAACTATCAAACATGTAATGCTAATAACTATCATTTATTGAATAATCATTCTCACTGTGTTAAGGATTTTATATATTCCATTGTGCTTAATTTTTACAAGCCTTAATGACTTTGATCATCAGAGTATTGTCCCCAAACAGCAGCATCAGCATTACCTGGGAACAGTTACAAACGCTGAATCTCAGTCTCCGTCCCTAAGCCTTTTCCGTCAGCATTGGCATTTTAACAAGATTCCCAAGATGTTGAAAGTGACATCCTGCTATTATTTACCCCCTTTTCACAGATGAGGAAACTGAGGTCTAAACTGGGAGCATAATTTGTCCTGGATCACACAGCTGGCAGCTGGCAAATTTAGGTTCTATAACTGGCTTCGCAGACATCAGTCCTTCACCACCATGGTAGAGTGTGCTAATCAGTGTTCACACACATGCACATGCTCACACCTATGGAAAAGACAAGGTGGCTACTCAGCAGGTTCAGAGCCCATGATAAGAAATGCCCAGGGTGCAGAAGACTGAACCCTGTTGAGAACTACCTTTCCCTTCCTGGAGGGGAGTGTAGCAGTAGGAACATCAGAATGCAGGCTTCTATTTAACTAGTTGTGGGGTCTCGTGCAAGTCACTTCACCTCTCTGGGCCTCTATTTCTTAGATTTACAAAGTGAGATGATTCGCCCGGATGTTGTAACAACGTACCTCTGTTATTACCTTTTGTCTTGTTGGTGATTCTGTTTTGACAATCGTACCCCATAAGAAGCCTGTCAGCGTTTCTGTCTGATGTCAGTTATCACTCCGGGGGATGGAGCTAGGATGAGGGGGGAGAGAAAAGGGGATGTAAGAGGTTGTAAGGGAATGGTTGAATTAAACCTGGCTTCCCTTACAATGACTCATTCTCAAGCATAGACAAATCAGGGAGGCCTGTGTCAATTACTCCTTGTGATTATTCCCAAGCCTATTTATGGAACTCCAGGCCCTTTCTGTACATCATTCTGAGGGCTTTTCTCAGGGGGTTTATGGACCAAGGACATCTGGTGCCTGAGGCTTTATGTCTGTTGGTGTGATCAGCCAAACTGGGGAAGGGCCTATAACACTCCAAATGCTGGTGCCCAAATATCTTTAATTCCTTCTGAAGGGTGGGGGTTATTTCACCATTGGGAGTGCTAATGGGATTCTAATACCCTGGCAAATGGGATTTTTACAACTGCCATTCTGCAGTTACTGAGACGGTGTGTCGCTGGGACAGCCCTATAAATCCTGCCAACTCACTCCGAGGAGGAGGAGGAGGTGGCCACAGGGAAAGTTGGCTGCCTCCGGTGCTGGCAGGCTGGGGGGGGCCCTCTGAGGGGGTGCCCGAGTTCTAGTTCTCAGGATGAGTTACTATCTCTGCCAGGGAGCGTCGCTAAATCATGGAAATGGGGCAGGGCACAGGCCCAGGGCCTCAGAGAAACCACAGAAGTTTGATGGGAAGGAGGCAGTAGACTCCTGGGAAAAGTGCTCTTCACTGACTCTCCTTTGCAGTTTGGTTTTCTAAGGCCTCTGTTTCTGAGGGCTCATGGACACAAGACCTAAGGGTATCTGCCAAAAGCAGGTACTGATGTCCTTTTAAGCCCAGGGGAACAGAGCTCGGAGAAAAACTCGTAGTAGATATTAAGGAAAAGGAATATGCAGTAGAGCCCATCTTGATGCTGGAGTTAAAATAGATGCCCCAGGGTAAAATAATTGTTCACAAAGACAGATATTTCCATAGATATGTCACGTTCAGATGAATGACTCTCTAAGCCTGGGTTCTTTGTGAAGCTAGATTCCTTATATCCGTACACTGTTTACAGACATCCTCTCATTTTGATCACTAGAATAAATCAGAAAGATCAAAGGGGCAGATTATATTCGTTCCATTTCAGAGATGAAAAGTAACACTGGAAGCCTTAAATAACTTGTTGCTGGGAACACCAGTTGAAATTTGCTCAGTTAATACTGAAACCCAAGATTTTGTCATTTTTAAACCCAATCCGTCCCCTTACCTCTACACCCTGTCTCATCTTCCAGGAGGATGCTCCTTTCCTCCTCAAGGTCACATTGCCTCAGATGGAAAGCTTTCCTAATGACTGATCTGAAGTTGGGGCTTTGGGTTGCTTATGGGTTGGTGGTTTCCCCAAAGACCACCTGGTTTTGGTGCCATCATGCGTGGGTTCGTGCCCAAGAACTCCACCTTGGCCTCCCTTTACTCTGCTGATGTCGTATGTCTGTAAGTTCTTCTGGTTTTGCATTTCTTTTCCTAACTTTGGCGGCCTTCTTCTCCCAGATACAGGAAAATTCTTCCCTGGCCTTACATTGTACTAATACAATGAGGATAGTCTTATCGTCACCAGAATGTAAGCTTCTTGAAGGCAAATGTCAAGCAATTGCTGAGTGAATAATACTTGCCTACCTAGACACTGTAAGAGACAGGAAGATATATAAGACCCAGTTCTAGTTTTCAAGAAACTTACACATTTCCTGGGAGGCAGTTTATCTCCATACGTTAAAAATCTAAGTGATTTCTTACTGTTTTCTAGTTCTTTACCATGCATGACCGTTTCACAGCAGTGTCTTAGTCCAGCCTTCCATTAATCATGAGAGGAGGTTGGGATTCTAATTCTTTCTTTAGAGGTAAGAAAATAGAGCTCAAAGAGGTAAAGGAGACCCGTGCAGCTAGAAAGCTGTCTGACTAAAGGTCCATCTTCCTCAGCCCATTGTTTCAAGTAGTGTAGACTGGTAGAATAAGATGATGCCAATTTTCATGATATAAAGACACATACCTCAGGGCATCAAAGCAAAAAGAAAATTACTGAGCAGAAGAATTAGAAAAGGCTTTCTGAAGGAGGTGATTTCGGGGGGGCTGTGGGAGACCATGTTTCCCACTTCTCTAGAGTTTCTTCCTGTGGCTCAGTAGCTGAGCTCCCAGCGGTGCCTGTGGAGGAAAGGTCATGGGCCTGCAGCCCACATAGCCATTATCAGGTTGAAATTTACAAGCGGTATGAAGCAACACAAACTGTCCCACTTAGGGAAAAAGCTGTGTGACTCCATTTCGGAGAATGAGCCCTACACTGTGCGGTTCTTCTCACTCTGCCTACTTTGCAGGACATCTGCAGCAAGCTCACTACTCATAACCCTGGCTCACTGGCTCTGTGCTTCCCATCGCTTCCACCCAGAGCAGCAGGGCATTTTCTGGGTCAAAGCAAAACCTGCTTCAAGCCCAGTAAAGCACCTCCGTCTGTGCATTTTCTCAGTCTAGATGGAGAGTGGATGGGTCTGCTTACCACCTCCCCTTTCCTGTTTCCTAGCCATCCAAAGAAGGATGCTTGGAGCCAGACAGATTTCAGTTCAAATCCGGCTCCAACTCTTACCTGTTACAAGACTCGTCAAGCTGGTAACTTTTTCTAAGTATCCAATAACTTCAGCCTTAATCTTTAAAATATTCTGAAAAACGATTTCTATCTGCCTTATCACTTTTATTATCATTTGATTATTATTGCTTTTATTTTGCGATCACTAGACCTTTATAAAAGTCCTGGGGGCCTTTGTAACTGGATGAACAAATGCTCAGCTCATCCTGAACCCACCTCTTTCTGTCTGCTCATTTCCCCAGCCCTGCAGTCAAGGTTTGTGTCCCAGCTGGAGCCCACTGGGTCTACAGTGGGGCTGGTGCAGGGCTCGGCCTTCTGCCCTGTCCTGGCTGAGAGGGTCTGCATGGCCCACTAGGCTATGGGAAGAGCTCCTTCTGCAGCAGCCGGTGCCTCTTGACTCTCTGGAAGGAGCCAACAGCCATCTGTGTGGAAGGACAGGGGCATACTGTGTCCTAACCTTGGTTCTGCCTCCAACTTAAAGTGTGGTTTGAGGAAGTCACTTACCCTCTCAAGAACTCCAATTCTTCAGGTTAAAAATGGATTTTGAAGAGACTAAGACCTCTTCAGGGCTGTTGGCCAGGTGGGAGGGGGACAATGCCCTGTGCTCCAGGCCACATGATGAGTGGGGTTTCTAGGAGCTCATCGTACACTCCTCTGAGACTTACACCACATACAGATGCATTGGAGCAGGGGGGCAGGTGGTTGGTACACACAGGTTCCTTGGACCAGAGCAGAAATTCAGGAGGAACCAAGCCATCCCCCTCAGGCCCGAGCCAGGCCATGAGCCCAGCAGGTAAGGCCTGGACACCAGCCAGTGTGAAGAGCAAAGCTGTGCCATGCCCTAATTGAATCAAAGTCTGGCTGCCAGAGACCCTCTGTCTTGGCGTGCCACTGGCGAGGACTCTCATGAGATTCATGCTATTACCCTGTCAATTCCAGCACACCCCCTTATTTCCCTCCTTGCTTAAGAATGGTTTAAATCACAATGCTGGTGCCTCCAAACTTCAGTCTGAAGCCTAAGGTCTCATGTAAGCTAGACTTTGGGCTTACGCTTAACAAAACAAAACAAAAACCCCGAGGTTATACATATTACATGACTGGGTCCAATCTCTGCTTAGGATTGATTTTTCTCCCATTCTCAATTGCAGAATGCCAGAATGATGGGATTATTGTCTTGGGCAATCACACTGTGGCACCTGGCAGCTGCGTCCTCCACCTCCTTTCTGGGTATACTACTAAATAGACAACATCTAGTTCCATTCGGTCCCCCAGAATCCTCAGCTCTCACAGCTCAAATGGAGGCATTTGCTCAATCACATTATAACTGGAAGCACTTTTCAAAGCCAATCTCTGTGTCAGAGGGCGACCTTTCAAAATGTGAAAGCAGAAGAGCCTGCCCACACCTGGGATGGCAGGCGCAGGGCCCGGCCCCTGTTCTATGGTCCAGCATTTCCAGCCATAGTGAGGCCAGAGCCACCTGCTGTCTAGACAGATTGTTATCGTTACTGGAAGGGAAAGAAACAGCACAGGGGCTAGACAGGTAAGCACCCACTCAAGTACCGAGACCAGCAAGTTCCAAATTGCATATTCCACTTGCCAATTCCAGGCCTCATCACCAAAGCTCTCCTATGGGAGGAACTGCATGGACTATCAGCCTTGGGGACACAAGTGGATCAAAGTGCTTGACTTCTTGTTGTGTGCCAGTGGGTGCATGCACAGTGTGGCATGTACCGAACTGATTAAGGAAAAATCATTTTTGAGTTGGTTCATTTGTCTCTCATTTGTTCACTTTCTGAATATATTTAAAATCTCTGTCCGCGTCCTTGCCGCCGGCTCCTACTGCAAGGCCTCGGTAGACCACGTCTGCCACCCTCGCTCTGTGCTGCCCTTCCTCCGCCAGCCCAGGCAGCGACTGTCCTCAAGCCGGAGCCTGGAGAGAGGCCCGTGTGATCTCACCTGGATGGAAAGCACAGAGGCTTCCCACTGCTGGGTACCTCCTGGAAGATTCCCACCCACCAGGACAGAAGTCAAAGTCAAATGGCCAGGGCTGGGCTGTGCTCCTCCCTCTCTATTGCCTTCAGTTTCTCTCAGCCGGGCTTCTCCTGTTCCCCCACACAGCAGGCTCAGCCCAGCTCTGGGCTCTGAGCTGATGACAACAGAGAGGAACGGAGAAACAGAGCAGGCTGTGATATCCTCTCCCAGCCCAGCACGTGCTGGCTAGGCCACAGCCTGCTTGGCTTTGTGGCCTCCACTCTTTCGTCTCCTTAGCCACCTTCCAGACCAGGATCCACAACAAGGGTACAGGGAGACCCCCAGACACCTGTGTGGTTCCTGAAGGGACAGCTCCACACCCCCAACCCTCTCTCTGTCTTGGCTCAAAGTTTCTTCTGCAAAGTTTCCCCTCCCCTAGTCTTGATCAATGGCTCAATTTAGCATTTGGTGGTTCAGCCCTGCACTTGGCACCACTGAGATATTGGGACATTCCCTCTCGTTATTCACAGCCCCCTCTTCTCCAGCTGCACGCAATACCTTATTCTGTTCCATGACTGGATCATTTCAGCCTGTGATACCACATCCTCCTCACGATCTCCAGGAAGGCTCTGTGCCCCCCACCCCATCCCTGAGCATCACAAGCTGCACTGTGTGAATGCGTAAGCTGTGGCCCTTCCACAGCTAGGGGTCAGGCTAAGGGCCTGAACCCAAAGTGCAAAGCGAGATCAATTCTTTGTACCAGCAGATCCTGCTTTCCAGACAAAACAACATAAACTATCGTTGCTGTTGCCAGGAAGCCTCCCTTCACCCACAGGTTGGAGGAGACATTGTGTCGAGCCCTCAGAGTAGGAATCACAGACTCTGCACCCATACTCTGCAGTTTCCATAGGAGACATCCCAGAGGTCCACAGTCCACAGAGATGACCAAGCCAGCCCGACCAGACATACTCAACAAAGACAGAAAAAAAATGTCCTTTGAGCACAAATCAAGGTCAGCTCCTCCCTGAGCCTGTGACATGAGGGACGGTGCAGCAATTTCAAGTTTGCAGGAGACAGGATTAAGGACTGAGAGCAGCTTCCTTCCCAAGTCCCTCTTCCACTGTCAGATATGGCAGAATGAAAGGACTGATATGAAAGTGCTTTGAATTTTTTTAGGTTCAAAGGAGCTTTAAGGATCTAAAGCATTATGATTATCTTTTGGCAGTGTGATAATATTGATTATACAGGGGCCTGGTGAGGTGTCTCTGGCTGTATCCACAGAGTCCTTGGGAGCTGAAAATATTTATAAGTATCTTTGTGTAAAGGTCCCTGGCAGACAGATTCAGAAGGAGATTTATAAAGGTAGTGCAAGGCCCTGAGGTTAAGTTTTGTCTTAATTATGTGTTGGGAAGTGGTTTTCCAGGGTCACAGCCCCAGGGGAAGAGAAGGAAATGTCCCTTCCCAGCAGACCCTCAGCCTCCTGACAGAAGCACACTCTGTGTCATCTTTACCTTGGCTTCCGCCTCTGGAATTTATGCTTCCAAGCCTTGGCCTCAGGCTTCGCCAGGAGAAATTATTTTTAATGATAATAATAATAATGATAAGTCAGCATCCCTAATGTCCCAGGGGAGAAAGCATAAGGAAATTGCCTCTCACATAAACACGTTCTGCTACAGGGGCTGAAGTGGGAAGAGCACAGATTTCAGAGTCAGAGAAAATGGGGTGCAAGTATCTACCCTGATATGTTCAGTCTCTGGCTAGGCCCTTCTAAGTCTCAAGTTCCTTATCTCCAAATACAGGTAATATAAACATCTACTTCATAGTGTTGTAAAATTCCAAGTAGAAGGAACATGTGACGCATTCAGCTGACTGCCCAGCACATAATGACTGTCAAGTGACATTACGTATTATTAATATTGGTGTTATTGACAGTCTTTGAAAAGCCTCAGAGTCACCACTCAATGATTTTAAAGGGCAGATACAGAAGCCCATCCCCAAGATGAATCAGAATCTTTAGGAAGGTGGAATTCAGGTATCTATATTTTCCTTACTGTGTTATGCATTACTTTTTTTTAATTAAATTTGTTTTGTGATATTTATTTATTTAGACACAGGGCCTCACTCTTTCTCCCAGGCTGGAGTGCAGTGGCACGATTTTGGGTCACTACAGCCTGAACTCCCAGGTTCAAGCAATCCTCCCACCTCAGCCTCCCAAGTAGCTGAGACTACAGGTCCCTACAGGCCCCTACAGGTCCCTACATGTCCGTGCCATCACGCCTGATTTTTGTATTCTTTTTGTAGAGGTAGGGTTTCTCTGTGTTACCTGTGCTGGTCTTGAACAACTAAGATCAAGGGATCCTACTGCCTTGGCTTGGCTTCCCAAGATGCTGGGATTACAGGCATGAGCCACCATGTCTGGCCTTGTATTATATATATATATATATATATATATATAACACACACACACACACACACACACACATGCACACATAAGAGAGAGAGAGAGACAGAGACAGAGAGAGAAGATCTTGCTCTGTCACTCAGGATGGAGTGCATGGTGTGAACACGATCATGGCTCACTGCAGCCTTCACCTCTTGGGCACAAGGGATCCTCCTACCTCAACCTCCTAAGTAGCTGAAACTACTACCAGTGTGTGCCAATATGCCTGGCTAAGTTTTATAAATATTTTGGTAGAGATTGGAACTTCCTATGTTGCCCTGGCTGGTCTCAAACTCCAGGACTCAAGCAATCCTCTTACCTTGGCTTCCCAAAATGTTGGGATTAACACTCACTGCACACGGTGAGTGTTACTTGTGATTCTGAATTTGTACCAAGAATCAGAACCACTGGCCTCACCCGCAATGTTTGTGAGGCTGCATGTAGATGATGCTCATCAAGCATCTAGAGTGGTGCGGAGCACTCAGCCTGGGGGAAGTCCGTGGCATTAGAGAATGTTCTGGGAGCCCGGTCCTCTGCCTGTGGTAGACGGCCTTTCCTGCCTCCATGTGAGCATTTAATCACCTTCGGAAGCAACTTGGTGCTCCGTAGCCTCCCCCAGCATGAACATGAGCCTTTACTTGTTGAGGGTAACTGAAGACGAACTACAGAGCTGGACGGACTTGCCTGTTCAGAAGGCAAGTAACCAGTGAGGTAGGAGTTCTACATGAGTTCAAAGCGGGAACTGTAAAGATCATTTTCTGCTGGTATTAGGGACATTATTTCAGGAATGTGTGATTCTGGCCTTGGAAGCCCAAGCCTGGTTCAAAGCAATAACTCACACGTAATAAACTCAGAGTTATGACCCTAGGAACAGAGAGTTTCTCTCGCTCATTTGGGTAGTTTGGCTGCATCAGGTGTTTAAGCATAGAAATGAGAAACATTTCAGGGAGATTGCACATATAAAGCTTCCTGTGAATGGCCAGCCTAATTTGCAGTCATTTGTGTTGAATTATCATATGTACTACCATGGTAAAGCTGGAAAATGAGTCCATTCTCTGCCTAGCTTCTAGTTGGAGAAATAGTCACAAAGATAAGGCTTTTGCATGTGGATTTATATGGAATTAGGGTCTAGAAAATATAAACAGCTTGCTAAACTTTGTCACTTTTCCAATGAGCCAAATGGAGTTTATTCATCCCCTTGATAATGATGTGTATTTGTTGGGGATTTACAAGTAAATATACTAGCTATACAGAAAACATTTCTTGATTGAATAGATGTCCTCTAATCAATGTTTTATTTCTGAAGTATGCTTTTAATTTCTCAAAGTGCTTTTACATATATTATCTCATTTGATTTACACAATGGTCTTGCATAGCAGAGAAGCAGGTATTGTGTTATTTCTATATTCCATATATAGAACAGATACTCAGGTTATTAATTCGGGGGGCGTAGTAGCATTCTAGAGCTAGAACCTCAGCCTTCTAAATCTCAAACCTGTGCCCTTTGTGCAGGTTGACTCTGACCCTTTTATTTTTATTGTTTTGTTTTTTTGAGATGGGGTTTTACTCTTGTTGCCCAGGTTGGAGTGCAGTGGTACAATCTCAGTTCACTGCAATCTCTGCTTCCCTGGTTCAAGCGATTCTCCCACCTCAGCCTCCCAGGTAGCTGGGATTATAGGCGTGAGCCACCACACCTGGCTAATTTTTTCAGTAGAGATGGGGTTTCACCATGTTGGCCAGGCCAGTCTCAAATTCCTGACCTCCTGATAATCCACCCACCTCAGTCTCCCAACGTGCTGGGATTACAGGCATGAACCACCAGGCCCGGCCCCCTGACCCTTTTAAAAAGTTACACCCCACATTATGAGAAAATGTGTATTGTATTAATTGAGCATTGGAGGCAGAGGACTGGAAAAGCATAAAAGAGTTTCTCATGTAACTGCTCAGAGAGAAGGTGGTTTCTTTGTCTCAGTCTCTTTATATCACTCTCATCCTTAATAGTAAAGAATCTTTTTGCATCCTCCTGGGCTTTTTAAAGTGGTTTCCACAGTAGATACAGGGCCACTTTACACTGGATTTCAAGGTTGGTTGCTGGAGCAGGAAAAGTGAATGTGGCATACAGAGTGGCTATGTATACTCATATAATAAGGTAGACATGGGGGAACGGTCACCATTGGGAGTGGCTCTAGGCATGCCTCAAGGAAAGATAAACAGCCTGATTGGGAAGTCTTTCCCAGTGTTGCAGCAAGCTTTAATCTGTTGGGTGTGATCACAGTGTCTGACTTCTCATTGTCTATGCTGTGTACAAGGACCTGAGCTGCTGATTGGGTCTCAATTTATAGATATCCCAATCATGACCTCCAAATGGATGCTCGATTGTGTCTGTACCCAAGACATTGATGAAAGATTCTAGATAATGTATGGAAAATTCAGAATCTGGCTGCCTGAGTCACATGCGAAACAGACTGCAGGGTCTCTATACTGGGGACCACAGACTCAGAAACTCCCTTTCTCTTTTACTATCACCTCCACCCTTGTTTGCTGCACAGCCTGAGTATCTGCACTGAGTGTCTCCCAATGTGATAATTACAAGAGGAATTATATATGCAGGCTGGAAAATGGGGGGAGCAGAGACCTGACTGAGTCCCGCTTCTTGCTGCTTGCCCACCAGATCCTGTGTCTCAGATATGCCCTTTCCACGGCCTTCCTAATTGATGACCCAAGTATCATTCTTTTTTTTTTTTTTCCTTTTTTTTTTCTTCTTTTTTTTAAGCTAATGAGGGTAGAATTCAGTCTCTTCTTTATGTCTGCTCTGGCTCAGGCAGAAGAGCCTTCTAGTCCTCAGCATGGTCCTTGAAGAGACTTTACCAGAGTCCTGTACCTGTGCTGACCTACCTTCAGATGTTGGATCTAACTAGTTCATTTTCCAGCCAGTCCCCAGTCTTTTGAACTTCCCTTGCTTGCTTTCTCATTACCCACCCCTTCCTCTAGCTCAAATATCGCAGGTTGCATGGTCCATCTGTGCCACTCAGTATTCTGGATATCAGCTTAGCCATTCGAATTAGCACTAACACAAACATCCTCATTTACATGGAATGCACAGAAGGTGACATTCTGTCTGTAACAATAGGTTATAATTATCATGTCTCTCATTTGTATTCCATTTTACAGCTTCTTGAATTGTTTTCACATGCATTACGCCATTTGATTATTCTCAGAGTGTTGAGAGGTAGGCAAATATCTCTTTCATTCCTTCAATCACCAAATACTGATTGAGGGGCTGGGGAAGCCAAGGTGATTAAGACAGGCAGGCATGATTCCTGTCCTGGTGGAGCTTATATTCTAGACAAAATGGATTTTGATTTGACAGCAAAATGGAGGCTCAGGGAAGTTAAAAGACCTGAATCTCCCATGCGGTAAGTGCATGGGACTGGAACCCCGATCTTCAGATGCTTACCCAGGGCTCCCTCTACGTCTCCTTGCTATTTCTCAGAGGATGCAGGAAGTCCTCCTCTGCACATGGGCTGTGGTTCACAAGTCCTTTTTTTAAAGCTGAGTACTTAGAATTCAGTACACATTTTCCCATAGAAATTATGTTATAAATGGTTACTATGCTACAAGGCCATCCAACAAAAGCCCAGTTAACCCATTGAACCCACAATGTAGCTGAAGCATGCTATTAATAGGACAATTCCTTCCACTGCTACACCATTGGGGAGGAATTTCATTGGACTCATTCAAAATTGATGCTGTGTGAATAAAATCACTCTTCGGCCTTTGGATTTCCTTAGTGACTCACTGTAGGCATGACACTGCCGGTATAACGGGCTCTCTTTCTCCATTTGCGTACTTTCCTCATCTTTTCTGCTTTCTCTGTTTTTGTATGTGTTGCAAGAAGCTGATGCATATAGGCACCAGGCTTCGTTTGTATGGACTGCATCTATTAAATGAGTAAGTGCTTGTCTGGCTTAAGGACAAATATATGGCTGTTTCCATAGATACCCAACATTAATAACTAATTAGGACAACACGTTTTCTAAAGCCTATTTCAGGGCATCTCAGATATAACATCCCATAAATGTCCTGTATTGTAGGTGTATTTTTCTTTTTATTTTTCTGTAGCAGTATCAATAAATAAACTATAGTGCCTTTAATAGAGACTAAATGAATAGAAATGAGAAGTTTTGCCTTGTGATGCCTTGAAGTAGGGCTAGGTAAATACATTATGCCTCACCTGCACTTCTGAACAGGAATCAGATGCACTCCTCTCAGGGATGCTTCATGAGGAGAAGCCCTGAGTTTCAAATTAAGAGCCAAGGGACATACCTCTTCTCTCATTCCCTTTCATTGCCCTCTTCTCCCATTTGAGGCTTTGCTGCGACCTAGAACCTGCTTGATAGGGAGATGTGATGTTAGCTATGACCAACCCATCTCTTCTTTACTTTCAGATCCTCATAGGAGGCTGCATCTTTAGTTTTATTTCTGGGTTAGTACCTAAGAGGTGGTGACCAGAGTCTCCAACTTCTATCCTCATTACAGTTGCTATAGAATCACCAGATAATAAAACATCAAATTTCTAAGTGACCTAGAATTCCTTTAGTGCTGGTAAAGCAGGGTCTTCCAATAATAATAATATTTATTAAGCATCCAGTACATGGAGGCATAGTTCTAGGTGCTTTATAAAATTATTTTATATCCCCGATAATCAGATAATATAACTTTTGAGATATTATCAATGCAGATATTATCTGGTTTAAGATAAACAAGCTAAGCTGAAAAGTTTAGGCGATTTGTCTAAGATCAAAGAGATGATAAATGGTAGAGCTGGGATTTGAAACCACGAGTCCATTGGGCTGCACTCCACCAAGAAGTTCAAAGGAATCTGGGAAACAACAAATGCCTCATCTCTTTGATGTCTGTCCTCCATACTTCAGTGGTGTCCAGGATAGCCAAGCAGTTTGATTTATGAACCTCCTTAGATCTTGACCCTTTCTCAGAAACTTGGGGAGCAGGAAGAGCTTTTTAAAAATCCTTCCAAATACAATTGATCTAAGATAGTCAACTTTGATTCTGTCCTTTGGGTCTTATGACAGCTGCCAGTCATTGTTGGCATGAGATGGATTCTTACTTTATCTGTATGACTTAGAAACCTATATGTATACTACCCTTAAAAGAAAAAAAAAAATCTCCAAAAGCTACCTACTCAGCACTCTTCCTTCCAAGTACATACGTCTTAGTCCATTTTGGTGTTTCTGTAAATGAATAACTGAGGTTGAATAAGTCACAAATAGAAGAGGTCTATTTGGCTCATGGTTCTGCAGGCTGTACAAGAAGCATGGCATCACCACTGGCTTCTGTTGAGGCCTCAGGAAGCTTCCAATCATGATGGAAGGGGAAGGGAAACCAGCGTGTGCAGAGATCACAGGTGAGAAGAAAGAAGAGAATAAACCAAGGTGGTTGACCAGGCACAGTGGCTCACACCTGTAACCCTAGCATTTTGGGGAGGCCAAGGCAGGGAGATCACAAGGTCAGGAGTTTGAGATCAGCCTGGCCAATATGGTGAAATCCTGTCTCCACTAAAAATACAAAAATTAGCCGGGCGTGGTGGTGCACGCCTGTAGTCCCAGATACTCGGGAGGCTGAGGCAGGAGAATCGCTTGAACCTGGGAGGCAGAGGTTGCAGTGAGCCGAGATCATGCCATTGCACTCCTGCCTGGGCAACAGAGCAAGACTCTATCTCAAAAAAAAAAAAAAAGAAAACAACAAGATGCCAGGCTTTTTTTCATGACCAGCTTTTAGGGGAACTTTTGTGGGAACTAACAGAGACAACTCACTCATTATCATGAGGCCAGCACGGAAACATTCTAGAGGGATCCACCTTCATGACCCAAACACCTCCCACTGAGCTACCTTCCAACACTGAAAATCAAATTTTAACATGAGGTTTGGAGGGTCAGCTGTCCAAACTAGAGCAGCATTCTAAAAGGACTCTGTGCATATGTGAGTTGAAACATGCTGTCCTGTCCTCAAAATGTAATTAGGACCCAGTTTCCACTCCTCTCTACTACCTGCTTCCCCCTGTGTAGTTGCTGAACACCTTTATGCCTGGATTTTTCATAAATTCATGTTTTTCTAATTTCTAATATAATAATAGGTCAGACATCTCTTGAAATTATAAGCAAATTAAAATTTAAATTGATGTGATTTATGTGAAAGGATAGCCATGCAGATATATGAAAAGACTGCGATGGAAAGTGACTCTGGGTTCCTGGATGAGAGAGATGAGTAATTTTATGACTGCTAATCAACTTCATCAACGTATGTTAATTTACTGCTTGGGTCATCCAGAATCTCTTCCCCCTCCCAGACTTAGCATCCCCGGCTGACTTTTGAGTGAGTTCAAATTTCCTAGGGATCATTGATTACTGCAATTACTGGGAGAATGAGAAAGAGATGGAGAACTAAAGTCAAGCCCTGTACACTCTCAGTTGGCTTGAACGTCAGGTAACCAAATGCATTGTTAACAATATTTGCAGAACAACAGAAAAAAAAGTCTTTTTGTTGATATTTGTGGCGTTTCATTTTTAGCTAATGTAAGTCTAGAAACAAAATGGTCTGCTGAAATCTTTACTGATATGTATTTCATAACAACCGCTGTGCAATTCACAGTTGAATTGGTGAGCTATCAGGGTTATGTGTTTCTGTAAAACAGAGACATCTACCTTGGAAAAGTTTTCTCCAGGGAAACAGACCTATTTGAGTTAAATCAAAACAAGATTAAAGTGTGATTAAAGTGCTGCAAATACAACCTGTGTGGAAAGGTTGGAGGAACTGGGATTATTTAACCTGGGACAGAAAAGCTGCACAGAGATTTCAGGCAAACTTCAAGTGTCCAAAACACTGCCTCCATTCAGTGCTTTCCTCGGTCTCCACAGAGTATAGCACAGGAAGCATGATCTTAAGCTGTATTATTAGGGATTTAGGTCAGTCAATGGCCTTCAAGCCCCAGCTGCTTCACGTTAAAATCGCTTATCAGCCACTTAAAACATGCTAATGCCTGGGTCCTACCCTAGACTAATGAATATCCAGAGGTGACACCCAAGCATTAGGATTTCCTAAAAGCTCTGCTGAGGATTTTAATATGTAGCCAGAGCTGAGAGCTACTGGGTTATCTAAAGGAAAAAAATTCCTGACCACACATGTCTCAGAAACATGAAAGCATCTACGAATGTTTATAAAATGTGGGTGCATCATATTTGAGATGGATTGGTTGTGGTTGTACCAGCTGACTTAATATCCCTATTTCTGGATTGGTCGTTCTTTCTGCTAAGTGGCCGGGGAGCAAGAAGTCACAGAGAGTATCTCAGTGGAGGTTCTAGAAAGATATTTGTTGAATGAATGAGTGAATAAATAAATGAATATTGAGAGGAATCCTTTGACATTAGCTGACAGTTTGTAATACTGGTTGTCAGAGGCGGGTTTTAAGAATGGCTTCCCAAAGGCACATGACGGTTAAAGTAAGAAAATGTCACTAGATTTTATGATCCAAAAATGCCAGCTAAACTTCAAGACTTTCATAACAAAAAATGGTAAAGATAGAAGTCAGAATTCAAAAGTGAACAAGGAAGGCAGTGGTATAGAGCTGTTGATAATGTATGTCGATCACTCCTTTACAAAGTTTAGAAGGAAAGGAAGGGCTGGGTGCAGTGGCTCACGCCTGTAATCCCAGCACTTTGGGAGTCTGAAATGGGCAGATCAATTAAGGTCAGGAGTTCAAGGCCAGCCTGGTCAACATGGTGAAAAACCCGTCTCTACTAAAAATAAAAAAATTAGTCCGGTGTGGTGGCACATACCTATAATACCAGCTACTTGGGAGGCTGAAACAGGAGAATAACTTGAACCCAGGAGGCGGAGGTTGCAGTGAGCCAAGCCACTGCACTCCAGCCTAGGTGACAGAGCTAGACTCCATCTCTAAAAAAAAAACGAAAAGGAAGAAGAGAGAGTAAGGTACACCTGGAAGTGAAAGAATTCTCTGGGCAGGTTTGAAAATAGAAAATGGGAGCAGGGTGGGGAGTAAGATGCTGAACAGGGTAGCATAGTTGAGGGAGGAAGACTCCAGAGGAGATACGATTGAGGACACTGCAGAGGACTTCTCACCATAATTCAGTAATAATTCAGGTAGTGTGCCTCTGATCCAGTAAGCTTCTGTCGTGTAACAAACCATCCTGATTTGTGGATGGGGAATTTGAGCAGAACTCAGCTAGGTGATCCTCCAACTCCATATAGTCTGTGAGGCCTAGTGGCGACATTCACCTGGTGACTGGGTTGGTCTGGAGGATCCAAGGCAGCTTCACTCTCATGCCTTGCTGCTGTGGGAGGCCGTCTTCACACGGACTCCTTCTTCTCTTGTGGAGGCTCAAGGCGTTTCTATACAATCTTTCCAGTAGGAATGCTGGGCCTTCAGTGGCAGCATCAGGCTCCAAGAGACTAAGCTGGGGCTCTCCGTCCTCCAGGCTGGGCCTGGTGCTGACATGTGATCACTTCTGCTGCACTCTGTTGGTCTAGCAAGGCACTAAGCCCAGCCCAGAGTCAAATGGAAATGGAACCCACCACTCAGCAGCAGGACTATCAAACACCTCGTAGTCATCTTTAGTCCACCAGGGTCATACTCTAGAAAGAAAACATGAGCATAGAAGAACAGTTTTTAAGTAGAAAACAGTAAAAGTGACTAACCATAGCCACTTATTAACTAATTAATCTTGAACTGTTTTCTCATCTGTAAAGTGTGGTTATAGTAGTGATAGTGGGTTTTCCAGGAGACAGAATCTGAGACGTAATCTGAGCAAATAAGTTGTTGACTGGGGAGTACCCTTGAAATCAGCACCTGTGGAAAGGTGAGTGGAAAGCCGGAATGAACAGAGGGACAATTCAGACTGTGACACTAATCAGTGGTAGCCGAAACCGGCCCCAAAGAGAGTGCTGCAGTGAGGATGACCTAACCCATTGGGCCCTTGGTTTCTCTGAGCCTCGGTTGCCTTAACTGTGAAAGGGGTTAATAGTGCTTGCCTACTGGCACTGTTGTGAGGATTGAGAGTACATGTGCACCTGCACAAAAGGGAGCCTGGTACAAGGGATGCTTGACAAATGTTTAAGGTGAATCTCAACACCCTGGGGATGCATCCGAAGTAATTTCTGAATGGAGCAAGAGGGCAGTAATTATTCCTCAGAGTAATTCTCAGAAGGCTGAGATTGTCAGATCTCTATGCTTATTCTTAAATGTGGCCACCTGGAGAAGGGACGTGGCTCTGAAAGAGGTCTCCTTCCAGCAGGATTGATCCCCAGAAGGGCTGAGAGCTGTAACAACCTATTGGCAGGCTGGGTAGCTGAGCAAAAGTCTCTCCCTGAAGTGGGACCTGGGTGCTGCCCCTAGTGCCCATCACAGGGCATTGGTAATGCTTATAACGCACCAGAAATCACATCGTGTACATTGGAAGCACTGTTTGAATGTCAGCTGCTGTTGGCCAGTGGTTGCCATAAAGGATTTGCAGGCAAGACAAGGGAGGTAGTTTGCTGAATGATGATTTGGAGAAGGACCAGAAGATAGCTAGTGCCTCTGTTCAGGGTCCACACCAGCATTTAGCACAGTCGGGGGTGGGCCAGGAGTCAGAGGTAGCCGGATGGAGCCTAGCTAATGGACTGGGCAAATTTGGAAAATTGCTAATACGTTCACAGACTGGTGTCAGTAAGGTGGCGCTCTCTTCACTGTGTGAATGAATGGAAAGGTCGTCAGACCACACTGCTTTGCTTTCTCTTGATTATTCAGCATCACTGGGGCATGAGGTAATGGGAAGATAATGGGCTCTGGGTTCAGATCCCAGCTCTGCTGTTCTCCAGATGTATGAACTTTGGCAAGGTAATTAAACTCTCTGATCTTCAGCCCCTCATTTTAAAACGGAGATCACAATAACAAACTTGTAGGATTACTTAACAGTAATGTGTGTGTGTGTGTGTCTGTGCGAGTATATATAACATACATTTTGCCTGGAAAAAAATGCATGAGATCAACAAGTAAACATTCCTATGATACACAGAGTCGCTTGCAAACTGCCTCATGGCTCCATTCAGAAATTACATAGAATGCATCTCAGGGAGTTGAGATGCAATGTGACATTTATCAAGCATCCATTGTACCAGGCTTCCTGTTGTGCAGGTGCAGGTGTGCGCTCACTCAATCCTCACAAGAGTGACATTAGGCAAGAACTATTGACCCATTTCACAGCTAAAGTAACTGAGGCTTGGAGAAGCCAAGAACCCAAGGGGTTAGGTAGCACATTAAATGACACAGTCAGAATGTGAGGCCATGTTTTTGGATTCCCAGTCTGCCCCCATTTTACTGCACCACAGTAGAAAAGACAGTCTTCCTAAATTGAAGCACAGGTTAAGTATTTCTCTGTACCCCAGCTGAGGATGGTTGACTGGGCAGGTGCAGGGCTACAGTGGTAGTTACATGAGGACAGGTTAGGTATGTGTTTCAGGCATGCTAATCACCATAGGGGAAGCATGCATCTCCAGCATTTGCTTGGACTGACAGCTTTCTTTGGAATAATTAAAAAAGGTAAAGGAGGAGGAAAAGGACTAAAGAAATCATCTTTGTACATTTTAATCTGAGCTGTTTTTGAGCAGTGTGATAAGGTAGGTTGTCGAAATGTCAGCTTCTCCTTATCTCTAATTGACTTAAGTAGAGGCAGCTCTAATCCTTGTGTGCACAGGAGCCTGGAATAGAGAGATGAGGCCAATTGATTCCTACTTTTTAATTAACAGGTGAGCTGCTTAAAAACAATAGTATATTGGGGGCAGGTTGGGAGCAGGAAGGAATGTGAGGGGAGGGTCATCCCCCACCGCAGTGGCATTTAGAGCAGTATTAACAACTGTCAGCATTGGATTTGAATCAGAGGCTGGAGCAGAGGTAAAAGTTACGTCTCATGCGTGGGTGTGGTCACAGAAGACTGCTGCCAAAGGGACAAAAAAAGTTTATAATTCTCTCCATGGACAAATGGAAAGACCAAAGGGTCTTGCAAAGTATCCTGAAGGAGATCTCGAGGTATTGTCTTGTGCAAATTGCTCCACATACTGACCCCATGTTGCAGCTAGGAGCAGTTTAGTTCATGGTTTCAGTCCTATCTAGTCCCGAGCAATGACAAGTCAGCTTGGTAACCTGTTACAAGTCTCACTCAGGCAGTGCATCTAATCTGGAGGAACTATGCCCATACTCTGGTTGATGTACCTATGTGTAAGCCCGCTGGTCACCCAGAGCTGACCAGATTAGTTGCATGCTCTTACCTGGATGGTTAGCACTAAGATTTGCTCTGTTTCCTGGATATAGGCGGTTGAACTTTGTACTGCCTTATCTGGGGACAGAGAAGGAGGAAGAGGCCTCATTATTGAATTTGCTTCCCATCCTTGGAAAAAGCCATCGTATGTAATTTCTTTCTTCTCTGCTATTTCCAAAATCTCACAGTCTTTCAGAGCCTTGCAGCCATAGATCACGATGCTTACAACGTTATGGGAGCATGCACAAAAATACATGGGACTTTTAATCAGTATTCTTGGTACATTAATATATGAGAGGCATGAGCATGGACTAGATGAACTCTGAATGTTTTTCTTTCCAGGATTTAGCAGTCTGACTCTTTGGTATATTTGGAAAGTGATAAATCAAATAACTATTGTTGATGTTCAGCCCATTGATCATGTACTAGTTGAATATCCTTATCTAAAAATTTGAAATCTGAAACGTTTTGAGCATCAACAGAAGACTCAAAGGAAACACTCATTGTGACCCTTCACATTTTCAGATGAGAAATGCTCGACTGGTATAATGCAAATGTTCCAAATTTTTTTTTAAAAATCTAAAACCTGAAACACTTCTGGTCCCAAGCATTGCAGATAATGTCTAACTTTCACCTCTCTATCTTTAAGCTTGTTTTCATTTTGTCTGTTTTTATTTAACTTCTTAAAGTCTTTCTCAAAGTTCTGTTATCAGGAAGACACCTTGGTCTGGGAATATGCCTTTCCTCTTTGTTAGAATTCAAGTAAGTTTCGTAAAGATTGGCACCATGTTTGATCCATTGAGATAGCTCCATAGCAAAAAATAATTGGCATTTATTAAGCACTTACCTTGTGTCTGAAATTGTGCTGTGTGCTTTACATGTTTACTTCACTCAGTGCTCACATCTGTTCTATGAGGAAGGTGTTCTTCTTATCTGCATGTTACAGTTAAAGAAATAGAAGTTAGAGGATGTCGAGAAACTTTCACAGGTTCACGCAGCTACTTAGTGCCACAGACGCTTCACCAAAAGGCAATACAGTCTTTCCACATCTATCTGGGTGCCCATGATGACTTCTCATTCTGTATTTGTTGAATGAATGTTGTGTTAAGTCACGGATTCTGTTTCCAGTTTTGCTGCTAACTTGAGTAATCGCCTCTAAATAATTGAGTTCATTCTTTTTGTCTACCACCTTCCACAGATCCCAGTACAGAGTAAGTATTCAGTAAATATTTAATAAATGCATGCTAAATAAATGGATGAATGAGTGCTTGATCCCAGAAGTCTCTTCTAGATCTAACAGCCTATGACTGTAGCTTACGTGGATTTCTTCTTCCCTGACCTCTCGTAGTACACTTGATATTTAGACATTTGATTTGATTTGATTTCATCTTTTGTTGGTTCTAGCTGTTCAGTGTGTATGTTTTGTCTTCCCCAATAGATTGCATTCTATTTCCTTGGTATTCCCCGCAGTGCCTAGCCCAGTGCCTAGATGTAACGAGTGCTCAGTAAATACAGATTGTAATGGAATTGATTATCGCTTCAGCACACTTCAAGCCAGAAGAAAGACTGAAATGAGTCACCTCCTGGGCTGTTGTTTTCCTCTTTAGAGAAGCTGCCATGCAGTTTCTGCTAAACAGATGTTTTGGACAGGTCAGAGAGCAGAATCCAGGCTGTGGCTTATGGCACAATTTGACATCCTGCCACAGTGTACCCACCTATCTGCCCATAAGTGCTGGTCCCCAGATAGGAAAGTTATTTATGAAGCTCTTAGTAAACCCAGGGGACAATCATCTAAAAGATAGACTCTTAAATGATTGATAAAATTTCTCTGAGTTGCTGTAAACACACATGTACATGCTTGCACGTGCACATGCAAGACCCAACTTTGATCCTTGAGGGAAAAATTAGACTCTCAACCTTGTTCCCTTCTGATCACGGGGAACAAAAACATTTCTCAGAAGGCAAATAGGATTGGGAAATGCAGAGAGGCTCATCAGTGCCCAAGCAAACCAAGAAGGGCCATAGGAGTGTCAAGGGTCTCCAGGGAAAATGTGGGTTTCTACAGCATGGGAGACTCCAGAGACTTCAATGTGTACCAACTGAAATCAAGGCTGATAGGCATATGTGTTGGTTTCATGGCATGGATATTTATACAAGAATTATAAATTCACTAGGAAGTGATTAAGAGAAAAATCAAAAGAAAGACAAAAAGTCTGGGCCTGGAGTGACTGCCCATCTACCCTTAGATACCACCCCAGTACCTAATGTACTTGATGTTCTTTGCAAATAGGCATAATCACTACTGTTTTGAAATTCTATGATAACCTACCCTTGGAGGGAATGAAGTTTCTTATCCTATTCTGCCATCCTCCTCAGCCACCCTCCCTCTCCCCCAACCTATAATCCAAGGACTCCACCTCTCCACTTCACACACTATTACAGAGTTTGTTTGAGGAGTGTACAAGTGCCTTCTAGAAAGGAGAAGACTGAGTATTTGTTTATTCTAGTGCTATCATCCCTCCCCATTGGATGCATCTGAGGAGGTGAATTGCTTGGGGCTGCCTCTATATCTTGAAATCCCTCCACACATCAGATAGAAAATCACCTTGCAATTATATATTCACCAGAAAGTTTAGGGCAAGGACGATGTCCCCTTTGTCTGGAACCCTCTGGTGCCTGGCACAGTGCATGATGCATAGTAGGTATTTAATAAACACTTGCTGAGTGCATGGATGAAAGAAATTCTAGGAGGGTTTGAGATATACCTAGACTACTGTGATGGATGCTTTATATCCTTTTTAAATCTACTCTCTACCCTACAAGAAGGTTGAACACATGAGAATTCAAGGACAAAAAGAAAAAAAAAGAATGAATTTACTGTGAAAATCATCTAGTAAAGTTGAGTGCCTTTCTCCCCCCCAAAAAAAAAAAAAAAAAAAAAAAAACTGACCAGTTCTTTAACTGGGGGACTGAAAGCTCACAAAAGAGAAAGGAGGGTGGGAAAAAGGAGGGAAGGGAAAACATTTGTCCACTATAGGGAGAACTGGAACTGTGAACAAAAGCCCTGTGATTCACCCAAGAATAGAAGCTTAAACGACTCCAACTACATGCCAAGGCGCCAGAGGTCCTGCCAGCCTCAGCTCATGTGGGGCATTTGCCCTTTGATGCAGCCAAGAAAAGGGATTTAAGCAGCAAATGGTGACCTTAGAACAGCTGTGCTGGAGGGCCAAAGACCCCTTAACCTCACTCTGACCCTAACTCGCTCCCCTCCTAAAGGCTAAAGGGAGCAAATGAAAGAGTTAATGATTAGACTAGAAGAATCAAGACCGTGTTGCCCATAGAGTAACTCATCAGACAGAAAATAGGAAGGCAATTAAGGAAAAAATCTAAACTACACCATGCTAGGGGTGGGAGAGCAGGGAGAGCAGTGGTGGGAGGTAGAGATGACCAGTGAGCAACGTGATGATGGAGGCCTCTGCAATAGGTCACTCTGCACACACTCAGTGCCTGCCATGAGCAGCAGCGCCCACATATCATTTCACGGAATCATCACTGGCCGCCATTTAATGGGAACCTGTTATTTCCACTTCAGAGATGAGAAAGTTGAGGCTTCAGCAAGGCTGACTCACAAGACCAAGGCTCCACTGCCAGACGAGAGCCAGAATTTTTAAGTTTTTAGACAGGATCTCGCTCTGTTGCCCAGGCTAGACAGAATGGTGTGATTACGGCTCACTGCAGCCTCGATCTGCTGAGCACAAGCGATCCTCCCACCTCAGCCTCCTGAAAAGTAACTGGGACTACAGATGCATGCCACTATACTCTGCTACTTTTTTTTGAGAGGGGGAGATGCGGTAGAGACACAGTTTCACTTTGTTGCCCAGGCTGGTTTCAAACTTCTAGGCTCAAGTGATCCTCCTACCTCAGCCTCCTGAAGTGCTGGGATTGCAGGCATGAACTGCCATGCCCTTCCCAGAATCGGAATTTAACCCCACATGTGTTAGATGCCATAGCAAAGTGTAGTGAAGTGGAACTTAAGGAGGGAAGGAAACACTTTCTTTTACCTTTCTTGATGTTTCCCTTTCACTATTGCAACAGCTTTTTCTGAGCTGTTATGACTGCTTGTTCTCTCTACATAGAGCTAAAATAAAACTAAACATAAGCCAACCTGAGTAATTAAATATTTATTGAGTTTTACTATGAGTTAGGAGTTATTCGGAGCTGGGGATACAAAGTGAGTAAAACATCGAGGTAGACGGTTTTAATGAGATGCATGTGAAATGCTTTAAGAAAACAAGTACGGGAACATTAAGTCCTCTGATAGGAGGGGAATTAACTGAAGCTTCTGCAATAAGCTGGTAATTTGGAGGGTGAGGTAGGGAATGGTATTCCAGACAGAAGGAACTGCATGCACAGAAGTGTGGAGCCTGACAGCTCCTGCATGTTGTGTGCAGGGATTCATCCAGGGTGTTTTCTGGGGAGAAAAGGAAAGGTCACAGTCAGCCTGCAAGATCTCCTGCCTCCATGTATGTTTGTTGCTTGGTTTTGTGGGTAGAGGTGTTTGTGGTGACTGTCTTTTATTGTAGTAAAATATCCATAGCATCAAATTTACCATTTTAAATATACGATTTACTGGCAT
Organism: Ateles fusciceps; assembly: GCA_036589455.1. Taxonomy (NCBI): domain Eukaryota; kingdom Metazoa; phylum Chordata; class Mammalia; order Primates; family Atelidae; genus Ateles; species Ateles fusciceps. The sequence goes on along the minus strand of JAZHEH010003296.1, from coordinate 3,449,845 downwards.
TAACGACATTCACAGTGTTGCGCAACTATTACAACCATCTGTCTCCAGAACTTTTTTTAATAATCCCAAACAGAAAATATGTCCCCATTAAACAAGAACTCCCCATTCTCCACCCCACTCCTCCAGCTCCTAGTAACTTTCTGTTTCTCTGAATTTGCTGATTCCAGGTATTTTACGTAGGCGAAATCACACGTGTTATTTTTAGCTGGCTTATTTCATTTAGAATAAGGTTTTCAAGATGTATCTACGTTGTAGCGTGTATCAGAACTCTACACCTTCTATGGCTGAATACAATTCCAGTACATACATACACCACACTGTGCTCATCCACTCTTCTGTCATGGACACTGGGTTGTTTCCATGTTTTGGCTACTGTGAATAATGCTCACATGAACACTGGTGTGTACACGAATCTGTTCAAGTTCCTGCTTTCTATTCCTTTAGCTATATACCCAGAAGTGGAAGAGCTGGGTCAAATGGTAACTTGACCTTTAATTTATTTGAAGAACTGCTAAGCTGTTTTCCACAGCAGCTGCACCGTTGTACATTCTCACTAACAGTGTACAAGGGTTCTCGTTTCTCCACATCCTCAGCAGCACTTACAGTTTTCTATTAATTTGTTTATTTTTACATAACAGCCATTCTAATGGGTGTGAAGCAGGTCTCTCATTGTGGTTTTGATTTGCATTTCTCTAATGATCAGTGATGTCAAATATTATTTCCATGTGTTTATTGCCTTGTATGTATTTTTTTGAGAAATGTCTATTCAAGTCCTTTGTTCATTTTTAAGCTGAGTTTTTCATTGTTGTTTTGTTTTCGAATATATAAGTTGTGCCTACCAGGAGCTCTAGTATTGGAACTAAATGTCACCAGTAAAGGTACAGGCATATTTTTGTTTACATTTAATAAAACACAGCTCTGCCTTGCTGAGATGTGAGACTGAAAAAATACTTAAATAATCTTTATTGTAGTTGTTTTGGCTCATACATGTTTTCTTGAATAAGTGACTCTTCTACACTCCTCCATGGCCAAAGGTAATAAAACTCATAGCAGAAGTGGGAATGGCAAGCTAAATAAAATCCCAGGAAAAACCACTGCAAAATTGTCCGCAGATGTAAATCATACATTGTGAAAGCCATTGGATTAGAAACACGTTATCCTTGTCTGTGTCGCTCACATCCACATGTTCCTAGTAAGCTTCGAGCGTGATTTACACCCTGACATTTAAGGAACTGGGGAAAGGGTGATGCCGCGTGGCCTTGATAAATGCCTTTCTCTGTGTCTTTTTACACCAGCCCAGGAGAGAATGGGGTAGATGTCTCCATCACTGAAATGGGGGGCCTGGGCCTTCTGCTGAAACAGCTTCTCTGCCCAGCCCTGACTCAATCAGGAAAAGCAAAGTAGCTGCTTGGCCCAATGACTACAGTCCAGATCAGAATTTCTGGCTTCAAATCCTCATCTGTCCGTGTTACTGAGGTGGCCTGGGAGCTCCCCTCTGTGAAATGGGGGCAGGAGTCATGGTTACAGGATCATTTTATGCATCCTATGAAACCAGGCAGGTTCTACATGCATAGTCGATCTGCCAGGAAATACAGCTGGAGAGAGATGCTGCAGGAAAAAATAAAGCTCAGAACAAGGGGTGAAAAGGCTACAGCAGCCACACAGACATTGAAAAACAAGTGGCAGGTTTTGTTCAGCAACGGAAGCCAATGATATCTAAAAGCTGGAAGTGTATTTGTTGTGTTTTCCCATAGATTTGAAGGCCCCTGTCCCATGACACAGTCCTCCCCACCCAGGGTCCGGGGGCGTGTGTATTTTCTCCGCTCACCTCTCTTCCCCACTGGGCCTTGGCATTTCCAGGCAGTGCCGCTCCATAAACACTCAACCTAATGGCTCCTCTGGGGTCTGGAGCCGGGCGGTTAGCTGATTCGTGAATTCAGCATTGAGTCCCTCATATCCTTCAATCCAAGTGAACAGCTGGCAGTAGATACTGATAGCAAGAAAAGAAGCCATCACTTTGTCGGATGCTTCCCTGAATAATAAATGAACTGCTTACGACATTTCTGAAAGCATCCAAACAGCCATCACCCAGCCCTGGCCATGTCCGAGCTACTCAGCAGGGGGGAGCAACTTCTCTAGAATTTGAAACATGGATGAAGGAGAAGCTCTCCTGATGCTCATGGGCAATGGATATGAACACTGAGACATCAAACGGGACACACACACACACACAACACACCACACAACACACTTTAGAATTAAGTTTTAATTATTAGCTTATGAAGCATCCCTGAATCTTGGTCCCCTCCTCTTTAAGTTGGGGGTAACACCTTACCAACGATCTCCTGGTAATGTTAAATAGGACAGCATGTGAGATAGCCTGTGGCACATCACAGGTGTTCCAAAATGTTTAGTCCTTTAGCTGCTTACCCGACATGAAAGAAAATCTTGTGCTTGTTTCTTTGCCCAGATAACAAAACTTATTTTGATATTTTGGGGAGAGCACGGGAGTGGGAGAGAAAAAAGAAACTTTCTAACCATCACACTGATTTCCTTTTTGGGCACACAGAGCCATTATTGAAAAGTCACTTGCTGAAATGGTTGTACTGTGGCCTCTGCAGGAAGAGGAGTGTGCTAGGACCAGAGCCAGGCCGCTGGAGTGCCTGGAGCACAAAGCCCTTCTGAGCACGCTGAGCCCTTGATGACTGGTGTGGACTCAGCCCCCACTCCCTGCACAATCGTTCGGCACAAATCCCTGTATTTTCAATGGAAGGAGCCGCTCCAGTGGCGCTGAAGAAAGAGGGAAAAAATCCTCTTCTTGCAGGCAGGTTTGCTCTGCAACCATCACTGAACGTGTTTTTAAAATTCACATTGAGTTTGCCTCTCAGGGTCCTTGATGCTGCTCGCAGAGGGAAGGAATACGAAGGAGGCTCATTCGTCTACATGCCGTCATGCCTAGGGTGGTCCTGGGGACAGCTGTTAGCTCTCGCGTACAGCCGAAGCACGATGGGCCCTCAGCAGAGGAAGGACTTAATTAATCAATGCATTGACTGAGTGCCTACTGTGAGTCAGGCACTGTGATGGTGCCAGTGGGGGCTGGGGAACAAGGCACAGTATCTTAAATTCTGGTATCTTAAATTCCAGCCAAGGGTATAAACAGTTATTTGGCAATAAAAGAAATAAATAACTCAAATCAATAATATGGGAAATGTCACACAATATTCTGATCCATGATTAAAACGAAGAGGACGTTAGAGACTGTGGGGAAGAGATCAGTTATTAGCTGCTTCCTGTAAAACAAGGATCCCCTATGCTCGTCTCCTCATCTGATGCTATTTTGAAATTCTTGTCAGTCTCTAACTGCTATGCAAATGGCATAAGGTTCTTATGAGAATCCCTACCCCCTCCCACTCCAGGTGCACAGGCTTCACGCTTAAGTCCTCAAAGGAAAGAAGGCAAACATTGCAATTACCCCAATGGGAGCTCAGCAAGCCACGTGCTCTGTGTGTGTCTACCTTGGAATATATTGCCACTGCCATATAGATCTGATATCTATCGAAGAACTGCTAAGAACAGACAATGTTTTACCAGAAAGAATGAATGTTGCCTTGTCAAAGAGCCAGTATTGTAACAGAGGTATAGGTTGGGTGGTTGTGTAGTGCCACTCACCTTATTTCCACTTTTCCTCACGAGAAGAACTTGGGGGTGGGGTTAACCGTATCTTCCCAAAGGCAGTTCCAGTAGGCAAATGGGTACTTGTACCCCAACAGCTATAGGACGAGGGTTCTTATTCTTGCTCAGGTTGGGCAGAAGAGATGGCCAGGGGTGCAAGGTGGTAATGTACTTGTACCCCTAAAATTTCCCAAGCCTACTGTGTGAATGCTGTCCAGCCCTGATGGCAGTTCAGAAAGGTGGATGCCCAGCAGAGGGCAAACCAGTGGCACATAAGCAGACAGCACCAACGAGAGATTATCTGTGGAGCACTCCTACATTTTTCTCAGCATCACCCTGGTTATTGCAGGGGACATGCACATAGAGTGTGGAGCTCACAGGTAGTCAGTGCTTTGCTAAAGTTTGTTAAGTCAACCTGTTAATAAATTACATAGAAGATACTTACTTTTTTATTTTTATATGAAAGTTTATCAAACATACGGAAAAGATGAAATAATTTTACAGCTGATACCCATTTACCCATCACTAGATTCTACAATTAACACTTAATTTAATTTTCTTTATCAGAAATTTCCCTATCTGCTGCTCATCCATCAATCTGACACTTTTGATTGTATAAAGGTAGATTCTACTTGGAGAAACACGATGTATACGCATGAAACAATTACTCAGTATTTTCTAGGACAGCGCTAAATGGTGAGGCATAGGCACACATCTGGATGGAGTTAAGAAGGTGATCATCCGTGAGGAATAATATGTTCAGAGACTGTTTCATGGAGGAAAGAGGACCTGGAAGAATGTACAAGATTTGGGTAGGAAAAGGAAGAAAAGGTGGTCTTTAGGTGTGTGGAGTCATATCAATAATGCCTGAGGAGACCTGGCCCGAGGAAAGGTGAGTGGCATCCCTCTGCCCAGTGTTAACACCTGGCTTCTGGCCTGCTTGAGGCTGTTCTGGTGCCCATGGACTCTGACTACCCTCATTATCCAAAACAGCACGGGCCTGGGGGATGAAAGCTCAGTATGAATTCCTCCCAGGCACTGCAGACACTGAGGAAGCTGGGTCCCTCTCTTGTTAAATGACTTAGAGAAGGATTAAAGAGATAGGTCCATGGGGATGAGCTTCTTCATCTAGAATGAAGTTAAAGAAAAACAATTGAGTTGGATATGTGTGAAACATGGGAAACTGAAAAACAAAAGGAAATAAGTGAATTTGAGGCCCCATCCTGACAGCCCCTGATAAAGACCGGAGAACTTGTCTGCCTGTCTCCCCAAGCAGGGGTAGTAACACAGATCTGTCTGAAGGCGACACATGGGCCTCTCAGGAGGAGCTACCACCTTCCCGTGGGGCACCCAGAACAGGCAGCTGTGCAGGGTAGAGGCAACTTGTGCATCCGGAGCTGACAGAGCCCCTAAACACCCATGCCTCCACCCAGGTGCCATCTTGGAAAGAGGCTTCCGAAGATCGGCTCTTATTACTTAAGGTCCTTCCTGGGACGACATTTGCCGGTAATGGGAGTCAGATGCAATCCTCACTTGTGCTTAAAAGGCAGACAAGATGGGGCAGAGCAATTACTGAGTATGTCTGCACAATTTTTGAAAACCTGCTACCTGTCTTTTGGCAGGAAAAGCTTTGACTGCCTGCAGTGGGAACTCTCTACCTTGTCTGTTTTCTCTCTTTTTCTTCCACTGTCTCCCAGAACTGCCCTCCCAATTCACCTGCGTTGTTTCTACCTCCTTCTAGTCACTGCGCTAAGCATGGATTCCATCTACTTGGCGCTTTCTGGCGAAGGAACACACACCTTCCCTCTGCAGTGGTCCCCCAGTGCTGCGCTGGTCAGCACACAAGCAGGGGACCCTGTGCTGACAGAACAAAGGATAGCTGTCCTGTGAGTGGTCCAGCCACACTGGGGCCGGGAGGAATTCAAGCAGCACAGCAGAGGGATATGCACATTCATTTTGTGACGCAGCCTCTGTGTACTTTGTCAGCAAAATGGAGAACACTCACTATTTTCTCTGGCTTTTAGGATTTCCCATATTTATTGCTTGTTTGCCACCACTAGGGAGAAGGAAAGAGGAGAAAACAAGAACTTCCTCCATTTGAAATTTTAAAACATGAACATGTGAGGTTTATCCTCCCTCCCCCGTCCCCCCTGCAGTTTCAGCAATGCATAGAACTGTAGAATGTTACAGCTGGAAGCACTTGAGAAATCTAAACAATAGTGTCTCACTTTACACACAAGGAAATCACGGGCAGGAGGTAAAGGGGCATGGTCAAAGTCACATACCTAGTTAGTGGCCACCCTGAGACTAGCACTGATGTCTGCAGAATCTTACTTTTGTACTGTGTGAGTTCTGTTTCAATTCAAGTGAAGAATCCTGCTGTGGTAGGAGCTCCTACTCTGCATACGGTACTGTGCAGGAGGCTATGCGCTACCTGCTTTAATCCTCCCAGTGCCCCACTGGCATAGGATTTAGTTCCATCCGTTCAGTTGCTATAGTTAGCGCCTGATCACAGGGCTGGAGAAACCCTGGAGCAGAGCTCAGGCAAAGGCTGTTGCTGCCCTCTGGACTGTCCTGTCCTGTAAAGCTGGACATACCGGATAAACACAAAGCAGGAAGGAGCAAAGTGCCTGGGACGCAGGACACGCTAGTTGTTTGTTCAGGGACAGGGTGGGGCTGATGTTGATCAATGGGTACAAAATTTCAGTTAGACATAGGGAACACGTTTTGAGATCTGTCGTACAGCATAGGGACTATAGTTAATAATGTATTACACATTTCAAAATTGCTAAGAGAGTAAATTTCAAATGTTCTTACCATAAAAATGATAAGTATGTCAGAGAATGGGTGTGTTAACTTAGCTTGATTTTTTTTTTTTTTTTTGCATGTTTTGAGACAGGGTCTTGCTCTGTTACCCAGGCTGTAGTGCAGTGATGTAATCACAGCTCACTGCAGTCTCTACCTTCCAGCATCAAGCAATCTTCCCACCTAAGCCTCCTTAGTAGCTGGGACTTCAAGTGCATGCCACCATGCCCAGCTAATTTTTGTTCGTTTGTTTGTTTTTGTAGAGATGAAGTTCTACAAGGTTGCCCAGTTTGGTCTTGCACTCCTGGGCTCAAGCAGTCCTTCTGCCTAAGTATCCCAAAGTGGTAGAATTACACGCATAAGCCAAAAAGCTAACCCATCAAGGAGCCAGGAACACTTTGCAGAAGTTACCTTCTGGAAGAATTTCAGCCAATAGCCAAAATTGCAGGAATTAGAGGGAAGGTACTTCAGGCAGAAGGGAGAGCAGAAGCAGGATGTGTTCAGGGAAGAGCGTGTAGGCGAATGTGAATGTGTACCAACAGAGGTAAGTGGGGCTGGAAAGGGGTTCAGTTATTTATGGGATGATATTAATTAGGGCCCATCCTGTGCGGGGCCCTCTTGTAGGCCTGCAGCTTGGCAGACAAGGATGGGAAGCACCAACTCACACACAGAGGCGCTGTGACAGCCAGAGCCTGAGAGCCTAATTCCATGGGGCCATTTAAAGTAAGACCAAGAGTTCAAGGAAAGGCGGGCTCTGAGAAAAATCAGGGCCAGAGAGCTCTCCAGGCAAAGAAAAGGAAAGCAAAGGGCTTTGAGGCAAGAACTAGAGGTCCTGTGGAATGAATAGAGATGGACCTACCAGCAGGAGAGGAGCTGGGGCAAGACGCAGAGGTGACACCAGGCAGAGCCTGTCGTGCACTGCAGGAGGTTGAATTGTATCTGAGCTACCCTGGGAATGAGAGGCCCTATGTTATCTGGCCTCTGCCTCTACCCTGGACCTCATCTCCAGGGGGGAAAACTCATCTCTGTTGGCCAAGACTCTTTCAGTTTTAGCACTGAAAAGTCTCAAATCCCAGGAACATGATAAGTTCCAGGCAGGCAGGTAGTTGGTCACCTCAGCTCCTGCCTCATCCTTGCCCACTAGGGTCCTGTCACAACTGTGTGGGAACATGCTGCGGAGTCCCTTAAAACTATCTTGCTTTTATTGGAAAATGCATGGCAACTCAACATATGTGAAAACAGGACTAACATTATTATAGCTACTTAAGCATTTTTTTAAAATACTGACAACCTCAAAGGCCATTCAACTTACATAAAAATGCCTTTCTGTGGAAATTTGGGGATTCCTTTGGCTATGGAGAGGTTAGTGGGCCAATAGGCATGGCTGAATATAAAAAAGGTCTTCTCCATCCAGATGTTCCTGTTCACATTCTCTCATGCAGTATAGATTGGAGTATTTCTCCTTCATTCTTCAAGACTTAAAGGTATAAACTCAAAATATCACTACAGTAAGCTGAACTTAAAGGAACAGGCCTTCACTTGGCAGTCCCAGCTGAATCTGCACAGGGCGTGTATCTAAAGCCAGTTGTGAGAGAAATACAGTAGTCTCTGCGCTCATTACCTCTAGAATTGTATTTTCTAGCTTCTTATTATGCAGGGGTGAAATAAGAATAGGACCTTGCCCCTTTAAGAATCTTTCCCAAGATAATGGGATTCATGATCTCACAATCACATAAATCACTGCCAGCCTCCTTAAGTCAATTCATATTTCTCTAGTTCGTTAGTGGCGAGGGAGGAAATTGCATTTATTATAATTGCCTCTAATTGCACCAGATTAGTGATTACAATTATTGATGGCAGCTGATTATTCATTAGGCATCAAATCAATCCCAATGCTTCCTCATTACTCGAAACAGTAACTCTGATGAGAGGTCTAAAGGAGGCCACGTCCACCCTTTCCCCTAAATGGCAGGTTGCCTCCCAGTGCTGCCTCTAAACAAACACCCGAAAATAATTTAGGACTTAAAGTGACAGAGAACCATCCCTTGCCTTCCCCATGCAATGCCTAATCCCGAACCCAGCACTAACTGATGAAATTATGGAATCTGTTAAACATCAGCATACACTATTTGGAGGTCCCAGAATGCTCCAGAATTGCTAGCTTTTCCAGGATGCCCTTCTTGGTTGCAAAATGAAAATTTCAGAGTTTCCTGGTTCACCTCTTCTGGAATATATGTTACCTACAATACATGAAGAGAATGGACCTTAGAGCCACACAGACCAGACTTAAATGAACTATGTAAAGCCAGTCGATTTTTGTGAGCTATGTAAAGCCAGTCAATTTATGTGTGAATATTTGTGAGCTGTGTAAAGCCAGTCGATTCGTGTGTGAATTTTTGGGAGCTATGTAAAGCCAGTCAATTCAAGTGTCCTCTCTGAGATATAGAATAGTCGCTAGATTGTGCATAAACAAGCAATGAAAGCTCTGCTTCTCTTGTTCACCATCAGAGTCTGTCATCTAGAATAGTGCCTGTAGAGAATAAGAATACAATAATCATCTAAGGAGTTACATACATGAGGATATGAATACCTACCTGCAAGGGTTGTGATGATGGTTGAACGAGATAACATATTTAAGACCTTGTGTTGTACCAAGTAAAAAGTAGTTGCTCAATTAATGTCAATTCCTCTATCCCCTACTTCCTCCATCCCCTACTTCCTCCATACTATAACATCTAAATTACCTTCAAAACTTTATATCCGTTATCCACGTATGTCTTTATACACTGGCTCAATATTAACTAAATTTACCTTTTTTGTGTATTCTTGTTGGTGAACATCAGTAGATATGTAATAGAAGTGCAGATTCCAGAAGACGGTTGCCTCATTGACTGGCAGCTACGGTATACCAGACACTGGATCTAGAGGACTAGAGAGAGCAGTAGAGCATAAATATTGACCTTGAACAGCTCACAACTAAATGGGAATCACTGTCCATTCTATTTCCATGTGTTGTTTGCATTAAAGAAATATACAGGTTCTAATGAGCCCATAGGGGATGCAGAAACCCAGCTCAGCTTGGAGGGTCAAGAAGGCCTCAGAGTAGAGCTTTTGAGATGCGCCTGGAAGCTGCACACGTGTTTCCAAATACCTAACAGGTCACTAGGCTTCTGACACACCATGTAGCACGTGAAGAGACAAGAAGGCAGAAATGAGCACCTCTTCAGAGCTGTGCTGTGAACTTCTAGGTGCTTGACACATGAAGACAGTGCAATGTTAAGTGCTGTTTTCCAGATGCTTCCATCGGTGAGACTTCTGTTGTGAAGGGGATCTCTTCTTCTCTTAGCCTCTGACATCTGAGAAATGTGGTGTTATCTTGGGGTTTCCTCTATGAACTTCTGTGAAACCTTATGTTGCCTTTGATGACAGAGAACCCTATCCTTTCCCCAAGTCCCCATCTGAGCCAAATGTACCCCCCTATTCTAGCACCCACATTTATCAGCTCCCCCTACTTCTCACAATCCTCCCTACTTCCACTCGTGAGTTAGTTCAAAGAGCCTAAGTGTCTGCAGGTAGCAGAGGCATTCATTTAGAGCACACCACGGTCTACATCAATGCAGAAATTCCTGAAAACCAAGGAGGGAGAGGGAGGGAAGGAAAAAAGGAGGCTGTGGGTGAGGAGGTGTGCAGCCTGGCTCTTTGTCAAGTCTTTGTCCCACATGAGAGTCAGTGCTAATTTCCCTGGTTGCTTAGGCTTGAGTCCTGTAGTGTGTCTGACCTATACCCAGATCCTCTAGGGATGTAAACACAATTATTCCCCAAACAATCCAAAACACAAGGCCCCTAGCTTAGAGAACATGGTCCTGGTGCCCTTTCCCTGGAAGCCTTCCTCGCCCATACAGTTGCCACTTACGCTGCCTCTTCCAGGGAAGCCGAGGATGAACACGTGATGTCTGTTAGCCAAGGTATCTCCTACCTTAAGTCTCCTGTGCATCCTACTTGTGAGCCAGTTGAAACTTTGCCATTTCTCCAGAGACTCCCCCTCTACATCAAGGCCTTGTAACCATAAAGGAAGAAATTAGCTCCTTTTCTAGCTAACATATTCCACTACCACCCCGGTTTTCAAGACTTCCCATGTAATGGCAGTCTCCTCTCTGAAGGCTGCTTTTTTTAGACAGGAAATACACAAGGATAGCATCAATTCCAGAGAAACAGGAGAATAGACTCTGATAGATCAGAACACCAGATAATGCCTTCCCTTTCTTGGCAACTGTACATATCCCTAACCTCTTCCCAAGACCCACCGAAGGGCAGGGTCTCTCCTGAAGGGCAGCAGGACACTGATCCGCTGCCTTGTAAAGGAAGTTGTGCTCAGTGGTTTTCTGAATAGGGAGGAAGTTGCTACAGCCAGAGCCAGAGGCAAGCTCTGTCTGGTGATCAAGGACTTTGGGGGTTTGCCTTGGCTACTTTTGGAAGCTGCCCAAAGCCTGCTAGCAGCTTCCCCGCAAGCTGGGGAGAGGCTCTGCTTCCCTCTGCTGCAGCACAGCTTCCCCTAATTCTGAACTCCCAGAGAAGCGCAGGTCTGAGCCCCCTCCCTCGGCCAGTCCTTCATCAACTGGTGCCCGTAGTCCTGCATCATCCTGGTAACAGTTGGTAAATGAGTCCCAGTCTAGCCGCTCATGCAGGATGGTTGTGCAGTAAGAACCTTCATCCTTATGGCAGGCACATTAATGCCAAGTTTGCTCATTCTAATTAATAACAGTCAGTAAACACCAAAGAGAGCTAATGATGATTACAGGCCGCAGCTCCTGCGTGTTAGCAAACACACCAGGCAGGTGGCCTCTCTTCTCTTCCCAGGAAAGAGACTGGGTCTGCTTCTCGCAGAGATGTCTTGGCTCCTCAAGGCCCCTACCCTCATGTTTAGCAAATCTTGGGTTATTTCTCAGCCTGGAAAAGACCGAGATGCATGCAGTCCAGTCCAGTGGAAAGGCTCTTGGGCTGGCTTTGAGATTAGAGAATGAAGAAGCAGGACCTTGGGTCCTTTTGGGTTCCCAGACATCTCTTTCCGGCACTTGGAATAAAACAAACTCTTCTTAATTTAAAAATATTTTTTCCGATTTCAAAGTAATACAGTTTGCTTCAAAAAGTTAAAATACTGCAGAGGTGTGTAAGAAGAAAGGGCGAGTCTCCCTTCGTCCTCTGGGGAGGTAGGATTCAGTGCCTGGCTGGTTTGTCCACAATTTCATCTCCCCCACCTGTTTTTCTTTCTCCAGTTCCAACTTATATTCCTGGTACAAAAAGTTTCTCATTCTACTACCAAATTATCCCTCTTGTGAATCCTTTATTCCCCAATTGGCAAAGCCTTCACTCATCCTCTATCCCTAGACATTCTTTTTTCTGACTGAAGGCTTCTGCTTATGGTAATATTTTCTGTGATCCTGAAGACAAAATGAGAGTTCAGCTCCGTGGTGGCACTAGGATACCTCATCTTAGACTGTTTTCTTTTTTGAGTTCCAGGGGTTGTGGAAATTAAACATAATTACATCAACTTCCTCTCATTCAGGTAAGAATCTAAAGTTGGAGAATGTTTTATTTCCTGCTCCACAGCCCTGGGCATACAAGGAGATAGGAAGAGTGGACCTGTGGTTCTGATAGAGCCTCCTGGGGGAAGCGCTTGCCCAGCGTTTTGAGCTCTCCTGGGGAATATCTGGCCATCTAATCAGATAACTCGATGGCAGTGGGCAGAGGTGGTTTGAGGAATAGGAAAGGCCATGATCGTATCAGAATCTTAACAATAGCTTGATCATTTTCTGAAGGACTCCAGACCCCTCTCAATCTGTCATTATTTTTGTTGTTCTTGTTAATCCCATCCTTCTTTTTTTTTTTTTTTACAAAATTTTAGTCCACTGGGCTATGAGGGTACTATTTCTTCTATCACTGTCACTGCAATTCAGGTAATAGTTTCCTTCTCATTGGACTCTTAACTCTATCCCACTCGGAGCCCATTCTCTGAGAGTTTAAGAATGAAAAGAATGTAAATAAACAGTGAAAATGGGTATCATTTCTAAGGATGCTTGTAAAGTGATTCAAGCAGATACTCAGGTATAACTAGAACGGCTTGTCTTGCCGTCTTTTTAAATGCATGGGACCATTTCCCTCTGTTTATTTGTCTTTTTTTCTTATGTCTATCTCCTTTTCCATGTATATTAGTTTTTCCTCCATTTTTTTCTTCTTGACTACTATTTTTTTCTCTCATCTTTCTCATTCTCTTTCCTTTCCTTTTAGTCACGATAGAGAATTGAAGGGCATTTGCAAGTTTGGATGGGTTCATCCATCCATTTATCACCCATCTATCTATCCTTCCATCCATGTATTCATCCACCTATCTATCCATCCATCCATTTATCATCCATCTATCCTTCCATCCATGTATTCATCCATCTCTCTATCCATCCATTTATCCTCCATCTATCCTTCCATCCATGTATTCATCCATCTCTCTATCCATCCATTTATCATCCATCTATCTATCCTTCCATGCATGTATTCATCCATCTCTCTATCCATCCATCCATTTATCACCCATCTATCTATCCTTCCATCCATGTATTCATCCACCTATCTATCCATCCATCCATTTATCATCCATCTATCCTTCCATGCATGTATTCATCCATCTCTCTATCCATCCATTTATCCTCCATCTATCTATCCTTCCATCCGTCTCTCTATCCATCCATCCATTTATCATCCATCTGTCTATCCTTCCATCCATGTATTCCACCAGCATTCACTGAGTTGTTCTTGGCATCAGTCTCTTTGCTAGGTTCTCAGAATAGAGAGCTGAAGAGCGGATCCCTGCTCTCAAGCCATGTTGAATCAGCAAAGGAAGAGAGACATGAAATCAAAGAAACTATTAAGTCCATGCAGAATACAGTGGGGAGCTTTAAGAAGCTAATGAGCAGGTCTATGGGGGACATATCAGGGAAACTTGCTAAAGCAAGTGACATTTGAGCTGAATATGAAACTGAATTAAAGGTGACATCAAGTAGAGGAGAGGCAGAGGCCTGGGGAGAACATGGATTTTTAGGCAGAGGGAGCTGCTATGCCTTCATGCAAGGAACATTTGAATATTCGAGCATTATCTAACCTGGCTAGGAGAGTTTCAGTGAGACTTGTCTCAGGGAATGACTGTTGACTTTGTCCATCAGAACCGGGCTGTGTATGGGTAGTCAGCTTACAGTGTGAGGGAGGCCTTGACATGTTACCTAATACGCTGCTATGGAATCTGAATTTTTATACTGTAAGCATAATTTACTTTTATCAAAAGAAACACTAATAATTTATAGCCTCATGCACCATGTTACAGTGTTAGGTCTTTTTCTTCAGAGCTTTTCCTTTTTGCAAGCAGGGAGATAGGAAAGGTTTGAAGTGGGGCAATTGCATGCTTCAAGTTGTGTGACTGAAGCTTTATTTCCTGTCCCTTCACTTTAAAATAGGTTGAATATAAGCGTTCTGTATGCTTCTGTAACAAGCTAAACCCAGTTCTTCTTTGCCGCTAAGTAACCCTGGATTGATTTTATTTTTCTCTCGATCCGTGATCCTTGATATAAACAAGGTTCCCACTGCCCCATTAGCCATTCCACTGTATCCCTGGCCATCATCTTGTTTTCCTGGCATCCCATTGCAAGAGACCTGCCTTTACTTTCACCTTTTGCACAGCAGGGATCTCTGCAAAAGCTGAAAAACTGCCTATCAATCCCTGGGCAAAGTCAACTATGTCATGTTCTGGGACTCAGGAGGCCAGCCTCTGCTTACCTTTCTGCACTGCACTGCTCTACCAAGCTGTCCTGCTCTTCGGAGCTTTTCCATTTGGCTTCACCTTGTTCCCGGGCAGCGAGAGAGACCTAGCAGCCTCTGCAGCTGCCTGGGCCACTGGGGGAATGTAAATGGAGCAACCACATAAACCAGAAGTGACAAGCACCACGCTAAGCTCTCTGCAAAGCTGCCTAGTGACCCTAGGAGGGAATGAGAAATAAATTAGCCTTGGGGTTTGTGAGGAAAGCAGGAGGCCCAGAAAAACTCTCTTTCTTTCCATTGCTTCTCAGACTATACCTTTCTTTCCTTCTAAATCAATCTACCAGACCTCCGGAGCCCCTAGGTGTTCCCCCAGGCAAGGCTGTCTTTTCCCTGTCCCTACACCCACTGTGTTCCTTCTTCCCCCTTTCCATCATGCCTCTGAGTTACTGTTCTACGATGCCCTCCTCCAGCCTCCTCTTCCAAGAAGCCCTCTGTGATGACCAGCGCAAGGTCAGAGACAGAACTAGATCTGTATATATACGTTTCTTTCCTCAGATCAGAATTTTATTGATGTTATTTCAGTCATAAAAGCCATGACCGACATGGAGTTTCCAAGGTGGCAATTATTCATAGTACATTCCATTACTCAATAGTCAGAGGAATGAGAACACAGGCCTTAGCTGACCCACAAGTCAGTCAATATTGCCAATCGTATATAGTAGGATACTTAATCATTATATAAATGTTATAGGTTAACACTTCCACATCAAACAAAGTCACATTTAACATTAAGAGAAAAAGGGATCGGAGAAAGGGGTTAATGAACCAATCCCAGGAAAGCAACTTGGACAAAGAGCATGCTAGGCTGATCCAGACGGTCTTCAACGTCTCACGAGGAAGAGCCTTTGATGTGGGCAAAGCCTTCGGCAGCAGATGCCAGGTGCTGACCATGGGTGACAGTGAAATGGTGTGCAGTGAAATGGTTTTGTGGACGACGGTGAAGTCCTGCTCTTCTTAGAGTCCTTGAGTATTCTGGTAAGGGCTGATAGTAAAGGGTGTGTTCAGTTATGCCCTGGTCAGGTTGAGTGTAGTTTCTAATGATTAAGGGAACATCTGGTCCTGTTAGCATGATGCCATTTGAGGTGTAAGATGGAGTTCTTTTCTAAGATGGAGTCACTTGCGTCAAGAGTGAGTATACTTACTATACACCCTCTCAAAGAGTTCACTCTTAGTTCTTTCCTGGTCCCCTGAACTCCAGCAGACTTGGATCCTACACATCAATCCTATCTCTCTTTTGAAAATCCTTGAAGGGGAGCCAGGATTGATGAATCTTTGGCATCTCTCAAACCTCATAGCACAGTGCTAGGCAGTAGGTGGCTCATTAGCGCATGCCTAGGAGGCGTCCGAATAAGTCTGCAAACTTGTTTTCAATCACACCAAGAAGAACAGGAACTTGCAAGGAGACAGAGGGGCTCAGACTCATCATCTACCACATACTAATTAGGTGACCTTGGGTGAGTTTCTGAATTTAAATGAGCCTCTCTTTCCAGAACTGTGAAATAGGGATAATAATACTTCTCTGGGAATTTTAGTGACTGTTAAATTAGATATGCTAAGCAAGTAACTCAGGGCTTAGATTTTACTTGGTAGTTAATAAATCTTAGTTTCTTACCTTCTTTAATCTTGGCAAGAATTTTTCCCTTTGGCCACAAGCATGTTTTGTCTCCACCACCCCGAGTTGATCCTGCCCAGGAAAAAAACAGCCCCCAGGCAGTACATCCAGGTGATGCCTCAAGGAATGAGTCAAGAAAGGCATAAAAATTATGAAAAAAAATAAAGCCTATCTCCCTAGAAAGGACGGGTGAAGCCTGAGTATCTTTTTTTATATTCATAGTGCTTTCTTCTCCCCAGAGACTCAGAGCTATATAAATGTAAAGTTATAATAATTATAACATTTAGATTAAATGTGATGCTGACAAGTCTTCATGAGATGCAAAAGTTTGCTGATTCCCACTGGAATGGGTAGAGCAGAGTCTGCCTTCCCCATTCTGACTTATTTCTATTCTGATCCAGAAGGACTGCCTGTGGGGAGGGTGACAGAGAAGGTGAGAGACTGACAAGTGTTGCTTTACTTATTTATGTGATATCTATCAAATGTACCCATTGCCTCCAGGTCTGTTAGTATATCTAAATCCAGCAGTTAGCATGTACATGGAATGAAAAGAAGCCCACAGCAAACTTCCACCATCAACCAATATTTAAGGTCAGTTACCAAATACCTGGAAATTGGGGCTGCTGAGACAGAAAGGGTAGCAACGAGGAAGCTACAATAATAAAGAACTTTACAGCCAGTGACAAGATTCCACTCAAACCTGGGGGTCCTGGAAGGCAGAATTCACAGCTTACACATCCTTATTTTATGTAGGGTGCTTGTGCATATGCCATCATTAAAAGTAGGAATGAGTAAATCAATGAATGAGTGAATGAATGAATTACAGGCAGAAAAGCTCCTCTTCTCCACCATTTACTACAATTTTTAGTTCCCTAAAAGCAATACCAAGAAAACACAGAAACGGCGTAGAGGCTGGCTGGGGAAGAAAGCTGTGTCTTTTTCTGGAATATCCTTGGATCCCATTCTGGAGTTTGACAGCAGAAGCATGGAGGCATGGAAGCTGAGGTCATTATTGGAAGGGGACCTTGTGTTTATCTGAGATGGTACCTCTGAGAACCCTACTCAGCATATTGCAATAAATTGAATCAGCAAAAATTATGTCTGGGTCACACCCTACATAGAAGAAACTCCACGCACAAACGTGCTTCTAAAATGTTTTAGACAGAAGGAGAGAGTCAAAGGGTTGTCAACTGTCTGCAAGATGTCAGGCACTAAGCTAAATCTTTTGTACATGCTATCCCACTATGACACCATGAAGTAGTGACTGGATCTTTAATTTCTCTGGAAAACAACAACAAAACAAAACACCCTGTGCTCCAAGGAAGGGAACTAACCTTCCCAGGCCACAAAGGGCTGGGCTTTCTGGGACCCACGGCTCTTTGCCCCATGTGTTCAAGTGTCTTCAACCCTCAGAAAGGGTTTTCAGTCAGAGATAGATATATTCTATTGGGGGCTATTCAAAGCTAGTACATGCAGCCTTTAAAAGATCTTCATTAGTGGAGAGTCTGGGGGAAAAAATAAAATATTCACATGAGGAAATTAAATTCTGCCCCAAAGATGATTAACATCCTAACACTTAGTTCCGTCTTTCAAGTGACAAGCCACGATTCAAGGTGATGTCTGTTTCCTGTGCCCATGTGTGCATATCTGTATTACGTTAGTACAGCTAAGTGTGCAGTGACTTGCATTTCACGTCCTGCAGGGCGGACGCAGGCACAAATATTCGGTGTTTGTGTTGCTCCAGGGAGACATGTGGCTCTGGGTCTTGAGAATCAGGGATCTGCGCTGTCAAAAAAGCTGAAATAATTACAGGATGACAAGAAGAACAATAGACAACTACATTAAATATTTACTATGTGCCAAGCACGGTTCTGAACACATTACATGGAACGTGTTAATTAAGCCTCAAAAATTGGGAAGATGCTTTGGCCCAGGAGTTTGAGACCAGCTGGTCACTATAGCAAGACCCCATCTCTATAAAAAATGTACAGATTAGCTGGGTGTGGTGGCATGCACCTATAGTCCTAATGATAGGGTTTGAGGCTGTGTCCCCCGCCGAAATCTCATGTCAAATTGTAATCCCCAGTGTTGGCAGTGGAACCTGGTGAAAGGCAATCGGATCATGAAGGGGAATTTCCCCCTTGGTGCTGTTCTTGGCATAGTCACTGAGTTATCGCGAGATCTGGTTGTTTAAAAGTGTCAGCACCTCCTCCTTCTCTCTCTTCTTCCTCCTGCCCTTGACATGTAAAATGTGCCTTCTTCCCCTTCGCCTTCTGCCATGACTGTAAATTTTCTGAAGCCTCCCCTGGTCATGCTTCCTATACAGCCTCTGGAACCATGAGTCATTGACCCTTTTATCTTTATAAATTACCCAGTTTCAGGTATTTCTTTATAGCAGTGTGAGAACAGACTAATACACCTAGCTATTTCAAAGGCTGAGGTGAGAAGATCCTTTGAGCCCAGGAGCTTGAAGCTGTAGTAAACTAAGATCATGCCACTGCATTTTAGTCTGGGCAACAGAGCAATAGCCTGTCTATTAAAAAATTAGCCTAAAAAAAAAAAAAAGCCCTTACCAGATACTGTTCTGCCTCTTTTTCCATGGGGGTACCAAGACTTTCAAATGTTAAGTAGTTTATTAATGCTGTTGCCCGACTGGCTATGGATAAGCCTGGATTCAAACCCGAGCTGCTGACTCTCCAACATTTACTTTTAAGTTGTTTTTTAAATTTAAATTGTATTTTAAGTAATTTTATTTGTGTTTTTGTAGAGACAGGATCTCACTATGCTGTCCAGGCTGGACTTGAGCTCCTAGGCTCAAGCAATCCTTCCACCTCAGCCTCTGCAGTAGCAGGGACCACAGGTGTGACACTGGTCCCAGCTCAGTGTACTCTACTCCTTACCATTTCACGGAGAAGAGAAGATGGGAGGATCCAAGGTGACCTTTAGAGACCAGAGCAATCAGCAATCACTTTAGGAAGAAGATAATCGCTCCTAAAGGAAACACTTTTCGGGTAGCCAAGAGAACCTGGTAATCTCTTGGAACTATGCAAAAGAGGAAGAATGGACTTTGAGGGTGAAGGGAGAACATTTAGCGTGGAAATATTGGGAGAGTCTCCTCCAAAAAAAATTCATGACTGCAGTGAACCTGGTGTCTACTAATATCTCCCTCTTGGAATTCAATTCTCAGTGTACATAGAGACTCCAG
Source organism: Ateles fusciceps (assembly GCA_036589455.1). Classification (NCBI taxonomy): domain Eukaryota; kingdom Metazoa; phylum Chordata; class Mammalia; order Primates; family Atelidae; genus Ateles; species Ateles fusciceps. The sequence goes on along the minus strand of JAZHEH010003296.1, from coordinate 3,430,691 downwards.
GAAGCCTTGCAGCTGAAAACCCAATTTAACTTTCTTAAAACCAGTCTGTTTCAGACACATGGAACCATGAATCCACTGGTCCACCATTTTCTCTTTATACCTCTGTGAACATCGCTGTGTATGTTCAAGCATCCTTTACCCAGGAGACTGTTCTGTTTGTAAATCATTTATCCATATGGGCTTTCTTTTACCCTTGAGAAGATCAACAGATGTCCTTGTGGAAACTTCTGGTGATTGCAGAGAGGCATGCAGGCCCAAAGTTATGGCCACAATAGCAAACCCTAGTCCTCAGGTAACAGAAGGCAGCCACGTGATGAACCATAGCAAAAAATTAGTTTTTGAGGTGAAACTGTCACATCCCACGTCAAAACTACCACACTCTGGGGCATGGCAGAAGACAGGGACAGACCTCTTGGCCATCCAGAGCAGTTCCACAGCTGGCAAGTTTCCTACAAACACCATTAGACAATGCAGCAGATGGCAGTGAGCGAAAGATCTACATGTGCGCTTTATAAAAGAGGACCCAAAAGGCAAAGTCAGCATCACTAGGTAATACGGAGAGGCAAATTAAGACCACAGTGGAATATAAAGGCACACCCACTAGAATGGAGGAAGGAAAGAAGGAAAGAGGCTGGGAGAGAGAGAGGCAGGGTCAAGAAAGAATAGGAAACGCAAGAGAGAAGAAGAGACAACAAAAAAGAACCTGCCAATATCAAGTGTTGTTAATGATGTCATGTCATGGTAGGTCTCACGGCTGGAGAGCTGAAGAGAGTGTAAAACTGATGGTGTCAGTTTAAAAAATAGTTTATCTTTATCTACCAAAATTTAAGATGTGCATGCCATATGGCCCAGAAATTACACTCCTGTTTAAAGAAACGTGTGTACATAGGTACTAGGGGATCAGGGCAGGAATGTTTCTGGTAACCTTGTTTGAAATAGCCTCAAGATGGAAACAGTGCCAAGGTCCATCACAGAATGAAGACAGAGGTTGTAGTGTATTCATTCAATGGAAGGTCAAACAGCACTGAAAATTAGTACATTCAAACTACGTATCACAAGAAGGACTCACACAATCTGCACTGAGCTGTAGTGGCCAGAAAAAGAACACATACTGCTTGGTATTCGGTAACAGACAAAATTAAACTCTTGTGTTCAGGAATGGATGTTTAAGTGGTAAAATTTAAAAAAGAAAAATCAAGGGCGTGGTTATAATAAAATTGAGGAGAGGGGTTATGCTTTGTGAGGAGGAGGAGTGCTTCATGGTGAAGGGGCAGGAGAGGACATGAGGGCTTCTGGGTGCTGGCAGTGTTCCTTTCCTTGTCTGGGTGGTGGGTACAAGGACCTTCAGTTTACAATAGTCCATCAAGCTGCACATATATGTTGTATGCACTTTTGATGTAGCGTATAGTCTACAGGTTGTTAGAAAGGCTTAAGCAATCTGCCTGAGAACACAGACCACTCACACTCTCCTGAGCACTAGACGTGTGCCGGCCATGGCTCACCAGGCAGCTTCACCTGAGGACCCACAGCTTCCTGGCCTGCCTGTCTGTTCCTTCTCTTGTGTTTCCTAGTTTAATAAGTGGCAACACGATCCCATTCTAGAAACCAGGGGAGGCGTTTTGTCTCTTCCTGCTCCCTTGTTTTCTGTATTCCATTGGTTTCTAAACCCAGCTATTTCCACCTCCTACACATTTTGGAAACTTATCTTCACCCTTCACGCCCACTACCAAAATCTCAGAACCGTGTAATCTCTAACCCATATTATGGCAACATTTCCCCCACGTTTTGTGGTTGTTGCTGGTGGTGTTTCTATTCTCCCGTCCATATAATTTTATTTGCTTTTCTGTCCTCAGAGGGACCCTCCTGAAATGCAAAGCAGGTTATGTTGTACTTGTAAGATCATCATTTCCCCATCATCTGTAAAGTCAAGTTGGTACCTCTCCATGTGGCACACATGATCATCTACAACCGCTCACCCACATATATTTTCACTCTCATTTCCAGTGAACTTGACCACTTGATACCTCAAGCCCTCTTAACCCAGGAACCTGTCATTCCCTTGGCTGTCAATGCCTTTGTTCTTCTTCTTTGCCTGGTCAATCCCACTCATTTATCAACTGTTCAAGGACCAAATCAAATGAATCTTCCTCTATGAATGCTTCTCTTCCTGCCTTTAAATCCTGTAAGAGTTGACTCTTACCTTCTAGGTTTGTTTAGTTCTTATGAACTAACACATGTTCACGCTGTCTTGCTGTAATGTGTTGTCATGTCTGTTTCCCTTCTGAGAGCATGCACCTCCTTCATGGCTTTGTCATACTGATGCCCAAAGTTCCTAGGACAATGCTTGGCACAAAGTACCCTCTTGAGGAAAGTTATTGAACAAGTGAATGGAGACTAAATAATTTCAGTGATGACCCTATGATGGTTTGAGGCTTAAGGCATACCCTGAAGAAACCAAGCACCTCCAATATTTAGTGGCATATCAGCTGACCAAAAATACAATATTTAATCACACGAGACTTTTGGCAGGAAAATCAAGATCCTCAGGGATGTAACAATTTATAAATAAGTATTGCTGCAAATGATCTTTATTTATATATAAAAGTTACTTAGGTCACCTGCAAACACACACACACATCTACAAAAAAATAATTCATGGGTACATGCTACTTCTTAGTACTCCAGTCTACTGAGTCCTCCTAGGTTCTTCATTGCTTTTGACTGTCTCTCAGAGAATTCACAGGTGGGATGCAAAGGAATTCTTGAGGTATAAATTGTATATTGGCACAACTTTGCAGTATATCAAAAGTAATTATGTTGCAGCAATGTTTTTTGAAATCACCTGGATTTTTCCATCCCTTACTTTTTGGAAAAACTCAGCCTATGCTTGAATGCGCTTTGCTTTGACTTCTGAAGAAATCATCTCCTGGCTCTCCTCCTGAGTGGGGGAATGGAGGCTACTCATGGCCGGGCATCTGTCCTAGTTGTCCATTCTAATTAAACTTTTCAAGGTGTCTCTGGTGGCTAGGTAGGCAAACAAAAGAAGTCTTTTGAAAAAGCTGTACACTTTCTGCATCATCACTATGGGCTGGGCGTGGTGGCGCACACCAGTAATCTCAGTGCTTTGGGAGTATGAGGTGGGAGGATTACTTGAGCTCAGGAATTTGAGGCTGCAGTGAGCTATGATCGTGCCACTGCACTCCAGCCTGGGCAATGGAGTGAGACCCAGTCTCAGAAACAAAAACCAATCACTAGAATGTGTTCAATACAGTAAATTCTATACACGTCGTAAATAAAACATAAATGCAAACATTGTTCTCAACCTGTGGCAAGATAAATTGATACCTGATATCATTTTGTTTGGGCCCTATTTGTCTGTTTCTTAGGAAGGAGACAGGATAACTGAGCGGAATTCCATTAGACAGGGTTGTCATTGGGTTCTTATGATTAAATCTATATTGAAGGCAGTCTTCCAAAGGTGAAAATCTTTGAAACCCATTAGTAGTTCCCAGGTCTTTTCTTGGTGTGGATTGTAGAACTGAGCCCTCCACCGCAGGAGCATTAACTAATGGTCCCGAACTGCCTACACATTCCCAAAGTCTGCACCCTGTGGCATACCCAATTACGGGTAGATTTGGAGTGAGTAAAATAGAGCAGTCTGGGAGCATTTTGTTGGCTCCTTCTTCGATTTCATCAGTTGGTCCCAGCTCAGTTGTCAGCTTTGATTTTCAGATGGTGTCTCGGGAGAAGAACATTTCTAGCTCTTGCTCAGGAAGGAATGGCCCTGCTCCTCTCTTCCCCTTTTCTTTGCCAGCGTTGTCCTCTAGGAGGATGACAACCCCGTGGAGCATAGAACCGCTTCTCTGATAGCACCTCTTCCCCAGGCAGCTACTCCCCCTAGGGAACTGACTAAATAGAGACATCCTAAATGAAGAGGAGTGATGGCGCCATGAAGCCCCAGACGTGGGACCCCACAGGCAGCAAACAAGAAAGTGTTCCAAATGGCAAAGGTGCTGCCCTCGTTTATGACTGAGAGGAAGTTAACCCAACTCCAAGGGAATAGAGTCGAAGTTAACCCAACTCCAAGGGAGCAGAGTGGAAGGAAAGTGTCTTGCATTTGCCAGAAAATGATAGTTTTCTTGTGGATGAGTGTTTGCATTCTGAGAGCTGTCATGGTGGAGACATGTCCTTGGAACTGAAGACAGAGATAGAAGATTTGAAAAAAGAGTGAAAATGAACACAAGTGGCAAGATTAGAAACAAAGATGCCTCTAATGTCAGCTTCTCATACAATCCCCAAGTCACCTTCCCCTGCCAGGAATTAAGCCCTTAAAACTGAAAGTCACCACCACTTCTTTCTTTCCCCCAAAAGAGGGAAGCAAGTAGATAGAATATTGTCAATGGGATAAATTTAGACAAACAACCTCCTCTATACAGATTGCATGAAAACCAGAGTATTATAACTTAATGCTTCAGCTTACACTTTTACTAGAAATGATACTTAATAATTAATAAGTCAGAGCACCTGAGTTTAAAGCCCGGTTCTGCTACTTACAAATTGTGAATTCTTAGACAAATTACTTAAACTTTCTGTGCCTTAATATCCTGCTCTGTAAAAAGGCCATATAATAGCACCTAACTCATAGGGAATTTTTATAATTAAGAGAAAAACTGTATCTGAGAAAATATGTTGTGAATGTTAGCTTTTATTGTTGTCTATACTATCTCGGACAGAACCCTAATGATAGGTATACACAGTGTCTTGGGGTGTGTGTGTGTGTGTGTGTGTGTGTGTGTGTGTGTGTGTGTCTGCAAAGGGGAATTTCAGGTGATTTGTAAATTTTTTTTTTAACAATGTGTCATGACCGCCAGAGGCAGCTGATACCAGCAAAATTCTTCTAAAGCAAACATATAGAAGAATATTATCTCTCCAGTTAAGCCAATGGAATAAGTAAAGTAGAGTAACTAGTCTGTTGTGTATGTCTGTGGCCAGGATATGCTCCTTGATCAATGAGTTGTTTTATGAGTTGGGTAACCTGGTCAGAGGAATGAAAAAGAGATCACGATTTCAGAAAGCAATGGCCGTCACCTCCACCTGATCATTGGCGCCCCGACCCTGTGAAAGACACTTCACCTTTTGTGCTTCAGGCTCCTCCTCTAAAAGAAGAGACGTGGACAAGAGTCCATTTTTATAAGCATGAAGGAGTTTTAGATCCTTTCCTCATCATGGCTGAGTGATAGTGTCAAGATCTTTCAACGTTAAGTGCCCATCAAGCCCTCTCTTTCAGGAAGTCTAGGTTCCTGGGCCTAAAATCAGTAATAAACTTATCTGACTTCTAACCTGGAAGACACATTTTTAGATTAATACGACTATGTGCGTCAGCTCTCTGATTCGTCACACAGGGATTTGTGGGTCTTTGTGTCTGGCTGCAGGGGGTGCTGTTGTTGATCCTATTGTGTCTTACTCAATTAGATGCTTCTTGGAGCATTTGAATGAAGGGCTAGCAGGGGGTGTGGGCATACAGGGTGGGAGTGGAGGGTGAGTAGTGGTGTATCATGGCTGTATCTCTGAGAAAATGGGCAATGTCAGCTTACAATTGGAATATCAAAAGAACTAAGCCCCGGAGTCAAACGCATAACTCACTTTGCCACATGCAGCTCAGCTTTTGAGGGGTGGTACCTCTGCTACTGTCTAGAAATTCTGCATCAAGGTAACTGAAGAGAAAAACAGTTATCTACCAATGAAACCTTGTCCCCTACAGCCTTCCATTAACATGTTCTGTTTAGTACTGACATACACAACCAGGAAGCTCCTTAATGAACTTGCTGAGCCTTTTATACTGTGAGATTGTTCCCTTTGAGACCAGCCTCTTGAGAAATAGACACCATTCTGTGCATGGGGATGCTTGGGTTGATGTGGGACTGGACTGAAGTATTGCCTTCTTTCCTTTGGAAGTTCTGTGTGCTTTTTTGGGAGCAGCACAGAGCCCCTGCAGCCCTCCCTATTGCTAACCCCTCCAGCTCAGACACTGCACAGCCCTCCTCATACCTGACACACTCATTCTGATTGGCTTAAGACACAGAGACCTGCAAATATCCATACCTGTCCAGCAGCTCGTAATGATTCAGATTGTCAGGGAATTGAAGGACAGAGAGGGAGGCCTGTTTCCTAATCCTCAGGGTTTTCTATAAAGATGCTCCTGGTTTTATGATTCCAGAAGCTTCAGCCACCTCTCTTCTTTTTTCCTAGAGCTACAAGTCTGTTTGGTTCTCAAGTAGTCAGGATTTCCCACCTTTTTGGCATGTGCACATTCTATTATTAAAACAGTTCTAAGGTGATCCCCTGAGAAGTTTAGACAATTATTTGCTAATGGAGTTGGCAATGTCCTAGTAACCCAAGCAGTACATGCCTTGGCCTGAAGAATAGGGAGCTGGAAAGTCAACCAAGTGCTATCAGGATAGCTGCACACAAAGTCCATGTCTTTGAGAGGATAGTGTCAGCTGGAGGAGAAGGGATGGCGTCCCCTGCCCTCGCTGGATCTCTGCAAGTGGCTTCATGACGACTGAACAGGACTTGAGCCTGTGGGAGATGGAAGATGGATTTCAGGTTTCTCGTGTACCGTTCTACAGTATGTGACTCATGCTCACCTCAGAAAACGAGAAAAGAAAGAAAGAAAACAAAGAGAAGCCAATGCAGCAAAACTTAGTAGTTAGTGAATTTCAGTAATAGACATACGGATTTATTTTACCATGCTTCTGTGATGCTTGAATATTTTCTTAATGAAAATCAAATTCAATATCAAATTGAAGGACTTATTACGAAATACCTGCAAGGAGGTTTTAAAAGAAAGAACAAGCAGGAATTTCGCGTTTGGTTACTTCCCATGGTCGGCATGTTTTGCGGCTGACTTGGATTCTCCAGCCTCCAGGTCTGCGCATTTCCAGCCATGTGCCCAAGGCCTCGTCTAAAACTCTTCCTTTTATTCTCTTTAGTAAAACATGCGGCTATTCCAAACAGTATTTATTGTGTTACACACAAAAAAACGTATCAACTACTGCTGGTATTTCGATCGAGTGTTTCTTGTCAGTTCTTTGGTAAGTGATTAACCAGCTGTCTTTTTGCTCTGAAGAATGTACTTTGCTTCTGCATTCCTTTTCTGTTATTCATATCCTCAATGTCTGTCAGGAAAAGCATATTCACCACACAGTCTCAAATTTATTAGATAAATTCCTGATCCTTAAGAATTTTGTGTTTAAAATAGAGGCAAAACACATAATGTCTCAGTTACAAAGGTCATTTTATACCTGAGTTCTATATGAGTCCAAATATAGGCTAAGATGCTGTAATCAGGCCACTCCCCACACAGTGGCTTAATCAAGGTGGAAATTTACTTATCTTTCAAGTAGGGGTCTAGGACTATGGAGCATAGTCCTCGACAGCCATAGCTGTAACTCTAGCTCCAGCGGCCGCTTCAGCACTTACCATCGCATCTATGACCCAAACAACAGGGAGGAGCAAGGGAACGTGAGAGGCACACATTAGTTTCTTCTTAAGACTTGATCTGAAAATGTATACATCCCTTCTGGTCTCATTCCATGGCCCACCTAACTGCAAAGGTGGCTGGGAAATGCAGTCTCTAGCATGAAAAAAGGGAGGGATATTGGTGGAAGCTAGAATTGTCTGGCATAACCAACTAGTGACAGATCAGAACTCAAATTCAACTGTTTTGACTCTGCATGTGGTGCTATTTAAAACCGATAAGAGCAAGTTAAAAAATGATTTGTTCACAAAGACAAATGAGCACAGTTGCTGCCCCCACATGTCTTCAGGAGATTCTGCAGGTAAAAGTTTTGAACCAATCCTTTGAAGTAACTGGTCTTTGCAACTCACAGACAGAAGCGACTCTCCCTATTCAGTCACACGTTTTGCCTGGCTTTATCTTTCATGGAAGCCTAGGAGGTTTTCCAGCTTTCTGCACGGAAGACCCTATTTTTTTCTCACTTTGAGATTGCAGAGATAGCTACATGAACATAGATCCTTATAGCCATAAATGCAGTCAATGAAATTTTGATTCAAAAATATATTATACAAGGTCATGGCCAGAATATATGTTCCAACATGCCATCAATTCGCTATAATCATATGCTCTTTTTTTAAAAAAAATCAATACCATCAGGTCAGCTGCAGTATAACACATAAGGAAGAGAATCTTTTGTGGAATTTATTTCCCATTAGATTTTTGTCCAATGCTCTAAATTCCTGAAGTGATCAGCTTCCTGGATGTATACTTTATTCATTCTGCCTACTCCTCCCTTCCTCCTTTCTTCCAGTCACATCTTTTGAATATGAAAAAGCTATATTCAAGCTTAATGTAGTCTTCCTGAAAAACCTTTAAGGCGATCTCAATAAGCACAACCATTTCTTATTTAATAAACAATTGCTGTCTCATTAAATGTAAATTAGTTCTTTATCCTTAGCTGTGTTTGTTGAATCTATTACTTACTGTGTTTACCAATTTTGTTTCCTTTGGCTCCAGAGCTTTCTGTAAACTACTCATAAATATGAATTTGAAAGGAAGGCCCCTTCTCTGTGTGTAAGCACCTGCACAAGCCGCTCTGAACAGCCCTCTCCTTCAAGTCAGCTCCGTCTTTCCTGTGCCCCTAGGCTGACCACCCCTGCCACCTGGACATAGCCCAGAAAGATTTCGGGTGCCATGCAAGGCCACTCTGGACCTTCATCTCTCAGAAAAGCCAGTGTCCACCTCCCTAGTTCTCTGTTGCAGAAGTCAGAGGTGGCTGCAGGTGCAATCTGAAGGGAACAAGCGCCATCAGGCTTTTACCGAGGAGAAATGAGTTATTTCGGTGGCAGCAGCATTTGGCGCTTCCATTCACTAGGCACCAACATGTCCAAGTTTCCTGGCTTAGAAGGGCACAGTGTAAGGCCCATCTGTTCCAGCAGGCTTTCCCTGATTAGATAGGATGCTTGGCAAACAGAATCCCAGATAATGGATATTTGAATATTTTTGTAATTTCCAGGCTTGTGCCTAGCAGCTTAGCAGTTGGCCCTATGTTTAAAGAAAATGGATAATAATCATGACTAATGTGGCAATTTCCATTCAAAAATTTCCAATGGTGCTTAATTAAATCTTCCAATAACATTTGGAAACAAAAGTTCCCCCATCCATGCTATCCATGAAGAAGAAAGAGTGAAAGGATAGTGAGTGGACACTTGAGACACTCCCTGTGGCCAAACCCAACCAAAGCACAAAAACTGTGGCCATTCACTTAGTTACAGATCCTAGAGGATCCCCTATAACCCAGCTCTTTAAATGGAATTGGTCTATTTTCATTCCTTCAGTCCCCGCTGGGGGACAGGCAGGAGCTGGAGTGAGAGAACAATTTGTCAGTATCCCCCAGCTAGACTGTCATTCCCACCAAACAGAGACACCATTACTGTATTGCCCCATACTTTTCCTTCCTGGTCCAAGAAAGCCTCTTTTTTTTTTTTTTTTTTGCCCTTCATCATAATTTTTCTTCTTCACCTCCTTTTGTCTCCTTTTCCCCACCTGTGAAATCAGGCAAACAGGACTCACCCTTTACCCACTAGGGATGTTGGAAGATTGATAACATGTCAAGAAAAAGACTGGATTTATTAGAATTTCACAATGTCCTATTTAAACAGAGAAGAGTCCACTGAATAAAGAAATTTGGAAACCACTCTCTTTTATTTTATTTTTGTAAGTCATTTTTCTCTCTGTTATTACTATTTTGTATTATTTTTAAAGATCTTTTGGTCTTGTTCTACTGCAATTCGAAGTGTTTTATAAGGGTCCCAAATGGTGCAGGAAAGCAGACCACGTGCTGCGGCAGGGCAGCGAGGAGGAGGGTGTAGCGAGTCAGGCCTGGGGGACCGACAGCCCTGTCACGCTGACTATGATGGATGAGGGGAAAAGCGTATTCTCATCCGCAGTGGGGGAGGTGAAGTGTAAAGAAAGATGCTCCAGGAGTCTCTGGGCGATTCATCTTGCAGCAGATAAACTCTAGAAGCTACAGAGTTGTGGGGGGGTGAGAGGAAAAACTGAAGAACCCAATTCATTATGTGAAGTATAATCTCACGAGGAAATATCAAAATATGTCAGCAGCACCCAAGATGGGAAGGTAGGGAGAGGGTGGGGAATTCGCTGATGGTATTTGTCAGCTGCTAAGCCAGGCGTGGAGGGGGAGAGGCCCTGGGTTCCACTGCTGTCCTGCAAACAGCCTTCCCCGCCAAATTCCCAAGGAGGTCCAGGGCATGTCATGATGGATGAAGCCAGGAGATTCAGCCTACACACAGGAGACCTCTTTGAAGGCCCTCTTCCACTGTCTGAAATTCACCTTCGCTACCTTTCCTTCATGTTTCTTAAATTTACGCTCTGCAGAAGACTAACACAGAGGTTAGATATGGATAAGTAATCCCATTAACAGTGGTACAGGGTGCTTTCTTTCTGGAACATTTTGTAATTATGTCTTCCCTACCCACTTCCTGTTCATTTCCAAATTTTAGCAGAGCTCTACTTAGTGACAAACAGCCCGAACCTTGCAAGTGAAAATAGTTTGGGGGAGCCATTTCCTGCCCCTTTAAATATGCTTAGTGGACTGGAATTCTCTGAGTCCTGCATATGCATTAGGTCTGCAGACCTGGGCCCTCCATGGCCCCAGGGTGAGAAGATACAGAAAGCTTCTCTCTGGGCATGGGGCAGGTTCTGTCATTTCAATCTCTATCCTGCTTCTCGTTCCCAGAGCAACCTTGGGCAAATCACTTTCACCTCCTTGAGACTCAGTTTCCACATCTGGAAAGCTGAGATAATAGCTACCTGCCTCCTGAGGGGACCTGCGAGGCTTAATTAATTAATGTTTGGCAAAGCTTCCTAGACCTTTGCTTGAAAGAATCCATGCAAGTGCAAATTATTATTATTATATCACTAGAGCCCTAGCTCCAAATTTGCTTCTGAGGCGAATGATTATTTCTTTTCTGAAGGAAAATATTAATTTTAACTCTAAGTAATTTATCGGGTAGTGGGGAAAAAAATTACCATTTGTCAAGGACAGCACTCTCTAAATGGAAGTTCCAGCAGCCCCTCTCTGGGAAAATTGCAATAAAAATCTTCCTATTTTACCATGTTCCCTCAGCATCGTCTCTCCAAGGCTCCTCCCTGCTTCCTTTCCTTCACTTTCTTCCCACCTGGTGGTGGGTGTTGGCCTGGGCGGGCCAGGGCCAGACCTCAGCTGAACTCGCTTTCTATTTTTCCTCTGACAGCTCCAAACACTTCCTTTGGCTCAGCAAAGAAACCAAATAGCGCATATTTTTAAGAAACAAAACTTAATACAATACCCTTGGATAGATTTCAAATAACTAGGCACCCTCTCTATTAAAAGTTTCAAACTAATTTACTGTGTCAAATGAACCCCCTCCCCCAAGACAATGGCTCATGCTTTTTATGGGGATAAAAATAGTGCAAGGCATTGGTGGTCATTTTCTCCCTTCCAGTTTTCTGTCCATGAGGCTTAATGCATGGCCTGGCTCTCCAAGCTAGGCTGACAGTGGCCCCTACAGCAAAGCACCTCTACTTTTTCTTTGCTGTTTGTAAAACAGCCTGCAAGTGCTTCTGTGGCTGCATCACTAAACAGAGATCTGACTGCGCTCCTCGGGCTTTGCCCTGGTCCTGCAACCTCAAACCACAAAGAAAGTAAAATTAGTCTTTGCTTCACTAGGAACACTGTAATCGCTTATCAGCTTCAGCTGTAGAAGCAGACATTTTGTGCAAGACTTTCTCTGTCAATGGTTTATGCCCCTTGATTCCTGCATGTTTTTTTTGGAATTAGACAGTCAGTATGGACTCCTTTTTATTAAGGGAGGAAGTGACTAACCAAGAGGTCCTTTTCACTCCCTCTTTCTTTCATTCTGGTGCAGATAGTCCCTATGCCACCCTATTTATTTATGCCACCCTATTTATTTATGCCACCTTATTTATTTGTTTATTTTTAAGGAAAGGAAAACTATTTCTCATAATGTCAGAGGCTGGAATCTGAGATCAGAGTGCCAACATGGTCTTGTTTTGGTGAGGACTCCCTTCCTGGCTGACAGACGGCCACCTTCCCACTGTGTGCTCACGTAGTAGAGTGAGGGGGTGGAGAGAGAGAGAGAACGTCTCTAGTGTCTCTTCTATTTCAAAATTTTTTTATTTTTATGGCTTTTTGGAGGTATCGTTGATATACAAAAAATGGCACATAATTATTGTATACAACATAGTTTGGACATATGTGTCTACTCGTGTTATCATCACTACCATCAAGATAATAAATCTCTCCATCACTTCCAAGAGTTTCTTCGTGTCCATTCATTTTATTTTTATTTTAAATTTAATTTTTTTTTTTTTTTTTTTAGCCAGAGTCTCGCTCTTGTTGCCCAGGCTGGAATGCAATGGTGCGATCTCAGCTCACTGCAACCTCAGCCTCCTGGGTTCAAGTGATTCTCCTGCCTCGGTCTCCGGAGTAGCTGGGATTACAGGCACCCACCACCACACCCAGATAATTTTTTGTATTTTTAGTAGAGACAGGGTTTCACTATGTTAGCCAGGCTAGTCTCGAACTCCTGACCTCAGGCGATCCACCTGCCTCGGCCTCCCAAAGTGCTGGGATTACAGGCATGAGCTACCGCGCCCAGCCAAATTTTAATTTCTTACGGCAAGAACACATACCGTGAGATCTAGCCCCTTAACAATTGTGACTTTAACACTTATTTTCCTCTTTGAGCCTTCTTCAGACATTCCTCCCTTCAAGAATATTCTACAACTCGCATCCCCAGACATGCGCTCATGCACACACATGCACGCGCACGGGCATATGCACACACACACACACACATACACCTTTCTTCTGTAAGTGAAGCCCTTCGCTTCCTCTGGGTCCATCATGCGTGCACTGCCCAGGCCACAGAACCCTTTCCCTTGCTGTGTTTCTAGTACCTGTCACCTACACCACCACGGGGCATGGCCTGGGATGACATATTCCTTCTTCGGTCCTTCTCACATCTCAGATGCTCATGGTCACCCGACCATGAGAAGGACAGCCCTTCTGGGGGAGGTGCAGACACCCTAGCACTGCATGCTTGCGGTCTGCTCACCCCAGCACAGTCTCATGTGAACACGGGCAGCAGCCCCCTTCCCGCAGCTGATCCCTCACCTCCTCTCCAGGGGCCTCCTGCCTCTCTGTCCACCTCTCACCTCAACCAAACATCAGTAGCTTTCTGAACACTTTGTGCCTCATTCTCCGTGCCCCTATCCACGCTTGTCTCTCTGCCTGGTGTGGCATGAACTCCTTTTTCTGTCCAGAAAAATCCAACCAATATTGTCGGCCCAGGTGGAGCTTCTCCTCATGAGGTTTCCGGGTCTCCTTCTGCCTCCCTGCTGCCTCCCAGGCGGTGAGAACGAGGTTGCTTCTGTTTCGTGCCATCACCACACCTTGCACACAGCTCGGTTGTTGACATTCTCCATGCTGGGCTGAATGTCTTTGTTGTCATGGCTCCTTCTCCTTCTAGTCACGGGACATTGTGAGAGCAGTGTCTGGACTTTGTATGGTACTCAATAAATATTGGATGCATAATTGAGTGAGCGAGTAAGTGCCTTTATGTTCTTCATTTTTAGAGCAAAAATTAATCATACATTTGATTCATTTTGCAGTTGTGCTAGAAAGATGTCTGAGAGATCTGTAAAGGGCCCTGAGACCCTGTGGGGACTCTGCCCTGTGACTTCTGGCCTCCCTGGGCCTGGTGCACCTCACTGGAGTCAGGTAGAGCCCACATGTCCTCAGCACAATCGTGTAATTCAGTTGCCTATCTTTTGCCTAGCATTCTCAAGGGAGAATCATGGTCTTTCTGCGGACCCATCCACACAGTCAGGAAGTCCTACTTCTGTTCTACCTGAAGTCCTATCAGCCCCAAGCTAGAAAACACTGGGTTTTGGAAGAAGATGAGTAATCTGTGTACACATCAAGCCTGAAGTGGTTAGGAATGAAAATGTGATGTCGATGTGAGATGATGTTATTAGAAACCTGTTAAACAGACTCCTGGCGTGTGCTCTTAATGTCTCTCCCTTGAAGAGAACTGCCCACACCAGGTCTCATTTTGCACAGTCAATATAATCCTGATAAGACCTATCACAGCGCTTCTGGTGCTGGAAGAAATTAAATATTTAGGGGACTCCTCCAGCGCCACACTGATTGAGCTCAAATAATGCTGCTAAATTGACAGATGCATTTGTCTGTTCTTGCTAGCTAGTAAGTCTCCCTTGCAGAATGTACAAATTCCTTAACAACAATGAGACAGAAACAAATCAGGAACTCCTTTGTGCGACCTTTATGCTGCTTTCTCCAGGAAGGAGTCTCCCTGTGCCTGCCACTGGTGCGTGTGTGTGTGTGTGTGTGTATGTGTGTGTGTGTCTTTGTGTCTGCCCGTGTGCTAGATGCAGGGGCATGCAGCAGGAGACCCAAACTGCTGCTCAACTCATCATCCACGCAGTGTGAGTCTCAAGCCTTCCAAGGCTGACCCTCTTTTCCCGGCCATTCTGTTAATTGAGGCAACCGTGCCAACTCCTGAAATGCAAGGACAGTCCTGTCAGCAGGGGAAGGCACCTTGCACCTCTTAGCCAAATGCGGCACAACTTTAAACCAATTAATAAAACTCTTAAAAGGATAATATTGTTGGGCAAAGTGCTAAGGTTTCCCGCTCTCACTCGATTGTATTTTTATTAAGCTGTAAGCCTTGTTCTGAAAAGAGAGAGGGAGAAGAGGGAGTGGGAAAGAGACAGAGACTTTTATAGCCTGCAGCCTCTTGTTTGCAGATTATTTTCCAAAGATGCTCAGTAGAATATCAATTGCCTGTGATTAGAAGTCCTGCCAGGTACTACCTTGAACAGAAGAGGCTTTAGAAGTGAAAGCAGTGCCTCAGAGAAACCGTACATTTTAGTCTTGAAAAAAAATCTCTCAGTTGAAATTTGACCCTCAAGGTGGTCGGAGCTACGATGTTGGGGTGGGGCTTGGGGGATGTGTGCAAGAGGGGGAGATGGGCCGGTTTGGAAGCTCCTATTCTGTTTTACCTAAAAAGCGTGTCGTTTCCTCATCACCAGAATGACCCTGCGGGGGACTGGGGAGGAGAGGGACTGGGAGAGCCTTGGAGGGGAAACCTAAAAACCCCTAGAGGCCAGGCGTGGTGGCTCACACTTGTAATCCCAGCACCGAGGGAGGCCAAGGCAGATCACTTGAGGTTAGAAGTTCGAGACCAGCCTGGCCAACATGGCGAAACCCCATCTCTACTAAAAATACAAAAATTAGCCAGGCATGGTGACACACGCCTGTGATCCCGGCTACTGTGACCTGAGGTAGGACAATCACTTGAACCTGGAAGGTGGTGGTTGGCAGTGAGCCGAGATTGTACCACTGTACTCCAGCCTGGTCGACAGAGGGAGACTCTGTCTAAAAACAAGAAAGAAAGAATAAAAGAAAAAAATGTAGAGTCTGGCCAAAGACACCTGGAAAAACTCTGGCCTGGAAACCCTAAAAAACGTCGCCTGTCGGAAGCATAGCTGCTCAGGGCCCCTCCTATTAACTGTTCTATTTCATGAGGAATACAATTTACCACAAACATTAAAAAATCTTCTTTCCTTTTTAATAAATAGAGATAATTTCTAAATGGAAGTGTGAGCCTGCATCAGCTCAGTTGTGTAAGTGTTAAAGTCACGCATGTTTCTTCCCAGAATTATTTCACAAAGGTGCTGCTTGAATCCGTCCCACTTGCCCATCAAAACTAGAAGATGGCGCCAGCAAAGGCAGAACAGATGGGAGAGATGGAACATCACCTGGGTTCCCAGGGACCCAAATTCTTACAGACATTTGTAGTGACAGAGGTGCTATCATAGCGCATGGTAGGTGCCCATGAATAAATTCATCAACAGTAATGATAGTATTGTTATTATTACTACTATAGCGTAGCAAGCACTTACTGAGACCACAGCATCAGCTGAGAGCACGGTCCTAGGTGTTTTACGTAGAGTAAATCTCAGAATCCTCTCAACAGCCATAGGAGGAATATTCTCTCTGTTTCAGTGGTATGGAAAGTAAGTTTAATTTGCCCAAATTATTATGAATTATTCATAAACTAGCCTTCAATCATAAACAGTGAAAAAAATGTATGTGGCAAAAGTGACTGGCATCTCTAGAGCACCGAGCACATACGGGACTCAGTCCTGGACGATCCCTCATTAAATCTTTACAGCCCTCTTGCAAGACAGTGAATATTAGATTCATTCTACAAAGAAACTCAGTGGCCTGTTAATCTTCACTTGATATGGGGTCTTCATTTTACAAGTGGGGGAAACTAAGGCTTGCAGAAGCTAAGCTCTTTGCCCAAAGTCAGATAGCAAATGCCAGAAGTAAGATTCTAGCCTAGAAAGCAAGAGTGAGAAATTCTCCTAGTCTCATATGACGTCATAACAACTGTCCATTCAAGAGACCTTTGTGCAGTTTCGATTGGTCTCAAGAGAGTAGTCTCGCCCCGGTGCAGGCTGTACCCACACTTCTCATGGGGAGTCTTTCAACACCCCTGAGACAATCAAACATGGCAGGAGACGTCTGGGCTTATAATCCACAGCCTAGTTCCACTTACCTCTCTGATGTTTCCTCATTCCACCACCGCCAGTTGAGTGTGGACCACCAGGACACATTCAAAGTCAGCCTTGCTAGTTAGAATATGAGGGGGCCTTAGTAATGTTGGGGATACTTAATAGCTCCCAGGTACTCTCTCTCTCTTTTTCAACAGCTTTATAGGGATACAATTCCATAACACATCATTCATTCACCTGTTTAAAGTATCCACACACTTGGCTTTTAGTATATCTTTAGAATTTTGTATCTATTACTGCAGTCAAATTTAGAACGTTTTCATTATCCCAAAACGAAACCCTGAACCCCTTAGGCATCTGCTCCTGAATCCTGCCATTGCTCCCGTCCTAGGCAATCCCTAATCTGCTTTCTTTTTTGTTTGTTTTCGTTTTAGGTTTTAGGTTTTTGTGTTTGTTTGTTTGTTTGTTTGTTTGTTTGTTTTTGACAGAGTTTTGCTCTTGTCTCCCAGGCTGGAGTGCAATGGCAGGATCTCAGCTCACTGCAACCTCTCACTCCTGGGTTCAAGTGATTCTCCTGCCTCAGCCAACTGAGTAGCTGGGATTACCGGCACCCACCACCATGCCTGGCTAACTTTTGCATTTTTTAGTGGAGACGGGGTTTCACCATGTTGGCCAGGCTGATCTTGAACACCTGACCTCAGGTGATCCGCCTGCCTCGGTCTCTCAAAGTATTGGGATTACAGGCATAAGCCATCATACCTGGCCCCCAATCTGCTTTCTGTCTTTATAAATGTACCTATCCTGGACATTTCATATGTCTTTAAATGACATTTCTTATTCCTACTTATACGCTCAGGTTTTTCTGTATCTTACTTTTTTCTTCTCTCTCCCTCTCTCTCTCTCTTTATTTTTTTTATTTTTTATTTTTTTTTTTTGAGATGGTTTTATTCTGTTGCCCAGGCTGGACTGCCGTTGTGTGATCACAGCTCACTGCATCCTCGAATTCCTGGACTCAAGTAAATCTTCCCTCCTCAGCCACCTGAGTAGCTGGGACTACAGGTACCCACCACTATGCCTGGCTAACTTTTAAAAAGTATTTTTGTTAACACGGGTCTTGCTATATTGCCCAAGCTGGTCTCAAACTCTTGGCCTCAAGCAATTCTCCCGCCACAGCTTCCCAAAGCTCTGGGATAATAGGAATAAGCCACAATGTCTGGCTTCTATTTCACTTTTCTAGAAGGCCTGGGCATTCTAGACCCAGGCTGCATGATCACATTTTCTAGCCTCAGAAATGTCTCTTTAGAAAGGGCTGAGGTTCTGTTGTGGCCTCTGGCCACTCAGGGAAGCTCCTAGGAGCTTGTCTTTTTCTTAATTCCTGCATTCTTCCCAGATATCATTTATTTTGTCTGTATCAGTCTTCCTTTTTCTCTTATCTTTGCTCTCAAGACCAAGTCTGTGCTCCCGTAACTGAAAACTGCACAGAATGACTCGAAGCTTATTGAAAAGACAGATTCTTGCATTTCGGGCTCAGAGGCCTTCACTCAGTTCATGGGAAACAGCATTTTTTGTAAGGCCCCCGGGAAGTTCTGAAGTGGGTGGTCCTCTGATTTCACTTTGTAAAGCTCTAACTGTCCTCTAGTAATACTCCTCGCCCAGGTTTCCGGGACATTCTCTATTCCTTGATTCTAGCTCTGGCCTAGAATTCACTCACAAATCCTAAAAATTTCTAAAACCTAGAAGCAATAAACGAACCTTGAAAGAGATGCCTTTAGAACATATTAAAAGGAGTGACTGAGTAGATCACAAATTTGTAGAGTGTTTACCCATAGGAAATAGTGTAGGCTATAATAATAATTTTAAAATAAGAAACATTATTCAGTAAACAGAATTGTCTATTACATGCCAGGCAGTGCAGACTCAGAAATGAACAAGAATCACACACCCCTGGCTCTCCACAGGGAACAGAGTGGCAGAGAAGACAGCCATGGAAGAGGTGATTGAGATAGCATAGTGCTGCAGAGCGGTAGTTAAGAGCAGTGGCTTTCAAACCAAATGTGCTGAATCCCAGTTCTGCTGTGCGGCCTCGGGCAAGTCACTTAGCTGCTCTGTGCCTCAAATTATTGATCTGAAATGAGGATAATAGTAGTTCCTCCTGGGGTTGGTGTGAAAAGTGCTTTGAACAATGAGGTGCTCAGGAAGTATTAACTATTAGGTAACTAACCATATTTTTTATAAATGCTGGAGTTGGAGAGTGGAAGTGGAGTCAGTAGCTTGGCAGGCGCTGCTCACTTGGTCTGAAAAATTCTGAGGAAGTGACATTGCAGTGGCTCCAAGCACCACACTTGATGATTTACATGTGTTAACACGAATCCCCCAAATCCTGTAGAGTAGATATGCCTATGTTAATTGACCCAGGAGAAAACTGAGCTTTCCAGAAAGTTTGAGCATCTTGCCCGAGGTCATAGAGCTGGAAATGCCACCTCAGCTCCCAGGCAAGCTCTTAGCATGACAGGCCAGTAAAGGCACAACTCTGGGAGAAAAGCTCCATTATTAGTTATTGGAGGAAACCAACATATTTAAAAATAACTGTGCTCTTTCCCATGCTGCCTCTTGGTACCACAGTCAAAGGAGAATGCTGGGCTGGAAAAACGTTGTGTTTAGGGAGGCAGATATTCTGTCCTTCTGTTTATGTTCTTTGTTAAAGACACACTGTAAAAAGACAAGAGATTTCGGATTCCCTTCTCTGAAACAGATCCCACAGCACAGAAGGCTGCAGTCTGAATCCTGTACTATTTAATTAAGGCAATACAGGACTCATCCTTTCAGAACTAGGTCACAAATGTACCTCAGTGCAGAGACTCCTTTTTGGTAATATGGGCTTTGGGAGGAGGAGAGCACATATGAAAAAAAGTGAAATCTATCTTCCAAGATACCAGCTTTCTGTCTTGGAGAGGGTACAGTGGGCTAGGCGAACAATTTAAAACAACAACAACAGCAATCTGAGACCCTGGTTGGTCCAGTTTAAAAGACATTGGACCAATACCCAGGCATTTCATAAACTCCCATTGACATGCACAAAAACGCACACATCAGGTCAAACCCACAGTGCTCTGGCTGGCAGGTCAGTGTGCAGCCGGTTGACCTCTGGCATGCAGAGAAGGACATAGGCACACGCAGGGCATCCTCTCTCTTTCAGAAAGGATACTGTTGGCCCCAGCGCTTCCTAGGGAGGCCACAGGGTCAGGCAATCAGAGGTGCCCTGATGTACAAGGGGAGCCTGGCTAACAAGGTCACAGTGATCTGTCCCAAGATTCCCATCCCAGAACCCAGGATCCTTCTGATACACTGAACGATTGAAGACATTTTCCCCCTAAGGACACTCATAGGCATTATTCTTCTCCAGAATGATAAGAACCAAACCTGGATCGTCCCTGATTCCTGTCCCAACCTTCCCATCCAGGCTGGATGTTACCATTTCCCCCACCCCTGCCTCCTTCCCTTTGTCTTCCTTTACCTGGCTATGCCTTTTGATCTTTGGTGTGACAAATTTCAGCTGCCACTAATGTTCATGTAGAGCATGTTTCTCTTTCCCTTGGATGACTGTGCGCGCAATGAAAGACTTTGCAGAGACGGCTCCCTGAATAGAAATGCAGGCCAGACAAACAACGCGAGCAGTTCAGACATCCCCCACAGAGGCTCCGAGAGCTTAAAAAGCCCACGTCGCCCTAGAAAGAGGCTATTAAGGTGTGACGCGATTCTCACTTTCAGGCAGAAGCTTTTTAAGCTGCTGTAGAGCCCAATCAAAAGGAGGTGAAAACTTCAGTTTCTCAAGATATGCAACTCTTCTGCTGATGGAGAACGTGCCTGGGTGCAGGTGGAATGAGAATGGGTTCCTGCCACACACTCAGCAACCTGGTGAAGAAAGCTTGGACCCCGTGGCCATCACCTCCTGTCTGTTGGCTCTCTGAGGCCTCCAGAGCCAGCATAAGGGGCTGGGCTCAGGACCCTGTAAAGATCTCAGTGGAGCTGGGCAGGGGAACACCACTGACTTCTGCACTCCCTCCTACTGACATGGCCCTGGAGAATCCCTGCACAAGAAGCACTAGCAGCAGAAGCCCAGGAGAACGTGCTGGAGAGGGTTTGGGAGCTTCTGGTAAAGTCTGACCTGCTGCCTGTAGCCCATGTCCTCTTCTTTCATTCCTAGAAGGAAAATTAGACCCAGAAGCCTGGCTTTGGAACCGGAAAGACTGGGGTTTACATTTTGGCTCTGCTTATTTATCATTGTGTCCCTAAGCCACAGTTTGCCCATTTGCAAAATTTCTGTTTTTCAATACTGTAGAAAGGAACAGATGAAATGTCTTGCAGAAAGTGCCTCACAGTAGAAAACCAACATAAACTAGCCTATGTGATATTTTCAAATGGCAAGAAAACGAAGGCAGGGACTCCCAACCAGCAGGGGACAATTCAGTTCAATTGAAAGTAATTTCAGTTTTCTCCCATTGTTGGGTAGAAACAGAATTTCTACTGTCTCTCAAAGTCTTATCGGGTAGATGACCACCTCTCCCAGGCACGTCCCGCTTCTCCAAGGCCCCGTCTTCCAAAACAGTTCCTTCTCCTATGATTGCCAAGGAGAACCAGGAAGAAGAATAAACAGATTATTTTAGTTAATAAGTGAATTCTATCCAGCTGACATTTTCCTGCTCCCAAATCTGTCCCAAATTATGATCATACCCTGTACTGTCTCTCCATGGAAAGGTTGGGCCCTTTCTCTTAAAGAGCAGGAACTGGAAGGCAGGCTACTCAGTCATATCTTGAGTATTAGTAACTAGAATGTGCCTGTCCCCATGTGGATTTCTTCTAGGGGGCTGGTGCACTCTCCACCTGTGGGCACTGAAATCTCCAGGGGTTTCTCCTTTGCCCACCAGACACAGCCCCATTACACGAGCCAGAGCACCCTCATGCTAGCTTAGGGGATGAAGGTCTGCAGACTCTTTTCCTTATTCTTAAAGCAAATTGCTTTATTCCCTCTCATGGCTCCAGCATGCGGGTGTTGGGGATGAATTTGGCTTTGTGGGTATGAGAGCTAGATGCCCAGCGTGTGTCTAGGGACGGACGACCCACAGCAGCTCTAACGTGCCTAGAGAGTCAAGTCTGGCTCTGCCTTTGGAAATCCAAAAATTCTTTAAATACCAACTTTATGCTTCATAGTTATAGTGAGCCATTCAGTGGTGGCTGTAATTTGGGAAATGATATCACTGCACTCCCCAGTCCAGTTAATGACCCATTAGCTAAAAGCTACCCTGTGTGTCCACACTCCATATTCTCAAAGCCCCCTAAGGTGCCCCACTCCCTTTAATTCTTTCAAAGTCTAGGAAACAGATGTTGTTCATACTCTATTTTATACATGCATAAATTGAGATCCGGAGGGTGGTGATGTGACTTGTCCAGATTATGTAGTGTGTGAGGTGCTTTCAGAGTCCCACGCCTGAGGTATCCCCCACGGGGCCACACTGACATACTCAAGAAATGCAAAGTAGAGTGTGTGTGTGTGTGTGTGTGTGCGCGCACACACACACCCTTGTGTGTCTGTGTGCGTGTGTGTGTGTGCATGAGTGTGTGTCTACACATGCACCTTTACATTCACTTAGGGATGGCTGGGATCCCTTCCAGTGATCTACACCCAAAGCCAGTCCCAGAGTTCCCCAGGTGAAGGAGAAAGAGAAGATAGGAGAACATCAGAGTGGAAGGAAGAGGCGTGGCCTATACTTTGTAAAGGAAGCAATGGTATTCCTCCTGGGAAGTCGTTGTCTCCCCAAGCTTTGAATGGGAAGCAGCGTCAGAGTCCCTGGGCATCGAGGGGGCTGCTCCTCCCTACTACCCACTGCTGCCTCTGAGTAGTAGGGAGGGGGCTGAGGGTGCCTTTGGAGCTATTTGGATAGCACAGTCCTCCTGATTAGCTCCTCTCCAAAAAGCTCCCTACCTGCCTGTGGTCTGAGCTCTCTCAGGCTTGGAAGAGGCTTTAGACAGCATCTACTTCAATCTCTGTTTAGTGCAATAATCTCCTATTCAGCAGGAATTCTCAAAATCTTTCCCAGAAAACCAGTCCCTTTGGATGGTTTTTTTAAATAAAATGAAGATAAAGGCTCCATAATTCACCAGTTTAGGAAATTTCTGGATACATATCATCCTCTGAAAGAGTCACAGTGAGCTTCAGCATATGAAGGCTCTGAGAAGTCCTGCAACAAGGAAACCAGTTTAACATTGTTAAATTTTGATAAGACTAATAGGCTTTCATACAGACACACTTTAAACATCTTCAGTGATAGGAAGCCCCCATTATATTAAATCTTTCTTTCCTAAGTCCCCTTACAGTGTATATCTTTGGGCTTATATATATATATTTTCATTTCTCTTCTGGTTGAAATGTTTCTGGAATGCAAGAACTATATACCAAATTATTTATATGACAGTACACAACATATAGAGACACTCAATATTGCTCTTTCCAATAGGACATCTAAGGAAAGTGAAATAACAGAAAGTAGCACAGCCTAACTGCAGAGCATAGTTAATGAATTCAGGGTGTTTTCTTGTTAGGTCACTATAACTTTTCGAGTTGAGGTAACCGAATGGGAATCTACGTTTCTGCAATTCCCAGCCTGATCTTTCTACTCTCACTCTATTTCCTCCTATTGTTTAGCTAAATATCTTCAAGAAAGTAGTTCGATGGTAGGGAAGGCAATGGAAATAATAAAATAATGTCTTATCTTTACCCCATTCGGAAAGAGTTCGAAGTGCAGATGACTTTTTGTAGACCAACCCTTGGAGGGCATTTACCTCTAATGAACTAACATCTTCTCCCTGGCTCCTGGAAGTTCCTGCTCTCTCCAGGCTCACTGGGTGCTCTGTGGATTCCAGATGAATTATCTCAAGTGGCA
The DNA here is from genome assembly GCA_036589455.1 of Ateles fusciceps. Classification (NCBI taxonomy): domain Eukaryota; kingdom Metazoa; phylum Chordata; class Mammalia; order Primates; family Atelidae; genus Ateles; species Ateles fusciceps. The sequence goes on along the minus strand of JAZHEH010003296.1, from coordinate 3,407,102 downwards.
AATATACTTTAAAAGGAGGAGAAGTGCAATGCATCTTCTATTACCAGGGTTAAAATTTCATTTCATTCCTTGTCTGATGCTATTCAGGACTGTTATCTTCCTTCGTGCTCAATCGGCAAAAGAAATATATATGTCGGCAGAAAGCCAGGCTCAGACACGATACCTAGAGAAGGTGGGCTGGAAAAGGGAGTCAGTGTGATTTGTGCTCCCTTCCTTCCTCTCTGCTCTTACCAATTAGAGAAGGGAGGCACCCAGCCCTCAGACCATAAATAACAGCTCGCCCCTGAAGTAACATGGCTCCGTCCACGTTGGCTGCATGTTCTATAAGCTTGTGTCCTTTTCAACTATTCTCCAACACAGTTGGACAAATACGAGAGGAAACAGCAGGGTGTTAATATTTGAGGGCTCTTCTTTCAAAAGACCAAGGATTGGTCCACCTAAATGTACAGAAGCTAAAGCTCTTCCTAGCACCCTCTTTCCTCCTATTATGGTTCCCCCACTCCTTACTTCTTAGAGTCGCAGTCCTGACCTGCCTTCATCATTGTCTACACTTTTCTCTACTCTCCACCGCCAAGATTATCAGAGCTTACCTGTCTTTCTGCTTCTTCCTTTCAGTGTTCTCTCAACTAGACACACTAGAGAGACTCTAGTTCACACCAAACCTTCAATGACTGGCAAAGACTGCCTCTGTGTAAACTTAAGAAAATGCCTAACTCAAAAGAAAAAGATCATCTCTAATGATAGATTCACACAGGAGAGCTCATGGGAATAGATAGTTTCCCAGACCCTTCCAAGAATGGCCAAAGGGCATCTGCCTGCATCAAATTTGATAATAAGATGATCCCCAACATAAATAACAACATAATCGTTAATGGCGAAGTCTCTGGAGTCTGACTACCTGGGTTGGGTTGAATCTTAGCTCCATCAATTTCTTACTGTGTGACCCTGGGGAACTTCCTAATTTTTTTCCACAAAATGCAGTGCAATAATATCACCAATGATATGGTTATTGCAAGATTAAATAAGTGAATCTTTGTAAATGCTTAGCACAGTGCCTAGCCCATTGTGCACACTCAAAAATATTACCTCTCAATACTTGGATACTAAGATAAGGCCATGTGGCCTACAGGCACATTTCAAGGACTTTGAGGTCAATAAAACTTGAGTTTGAATTTTGGCTCCTCTGATTGCTGGCTGTGTGATCACAAACAATTTATTTAACCTCTTTTTAGCATCAGTTTCCTCATTGGTAAACAGGAATAATTGCATTTCCCTCATTAGGACTGTTGTGAATGTTGAAGAAATCATGTGTTTGAACGTGCCTTATAGCTAGGAGGCATCAATAAATATTTGGGGATGGGGAAAACGTCCTCTGAACAGATAGCTAGAAAAAAAAAATGACAAGGATTCTTTGGGGCATTTAGATGTGTGCATTTCAGTAATGGACTAGCTTAGTCGCTCTGTCCTGAGGCTATCTATCAACTCTTACAGCACTTCTGTGAGGCGCAGAGCAAATGTGGATAATGGTGTCTCGATTTTATTAACAAAGTGAGTGTCCCAAGAACCAGTCAATATAGCAAAATCAAACACAACTCAGACAGGCGGATTGCTTTCTTCCTGTAAAGCAGTAGTTTTCAAATTATATTTTGCATCTCACTTTTTCAAGAGTGAGATGCCCTAAAATAGGGCATTATTTTAATATATAAAGTAGTAGCATTCCGTGGAATGAAAGTGTTTAGGGCTATGCCTGCTCTGTTTCTCCTTCAGACCCTGCGGTGTTGTCTTCAGCACCTCTAAGGAAATCTGGGGCTCCACAGGATGCAGCTTAAAAACCAATACTCTAAAGCCATGGAATTTTCTTCAGACTCTTACAATGTGCAGTATGGATTAATAGTGATTTCCTACTGTCTTAGATTTATTAAGATTAAGTCACGTCAGACAAACCTCATTTCCTACTTTGACAATATTCTCCAGGGAAATGTAGTGAATTGGTATTTCAGGAAGGCATTTTACAAAGCCTTTTGTAATAGCTTTATTGGAATGACGAAGAAGTTTACACTGAATACTAGTAAAATCAAGTGTATTAGTAAGTAGATGAACAACTATAGCTAACAGGTGCTGAACAACTAATTGATCAATGTCAGGCAGCAGGCTGCCAGGACACACGGGACACTGGCTGTGTCCTGTAGCATTAAACATCTCCATTGCCGACTTGGATGAAGACATAGAGATGACACTTATCAAATTTGTGCATGATATGAAATTGGGAGGAAAAGCAAATTTATCAGGTGATCGAATCCAGAAAGATCTTGTCAGGCTGACAGAATGGGCCACATCGAAGATAATGGAATTTCACAGGGAAAAACTGCAATATTTTATAATTAGGTTCCCAAAGCAAATTATTCAAATATAGGTTTATGGCATGTCTTATGTCAGATTCAGGTATAATCTATCTAACTGCAGGAAGTAGAGACTCTTTGAAAGAGTCTTTCAGGGTAGATTTGAGCAGTAGATAATGGGATAGAGAAAAGGCCGGTGCGTTAGGGACAAGGTGGATACTACAGGGAGAGCTGCAGGGAAGTGGGGGTGGGTCAGAGTGGTCAACTATTCCAGTGAGAACAGAGACAGGGGTGTTAGGTATATAAAATGACTCTTCCATTCATTCCTTCTGAATATATTAATCATGAGGCCAGAGAGTATGGTCTTTAAGGGCATAGGCTCTAGACCCAGACTATATGAAATTCAAAACTGATTTTGTTACTTCCCAGCTGTGTACCCTTATGCAAGTTACTTAACTTCTCTGTGCCTCAATATCTGTATCTATGGGCTAGGACTATATTTGCAACTACCTACCTCATAGGGTGATGGTGAGGATCCAGTTCAATGAGGCTTACGCAGTATTTATTATTTTGATGGTTTTTAACTAAGTACACAGCCTGATTGGGGAGGAAGAATGAGACACATTACTTCTTGTGAAGAAAGGCTGATAAGGTCCAAGCAGAATACCCTATGCAGGAGGTTCCCAAGACCTGGAAGCTTAGCAAGATAGTCACAGGAGGAAAGACAGGGGGCCAGGAATCAGAACTGCATAACGTGGAGAAAACTGGATTTGGGGACTAAAAGAGAATTTAAGCAATCGAAAGAAATGCAAGGTCTGAGTCAAGCTAACAGTTGATGGGGAGTCTGAGGTGTTGGGCTGCTGTTCTTGAAACCTCTTGTGTTTGAGATCAGGATCGATCACAGGAGCAAAAGCAGGGTGGAGACTGTTGTAGAGCCACATGGACCCTGCTCTGAGGAGCAATGGGGGGACAGAGGCTGCAAACTAGGAAGAGCCTCACAGATTGGAGAAGCAGAGCTTAGTCATAGCAGGGCGGCAAAGAAGACAGAGAGAAAACAAAACAAAACAAAAACGTAAATAAAAACTACCTGGTTTTGCTGACTGTAAGTTTCCTACGAGTTAGAAGAGTGAGGTTCCATCTCTTTATACTATCTAAAACAAAATATTCAAGAGCGCTGCGTTACTATCATAAACCAGTCAGGCATCCCCCTAGAGTACTGTGCTAACCAATTCATCCCATTTTTAAAAGATTTGAGAGGCCCCACGATGGCCTGGAGGATAATCTTACAGGAGCCCATAATATGTGAGCAAACAAAATAGAGCTTGTAACGTCCCTCTGAAGGAACCGAGGCCATGCCCACACATGGAAAGAAGACCTCTCGCAATATTTGCAAGGCTGTCTTCAGAAGTAAGAGTGGCTGGTCCTTGCTTAGTATGCTGCTAAGGACCAGAGAATGGAAGCTCCAGGGAGAGAACTTTAATTCTTACATCCAAAGTCAATGCAATGGCAGAGATGCAGGGCTCCACCTGGGGAAGGGCATCCCTCCCACCACTGGGAAAGTGTGCTTAGGAGTATTCCAGCATTGCTTGAATGGGCTAGATGGAAGCATTGAAAACCTTTCCCCCACCATGCCACTCCATATTTCTATAAAAACTGCTATGAGACAGTTGAGCCAGCCCCAGGATTTTGGCATGCATCAATGCCATCTTTAGAATGGCTGCTCTGAGAAACATCTTTCTCTGCCATCTTCGCAGTCATTCCTGGGAAGCAAGCTGTAGTTCTCTGCCGAGCCAGGAGGTGGAGACGGCCCGTAATGTACCCAGAGAGCCTGCAGGGAGGACTGCGTGATGAGGTTGAGCGGTGGGCTATCTGTGCGGATTGGCAGCCATAAAGGAATCTGAGAGCTCATCGGCCGCCATCTGTCTTCATTTTGCTAACCTCCTCTATTGGATGCCACAAGCAGCTCACTTCTTATATTTATAAACATCCCCAATCAGTCATTTCTCTGCCCGCTGTCACATATTTGTGGCATTAATGCTGGCTGCTTTATCACAGATTGGACTTCATTTCAGGCATAACTCTCATATACTATGGTTCTGAGATCTTTATAGCCGCATTAAGGTATATGGCTGAGTTGTGATTACACATCAGTACTGTGAGGCCACAGACAGCGATCTGGCCCTCTCCTACCCACCTGCCACCCCTGCCCTCTGCGGGCAGCTATAGATCATGCTAGAGACAAAGGAAAACGGGATCTGTGAGGGAGGGGAGAGAGAACAAAGGGTCAGGCACACACTCTCCAGGATTTGGGGTAGGCCAGGGCTGTTCCGTAGGGCTGAGAACCCACAGCACTGTCTCCTATTGGCAAAGTGACCTCACAGATGGAGAGAGTTAATGGGAGGGGAAGGGAGGTGAGAGGGAGAAGTCTATAACTGAACTGACCTTTCTGGTTGCCCCTGATCTCAAAGCCAACAATGGGCGGTAGACTTTCTTCTCCGATGTCTGAAATCAGGAACGTAAGTTAGCATTTCTTCTTACTCTCTTGCATCATGTTTGTCCCATTCATAAAATTGCTCTCCCTGTAGAGGAAAAAAGAATCTTTTTTATCCCACTGCGTTTGGGTTCTTGTAGCTGTCATGTACGGATCCTAAGAACCACAGTCACAGGGGAAGTTACAAAAATTCTCTCTTGTGGAAGTCACAGTGGCGACCCAAAGGTCAAAAGTAACAGCTATCCTTGGCCAACAGACAACAAAAGAGCTGGGAGGCAGGAAGCAGTAAAATTTTAGGGAATTATGGGGCCCTGGGTCATTGCTAAAAGGGTGTGCGGTACAGGATTTGCCATACTCATATTCAGAGAGAGTATTTTTTTTTTTTATTCTGAAATAAAACAACTTTTTCAAGTCTTCTTGGCCAGGCCTTCTTCTTACAACTCAGAGACACAGAAGCGCTCTCTCCCCTTGGTGGGCGGAGTCCACTGTCTTTGCGGGTTGCTGGCAGTCTTCCTGGTTCCTGACTGTCCTTCCACCTCTATTTTCTTCTTGCTCGCCAAATGTATAGATACCATCCTTATCCTTGGTCCCCAAGGAGGCGTGGACCACAAGGTGTTTTGAAGATTGAGCGGTAACACCGCAGAGTTGCTTCAAGGAGAGGGAGGAAGTCTAATAGCTTCAGATGACAAAATTACAGTAAATTTACTTGAAAGCTCCATTTGGATTTTACTTTTGATTCTAGGATCTGTAAAATAAAACGAATGTTCCTATGAGCTGAGCTGAGGGTGTTGGCTTTATAGGCAGGAAAGGGCTGGGGAAAGCAGAAACAGAGAACAAAAAGTGAATTGACCCTTTTTAAGGGCTACTTTATGGAGTTCAAAGAAGGGGACTTCCTTGTTACTCTGTCTCTGGCTCACCGGAATCGCCTGCTTTTGGAAAACTGGTCCATTTCAAAGTTTGGTTTGATTACTGAACACTTAACACAAGCGACTCCGTCCTGGTTTTGGTCTGTTCCGCCAGGACCCAGGGCAGGAGGCTGATCCCAAACAATGGCCTCCCATGCACTTGGTTTAATAAGAGATTTCCGACTTCACTTCTGAAGTCCAGCACTTGCAGCCTTTCCCTGACATCCGCACTCCACTGGTGCCCCAACCCTTCGAATTCCAGGGTCCCAAAATGGCCCTCACTCTCCCGCCTCTTCTCAAGGGAAACAAACTATCTTCCCTAATCATTCTAATTCCCCCGAGAGGGTGCCCTGTCCACGAAGGAAACAGGCTTTGCCATGACCATGCAGAGCTTTTCCATCCTGATGATCTCAAAATCCCGTCCCAGAGGGGCTCTGAGCCTTCACTCTGCAGATCAAGAAGCCCACCAGAGTGGCCCTCACCCACCCAACGCCCACCTTCCATGCCCCCGGGAGCCAGCTTTACTCAGACGAGTTCTGCTCCCAGCCTCTAGAATGCAGACCCGGCTGCTGCTTTCAAAACTACACTTCTGTGGAGTTTCCTACAGTAGTGAAATCTGTTTTAAATGAACATCAAGAATAGCCTTGAAAGGGAAAATATGGACTCGAATCTACGCCGACTGGCACCAAGCGGCATGTGAGAAACGTGGGGAAAAAAAGTCCAGCTCTTCCTGCTCGTCAGCTGGGCCCTCCCCCTTCCGGAAAGCTAACTGTATGTAAATGAATCCCTTCATCTTTTTTTAGAGCGATAGCAGTTGCTGCGCTTCTAAATTTAAGTAATATATGCTAAAGTTAACTGAGTAGTTAAACTATGCTTTGGAGTTAAACTGCCTGTATTTTAAATCCAGGACTTACCACTTATTAGTTTTTATTTTTGTTTTGCTTTGTTAATTTTTTTAACTCTAGATGAGTCTCCATTTTCTCATCTGAAAAAAATATATATATTATTTATTCCTGCATTGGTAAGAGAAAGGATCAATGGATGCCTTCAGAATACTTAGGACATTTTGTGGTGCATTAATACCCAATAATTGTCAATGTCACATTCTCCGTTACTTTTCTGTTAGACAAACAACAACCTCATGTCCCCCTCCCCCCACAAAAAATCTCAGCCTCTTCTGAGATTTACTGGCATTTGAGGTAATGCCATCTCAGCAGAGCTAGGCACTGTGAGTCCCATGGTATCCCCTCTCTCTACCGTCCCTTTCTATCTGGCCTGTGGCTTCATGACCTATAGTTGCTTCTAACTGAGGTTTTAAGAAAATCAAATAGAAGGGATTTCTGCAGGACAATGGCTCGGAATGCTGCTTGAGTCTTCTAGATGTTCCTCTTTTCACACACAGGCAGCGTCTCCTTGGCTCTCTTTGATGATCCAAATGCATCACTAACCTATTTGCACAGTGCTGGGGACACTGTGCTGGGAAGCTGCTGCTGAGTCCTCAATACCAACAGAGCAGATTATGTTCCGTGCTCTTCCAATTGGATTCAGGTCCCTAAGCCGAATACCAGCCCACTGGCCCTCAAGAGTAGAGAAGACAGCCTCTCTGTACCTTGAATTTTTCACTCATTTCGAATAAATTTGTAGTCTCATAACAGTACCTTCCCGATCCCACCTCCCCCAGTATACTACACACGTTTCATTATCTAGTTCTTTAGCTCTTGTGGCAAATAGATATTAAAATATTAAATCTGTCTAAGATATCTTCTTCATAAAATATTAAGGGAAAATGTCTGTATTAACAATGTTTTAACATGAAATAATAAACAAACTGCAGTAATTGGGTATTTTTCTTCTGAAGGTCATATGCCTGCATAAAAATCACCCTGGCAGCTGTGCAGTTCAGAAGAGTAATCACGCCTTACCTTCAGACACTGTGCTTTTTTGTGTTCAAAGAACATTCTTTAAACATTAATTAGTTACTCCATGAAATATCCTAGGAGGTGTGGATTAATATCTGCTAACCACAGATGGTGACTCAAAGGGAGAGGGAGGCTGACTTCTGCCTCCTATCACACAACAATTCGGAGGCCGGACTTTTTAATTTAATCTTTGTGAATGGACTAGCAATAAGTCACAAACTGGGGCTGAGGACCCCAGGGGTATTTATTCTAAATTTCTTATGAATTTCTTCTATTCTTGGATTTGCATGAAACTCGTAGATGAACCCCTGAGAAGTGCTTTCATGGATGTGAGTTCACTATCAATGGACCCCTTAAATCAGATAGTCACTGTTTCAAGGGTCGCCAGCTAGAAGACGTTAGCATGGAGCTCTCTCTTCCTGCCTAACAAGATGGGAACTGCTTGCTTTCAAGTCCATTTTAGCTATGAGTGATCTTTTATGAATGCTCAACAGTAGAAAGTAGAGACATACTGGCAGCATCTTCCTGGGATCCCAATACACTAGGACTACTATAGGCAGAAAGCTCAGAGGTTAACTGGCTGACAGCCCTCTTTGCTGACACCCACCACAAGTGAGAGTGTCTCTCAGTTCCCCGCCCTGTGCTTTTCCTAAGGACTTATGATGTTCCCATCGCATAAAACCACTTGCAACCGTTCCCAATAATTGCAGTGTGAAAAGTGAGCTTATCAGCATCCGACTTTTATGGCCGGCTACTAACCCAGCCAGCATTTTCTAATAATACTTTGCCTTTACATCCCCAGGATCGCAGAGCAATTTACGAAGATTAATTAGAAGCGCCTCAGAACTCTCATCCTTGATGGAGGCAGGGTGGAGGCCATGAGAGGGGGAGTTAAATTGGCCTCCCTGGAGTGTGGGAAGTGAGAATTTTAAGTGAGGGCTCCTCTTGTTCGAGCCAGGACTATATCCGAGAATAAAACCCTGTGTCCGATTAGTAGTCAACAGAGAAACAATCTGTCATCTGATATTCCAAAAGGATTCAATTGGGAGGAAGTAACCAGCCTGTTTGTGTTTATGTTTTATTTGAAAAGTGATGTAAATACCCAAATTTGTTACTACCCCTGGGGTCCTGGCACGATGCTCAAGATACGTGCAGTTTTGTGAGTTTACAGCTTGTGTCACCACGGAAGGAGCCATTTCACTCTTTGCCCTTCAGCGTCCTCAGCCTGCAGTCCCTGGTTCCCTGAGAGGCCGAGGGTGAGCTGGGATCCATGTGACCCTTTGATGTCTGATGGGACGGAGGCTGGCCCTCTCCGGACCTCCCTCTCTCAGTGCTGCACTGGGCCTCGTGCTGCCAGGATCCGCTTGGCAAAGAATAGGGAACGATGGTGGAGAAAGGACTCTATCAGGCCATTGAGGAAGTGCAGCTGCTGAGAGGCCAAGGGGGATGCAGTTGGGGGGGGGGGGGGGAAACTGTAGTGACGTTCTGTTTTGTTCTTGCAACCAAGGCACAAATTAAAGCAAAATTAGAGACTTTCTTTGGGCGATTGGACGGATGGGAGGAGGAGGAAGACGGGGGAAGCAGAGCTTTTAAGGACAGCAATTTGAGAACATCTGAGACAAATCTGTGGCTGATTCTTTTTTTGTGTGAATTAGTTAGTGACTTTCTTTTTGGATTCCGGAGGGGTTTTTCCCCCTTCCTTTCCCTTTTTGCACCATGCACATGTAAATGTGATTGAGAATTCTTTCGTCAGATCTGCTGCCTTGGCAGCCTTCCTGCCAGCTGGCCTGGCTGGGGGAACCCACGCTGGTGGCTGATTGTGATTGACAAGTCCTCCCAGGCTTGGTGGGAGGAAGTTCGCCATGGGAGACACTCCTCAGGCCCTCCTTTGGGGTTTAGTTCCTGCAGGAAAGGAGGGCAGAGGGGCAGGACTGAACTCCTCTCTGCCCACAGAGGGCGCCGGAGCCAACACCACCATGTTGTGTGAGCACACAGCAAGCAGAGTTGTGAGCGAAGACGGTTGCTGCTCTCTCTGGGGCACCATCGGATGCAGAATCACGGGTGCCCAGAGTGGAGTAGATTTTGAAAGGCCATGGAATTTACATCCCCCCTTCTCTATCTCGCCTCATGCCTCTTATCTAGGGCATTTCATCAAAACACCAAGATAGAAGAAGTGTAAAAATCTCGCCTGCCCCAAATGGTTGTAGTATGTGGTTTGTCCTATTTTTTGCTTCTCTGTTTCAGCTCATTTTCTCTTTGTGTCCCTTCCTTTTTCCCTCTGTGGCTCCAGGCCATGTTGATTTGCTAGCGTTTTTCCTTATCGTCTTTCCTTTCTTCTCCCTGCCCACTCAAGTTCTCACCAATTTGTCAGAACCTAACTCAAGGCTTCCACCCACACAAGTTCTCTCTGCTAACTAAATGGGACTGTGTTTACACACTGTTGAGCACAGAACTTTACCTGTAGTAACTGATCTCTAAAAGGCCAGTGAAATTACACACTCTCATAGGTAGTCTCGTGTGTGTGTATGTGTGTGTGTTAGACTTTTAAAACAATATTTTAGTTTTTCTCTTTTTTTCTTTTTAAACAGGATCTCTCTCTGTCACCCAGGCTGGAATGCAGTGATGCAATCACAGCTCATTGACGCCTCAACCTCCCAGGCTCAAGCAATCCTCCCATCTCAGCCTCCCAAATAGCTGGGACCACAGGCGTGTACCATGATGCCCAGCTAATTTTTTAAATTTTTTTGTAGAGACAAAGTCTTACTATGTTGCCTAGGCAGGTCTCGAACTCCTAGGCTCAAGGGATTCTCCAGCCTCAGTTTTTCCATAGGTTCATAAAGCCATGTGCATTAAAAGTCTCTCCAGTGGTCACCTGTATGTAGATGATTGTGGCAGGCAGCCACAATCAGACCCTCACCTTCAAATAGAATATAGCTGTAGTGAGGGGGATGCCACTTCCACAATTAAGTGACAAAAAGCCCATGGATTTCCTCTTGGGCCAGCTCTCTCACTCCCTCTTGGATTCCCTCAGGGACCCAGCTGCCATGTTGTGAGGAAGCCCCATGTAGAGACCCCTAACCTGCTAACAGTCACATGAGTAAGCTTGAGGCAGATCTGCTCCTCCTTCCAGGCAAGGCTTTAGAGGAGACCACAGCCCTGGCCCACAGATTGACTGTACCCTTAGGAGCGACCCTGAGTCACAGACACTCAGCTAAACTCTTCCAAGATTTCTGACCCCAGAAATTGTGAGATAATAAGTTTGTTGTTCAGGCTGTTTTGTTTGTTACACAGCAATAGGTAATTAATACAATGGGTTCTCAGGCCACTATGCTACTCTATTCTCCTCTTAAGGTGCTTTAAAAGAAAAAGAAAATAGACAACCAGCTTCACCACTAAGAGACTGCTTTCTAAGTGTTTCTAACTCTTTGGAAAGAACAATCTATATCACTCATCTCACACTGACCATTTCCGAACTTAGAGCAACTTTAGCTATTGAAAGAAGTATCAGGCAATCTACTACATCAAATTAATTTTAGTTGACTTAAAAAGTAAGTGATGCTCAATTGGGAGGCTGTGGAGCAAGAAGAAGTACTCAGAAAAGAGAAGGACACTAACCAGTGCTAACTACACCCAGTCATGACTCCACATGGCTTGCATTGTATTATCTCATTTTATTTACTCATTCTTCCTCTGGAGTTAAGTTCTATTATTATCTCCATTTTACAGATAAGGTAGCTGAGCCACAGAAAGTTTAATTACACTTCTCAATGTTATATAGCTAATAATAGCCTTACTTCAAAGTCCATACTCTTGACCACAAATTATTCTGACTTGCCATTTCAGACAAATTCAAATTATTAAATACAATCCAGTCTTAGGACTCACAAATATTGGTTAATTGAAAAATTGATGAATAATATAGATGTAGAATAAACTTGATACTATATGATATATTTTTAAATTTTGTCCTATATATGGAAAGCTTATTTCACCAGTTATAACACACACCTGCATGAGTGGAATTGCATCTTAAATGCTCCGCTGCACCTAGTCCAGGACTCTATTCTTTCATGACTGTGCATCAGAAACAATTGGAGGAAGTCAGTTAAACAGGGGCCAGCCACAGAGAGAATTACGGGAGTTGACAGCATGAAAGAAGAGGTGGTCAGAGATCAAAACAAGTTCAGGGCTCTTGGAATACAAACTGAGAGAGAGAAAAACCAAATCATCATCTTTAGGATGAGGTTGATGAGGAAGAGTGACCCATAACTGAGCATTCAGTAAGCCAAGGACGCAGAAAGACAACTAACAATAAATCATGTGTGGGTGTGGAATGCTTGCTATGCTCCAGGCACTGTTCTAAATGATTTCCATGTATTGTCTTCTTTGATTTTACATCACCATGTGAAGTGGTTACTAAAAGCATCCCCATTTCACAGATGAGGAAACTGAGGCACAGAGAGATTATTGTTAACTCCCAGCCACAATTAGCAAATAGAAGGGTTAAGACAAAATGAGAGATCTGCTTCAAGCTTACTAACATGGCTGTTGGCAGGTTTCAGTCCCTTGCCAAGCAGGCCTCTGCATGGGGCTTCCTCACAACATGGCAGCTGACTCTCCCACAGTGAGCAACTCAAGAGACAGTGAGAGCTTGCCCCAGAGCAAAGCCACAGGCTTTGTATAACTTCATTTTGAAAGTAACATCAGATTATTTCCAATATGGCCTGAAACAAAATCCTTTCTCTTGATCACTACTCTAAATTTTCTTGGCAATATAGTTTGAGTCACTACTAGTATGCCATGGTTATGAAATGTGTATTAAGGAGTGGGGATATTTATCTTTTGGCATATATTATAGGTGTTGGATCTGGGTAGGCCAGGGACACAAAACCCAGCAAAAGCCAGAGGGATTTGCCATCTTGGTAATTTGAGTCTACCTAGAACCAAAGCAGACAATCAAAAGAAAAGGTCTTCAATCAAAAATTCTAGTCCTGGTGGAATTTTACTGAACATCAAATGTTTAACACTTACAGTGAACCTACTATGGGGAACGGCATCAGGCTAGTTGGGTAACTATGTCAGACAAGGTTCTCATCCTGCTTATGAAGACATTAAAAATAAATATTTAACTCAGGGCAATGTGTAGTTATTGTTAAATTGGTTAAAGACATTAACTGCTGGATGATTCTGAGAGGACTCACTGTGAGCTGCTGTGCTGTGATTTGGGTTTGGAACAAGAAAGAAAGAGAAATGGAATTAACAGAGGTGTGGCTCATGCAATGCGGAAGTGGAGGGTTTCTATGGGAGAGTAATGGGGCCTCACGCTGCAGAGGACTCAAAGTCTGAGCACGCTAGGGGGAGAGGTTGATCTTCATCCCGTAGGTTGTGGGTGGACACTGAAGGTTTGTGAGAAGACGGGTGTCGTGATAAATGTAGTATTTAAACGAGATTAACACAGCAGAGTTATACAGGAAACCATGCTATTGTTAAACTGGAAATGTCTGTGTGTGTGTCTTTGTGTGTGTGTGTGTGTGTGTGTGTGTGTGTGTGTGTGTAGGCTCTGCTTGTAGTGAGAAGGCACTGGGCAAGAAGTCAGAAGACCCAGTTTCTTGTAAATATCCTACCATTAATAATACACATGAATTTAAGCAGGGTGTTCTTCTCTTCCCTGGGACACACATTCTTCATTATAAAGTGATGAGACTGGAGACTCTCCTAGTCCTTCCAGCACTAGCATTCTGGATTTTTCACACTACTGTCTACATATCCATTCTCCATCCGGAAACTGCAGTCCAGGGCTTCTCACACGAGCTTCTGCAGAGGCAAAACAACCCCATCCTCTTCTTTCTTACACATGATGATGAAACCAATGTGTTTTTCTCCTCTCCACCTTATTTAACTCCAAATCATTATTTGTTCTTTTGTGTCTTATGCCTTCCATGTCCTAGGTTTGAAGGTGATGTATGCATGGCAGGGAGGCACAATCCCACCCCTTCCTAATCACCTTGTTGAAAAATTTTCATGCATCCACACATACACATGTGCACACACGCACTTGATGCCAGGTCAATGCCTGGCCTCACTGCTGAGGAGATGAAAGCAAAGTTTCTAGAGCATTTGTTGTGGCCACCTGGTATCCCTTAGCTGGAGGTGTGAGGCTTATATCAGGTAATACAGCATGGCAGGCTCAATCCCCACATAAGTAGTACATTTCAGAAAGTAACAAAGAATATTCTTTCCGTGCTAAAACCCCACTAAGAAGCAAGGGATACACTCTTCCCCAGCCACGTGCCAGGACTCTCCTAAATGCAGATATTCACCAAGGAACCGGAATGTTCTCACTCCAATGCTGGAGAAGCGACTCCCAGGATAATCTGTGAATGTAATTCGTCTTTCAGTCTATTTTGCTCAATCTCTCCCCTGTGCCCAGCCCTTGATCTTGCTACCACTGGGAGGCTCACTCTCATGAAGGGGTCAGCGTGGAGAACCTCTGTCCTGCCCTAGTCAAAAGTCATCTGTGTCCTTTCTGTGTTTAGAACCAGGATGGTCTGACAGCAGTGATGACCCTGGGGGCTTGTATCAAAATTCAGATCCCATAGTGGGGAAGCAGGTGGGAGCAGAGATACCTGTAGCACTCAGAAGTGGGTCTGTCCAGTAGCTGAGTGTTCCTTAGACTGAAAAACAGCAAACATGTTGATACCTCAGAGGAGGAGGCCCAAGAGACACTCTGGAAGGCCAAAGTAAGAGCCTCAGAGTTTTAGAACAGGGGCAGAAAAGAGTGCAAAGCAGATCCCAGAGATAGGACCAGAGGAAGTGCCATGGAAGCTGGTCTGTGGCATCCAAGGAAAGTGCTGAGTCAGGTATCCCCTGCACCGCAAGAGGACAATTGGATGGCTTCTTAATGTCCCAATATCAGGGCACTGGCAGCATTTCCAACTTATTATTACAGTAACGTTCCTTCTTTGAATGCTTACTCATGGCCAGACACTGTGTAAGGGTTTTAGAACACTATCAAAACTGCTCTGCATGACAATTGATGTGGGGGCTCTTTTCCTCATCTTGTAGGTGAGGAAAGGGGCTTCCTAAGAGAACTTAGGAGACTTGTCCAAGCTGTACTGTATAAATGGCAAATGTAAGGTTTAACCCAGGTGTGACCCCAAATCCAATGCTCTTAATTACTGAGCAAGCTTTGCCATCCCCACGTACCTCCAAAGGGATAGAATGCAAGTGGATACTAAATCATCATTTGGGCAGTGCTCAGCGGTCCTGAAGTGAGGTGGGCTGGAGGCAGGATTGCACTCTCAGGAGAAGGCTCCAGGTAACCTGAGGTGACAGGAGCAGCAAGCAGGCTGCATGAACCAAATGAAATCCTTAGGCGTAGTTTCAGTTCATCCATTCTGGGAGAGTCAGCAGCACTGATTCAGCCAGAGCTCCAACTTCTTAGGGAAATTTCTTGCCGGCTCAGCTGTTAAGATTCAAATTCCTCACCTCCTCCCAGCCCCCCCACTGCAGGGTTCTCTGCTCACTGCTCTCATCTTCTTGATGTCACTCACTCATCGCAGAACCAGAAGGCTCAGCCAGCACTGAAAGGTCCTTGGGGGAAAGGGGGGGCCCTCCTGGGGGTCCCAGATCTGTAACAAATGACTTCCCGCGGAGACAAGCTGTGCTGTGCTCCCAGGCCCTGCTGGGGGAGAGACTAAGTCTCCCCGGGCCTGCCTGGTGTATCCACTGCTGACAGTCCATGGAACTGAGCTGGGGGAGATGGAAGGGGGGCACACCCTGCCTCCCCACTGGGTTTAGCACCCAGTCTGCTGAGATTCGTCCCATCTGACAGCCCTACACGGAGATGCGTGGATTCCCTGCCCAGCAGGACTGTCTAGTGGTGAGCTGAGCCGGGTAGCTCCCAGCTCAAATGAGGCAAGGCTTGAGATTTGCTCTCTGAAAGGATCACTGATAAAGAAAACCCCAACTCTGTTGCCTTCAGTGTGTCTTTCACCAGGTAGATAGGTGCTGTCAGTCGCATGGAGGAAGCTTAGTGTGGATGGCTCAGCCCTGCTCATCACAGCCAGTGGGAAAATACCCAGACCGCTTATGTGCCCAGTAGCAGGCACCAGCACAAATGCGAAGGGGGCATTTCATTCACAGTTGAAATGCACTTTCCTGTGTCTAACCTGAATTCCTCCTGCTGCAAGGTAAGCCTCCCTTCCCTTCTGCTTTTCTGACTGTATTAGAGAAACGCTCTTGTGTTATGCTCTGGGTAGGAACTACTCAGTTGCTGGAAGCCCAGCACCAGGTCATCCCACAGCCTCGCCTGCTGTAGGTCAGTCACCCCTTCTTTTCCTCCACTTACACAAGTAGAGCACTTCTGCCTCCGGTTGGATAATGATACTCCTCATAATAGGTTAAGTCAATGGTTAAGTCAACGATGAGGGGTAGGAAACTATTTTTATTGGGTATCCATTATGCGCTCACTCCACTTAATCCTATTTAACTTAATAATTGTCAAAGGATCAGAGGAACAGCTCTGACTGCGGGAGGCAGAATTCCTGGGTCTCTGCTAAAATATGTGGTAGAGCATGCTGGGTTGGCTTCAGGCCGAGGCTGGAGTCCTCACACTGCTACTGGCTGAGAAGCTTCGAGCATGTAACTTCACCTTTCTGAGACTCAGTTTCCTCATCTGCAAAATGGCTTCGATATATCTACCTCATGAAGAGCAGCGGCTATATCCTTTAAACCTAAGATCCACGACGTCTAGCCCAGGGCCTGGAAATCACGCATGCTCAGTAATGACTTGTTTAGTGAACAGGACAGTGCTTAAATGGTTGTGGTACAGATCGTTCAAATAACATATTTAAAATTCCTTACAAAGCTTGGCGTGTAATAGGTCTTTCAAAATAAAAATTTAAAAAGCTAGTTTCTTTGTCCTGCAGTAGTGATGAGAGCCAAGCAACCAGGACCTGAAATTTCCTTTCTCCTATTCACCTTCCCAAAACACACACACACCCCAAACACACACACACACACACACACACACACACACACACACACACACACACACACACCCCACACAATCCATAGTTCAAAGTTGACCTCTCGGGGCCCTTTCCTCCTCCTTCCCCCACCACCGCTTGCTCCCTTGCTCTACCTGGCCTTCTTGCCAGCCCTGGTCTGCCATGCTCCCCGTGCTGCAGCCCCCAGCTCCCCCTCTCCCTGGCCCCTGCCTCCCCCACAACGCTGGGCTCAGACCAGATGTGCAGCAGCCTGCCATCATCTCTGACGCTGCCCGTCCCTGCCAATCTCCAGCCATGTCTGGTAGCTGGAATTGCAATTCTCCTTGTTTACAATGCACTGTAATTGCAGACACAGGCTATGCTGTCACTTGTAATTTTATCTTGTCCTGTTCTCCCTGCACACTCTCTTGCCTAAGTGTCAAGCAGTTGCCCTTGTGAGTGGTACTATTGGCAGGAAATATGCTCCAACATCCAGCAGAAAGCAAACTATTATTTATTTCTCATTCTCTCCCTCACCACTCAGTAGATGAAATAGGCAAAGAGCAGCCCTGCCCCCTCCTGCAGCCCCCACCAACCCTCACACCTCTCCTTCCCCAGTGCCATTAGTTCCTCTAATTGCTAGGTCCTCTCTTTCAGCTTGGACTTTGCTTCAGGAAGTCTGGAGATTACAAGGAGAATTGCCTTCTCTGCTATAGTTGTCTTCTGAAGAGCAAGGGAGACATTGCCTTGCTTAGCTCTCAGCAGGTGGGGTGCTAGCATCTCTTGGAGACAGGCTGCTGGCTGGGAGTTACCCATCCATCATGTCAGGCAGAGGACTGAGCCTCACCAGGGTCCACGGGCTCAAGGCAATTCTGTCTGTGGATCTGAAACAAGGCAAATGGAAAGGCTTCCCTGCCCCGCCCCCCCTGCCATAGCACTCACTGTTCTGAGTGGATGACATGACACCTTACCCTATTTATTCGCCACTAGAGCTTTGTAAAAGCTCATTATTACCTCTGCTTCATAGATGAGAAAACTGAGCCCAAGTGCCCAGTCAAAGGTCATCCAGCTATCAGTAGGGGAACAAGCTGAGATTTAAAATTCACTCAATCCAGTTCTAAAACCTCTTGTATTTTGTTGTATTTTCTTTTGTTTTGTACCACATTCTGTGGCCTCATGAGGAGCATGTTTATCTGTGTTTCCGGGCGTATCAGTATCTGCACTTGGCAAACGGCTTTATGATTATCTGTTTGTCTGTCTGTCTGCTACTAGACTGTAAGCACTCTGAAGGCAAGGCCTGTGTTTCATTTTATCACCCCCTGTAGTGCCTGCATGGTGCCTAGTGGATCTTTTACATAGATGTGTTAAGATGAATGCATTCAGAGAGTCAATACTTGGTTAGGTTGCTGTCCGGAAATTGCCAAATTCTATGCATCAGCCTTTTATAGTCTTGTTTCTGATGAACATGGAAGATTCTTTGCCTGTAAATGCATAAGGATGATTGTTCTAGACAGTTAGAAGTCAGGAAAACTCAAACTATATATCTCATAACAAATGGATTCAAGGAAATGATATACACTAATAGGTCCAATTTATTTGTCATTTGTAATAATTTGGTCCTGGGAAGAATCAGGGGAAAACATTCTGCTACGTCCTGTAGATTTTTTGAAATCTAGTACAACTGTCCTGTACCAAGTACTGAGTGCTTGCATTAGTTGAGTATATTAGGATTTGATTCTCCTTAGCTCCTTTTCTTCAAAATCTTATGTAATGCTCTCATATTACATTTATAGCAAAAGAAAGCTTACCATTTTTTTTTTTTTTAAGACAGGGTCTTGCTCTGTCACCCAGGCTGGAGTGCAGTTGTAAGATTTCAGCTCACTACAACCTCTGCCTCCCAAGCTCAAGTGATTCTCCCACTTCAGCCTCCCGAGTAGCTAGGACTTCAGCGCATACCATCATGCTCAGTTAATTATTTTGTTGTTGTTGTTTCGAGACGGAGTTTCGCTCTTGTTACCCAGGCTGGAGTGCAATGGTGCGATCTCGGCTCACTGCAACCTTCGCCTCCTGGGTTCATGCAATTCTCCTGCCTCAGCCTCCCGAGTAGCTGGGACTACAGGCATGCACCACCATGCCCAGCTAATTTTTGTATTTCTAATAGAGACGGGGTTTCACCATGTTGACCAGGATGGTCTCCATCTCTTCACCTCGTGATCCACCCGCCTCGGCCTTCCAAAGTGCTGGGATTATAGGCATGATCAGCTAATTATTTTTTTAAAAATATTTTCTTGAGATGGGGTCTCACTATATTGCCCAGGCTATTCTCAAACTGCTGGGCTCAAGCCACCCTCCCACCTCAGCCTCCCAGAGTGCTGGGATTATAGGCATGAGCCACCATGCCTGAAAGTTTACTAATTTAATGTTGGTAACAATTTTCCTTCTGTGGAAAATATTGCAAAGTCTTGCAGGGAGGTCAAAGGAAGGAAATGAGCTCCGGCTTGTTCACCTGCATTGAGATCTAGAGAAGTTGACAGGAAAGATAGGAGAGTGGGTCATTGTATACTCTAAATACTGCAGTAATTTCTCCCGTCTTCCTCTACCTGGCTTTGCATCCCTACTCAGCCCCTCAGTGCCTGTGTGTCTTTGAGACACTTGTTCAACCTCTCTGGGCTCTGTTCTCTTAGTCATAAAACTGCTCTAAAGATATATCTGCTTCATAATATTTTGTTGGGTTTAAATCATAAAATGTAGGCAGAATGCTTGGCACAGTGTCTAATGCAACTGAGTCTTTAATTAAGGAGGAATTCAACATCATAGCTGTTTTGCCATTTGGGTAGTAAGGACAGCGACTTGAAGGAGGTGGGGTGGCTGTAGCTGAGTCTCAGCATGAGGCTTGCTGCTCTGTCTAGGGCTCATCCAGCCACAGCAAACACCCAGCATGGTCCACCAGCGAATCACCTGCTCGTGTCTGTACCCTCCCTCCACATCACCATTCGCCTCCACCATCTGAAGGCAGCAGAAAGCTTTGATAAATTCCAATTAGGAATACAGATTCTACATTCAAAAGGGCTGAGCAGTTCACATGAAGAGGGAAAAAAAGACCCTGAAATTAGTGCAAGTGCTCAGCTTATGTGTCCTCACAAGCTAAATAGTGAAGAAAGATGTGTCATTTAGTAGGACTGACCCCTGGGGGTGTTTGCCTCTCATCAGCTGAGACACTATTATTTTGCAAATGACATCTCCATCGCAAGCAATTGTGTTCCCCCCTTATTCTAAAACACACATAAATAAATGATATTTAGAGAGCTGCTGACTGTGGAGGAGGCTTGGCTCAGATGAAAGAAATGAAGCTTGTATTTGCCAGAATGGACTCTTCAAAACCCCTAGGATTTGCTGTGTACAGATAAAGGTTTTGAGTTGACAGAGAAGGTGTATCAAGCCTCTGTGCCTCCTATTGAAAACTACTGAGGACTGTGGAAAATTAGAGGGATTTGCAGGAAGGCAAAAGTAACTCAGGAAGACCTCAAAAGCAAACCCTAAATACTTCAGAGCAGATTCAGGGACAGGGCTAGACAGGGAATGGTTTGATTGAACAATAAAGCAGTAGAAAGAAGCCAGGAGTTCTTGTCAATAGGACCTGAAATACTGGAGCCCATGCCTGGATTGATTGACATGCCTCGTTGAGGAGCTCAGTCCTTTTGCAGTCACCATCTGCGTGGCAGGGTGGAAGAACACCTTGAGTCTTCATCAACATTTGCCAACAGTGTGACCGGGATGCTGTTTTACTTGTTTGTAATGTGAAGCTACGGCTGGACCTACTCCTGATATTTAACTGGAAGACTTTCTATTGAACTCCGAGGTGTTGTTGACCTGACTTTTCCTTCCCCTTGATGATAAGAAACCTTGATCCAGATGCCTTCTAGTATCTTCAGTTTGATCTAATGTCTGTCTTCTTTTTGTTGTCAAATTCAAGATTATTATTTAAGTGAGAGTCCAGTGATCAGCAAACATATTTAGTAAAGAGGGAGATAGTGAATATTTTAGGATTTGGGGGCCATAAAGTCTCCACTGCAAATACCAGACTCTGGCATCACGGCATTGTAGGTAAACAAATGGCAGTGGCTGTGCCAGTCAAATGTCATTTACAAAAGCAGGTGGCCAGCGGAATCTGGCCCAAGGCCCAAAGTCTGCAGACTGCTGACATACTCCCTCTGGGTTTTCCTCCTATGCTGACCTCCTCATGCCATCCCCTCTCTAGCCTTCCTTTCCACTGAGCTAGCCAGGCAGCAGGGACAGCATTCATTTAGGGTTCTGGTAAATCCACGGGAACAGAAAGTATGTCTAAGGACACCACGCAGGCCCCAGCCCTTTCCCCCATGCCCTCAGAGGTCTTCTACCTGTGTCCCTGTGGTGCAGCCCGAACTCCATCAGACATCCCTGGGGCTGGAACTCGGACTGATTTTCCCAGTTAATGTGATACTCAGTGTGTTACTCAGGGTTCTCTACATAGACAAAACTATGGAATATATAAATACATACATATATATATGAGTTTACATATATATGAGTTTATGTATATATGAGTTTACATATATATATGTGAGATGACTTATATATATATGTGAGATGACTCACATATATATATGTGAGATGACTCACATATATATATGTGAGATAACTTACATATATATATGTGAGACGGCCCATTGTGGGACCCTGTGATTATGTGAGTTAATACTTATTAAATGAGTTCATTAAGTATTAACTCACAGGATCACAAGGTCCCACAGTGGGCCATCTGCAGGCTGAGGAGCAAGGAGAGTCAGTCAGTCTGAGTTCCAAAACTGAAGAATTTGGACTCCAGTGTTTGAGGGCAGAAGGCATCCAGCACAGGAGAAAGATGTAAATGGGAGGCTAGGCCAGTCTCTCTTTTCCCATTTTTCTGCCTGCTTATATTCTAGCTGCACTGGCAGCTGATTAGATTGTGCCCATCCAGATGAAGGGTGGGTCTGCCTTTCCCAGTCCATGGACTCAAATGTTAATCTCCTTTAACAACACCCTCACACACACACCCAGGATCAGTATTTTGTATACTTCAACCCAATCAGGTTGACACTCAGTATTAACCATCACACTCGGGTTGGACCCTTTGAAACTTCTATGCCACGTGGGAGGTTCAAGCTGTCTATTGCACCTGCTCTGTCTTCCTCTCTCCACCTCTTTTCTCTGCTTCTGTCTCTCTGTCTCTCTCAGTCTCTTCTCCCCTTTCCTCCTCACCCTGCCTCTACTAGCACTGCTTTCTGCTCCAGCTTGGTGGGGAAGCATCTGCAGAGGCTGCGCTCAGCAAATTCCGGCTGGGAAACACAATTCCAGCTTCCCGGCTCCCCCTGTCCACTTCAGCTCCCGCATTCTGGGCCGAATTATCCCACCTGGACATATCAAGGCCTAAAGCACACAAGTTCCTTTTCCTGTTCCCACTGCAATAATCTGCCCTCCACCCTTATCCCTGAGCAGGAGGGGCCTTTGAGCGCAATGGTCCTGTTCCTGTGCTTTGTGTTCAGTGTCTCCACCGTAATCTCCCTCTTTCAGGTGGCCTCACAGTGAGGCGGAGGCAAAAGCAAATGGGAAAAACATTCGGTTAAAATCTGCCAGTTCCTACCGCTGGTCTGTGGATCAAGGGAGTGCACATCTCCCAGCACCAAGCAGCCCTTTGCTGTCTTTATTAAGTTGTCTTTGTTAAGCTTTGTTAGCTTTAGGGAAAGTTCACCCAGAAGAACACGACAGAGTTCATTTGCCCTAGGTGAAGAAAAGCCCATCAGGTGTCCACAGTCCATCAGAAAATCCCAAAGAGAGACCAACCACAAAACGTGGCCAGCCTCAGTGGCCCAGGCCCCAGGGGAAGGGAGCCACAGGCCTCCAGTCCTTCAGCTGGGGTCCAGTTGGCTCTGCTCCTCCAGGCTCCATGGAGGTGCAGGGCAAGGGGTCCCCTGGGGGCCAAGCCCAGACCCTGCCCTCTCCAGGCTGGAAGGGGAGGGTACAAGGGAGCAGACACGGGTGTATGGGGACATAACTCACAATTTTCAGAGGTGGGAGAATTCCCGTGACAATCACTCTTGTAAGAGATGCCTCAAGGGAGTATTAAGACTAGGTCACATTTTCAGAATTTTGGAAACGTTTCCAGAACTGTGTTATTTTCTAGTTGTGGTGCCAGATGGTAATGTTCTGGTAAATTTTCATGTTCCCAAGTGGAAGGGTTTGGAAATGATAAACAAAACAAACAAGCTAACCACAACAAATCCCTTTCACCACACGCTCGTCCTTCTACACTATCCTGGTGATGTAGATTCTGTTAGGGAGGATTCTGTGTGGCTTTACCGAAACAAAGGTCTATTGCTCCCACACTGCACAGAGGGAGCGCAGGTCACTGTGTGTGTCACAATAGTGCACTCGGGGTGGGGAGCTCCCCCCCACTGCTAGTCACCGGGATCCCAGGCTGATGGGAACTCACCATCTTAAATGCTGCACCATATGAACATCTGGCTTCCACCAGCACCATAGCAGCAGCAAAAAGAACTGCTGCTCTCTTCTCATTTTCTCTCCTTCCTTCCTTCCTTCCTTCCTTCCTCCTCTCCTCCCTCCCTCCCTCCCTTCCCCCCTCCCTCCCTCCCTCTCTCTCTCTCTCTCTCTTCTTTCTTTCTTTCTCTCTTTCTTTCTTTTTTGACAGAGTCTTGCTCTTGCCACCCAGGTAGAGTATAATGGTGCAATCTCTGACTCACTTCAACCTCCGCCTCCCGGGTTCAAGTGATTCTACTGCCTCAGCCTCCTGAGTAGCTGGGATTACAGGTGCCTGCCATATGCCTGGCTAATTTTGGTATTATTAGTAGAGATGGGCTTTCACCATGTTGGCCAGGCTGGTCTTGAACTCCTGACCTCAGAGGATTCACCCACCTCAGCCTCCCAAAGTGCTAGGATTATAGGCGTGAGCCACCATGCCTGGTCTCTGTTCTTATTCTCGACGTATCGGCCCCTGAGCACACCATGCCCTGTCTACCCAGTCTCTTGAGCAGAACTAGTCATGTGGCCCTGCCTCACTTCAAGGGGACGGAAGGGAGAATGTGTCAGAGTGCATGGATATTTGATGAGCAGTGAATGACTCTGCTACATAGATCTTCAGCATCTTTTAGAACCTGTTAACAGCTGCTTTAGAGAGAAACATTTTGTTGGCCATATTATTTATGTATCCATTCATTAATTCTAAATAATTATTGAACACCTCTGCTAAATATATTTCAAGTCATTGATGTCATAATGGTGAGCAGAAGAGAACTCGCCCCTCCCTCATATGGCTCACAACGATTAAATATTGTCGTGTGACAAATGCCATGATAGGCAAGGGACAGGGCACCCCAGAAGCACAGAAAAAGTTCATGTGCCTGGGGTATGTCAGGAAAGACTTCCCAGAGAAGTCAAGGCTGCTGCTGACCCATGAAGAAAGGTTGGGGATGTCTCCCAGTCAGACCTTAGATCTGTAACAGAAAATGCAAGCCAGGAATCGTGCCTCCGTAGTCAGAGTTAGACCTGCAGGTGACTCTCTTCTGGAGTAAGGATAGTTTAGGAGTAGAAATTATGCCCCAATTGCTATAAACAGAGACTGCCTTAGGCTGATTCTTTTCCTTGCCTTCTCTCAAAGAGTACACATCACCTCTCCGAGGCAGCTCACCTCCGGCGGCCAAAGTTGAGCCACGTGGAGGAACTTGCTCAATCGGCTTCTGTTAAAGATATGAAATTATTAATGACCGGGATGTAGCTGTGCATGTCTGGACCCTCCTCCCAGCAGCCCTCTCTGGGGGGATTGGGGTGAGGGTTGTAGGGAGACACCTTGCTGTTTAATAAATAATAGAAGAGATTCATAAAGTGTCTGGGAAGCACATTCCTCATGCAGAAATGTTACGGAATAACACGGGATGAATAATAGAAAAGGTTATTGAAAAATTCATAATTTCCAAGTGCCAGTGAAGGGCAGCTCCTGTGCAGTCTATTTGCCTGTAGAAAAGTGATTAAAATATATATTATTGTCCTGTCTATAGGAAAATGTATTATTAAGTGGATCCTAGCATGACATTTGAAAAATCCATTTCATTCCATTTAGCAGCAACGGGCTTTTGGCTGCTGCTTTGTACAGCAGGTTTCACAGGCATTTTAATAAGCCATTTAAAAAACAAAAAGGGATTTTAATTACGGCCCCTGCCTCCCAGCCAGGCTATTGCTTTGCATTTACGGTTCTTCTGCCAAAGAAATTTTAAAACATATAATGGGGAATGTAAATACCCTGCTTACATTTAGTAGGTCCACTGCCAAGAAGGAGCCTGACCATTGGCCAGGAGGTAACTATGGGCTGCAGGAAGGCAGAATGGGAGATAGGTTTGCCTGTCCAGACACAAGAAACAAAGCCTCCCTGTCAGAGGTCCATAACCCCTGCGAAGCCCTCAGTGTCGCTACTCTTCTACGTAAACTTTCACTTTTTTTTCCATGTGAAACCAGGAGTTACTTTTGAGGTCTAATGAGAAATGGTTCATATTTCTGAATCATTAATTGAGTCAGGATCAGGGATCATCTGATTTGTCCGTCTGCTTCTTGGCAGAATGCATCTCCTCAGCTTGAAAATCATATGCCCAGTACAGCTCAGAGCTGGATTCTGAATAGATTCAGGTTTGGAACTTGGGATGGGGCACTTCTCCATGCCTTGCTCAGTATTTAAATTCTCCTGTAAGTCAGGTAAGGGCCAGGGGACAGGATGGTATCTGAGAGGGCCGGGCCATGCTCTTTCAACCTCAAGCTCTGATTCAGCTGGGACAGCTCTGTAGTCCTGTGGTCTTCTGGTGAGTGTACAGATGGACAGTGGTGGCAGCGAGCTGACCCCAGCAGTTGGTGTAGGAATTGAAGCAGAAGCCGCATGAAGGACCACAGCGTCATCAAGGTCCCAGTCTCTTTTCTACAAACCGTACAAGTTTGGCAGGGTCTCCTGACCTCTCTGGGTCTCTGCATTTTAATAACAAACAAAACCTCTTGGGTTTTAATGACAAAAATAGAGCAATTTACATCACATCATAGCTTTAAACATTTTTATTTAAGACCCTTTTTAATAATTAAATCATTTGTTTTAATGAAATCTCATTTGGAAGCAGATAAAATTGTTTCTCTAGTTGAAGAGGGATTAGGGGACCAAACTGCCTCCTACCTTAAACCCCTTTCCCTCTCCTTTTTAAGGCAGCCCCAGGAAGGCTGGAGTTCTGATTCCACGGGGATTCCCAGAGCACAGTATGAAAACCAACGCATTTAGTGATACATAAGGTCTCTTCTGGCTATAAGTTTCTGAAATTGAACTGTGGCCTGTGTCTGACTCACTGGGATGAGAGAATGGCTTTTCTGGCCTCAATTTTTACTCCTATTTATTTAGTCATCATTTATTTATCCATTTATTCAGCAAATAACTGAAAACTGCACATGTGTTGCATTTACTGTAGAATACTGGGCTAAGCACTGTCTGAATATGGAACATGAGCAAGACATACTCCTTGTTACCTCTAATGAAGCAACAGGCATTTAAACAGCTTGTTGTAGAGTTCAAAACACAGGAAATAAGAGTTATATTGGGGGCACAAACAGGTTTTTTACTAGTAAAAATTATGAATTAGGTTTAAAAAGAAACTAAATATCTCTCTAGTTCACTTTTTAGGCCAGTTTATTAATTAAAACTGCATCTTCCATCTTTTGGGTCCCTGTGTGGCTGGCAGATTGCTACTCAGGCAGAGTGTACCAGGATGGTGTCTCAGTTGCTGAAATACTGAAATAGTTCATTTGGGTTGGTGAGTATATCCTACCAAAATTCCCTGAATGTCCTTTGCTGTTCTATTACCTTAAATCCACCTATCTCCAACATTTTCTTGATTCACCTCCTCTCCTAAACTTTGAGAGTAAGGACGGAGCATTTCATCACCATGCAGTGTGGTGCTCAGAGCCTGGTCTGAGAGGTAAACACCATTATCTTACCACTTATTAAATATGTTGAAAATATCCTTCTCAAAAAGTCAGTCTCTATCAATGCTTCTTTTTCGATTCCAAGTTCCCAAAAGACTGGTTCTATTTAATATTCACTCCCCACAGAGTTCCCAGTGTTTTCCTGGCTTGACAATCAGATAGTGAAACTAACATCCCTCTTTGGCATTTTAAAATTGCTTCGGGTTCTCTACACTCCCCCTAGGTGATCTCATTGAAATGGCATCTTTATGTTAATGACTCTCAAATTTATATCTTAGTCCAAACATCTCTGAGTTCTAGACTCACACATCCATCTGTCTACTTGACATCTCTGCTTGGACACCTTTCAGAAAGCTCAAACTTAACATTCTCCAAATTGAGCTTTCTTTTTATGTGGTGCTATATACCTGTCCCCGTCAATTGTTCCTGTGTCAGTAAATGGAACCACCCTTGACTCAGGAGTTCATGCTAAACGCCCAGGAGTCACCCCCAAAGCTTTTCTTTCACTTACCACCTGTATTTAATTGTCAGCAAGTCCTGTCAATTCTACCTGCAAAATACGTCTTGTAATCTAACTTTCCTCTCCATCTCCACTACTGCCATTTTAGTTCAAGGCACAAATGTCTTTCTGCCCAACAACTAACTAGTCTCTCAACTTCTACTCTTAATCTGGCCCAATGAATATTTCATACAGCAGCAACTGTGATAATGCCACTACTTTGCTCAATCCTTCTGATCTTCCTTCCCTGCAGTGAAATCCAAATTTCATTCCCTAGACTGTAAGCCCTGCAACTATGTCCCATGTCTGCCTCTCCCCCACTAACTCCATGGCATTTATCATTTTCTTCATGCTAAACCAGGTGGCTTCTCTCTATTTCTCCAACATACACACTTCAGAGTCCTGACTTCATCCTCTTTCTGCTTAGGCCAGTGCTTCTCAATTATAATGTGCATATAAATAACTGGGAATCTTCTTAATATGAAGAATATGATTCCACGGATTTAGGGTAGGGGCCACAATCTGCATTCCTAATAAGCTCTCAAGTGATGCTAACCCTGTTAGTCCATGGACCATGGTTTGAGTAGCGTGGCTTGAGTTACTGCTATCCCAGCTTATTGCTTGGCTATTTGCTCCTCATTTTTAAAAAATCAGCTTTATTGAGATATAATTTACATAACTTACAATTCACAAGCTTAAATTGTGAAATGTATTGGTGCTTAGTATGTTGACAAAGTTGTGCAACTATAACCACAGTTAATTCTAAAACATTTTTAAGACCGTCTAAAGAAATTCTGTAACCGTTAGCAGTCACTTTTGACATTCTCCCGTACACTCAGCCCTGGGCAACCACTAATCTACTTATGTCCCCCACAGATTTGCCTATTTTGGACCTTGAATATCAATGGACTCATACCTATGTGGTCTTACGTCACTTACTTCTTTCACTTAACATCGTTTTTCAAAGTTTATGTGTGTTGTAGCATGCAGGTTTCATACTCCATTTCTTTTTATGGTCAGATAATATCCTATTGTGTAGATGTACCACATTTTGTTTATCCATTCATCAGGTGATGTGGATCGTTTTTACTTTTTACCTATTGCAAATAGTGCTGCTATGAATTTGCATGTACAAGTTTTAGTGTAGACATATATTTTTATATCTCTTCAGTATATGACTAGGAGTGGGTCATGGGTTAATTCTGTGTTTAAAATTTGTAGGAACCACCAAACTGTTTTTCAAAACGTGGCCATACCATTTGAAAGTCACATCAGCAGTGTGTGAGGGTTCCAATTCTCTGAATCCTCCACAATCCTTGTTGTGATCTCTCTTTCTTACTATAGCCTTCCTTATGGGTGTGAAGTCCTATCTCATTGTGGTTTTGATTTGCATTTCCCTAATGACTATCAATGCATATTTTCACATGGTTATTGGCCATTTGTATATATTTGTGTATCTTTGGAGGTAGGACTATTCAGATCCTGTGACCATTTTTTAAATTGAGTATTTGTCTTTTTATTATTGAGTTGTAAGAGTTCTTTGTATATGTGGGATCAGTCCTTTATTAACTATATTGTTTGCAAATATTTTCTTCCACTCTGTAGCTTCTCCTTTCACTTTCTTGACAGTGTCTTTGAATCACGAAAGTTTTAACTTTGATGAAGTTCAATTAATCTGGATTTTTTTTTGTCACTAGTGTTTGTGTTGTCATATTTAAGAAATTTCCTTTTTTTTTTTTTTTTTTTGAGACAGTCTCACTCTGTTGCCCAGGCTGGAGTGCTGTGGCATGGTCTCAGCCCACTGCAACCTCCACCTCCCAGGTTCAAGTGGTTCTCCTGCCTCAGCCTCCCAAGTAACTGGGATTACAGGCGCACATCACCACACCTGGCTAATTTTTTTTGTATTTTTAGTAGAGACAGGGTTTCACCATATTGGCCAGGCTGTTCTCAAACTCCTGACCTCGTGATCCGCCTGCCTCTGGCTCCCAGAGTGCTGGGATTACAGGTATGAGCCACCATGCCTGGCCACAAAACTATTTCATGGCCCAAGGTTGGAAAGATTTACCCATATATATTCTTCTAGTTTTTTGTTTTTTTTTTTTCATTTTAGCTATTATATTAAAGTCCATGATCAAATTTAAGGGTTTTTTTCTTTCATTTTTTTCTCTTGGTGGGATGTGGGGTAGGAATCCAACTTCCCTCCTTTGTGTGTGGAAACCAGTTGTCCTAGCATCAGTTTTGAACAAATTATTCTTTTTCTCATTGAATCTTCTTGGCACACTTGTCAACAATCAACTGATCATCTATTATATATGTGTCAGTTTTTTTCTGAACTCTATTCAATTTCATTGCTCTATATGTCTGCCCTTATGTCAAAACTCACACTGTTTTGATTACTGTGGCCTTCTAGCACATTTTGAAATCAGAAAATGTAAGGCCTCCAACTTTGTTCTGATTTTTAGAAACTATTGTGACTATTGTGGGTTTCTTGATTTCCATATTAATTTTAGGATCAGCTTGTCAATTTCTCCAAAAAAGGCAAATTGAGATTTAGATAAGGATCATGGTGAACCAATCAATACATTTAGAAGTTTAACATTTTAAAAATATTACGTCTTCCAATCTATGTTCATAGAATGACTTTTCATTTACTTGGGTCTTTTAAATTTTCTTTCAGCAATGTTTTATAGTTTTCAGAGTGCAAGTTTCACAATTCTTTTGTTAAAACTATCCCTGAGTACTTTATTCTTTTTGATGTTGTTGTAAATGAAATGATTTTCTTAATTTCACTTTTGGATTGTTGTTAGTGTAGAAAAGTGTAATTTATTTTTGTGTATTTGTTGTGTACGCTGCACATTTGCTGAATGTATTTCTTAGTTCTAATACTTTCTTAGCGGTTTCCTTGGAATCTTCTCTGTATGGGATTATGTCATCTGCAGACACTGATAGCTTTAATTCTTCCTCTCTAATCTGGATACATTTTATATATCTTTTTCGCCTAACTGGCTGACTAGAATCTCCAGTGCAATGCTGAATGCAAGCACCAAGGGTGTACATCCTTGTACAGTTCCTAATCTTAGGGGGAATGCTTTTAGACTCTCCCCCAGTAAGTATGATGTTAACTCTGGGGTGGTTTGTACATGTTCTTTATCAGGGTGAGGACATTTCATTCTATTCCTGGCTTGTTGAGTGTTTGTATCATTTAAAGTTTGAAAAAAAAATAAATAAAGGTGCCCTCTTCAATTTGACGTCAGCTTCAATGGTTCATTGGTAGAGAGCCATATTCCTAGCTGCCTGAGAGCCTCTCTAGGACTATCTCACCTAAGCCAGCTCCCTACCCCACTCAATTATTAATTATTGTTTCAATTCTGTGCTTTCTCTTTTATGTTACTTATTTAAAATTGTAAATATTCTTTCACTATTCTTTTCTTTTTCCTTTCTCTGCCTCACGGCATCAAGAGAAACTCTTCCCAAGGACAGCAAGGGACCAAGTTTGTCCAGTTTGCTGCTGTGTTTTTGTGTTTGTTTTTTGAGACAAGGTCTGGCTCTGTCACTCAGGCTGTGCTGCAGTGGTGCCATCACAGCTAACTGTAGCCTCAACCTCCCTGGCTCAAGTGATTCGCCCACCTCAGCCTTCTTGGCTCAAGTGATTTGCCCACCTACAGGCACACACCACCACGCTGTGCTATTTTTAAAAGTTTTTGTAGAGCTAGGCTCTCAGTGTGTTATACAAACTCATCCTGAACTCTTGGCCTCAAGCGATCCTCCTGTCTAGGACTCCCAAAGTGCTGGGATTACAGGCGGGAGCCACCAGACCTGGCTGACGGCTGTATTTCCTGCATCTACCACAGTTCCTGGAAGACAACAGCTGATCAGTCAATTAATATTTGTTGAATAAATCAATAAGTAAATGTATTATTGATGTCCTCGGTAGATAGATGCTGAGTGATTCCTCATTAAATAGATACAGAAGAGACTCACCGCCAGTGACAGGACTTCAGCCAGTGAAGACAGTAATGGATTTGGAAAATAGTAGAAAAACTTTTACAGTGGAGGATTTCAGCAGCTAAGACAAAACAAAACTAACACGTGGGAACTGACTGTGAAAAGTGTTGTGTCAAGGGGGTGGGCACACTCATACCCCACCTGAAACCAGGGTATGTTTGTTAGCAAGTACATTTTGTTTTTTTATAGGGCAACAAAGAGCAGTAATTGCTACTAAATTCTCCCTGGCAGTCCCGGATCCTAGACACTGGGCCAGCATGCTTCAGGGAGTTTTCCTACCCTAGCACAAAAAAGAGGCTGTGGTTTAAGAGACCACATGGTGGCTGGCTAAATAGACCTCTAAATGTATCTTTATCATCAGTTTCATCTCATTTCTTTAACCACCCTGGAGTTAAATCTGTCCATTTCTCAGCCTCCTCCTCCTGAGCCCCCATCATGATCATCTAAATTAAAATCTGTTATCGGTCTCTGGGTAATCCCCTTTGATGCCCTGAGTACTGCAGGATCTGTCTTGCTCAAACCTAGCATGCAAGTGCTGATAGCTTTTGAGCAGCTAAAATGGCTTTGTGTATCTCACACAAATGTCTACCTCACTTGCAACCAGCCAGGAGCTGGCAAAAAAGACACGTTTATGGCTGGAGGTTTTAGGAAATTGTGAGTGAAATTGCCTTTGAGTGTGGCTCAGGAGGACTGAAGCTGCTGGCCTCCTTGCCATTCTTTGTTCACTCCCTCAGAGAGAAGAGGAATGGGGCCCCATGCTTCTCTGCTGTTTCATAGTTATAGTCCTCCCTGTACCGTGTTTTGTTTGTTTGTTTTTATAATAAATCTTGCTTCAGTAGGTTATCCCTGGGTCACATCAGTGGCCAAAGTGTAAATTAAAATTTTGGATGAGCAAGTAATAACTTCACCTGGGCCAATTAATCCCAATCATGACATGACCCATAATTGCAACTTCGTCACTTTTTCATTTCTTCCTTCCCTCAGTGATGGCCTCTCTCTGCTGGGGTAGGGGAGTATGTATGAAAGAGCTTGGGGTCAGGGTTAGCAGAGCCTGCCTGTAATGAACACTAGCAGCAAAATGCTAGAGCTGAGCTGTGTGAGCCCTCCAACACTCAGGCTTTTGTCTATAAAACAAGGACTCTAATTCTCATGTAGCATTTATTAAAAGAGAATGAAATTCATCATTGCTGTATGTATTTACCATCACTCTCCGTGCTAGACTGTAAACTGAACTGCAGATTCCGGGAAGGCAGGTGATGATTCCATTTTGTTTTCTGTATTGCCAAACCTTGTACACATGGTTTGGTCAGTAAACTCATTACTGAATGAGTGCCTGAGATGACTACATAGGAAAGAACTCAGTGCTCAGGGTGACACAGAATAGGTGTTTAGAAAATCGTCCTTCCTTTTCACTAGTTTGAATGTTTCCCAAATGCTTTATATCAACTGACAGATTGGAAAAACCTCAATTAAGAAAAAAGCTCCCCTCTTTTGGAGCTTTGTCCATGTGAGGATGTACCATCATTTCTTACGATGACAGACCCTGACAGTCTCCTGCCTCCTGACCCCAGAGGCTGTGCCTTAATCAGATGTGCATGAAGCCACAATGGGGGGAATGCCCTCCTTTCCAGGCCTTGCTCCTTGGGACATGTCCAGGGAACATGTCCATTCCTGCCTTTCTTTTTCAGCCTATCAATTATTCCTTGCTCTTTCTATCTTTCTCTCTCTCCCTTTTTTACACCCCCCACTTTCACATTTTCCCTCTCTCTGTTTATCTCCTCTCTTTAAATATACCTTGCTTGTAGAGTTTTTTCTGATACTTTCTGATCCAGTTGGTTCATTTATTAAAAATAAAATATCTTCAGAGACATTGGATTCAACAGTGTCCCACAGTGAGTGACGATGAAGTCTTGATGAAATAACAAACTTGGAATCCTGAACCTATTGGCTTTCCTGTATTTATCATCTACTGACAGTAGATGCAAATACTAGTTAAAATAATAATGTAGAAGGTTTTCTTAAAAACCAGGGGGAGCTCATTTATGAAAATAAACCTATGCACATGCCCAATAGTTAAAAGTACCAAAACTGGGGGTGCTTGGGTCAGGGTATGGACAGGAAACACCCAGGCGGCTTTCTCTGAACCTCGGGAGGCTGAGCTGGGTGAAGGCTTGGGTCCTGCAGGGCTCTCTGCTTCTGTGCTCTGGATATAAGAGCTGTGACTGCCAGGGTTCCTTTCCCTGAGGCACGCAGCCATTACCTTTCTGACAGGTTTTTCTCAGCCACACTGAGAGCTCAGGCTTGGGTTGCTTGGTATGTTGTGCCGTTTGCATTGTTATGCCTGGCTTAATGATAAAGCTTACAAGGGTGGTCAAAGTCCTATTATTAAAATTATTTAAACCCAGACAGGACTGCGTCTGAGAGAATGCACTGCAGGGAAGCACCTTGCCCACACTCGGTAATGGAAGCTATGACCTAAGCTTTCTCCCTCTCTTTATTTCAATTTCTCCCATGTCTGCTTTCATGCTGTGTGGTTTCCTGACTGTGACTCAGTGTGGGTTTCCATCAGCAAGCTTGGACTTAATCCCGAGAAGATCGAAGACGTCTTGATGGGGCAGGGCACTGGAAAAGCAGACGGTGGTTTGCATTTGAGCTGGATTTATCTCTGATGCTTTTTGTATGGGTAACAATGCCAAGCCCTGGTCTGACACTTAATAGATCCTTATTTGCAGAATGTGTAAATAACTACTCTCCTTTATTCACTCCTCCTGAAGAGCCAAGCATGCTTCTGTCTTCAACCCTTCTACCCAGTCCCTAGTTCACTTAATATAAATGCTAATTAGGATGTGGGTTTAAGGTCACTTTTCCCCTCTCAGGGAGAACCAAAGCTAGGCTTTCCATCTGCAGAGGATGGCAGAGCTCAGGATGCCTGTCTTTCTTTTGCTTCTACCCCTTGATGTAGTAAAGGAGGCAGATATCCCTACTTGCCGTGACAGGAGAAACACATTTCTTTGTTTGAGTCATTTGCACAGTTCTGGCATAATCACCCTAGCAGCATCTTGTGGAAAACAAAAATGCAAAGGCACAGATGACTCCAGCTTCCCACAGTGGGTAGCCCTAAATAGGAAACTTGCCAATGGCACCAAAACAATCGTTAAACTGTCCAACAATGAGCCGGGTAAACTGAGAGAAAATAAACCTAGTGCAAGCAAGCAAACAAAACCGGGGGGACTCCAGCAAGGGTGGACTAAATGGAATGCCTCCTCCACGGGGCAGAATGCGGCAAGACCCTCGCGGATCCAGAATCAAAGGCTTCGGATTAAACCATGGCAGGAGACCCAGCTCTTTCCACCCAAAGCAACCGCTGAACCAGAAGAGGAAGAAAGAAACCCATTAAAAACTTTGTTCCTGGGGCTTTTAATGGGGCTTTTGGCCCATAGAATTCATTAGTAAATAAGTGCTGAATTCTTCTCTTATGTAGAACAGTGGACTCAACCCAGCTAGGTAGGTGAGAGCCGCAGTTTCATTTGGAAGACTGTTGTTCAGGAAATTCTGCACCAGGAGCAAGGAGAGCTTGGTTTTAACATAAGGCTACATGCTGGGGCCAAGGAGCAAAGTAGACAATAATCTGAACTAGGGTTTAAGAGAGGAAGCTTTCAGAAGCTTGAGCCCAGGAGAAGTGTTCTAGGAGGCTGTGGAGCACTGGCAGATAGATGCTTGAATTGGTGGGAGTGAAACATAGTTGGGGATATGCTATGAAAGAACATTGCAGATCCTAAATGCCAGACCAAGGACCTTAGGTTTCATCCTGACATCAGTGGAGAAATGCTGAAAGGATTTTAGAGCAGAGGAATGAAATGAAAGTGGCATTTAAGAAAAATTGATCTGGTGAAAGCGTGCAGAATCGATTGGATTGGAGGCATTAGAGGTGGCCAGACAACGAGATGCTGATGTAAATAATGGGATGGGAGCTGAGGGGAACCTGGACTGAGGTGTTTGTAAGAATGGGAAAGAGGCATGGAGGAGGGAAGCAGTTCAACATCCATCTCTGAGTGTAGGAAGGGGCGCTGGGGACCAAGGAAGGTAATGTGACACTTTGGGTTTTTAGCCTTTGCACCTGATGGAGGGAAAAGATGGAAATGTGGTCAAGAAAATGTGAATCAGGAGGGGGCGCTGGCTTTAGAAGGATGATGAATGTAGCTTTCCTTAAACTTGTTAAGTATGAGGTAATAGCAGGATATCCTAGGATAGGAAGGTAGAGAAACTCAATTAGAACTTGAGCTTCAAATAACACCTTGGATCTGTGCAGAACTAATTCCTGGCTCCTGCATGTACGATAGGTTTTATAATCACACGCTACACACTGTGTATGAACATGAATTTGGTAATTACAGGATAAATCCTCTGGCTCTCTGCCTCTCCAGCTCCTCTGTGTGGAATCAGATTGCTCTGGGATGGAGAAAACAATAGATCAAAGGAGAATCCACTTACATAAAGAAGGAAGAAAAACACAAGGAAGAAAGACAAAAGGTTTTTAATTCGAAAGGAGCTGAGGACCTAAACACACATTGCTCCTATTGCTAATAGCAAGGAAGTGGAGCTAGAAGCAGAACAGAACTAGTGAGAAAATAGAGGCATTAGGAAGGAAGACCTCATGCTGGAACTGGGCTGCAATTGAGTGGTGGCACAGAAGTTACCAGAACCAATGTAACGTGTGAAACGTGTCAACCAAAGTGGGAAGACCAGACTTTCCCTGATGTAGAGCTATGATGATTTACTTACATGTCTGTGTCTGGTAACACATGTTTCTGAAGATGGTCCGAAGTAGGTTCTGGAGATTAATTGCTAACTGTGGCAGCCCTCCTTCAAGGATGACTTCAGTGACCCTCACCTCCTGGTACATATACCCTTGGATAGTTCGTTTCCACAGTCTATGAATAATAGAAAATGGCAGAGGTGATGGCATGTGACTTCAGCGGCCAGGTCATAGAAGGCATTACCACATCCGCCTTCATCTTTGTGTCACTCGAATGGGGGAAAGCCAGCCACCACATCCTAAGGACATTTGAGCAGCTCCTTAGAGAAGCCTTCGGTCATAACCAGCACCGATTTCCCATCATGTACATGGGCCACCTTGGAAGTGGAGGCACCCTCTGCAGTCAAACCCCTGCCTGCAGCCCCAGCCCACCTCTGACTTCAACCTCATAAGTGACCCTGAGCCAGAACTGCTGAGCCAGGCTGCTGCTGAATTCCTGCCTCACAGAAACTGAGCAGTAGTAAAGTGCTACGGTAGCTTAGACCATTAAGTTATGGACTGATTTGCTATGCAGCAACAGGTAACTACTACACTATTTCCGCAAAATGTACTAGAACTGTGGAGAGTGTTCCTCTCAATGTTTAATGTGAAGAGTATTTGGGCTACTGCGATGCATCACCAATCTATTGAAATTTATGAGTAAAATGTTTTCAGCCAAAGTCTATCCAAAAGGGCGCAAAGCCTCATGGAGGGAAATAAAGCTCAGAAAAAGAAATGGATGCATATTAGATGTCAAACATGTGCTTATTGAGTTAAATTGAATTGAAATTGCAGACAGTTACAGATGAAGCGCTTTACATTGTCACCTCACATGTTTATCAAATGCTGAACTACTGACGACAGTGTGCGAGTGGAAGGCTTCCGTGGTTTCACTTAGCACAGTGGAACAGCAGTTTACCCAGCCACACCAGTTGGAGGATGTGCTGCAGAGCTCCACTAAGAGCAGCAAGCTGCTGTCTCTGGTTCACTTCCTGGGCACAGAAGAGCAAGAAGCCTGTCCCCAAAGGTCCCTCTGTGGCCTGGTTGTCATCACTCCCTTTGCCTCTGCTGCAGGAGCCAGCAGTTCCGTAATAGTCACAGTGCAGCCTCCCCCATAAAGCAGGTGGAATTATCCATAGCTGCTACCATTTGGGGGACAGAAGTTTAGTTCCCTGGGGCCTGGCACATTTGAGGACACCCAGCTGTGCTGCCCTCCCGTGTGCCTCCCTGGTCCTCCTCATATAAGCTTCTCTTCCTCCATTCCCACTTCCCTTACAGAACTTTTTCTTTTTCCATCTAGCCCACTTCTTGCAGAAAGGGTAGGTAGGGAGCTTTTCCCTGGTGGCTGGCCATCAGCCCTCAGGTCTGGGCACCATCCTTGCCCCTGAAGCTCCTAGGCCACTCCTACAAGCAGAGCCTGATGCCTTCCCTACCCGTCCCCACTGACCAGGTACACCAACCTGATTTCACCAGCCTAGACCCACACCCAACATCTCTGAAATCATACTTTACAATTATTCCAAAGCCTCTATGGTCCTCCATGAGGAGAACATTTTTCTTCCAGATAATGCAACCAGAAGGTCTCAGCCCCTGTCCTTGGGTGGCTTCTTGGGGTAAGCTGTCCCCTTCCTTTCTAACTTCGATTCCCAAATGGCAGACAGAGGAGGGAATCTATGATAAGATGGGCACTTCTTTCAAATCCAGTAAATATTATAAACCTACTACGACTCAAGTTCAACAGTCTCTTTTTAAAATGCGACTAATTCCAGCTTCTTCTAGTGTGCCTTGCTGAAGAGCCAGGCGCGATGCTGAGAACATGATGTGTGGTCACGTTTCTATCCTCACCCACCACGGAGAGGGGATTTAGCTTTCCCGTTTCACAGGAGACACTGAGACTCGGAGAAGTTAAGTCACTAGCCCAAAGCCACACAGCCTGGAACATCCGAGACCTTTGTATGCCCCACTCTCTTAAAGCTGGAGAGAGCCTGACAACACCACGTACCTGCCTTGCTTTGGTGTCTGAGGAAACAGAGGAACCCTCGTCTCTCACTCCTGGCTCCTGGCTTTCTCGACTCCCACTACCTCCCTTTGTGAAGTTCTCTTTGTACACACAGACATGCACCATGTTTTTCCCTCCCTGCTCTGCAGAAAGCATCAAATAGTGGTGTCATAGAAGGACTTATGAATAGCCTCTCAACACTTGGGTGCACCATGGGGCGGAGATGCCCTGTGCTTACAAGGTTCACTGAGTTCTGGGGCGATGGGCTATCAATAGTCTTGAACTAGAAGCACAGACTTTAAGAGGCTGCCTCCCTCAGTGGGAGCTCCTTCTCATGATGCAGAAAACAAGCCTCTAAAGAGGGACCGCGAGTGCAGTGGACAAGGCTCTATTTCTAGGATCATCCCTGTATGACCTGAGGAAGGAGAGTGGTTCCCGTAAATGCCCAGTGCCCAGAAGGGTCACGCGGAGTTCAGAAGGAATCCTGCCCCGTGCTCCGTGGGAGACCCACCCCTGGCTCCAGCTCTGTTATTAGCAATTACAGCTCTACAGTGGAAAATAAGCACTTTCCCCAAAATGGGTCTGTTCTTTTTATTTTAAGTGCTTATTCTTCCCAAAGGGGACAAAAGTGCTGATGGTCCAAAAAGCTGTCAGGGGACTGACTGGTGGGGTGGGGGGCAGTGCCCCCCTCTGCGTGTGACCCAGAGGAAGCCCGGGGGTGGGGGGAGGGCCAGGGGGGCGGGGATTCGTCCTTAAGGCCAGAGCTGGTCTGCAGCTCTTCTGTGCCATTTGGCCCAGTTTTCTGGGGCCAGCTCTGGGGTGACTTTTTCTCTGCAATCATCACTGCTTTGTCAGTTCTTGTTCAAAGGTCCCCTGAGTTGTAAAACTGCCATTGTCTGTCTCAGACAGTTCTTACACTCTCAGAGCACATAAAACTGTTGCAGCTGCATATTGTCCATCAAGACTATGAAACTGGAAAACATGCTTGGATTTAGAATGTGCTCAGTTGAAAGTGACACACTGGAGATGCCTCCCTCACGTGACCAGCAGCACCGGCCCTGCCCGCCCCGCTTTGATTCCAGCTGTTTCTCTCACACTCTCTGGCTGGCTGGCCAAGCTCCTGCTGGCTCCATTCTGCCCTCGCCTCCCCGACCCCTTGACCTTTGTGATGTGGTGGAAACAGATGGTCTTGCCGCCAGACAGGGGTTTTTCTCCTTGAAGCTGCTTCTCCATCCCAAAAAGCTGGTGAGCAGATACATTTCTAGTTAAAGCAATATTCTCTCTTCCCCAAGACATCACACACAATGGCGAAACACCTGGGCTGAGAAATCGGGCTCTGAGAGACCAGGGTGCTAGTTCTGTCTCTTTTGAACATAACACCGTCTGGGTCTAGGGTCCAATTACTGAGTCTCTCACAGTCTCACAATCCTCTGTGGCAATGCAGAGATGTCACAGTATCTGCATCATGGGGTTAGGAGACGAAGTGAAGGGGCTTTAAAAGTTTAGCAGCATGCATGGCTCAGCAAGTTGTTTTTTTGTTGTTGTTGTTGTTTTTTTGAGATGGAGTCTCACTCTTGTCGCCCCGGCTGGAGTGCACTGGTACAGTCTCGGCTCACTGAAACCTCCACCTTCCAGGTTCAAGCAATTCTCCTGCCTCAGCTTCCTGAGTAGCTGGGATTAAATCAGGTGACTGAGACAATGCCCGGCTAATTTTTTTTTTGTAATTTTAGTAGAGACATGGTTTTACCATGTTGGCTACGCTGTTCTTGAACTCCTGACCTCAAGTGATTCCCGCCGCCTCCGCCTCCCAAAGTGCTGGGATTACAGGCATGAGCCACCGCACCTGGCCATAGCAAGTTCTTAATAAACAGGGCCCTTAATTGTGTTATGGGCTGTTCAGATCATGGCTCCTGTTAGCTCACAGCTCCAAGACAGCAGGGATTTTTATACTATGCCTATTTTGTGAACCAAAATAAGCCAGGGGGCTCACTGGGTCATCATGGAATCCGCTGCTGAATGAATAGCCCATGGTTGAAGCCAGTGAACACGCCAGGATCTCTGCTTTCCTTGGGCAGTGGCTGGGGCGTGGCGTAGAGTCCTTTCCAGAGCCTACTGCAAGAACCGAGGCTAACAGTGGTTGAGTGTGTATATTCAGCGTGTTGGCTGATTCTTCACATTTTTGTTTGGCCCTAGAGAGAATCCTCAGGACCTGCTCTTCAGGGCTGTGGGCCACTCTCAGCTGCTGCCTCTGTTCCTGCATTTGCATGGCCTATTTCATCAAGAGGTAGCAAATCATGTACAAATAAGGGTTACAGGCTCTGTACAGGGGACAGAGACAAAGGACAAATTGCATCCTCTGTGCAGCGCTGGGGGAGACCGCACCTGTCCCGTGCCACCTCCCACGGCAGGTCCCTTTAGCCTTCCTCACCCAAGACAACCTGCTCAACATCCCTGTCACCCAGAAATGCAGCTTGGGAGTTGAAGGACAGAGGGAAAAGAAACATTTATCAAACTGGAGAATGGGAAATGACCACAGACGGAGGCGAGGGAGAGAGCCAGGCCTCCACAAAGCAGAGAGGAAGCAATTTGACAATGAGGTGAAAATTACCACTGCTGATTCTCCCAACACTCTGAGCTTTATCCATGGGCTCAAGGAAATCTGTCACTGGCTCAGCGAAATGTCTGCAAGGAACTGGTAATAGTTTAGTAATGGCCTGGTGACTTGGAATGAGATGGAGGCTGTGGAGGCACCAGGGGACATACCTCCTGTTTTTAACCCAAGATGATGAGATATGAAGACAGTTCTCTTCCCTACCCCACTCCTTTTGTGACTGAGCCAATCAGCTCAAAAAGCCCCAGGGACAGAGAGAGAACATGCGGCCAGGAGGAAACTCAGATTGAGTCTGGGTTTTGTAAGCACACAGTCGTGAGGGTGTGTGTATGTGTGTGTGTGTGTGTGTGTGTGTGTGTGTGTTTTGGTTTGGTTTTCCTACAGCTGTTTTAATCAATGCACCTTCCTTTCATGCAGCCCTCCTCCTCTGTTGCATATCTCTGCTTTATGGCAAATGGGTTTTGATTCTGAAGCAAACTGACCTTGAAATAAGTTCCAGGATCTGAGTTCTTACACCCCAGATGCTGGCTTTGGAATGCAGACTGCTCAATCAGCAGATCCCAGCTCTGTCTCCTGCATCTGGAGGGGGGACACTGCATTTTGTCAACCTAATAGGCAAAGTTAGAATTGTGGAGCTGGTTGCTGCGAGGCTGAAGCTGACCGATCTTATGTGTGCTGCCAACATCAGTGTTCCCCTCGGTTCTCCTCTCTGCTGGTGTGTGTGTATTCCTGCGTAACTGAGGCCACTTGGGAATTTTGTGGTGAGTGCTGAGAGTGGAGGGCTGCAAGAATCTAGGGTGACATGGCTACAAAGCTCTGATCACCTGTCACAGGGAAACTGAGACATTTTGTGGAAAGAAAGTGTGTGCTATGTACATGCATATGTGTATACACAAGAGCCAGAATTTGTTTCAGCCGTATGTTTAAGAAGATTATCTTCCTCTTAGTTTTGCTGAGTTCCCAATTCTACTGAGATTGTGATTTAGGGATTTTGTTGTAACAGACCCAAAGACAGCAAATATTTATTGATCATCTACCATGTGCCTGGTAATGGAACAACTATCTTTAAAGTGAAAGTATGAGCTGAGCTGAGCCCCCACGTGACTGCATGTGCTTAGCACGAGGCAAGTGTGTGCTCAAGGCTGGTGTCTGAGTGCAGAGCAGTACAGGTGATGGGTTTAATTTAAAGGAGATTCTGGTGACTTTAATGTGTCCAAGTGCTGTGTTGTTTCTGAACTGAAAGATGAATTGAACTGGCAATATAGGGGCTTGTGTGAACAGAACTAAAATGTCTTCCACCCATTTTCGGCTTCCACAACACAAAGGATTGCTGAAACTCAGTTCTTTCCCCTGGGGTTTTTGTTTTTGAGGCTGAAGCAATGAAACAGATCACTGCAAAGACAACTAGATGCCTTTTATAGATTATACAGCTGAATCTAGACCAGAAGGCAGATAGGCAGAGGGTTGGAGAGCCACCCAATGTGTGTTCTGACCTTGAGATGGACAGGGAGGGGCTGTCTTAGAGGAACCAGAGCCTCCAGGCCAGTGCTGGGCCACTCTGATGTGGCCTGGGCCAGAGCCTTTGGGATGAGAGCTGGGTAGAGAAATAGGTAGAGAGCTGGTGCTATAAAAGCAATCCCAGAAAGGCTTGAGGCTGCTCATTTGCATGCTGTGAGTTTCTCTTCCAGTAAGGGAAACCTTTGGGAGTGATTTTTATAGAAGAAGCAGTTAGGTATAACTCTGGTTACAGCAGAAATTCAGCAGATCCAAGACCTCAAAAGGCCTCTGGAGGTTGCTTAGTGCAGCGCCTTCCTCCAAGCAGGTCTGTGCCTACAGCCATTCCAGAACAATGGTGTTTCATTTTAAATATTTCTCAGAAAGAGTATTTCATAAACTCCCTGATGCACTGGTACCAAAACAAAGCCTAGCAGAAAAAGAACCAAATTTTCTCTGGACTATGGCCAAGTGCAATCCAAGATGGATACAGACGTTGCAAAAGCAGTCAGTCAGTCAGCAGATGTGCCCATATACCTCCTCTCTGTGCCCTCTGGTGATGTGCTTTCCAAATTACATTAGCTCAGTATTGCTTGGGACTCCTATTTGACTCTGATTCATTCTGGTGGGAGCAACATTTTAAGTTTGAGGAAGAAAGGTGGGCAGAATTTGCTCCCAGTAACATCAGGATGTGAGCCCACTTTAACCTCCCCTATGCTCAGATGAGATGGAAATTGAACTTAAACGCTAGTTATACACTTTCTATAATTATCTGGCATTTGAGAAAGTTCAGGGATAAATGAGTATTGAAAAACCAAGATGTTCTGGAAGCAGAAGGCTTAGAACATGTTCTGCGCAAGGATGGGAAGGAATTTGTCCAATGAGCTAGAAGTTACGTGCAGTATAAGACTGACCATGTGTATTCATCACCAACTATTCATGCAACCAATGCAAGATGGTATTTCTAAAGGAGAGAGAGTGAAGGCATAGAAAAACATAATTGTCTCTTTTCTTGTAAATCTATTTCAGTTCTTTGTAGATTCTGGATATTAGCCCTTTGTCAGATGGGCAGATTGCAAAAATTTTTTCCCATTCTGTTGGTTGCCGATTCAGTCTAATGATTGTTTCTTTTGCTGTGCAAAAGCTGTGTAGTTTGATTAGGTCCCATTTG
The DNA here is from genome assembly GCA_036589455.1 of Ateles fusciceps. Classification (NCBI taxonomy): domain Eukaryota; kingdom Metazoa; phylum Chordata; class Mammalia; order Primates; family Atelidae; genus Ateles; species Ateles fusciceps. The sequence continues at coordinate 3,363,846 of JAZHEH010003296.1, read as the reverse complement.
TCTATTTTGGCTTTTGTTGCCATTGCTTTTAGTGTTTTGGTCATGAAGTCCTTGCCTATGCCTGTGTCCTGAATGGTTTTGCCTAGATTTTCTTCTAGGGTTTTTATGGCAACAATCTTGCATGTTCTTCACATGTACCCCAAAACCTAAAATGCAATTAAAAAAAAAAGAAAAAGAAAAATGTTATTGTCTGGCATGTTTTTAGAGCATATGAAGTGTGATTAGGAAGGGCAAAAATCCTGTGAATAAAAATATGATGAAAATGGAAGAACTAATGCCAGGCTAAAAAGCTATGCAAAAGCAAACAACAACATAAAGGTGTTAAGAGCTTTGCCTTTGGAGAGGGCAGTTGGAATTTCTGAGATGCGGCAGCACTCCATAGTGAACGAGCCTGTGAAAGAATGCTCAGGCCTACGGTCTGACAACAAGGGAAGGCGTGCTGGGAATTGAGTGGCAAAGCCCTAACAAGGAAAATGGAGGCGGTCCAGTGGAAACCTGCCATGGTTATCGAGGTAGTTTCCTTTCTTCTTGCACCATATAATAATAGGGGGAGGCAGCCAAGACTTACAGTCTCCCAATTGCTCCTGCTCTAACTTTGTGTAAAATACTTGACATAGTCAGAAGAACCTGGAACACACATATCTCTAGTAACACTGACGCTGGGACACACACCAAAGGCTGTGGGAATACAGAGGATGTGTTCATCCTTTGCAGCAGCTGGGTCAGGAAGGAAAAGCAGAAAGAAGGAAATTAAAATTGGATATGGATTTAGTACTATGTTATAGGATTTTGTCTTTAAAAACCATAGTTTATGAGACTAAAATGGTGGGCCATTGGCAGCAAATGGAATACACCCAAAAAAGAGGGAAGAGAGAACACAATTGGCCAGAAAGTGAAAGAGTCGGGACACAAATTTGGGGTGAGAAGGAGAGAAATGCCCAAATGGAATTAACATTAGATCTTATGGAGAGTAGCAGATGTGGTGTAGGAAAAAAATGTGACAGATAAGGCCTCCAGTAAAATAGCAAATAAGGATATGAGATCTACCACTGAACACTTTTCTTTCTTTGAGATGGAATCTTGCTCTGTTGCCCAGGCTGGAGTTCAGTGGTGCGATCTCAGCTCACTGCAACCTCAGCTTCCTGGGTCCAAGTGATTCTCCTGCCTCAGCCTCCCAAGTAGCTGGGATTACAGGCACACACCACCACACCCAGCTAATTTTTGTATTTTTGGTAGCGATGGGGTTTCACCATGTTGGCCAGGATAGTCTCGATCTCCTGACCTTGTGATCCGCCCACCTCAGCCTCCCAAAGTGTTGGGATTACAGGTGTGAGCCACCTCTCCCAGCCCCACTAAATATCTTATATACCAAAGCATAGAAAAAAAGTAGCCAGTAAAGATACTCAGACTATATCAGAGGCAAGTTCTTTGACTCTAGGTTTGGAATCAAGTTTTCTTTACAGACATTTTCCCTGTTTTCTAAGCCTCTACTGCTGCACCAACGGTCTCCTCATGTCTGCAGCTAAAACCCTTTCAAAGTCGTCCTCTTCTTTAAAATCCCTTTTCTGGTTTTCCTACCTCTTCCCATCTCCCTTCCTATTCACTACTCGTTAGGCAGAATGACCCTTTTTAAACATAAATCAGACCGCATCACTCCCTACTTATATCTCCCAGTGGCTTCTCATTCCATGTAGAAAATGATTCAAATGCCCTATCTGGCTCACAAATCATCTCACATCCCAGCTGTTCCATGATCCCATTCCTACCACCTCCCCTTGCTCACTCAGCCCCAGCTACATGGGACTTCTTGCTGTCCCCTCAAACCCACCAGGTGTAATCCTGCCTCAGGACCTTGGCACCTGCTGTTCCCCTCTGCCCGAAAAGCTCTTGCCCCCTGAAATGCCCATGGGCTGCTCACTGACTTCACTGAAGTCTATGCTCCCATGCTATTTCCTAATGGAGTGAGTCTACCACCTGCAGGCCTGCTCTGTCCTTCTTCATAACATGTAGTGCTCTGGGATTGCAGATCACATATCTGCTTGTTATTGCCTGTTATCTATCTCTTAGACTAAGATGTACTTTCTGTGATAGCAGCAATTTTGACTGTTGTTTCACTAATATATTCTCCATGCCTAGAAGTGTACTTGGCACATAGTAGATGTTCAATACCTACTTCTTAAATGAATGAATGAATGAATGAATCACAGCTATAAATTATGCTAACCAATGCAGCACTAGCCGCTAACTAATTTGATGCTTCTAGGCACAAAGCTTGTAATTGTACGTTGAAAGGAAACAGAAACTGAATGATGTAGCATGTGAGATTAGGAAGAGAATTCAGGGTTAATTGCAGCTCACTCCCTCTTAAAGTAATGAAACTGAAATGTCTAATGATTTATTAATGTTCACATAACTAGTAAATGGTGGTCCAGGCAGTAATTTAGGTCTCTATATTCACCGGGCAGAGTCTTGCTTATTTACACTTCCCAGCTACATATTCACCCTCTAAAAACTAGGATTCTATTAGGAAAAGCCAGATGTATTAATTTGACAATGATTTAAGAACAGGTTCAAGGCATTGCTTTTTTGTCAAGTGATCAGGAGATGAAGAGGGGAGAGGAGAGATGTTCCTGGGGACATCCCTGGGGAAAGCTTTGTCTGTATGTTTCTAAGTGATGGTCATGGGCAAATACAAGAGCAAGTGTGCTGTCTGTCTCTAAATGCAGACCACAGCTCGAGTGCTACCCTGTCAAAGAGGAAGCCACAGGCCTGGCATAGTGGTGTGTGCCTGTAATCCCAGCACCTTGGGAGGCTGAGGCAGGAGGACTGCTTGAGTCCAGGAGTTCAAGACTGGGCTGAGCAACACAGTGACAACCTGTCTTTATAAAAAAAAAAAAAAAATATATATATATATATATATATATATATATATATATATATATAAAATTAGCTGGGCATGGTGGCTTGTGCCTGAAGCCCCAGCTACTCAGGAGGCTGAGATAGATAGAAGGCTTGAGCCTGGGAGGTTGAGGCTATAGTGAGCTGTGATTGTACCACTGCACTCCAGCCTGGGCAATAAAACAAGACCTCAACTCAAAGCAAAAAAAAAGGAAGCTACAGACAGGAGGAGAAAGAACTGTTTCTATGTGGAAGCTTTTGAGATACAGGACCAATATCTGGGGGCCTAGACAGCAAAGAACAATATAGAATCAGGGCAGAATGTCCTTTCAATCTCTCTTTGGAAAATCTCTCTTTTGGAAAAGCACATGAGCCAGGAAAGTCACATTCCCCAGAAGGGTCCTGTGGCTGTGGTCCTGGCAGGCCCACGCTGGAGAAATGCATGGGCAGAAGACACTAGCAAAGGGCCTGAGCGGGAGGACCAGGGGGACCATCCACAGGAAGCCAAACCATGAGGAAAATGGAATAGAAGATAAAGTTCCTGTAATTAGGTAAAAGTACTAAAAAGCTAGCAAGTTTCATCTATTAAAAATAATGTGACCTCATGGGTACCCATGAGCTGGTGATAACGGAGGAAAGATGTATAAAAATAAAACAGGTGAATGTGTGTCTCATTTACTTCTTAGTTTGCATAATTATAAGTAAACAAGCCTGAAAGAGAGGCCTCGGGCCCCAGGCCATGTCCATCCTCCGTTCGAGGCTCAGGGACGGATGCTCATTTGTATGCTCAGTGTCGCAGAGATTCAACAGCATTTAGGAAAAGAATGAACAAATAATTTATTTCATGCTTGAAAAGTTAATTCATTTATATTAACATTTCATTTATTACCTCTAAATTGACCAGATTATTAAATTAACCATTATTTGGTAGCCAAAATTTTTGCCGTACACATGGAATAAAAATTGATGATATCTATTCTGTGATCACACAGTTAAGGAAGCACTAACGTCAAAGGAAGAAAAACGGCAGAATCTGCTTCAGTTCTGTTGGTAGGCCGCTGTTTTCTGTCATGTTCTGTTGCAGACAGGATGAGAGAGTAGGGAGGCATTCTCATGTTCCCCTCCCCCGACAAGAGCACCCGTACCCAGCAACTCTCCTGTCAGCGCTTGAGCTAACAAGCTGAGCAACCGCACCAACCCTTCGCGGAGGGCTCCTCGGGTGGCATTCATCTGCCAACATCACGATTTTACATTTGTCACTAAGACATCGGCTACCTTCCGTCCAGGTGCTTTCATTGGTACCCTGGCCTTCAAATTGGAGTCTCCAGAATAAAAAGAAAAGAAAAAGGAACAAAGGGGAAAATCACTTTGGAAAAACAACTTATCTCAATCTCAGAAACTCACCTGCTTAGAAGACCCACAGCAATCACTGGGTGGCCACAGATACAGGGGCTCCTCTACACTGGAATTTTGCTTTGTAAGCCCACAGTGCAGTGGAAAGATTGCCTTAAGTGGCAGTGTGGGCGTGAAGTTTGCAATCAGACTGTCAAGGCGGACTTCTGATTCTCTCATGTGATCGCTGGGTGACCTTGAGAAAGTCACTTTCCTTCTCCAGGCCTCAGACCTTCATTGTCAGTGTGGATGGCCATCCTGCCTCCCAGGACTGTTTTGAGAATCCAGTGGAAATATATGTGAGAAAGATTTGCACCCAGTAAAAATCATATACAAATATGGGGTATCATTAGAATGACTTCCTTTTGATTGTTCCATAACTAAAGCCCTTGGCTCAAGTCCAAGACAGATGCCACGCTGTCCACCGAATTCCATTTTATACCAAATCATGTTAGAGAATCCAAAGTATTTCCATTTTAAAATCCCATCTTCGGCTGCTTGCATGTTTAAATGAAAATGCATTTGGATAGCAGCATGCTTGGAGCAAGACAGCAGTAACTAAATAAACAACTAATCAGCGATGGATTAGGCCTCTCCCATAGGGACGTGGATGGAGGACGCTTGCGATGCGCCTGCCTGGAGTGACCCAGCAGACAGTTTTGGGCTCCAATATATCCCACTCTGGGCCAGGCTCACTCTCCTTCCCTTGGGAGGAGCGCACAGCCCAATTTAAGCACCCAAAGTGTAGGCTGGGAATGGAAAGGAGATAATGGCGTGTATTTGCTTTTTTATCCATTTTGTATCCTGCATTTCTTCACTGTTAGCCAAGGAAAAACCTTGGGGCTGCCATAGCTGGGCAGGAGGAAATGGAGGGCCTGTCCTGGCTTCTCTGACCTTGAGTATCCTCGCTCACTCTTACCCACAAAGGCAGTTGCTCTGACCGAGGTCACTAAAGGCTCTTAATTCTTTCTGTGAAAGACACTGATGGGGCCATGTCCGGGTGTTTCTGCCCCCAGGTCGTTTCCTGGGGCACCTCTGTACTCCGTCTCTGCAGAGGCTGTCTTTGCATTTGTGATTGAAGGCACAGGCAGACAAGAGGATTCAGATTTAATGTTCTCAGCTCATGAGGGTGATTCCCTGGCAGGTCCCTTAGTGCAGCCCAGCCTAGGCATCCTGTCCATCTATGTCCTGCCCTTATTCAGATGTACCAGCTTTCCCAGTACATCATTCAGTGGCAATGTGGCATCGTGTCTCTGCACTTAGAAAGCCACTGACCACCACTGTGATCTCGGACAGTAGATCTCAGATCATGGCAGCACAGTGGTCTCATGAGTGTCCTCACCTGTAAAATAGGTGCAGCCCTATTTACTGCACAGAGCAGTCCTCAATGTTAAATGTGGTCCTACAAGTACAGAGCTAAGCCAGTGTCTGCGGCCTCATAAGCCAGGGACATCACAGGAGGTCTTCCCAGTGGCTCCCACCCAGAGCTAAGCCTGCTACAAATTCTGAGCCATTGGTGAGTTCCTTCTATTATCTGCTGTTTCATTAGTGCCTGCCTCTGACAGTAGGACTCGTGGCCACTCAGTGTTGTATTACTTAAATAAAGCACTTAGCATTTTACTGGGCATAGGATGGACATTTAACAAATGATGAGTTTGTGCTTTGTGAAGTCAGATATGCCCTTCCACGCTAATCATGGAGAAATCCACAGCCTGTGCACAGGGCGCGTCCCTCTATCTTTGGTTCACACTTCAGTTTACTGGAGACATTCATTCATTCTCTCATGGAATATGTCTCACATGCCTACCTCGTGCCAGGAATCCAGGAGGTGGTGATGATCAGGCAGCCAGGATTTCTGTCTCCACAGAGCATACAGTTTAGTTGGCTCCACTCATACACCTAAAGCATTTTTGCTCCCTCAAAAAAGAAATTATCAATGATTCCAAGTACTTAGAGATCACCATAACCTGAAAAGCTTGCTGGGTTGTAAATAACGAGCTCACCTTATTATGTTTATCTGTCATTGAACTGGAAACAGTTACAAAGTAGGATGTGCCGCACTGCCTATTGAGTTTATTTTGTCTTTTATACAAAAATCAACCATGTAGAGGAAACCACATCATTTTAAAAAATACTCAAGCTCTATTTTAAGGGTGTAAAGTGATCATATGTTTCAGAGATGAGTATGTCCCTTCAAAAGGACCTGACTACCTCAGAGGCCAAGATGCAGATGTGGTGGGCCACCCTGATAAGGTCCCCCCCCATGACAGGCTGTAGGGAACCCTCTGAGCAAAGGGAGACTTTCTTGTTCCATTCCTGAAAAGTGGCAGAGGAAGAAACAGGTGCCTTCGGGATTCGGAGTTGATAAAATCCACCAAAGGCAATCCAGTTGCTACTTAATAGAAATTAGTCCGTTGGAGGCTTCTTAGAGAAAGAAAAGGACAGAGACAGAGATAGAGAGACAGACAGGCACAGAGACAGAAAAGATGAAGGAGGGAGGACAGAAGAAAGGATTCATTTCCTTTTTTTTTATTTTTGAATAATGTTCTCCAATAACACACATGTAGCCTCCTGCACAGAATGTCAGCTCAATAAATTATCACAAACTAAACACATTCAAATAACCAGCATGCAGATAAAGACACAGAATACGGCACACGGGAATCACCAGGCCCTACTGTGGTCACAATTGCGATTGACCTCTTCCACAAGTTAACCTCCAGCTTGATACCAGGCTCCCTGTGTAAGTGTGCCTGCTTTTCAACTCACATGAGTGAGATCACAGAGGATTCTTCTCCTCTGTGGCTGGCTCCTCTGTTCCACGGAGATTCAAGCATGTTGTGGCCTGTGTTTGTGGCTGTCACTCTCATGGCTGTGTAGTATTCCATTGGGTGAACATGCTGCACATTATTTTCCCTACTGTACTTTCAAAGGACATCTGCGTAGTTCGCAGCTTTTATCTGTGACACGTTGCTACTGTGCACGTTTTTGTACAAGCCTTTTTTGTGAATATATGCCCTTATTTTTAAAAGCGATGAGATAAAACACACTTTAATTTCAAGAATCCAAGTAACTTTATAGATGTTGAAATTATTACATAAAGAGTCATAGAAGAGAAAAACTTTTAAATATTCAAACACACATGGAGAATATATCTATTAAATAGTACTGAGGAAAATATCTAACTGAACTGAGGCTCTTCTTCAAATATCTCTTTGTAGTGATTCGTAATTACTGTAGTGTTAATAATTACTAATATTACAAACATATATGAACTATTCATTATTATAAATGCCAGTGCTTGGTGGTTTTGGTAAAGCATTTTGTTTTGTCCCTAGGATGAGGACATGTGTGAGATATGCAGTAGTCACTGATTCACACCTACAGGAAAGTTGGCTCGTCTTCCAAAGGGTGACAGCTTACCTCAGTTGCAGGCAAAGGATTCCTCAATAGGAGATGATCGAGCTTTAAAATACCCGTCTTTCAACTCCTCATGTGTAAAGCAACAACAAACATTGCAAACCAGGAAGTGATGGGCAAATGGGGAAATCAGGCGTTAATTAGAAGACCTTTATACTCAATCAAATGATTGAACTAGAACCCAAGAATCTGCAAGGGAACGAAGGCTCCTAGACAATCTCTATTCATTCTCAATCTGCAACCTGCAGCTATCTTCTTCGTGGCCCAGTTCTCCCCAACAAAACAATTGCCATCCTCTGCATCTTAATGTGCCGAGAAAGCAAAAACTAACCGAATGACTGACTGAATGAATGAATGTACAAGTGAATGAGTAAAAAAAGAGCCTAGCCCTTGTTCCCAGAATTGCTCCCTCCACCTGCTCCTAATAGGGAAGCCACCTTGTGAATTACAGCTACCTGGGCAAAACTCTGAGGAACTTGTGTGCTATCTCACTTCCCTTTCACCCACTGAAGGGTAATGAGATGTGAGGCTCCAGTGTGTTTGACAAGCTGGTTGCTCCAGCGGGCTCAGGGGCTGGGATGGGAGATTAATTAATACTAAAAGACACAGTTTGATGTGGCAATGAAATTTCGATTATAATAATCTCTAATTATCTTGTACCTCGAGCGCCCTGGCTCTCCCAGGTGTTTCTTCTTGGTTGGAAATTGCTATTTGTGCATGAAATAAAATAGGCCGCATTTATTTTTCTGTAGGGGTAGGGGCAGGGGAAGGACGTAAATAGGAGTGGAAAAAGAATACACACTGCCATGTTTGAGAACAGAGGAATGTCTGAGGTAGAGTGTCTCTTTGAGGAAAGTATAGTATTCAAGGAAAGTAAAGTTGACATTACTTCATAGCAAATGTAACTGAGACAAGATAAAGGAAAATGTAATAAAAAAAACCAGACCAAGCTAGAATTCTTATATCTTGACTATGGATGGCCAGGCAAAGACCTCCATGACTAGATTATACCATCTCTAAGACTATAGGAGAAGAAGGGTCAAAGACAAAAATTAAACCTCATCTGAGCAGGCAAGGTGACTTATGCCTATAATCCCAGCATTTTGGGAGGCTGAGGAGGGTGGATCGCTTGAGCCCAGAAGTTTGAGACCAGCTAGGCAACATACTGACACTCCATCTCTACAAAAAATAAAAAATAAAAATAAGCCAGGCATGGTGGTGCATGCCTGTGGTCCCATCTACCTTGGATGCTGAGGTGGGAGGATTACTTGAGCCCAGGAGGTCAAGGCTACAGTGAGCTATGATTGTACCACTGCATTCCAGCTTAGGGGGACAGAGTAAGACTGTCATAAAAAAAATGAAGCCTCATTTTCCAGGTACCATTAGGAGTCCTCTTCATAATCGAGATTCCACTCTAGAAAACAAATACAGGTTTCCATGTTTTAGTGCTTGGACAAAGGAAATAGAACTTCCATAGAGGAGAAGAAGGATTTCCCATTCCCATCTCTGACAGTGTATGCCCTAAGTCCCCTGCAGCTTAAATATCTATGGCAATTGTCATATTTGCAAAGACAATGTGGACTATTCCAGGCTGTGAAACCTGAATTCTTCAAGATTGCTTGGAAAATTGGGAGGACCTATTAAGCCAGTAAGGGAATTGAGAGTTCGCCTTCTGGTAGAACACAGAGGGCGGATATAAGGAGACAATTTCCCACACTCCACACACTCTGGCAAAGCATCAGAGTTATTCATAGACTTTCCACGGGTGACCCCTTCCTCCCAGTAATTAATAAACATCTCTAAATCTGTTTTTCTCATTTGCAAAATGTGGAAAAGTTATTAATAATTTATGAAGATTATCTTCATGTGATAATGGGTCTGGCCCAGTGTTTGACATGTAGTAAATGTTTAATAAACACAGTTATTACCAGGAACATTTTAAACATTCCCAAATCCTTTACCCAAGCACACAGACATTTTACAAGATTTTAGGTAGAATCATGAGTGTGTGTCTGTGTGCGTGTGTGGATGTGTGTGTGTGCGCCAGCATATTGGAGCATACTGCCCTTCAGCTTTCTTTCGGGCCTGTCTGGCAGCCAAGAGTCAGATACCAAATGGTACTCATGTCTCTCTCATCCCTCATTCCCAGTATTAACTATCCTGCTCTCTAAGAAAATGGCTGCCTGCGCCTGAGCCTTCTTACCTGTTGGTATTGGTGGTGCCTCCAGACCAAGGGACACCTGAGTTGAAGGCTGGAAGGAATCTTCCTCCCTGCAAGACACTAAAGGGTGGGCTGAAGTGCTGAAGTGCTGTTCATGTTTTTAAAAGGGGACCCTGAGGAACTGCTGCAGCTCTGAGGCAAAGGCAGATGTCCAGTGGGGCTTATGCGCCACGAGCCCAAGAGTCAGGGCTGTGGAGCAAAGGCGGAGAGTGTGGCAGGAGATGGGCATGGGTCCTGCACAGAGGCAGGTGCTTTGCTCGTGTGGGAGCGTCTGTGCACGGTGTGGTGAGGGTGGCGACCAAGTTGAAGGAATCGACAATAAGCAGCATCTGTCCAGTCCGTTGTCTGCTCTGTGTTCGTGCATGGATTAGGACTAGGGGGATTTGGGACAATGCCCTTGTGCAGCTTGTGGCTGAGGATTTGAGGAATTTTTCTATCATCCCTTGAAATGAAGATGACAGAGGTCTTCTCAGGGACTTGATAATAGATTCCATTAAGAGTAACTCCATGTGGCTGCAAATACATTGAAGACTTTTTTAATTCTGTAGAACAAGTACAGAATGCCTACGTCATTTCGAACCAGGCTTCCTTAGTCTGCTTATGTCTAGTCGTGATAGAATGGAGTCAGGCTTTGACCTGAGCCCAAAGAAGCTGTCTCGCACCCCACCCACCACTACTCCCAGCTGGCATGGCTGCCCAGGCCCTGGAAGGGTCTTATACTTAGAAAAGTTTTATATCCTTACATGAAGGACAGAACAGGCAGCTATATGGTGAGGAAATGTACAGGCATGGATATCCATATATTGAGTAATTGGCTGGCCGGGGGAGAATGGAACACTCTGTTGCCCCTTACTCACACTTATCTGCTTAAAATTGTTTATACTGATGGAAGCCCCAAGAAGAAGGCAGCTTGCTTACAAGAATCACCCTGGAGGATGCACAGCTACATGCACACAATTTCGAAAGGAGAGTATTTACATTCAGTTGCTGCAGCTGAGCAGAGGACAGAAACTCATTTGCTTTCCATTACACTCACACACGGTGTGTAAGAATAAAGGACTCAAACTGGTATTTTGCTAAAGGAGTGTATCTGTTAGGACTAGGTTTCTCTGCAAGTAATGGAAACCTGGAAAGTAATGACTTCAATGATATACACATCCATTTTTTCACATGCAAAATTCTAAAGAGGGAGTCAGGGCTGGTGTGCTGCTGCTGTAATCTTCCAGGACCTGGCTCCTTTGCACCATCATGGTATGATGCTTGACCTCATGGTCCCACCCAGAGCCACAGCCATAACAGAATTCTCCTTCCAAGCAGTATGAAGGGAGAAGGAAAGGTCAAAGAGCTTAAACCAACTGTTTTAGGAAAATTACTGGACATTCTCACACAACCCCCCTGCTGGCTGGAGCATCATCACAGGGCTCCATCTACTGGCAAAGGGGGTGGGCCACAGTCTCTACTAAAAATCAATGGTTCTGTGAAGGCGAGAATGGATATTGGGATAGAAAGTTAGCAATCTCTCCCTTGGATCAGGACAAATCTATTACATTTGATATCTAAAAATCTGATATTCCCAGCAGTAGATGCTTCTCAAATATTTTTTTTTCTCTCTCTGCCAAGCCCCAACTTAATCTCTTGTGACTAATCCTAGCTTCAAAGATTTGAAGAAGCCCTTTTAGATGGAATCTAGAGAAAACCTTGGAAATGTTCAAGTTTGCTTGACTCTTCTGTGCTCTCAGTGTTTCCCTTTTTTGCATTCTACTTGAATTAAAGAAGAATCTTTGCATGATAAGAGTTTACCGGTACTGGTGACAGTTCCCACAAATTATTTCCTGATTCCTCAGCATTCATCCGCTATGCATAGTCCATACAGCCCAATAATGGAAATGTGATCTACAGTCAGAGGACAAGTCAAAAGTTGAAGACTCTTTATAGATGATCAAATCAAGATCCACTAGGCTCTTTTAGAAACTTGGATTTCCTCTTTGCTACAGCCCTCCCAGGTCAGATCATGATTATCACCACCTGCTCTGGGATCTCTTGGAGGTTAATTAGTTATCTGTATTGCAGCTCAAGTCTTTTATTGAATAGTTTTCTCTCCTTATCTTTGGCACACTACATGAAATTTTAACTAGGGTTTTTAGGGATTTAGAATTTTTTCCCCTATGAAAACTTAATTTTTAATAGTATCTTTGTGATATTATTCTTGGATTAAAAAAAAAAGCACTGAAACTGTGCTTTCAAAAAGCAAAGCTTTTCTCAATTATTATTGTCTCATATGTCCCACAATGGCCAGCCCGCTTTTCAGTACCATCCAGTGAACTCTGCCCTGTTGATCAGAATGAAATCAAATAATTGAGGAAGTACTGCATGGCAGTTAGGCACTCAGGCATGGATTCAGAAATATATAGAATTCAATAGGGCTCTGGCACCCACTAACAATTTGGTTACTTTCCTTGGCTTTCAGATTTGCACCTATTAAATGATAATAATACCGATTGTGAGGTGTTGTGAAGAGTTTATGGGACAATGTATGAAAAGTGCTTAGCTTACTAAGTGTTCAGTAAGTGCAGTGTGTGTGTGCGCGTGTATGTGTGTGTGTGTGCGTATGTCAGGCAGAGAAAACCATGCAAATAACAGAAAGCACCTGAATGAAAACAATTTTCAATCAACCTAACTCGTCAATTGCAGATTCTGTTTCCTGGCCCTAATATTGCTAGAAATTATCAAAGCCAAGGTAGATTTTTAAATCATAATGTATACTGCTCTCTAAAAGTCCTGTCTTATGTTAATAAAAAAGATGAAAGCCACTAAGAGATTGAAATATTTTTAAAACTGTGTTTTTAATACAGACAGTAGCAATTGACTCACAACAAAAAAAGATGTGGAAATAAGCGCTGTAATACTTCCTCCCACGTTCCCATTAATTATGTCATTATTTTTCCATTGTCATTCATTTTAATTTCTACAAGTTCCATAATCGTTTGATCCTAATTTTAAATGTTAATGCATTAAAATTTTACAACCCAAGGATTCTGATGCCTCCTTTTCCTCCACTGCGATTGCCCATGCATTCTTGTATGTTTCAGAATGTCTGCCCTGTGTCTTTCAGGCAACTTGGCTGCCATAATGTTTTGAGATGACATTTTATTTCCTTCGAATTCTGGTAAACACTGCTGTAATATCATCTAGCGTTGAGTGTTACCTTGGAGAAGTCTGAGATTATCTTTTATTTATATTATTTTATTTATTTCTGGGGACTTCTCTTTATTTTTTCCCTAAATGCTAGATAATTCTTACTGTATCATTAATGCTAGATTACGCAGGAAGCATATGTTTCAGCACCCATCATTCTGAAACAATTTTTCAAGGAACATGAAGTACTTTTTGGATCTGCAGTTGCGGTTATTTCTTAATTTCAAGGCTATTCTTCTGTATTATGTACTTGAATACTTTTTCACTGTATCTGTTTGGTGTGGAAGCTCTTTGTGTCAAGGACAGCACTTTTTTAAAGTTGGATTTGCTCCATATTAATTATCTTCTCCCTAATTGCTTGGGTCATGTTGCGTTGTTTTTCTCAGCACTGACAATATCTCAGATCTCCCATTTATGCTGCTGTTTGAATTGTCCCTTGTACCGCCTCTTTTATTACTGGCTTTCGATTTATTAGTCCTAAAATGGCCCTCACTTTGGTATTGGATCCATAGTCTCACTTATTCATCTCAGTCTGAAGGGTTATAACTTTTAAGTCTGATTTTGTATTTGCATTCTTTTTTTTGTTGTTGTTACATAATTGTACAATACAAAGCTCTCATGGAAAACGGTCTTAGACCATTTTCACGTCAGATTTTCTTCCAAACAGGGCTCTTCCTTTGGCATTTGAGAGCAGAGTTTCTTTTTGTTTCTAATTTGTTCTTTTCCTCACTTTTCTGTAATATGTTCGTAAAGCTGCCATAGACTACTTTTTTCTTGGTCATGCTTGGGCAGCTTTGTTCAGACCACTATGTGTTCAGATTATCTCTTCCTGCTGCATCCAAAAGCTACTCAGAAATGCAGGTGTTTGCCATTCTAATCCAGTTTGCCAAAGCCTGAGACCCAAAATCAGGGAGAGATCAGTGTTGTACTGGACCGAGCATTGAAAGTCAACACCAAGACAAAAGTGTGCCAAATTGCAGGGTCTTTATTGCGAGCGGCCACGGAGGACTCATGTCTCTCCCACCCGTGGCCCCGAAAGGAGGGTGTCAAGACCTTTTATACCCGTAAACCACCGCTGGGATGAGGGAGAGGGGCGGGGGTGGGGGTGAGGGGCTTCAGACGTTCTGAGGGCTAGTGGATTCTGTAAATCACCTCCTGGGCGGAGATGAGAGTGAGGGGCTCCGGGCATTCCAGTGGATTCCTGAGCAAGGGTGAGGGGCTCCAGATATTCCGAGGGCCAGGGACTTTTGACATTCTGATTGTTACTGAAGTGGTTCACAAAAGTCAAGATAAGCATTTGTTTACACATTGTCTGGGTAGACTGGAAATCACAGACCTTAGTTACTTATTACAAGTCGCAGGGGCCAAGATGGCGTGGGTTTGGACTGCTTGCCTGTCACATTAGGGTTATAGAGAGCCGTTTCAACAGAAAGCCGAGGTATGGTTGAGGTATGCAGTTTTATGGGGCTTTTACCATGTCACATCAGCTGAGCCTGTTTGAAGCATGTCTTAATGATTGGGTTCTGATTTATCATTTTCTTTTTGTTAAATGCTGACTCCCAAAAATCTAGCTTAGACTGGAGGGTATTTCCCCATTTCATTTGAGAACACTGAGGACCACATCAGTCAGCAGAAAAGCAAAACTATTTAGATGATTTTTCCTTTCTTTTTCACTTATTTTACCAATCCCTCCTGTCCCACTGACTCAAAATGGAACTTAATGTCTTGTGTATTGAATTGAAAATGAGACTCTACAAAATTATTTATGGCTTCATTCAATCTCCAATCTCCGAAACAGAGTTTTCCATAAAGTTCTGAAGATTGTTCTGTCTTCCAGTCTTCAAAGGAGTTTGAGTTTGCTGCCTATCCTTCTCAGTGTTGGAACCAGGATTCTCTCTCTCTCTTTTCTTTCTCTTTCTCTCTCTCTCTCACACACACACACACACACACACACACACACACACACACACACACAGAGCCATACTATTTAGCAGGCAAACAGCTGGACATAAAACTTGTTTTTGTCTTTTAATGAATCAGAACTTCTACCACAGAGAGAGATTTCTGAATCAAATTGTATAGGGAGGGGTTCTGTTTCTCATGGAGTATTACGCTCAGCCAATGCATATTAGGGTAGAGAGAGAAAATGAGACAGCCCAAGATCATGAATATCCAAAGCAGCCCAACTCTATCTCTTCAAGGCTATGTTGAACCGAAACCCCCTTGTGAGCTGTTTTGAGTTGCAGATCTGTTTGCAAATGAGCTTGGAGCATACTGGGTAAACAGGGGGTGGTTGGTAAATTCTATTTCACTTCACCAGTGAGCTGAAAAAGCATTGGATAATATGTTATGAGTTGTAGATCTGTTTGATTGCATTGTTGCAAAGTGGGAATTGTTTTGCAACATAGATTCTTAATCACGGAGGCATCTATGATTGAATGCGTCGAAAATTAGCTGAAATTGAAAGTTAACTATACTGCAGACGGCTTATTCTGGTGTATAATTGAAAATAAATTCTAATAACTCTTCTTGAAAGAGTTACCCAGAGGAAATTTCAAGCCCCCTGAAAAAAAAAGTGCTTTCTCAAAGAGATTCTTTTTCTGTGTAATATAGTAATGAAAATAAAGCTCTCTTCTAAGCCTAAACTAGCTTTTCTGTGATGTGAATGCACTGACCAAAATATGTCGATATTGAACACTTGCAGACTTATGTTGTAACGTGCTTCCCAAGCCTTTATGCTGGAAAGGTCTTATCATTTCTCTTTGAAGTCACTTTAGGACCATTTTTATACAAGGACAAACCAGTAGAAAAAAAGAAAGAGTGAGGTTTTTTTAATCAAACAGCCTTTACATCGAATCCTTGCTCCAGTCTTTGTGAACTTTGTGACTTTAGCAATATTTTTTGTTGTTGTTTGTTTTTTAGTGTCTAAGCTTCAGTTTCTATCTTTGTAAAATGAGTTTAATAACAGACTCTAATTTTCTCTGTTTTGTATACTTGTAAATATTACAAATAATATATTCACATGAATAGTACTTTGTACATAATTGGTATTCAACACATTATAGGAGTTAGATTTGGATATGTGTATATATACAGAAGCTGCATATTCATTTCAGTGTCATTCATATAGGGATATTCTTACTTAGATTTGTCATGCAACAAATAAGGACCTTTTGGTCAACAATGGACTGCCTATCCCATGGTGATTTCATAGGATGATAAAAGAGCTGAGAACTTCCTATCGCCTGCTGTAGCCATCATAACCGCATTACTTACGTGTTTGTCCTGACGCTGGTATAAACATTTCTCCCTAGAGACTGACTTCTACCTCCAGGTGAAAATGAAACTTTTTAAAAGAGTAACACCTCCTCAACAAGAGCCTCAGGCAGGTCCTTTAGGAGATATTCCAGAAGAAGGCATTGCTATCACAGGAGATGACATCTCCTGCCCCTGAAGACCTTCTAGTGGGATGAGATGTGGAGGAGGCAGACAGTAATATTGATGATCCTGACCCTATACAGGCCTCAGCTAATGTGCGTGCTTGTGTCTTCGTTTTTAACAAAACGGTTTTAAAAGTAAAACATAAAGAAAAATGTTTTTGTACAACTGTACAACGTGTGTACTAAGTGTTAATATTACTATAAAAGAGTTTAAAAGTTTTAAAAATAAAAAATCTTGTGAAGTAAAAAACCTATAGGCTGGGCGCGGTCGCTCACACCTGTAATCCCAGCACTTTGGGAGGCTGAGGCGGGCGGATCATGAGGTCAGGAGTTCGAGACCAGCCTGGCCAAGATGTTGAAACCCCGTCTCTACTAAAAATATAAAAATTAGCTGGGTGCGGTGGCACGCGCCTGTAATCCCAGCTACTCAGGAGGCTGAGGCAGGAGAATCGCTTGAACTTGGGAGGCGGAGGTTGCAGTGAGCCGAAATGGCACCATTGCACTCCAGCCTGGGTGACAGAGTGAGACTCCATCTCAAAAAAAAAAAACCCTGTAATAACAAGTTTGAGCTTAATTTATTATTGAATAAGGACTTTTAAATTAATTTAGTGTATACTAAGTGTACAGTGTTTCTAAAGTCTACAGTAGTGAACAGTAATATCCTAGGCCTTCATATTCCCTCACCGCTTCTCACTGACTCACCCACTGACTCACCCAAAGGAACCTCCAGTCCTGCAGGCTCCATTCATAGTAAGTGTCCTACACAGGGGCACTATTTTTTCTTTTACACCATATTTTTACTGTACCTTTCATCTATTTTGTTACATTTAGTTATACGTGGATATGTGCATTGCATTACAAATGTCTTAGTATTCAGTACAGTCACATGCTGCACAGTTTTGTGGTTTAGGACCAATAGGCTACACGGCTCTACCATCAAGGCTTGTGTAAGTGCTCTGTGATGGTCACACAATGGAGAGATTGCCTAAGGATGCATTTCTTAGAATGTATTCTGTGGTTAAGTGGCAAGTGGCTGCACTTAAGCCCCTAATCCTGCTCCAGTTCTGCACACCTACGGGTAGCAATTGAGTAGGAGAATCAGGAGCCACAGAGCCCCACCATGGAGGACTGAATGCTCCAGTCCTGGATGCAGAAAAACTCAAGTTCCGACTCTGGTTCAAGGTTAACCTCTCTAAGGCTACATTTTTTTCCATTTGTACAACTGAAGTAACAGCTTTATATATAGCTGGCCCTTGGTATCCACAGCAGATTGGTTCCAGGACCCCCACAAATACCAAAATTCAAGGCTACTCAGGTCCAGCAGTCCTCCCTATGAAACCCTCCAAAACAAAATTAACTCTCCCTAGCCACAGGCTTGGCATCCTAAAAATACCTTGCTTTCCATCCATGCTTGGTTGAATCCTGGATTCTGAACCTGTGGACACGGAGGGCCAACTGAATTCCAGTGCACGCCATTATTATGTAAAACATTGCAGACTGCCTGGCATCTACGAAGTTCTTTTTAAATGTGTGCTGCACTGTTTGTGCACTGCTCCAGAGCACAGTGGAAGAAGAATAGGCTTCGGAATGAAACAGACCTGGACTCCCCCGACTCTTCCCCCAGCGGGCTATGAAACCGTGAGCAACTTACTGTATGTCTGTGGGGCCACCTTCCGACATAAAATGAAGATTATAACACCTTGCAGTGGAAGGAAGAGCCTTGAGATGGCGAACGCCGCAGGCACTAACCACGTTAGCCTCTGTTTAACCCCTCTCTGCTTGTGGTCAGCCTAGTTTTGAGCAGCAGTGGACTTTAATGTTACTTTTTTCGTGATAGCATTTGCGCAGAACTGGCTAGAGAGATTGTCATCTTTGAGATGAGAAAGAACCCAGATCACTCTTAAAGCTGGCTCTTTCTGTGTCTAGAGGAAGTCCCGTGTTTCCCTCTTACCTTCTAAACGAAACATCTGCTTCTTAGTCCAAGTCAGCAGATGCCAATGTGGGTGCACAAGCTGTCTACTCCATTTCCTGGTCAGCTCCAACCATGCTGTGCTCACTTCCTTTACAAAAATAAGTCCAGTGAGGCCTGCGATGCATAGCCAAGACATCCGTCTTCGGCTGGCTACGGTGAACGTGGCCCCTGAGCTTGTCTTCTCCTTGGAAGACCGGAGTCAGTCTCCATAGAGGAAGCAAAAAGCACTAAATCACAAGAAAAGAGACACTCCAGGTGCCAGGGAAATACTCTTTGAGGAGGGTTTGTGCACACTGAGAGTGATTTGAGGGTGCTCTGCATACAACTACATCATATCTCCTTCTCTGGTTCTCAAACTGGGTTCAAGGCCCACCCACCTGTATTCATAGGTCTTTTCCAGATGGCCCACTGGCTAGGTCTTACTGCCTAGGTGTGCTGTGTGTTTAACAGGCCAGGTGCTCTCTACTTATAATAATCCTGTCTCTCCTGCTTGTGAGTGAAGCCTGGCCTATCCTCAAGGCTAATAAGTGGCAACTATATGTCTGACCTCCTCATACCATTACTGAGGGTAGTAATTATCTTCTCATCTCTGCTCCCCCTCCCTCACCAACTACCTTCTTTCCAGTTCCTGTGTCCAAGCCAAAAGAACAAAACCACACCATCCTTAAGTAGATATTTTGCATGAAATTTTGTCTACTGAAAGCCCAGCTGACCTGGTGGTAACAAGAGAAGGTATCTCTCAGAGGTGACCCAAGGATTAGAAATTAATTAAAGTTCTTGGGATAAATGCACTCTCAACAATGGTAGAATTTTCTATTTGCCTCACAGGGTCTGATTATAGTCTCTTCCTATAAATCAGTTTCGCTGTGGACTGATGACTAACAAAGCAAGATATCCTCAATAGCCCCATGTCCTCAGTAGCTGTGTTTAATCAGGTGACACGGCTATGCCACGCATAACACAAGCTGTAATGGTGTGACCACAGTTATTTCAGGAGACTCCTTTAGTTTGACAAATCCCAGTTCTTATGCAGCATAACCTTTCCTGGGAGGAAGAGTGTAGATATATCAGTTCATGGTAGTTACCAATCACAGGAAAAATGTACTTTGTTGATAAGGTTAGGAAGATTATTTTCATATAAGAGAGACAGCGCAGTTCACAGACAGTTTTTTTTTCAATATAAGTTTAAAAAACTTTGAAAAACTTAATTTGAAAGCATGCTAAGAAAGAGGCCAGGCGCGGTGGCTCATGTTTGTAATACCAGCACTTTGAGAGGCCAATACGGGAGGATCATCTGAGATCAGGAGTTTAAGACCAGCCTGGCCAACATGCTGAAACCCCAACTCCACAAAAATACAAAAGTTAGCTGGGAATGATGGTGGGTGCCTGTAATCCCAGCTCCTTGGGAGGCTGAGGCAGCAGAATCACCTGAACCCAGGAAGCCGAGATTGTGCTGAGCCAAGAGCACACCATTGCACTCCAGCCTAGGCGACAGAGCGAGACTCCGTCTCAAAAAAAGGAAAAAAAAGGAAAGAAATATGCTTAATAAGTAAATCAGATAAAGAAGACTTTTTTCTGGAATTGCTCTGCTAAAATGAGATGGGCTGGCTTCGAGTCATACCTGTTATGGCATCCCTTTTCTACCTACTACTAAGGATAACGATAGCATTCTGAAAACATAGATTTTAGTCCCAGACTTTGCCAATAAATAGCCAGGGGATCTCGAACAATCTGTTTGGTCTCAGGTATTTTTCTTTTAATTTTTAAAATAGAAACAGTATAATTTTCCCTGTACACCATATGAAAAAAAAATGTTTAAATTTAGGATAACAACAAAAATAATAGCTTAGATTCATTAAGTGCTTACAGGTATTCCTCTAAAAGACTTTGTATAAATAAACTAATTCAGTCTTCACAGCACCTTCAACGGTCAGCTACTACTATTATACTCATTTGATATATGAGAATACTGAGACACAGAGAGCTCAAGAAACTTGCCTGAGGTCACACAGCTGTTGAATGTCAAAGCTGAGATTTCAAACCAGGCCATGTGAGTTCACACTGGTACAACTATCTCATATTGCCTTTCTAACAAATAAGACAGGCACACTGTGGTGGTCACAGCAGTGTGTATTCTGTATTCTAGAATTTTAAGATGTCTTTTAGCATAGAGATCATTGTGGTCATACCATTTGGAATGGAATGGAATACTACAATTTCGGTTTTTTTGGGTTTTTTTGTTTTTTGGTTTGGGGATTTACTAAGTTGCTGACTGTGCCTTCTTCTCTTTGCTGATAGCATTTATTTTCCAGAGAAAATGGCAATTTATCAGATAAGTTGATAGTTGAAATGGAAATGCCACTTTTAATAAGAAATCTTAGAAGACTAAAGAAATGACATGTGCTTTCTTTGAGATCACACCATAGGCATCCTACATCATAGGTCAGATATAGTTCTGCATAGTTGGGAACTGCAAGACCTAACTATTTTCTGTTTAACTAAGGGGTAAAAGAATCTCTTTCTGAAGCACAACTGTTGCCTCTGGCTCACCATGCAAAGACCTCTCTGACCCTGTCTTGGGAGAGGCTGGTAACCTTTCAAAAAGTGAGTGACCCAATTTCCCTTCTGTTCTGTTGAGCTAGGGAGACATGGGAGTGTCCATCCTGGAAGAGGATAGTGGCAGAGAGGCTCCAATTCTAGAATATCTTTTTGTTTTCCTTCTTCTGTGATCTATTGCTGATTCCGTAACCTCCTTGCAGCTGGGAAGAACATAATCTTCAAAAGGTTTCCTTAAGCCTGAGCAAAGGATGAGACCAAACTGAAGAAAACAGTACTTCCTGACGCTCGAAGGATAAACATGTGCAACTTGTTTTTGTGACAATAAAACAAAGACTCAAAGCGAAAATGGGCCCAATAAAGGTTTAGATGCATATATCCTAAAACAGATGATTCACAAAGGCAGATGCAGCCTTTGTTCATTCTTATCCGTGGAAGCTAAACCCAGGGAGGACTCATTCCTCCCAGCAGAGGCTTCCTGCAGGCTCTCATCAACCGTATTTTGGTGTTGCCTGAACCATGAGATTGACCTAATTTGCCATCTTTTGTCTTGCTAATGAGGCTGGCTCTACCCTATTGCTTAGAGAAAGATCCTGTGTTACTTTAGTAGTGAAATGTGAGACTGTGAGTCCAGAGGCCACACTTGCATGATGTCTCACTCCACAGGTGATTTTAATTAAGTGCTGTGCCTACTAAGCCAGTCACCTCGCCCTTCTTAATATGGAAATTACCCATGAAGGGTTTTAAAAACCTGTAGATATCCTTGTCCCACCCACTCTAAAACTACTAAAGCAGAATCTCAAGGAGGGACATAAACACTAGAATTGTTTAAAGTCTTCCTAGGTAATTTGGGTTAAGAATGATGGTATCAAGGATGCCATCCAAGATGGCCGATTAGGAGCAGCTCCCAGTGAAAACACGGAGGCCGCTGCAGGTGATCCCCAGGCAAGCAGGGCCTGGAGTGGACCTCAGCAGTCCTGCAACAGAGGGGCCTGACTGGTAGAAGGAAAACTAAGAAACAGAAAGAAATAACTTCATCATCAACGAACTGGACATCCACTCAGAGACCCAATCTGAAAGTCAACAACTACAAAGACGACAGGTGGAAAAATCCCCAAAGATGGGAAGAAACCAGCTCAAAAAGGATGAAAACACCCGAAAGCAGAACACCTCTCCTCCTACAAGGGATCACAACTCCTCACCAGTAAGGGAACAAGGCTGGATGGAGAATGAGTGTGATGAAATGACAGAATCAGGCTTCAGAAGGTGGGTAATAAGAAACTTCTGTGAGCTAAAAGAACATGTTCTAACCCAATGCAAAGAAACTAAGAACCTTGAAAAAAGATTTGATGAAATGCTAACGAGAATAAACAACTTAGAGAGGAATATAAGTGAATTGATGGAGCTGAAAAACACAACATGAGAACTTCACGAAGCATACACAAGTTTCAACAACCGAATTGACCAAGCAGAAGAAAGGATATCAGAGGTCAAAGATCAACTCAATGAAATAAAACAAGAAGGCAAGATTAGAGAAAAAAGGGTAAAAAGGAATGAACAAAGTCTCCAAGAAATATGGGACTATGTGAAAAGACCTAATCTACGTTTGATAGGTGTACCTGAATGTGACAGAGAGAATGAATCCAAGCTGGAAAATACTCTTCAGGATATTATCCAGGAAAACTTCCCCCAACCTAGCAAGGCAGGCTAATATTCAAGTCCAGGAAATACAGAGAACACCACAAAGATATTCCTCAAGAAAAACAACCCCAAGGCACATAATTGTCAGATTCACCAGGGTTGAAATGAAGGAGAAAATGCTAAGGGCAGCCAGAGAGAAAGGTTGGGTTACCCACAAAGGGAAGCCCATCAGACTCACAGCAGATCTCTCAGCAGAAACCCTACAAGCCAGAAGAGAGTGGGGGCCAATATTCAACATCCTTAAAGAAAAGAACTTTCAAC
This sequence comes from Ateles fusciceps, assembly GCA_036589455.1. Lineage (NCBI taxonomy): Eukaryota > Metazoa > Chordata > Mammalia > Primates > Atelidae > Ateles > Ateles fusciceps. The sequence goes on along the minus strand of JAZHEH010003296.1, from coordinate 3,340,790 downwards.
CCAGAATTTCATATCCAGACAAACCAAGCTTCATAAGTGAAGGAAAAATAAAATCCTTTGTGAACAAGCAAGAACTCAGAGATTTCATCACCACCAGGCCTGCTTTACAAGAGCTCCTGAAAGAGGCAATAAACATAGAAAGGAACAATCAGTACCAGCCACTCCAAAAACACACCAAATGGTAAAGAGCATCAACACAATGAAGAAACTGCATCAACTAACGGGCAAAACAGCCACCTAGCATCAAAATGGCAGGATCAAATTCACACATAACAATATTAACCCTAAATGTAAAAGGGCTAAATGCCCCAGTCAAAAGACACAGACTGGCAAATTGGATAAAAAGCCAAAACCCATTGATGTGCTGTATCCAGGAAACCCATCTCACATGCAAGGATACACAAAGGCTCAAAATAAAGGGATGGAGAAAGATTTACCAAGCAAATGGAGAGCAAAAAAAAAAAAAGCAGGAGTTGCAATTCTCATCTGTGATAAAATAGACTTTAAACCAACAAAGATCAAAAGAGACAAAGAAGGACATTACATAATGGTAAAAGGATCAATGCAACAAGAAGAGCTAACTACCCTAAATATATACACACCCAATACAGGAGCACCCAGATACATAAAGCAAGTTCTTAATGACTTACGAAGAGACTTAGACTCCCACACAATAATAGTGGGAGACTTTAACATCCCATTGTCAATATTAGACAGATCAACGAGACAGAAAATTAACAAGGATATCCAGGACTTGAACTCAGACCTGGACCAAGCAAATCTAATAGACATCTATAGAACTCTCCACCCCAAATCCACAGAATATACATTCTTCTCAGCACCACATCACACCTACTCTAAAATTGACCACATAATTGGAAGTAAATCACTCCTCAGCAAATGCAAAAGAACGGAAATCATAACAAACAGTGTCTCAGACCACAGTGCAATCAAGTTAGAACTCAGAATTCAGAAACTAACTCAGAACTGCACAGCTTCATGGAAACTGAACAACTGGCTCTTGAATGTTGATTGGATAACAATGAAATGAAGGCAGAAATAAAGATATTCTTCGAAACCAACGAGAATGAAGACACAACATACCAGAATCTCTGGGACACATTTAAAGCAGTCTCTAGAGGAAAATATATAGCAATAAATGCCCACATGAGAAGCAAGGAAAGATCTAAAATCGATACCCTATCATCAAAATTGAAAGAGCTAGAGGAACAAGACCAGAAAACTCAAAACCTAGCAGAAGACAAGAAATAACTAAGATCAGAGCAGAACTGAAGGAGACAGAGACACAAAAAAACCTATAAAAATCAATAAATCCAGGAGCTGGTTTTTCGAAAAGATCAACAAAATAGACAGACCACTAACCAGATTAATAAAAAAGAAAAGAGAGAATAATCAAATAGATGCAATAAAAAACAATAAAGGGAATATCACCACAGATTCCACAGAAATACAAACCATCATCAGAGATTATTACAAACATCTCTGTGCACATAAACTAGTAAACCTGGAAGAAATTGATAAATTCCTGGACACTTGTATCCTCCCGAGCCTAAACCAGGAAGAATCTGAAACCCTGAATAGACCAATAACAAGGTCTGAAGTTGAGGCAGCAATTAAGAGCCTACCACCCAAAAAAGCCCAGGTCCAGACAGATTCACAGCCGAATTCTACCAGACATACAAAGAGGAGTTGGTACCATTCCTTCTGAAACTATTCCAAACAATCCAAAAGAGGGAGTCCTTCCTAAATCATTTTATGACACCAACATCATCCTGATACCAAAATCTGGCAGAGACTCAGCAAGAAAAGAAAACTTCAGGCCAATATCCATGATGAACATAGATGCAAAAATCTTCAATAAAACACTGGCAAACCGATTGCAACAGCACATCAAAAAGCTTATCCACCATGATCAAGAGGCTTCATCCCGGGGATGCAAGGCTGGTTCAACATACACAAGTCTATAAACGTAATCTACCACATAAACAAAACCAAACACAAAAACCACATGATTATCTCAGTTGATGCAGAGAAGGCCTTTGACAAAATTCAACAACACTTTATGCTAAAAAACCTCAATAAACTAGGCATTGACGGAACGTATCTCAAAATAATAAAAGCTATTTATGACAAACTGATAGCCAATATCATACTGAATGGGCAAAAATTGGAAGCATTCCCCTTAAAATCTGGCACTCGACAAGGATGCCCTCTATCACCACTCCTATTCAATATAGTATTGGAAGTTCTAGCCAGAGCAATCAGACAAGAAAAAGAAATAAAGGGTATTCAAATAGGAAAGGAGGAAGTCAGATTGTCTCTTATTTGCAGACGACATGATTGAATATCTAGAAGACCCCATCGTCTCAGCCCAAAATCTCCTGAAACTAATAAGCAGCTTCAGCAAAGTCTCAGGATACAAAATCAATGTGCAAAAATCACAAGCATTCCTATACACCAATAACAGACTTAAAGAGAGCCACATCAAGAACAAACTGCCATTCACGATTACTACAAAGAGAATAAAATACCTGGGAATACAACTAACAAAGGATGTAAAAGACCTCTTAAAGGAGAACTACAAACCACTGCTCAAGGAAATAACAGAGGACACAAACAGATGGAGAAACATTCCATGTTCATGGTTAGGAAGAATCAATATCGTGAAAATGGCCATACTACCCAAAGTAATTTACAGATTCAGTGCTATCCCCATCAAGCTACCAATGACCTTCTTCACAGAACTGGAAAAAACCACCTTAAACTTCATATGGAACCAAAAGAGAGCCCACATAGCCAAGGCAATCCTAAGCAAAAAGAACAAAGCAGGAGGCATCACACTACTGGACTTAAAACTATACTACAAGACTACAGTAATCAAAACATCATGGTACTGGTACCAAAACAGAGATATAGACCAATGGAACAGAACAGAGGCCTCGGAGGCAACACCACACATCTACAACCATCCGATCTTTGACAAAGCTGACAAAAACAAGCAATGGGGAAAGGAGTCCCTGTTTAATAAATGGTGTTGGGAAAACTGGCTAGCCATGTGCAGAAAGCAGAAACTGTACCCCTTCCTGATAACTTGCACTAAAATTAACTCCAGATGGATTAAAGACTTAAACATAAGATCTAACACCATAAAAACCCTAGAAGAAAACCTAGGCAAAACCATTCAGGACATAGGTGTAGGCAAGGACTTCATGACCAAAACACCAAAAGCATTGGCAACAAAAGCCAAAATAGACAAATGGGACTGATATCCAGAATCTACAAAGAACTAAAACAGATTTACAAGAAAAAAACAAACAAGCCCATTCAAAAGTGGCAAAGGACATGAACAGACACTTTACAAAAGAAGACATACATGAGGCCAACAAACATATGAAAAAATGCTCATCATCACTGGTCATTAGAGAAATGCAAATCAAAACTACATTGAGATACGACCTCATGCCAGTTAGAATGGCGATCATTAAAAAATCAGGAGACAACAGGTGCTGGAGAGGATGTGGAGAAATAGGAACACTTTTACACTGTTGGTGGGAGTGTAAATTAGTTCAACCATTGTGGAAGACAGCGTGGATTCCTCAAGGACCTAGAAATAGAAATTCCATTTGACCCAGCAATCCCATTACTGAGTATATATCCAAAGGACTATAAATTGTTCTACTATAAGGACACAAGCACACGAATGTTCATTGCAGCACTGTTTACAATAGCAAAGACCTGGAACCAACCCAAAAGTCCATCGATGATAGACTGGACAGGGAAAATGTGGCACATATACTCCATGGAATACTATGCAGCCATAAAAACGATGAGTTTGTGTCCTTTGTAGGGACATGGATGAACCTGGAAACCATCATTCTCAGAAAACTGACACAAGAACAGAAAATCAAACACCGCATGTTCTCACTCATAGGTGGATGTTGAACAATGAGAACACATGGACACAGGGAGGGGAGCATCACACACTGGGGTCTGTCAGGGGGAAATAGGGAGAGGACAGTGGGGGGGTGGGGGAGTTGGGGGAGAGATAGCATGGGGGAGAAATGCCAGATATAGGTGATAGGGAGGAAGGCAGCAAATCACACTGCCATGTGTGTACCTATGCAACAATCTTGCATGTTCTTCACATGTACCCCAAAACCTAAAATGCAATTAAAAAAAAAAGAATGATGGTATCTGACACATGGTGTCTCCTCATCAATAACTAAAGGCAACTGATCTCTGCTTTTTCTTTACTCATCAGGCTATAGAATTAAGCAAGTTACTCGCATTTTTCCAGACATGAATATCAGCACTCCATATTTGATATCAGTACTAATACAAAGAGAATCACAGGATGACCTTGCTCAAGAGACCTGAAATTGATCTACACAAGCAGCTGCATATTCTTAGGAGCAGTCTCTCTGTGCTCATTTGCCACTTGAGGGCAACTGATAGCTGTCTACACTGACACTGCTTCCTAATTCTTCTGGTCAGATTTGCATTCCTACCCAGGTCAATATGATAATGATAAGGATTATGATGTTTTCCTAATTTACTAGACTGAGGAGTTCTGTGAAATAACAGCATGACTTTGAATGGGAAGTCTGAGTTTTATTTGACGTTCTACTGCTGTGATCCTAGAAAATCACTAATGTTGCTCAGCCTTGGTTTTCATTGTTTTGTCTTTTTTTTTATTTATCAAAAGAGGAGAGTTAGACTACATTGGTGGTTTTCAAAAGCTGTTTCACATTGGAACACTTTAAAATAAACCAGACGGAAGGGCAGCTTCTCTGGTTGCCGCAGATCTTAGATGGTAGAACTGAGACCTGCCTCTGAGAAGCCTCTCTGAGACCTCCATGGATCCTTGTTCTGGTGAGGTCAAATGGAGAGAAAAGTCTGAAGGCCATTCACTGACACCTGTCTGGGGTTTTGAACTGTCAGCCTGCCTGCCATTTCCAATGGGGGAACCTATGGGTTGCCAATCTCTTTTCTTTGAAAGGAAAAGACTAGAGAATAGGCAGTGGCCATGAAAGGTGCACTGCCTGCAAATTAGTTCGGTGGATAACTGAGTTTCTTGAAAGCTCTAATATTCTAGACTTTAAGACATTCAATCTTTAAAATGACTCTTCTGGAGCAGTTGGTCAGGCTGGATAAACAGTGCTAAGCAGGCCACATGGAGCCTCACAGATGCGAAGGTGTGGGAAGCAAGCTCTGGCTTGTGAAGACCACCAGGAACCTCACTCCCACGTGTCCTCCGCACATTAGAGAGCCAAGGCAGTGTGCAGTTGACTCAGCATTTCATTCTAGACACTGGCGAGAGATCCAGATAGTTGCTCATCAAAAGAATAACAATTTGGGGAAGTGGGAAAACTGACTTTGAAACAGATGAAACAATATAAAACTCCAATAAACTCAGGTATCACTCTGGAATTAATGGAGGACAAATTGGATCTGCTGTTAAGTTAAATACCCATCTGCTCACATCCCTGGAGCCCATAAATTTGTGGGGCTAATTAGCTGTTGCCATCCTTAGAGCAGCAGGGGGCTAACCATGTTCCCTGGAGTTTTACTACAGACATGGACCATGTAACCCTGATGCCTGTCCAGACACCTGAGCTACAGGGGAAGGAACAGAAATGGAGTTGGCCCCACCTGGGGTCAACCAAAAAGTTTGGAGGACATAGTGACATCACCCATGTCCTCATCTTGACCTTTCTGAAAGATGGAGCTGAGGAATCTTCAAACCAATTTAAATTTCATGCACTATTTTTTTTTCATTACTACAACAAACATTGCTTTTTCTCATCTATCCAATTACCGTCCTGTCTTCTCCTCAGTCCCCCTCTACTACCTGACTTGACTCCTCTAAAAGCAATTCTGTCTGTACCCAGAACGTGAAGCCTTAAAATAGGCTCTTCAGCATAATCGCTTCTTAATTAAGTCAGGCTGTGGCTCTGTTTCCCAGAATCGTTTCCAGAGGGCTTAATTTTACTTCTGCTCAGAATTAATATTTTACATGTTACACTTAAAAGAAACAAAAAAGCATGAAAAGGAACTCAAGAAGAGGGGAATGCGAAAATGGTTGAGGGGAAAAGAGAGATCATATTTCAATTCCTATTACAGAAGCATTCAAGCCCCGTCGTTATTTTCAGCAAGTAATACTCAATTTGTGACATTCACTTTAGCACAACAAAGCATGGATCAAGGTAATTAAATGGCACAGCTCAGAGTGAATTAAGGGATGATTCTATCAACAGGAGACTCCTGCTGATATGAGACTTTCCATGTGCCTGCTTTGTTCTGGCCGTGCCAGTCATGGCCCAGGGGGCTGTGGGAAGCCTGCTGATTGTTCCAGCACATTGTGTACACGGGTGTGCATGGAGTGGCCCAGCCTGAGCACTGTGTACTCGCCCTGCCGGTGGAAGACCCAGGGGATGAAGGCTGTTAGTGACATTAAGGCCCCTTCCTCAAGAGTTGGCCAACTATTGTCCTTTGCCCTGGACCAATAGTCCCTAGGGACTCTACTCAACTCTCTCTCTCTCTCTCTCTCTCTTTTCTGTTGTGTTACACAGAAGCTTATGGATACATTTTATCCTGAGATTGCAGTGAGCCTAATCTTCTACAGGGAAGTGCAGGATTCCTGGCCCTACTGAACCACCCCTGTCTATCATCCATTGAGCCATCTTAAAAATATGCATGGACTCCCTACTATGTGCTGTCTAGTTGCTGGAGCTACACTCACACAGTGTAGAAACACGTGCTGCCATCACAAGCCTGCAGATCTGTGGGTCACAGAATACAGGGTTAGGCGAAGGGTTCATTTGGACAAGCTCAGTATGTGCGAGGAAGTTGTAAAGGAAGACTGAGAGGTCCTCAGACCTGAGATCAGAGGTGTGTCCTGAGGGTACGCACTGCCCTAACATGGGTTCTGGTTTGGATCTTGGCAGTATGGGCATAAACATGTATGCACAGACATTCTGAACTTCTTCGATTATCATTCATTATAAGACGACTTCTGCAGAATCTCCCAGGAGAATACAGAGTGGTGTCAGAGGAATGGATTCAGAGGCCATGAAGCTGGAACTCTGGTGGTGTGGCTTTGGCTGAATGTGCAGGAGGTTGCGTGTGATCTCCCTGAGAGATTCCCCTCCCTTCATCTTCAGCTTTCCCCTCCCTCTCTGCCTCCCAGCTGAGACTGCTACTGTCACTGGGGGAGGAGGGAAGAGCTATGGGCAGTTGAAGATGCTCAGAGGGACCCATTAGACTGAATATCTACTTACCTATTTACTCACGAGGAATACATGAATATATGTGATCATACCTGAATAAGTGATCATACCTGAACTTCTGGTTCCAGTGGCTATGGTAGGATGTTGACAAGCTTCATCCTAGGACCTGCCACGGGGGGCTGCCCCCGGGGTATTTCCCATTCTGTTCTTTTGATTATTAGCCAGATAGCCTCATCAGTCCAGTTTCATGGCCAGCAAACAGTACCAACGAAGCCAGACTTCTACTACTTAGCCTTCTCTTGCTGAGGGACTGCGAAGTTCATTACTCACCACAGAAGTTTACTTTCTAAATACCATATAAGATAACAATGCAGCATACCAGCCGGAATTGAGAAATCCTTTCACATGTGAATTTTCTTTATAATGGTATGTAGCTCTTAGAAACATACTTATGATAAGGGGCTTAGGTTATAGAATTTCTCAATTTCCTTCCCTAAATATTTTATCAACATGATGGATTTTTCTTAAGAAGATTGAGAAATGCATATTTTTTTCCTTTGGCCACTTTGGGTAAGAAGCAAAATTAGTTCTTTTTTCCTAAAAACAGAATGTAGGATGCTGGCAGTGAGCCCTTGTACGTTCAGGTGTTTTATAATGTGAACTAAAACCTCTTCATTTTATCTCCTTTTGTTACACTTGTTACCGAATTCCACCTAGTGCTCCGTCTACCACAGGCAGGCTCATAGCATTGCCAAGCATGGACTCTGCCAAGCTTCCCGGGGTCCAGGTTTGGGGATCTCTGTACCCCGTGTCCACATAAAATGTTCCACAGATTGAGCCCTGACCAGACTCTAGGCCCTATTTTAGGAGCTTTATTTATAGTGATATTCCTCACAATAATCACATGAGGTCAATAATATTATTAACCATTTTGTAGTCAGGAAAATCGAGGCACAGAGAAGTGAAGTAACCACCCCAAGGTGATAAGAAAGTAGCACGGTTTGGTTTTAATGACAAGCCCTTGCGCTTGGAAACTGTATGAGGCGGCAGCTTTGTGAGGCCTTCCCTGTGAGAGGAGCCTCCTTTCCCCCTCGCCGTGAGTTTGCTCTTCCCAGCCCTTCTGCAGTGCGCCCCGTCCTCCTGAGTCAGACACCAGTGGCTGGAGAGAGAGCAGAGGCAGCAGGCGTGCTGGGGAAAGGAGTGGAAGGGCAACGCCTTTCAATCACGTCCCTCACCTTCAGACCTATATGCTAGATAGGGAAAGGAGTTCTGGGGTATTAAACCAAACCACAGGAAGTCTATTCTTTCCCCTCAAGTCAAGTCTTACTGGTTTATAGACACTAGTTTTAAAAATTCACCTCTTCTGTGAAGCCTTCATCTAAATATGTACTTCAGCATTCTTCTAGTTCTTATGCATTTATGTCTATTTATTTACTAATTAGTGTATTGTATCTTTTCAAATACCTGTGTATATACGTTTTTTGTTTTCTCCATTTGATTGGAAGCTTCTCCTTGGGGAGTGTCAAATGTTCTGTCTTTCATGCTTCTCCCAGTGGGATCTTGGATAGGTCTGTAGACACCAGGTTATAGGGAGCACGTGGAATGAATGCACAGCTAACGCTGGGGTTGAATCAAGACTGTAACATCATTCTGTACCATCAGAAATGTTCATGACGTTTGGCCTTTGCAAAGTGAGATACAAAGGCTTAGATTCTAACTATGAAACTGGAGTAGGAAACCTAATATCAACCTTAGCTATAGACATGTAAGTACCAAGCACATATGTGAAAGATGTAGAAACTGCATGTATGTGTATAGTTAGCACAGAGATATTGATAAGAGGATAAGTCCATTTCATGGGCAGGCTTCAATGGCAAATAAGCAATTGATCATCTAAGACAGGATCAGCGAACTATCCCATGGGCCCGATCTGACCCACTGTTTTTTTTTTAATAAATAAAGTGTCATAAAAACACAGCCACACTCATTATTTGTCATATGGTCTATGGTTACTGTCATGAGACACCAGCGGAACTGAAGAGTTGAATCAGAGAATGCAGGGCCTGCTAGCCTAAAGATCTACTACCTGGCCCTTTTCTCTATTTCTATTTTTCACTCATAGAAAGAAGAAAGTGGATCCTTACTTCTAAACTTACAAGGAAAAAAATGTCTACAAGTTCGACTTTCTTCCTCAGGCCTTCACCCATTTATTTTCTCTTCTACTAGTATCAATTTGAAAAGGAGATCCCCTGAACTTCTGTTTCTGCAAGTCAATTATTTCTTTAGAATATTCAGTGCCATGGTCTATTTATATGCAGATTTTAGATGAAGTTCCAGATTTTTTATTGTGCTCTACCTTTTTAGAGGACATTTTAGCATAAGTGCTACTAAAATTTTTTGTGTATTGTCTCACACTTAGAATCATTTTTTCAAATCCTGCAATTTAGCCAGGAGCTTCTGGGGGAGATGTGATAACCATCAGATACCTCCAACAGAAATGTATAGTGGGGAACTGAGAAAAAAAATGAACTCTAAAGGGGGTTTCAATCTCAGCCTTATCAACATTTGGAGTTTTGTTCCAATTTTAACCTACTATTCCCAGTGAGACATATTTCCTGGTTTTCAGTATTGATTTTTGTATTATAGAAGACATACAAGGACATGCTCACTATTTCTGGGCCACATTCACAGTATAAAGCGCTTGCTAAAGAGCATGTAAAGCTCTAGGTCCAGAATTAAATGGGGCCAGAACACGCAAAGGGGAGATTAAAATAATGCACTGCCTTGCAGGGTTCCCAGGCCTTCGACTGTGTGTGAAAAGTTTACTTTTCACACCCTACCAGTACCACCTGATAACTCGGGCTTAACTCATCTTAAATCCCACACATTTTATCAGTGGGATTATATCCCCCACCAACTTTCCGTAACTAAAGGTCAAGTGGATCGTGGAGAGAGGTCCAGAAACAGCAAGGCAAGTCCTGGAGACTCAGAAGCATTTGATGCAGCGAAAATATGAGCCCTGAGCAAAGAAAGAAATTCAGGGCTTACTTCGGACTTGAAAGTCACACCATCAAGCATTTTTGTAACTGTACGGATGGACATCAAGAGGTGATTAAAGAGTGCTGGGCATGGAACACTGCATCTTTAACCTTCAAGGATGGCTTCACAATGGGCAGCCCCCACACTCACTGTCTGTGGGCTACTCTGTAAAATATTATGGAAGGAGGTCATCTGGGGAACCCCTTAACAAGGAAGGGTATCCTGAAGAAGGGCAAGTGATGAGAAAAACTTGGGGGTGTGCAATCTGACACACAATGAGCTGCACAGCCTGTCAGGTACTTTTTATATTTGACATCATTTGATTCTTGCCAAAGTTCTGAACTCTATAAATCGTGCCCATTTAATAAACGAGAGAATTAAGCCTTAACAGAGTTAAACGATTTTTCTGAAGTCATATAATTTGTAAATGATGGAACTGGGGTATAAATTCATACGTGATTTTTTTACTACCCCATGCTGGGTCAAAATATTACTGCCCCAAGATTTTTCAGGGATCCAAGACAGAAGAAAAAAAAATCATCTAGAAAGGATGATTTTTTTTTTGTTAACTTTTATTTTAGGTTAAGAGGTACGTGTGCAGGTGCAGGTTTGTTATATAGGTAAACATGTGTCATCGGGGTTTGTTGTACAGATTATTTTGTCACCTAGGTGACCAAGCCTAGTACCCATTAGTTTTTTTCTTCTGCTCCTCTTTCTTCTCTCACCCTCCACCTCCTAATAGACCCCAGTGTCTGTGGTTCCTTTCTTTGTGTTCATGTGTTCTCATCACTTAGCTCCCACTTATACGTGAGAACATGTGGTGCTTGGTTGTCTGTTCCTACATTAGTTTGCCAAGGATGATGGCCTCCAGCTCCATCCATGTTGCCACAAAGGACGTGATTTTGTTCTTTTTCATGGCTGCATAGTATTCTATTATGTATATGTACTACATTTTCTTTATCCAGTCTACCATTGATTCCATGATTACATGCTATTGTGAGTGGTGCTGCAATGAACATACATGTGAATGTGTTTTTTATGACAGAATGATTTATATTCTTCTGGGTATATACCCAGTAATGGGATTGCTGGGTCAAATGGTAGTTTTGTCTTCAGCTCTTTGAGGAATCACCACACAGCTTTTCACAATGTTTGAACAATTTACACTCCCACCAATAGTGTATGTGTCCCATTTTCTCCGCGACCTCACCAGCATTTGTTATTTGTTTGAATTTTAATAGAGCCATTCTGACTGGCATGAGATGGTATTTCATTGTGCTTTAGAAATGATTATTTTAATTCTTACTTCAGGTAATTTCCTTTAGGCATATATTGCATCCTGTGACAAGTGCACCTTCAGACCTAGTTTCTTTTGGTAACATATGTTCTTACAAACCCCACCTCTTTGTAATACCAACATGCCTTAATTATTCATACTATGAAAAGAGAGGCAGTAACAGCATGTGAATGGTGGGGATGTAAACTATCATCACACTCTTATCCCCCTCACTATACTTATTAAGTGGTGTGAAGATATAGAATCTAACATATATTGCCCATTTCTCTGGGAGGCCTTTTAAGGAATATTTAGGAAATACTTTTTGTGGCACATCCAGAAAGAAAACATAGAGGAATAAAAACCACCCTGAGTTACATGAATTCAAGGTAAACTAAGGACTTGAGAAAGAGCAAAGCATGCCCGTAAGGTCCCTGATGTTGTACCCATGTCATTCTTCTCATCGAGCACTACGGCAGGTGCACAGGGAAAGCTTGGTCACTCGAACAACCATGAGTGTTCAGATAATCACCGCCACTCAAGCCATGACATTGTAGTGGAAGATGGCCAGTTCAGATCAAGTGACACCTTTCCCCAAACCCTGAGCAATAATGATAGTAATTAGAACACTGTGCATGGCACCAGTTAATGATAAGTAGGGGATTTACTTACATCAATTAAAAGTCATGGTTTTGATAATCATATGCAAGTAAAGGGTAGAAAGGGCATCATGGCGTGTCCAGAAACAGAATGCAGTGTCTGTTTATGCATGTTGGGGAGGAAGAGTGGGAATAAGTATTGAATGGGATAAAAAGTGGTCTGAATATTCCCAAGGCTTTTCCATTACCTGGAGAGAGCTCCATCATTCATAATCCTAAAATGCATGGGCTGATAATTGCCTTAATCACCAGAGAAACATGGCTGAGATGTACTGAAATAAGCCATAAAACTCATTACAAGATAACAAGATTCTATCTATTCTCTGAGGTCACACTAGCGTTCCATAAGGTCAAGGAGTTAATCACCTCATTCAGTAGAAGCACTGTAGTTAAGAAACTCCGTGTGTGTGCGTGTGTGGGTTGGGGAGGATGGGGCGTGCATGTAGTTTAAGCCTTTCTAGGTTCTAAGCCAATACACATAGTGATCAGATAGGTGAAAGGAAAGTGGATGATAGTCCATGAATAACCAATAATTCTGTGATTTGCTTTTTCTTAACATTTGGTGTGAACACTTTTTGTATGCTAGTAATTGTTAAATAGGCTTGTTTTGCAGAGTTAGTGTTTCCCAGACTGACCCCCTTCCCATCTTATGATCTGTTCAATTCTAGTGACCTGCCCAGGGGTCGACAGTGGTGCCAGAGCTGTAGCTCTAGACTTTGAGCAGCACACTTCATTCCTGAGGAAGCGCACCACAGACAGGTAAACAGGAAGGAAGCTTAGGCATCACCCTTCTCACTGCCTCAGGTTTCTGGAGGAGGGAAAAGGCTCAGGGAGGTGTAATGCTGTCTAACGCCCCCACAGACTATTCATGGTATAGCAGGCCCATGAGGCAGTCCCAGGTACCATTTCACTAAAACACCAGCCGACCAGGCACAGGCCTGTAATCCCAGCACTTTGGGAGGCCTAGGTGGGCAGATCAGACACCATGTTTTCTGATATGCAATGGTAGAAGCAAATGTTCTTTCTTGAAGATGAAATCTCTGGATTCCCCCAGTGATTCTAAAAACAATGCCCTCCTAAATTTGGGGGACACATTACTCACAGGTGTACTAGTCAAGAGGTGTGGCCTTCGAGTCACATTGGTTCTCTGTGGCCAGGGACCATTGCTTCTCCCACACTGCTGTCCTCATTGGATGATATTGGTCTGCCTTCTTCTCCTCTTCTCTCCCGGACCTCAGTTCCAACATGGCTCATCACTCTTTGCCAGAGCTTCTGAAAGTTCAGTCTGACTTTCAGATCTAGACTTCCCTGGTTTCTCAGTAGACTGTTTTACTATGAAAAATAGTAAAAATATCAAGATGGCTGGTAAGATGTTTATGAAGACAAAATGAGATTATGTGCCTGGCTCACAGAAAGTCCTCAATAAACAGCCATCATCATCATCATCATCATCTATGTAAGAAGGGTTCTGTTGAGGGATATAAGAAGAGTAATTTATTATTTTCCATTATTGCTATGGTCTCACTAGAGTAAATGAGAAAAAGAATACCGAATTAAAAAAAGTACTGGGAAATTCTGTTACATAATTTCAAGAAAATAGATCGAGAAACTTCTTGGCCTCCTTCTTCAGGGATTGGTAAATGACTTATTGTCTGGAGACCAGGGGACTCCAGTGGCAGCTCCACTTATTTTCCAGGCATTTAGAAACTATCAATCATCAATAAGTTACGTATGAATTTAATCTACTCTCCAAGATTTCTAGTTTTTTGCTCAGTTCATTGTTCATGGTGCATGTGGTTTACAAATATGTAGATATGAAACACCAAGAATGCTGTCATTTTTAGCTAAGTGAACAATAAACCCTAGATCCTGACTTTTGCAGCTACTGACTCTTCTAAAAAGTATTTTTTTAAGTTTGCTTTGTAAAAACAATTTAAATGAAGCTCCTCAAATATGCATTTGTTGAGGATTTACTTTGACAGATACTGTGTAGGTGGTTATTGCAGAATTAATCCTCAATAAATGTTTTTAATAATCATTTGATTTTCATTGAACACACAGTAACCACCACATAAATTCCAGTTGTGTATAGCTAGTCAAAAAACAAGTTGAATAAATACCAAGCAGTTATTAAAAACATTTATTGAGAATTAACTACTCATTTTTATCTGCATTCAAACCAACTGCACATCTCCCATAGTAAAGTTTAGCAAGATTCCCTGGCAGACACTGTGGAATAAAGCTCATTCACCAGCATTGGTAAGATTCTTGGACAGACATTCAGCTCAGGGCTAGTACATTAAAATCTTTGCTTCCTAGGCTGGGGATAAAAAGATCATAAAAAGCAAAACGGATTTCACTCGGAAGAGGAGGCTTAGGTCAGTGCATCAGCTATGCTGTTCTGAGGTCAGGGAGCAGTTAGATATAGGCCCAAACGGCCTGAGGTGGCCCCCCAGCAGAGCTGCCTTCTGTCCTGAAAGCAGACATCAGAATGCTTAGAATACAGACACAGGATTGAGGGCGTGTCACTCGAGTTCTAGACTTATGAGTTAACAACTGTGACCTTAAGAAAATGACAGCCTTTCCAATATCCACATCCTCTTCTGTAAAATGGGTGTGTAAAAGAAGATTGACCTCATAAGGCTTCTGTGAGGATCAAATATCCTAAGAATGGACATAAAGGACTTTGCACACTGAGCAGCACATGAATAGAGACGTGATCATGGTGATTTTTTTCTATGAGAAAGGGCTTGAGATATAATACCCACAGTTCCTGATGAGGCTTCCTTGGCAACCAGATATATTTACTGTGAAAATCAGTGTACTCAGATTTCCAGTGGCCACAAGCCAGAAAAAAGCAAGATGGTGGCCCAGGCCTGGTTCCCTTGCCCTGGGACCCAGACCCAAGGTCATGTGCAGCCGACAGAGGAACAAGAGGCTATAGGGGCCCAGGCTCACCTCCTGACATGCTCAACTCACTCTCACAGTTGATGTTTTTGGAAGATTGCTGCTCAGCATTGTTACCAAATACTTAGCAGCCCAAGTTGGGGCAAGACAGCAGCTAGCTCACCATACCTGTAGACAGAGGCAGAGTGGGTTCTGGAGTGGGGAGGAAGATTTGTCAGCATCTGGAGCCTGACTGGTCTAGCATGCCCTCCCCTGCCTGTGGGGCAGCGGGACTAGACCTGCTTTCTCAATGAAAAACAAGCAAACCAGTGAGAATAGACACAGTGGGATTGCTCCCCCTCCTGCAGTGGGGCAGGAACCTGAGCAAGTCAAGGCACTCCAGACCCTCTGATCAGGAAGTGCACCCTGGCACAGGTGGCCGTGAGTGGCAGTCACTCTGCCTTCAGAAAGCCACTTGGAATGCAACCTGCGCAATCGCCTTCATCCTTTACTGCCCTGCCAGACTGTTTACTGGAGCAACCTTATTACCAATCTCCTAAACATTTCCATAAAACCCACAGATCACAGGCTGTAGCATGATTACTGCCACCGCGCTACTCAAAGAGCGGCTGCAATTTCTCCCAGGGACTGGATGAAGCAGGCCTCCTTCACCAAGTTCCCATGGATGTGCCCACTGTGGACCACAGAACCAGCTCCGGAAAGGAGAAGGCAGGAAGATGAGACCTTCCTTGGTCCCTCTTTCAGAGTCTTCCCTTCTTAGGGATCTTTTTCTGAAGATAGCTTTTTCTTCCTTTGTTCTTTCAGTCTTGCATGTCTCCCCCTCACCTGCTGTCTCTCATCGCCTTCAGAAACAGATGTGGCCCATTGGAAAGACAACCTTCCAGTCCTCCTTGCTTCCACAGGAGGACACATCAGCCGGAGGGTCCTGGGGGGAGGGGCAGGCTCAGGTCTCGCTGGCTGCAGCTGCAGAAGAAATCTCTGATGAATTTCAAAACCTGCCTTTGCTTTGGATGTGATCAACAGTCACAGTGGGGCCTCTGTGTTTTACTATATGAACAAGCTCAGAGGGAGAGAGAAAATGCAGCCCCCTGGCTCTGCCTCTCCCCCTGCCACCGTGGCTGAGTGGAGGGCACAGAGAAACTGCCTCCATGCTTTGAGCATGTGCCTGCCCCTGAACAGCGCAATCCCGAAAAAGAAGCAAAACAAAGGTCATTCCTTCAGCAGGCAGCCCCCGCATCAGCTTCACGCAATCCTCATCTGTGCAAAGTGTGGAATGTTTAGCAGGATGGAAAGATGGAGCCCGCTTGCTGCTCCTACCCAAGCGCCCAGGGCTGAGAGTGTGGGGCACTCCTGTGTGTAGGGTCCTGGGGGGAGCTCCCAGTATGAGAACGTGGAGGGGGACCACACCAAAGCACCTCCTCAGAGGGCTCTACCCTCGGCTTCTTTGCTCTTTACTAGGCTGTCCTTTGGAGGAGTGGCTTTCGGAATGACCAGGATGCGTTGGTGGTAATAGTTTGGTGAAAGGGGGCTGGAAATTATGTAATTCCATGCAAGTAAAATTCCTGTCTCAAGTTGTCACAGCCTCCAGCCTTATCAGAAAGGCGGACAGATGTTCATTGAGGGTGTTTGTTAAATATTTGTTGATTAAGCTCAACAATACCCCCCTCTCCATCAGAAATGATGTGACTGCCTCTTGGCTTCCCTGCCTGTCAGATGGAGAGTTCATTCATTGATTAATTCAACAGATGGACAGCTCTCGTGTGCACAGGACTGTACCTGGTGATGGTGGGAAAACACAACCTTGTTCCTGTCCTTGGGAGGAGGTTTGGTGGGATCGTGGGGATTCATTCTTGAAGGTACAAAGTCAGAATCCTCTGGCAACAGGAGAGACAGGAAGAAGGGATGTCCTCTGCCTTTTCTTTTAGTGGTTGAAGCCCCTTTCACCTAAGGCTTCCTTTCCAGGCGCAGCCTTAGAATGTCAGAAAAAGCCAGGTGACCCATCAGCTCCCACCGACAAAGGCAGGGCTGGTGTCCTTCTGTGTGTCCCAGCTAAGCCTGGGAGGAGGTGAGGGGACTTCACAGCCACAGGAACTACAGTTATAGTGAGAAGTAATTCCCCCAGTCCCAACAGAGTTTTTTTCATGAGTCTCAGGGTCTGTCTAATGCAGAGCTTCTCAGAGTCTGTCTAATGCAGAGCTTCTCAGAGTCTGGCCTCTGCCAATAGCAGGGGCATCACCCAGTCATATAGTTGGGTGTTTGTCCCCTCCAAATCTCATGCCGAAATGTGACCCCCAAGGTTGGAAGTGAGGCCTGGTGTGAGGTGTTTGGGTCATGGGGACAGATCCCTCATGAATGCATTGATGGGTCCTGGCAGTAATGAGTGAGTTCTGGCTGTTAGCTCACATGAGATCTGGCTGTTAGAAAGAACCTGGCACTTCCCACACCCGCTCTTGTTCCCTCTCTCACCATGTGTCGCACCCACTCCCCCTTTGCCTTTCACCATGAGTGGAAGCTCCCTGAGGCCTCACCAGAAGCTGGCATTGCAACAGTGCTTCTTATATTGCCTGCGGAACTGTGACCCAAATAAACCTCTTTTCTTTATAAATTACCCAGTCTCGAGTATTCCTTTATAGCAATGCAAAATGGACTAATCCACCCAGCTACTCAGAAATGAAAAACCTCAGGCCACATGCAAATGCACTCAGTTGGAAACGCTGGGCCTGAGGCTTGCACCTGTGTTCCCCTAGCCCCCTGCTGGTCCTCAGGCATGCTCTAGCACACTGCTTCTCAGGTTAAGCTGCATGTTGGAATCACTTAGAGAGTTTTTAGAAACAGGAGTGCAGGGTCCCACTCTCAAGGATTCTGATGTGATTGGGTTGGGATATGACTTGGGTACGGGGGTTTTTCAAGTCTTCTGAAGTCATTCTTGTGAGCAGCCGAAGTTAAGAACTACTGGCTTAGTATCTGATAGCTCGGCTGTTAAGAAAAGTGGGGCCCTCATCCTTACCCTACACCAGAGCTATCCTTCGTGTTTTCTGGAATTCTTGGCAATTTCCAGACACTTGCTCCATCATCCAGGAGAAGATGCTAATTAGTAGCCCCTAATCCGCTATCTTCCTCCTTCCTTTTTGGAGACACCTCACAGACAAACAGGAAACCTGAAACAAGGCAAGGTCAGCAACAGCCTCCAGGGCTCCCAGAAACACAGAGAAGTCTCTGGCTTCGTTCCGCGCAGGAGGCTACTCTCGGCTGCTTTACTGTGAAAGATACAGATGGGAGGCTGTGGGCTTGGCCTGCTGGTGGGCTGGGACCACAGCCCCTGCCGGGTCCATTCCCCCACTCAGAAGTGGTGGAGAAAGGGGGGTGGGCTGGCAGGGAGGACAGTTGAGATTCCCTAGATGTTTAGCACATTGTTCTGTCTGACTGTGGAAATTAATAAATATGCTCATTGGAATGAAAAGAAAAATTTCCTACCCAGCCAAGCACTGTGTGAGGCAATGAAGGGAAAGGAAAAGTGCTGCTCAGAGAAATTCTGGTCTCCACTGGAAGACTCAGAGAAGCACAGAAAGAGTGCCTTTCTGAAATGCTGGGACCAAATCCATTGTCCATCTGGGCATCTGCCCCATCCCACCATTGAACCTGTGGCCAAGGTCCTCCCTCAGCCTGGGAAGGAATGGGAGGGCAGATGAGGGGCAGCCTAGACCCGTGGTCGGTTCTCCCTGCTTCTCCTTCATTTCCCTCAAATCCATCAAACTCTTACCTCCATTTTCCTGGGCCTCGGTATTCCCACTAGCAAAGTGACAGTGCCAGACCTGGCACTCTAGGGCATAGAAGAGACGTGGTAGGTAAAGGGAGAAGGCTTTGCATTCCAGCAGTGTTTTATGCAAGGAAAAAAAAGACCACAGAGAAAAAAGCCTAAGAGATTCCTCTCTGTACCACCACCATCCCAGCTGGGGGCTGACTAGAAAGATTTTAAATCCACCCACACCGTCTTTTATAAAGACTTGCCTAAAAATACTGCACCTCTAGATGACCCCCACTTCATTTCTCCACCTAAAAAGACACAGAAGCAATTCTCCCCTTCTTTTCCTTCCTGTGATGTAGCATGCCTTGTGAGGAGGCACCTGAATCCAGTGAGTAACTGCAGACATTGAGGAACCGTCCTCCCAATGGTGTGGCTAGACTTGGGACTTGACAAAGATCCTTGACAGATGCTGAGGAGAAGGAGTTGGAGGCTTGGCTACCTGTAGCCTGTGTCGCAAAGATACTGCTACAGGTCACAGGGGGGTAGAGCTCCTGCTGATGGGTTTTCTGGTTCCGGTTTTGACAAAGGAGGAGGGCGGGGCATGAGAGCCCGGGGGGCGGAGGAAGAGGCACTACCTCATTCTGCACCTACGCGCTGACCCCTCTTCTTTTTCACCCTGTTTTTCTGTTCTTGAAGGCCCAAAAGTCTTCAGAGTGGGTGTTTGAGACACAGCAAGTCTAGGTCCAAGTTTGGAGTAGATATGTAACTGTCACTATAAACACTTTCCAGGAAGATGACCCACCTCTGCAGAAAGCATTTGAAACGTGGAATCTGTCCTTTTCAAGTTTGGCCAAATCCTCTGTGCTCCCTGAGTGGTCATGGTGGTCTGGCACTGTTGCTCAGCTCTTGGAGGCTAAGGAGTGTCCCTGGTTCTGGAACTGAGGGGTTAACCGAGTGCTTCTCTGCACTCACTGTTAGCGGGAGGAAGGCGAGCCTAGAGAAGGACAAGCTCTTCAGATGAAATCGACATTGAGCAGTTGAGCTCTTTCCACTTGTGGTTTTACAATGGCCCTATAAACACCAGCCAAAAGAAAAAATTCATCGAGTTGGGTCAAGTGAGGGGGAGCCTTGAGTGGAGGCCCAGCATCAAGCTGGCACTGGCCCAGTCTGAGAGTTAGGGTCCTGAGCCCTTTGAACTGGCAAACATCTGAGGCCAGCCTTAGATTCAGGAAAGGTCAGTGGGGAATTCCATTGCAGAAGAACTCTGCAGTGCAAGAAGGGAGAAAAATAAGACAAGCTTTCCCTGGTATGGAGGAATGGAGGGCAGAGTGTGGACCAGTATTTTTAATGCTGCATATCAGCAGGTACCTGCTTGAAAAGGGCCAGCCTCTTCTTGGAAGTTTTTGTTGATGGTCTCCACCAATTCCAGCTTTTTTTCTTTGTATTGTTCTTAGCACCAAAATAGAAGACACTTAACCTCCATCCCCTCAGAGTACCCCATGCCTACCTCTCTCTTGTCAATAGGATGCTATATTACAGCTCAGCACCTCCTCATCCATGTGCCTTGCCAGTATATAAGGAGGCGGACATCGTATCTCTTATCTATATAGTCCCAGCACTATCTCAGCATATCGCAGTAGTGTGTATAGAGCCACAGTCTCTTATCTGCAAATTCCACATTCACAAAGGTCTGGAAATCTCAAGCTTTCTTATAACTCATTTTGCAGCAAACCCCAGGCTAGGTGTTGTGAAGGGTTGCAAAGTCAAAATGTAGAAACAGCAGACTCGAGTATGTGGTAAAACAGAAGAGAACCACAGGGCAAGGCAGGCAGCAGGCTGTTGAGTATGAGAGGGAGAGTGAGACATGAGTGAAACATTCTGAGATGAGCTCTGGGAAGACCTGAGGGGGCAGGTGAAGCTTAATCTGGGTTTAAATTGTAGATAAGATTTGCGAAGATAAAGGGGTGGGGGAGATAATCTTGGGACAACATGATTTTTTATTGCCCTAACTTTTTATATACATATTCCTCTCTTTCCATTACGTTTTCAAGCTCTCCCAGGGCTGGAATCTCAGCCCCATTTCTTCCATTCTGTCCTCTGTATGCAGAACATACAGTCATCTCTCAGAATTCACCTATTCGATAAGAAATTATTCTGGGACTTACACATAGAATGTGCTTGAGAAGATCTCTTGAATGAATAAGAATTTAAGGGCCTATAATTTTTTTTAATTCATAAACTTTATATTTGGAGCAGTTTTAGGTTCCAGTAAAATAAGGGGAAAATACAGAGCATTCCCACACACCCCTTCTCCCGCCACCCCACAGCCTCCCCCACCATTGACATTCCACACCCAAGTGGTGATCTCTTATATCCATGAACCTACATGGATGCCTCATTTTATTGATGCTCGTTTGTCCTTGCATTCCCTCTTGTTTGAGAATAATAAGGAGACATACGAGCATGGTCTGTTTCCTCCCAACACTTAGAGGTTCCTGGTCTGCTGAGAAATTTGCCCAGATGCAAAGCCACAGAGCAGAGACAGCAGGATCACAGCTTTAAAAGGTGTAAGTGGCTGGGCTCAGTGGTTCACACCTGTAAGCCCAGCACTTTGGGAGGCTGAGGCGGGCGGATCACCTGAGGTCAGGGGTCCGAGAACGACCTGGCCAACATGGTAAAACCCCTTTTTACTAAAAATACAAAAAATTAGCCGGGCGTGGTGGTGGGCACCTGTAATTCCAATATTCGGGAGGCTGAGGTGGGAGAATTGCTTGAACCAGGGTGGCAGAGGTTGGCAGTGAGCTGAGATTGCACCACTGAACTCCAGCCTGGGGTGACAGAGTGAGAATTCATCTCAATTAAAAAAAAAGAAAAGAAAAAAAAAGTGTAAGTAATGAGAAAGCAGAGAGAGCATCCCTACATCCCTGTGTAATAGAGGAAAACTTGTAGGCACAGATATTAAAGATGGAAAAGACCTCTGGGATCAGTTCCCTCCCTCAGGGTTCAGAGCAGAGGAAGTATTCATGAAACTGCTGCCTCTGATTTCTCATTGGCTGACCACAGTCAAAACCACACATTTTTCACCAGCTCCCAGGGCAGCTGAGGCCAAGTAGTCTCTTCTCCCATGAGTGTGGCCTAAAGAACAGAGGTCCTGACACCCCCAGACCTTAAAGTGTTTTGCTCTTTACAGTTTGCAAAGCACATTTAAAGTATCGTTGCAGCCCACCACATCCTAATGGGGTATGCAGGGTGCTTTGGGATCCTTACATCTCACAGGTGAGAGAACTGCGGGGAGCAAGGCGGTAGCTCTCCATCACACTGGGTGAGGGAGCAGAGCCGGACTCGGTATGCTGAGCCCTCCGCCCAGGCTTTCTACAGGGCATGGTGGGAAGGGCATCGACTTCAGGGTCCTCTGGCCACTGCTTGTGATAATGCCAGATCAATTATAGTTAGTTTAATATCCATAACAAGAAAAAAAGCAGTCATCCTTCTGAAGTATGGTGTTTTAGTTTATGTATAGCAAGAAACATTTCTGAGTCAAACACTGTTAGGAAAAGTCTAAGTATAGATCTTTTTTTTTTTTTTGAAATAGAGTCTTGCTTTGTTGCCAGGCGCCAGGCTGGAGTGCAGTGGCGCTATCTCGGCTCACTGCAACCTCCACCTCCTGGGTTCAAGCAATTCTCCTGCCTCAGCCTCCCAAGTAGCTGGAACTACAGGTGCACGCCACCATGCCCAGCTAATTTTTGTATTTTCAATAGAGACGGGGTTTCACCATGTTGGCCAGGATGATCTTGATCTCTTGACCCCGTGATCCGCCCGCCTCGGCCTCCTAAAGTGCTGGGATTACAGGCTTGAGCCACTGCCCCCGGCCTGCATAGATCTTTACCTCAAACCCTCTCCAAGTTTTTAATATACTAATGTGGTTGGGACATAACATTTCCCAACAATATTTGACTGTAATTCCGTTTCTGGCAGAGCATCTTGATTGGAAAAGTCTCTGGGAGCTGCAGCAACAGAATTGGTCAAACAGGGGACACATGGCTGCTTTTCTCTCCAGGGCTCAGCTCTGAGCTGTCTTCCACAGAGAGTCTCAGAGGAGCTTGGAGGAGGAAAGATGGAAAACTGAAATCTCTAAGAGAGGCTAAAATGAACTGAGTTATTCAGGCATAGTAAGAAGAAGACACTGGCAGGACATTGAAGTCGATTTTCCAATATTGAGCATGTGAAGGTTTTGCTGCATAGTGTGGTATGGCGAGGGGCTGTTTGCCTGAGGACAGGGAGCCTCTGGGGCCAGGAGCCAGGCAAGGCGGGAACTCAGCATCTCAGGGTTCTCAAAGGGTCCCCTAGGACGTGGGTAGACTGGTTTGCATCCTGCATTGAGGCAGGGGACTCAACACAATGACCCGTGCAGGTGGTTGTTGGCCTCAGGGTGCTGCAATAATGAGGCTTTCTGTAGAAGCAGGTCTGAAAGACAGATGCTGCAGGTTGAAGGGGGGGTGGAGACCTTGGGTGAATTCATTCACACCCAGACCAGGAGGGCCGAGGGGATGAAGGTAAGGGAGGGAGAGAGAGGGAGACTCAGAGCAAGCCATCTGAAAGAGTCCCAAAGCCACCAGGTAGAAAGTCACCCTGCAGGGAGCTGACCTTCCTCCTTCCTCCAGAGAGGCACCAGCTGGCGCTGACCCTGGGTCCCATCTCTGTGGCCTGTGAGAAAGAGGTGAAAGCGGCTCCTCGTGCCTGGAAACCTTGCTGCCCACATCTGAGGGCTGGTCTTGATCTCTGAGTCTGTGCACCCCTCCTCATTCCTTCCTGACCTTCATCCATGAAGCAGGTACAGATGGTGTGGGGCTAGGGTGGTGAAGAGGGACAGGAGCCGCAAAGAAACAAAAGGAAAATAATGCAGAGAGGCCGGGCCCTGGGGATGGGCTACTTGCAAAATCCTGAGTTTCATTAAATATAGAAAGGTAGGATGAAAAAATAATATTCACTCATTGTTACAGTTTCAAAGTCGGAAGCTGGCCTTGATTTCAAAGAACTTGTGTGTAATGTGGTGCATGGATTTCTCTTCTGTCTCTTTTTATAGGTAAGTGACATTTCATTCTGCTCATCCCCCAAGGCAAAGTTGGATGTTTTTAAAGTGGAAAAAAAAATGAGCGGAAAAAGAAACGGGGGAAGGTGGGAAGAGGTGGAAGTGGAAGGGCACAGGTAGGTGCACACTCAATTTTTCATCTTTTGCACGGACTGGTGGGGGTATTCCCCCCCCCCCAGATTCAGTGGAGAATCCCTTCCTCAGGATCGAAGGTCGGGGCGGTGACTGTGGCTTTTGAGATGATGATGGCTTTGCTCTTTGAAAGGGGTTTGTCCTGGCACAAGATGGCCATCACTTTTGCTAAGAGGTCTTTCCCGGGTGAAGTTTCAAGTCAGAAACGATTTGGAGTTTGTGCCCTAATGCTATGTGTCAGTTACATTGTTGTGAGTAGGTCCTAGAGGAAGCAGGGAAAAGTGTTCTGGAGAGCCAGAATTCAAAGAGTCCAGGAAGAAAAATCAAGAACAAGGAAAAATGACATTCCTGCCATGGTCAGGCAGTAAATGGCATGGAAATTTCTGGACAGAAAGGAGGTTTGTGGGAAAACTGAGATTTTGTGTCTTAAGAATTTTTAATTTGATTTTAAGGTCTAACTACTGTCAATGTATTTTTCTATTCCTGCCTGGTGGCTGAGGCTGAAACACCACTTATTTTCGCTTTAGCATTAGACAGAGTAGCTTTCTAAAAGAGCTAGGGGCTGGTTTGTCATTGTAGTCACTGTACCTTTTCTTGGTCAGTCAAGAAAGGCATTTTGAAGTTCCAGACTAGTTTCAGCTTTCTACTGCTCTTAAATATAATTGCTTTCCCCTAAGAGGAGAGTGAAAATGCTCTTTTTTTCCCCCTGTGAGTTGCCAACAATCCACTGATGTAATTGACTGATGCTTCTGTCCCACATGTATTTGTTATTTTCTTTGAGAGAGAGAGAGAGACGTAAAACATTCTATTTAACAGTCCACAAATCCAGACTGGAAACATAAAACTGAATTCAGCAAAAATGTTTAACATTTGCAGTCTTATCTTATGTCCAATTAAAGGAGATCAACAGAATGAAGTGGGAGCTTGGTTAGCAGAAAATGGAAAAAGACAAAAACGATCTCGACTTCAACACTATGTCTAAGGCCGCAGAGGAAATGCTCTCTCTCACACATGCGAGAGACAAATCTATGGGAAAACCCTTTGGAAATCTTCGAAGAGGCAAAAGTACTAGAATTTGTTACTGAAAGTGTTTAATTCTGTTTCTATAAGTTGAATACACACATGTTCTTTCAATCTTCTTCCCCCTCACTTTTAACAAAGAGGAGGAAAAAAGAAAACTCAAAACCCAGCTTCCCCCCTCTAAATCAGAAAAAGTGTCATCGTATATGGAAAATCACAAAGCGTCTCTTTCCATGGTGTCATGTCTCACTCCCGTGGTCTTTTATTTCCTCTGAACACACTGTGACTCGTGTCACATTTTCACGGCTGCAGACACACCTGGGAATGCTTCTTGGTATTTGCCCTGCATAATGGGGAAAATTAAGCTGCCATCCGTCTGGCTCCCAGCCCAAGGAAGGGCTGTACACCACCCCCACCCTGCTTTGAAAGCGAAAAAAATCTGCAGCCAGGAAGCACTCCTAGAAGCTGCCCAACATGGCAATAAGAAAGTGGGTTCCTAGCCATGTGGCTCCCTGCAGTCCCTCTGCCACCGTCAAGGCCTGTTGATCGAGGTTGATGGAGTCACTGATTTAGCGGGAACATGCGTGTCTTTCTGAGTGTGTCCACAGAATAAGGGCTGCAACATAACTTCTTCCTGGTCTTGAGGTCCTCCTGCCTTTTCTGCATCAGGTAGACTTGCGTGGATGGAAAGGGACGGCCTTCCCCCTTGGCTCCCTGTGGACCTCAGAGCTTGCCTTGTCAGCTTGGGGCAGGGAACGTGAGGGGCCCAGCTTATTGTGATGGATGAAGGCAGTCCCTCAGAATTTCCCATTAATAAGGAGGTAATTGAGTATATGTTGATTTTACAAGAACATTTTCCACAGAGTATATAAGTACATGGGATATATTTGAATAGTTTTAATACACTGTGATTCTTGGAACCATGGGAATGAAATTCTATTTGCACCTACCTAATAAACAACACATTCCCCAGCACTACTGGGCCTGGTGGAATAAGAGGACAAACGGGTAGTGTTTATATACCCGCCTCAAACACGCAACGCTGGCACGCGCTCACGCACACATGCATATTCTTACATGCATACTCACAGAGCTGTGATTTTGCCTTTGAAAGGTGACAAGGAGCGAAGACATTTTTCGGAATCAGATCTGGCCTCTGAGTATTGTTTCCAAGATATATGTGTCCTGTTTCATCACCCTCATTGCTCACCAAACGCCTGGCCCATCGCCGCGTTTAACTTCATGGCTTGGCTGCGAAAGGCACCAGGCTCTTCATTTGCTTGGAATCCATTGATCTGGCCGTCTCCCTAGTGCCGGTGCCCGAGGTTGGCACAGTTAATCATCTTGGGGCCAGCATGGAACCCTCTCATCCATTCCCCTCTCTGCCTCGGGTCCTGAGGCCTTCCTTGACCCCTCTGTCTCTCTGCAGCAGGGGCCGGACCACTGAGAGGGTTTCTGCTTCTCAGCTCTGGTTCTTTAGCTTTGAGGGTGCAGCAGTGAGTGTGAGGAAGACTGTGTGTAGTGCTTCTAGCAGAGATGGAAACAAAGACATGTGTGGTCTTTAGCAGCAAGTCACGTCGTCCTTCACGCCCTTGCCAGCCCTGCCAAAGCTGGCTTTGGGGATTGCTAGAATTTTTTGTTATCTTTTTTTTTTTTTTTTAGCTAAGCCTTACTAAGTGTCAGACACCTTACTAAACAATACACAAACACACACAGAGAGATTTATCTTATTTTCAAAGCAATCCTGTGATACTGGTTTTATCATCCTCTTCTGACAAACAAGGAAATCCAGGCTTAAAGGGATGAGATAATTTGCCCAAGGTCACATGACCTTGAAGCTTGAATTTGAACTTGTGTCTGTCTGACTACAATATCTGTGCACTTAACTGCTTTGGCATGAAAATTCTACCCCAAAGAGCGGAGGGTGACAGGAAAGGAAAGTCTTTGGACCACCCTGCGCTCGCTCCTCTCTAGCTGTGAAGATCAACCAAACTCTTGACTGCTGGGCCTCTCTGGACAGGACTCCGGTGGAGCCAGCACAGGGAGGTGACAAAGAGCTGGACCCAGATTTAGAAGAACCCAGTTTGAGGCCTGCATCTGCTGCCACTTTGCTGTGCGTCCTTGGGCAATTCATTAAATTCTCTGAGCCTCTCAACATGAGGACGGAGGCATGTTGGTATAATACTACGTAAGCTTACCCAGAGACCAGGTACCTATAAAAGGAGGCTCTGACAATATTTAATAATTATAATTACTTGAAAAAATCCCTTTCACCCTGGCCTTCCAAATTTCCGAATCTAGTTCTTGATTTTTCTAATGAGGTCTAGAATTTTTGCCAACGCAAGGAACAGTTCTTGGCAGCTTTCTGCTTCTTTACTTCCTTTCAATACCAGGCCTAGTGGAGAGCAAAATTGCCTGCCAATCACTCAGAGGCGTATGGGCCCCAGGAAATTAAATTCCCCCTCTCTCCAGCTGTCTATCCCCAGTGCCAGGTACCAAATGAACACGCATGCCATACGTTGCGGTTCCCATGTCTTCTTCTTCCTATATGTTAATTTGATCATTTTAGTAAAATAAACCAAGTAGATTTGAGATGTAGTTCATTATCCCCAAAGTCAAGAGATTATAGAATACAGTTAGTTAGTCAGAAGGGGACCACTGCTCTCTTCAATTTTTTTTTTTTATTATTTTAGTATTTCCTTTTTCCGGCAACATTTAAAAGCCACTCTTTTACGTCTGTTGCCATCTTTGAATGACAGACAGTAAAAAGGGACAATTGTTACTCAGAGAAGCTAAACAAAGGGATTAGGATCTCTTGCACATCCTCATGTGTGGCTGACTTTGAACTCCTGGAGCCCATGTCCTCCTCGCTTCTGTTGGGTACCAGAGACAGAACCCGCAGACCTGGTTCTGCAGCCAGGGATGGGTACCCAACAAGCCTTAGGGAGATCCGTGCTCCAAATGCCATCTGTGTTTGCCAGTGGCATTTGCACGTTCCCTCCTGTCCCTCGGGGAAATTAAGAAGGGATCTCCTCTCAAGACTGACACCTGGAGACAGCAACTTCCTCCTACCCATCCTTCCCACGCCTCATCTCTGGAGTGAGTTATCTTAATCCTGACATTTGCCCAGCTATTCAGAGTGTAAACCTTTTTGTACTCCAGGGTAAAAAATATTTTGGGTACACAGTGATTGCACTGATGTGAAAAGCCAAGTAGAGATCCCCTGGCAAGTGAAGGATAAAGAGCTTTGTCCATACTATTTGGCCACTGTTATGGCTGAATGGGGTCTTTCCAAAATGTACACGTTGAAGTCCTGACCTCCAGTAATTCAGAAGGTGACTATATTGGGAGATACTTAAAGAGGTGATTAGGGTAAAAAGAGGTCATATGGCTAGGCGCCAATCCAGTATGACTGATGTCCTTATAGAAAGAGATCGGGACACAGCACACAGGGAGGAGAGTTCATGTGAAGACACAGAAAGGAGGTAGCCATTTGCCAGCCAAAGAGAGCACCTAAGAGGAAACTCATGCTGCCGACACATTGATCGTAAACTTCTAATCTGCAGCGTGTGAGGAAATAAATTTCTGTTGTCTAAGCTATCCCGTCTATGGCATTTCGTTATAGCATCCCTAGAAAACTAAGAAAGTCACAAAATGAATTCATTTAGACTCAGTCCCAACGTCTGGGAACAAGCTGAACTGGCCATGGGCCATGGAAAGGAGACAAATTTTCGCTCAACCGTATTTTGCCTAAATTTTATCAAGTTCCCATGTTGATCCCGTTTTCTTATCTGTACAATGGGTATGATATATATCTCATTGCTGTTTTGAAAATTAATTGAGATAAGGGATAATAAATATTTTAAGACACACATTGCCCAATATCTAGTTCTGCTAACTCTTACTATTTCTCTTAATGGTCATAGGAATACAAATAAATAGTACATGTGATGTTGTAATGTGCAGTATAAACTAGGCTACATAGTCACTAAGGTCACTGCATCAGTCTGGTGTTTTGTTTTGTTTTGTTTTTTCTCTTTGTAATTGGAGATAATACATAGGTTCTGAGGACTCAATGCCCAGGGCTATTGAATTCCTCAACCTATGGTCAAGTGACTGAGTGAGGCCCTCCCTCCACCCTTCACCCTGCCTATCACTCCTTAGTTCTCAGCTTTACTGCCTTGGGAGAAGGACTGACTTAGGATATGGCTCATGGGATGTCTACACCCTGCCCCTGCCTCTGCCTCCTGTCTAGTAATTGCCAGAGGGTTCCTCTATTTCAATTAAATTTACAGTTACGAACAGCTACGGCCAGACACAAGGATTCACTTCTAATGACTAACTTCATTGAGGAAGAGATTGTTGACAATGAACACATAATGTACAGCAAACACACAAGGCATTGCGAGGGTAGGAAGCCACCTGTCTGCCCCAGACTGGCCTACCCCATTAGAGCCCTGCCTACAACCACCCCTCCCAGAACGGTGAGTCCCAGAATGAAGAGACATACTTGTCACACACATCCAATTCTGACATCCTGAGATGGGAGATGCCCATGATCTCTGGGCAGAGGTTGACTGAAAGCCAAGTAGCCCTGGATGGCATTCCCATAGTGCCCCATCCACAGTAGGGTCCTCAGCCTCTCTGGTCCACAAATGGATGGGATCAGTGCAACAGAGACAGCCAGGCTCCTGGTGAACGATTCACAAAGCTGCACTCACTAAAGGCTGGTGACACACTAGCATCTGGCGGGATGACTTACCAGGGAGGAGGGCATTCTTTTCCAGCTGTGGCTGGGATCAACATTTCTGGAAGGTGAGCTATTGATCACTGTTTGGGCGAAGAAAGATCCAGGCCTCACATGTGAGAGATTCAGCCCTGCACATTGGGGTCTAGGGCCATA
This sequence comes from Ateles fusciceps, assembly GCA_036589455.1. Taxonomy (NCBI): domain Eukaryota; kingdom Metazoa; phylum Chordata; class Mammalia; order Primates; family Atelidae; genus Ateles; species Ateles fusciceps. Next base: position 3,310,770 of record JAZHEH010003296.1, on the reverse strand, counting down.
CAATGTTGTCCACGGAACTGATTTGGAGGCCTAGGGGACCCTAGCAGAGGGGAGTGCTTTGAATGGCCCCTTGCTCCATGCCATGGCCTAGGTCCTCGTGATCATGCTGTAAGGAATTAAGTAGGTCTTGGGGGATGGCCTGTTGGATCTTGCCATCCCACCTCTGTGCCCTACCTAGGATTCTTTCATTTAAAAGCTCCCTTTGCCCCTAAAGAGGAGGACCTTGATTCTGGGCAGAATGTACAAAGCCCTGTGGGTCCTGGCCTCTGCTTGCTCTCCAGCTCTGCTCTTCTGTGGGTTGTTCTTGTTCCAGCCGCATGGGCTTTGTGGTAGTCTTTTTTTTTTTTTTTTTTGAGATGGAGTTTTGCTCTTGTTGCCCTGGCAGGAGTGCAATGGTGTAATCTGGGCTCACTGCAACCTCCGCCTCCCGGGTTCAAGCGATTCTTTTACCTCAGCCTCCTGAGTAGCTGGGATTACAGGCATGCACTACCACACCCGGCTAATTTTTTGTATTTTTAGCAGAGATGGGGGTTTCTCCATGTTAGTCAGGCTGGTCTCGAACTCCCTACCTCAGGAGATCCGCCCACCTCGGCCCCCCAAAGTGCTGGGATTACAGGCTTGAGAAACCACGCCCAGCCTGTGATAGTCTTTACTCCTTCTGCCTAGAAAGTACTTCTGCTCCCTCTGTGCCTGGGTGACCCTCAGTACCCTTAATAATTCAGCCCTAGACCCTTCTTTGGGAAAGCCTTCCTGATCCCCCAGGCTGGATGCTCACACTTGAATCTACCCTTTTACTTCCGTACATTTGTTTTGCTTTGTATGTAAGCGTTCATTGGCGATCTGATTCCAGCTTCCCAGTAGGGTAGCAGCCCCATGACAGCAGGTGATACACCTGCTTTTGCCCCCAGTGAGCTTCCCAGAACCTAGAATCATATGAGTACGAATCCTGGTCTTGGAGGAACCCAGAGAAAGTTTTCTGCCTTACAGCAGTGAGCAAGTGTTCGGCCTCATGCTTCTCTCAATAGGAATAGCCCAGGAGTGAAACATCCCTGAGTAATTCTCGAGACCTTGAGGGCTTCTCACGCTGACCTCACCTTAGAACCATGGAGGAGCGTTTTAAGCCCATGGACTCCCTCCCCCACATGCCTGAGATTCCAACTCAAACAGTCTGGGTGGGCCTGGGCATCCTCAGATGCCTCCTCTGTGCTGCCAGAATTGGGACCCACTGCCTGGAGACACCCCCTCTTCCCACTGCTGGGTTTTGATTAGTTGAACTCCAAGGGCACCTTTCTTCCAAGTTCTTAATAGTCACAGTTGCCACACACTGTGCAACCCACTTCCAGTGCCTTGTGCTGCTTGAGCCTCATAGCGATGAGGGATAGCTTATGTCATGCCTATTTTGTGGTTGAGAAGCTGCAGCCAGGGGAGGTTAAGTATCTTGAACAAGGCCTTGCAACTCGCATGAGAAGAGGCAGGATTTGAACACATGCCAATGGAACGCAAGCCTGGGCTGTTCATTTCTTTATTGTATCATCTTACGTTCTTGTGGCAGAGGACTTTGGAAGCACTTTGGGTCGTGCATGTATGTGTGCGTGTACATCTACCTCTCTGCATATCTATCAATATCTTCTACAGCATTTGCTATCAGCAATGTCTGGATATTCCTAAGGAAGGATTCCCAGGTAGTACTACTAATTATGAGTGGAGATTTAAAAAAAAAAAAAACAAAAAAAAAAAAACCTTGATTATATGTTACAGGTCCCTAAGTGCTTGGGCTGTGCCCCTTCACCTGCTTGTAGCTTTGAGTGGAGAAAGGACAGCACCTGTGTGGCCACCACAGCAAGCTCTCCTGGCCCTTTCCCTGTTGGACAGGAGAAAGAGGGGAGATATAATGAGTCTGAAGCAGAGACTTACGATGACTCATATCTTCTCCCTTCTAATCCCTAATTTCGGACAAACATGGGGCCCAGAAGTGAGTGAGGGAATTAAATTAAGGAACACAATTTCTCCCTGTCATTGAACTCTGACTAATGAGTCTATTTCTGGGTAATAAGAAGGAGCAGGAAGTGACAAGGCAGTGTAATGAATTAGTGGCCCAGAACCTCGTTAGTCAGAATAATCTTTCCACGAAAGATAAATGATGCAAACATTAATTATAAAGCCAGGGTGGAAATGCATCCCATTATTTGGCTTCCTAAGAAATCTATCCCAGTTATTATGAGGCATTTCAAACAACAACAATAATAATAATAAAGTAAGGCTCAGTGAGATCTTTCGCCCCTGGGGAGACTTGCTCCACTGGTGGTGGCCGGTAGGGGGAGCACAGAGGACTAGCTCTGCTGTAGAAAGGGGCTGGAGCTTGGGGAAGCGGCCATGCACCTCTGAGTTTTGTATCAGAAAAAGATGTGGTAGCGTCTCTGCACCAGCTCCTCTGCGCCCTGTAGGGTTGGTCACTCAGGGCAGTCCACTCTAGCCATCAAAATCCAGGTGAGGTGAGGAGTTTAACTAGAACACTCCCCCCATTCAAAGAGAGAGACAGAGAGAACAAGGTTGGGGGTTTTCCAGGAATTCTGGCATCTTAAAAGGGGTCAGAGATCAAAGCCATGGAGGAAATTGAGGTTAAGAGGTCAGGCTCTGGAATCAGCCACGCTGAAACCCTGGCTCGGCATGTTTGGAAAAGCCCCATAGTCCGTTTCTTCCTCTGAGAATTTGTGGATGGCAGAGGCATCTGGTTAAGGAGGTGTTTTACAAGCATCAAGTGAGGTGTGCATGTAAGATACTTGGCATCCATTAAGTGTTCCATGGATGCCATTGCTAATGTGTTTTTAATGCAGAGTGAAGGTTGTAGGGCTGGAAGGCATGTTGGAGACATTGAAGGAGGCTCCCTTGTGGCACAGGTGAAGGGGAGAGAGGAATGTCACTCAGCAATTCAGCCGTGGGGGCACCCGAGGCTCTGGCTCCCAGCTCAGGTGAGGGTCTGTCATCTTAGGCTGTTTTCGTAGCCTGGATTGTTGGTCACAGCACAGAAGGGAGGTGGCGAGGGAAAGGGAGGAAGTTAATCAGTCTCAAGAAATGCAGTTGCTGAGACCATTCCTCAGGAGAACAAATAAACCAGAATTAAAAACTATAAAAAAGTCTCCAGCAGCGCCATGGTAATAAACTTGTCCGTGACTTCACGGCATAGAGGGTCTCAGCTTCTAAAGATTTGAGCTATCTGTTGCCCGCAAAGGGGTCAGGGAAGTCATTTGCTGAAGGGAGAGAAGTTTGAAGCAAAGATGCTGGCGCTCTCTGGAGCCTCCTTCCAGGTGGCATCCGACTGAAGCGGAGGCTGGGAGCTGCTTTTGTTTTGAAGGCTTTGTTGGTGTCTGACTGGCAACTCTTGGTAATGAGAGAAGAAAAATCAATTAATTGGAAATGAATTTTAATTGTCTCTGACTTCTCATTTGTAGGCTATTAAAATGAGTTCCCTATTAAAATATCACATCGGCTGCCTCACTGCAAGATAACACAAGACACCCCAAAAGCTCTCTCCCACCACGTCCAGTACTCACTCCACCCTCATTTCTTTTGGCAAAAAGTAATTCTTAGATTTTAAGCAAAATGAACCAAAAAGGAAATATAGGGGAAAAAATGCTCTCAAATATTTCTGTTTCTCTTCTTTTTTTCTTATACATTTATTTATTTTTGCTAAGGAATACATGCCTGCGTTCGTTTATTATTCTGTGGCTGTCTGCTTCATTCCCATTTCCAAGTGCTGTGGCAAAATGGCTTGGAGAGCAGGGCTTCGTCGGGGCTGGGCCTTCTCTGCCAGCCGCTCACTCTCTACCTGGAATAGAGGTTCTAGGGGGGGCTTGGGTGAGGCCAAGGAAATGGACGCGAGGCACTGGGGCAGGAGGCAGGCAGAGAGGGCTTGAGCATTGAGACCTAGGACTACTGTGTCCCCTTCTGCTCTCTACCTCACCTGCTCCTTTACCACACTGGGTCAGGGAGGTTTGTTTCTCAGACACGGATACTGTCCAGGAGACATAGCCCTTCTTGGAGGTCTCAGATCTAGGCTAAAACCACCTCTGACACTGCCCAGGGAGGTGTCTGTGATGAGAGCCAACCCCTGCCCCTCTGATTCCTCGCTGAGCAATCCTAGTGTTCACTCAGTAGATGCTAAAGGCCTGAGACCCAGGAGTCTCCCAGGAAGTTCGACCCCCAGCCCTTTTCTGAAAGCAGACGTCCTTCCCTCTGCTTCACCGTCTGCAGATGCTCTCCCTCTTCCTCCTGCTCTGTCCTTCCTCACTCCACCTTCCCTTCTCTTTTCCGCTCCCATCATCTTTCTTCTGACCCTTGCTCCCAGCCCTGATTCTCTCTGAGCAAAAGTGCCAGGAACTCCTCCCTAATAGACTCTGCTCGAGAACTTGTTAGGAGGCTTTTGGCTCTTGCCTTTCTAGGTAAGATCTGCACTCAGCAACTTTATGGATGCTAGGAAGGAGCCATTTCTATCTCCCCTGGCAGAGGCATAATCAGCCTGGAAGGCCAGTTCCACCCCTTGGCTCCCTGGGGCGCTATCTGGTTTCTGTACTCACCCTCCCCCGCCCAACCCCATCACTGTGCAATTTATTTATGGAAAGCCAGAGACACCTGTCTCCTTCCTTCTAAATCACCTGCATATTCAGGGGATCAACCACAGCTCCTGCTTGCACCGGCCTTATCAGCTCTGGGCTTGCAGAGAATACAGTTGAAGCAATGTTAGCTCTGGGCTGGCAGGGCCTGCCAGCGGCTGCCCTCACCCTCCTCTGGAACCCACACTGAGCTGGGCATATATGCGACTTGGCAGAGGTGGCAAATGGCTCAGAGCCCTGTGAGAACCGCCAAGAGTTGGCGGTATAAGATGCTGAGGCCTTGGGCAAATCCACAGGCCACTGGAGAGTGACAAAGTGCCCATCAACAGTGGTTGATCAAAGAGATGGCATCAAAAGTGGCAAAGAGAAGTGTGTCCCCGGAGCTTGCCTCAGAATAAGGACCTGGCCACCTGGTGGGGGCAATGATATTTGTTGGTTTGAGAACTAAGGTCCCTTTGAAGGTCAAGTCAAGGTTTTGGGGCTCCAAACCTTGGACAACAGCAGGTGCTTGGCTTGGGAACAAAAGGCCCCCGTCCCGGCTCCACCTGAGAGCCCTGGGCTGGCTGTTGACTGCCCCCACCTGCACCGCCACTCGGCAGCAGATGGCCAGGGGCCCGCAGTATGCCCTCGCTGTGTTCCTCTCCGCGTGCCCGTTCCTTTCTCTTTCTCTTTCTACACAAATTGCCTGTTTCTGGAGTGGACTCGTCTTTCCACACCATGGGTCCGGGAGGACCGCCCTTCTTGGCAAACGTGGGGAGGAACAAGTCTGAGTGGTGCTGTCCCTCCCTCCCCCACCAGGAGCAGAGCAGCAAGCGGACCCTTGAACGTACCTGCTCTGGGGAGGCCTCAAAGCAAAGCACGGGGCCAAATGCATCAGGGTCCAGGCAGCGATGTCAGCAAGCCAGGCCTCTGCGGTTAGGCGAAGGCAGAGGCAGGCAACTTGAGCAAAGAACCCTCCTCTGAAGGCACTGCACATGGACCGAGGAGCTGCGCCTCGTGAAGCATGCGCGAGCGTGTTTGAATGGTTGGAATGAGTGCCGTGTGGCTCCGCAGTGCTGAGGAAACCGCATCACACAGCCCGGACACCTGGAGTGCCTCCCCCATTCAGTCTCCCTGGGATTCCAGCACATGGTCTTCTGTCCAGACTCTTCCTGTTCACTCATCAGACCACGCTCAAACCCAGCTTGTCTTTGTTCATGGTGCTCTAGGCTGGCATTATTTGTATGACAGGATACTTATATATATTTTTTCCCACTAGACTACCGGTACCAGTGGGAAAGGGACATAATTGTACTTAGGTATTTAGCACTCCTGGTACACAGTAGGGCCTCAGGGGAAGCTTATGGAATTCAAATATCTATGGACCAGACTTGGCTTCTTCTTTCTGGCCTTCAAAATAAAGCCTTTGTGATAACTGCTCCCTTAAAACAGAGAAGACTGCCGTGTCTGGGCGGGCAGGGGAGGGGAGTATCCATGTTCCTTGTCTATTTTAGGCTTTAGCCTAAAAATAGCTGGGGATGGATGAGAGGGCTGAGGAGGGCAGGAGGGTCAGAAAACTCCTGAGGTTTCTGGTGGTAAATGGTGAGTACAGCAATGCGTCAGAAGGTGACCCCAGAACCCTTGCTGGGTGCCCATTGGGGTACAGCTGGTGACCACGGGGATGATCAGGGCCTCCTACAGGCTCCTGACTGAGCGGGGGAGGCTTCTGGTTGACAAGCCCATCTCCACTAACCTGGGAGGACACCTGCCTTAGAGGACAAGGGACGCTGGTGGCCTTCTCTGAGCAGGGCATTATGGTGGCCCCAAAAAATCACAGGGCTATTTCGGACAGAACAACACTAGTGCTTCTGCTAGGCCCCAGGCCTGGAATTTGTAAGAACTGCAAATTTTGTCCTCATTATCTGTGTGTGAGTGTCAATGTGTGTGTCTTTCTTCTTACCTCGTAGTCATTTGGGTCACCTGCCCACCTCTGGACAAAGCCTCCATTTAAATATAGCGCCAGACAGTGCCATGATGCAATTAGGGAGTGATGCTTGCCACTCTAATTTTGCCCCCTTTTGGGAACTCTGCAAAAATGCTCTTCCATCCCACACCAGGAGCAGTGCTGGACAAATGCTGCTGGAGGGACCTGTGCCATGGGGGACCCAGGTGACGCCTGAGACCCTCTGTAGACAGCATGGCAGCCCTCTGTTCTCTCTCGGCTCTCTCTCCTGGGGATGGAGAACAGAGATCTTATGTTTGCAGACAGCCTTTTAAAATAAAGTGCCAGAACAAGGATTTGGCATCCTCACTGAGGAAAAAAAATTGTTTTTGCCTACCCCCCAACTCCCCTGTCTGTTGGTGTCAGACTCTGATGGGTTAAAAGCCAGCACAAAGAGAAAGAGGGTGGGGAGATGATGGTAACTCAGGGAGATAATTGACTTCAGAAATGCTGTGTCTTCGATGTAGGAAGAAAACAAGTGAAAATATGTTATTTTACAACCTTGATACTCCTGACCTCACGGAAAGAAAATATACACACAGCATAGGGGTGCACAGGTAGGCAGGAGGACGGGTCCTTGCACGGGGTGCTGGTGCCCTCGCGTGGCTGTGAGAAGTAGTGCCACACGCACACGTCCTCTTTCCTGGAGAAGCAGGCTGCACGTGTGCTTGGCCACTGCCTGAATTAAAACAGGAAAGAGCTCACTGAAAAGGAGTGCAGTTCATACGAAGTCTTCCTTCTCTACCCAAGACATTCTTGTCATTCCTAGGGCTGGTATTCTTGAAGAGGAGAGGCCAGTAGGTATAGTAGGAAGTGAGTATGGCAGAAAGCAAGCTCAGTCCTAAAGCTCAGTGTGGCGTTTGTGACTTAGCGGTCGCGCATCCTTAGTGGGTCTCAGCTTTGTCATCTGAAAAGTAATCAGCAGGGCTCAGACCGTGTTTCTGCTTCCCCTGCATCTGGGATGCTCTGGCCTTGAGCATGCTGAAACTCCAGAGAGCTGGCAACTCGCTGGTATCAGTTGGGCAGGAGAAACTCTCTGTGTGGGATTGCTTCATTTCGTTTGAAGTCCTTCAGTGCTATGATTGTAGTTTTTCTCTGGTTCTCCTGAATCTCGTGTTGGCTCAGTGTAACAGAACCAGCCTTATTGTTCCCATTTGCAGTTACAAGAATATTGCCATTGTTATTTGCAAGCTTGATTTCCCTGTCTGGTTACCTGTAACGCTGCCGCTCTGAAACTCTCTGAAAGAGAGAAAAACCTTCCCCGCGGAATATAGGTAACCTGGCACCTAAACTCATCGCAGCTCCAAGACGTACACCCGCAGAAGGTTCGTGAGCAGATGACACCCTGAGTTCTGGATGGGGCTCAGAGTTTGCAGTATTTGGTCTTATATTCTCCCACTCACTTGCTGCTAGAAAAGAAAGCTCCCAGTATGCCAGGTGGATTCCAAAGTCCCATTTCCTGCATTCATCCCACCATATTTGAAGACTCTGTTCCTTTCAAATGCTTAGTCCGTGTGAGCAGACCTCAACTTCTACCCAGCACCCCCTCTTCCTGATCCTGCCTGAGCTCCCGGATCTCCAGTTCCATCTTTACTTTAGTTCTTATATAAGACTAAGAGAGCATTTATCTTTTCTGTTTAAACCCTTGGGATATTTCTATTTAGCAAGACAGCAATTTCAGGCAGCTACACTGTTTTATTAAGTGTGTTAAACAGCAGAGTAACTCATCTGTTGTCGACTGGCTGTCTTAGCTCCATCCCAATATATCATGGGTGGTTTTCCCAACACATTTTAAAATTCTTATTACTGACGAGGATATGATTTCACAAACACTATTGGAATAATTCATTGGTATCTTACATAACCAGTAATACAGACTGAACCTTTGCCAAATGCATTGTTATAACCTTTTTGGAATGCTGGCCACATTAATTGATATTTGCTTGTTGAGTGCCTACTATGAGCAAGAGAATTTGCGTTTTTCTTCTTCTCATTTCTCATGACAACCCAAGAGGGAGGTAGTACTATCTCATTTTAATCCTGAGGCCAAGGGAGGCCGGGCAGCCTACTCAAGTTCTCGCAGCTGCCATATCCTAGAGGAGGCCAAATACACCCCCAGCTTGGACTCCAAAGCTTGTGCATTTCTCGTAATGACCCTCCGCCCACAGACTGTCTGTGTCCAAAATTCCACTGAGGGCCTTGACTCCGAAAACTCTCTGCCCGCATTTTGGCTGTGGCTTTGTGTGTCGTCTCAGATGAAGGTGACTGAAAACTTCACACAGAAGATGTTTTCCATTTAAATCCCCCAAAATAAAATGACCCTGTTTCTAGAGAGAAAAAGCTCAGACCTCTGCTTGATTTTGCTTCCAGGGGCAAGAACTGGAGTCCAGATACATAATCTGAGTCTTTTATGGCTTTCACATTTGGTGCTGAGGGGCTGGGCAGGCAAACCACTTGGCCCAATGGTTTGACCTTAGAAACTTAACCGGGTAGGTCTGTTTCACCGTGGGACAGGACTGACAGCCACATTTTGAAATGAGAGCCTTGAACTTGAACCCTTGCCTTTCTCTTCTGGAGAATTTGATTTTTAGCAAAAGGCTGTTGGAAGACACAAAGGTCCATTTGTCTCTAAAACAGGTGAATGCAGGGAAGAGAAACTGAGAAAGGAGGCTTGGAGAGCACATGACTGTTTTCAGATATTTAAGTGCTGTTTGGTAGAAAAGGAAGGAGATGTTTTCTGTAAAATTACATAAAGCAAAACCAAGACTGATGGACAGAAGTTATTTGGGAGCAAGCAGTTCAATACAAAGGAAACTTTAAGGGTATAAGCTGCCCAAAGAAGTGAAGGGCTGCGCTGGAGTTTTCTAGCACTGAGAGAGAGAGAGAGGATGTGTGTGTGTGTGTGTGTGTGTGTGTGTGTGTGTGTGTGTGTGTGCCTGTGTACATGCTTGTATGTGGGCATATGCCTGTGTGTGTGCGTGCATGTATGAATGTGAATCTGCATACGTTCATGCACATACTGGAGGGAGCATATAAGAGACAGAGGTTTAATTAGATGACCTTCACAATTCCTTATTTTCAGGAAGTCTATAGTTAAATTGTTTAAGATGGGGCTTCAGGCACCACAGGTAGCCACTGGAGAGAGAGATTTGCTCAAGAGTCTGCCTGGTGCACTTTTCTTCACTGAAAATTTTAAACCTTTAAAAATGTAACAAAAGTAGAATATAGAATAGCTTCTCTCCATATTTACCCTGCATCTTCTAAAAACAAGATGTTCTCTTACATAGCATGCCTGAATTCCAGAAACTGAACCCAGATCCACTGCTATCACTGAACATACATTCTGCATCTCAGCCTCTCGAGTAGCCTGAATTGTGTCCACTATCACAGTCGCCCCCGCGGCAGACCCGTCCACGTAGCTACGTTCCATCGCCATGTCTCTTTAGACTCTGAATCTGGAACAATGCTGTGCCCTTGGTCTTTCCTGACACTGACATCTTTGACGATGACAGACTGATTGGTAGTGCCTGGTGCTTTTCAGATGTTGCCCACATCACCAGCAGCTCGATCCGCCTCTGGCATCTAATAAATATGGAAACCCTATGGTGGGATGGGAGGAACTCTGTGTGCCCCCGAGCCCTGCCCCTGCTTGCGAGCACAACTTGTGTGAGAGGCAGTGAGGGCCAGAAATGGATGCTCAAGGCCTGGAGTCTGTTCTGCCACTTTAGGCCGTTTGAGTTTGCGCAGATCACCTGCCTCCCGTAGAGGTCCACTTTCTCCTCTCTGCAGTGAGGACCTTTCATGGCAGTGATGGGAATTACATGGCATATTATAGGTAGAAGTCCTTAATAAACTCTAGCAAAGTGCTAAACCAATGCAATCGTTTATTATTTATTTTTAATATACCAGCGAGGCAGCCTGAAGCTAGAACTGTATAGTGAGATTGAAGTCTGTGAGAAAAGCTATGGGGAAAGACGAAAGCTAGCCTGGCCAGGCAGGATGGCCACATATGCAGCCACACACAGCCCTGAGTTCTTCTCCAAGTGTCAAATGGTGACTCCCCTGTGCCCACTTCCAACGGTACCAGCAATGGCCATGGCTTATTGAGCATTTACTGAGGGTTAAGTGTTTAGCCAAGAGAAGCCCAAATTCTCATAAGAACCCAGAAAGTTCCTTTGAGCTCTATGTTAAGATGCAGAGATAGAGTTTCAGAGAGCTTCTGCCATTTACGCAACTGCATGCAGTCAGGACGTGTCAGAACTGAGAAGCACATTTCTGGCACCCCTGCAGAGGCACGGCATCTCTTGTCCCCTCCATGCCTCCTATGCCATGCTTAGTGGCCCTGTAACACAGAGCTTGTGACACAGAGCTGGTCAGCAAGCCCTACTGTAAAGTCATGGAGTTTATTTGGATCTGCAAGTGATCAGCTCTCCTGAAGCAGGACCTTGTCTCTTACTGATATGCAGATGTATGCTAATAGGTTCCAGTGTCACCCTTCCCTCCACGACCTTCTCAGCTTTATTTATTTACTGACTTGGTGAAGTGGAAAGGCCAGAGAACTAAGGAATTTATGAGCATTGCAGCTTCCAGGGGTCCCTGGTACCAAACTCCCTCTCTCCCTTTTCCTGCCTGGAGCCCAGACCGCACCAGCGTTTGAGGGAAGAGAGAACGCAGGTGTCCTGACCATGTGCTGACAAGGCCCTGGACAGCCTGCCAAGAGCACACCCTGGGGCACTCCTCAGTTGTCCCACTGCAGGTTTCAGCAGGCCCGGTGGCTGGATGACCTGACCGTCACAGGGGTGGCTGGCTCAGCCTTCTGGCTCTGGGCAGTGCCCACATCTGGCCCAGCACTGACCACTCGGGTTTCTGCTCTGCGGTATTTCTCTTCTTCAAGGAGGGCAGCGGAGGCCCCAAGGGCAAGGTCTTCTGAGCCCTGCTTGATCACGGCAGAGAAAGAGGAAGCATTTGAAACAGATGCCCTTCCTCTCCTACTCCCCCCTCTCAGCCTGGACCTGTGGATGCAGGAAAGGCCTGGCTGCTGGGGCTGGGAGTTTTAGACATTCTACTGCCCTGATGCCACTACACGTCGCAGTTCCTCCAAGGCATCACTCTTTTCTTCCTTCTCTCTTTCTCTCTTCCTCTCCTCCCATCTCTTTTCTTTGGCAAGAGCCCTTGGAGCTCCTGTTTCTTTTCCACCTTGGGGGAAGAGGTTGTCACAGGATCTGTCCACCTTCTATGACTGATTCTTTTGTATCTGGACCCTGACCCTCCGTGTGGAGCAGAGTCATGGCCAGAAGTGAGGCTAGATCAAGGCTGTCGGGGGGGCGGGGCCTGCACATCTGTGCATGGAGAGAGGGCAGTTCACAGGCCCCTCAAGCTGCAACCTTCGGCTAACACGTCCATCTTCTTGCACGCAGCTTCCTCTGACATCCTTTTTTCAGTTACTGCAGCTATCATGTTACACAATTGCTTTTAAAATAAAAAATATTTCGTTTCTGGAGAAAGTGCTCACGGAGAGCAGCTGCTGTTCCTGTCCACTGTCTTCTCCATTCATGCTCTGTGCCCACTCAGGGCTGGAATCCCCTCGAGGCCACCATCGTTTGCTCCATGATCTGCTCACAAACGGAAGTCAGCCCCCCTGACATTTGGGAATCTGCCGCCTCCCCACATCAGAACATGCTCCCTCCGGCTCTTCATCCATCTCCTCCCCTATGCCAGAGTCCTGATGGCTCCCACGTGCACAGACAGAGGAGGACGTTCCGTGCATGAAAAGAAGGAAGTGCAATGGATAGAAGTAGGGAAGGGGTGCCTGTGGAGTCAAGTCCAAACTCTAGATCAAATAGAGGAAAGGGTTTTCACTGTGCCTGCCAATCCCAATCATTTTTAGTGGCTTTAGAAGGTATTGGATTGAGAAGGATTCCAAAGCCAAGTCTGGGCTCCACATGATAGGCAGCCGTGATTGATTGCTAATGCCTGCGTGGACATGGACACAGGAGTGCAGCCATACTGCCAGTCCAGCTTTCAGCAGTGCCTCTCCCAGGAGCCGATGTCTGTGCTTCTGATTATGCTCCTCCCTCTGCCATTTGTGTCCAGTTTCTCCCATTTCCCTCTGATGGCTTCTATGCCAACAAGTGCCCCCTAGTAAGGTAGTAAGAAATAGTGTAAAAATGTTACAGCATCTGCATCACTTGAAACTTCTTTGAAATGCAAAATCTTAGGTCTCACCACAGATAATACTGACTTGGAAACTCTGCGGTAGGCACCAGAAAGCTGGGTTCTGACAGCCCTCCCAGCCATCCTGATGCAGGCTGGCATTTGAGAACCACTGTGTTAGGAGAATTAGGAGGCATGGGCTTTCAGATGGAAAAGGCTTGTGCTGGTGTTTGATTAACTCCTTTTTTGTTTTTAACAAAGTCATGCAAAGGTGAATCTACTAGTTTAAGATTCTCTGGGTGAAGCGCCTTGAGAAAAACTGTATTTTATAGCAATATTCGGCGGCAGATTTTATCGAGTTTCAGTAAATCCCTCCTGGACAGGGGGAAGATGAGACTCTCTGGGTGACTGTGTGATGTGAACCCAGACAGAAACAGCCCAGGAGCCCTGATCCCTCCATCCTTCTCTAGTATTTACATCTCTGTGTCAGCCATCACAGCACCTTGTTCTCCCTCACCAAGAATTGGCCTGCTCATGAAATTGACATTTTGGATTTTACTGAAATGAATCAGAAAAGATACCAGATATGGGCTGTTAGAGAGAAGTGGGAATACCTAATAACATGAACCTTTCTGTGGATTTGGGTGCATCTGTGTGTATGTCTGTGTACTTGTCTGTGTAAGTGTGTTTCTGTGTCTCTGTGTTTGCCTGTGTCTGTGTGTGAGATCATATGTCTGTCGGTGAGTGCCTGTGTGTGTAAGCATGCATGTGTCTGTGTGTGTGTGTATGTGCCTGCGTGTGAGCATGTGTGCCTCTGTGTCTGTGTGTATGTCTCCTTGTGTGTCTGTGAGTGCCTGGGTGTGTAAGCATGTGTGCACCTGTCTGTGTGCGTGTCTCCTTGTGTGTGTGTGTGTGTGCTTCTGTGTCTCTATGTGTGTAACTGTGTGTGCCTGTGTGTGAACATGTGTGCATCTGTGTGTTTGTGTCTCCTTGTGTGTGTGTGAGCATGGTGTCCTTATGAGCACGTCTGTGTCTGTGTGCATGTCTCCTCGTGTGTGTGTGTATGAGCATATATGCATCTGTGTCTGTGTGTTTGTGTGTGCCTGTGTGTGTGAGCATGTGTGTGTCTGTCTGTGTGTATGTCTCCGTGTATGTGTGAGCATGTGTTTCTTTGTGCTTATGTCTCCATGTGTGTGTGTGGGGGGGGTACATCTGTGTCTGTGTGTATGTCTCCTTGTATGTGTCTGTGTGTGTATGTGTGTGTATATGTGTGCCTGTGTGTGTGTATGTCTGTGTGTGTGTATATGTGTGTCTCTGTGTGTGTGTTCTCACCCTCACCCTGTGGCTAGAGAATCTAGCTAAGTGAAAAGTGATTGGTAGACTGAGCTAACCAGTCCTTCCAATCTCAAGTGCTGTCTTTGGAAAAAGCCCCTCCAGGATCCACATCCCAGGGCTGCAGGCAGAACCCATGCACCCACTGACACCTTTCACCCACCCTCCATGGGCAGTGGCTGGGTCATCTTTGGGACATCTCCCTGGCATGAGGGATGCCTGGGCTGACTCCTGCAATGTCTCACCAGTTCTAATCTGAATGCCTTCCTCTGTCAGCTACTGATTGAGGCAGCACTGCTGGCATGCTGTACAGCTGAGGAGGCTCTGTGTTCCTTCCTGTAAATCAGGGAATACCGGTCTCAAAGGTTGTTGCGGGGAATCTAAGAATCTCTGTACAAACACAGCAACTGTGGTTGCAGGCTGCAGAGGGTGTTCTGCAAGGGTCCGGAAGGACCAACTCAGAGGAGCCTCTGCCTGCTCCTGCCTCCTGCTGCCCTAACCCCATCAGCTATGGGAGCTGTGGGAGGCTGAGGGCCCTCTCTCCTGGTGGCGGGGGACACAGCTGCAGAGCCGGAGAGCGGTGCACTCTCCTCTGCCAGCCTGCTCGGGACTGTGCCCCTGGGTGGGGACCGGGGACCCTCCTGGCCTTAAACACTGCAAAGTAGAGGAGCCCAGTGTAAACCCAAATCTCACTTCCCCTGGAGGTCACTGACACCGAGACCAGGTCCTTCCTTGTTACTCCACTCTGAATGCAGCTGTGCTGCAATTTGCTCTCATTGTCTACACTGAAAGTTGCCCGCATCCATTCAGTTCTGACAGCCATATCTGAAATCAGCCCCCTCTCTTGGCGCTGGATGCCCTCTGGCTCCTGGGGGCCCAAGAGAGGGGCTGACACAGTACTTACTGGATCACGGTAGCAGCTGCTGTTTTCTGGGAAGCATGTTGTGCCCACACTCACTCTGCACGTTTTCCCTACCAGCCAGGACTGAGGTGTGAAATGGGATGAGCTAGAAAAGGCAGGTAGATGTCATACATACCCCAACACCAGCCCCCCACCGCTAT
Source organism: Ateles fusciceps (assembly GCA_036589455.1). Lineage (NCBI taxonomy): Eukaryota > Metazoa > Chordata > Mammalia > Primates > Atelidae > Ateles > Ateles fusciceps. The sequence goes on along the minus strand of JAZHEH010003296.1, from coordinate 3,295,632 downwards.
CTCTCTATCACACATGCACATGCAAGGACGCAGCCCCGTCCCATTTTCTAGGAATTCTGTGGCGCAAATAACATCCCACACTCATCTGCGCAGCAATTATTCTTCATTAGAACTGAACCTTCCCTCTGAAAGCAAAGCTTCCTTTTCTTACTGCAAAACCCAACCAGAAGGTCTGCGTGCTTTATTCCTAATCAAAGGAAGAATGCTAACACCTGCCTGGCAGAGCATCACTCTCTGCACTTCAGCAGCCCCCGCCTTTGTCTCTCTGGTTTTTGCTCCTCTGAAGTGAGGTGGGAAAGGGACTGGGGGATGTGCGTGTCACAGGAGCCCCTTCGGCAGGGCTGTCTGCAGCGGGGCAACTGCGCAGGGTGCACGGGAGGAGGAGAAACAACCCCTGCCCTCCAGCGCTGGTACCTAAACCTCCCCTTGGGAGATGAAGGGATAACAAAATAGGCTCCAGAAGGAGTCTGACCAGGTTGATGCCTCAGGAGCCAAGAGTGGGGGTGAAGGGGAAGAGGTACATCGAGGCGGCTGATGGACCCTAATTGTGCATGATAGGGTGGGTTTATAGTTAAAGAAATAGACCCCGGATGTGTCCAATGTTCACTCTATCAATATGTTCACACTAAACCTGCCCTGCAGAGGGTCGGAACATGAATAGAAAACCCTATCATGATTGCTATGGAGGGATCTGGCACGTGTGAGGCAGCCTGATCCCCAAACCAGCATTCATGCTCACATTCTGGGAGGGCTGCAGGGAGACGCCAAAGAGCAGGTGGCTGGAAGTTTTAGAGGAAGGTCCCTGGGGGAGCCTCTGGGTTGTCCTTTGTCACTGGAGCTGATGGCCTCCCAGGCAGACTTCTCCCTGAGGTCTTCCCAGCTCTGGTGAGTGTTGCTTTGTGAGGAGCTCATCTGTTGGAGGGTGGGGTGTACTCGCACTTAGAAAGGGCATGCTGAAGGGCAGGCAGTGGTAAGAGGTTATTGTGACTGAATTAAACGCCACTTGCTTTGGAGTTCAGAAGAGTTGGGTTCTAATTCTAATGCTACTCTTTACTGGCTGGCCGTGTGCAGAGATTTCAAGTTCACTTAACCTCACCTAACTTCATTGCTTCATTCTGTCAGTGGAATTGGAAGAATCCTCTCTGGATTTTGCAGTGGGAGTGAAATGAACTCCTCTGTGTGGGGTGCTGAGAGCGCGGGGCTCAGGGAGAGCAATGCGGGGAGGGCCGCCTTCACCACAAGGTCGTCCTGACAACAGTGACTGTCTCTGGCTCCTCCAAGCTGTCCAGAGTGATCCAGGGAGGATCCTCCTGGCTGGGTGGCAAGTGACGTCTCTGAGATGATAAAGCTATAACCACACAACCCCCTCCCCCACCTGGAAACTACAGAAAGGCAGGTCCCCCACACTCCATGATGGCAGCCTGTGCCAATCTGCCTGGAAACCCTTCTCAACAGCCTCTGAGCAGCTGGTAGCATCATCCCCTGGTGCCCTCCCCAGCCTGCAGCTTCCAGGGGAACTGGGAGGAGCATGTCCTCAGGCTGTCTCTGTCCTCTGGCTGACACCGCGGCTTCCTTCCTTTGCTCAGCTTTGGGACCTGCAGGAGAACACTTGGCCCAGTCCCAGGCTGGAGGCCTTGCGGTTTTCCCAGGTCAGCTTATCATGCCACCTCCTTTCCCCAATATTCCTGCATTCCTAGAGAGCAGGGGGGTCTCTGGAGGCAACAGTACACACTCCGGTCCTGGGGATGACCTGTGGGAGATACAGGCTGGGCCAACTCTCTGGGACTCCATGTACCCAGCTGTGTAGGACAATGACACTCCCCGCCCCACTGTGGTGAAGAGCCTGAGTTGGAGGTGAGCAAGGAGACCAGGACATGAGTGAGCCTCGGAGGTGAGTGACCTCCCCCGCCCAGGGTGAGCATGAAAGCCATCTTCCATGGACCCTGACCCAGAGCCCAGAGGGAAGACCCACTCTGAACTGCTCAGGGCTGGGATAGGACCCATTTAGGTGGAAGGCTCAACCCAAGAGTGAGCTTTCTAGAAATTCTAAGTTGAAGTGAGCTTTTTAAAAAATAGCTTACATAGGTGTCATGTGTAATTGCTACAAAGTCCCTCTGAGGAGGGATTAATGATGGCCCTTTCAGAGCCCCGCAGAAGCGCGGCAGTTGGGCCCTTGACAAGATCACCCAGCGTGGGGAGGCATCTAGGACTGCCCAACCCCAGTCCGTCCTTCCTGACACACTGCTCAAGCCAGACCAGGCTGCCCAGCCAGCATCCACGGGAAGCAGCCAGGTGCTCACGGAGAGTCGGCAGGCAGGCCGACAGCACCCCGACTCCTCAGAGCCGAAGGGCAATGTGGGGTCCCAGCAGTTGCTTTGTCTGCATCTCGTGTCTCTGACCCTCTGTCTACTCCGCTGCAAACATGTTGGTCTCCATCTCCCGCTGCTCCCCCTGTGCGCCAGGCGCACTCCTGACTCAGGGCCTTTGCGCTTTCTGCTTTTCCGCTCGCAATGCTCCGCCCCCTCGCGGCAAGAGAATTGCTCCTTTATTTCTCTGAGGCGCGTCATCAAATGTTCCTCATCAGAAATCCCTGTCAATCGCCCTATTTCAGTAGAAGCAGGGCCATAGCACACTCCATCTTTACCTTTAAAAAAACTTTGCTTAAGCGTTTCCACGTGACAGTGCGCATTTACTTATTTGTTGAGAGTCAATCTATCTCCACTAAAATAAAAGTTCCACACGAGCAGGGACATTGCTGACTTTTTCACCCATGGTGTCTAGAATATTAGCATGACGAAGACACTCAATACATAAGATTTTAGAATCTAGTCATGGTAACTAGAGGGATAGTTCCAGCTCTGACATCCTACCACCTTATCCTATATAAGAAGTGCTATCCTTGGCTCAGAATGTTTACAAAGACTTCTGGACTTGGCCAGGATCTTCCCATCTCAAAGGAGTGGGAAGAGGAACGCATAAGGGGTTACACAGCCAGGGGCTGATGAGGGTCCCCACCCCAGTCCCCACCACGAGAGCCACAGGCCACAGGCAACACGCCGCGGTCTCATGGGAGGGATCTCTCAGAACAGGCTGGGCCTGCGAACTTACTCACAGTCCTGTCAGCAACTACAGTTGACCCTCAAATAATGCCGAGGTTAGGGGCACCAACCCCTTGCCTAGTTGAAAATTCATGTATAACTTTTGACTCCTCAAAATTTTTTTTTTTTTTTTTTTTTTTTTGAGATGGGGCCTTGCTCTATCGCCAGGCTGGAGTGCAATGGCGAAACCTTGGCTCACTGCAACCTCTGCCTCCTGGGTTCAAGCGATTCTTCTGCGTCAGCCTCCCGAGTAGCTGGGACCAGAGGCACGTGCCACCACACCCGGCTATTTTTTGTATTTTTAGTAGAGACGGGGTTTCACCATGTTGGCCAGGATGGTCTCGATCTCTTGACCTCATGATCCACCCGCCTCAGCCTCCCAAAGTGGTGGGATTACAGGCGTGAGCCACTGGGCTCGGCCAAAAATGTAACTCCTAATAATCTACTGTTGACCAGAAGCCTTGCTGAGAACATAAACTGCCAATTAACATATATTTTGCATGTTATATGTGTCATATACTGTAATCTCACAATCAAGTAAGCTAGAGGAAAGAAAATGGTATTAAGGAAATATAAGGGAGAGCAAATATATTTATTTTAATTAAGTGGAAGAGGAAGAAGAGGAGGAGGAAGAAGAATCGGTCTTGCTGTCTCAGGGGTAGCAGAGGCAGAAGAGGTAGAGGGGAGGAGGCAGGAAAGGCAGGCACACTTGGTGTAATTTTTACTTTAAAAATCCATGTTTAAACGGATCTGTGCAGTTCAAATCATGCTGTTCAAGGGTCAACTGCACCTGGTGCAGAAGCCCCTCTATGCACGGCCACGCCGAGGCTGGCCGAGAGGCACAGATAAGAATGGGGTCATTTACTTTTATTTCCTTTGATGTTTTCAAAGGAGAAAATAATTTCTGGCCTTTTCTAAGAAGCACTTAGCTGTGGGCTGCAGGTTGGAGAATGTTCCATCTGCTGGAAATGCTAATTAGAAGCAATCATGACCCAGACTTGGCCTGTCAGGGAGCACTGGAGTGAGGCAGCGCCCTGGTCGGTGGGTGTGGAGGAGCGGAGCCTGGGCGGCAGGGCCATGTGCTGCCCCCGTTCAGGGCAACCTGAACTGCTGGACTGACAAACAGCAGGGACTGAGCTGGGAAACACTTACCCGGCTTGCAGGCCAGGCCTCGGGGCAGGTTGGCGCTCAATCCCAGTGCCCCTCCACCTCATGCAATGCCGCCCACTGCTGTTATAAAGTAGCAAACGATTTCACTAACCCCATGTTCCAGGGGAGAAGGAAAATTGTACCTGCATGAAAGTGACAACACCGTGGTGCGTGAGGTCAGCGGGTTGACAGCCAGGAACCACGGTCTGCCCCCTCCCAGCGCCCCTCCCGCCCCAGTTGCTTGAATGTGATCTCGCTGCCCAGAGGGCTACCTGCCCCTTCCAACTGGGGCTTCCAGCAGGGACACAGGACATCAGTCCACTCAGGACATCAGTGACTAATGAGGGCTACAAGGAGGGCAGGGTTTGCCTCCCGCTGTGGCCTGGGCCTTCCAGGTCCCGGTAGAGCCCTCTGCTCCCTAGATCTTCACCAGCCTGACCATGGGCTGGGGGCCTTCGTGGGCGTCAGCCTGGGGTCGGCGACCCGCCTTGCCTATCTTCCCCTGTCTCCCCATAGGCGTGACTGCGGAGCTGGGAGGCCACAAGTCACTTGAATTAGTGCTGCCCAAGTGCCTGGGGTGGGAGTGGGGCATCCTGCGAAATATGAATGGCCAAGGCTTGTGCTCCTCAAAGAGCAAAACCACGCCACAGGAGTGCCACTGAGAGAGGGACAGGCGGCCACAGGAGGAGAGGGGGCCCCTGGGTCCGGTGGCGGAAGGGCTGTGAAGTCCCGCTGCTCCTCCCGGCTTCTGCTGTGGATCTCTGGATGGTTTCCACCCCACCCCCACCCACGTGTCCTCCAGCCCCACACTCACATCCCCTTGGTGGCCAATGTGTCCTAGCAAAGCAATCAGCGACGTATTTTTAAAAGAAAACTCGTTTACCACGCAGGCCTCTGGAGTCGTTGATGGAATAGCCCTCCTCTGAATGGAAATAGTGGTGTAATGGCCTCCCCGGGGCTATTATGGCGCTGACATTACAGCAGGCTAATAAACCCCGGAGGGAGGGGTGCGACGCGCGCGGCCAGGCAGTTCTCACATCTGGATGAGCAGCCGCCGATGCCGCGGGGGCGCGCCTGCAGCTCCCCACGACGGCCACTTGAGGGCACCCGCGCTCCCCGAGCCGCGAGGAGGCGCCTGCATCCTGCGGGAGAGAACCTGCTCCCAGGGCAGGGCAGGGTCCCCTCAGTGGACTCCAGACAGCGGGGGAAAGCAGCCCGCCCTGTTCTCCTTCCGTGCCCCCCTGGGTTTCTGAAAGTGGGTTTCAAAGCAGGGTTGGAAGGAGGTTGGGCAGCACACATCACGAACTCAGAAAACCCTTGTTAATTGTTACTTTGAAAGTCCATGAAAAATGCCTTCCAAACACATCAGAATGGGATGGCACGTGTCATTTCTCTTTTGGAGAAGTCAGTCAGTTGAGCTCCAAAACCCCAAAGGCGTTAAGAGTAGTCCGGCTTCTCCCTCTGCCTGCTGCTCCCAGGTACTCGCTGGACAGGCCCTTCGCCGGCCGCCTCCCCCTGTGCGCCGCGGCACCGCCTGCCCCTATCGGCTTCACATCCCCAGTCAGTGAATGACCAGCTTCTGCCAGGACACAGGGCCCAGCTCATGCTGTGAGTTGAGCTTGATGTTGTTTCTTCAGGGGTCAGGGTGATGCGAGCGTGGAAGACACCAGCTGCTCCCGGAGATCTGACACCCAAATCATCAGTCCTGCTGTCAGATCATGGAGCACCATTTGGAAGCAGAAATTAGGACCCTCAGAAAATATGACCATCTTGCACACCTATGGGCAGGTGCCCCATCCCCGTCTGAGATAGTCTCACCCCTGCTCAGAGGCCTATGAAGTCCAGCACGTTGTAGAGACGTTTCCTTAGGATTGTTACAACTGTGGCGAGCTCTACAAGACACGCTCTTACTTAGCTTGTTGGTTTTTAAAAACGCATTTAGTTGGCTTTAATTTTACATGTGCATACCCTTCAGTGAAAACCAGAGCTACCAATAAATTGGATGTTTGTTAAGGAGAATCCCCCGCAGCCCCTGAGGAATGAAGGAACTCTCTCCAGGGGATGTCTCCATACCCAGAGCTCTGCTTTTTACTGCGAGGACAGAGCCCCTTCTCCTGGGAGCCAGTGCACAGCCTGTGGGGCCGTGGGGAGGGCCCAGGGCCAGAGTCAGGCAGAAACTCAAGTTGTCTGGCAGGAAAGGCTGTTCTGTCCCCCGCCTTGCCCCCCCCCCCCCAACACCCCAGTATGGCCCAGCTCCTCCGAAGCTAACAAGGGTAAAAGGCTTGGCTCAGGAGGGGCTGGAAGGACGGAGAAAGGAGAGGGGTCAGAGCCGGGGCAGTGAATCTGTGTCTCTTCTGATCCCAGCACGGGGCAAAAGCTCTTTAGAAAAACAACTTTTAGGGTCTTAATTCAAGACTATCTCGGTCCCTAGGCCAGACTCACGAGATTCGTCCCCTGGAATTCAATTTCCCCACAAATGTTGCTTTAGCCCCATTGCCCTGGAAGCACTCATTCCTTCACAGATGCTCTGAGGACAGGTGGAGGTGAAGTCCTTTAGGAGGGCTGGCCGGGCCTGGGCAGCCTTCCAGGAGAGCTGGGGTTGGGCCAGGCCTCATGCAGGTGGGTGGAGCTGAATCCCAAGAGAGGCCTCAGCTACGCAGCCTCCCCCGCTCTTCCTCCAGGCAACAGGCTGTCCCAGGCTCGTGGGCTTGCACGCTCAGGAGCCCTGCTCCAAAAAGATCTCTTCTGTCTATGCCAAGTTCACCTTCGAGAACACCTGCCCATAATTGCATTGCCTGGGCATCTGCTCTCCTCAGTCGCCCCGGCTACTCTGAAAGCGAGAACGAGAGAGGCAAGTGGGAATAACAGAGATTATCAGCATCACCAGCATCTTATATTGTGACGTTTCCTGCAGATCACGAAATACAAGGCAGGCAGAGGAGAAATCCTCAGTGAGGGCTCTTGGAGAGGGTGGGGGAGCAGGGCCTTGCCATTTCTGAAGGATGCGCGGTCTGGGTGGGCAAGTCAGACGGCAGAGGATCCAGCGCCTGCCCCACTCCGTCGCTGGGGAGCGCTGGGCTGTCCTCTAAGCAAAGCCTGCAGCCCTCGGAGGGCGCACCAGGGCCTCAGGCCACCCCTGGCCCTGCACCTACAGCCTGCGGCCGCTCCTCTCGCAGTGCCAGGGCGGTTCCTTCCGTCCTTAACCTTCGCGGAACACAGTTCGGAACCTGAGGCGCAGCAAGCGCCCCTCTGTGGGCGGCCTGCGGGCGAGGGAGGCGGCTGCGGCGAGTTCGCCCCTGTGGGCCTGGGCCCAAGAGATACGGCAGCTGCTTCCGCGGCTGCTTCTCTCCGCCCGGGGCGCCCAGGGAGTCCACGTCACGAGGAGCTCCGGGCCCAGACTGGCCGAGCCGAGATCCGCAAGGACCCCTTCCCACCGCCCACCGCGCTCCCTCCAGGACCCCCTCCAGGGCGGTGTCCTCGCCTGGCCTCCATCCCCTCATCTTCCCTGAACGCCCCTCCCGGCTTCCCTTCCATCTCCTTCACTGTTTTCTCTCCTCCTTCTCTTCCATGTTGTCTTCTCCTGAATGTAAACCCATAGCGAGATAAAGATGGCAACCCCAGGGGCGCAGCCCCCACGCGGCCCGGCGCCCGCCGCCCCGCGCTCCCGCTCGGCCCCGCCAGGTGGCGCCGGCGGGTCTTCAGCGGCGCAGGGCCGAGCCAAGCGGGGCGGGGCGGGGCGGGGCGGGGCTGGGCTGGGCTGGGCTGGGCTGGGCTGGGCTGGGCTGGGCGCGGCGCAGCGAGCTGGGGCTAGGAGGGAGGCAGTCCATCCACAGAGCTCCGCCTGGTGCCAGGGGTCTTTCACGTGTCATCTCACTCAGTACTCACGACACGAACAAAACAAGACTGCTGGGCGGGGTAAATGTCGCTAAGCTTTCTAAATGAAGAAGCTGAACATCATGGTATCTGATCAAGAGAAAAACAAGGAGCTGGCCCCCTCCTGGGTGGGACTGCCTGCAGAGAAACGTGGGAACTGTCATCAAGGCATCCCACGTGGCCCCGAGGCGAGCACGAGTGCGAAGTCTCAAAGGGAAGGGAGGAAAAACAGGAAACAGGGGCAGGGAGTCACAGGCTGACGCTTCGTGGTTCTTTACAACCTCGGTCTTTCTCTTGTCCTTCCATTCTGGGGCCAGAGACCTTCCCTCCAGAATTGATTCGGATGCCCCTTAGAGCCCACCTACAAGATGCACCGCCTCCCACGCAGACCTCTGGGAGGTGCTGGCACAGGGCTAGCCCATCTCCCATACAGACCTCTGAATAATGCCACAAATGCTAGCTCCTTTTCGAAGAAACTGAAAAACAGAAAGGGAGGGGGCAGAGAGGAGATAGAATGAGAGTAGACAGAGGAAAGAGTGAGCGTTTCCATTTTGACATCTGGGCCAAGAAACGCATCCACATAAACTCTTCTTAGCTAAGCTTTGTTGTGGAGTCAGGGATGAACATGTCATCCCTAGCTTCATAAAGGATGTCACATAAATGCACAGAATCGGTCAAGAACCCAAGGAACCAAATCACCTAAAACTCAGTGTGACTCCTTCCTGGTTGTAGAGCCTGAGGTTAAAGTCAGAGGCAAAGGAGGGGTTAAAAAGGAGACTCGATTGGCTAGTGATTCCAGGAAAGAATCAAAGGGATGGATGTCACTGAGCATTCAGGGTTAGTTTCAGATGCTTCATCCAAGAAATCACATGGCACATCATTAAATGAATTTAGTTGGGATTCTGGGTTTTACATTGTGGTCAATTAATCTATGTAAGTATCTATAATGGCAATGGCAGGGCAGCGACCATCAGCCAAGACAAATCATTAGAAGGCAAAGTTGGGTAGGCCTGCTGATGGGTTAGGGAGGGGGTGGGGCTGGGAGTTTGGCCTTGCAGGAGATCACTGTGTTCTGGGTGTGGGGGTCAGGGCAGAAGTGGGCTGGGGGAGCTCACCAACCGTTTCAAAGCTCAGGAGTCAGCACCCTGGGCAGGCTGACTGCTAGTGGGGTGGACGCTGATTCAAGGGACTGCTTTCCTCTTTCCTAGTTGTTCTGTCTCTGTGAGGGATGGGGAAAAAAATCTCCAGCTGAAAAATGTCACCTTCAACCTGACACTGGAGCCAGAGCATTTACAAATCTGCCTGTCACCATGACAGCCTGACAGATAGCAACCTTAGCCAGGACAGAGTTAAATCGTCACGATAAGTCTTGCAAAAAGTTTTGGCTCTTAAGATTTTTATCATCAAGACAGGTTAAGGAATGGGGGCATGGTTTCCAAAACAGGAGGAGACTCAGGCCCCATGCCTGCCTTCTCAGGAAATCCAGCAGCTGCAGGATTATCTATTACCTGAGGGGGAGGTGACAGGAGAGAATTACCAACACCAGCCCCATCTGTTGCTGAGCACCGTTTATTTCACCTTCACTAATTCACTTGGTTTGTCATTTTTCCTTTGTCTCGGTGTCATCCGCCCAAACTCGACACATATATGCCCTGGTGTTCCCATCTGGGCATTGCGGCTGCAGAGACAAAGCCTCGGGGTATCTTTTCAATGAGCTGCAGTCACTCTGGAGTGTCTCTCTCCTCCCCCCTCCATTGTGATTTCTAATCCATAATTGATTAGAAACTGGAAGCAAGAGAGGAGAAGCTGTGATTGCTTTTACAGCCTGGGTCTGCAGGTAGAAGCACATTTCTGTGTTTGACTTCGTCTCCAGAGACCTGTCTCTGTCAGGAAGAAGTGGCAGAGTATTCACGAGGTATAGCAGACTTGTGTCACAAGGAGAGAGGTTGCAAAATCTGGGCTCTCACATTATTCTCGGATGCTTGGTCACCCACCTCCCCCCCAACTCTCGTTTTCTCCTCTGTCGCATGGATCTAACACTTGTTCTCCTCCCTGCCAAGGTTTTCATGAAGACTAAATGAGATAGTATTTGCAAACACTCACTATATCATGTAGAGGCCTATTCAATGAGAACATGTATTTGAAGCACTTAAGGGTGCCTTGCATATGAGAAATGTTCAGTAAGGACCATTATTAATAGTGTGCCAATGTAAGTAATTGTGATGACTTGTTACCCTTGCAGTGTCTCTTCTTCCTCCAGTTCCCAAGCTACATACGGTTTTCATTCAACATGTATTGAGCCTCCACAGGCGGCACTGTATTGACTTAGGGCTGTAGTGATTTTTAAAAATGCAAACAAAATGTCATTGCTGGGTCTGGAAGCAGAGTCTGGTGGGAAAGGCCTGTGACAGAGTGGGGTAGCAGAGCTTCCCCCGCCGTCCCCCCCACTACTACAACACCCAACTCGGAGTAGTGGGGGGGAGTAGCCAGAGAAGGCCTGATGGAGAAAGTGACATCCCCCTGGACTCTGAAGAGCTCAGCCACTTGCTTGGTGGCGAGAAAGGGCATACAAGGCTGAAGCGGGAAATGCAGTGAATGAGCTCAGGTAGGACAGGGAGCTGGGCCTGGGAACCGCGGGCTCGCAGTAGCTCCGAAGGACGGCTCCAGGAGAGCTGAGACTGCACATGTGGGCAGAGGAGCTCTCGCTGAAGGAGCGAGAAGCTCATGGTTTTATGCCAAGACCATGAGCTTTTCTGCGGGGCATAAAGGCTTTTAAACAGGAGTGATAGGATCAGGTGAGCCTGACGATCACTCAGGACTGGATGGGGCGTGAATGCAGAGGAAAGATCAACTGACAGTGTAGGAATCTAGAACCCGCAGAGAAACTGCCTACCTGCCGGACTCTCTCAGCGACCCTCGCGATCTGAACAGGGCCTGGGAAGGGAGGAGCCCCAGCAGAGGGGCAGTCGGGGAGCCATGAAAATGAAATTGCGAGCTGCTGCCACCAGAGGGCAGTATAGGACGGGCTGCGAGGCGCGCTGCCGCCGGGAGGGTGCAGGGGAGTGCTGTCTGCCAGAGGAAATAGGCGAGACGTCGTCCAGGACATTCTCACCTTAAAATGTTCTGGGCCTCGGACAGAGTGAGGATTTCAGTACCCACCCCCTGCCCTGGAAAGAAAATCTCTGAGAGAGGATATGCACTGGGCTTGTATGCGAGTTTGTGTCTTGGCCAGGCACCCAGATGCTACCTGCACCCCTCTGGCTTGGTGTTGAGTTTACTGTGCTGACCCTAAACCTAGCAGCTCCCCCGGGAGATGAGGTCAAAGACTGATCTGGGCTAGCCCAGAAAGGTTTCCTGAACGAATCACTTTACACAAACCTTCAGGCCGACACGTGTTTTCATACACATTGTCTCATTGAATTTTTAGAGTGATCCTATGAGGCACATATTCACATTTTATAAATGCAATTCAGAGAAGTTACATGATTTTCCAGGAAATGAGGTAGTTGGGGTTTGATCCAAGAACTCAGACTCTTTCTTCTGTACCCACCAAATCTTCTCAAGAGCTCAGACTCTTTCTTCTGTACCCACCAAATCTTCTCAAGAGCTCAGACTCTTTCTTCTGTACCCACCAAATCTTCTTCTTTGTCCTTTGAAGTGGGGTGTTTTTCTCTTCCACAGGGGTCAAATCTGTGAGTACAGTGTATGTACGAGCAGCCTCACCTGCATGCCCAACTTGAGAACTAGGGAATGAAGCAGCGGGTCAGATAGAGAACCGGAAAGTTTGAGCATTTGTTGTAACAGAGATCTTATATGAATGTTTCCCAGGCAATCCTCAAGGCACCCCCATGGGTAGGATTATCATCCCAATCTTCCATTGAGGAAGAGGCTCAGAGAGGTAAACTTTCCCAAGGAAACACAGCTAGTACCTATCAGAGGTCTATGTCCCTTCACGCCTGCACTCTGAGCTCTACTCCTAGTGACAGCAGTGCAGTGTGTGTGCCAGTCGAAGGACAGGGTTGGAGTGCATGAGAAAAACTGGATGTGTGCTGTAGAAAGGTGCATGCGTAATTATAACTAGCTTCTCAACAGAAAGTGTTGTCGATGTGATAGACATGGAAGAACCCACAGCCAAAGAGAGCCGGTCCCTAGGAGAAGGATGGCTCATTGTACACAGGACAAAAAGAGCTATTAGCCTCAGAGGGAACAAATTTGGCAGTATGGGTGTGGGTTGATGTTGGGCGCTCGTTGTCACGTGACTACTTGGAGAAGGATGACCCAGCACAGGATACACCCGGGAAGGATCTCAGGGCCAGCAGAAGGGAGAGTCGGATGCAAGCCCAGAAAAACAGGGACCAATGATACGGTTTTGTCTGGGAGTCTCAAGTTTCTTGAGAGAAGGTTGTCTGGGAGCTATGGGTTACACCAGCGCCGTTACTTACTAGGCTCCAAAGAGGAAGACATGTCAAGTTTTAGGGACCTTCTCTTCTGCCCACAAGCCTGGATCAGACCACACAACATCGTGTTTCATCGTGTTTCCATTTTCCATATGGATTCTGGACTCTTTCCAGAGAGTTATTCTTTCTCTGTCAGTTCTTTTTTTCATATGCCCCATAGCTAAGTGACCCTCCACTGTACCTAACCTCTGTGAGCCTGATTCTCATGTGATAAATGTGCATGGTACTACTCTCCTAATCTGACTCCTATGAGAAGGGAAAGAATTGGCATAAATGATAGCAATTAGCTCAGGCGATGGCCCATGTTAAAGCCAAATAAATATTGGTTTTCTTTTTTGCTTCACCTTTGTGTCTCAAACAGGCACACTCATACACACACACACACTCACACACACATAGTCGCATACACACACAAGGCAAACCACAACCCTTGCCAATAAATCTATGCTCACTCAGAGTTAGCTTAGAAAATCAACATGGTGCAGAGGCTTTTAAAGGACTGACATTCCTCGGGTTATGGAGAACAATAATAATAAATCTTAAGGAATGTCACCTTGCCCCTGGCACTGAAGACAAGAACCCGTGTCGTTAGTGGAAGAGCCCTGAGTATATTGAGAAAAGCTGCAGAGATGATCTGTTCACAGCAAGGAGAAAGTGGCAGTTTTTAGACAATGCCGGCTGGAGGCACAGTGGACTTGCCATGTAATTGTCAGGCTCTTTGCTTATTAATTTCTCACAAGATGAGGATGCAAGGTAAGAAGGCTGTGACTATGATAAGCACAGACATTACAGTCATTAAAATTTTAGAATGAACTGAAAATGTGGACACGTCAGTCTGCAGCCAGTCAGATGAGCTTCTCAGAGCCTCGTGGAGAGGTCTGAGGGCTGCTGCCTGTGCCACTGGCGTGGGGCAATTTTGAAAGCCTTACTTGGTCTACCACTGCAGCTGCGTCCAGAGTACTTCATGTCTGATTGTTTTATATATTGGCTGATTATTTTTGATGCCCAGGACCCTTAGTAATTTTGGAAAATTGTTGGCCATCCAGTAGCTCCTCAAGCATCATTTCTCAGCTCTCTTTCTGAAGCTCCTGTTAGGTATGTGTTGGGTCTTCTCACTCTCAACTGCTATTTCACAATCTTCATTTCTGTATTTCTGGTGACTTCCCTGCATTTATCTTCCAATTCAGTAAGGTTATCTTTTCTGACAATATTTAACCTTTTCTTGAAATTTTTAAATTTTCCTGACTTTTATTTTCAAAATTCTATATACTAGGACTGCACTTTTAATGTCCTTTGATTTTGTGTCTGTGATTCTTACGTATTTCCACATGAATTCTTGCATAGTCTCTGTTGCGTTATTTGATTACTTGCCGTCCACAGGAGCCTAAGAAGGTGCGGTTCCTCTTGCTCCTGCTCAGTTGTTTTCTCCTGTGCTTGGAAACTTGGATTATGAGACCATCTTCAGGAGGAAAATGTGGGAACCAGAACTCTTGTGTGGCCTGGACAAGAGCATGTTCCTTCCAGAATAGCTCGACATTTGCCTCTTCAAGGGGCTGCACCGCTGAATCCACATAGGAATCATGTATCTGAACCCCATATTCATCTGCGGCACAGACCTGCAATTACGCATTCCCTGGGGGAGACACAGGTGCTTCATCCAGAGCTCAGGTCAAGACAGACAAATTTCTTATTGTCCCCATGTTCATATTAGAATTTTTCTTCTAATTCAACTTTTAGAGGTTCTCTAAGGTTCCAACCTTATGGAACATTCCACAACCTTCCAGAGTGAAAGTGTCATTCGGTTCCTTGCCTCAAGTTCCTGGTACAACCTGGTCACCTGGGACACAGAAACAGAAGGTGTGCCCCCACCCAACCCCAGTGCCCACACACTCAACCACTCTATTGTATGACTCCTTTGTATCATGGATCTTGGAGAATTCCCTTGTTTTCTTGCAATCATAATCCTCGCTACTGACATCATCATCGTGGCTAACACTGATGGGACCCTTGTGCTGCATGCGTGCTCTGCTCTAACCTCTTTCCATGAATGCCTCATTTAATTTGCAGAACAGCACGATGAGGCAGATTCTGTAATTATTCCAATTTCGCAGAGGAGGGAATTGTGATTTCCTTTAAAACCAGACATTTCCCATTGGGGAAAGAAAAAGTCCGAAAGATGTAGCTAATAAGTTTATAAGAGGAAGAGGAGAAAGGCCAGGAGGAGAGGGATAAGGAATTCACAAAGGAAAAGGATTTTCCAAGGTTCACATGGCGAGGTCACATCAAAGTCGGAACCAGTGCCCCTCTGTCCTTGCTCTCAGACCAGTGCCAGGTTTCCCCCTTAAGAGTATTCCTTCCATGAAGTTCTACTTATTTCTTACACTGCAGTCCAGATTTGATTTGCTGAGAAATAGCTGAGAAAAACTTCTGGTGTCCTTTTCTTAAAGTGTAGCTTGACAGCTTTTCTCAAATCTCTCTCTTGCTACTAATCTTTCTAACTTAACTTCATACTGGAAAATGTGGTATTTGGAGCCATGGATGGAGAATTAACTAGGGAAATATAAGGGGTGATGGAATTAATTCATTGTATCTTAATTATGGTAGTGATTATATAGGAATATATGATTGTCGAATTTCATTGACTGGTTCACTTAATATGTGTACACCTTTTTTTTTTTTTTTTTTTTTGAGATGGAGTCTCAATCTGTTGGCAGGCTGAAGTGCAGTGGCACAATTTTGGCTCACTGCAACCTCCACTTCTTGGGTTTAAGCCATTCTCCTGCCTTAGCCTCCCAAGTAGCTGGGACTGCAAGCACCACCACCGCTTCCAGCTAATTTTTGTATTTTTGGTAGAGACGGGGTTTCACCATGTTGGTCAGGATGGTCTCGATCTCTTGACTTTGTGATTCACCTGCCTCGGCCTCCCAAAGTGCTGGGATTACAGGCGTGAGTCACCACGCCCAGCCATGTATGCATCTGAATGCTTGTAAATTATACCTTAACAATGTTAACTAAAAAAAGTAATTAAACTCCCACGTTGGACAAAGAAGGACCTGGAGTATTGAATCCACACAGATTCTCTGAGCTCAGTCTAGGAAGAGAAGTGGGGCTGTACTATACAGAAGGTGTTGAAATTAGAAATGTACTTTCCAGGAATAAATTAGAAATTGAGTTTTTATGCACCTACAATTATCAGGCACTGTGCCAGCTTCTAGGACTGTAAAGAAAACTGTCTCTGATATAAGCTTATACTCTAACAGAGAAGACAGAAGAGTAGAAAGATTAAACTCAGTGAGTAAGTGCTACGATAGAGACAGGAGTCGGTTGCAAAGGAAAAGCAACAAATACAGATGAATGGCACAAAAGTCTTTCTGCAGGACATTCATATAGACCCTGAGAGATCAGGAGGACTCCTTCAGGACCACTAGCTGTATTAGTTCCTTCTCATGCTGCTAATAAAGATAAATCCAAGACTGAGTAACTCACAAAGGAAAGACATTTAATTGACTCACAGTTCAGAAGGACTGGGGAAGCCTCAGGAAACTTACAATCATGATAGAAGGGGAAGCAAACACACCCTTCTTCACATGATGGCAGGAAAAAGAAGTGCCAAGCAAAAGAGGGAAATGCCCCTTATACAGCCATCAGATACCATGAGAACTCACTCACTGTCATGAGCACAGCATGAGGGTAACCATTCCCATGATTAAATTACCTCCCACCAGGTCCCTTCCACTACACATGGAGATTATGGGAACTGCAATTCAAGATGAGATTTGGGTGGGGACACAGCCAAACAATATTACTAGCCAAAGCAACAGGAATGTGTGTGTGTGTGTGTGTGTGTGTGTGTGTGTGTGTGTTCAGTGTCTTGAACTAGACCACTGCTCTTGAAGACCAGATTTCTTGACCATGTAGAAACCTGAATAGCACATTTAGCTGGAAGCTACTTGTGAAGCTGGGAAATTATCCATGTATAGCAATGTTAGGCACAAACTCATGTTCATGTTCAGGTAATAAGCAGAGAATTTTGGACCCCTTTCTTGAGGAGTGATGTCTAATTTTACCTCTTTTGTTATTTGTGATTATATTGGTTACCAGCCAAAGAATTGTCTTTCTTGGCCAGAGACTCAATGCCTTATTCTAAATATAAGGAAAATCCTTCCTTTTGTTGGAACTCAGAAACTTTCTAATTACCAGTCTTTATTCAATACCTCAAAATCAATTGTATGCCTGTCATACTGTTTGCTTCCTAACACTCCCTTCTCTTCATTCTAGTCTTTCTCTTTAAGAGATTCCCCTTTCTCCCATAGTTTCAGTTACCTAAAGGTTCACAACTGTGGATTCTGTATCTCTCACCAAGATCTGTCTTGTTAGCTCCATTTGACCCAGTTGCTTGCTGGGTCATTATGATCTTCTAGCTTCATGATGACCTAGCTGTTTACTGGATTACGATAATGGCAATGACTTACACTGTGCTTACTGTGTGCCAGGCACAGGTCTCTGCACTTCGCATGTATTAATTCATTTACTTGCAGCAACCTTTTCAGGAAGGTTCTAATATTGCATAGCATCTTGTTGGATACCTTCCAGGCACCTCAAACTCATTGTGTGCAGAACTGATGCAACCCTCATTCCCTGAAACCTGCAACTCAACCTTCTGTACTTCACATTTTATTAATTGACACCATCTTTTAACCAGGTGCTCAACCATGAAATCTGGAAGTCATCCTTGACCTTTTCCATATGCAACCAATAATTTACCACCAAACCTTTTTCCTTCAACTTTTCTTAGAAGAAGCGGCATCATGTAGTGACTACAGTGTTGTCTCTGGATTCAGACGACTTAGATGTGAATCCTGGTTCTGCCATTTAAGGCTGTGAGTCCTTACAGAAGTTTCTTAAAGTTTCTGAACCCTAATTTTCTTGTGATAGTTAAATGAGTTAAAACATTTAATATGTTTAGGACAGTGCTCAGGACAAAGTAATAAAATATTTATCTTTCTCAGTTTCCAGTTGGTGGACAGTATAATATACTAAAAGAACAAAAAGCAACAAGCTTTTTGCTAAAGAGCAAAGCAACTGGTGACATACAGACCTGGGATTATGTCAACATTTTACCACCTACTATATGCATGACTTGGGTAGGTTGGTGAATCCACTGAGCCTGGTTTCTTTATCTATAAAATAAAGATAATACCACCCATGTACAGGGCCATTGCCAGGAATAAATGAGAAACTATATGTAAATTGCCTAGAACCATGCCTGGCATATGAGGACAGTATGTTATTCCTTTCTCCTCCAATCACTGCTCTTGAATTCTCCCATCTACTACTAAGAAGGAAACAATTAGCTGCCCCCGAAGCAGCTGGGCATGGTGGATGTGACAAAAGAAGGGAGTCACTCAACCCATTTGTCAGTTTTCCCAGGAACTGCAGGATCCAGAGGCACGGGCAGGGATTCTGCCTCTGCAATCACTAGTTCTCTAGCTTTATAAATCAAGGCTTATGCGTTTATTTTACACCTACATCCAATAGTCATACTTCTGAAAAAATGTATTTCTCAATCTTACCATCCTCATCCCAGCAAGTAGTGGTCTCCTCAATGCTGAGGGCCTTGTTATTTCTTCATTTAATGGTATGTCCATGGGGTCCTAGGGAAAGAGGGCCTAGACAAGTGCAGGGCTGTCTCCACTCCATCAATTGGAAGTCCAGGAGAGCCAAGGGAGGGGGTGGAAATAGGGGGTGAAGGGGTGGATGCGTCATGGATGGACCCCAGTGCAAAATGAAAACGCAGGACCTTGGTTTCAAAAATATCAAGTATTTTATGATGGCAACAGCAGAGTATTAAACCATATGTGGGACCCTTCTGAGCTTGAGACCCTATGCAACAGTGTGTGTGACACAGCCATGGTGCCAGTCCTTGGTGGGAAAGACATGGTTCCCTTTCCCACAGTATTCTGCTGCTTCTCTCAGATGCTCACAAATAGCCCAAACAACCCTCTGACATGGCTTTGTCTCCTTTCTCCTCTACTCAACTGGGACATTAGGAGATCACCTTAAAAAGCAGAGTTCCTGACACCATATGTTCCATCTCATCTTCTCTAGGGATCAGCCCACACTTGGAACTACTAATCTATCAAGGTCTGCTTTTCCAGTGAGCTTTACTCCTTCTCTTTAAAAAGAAAAAAAATACCCTAATGATGAAGTGTTGATTCTTAAAAGTCAACACATGGTAAGGGCTAGTTTAATTCCACAAAAATGCTTTTAGCATAAATTTCTATTTCATCTTTAAAATTATCTCATCATCACAACAGTAGCTACTGCAATAACTCCATCTTACATAAAGAGATCCAGCATCTTGTCCAAGGTCACACAATGAGCAAGGTGGTATTGGGTTTAGAACTCACTCTCCACTCTTGACTCCTGAGTGAGGAAAGAGTTTGCAGAGCATGGAGAGGTGCATCATGGAACAAAATGGAGAGCAGCAGCAACAGACAAACAGAAAGAAATGAGCCATCTCTCTAACAGGATAACAATTTTCCCAGGTGACTATTGTTTTAAGGCAATTCTAAACAAAATACTAAGTGTTTTGTTTGGTTTTGTTTCTTAAAGAATAATGTTGATTTTTAGCCACAGGCAAGAAAACTGCAAAATAGAAAAATAATACAGGGTAGGAGGAATAGCCCTGGCTATTTTGAAACATTCTACAAAGCTGCAATAATATAAGCGGTGAGTTTCAGGTGTAAGAGTTGATAGATTGATGTATGTAACAGAATAGACTGCCCTGAAACACTCTTATACAATATAGGAATTTTGTGTATGAATATGACAGTTTGAGAAATCAGTTAGGGAAGAAGGGGATAGTCACAATTGTAGCAATCATTGATTAACTATTAGTGAAAAATCTATATAGATCGCAACTCTTGGATTGTAGTTGGATTATAGAGAAGAAAGTAAAATGCAAAGCCATTAAAATTAGAAGTATTGAGTTAGATAGGAAGAATAAGTTCTGGTGTTCTATTGCACAACAAGCTGACTATACTTCATAATAATGTGTTGCATATTTCAAAATAACCAACAGAGAGTATGCAAAATACTCTCTTCACAAAGAGATGATAAACATTTTAGGGGATTGATATGTTAATTACTTTGATTTGATCACTCCAGAATGTATACATGTATCATAATACCTCTTTGTATCTCATAAATATATACAATGATTGTTTTTCAATTAAACCTTTTAAAAATCTAGATGCACATGCAAATAAATATACATGGGGATTTTGGAAGGAGAAAGTCTGTGTATGCCCAAAGCAATGATATAAATAATGGAGGAAAGACTGATGAATTTGGCTGCATTAAGATCAAATTTCTCTGAATGTCAAACATCATAAAATTTAAAAACAGTGATATCTGCCAGATGGCAGAGCAGGAGTTCCCAGCTCTTGTCTCCTCACAGAAACACTGATTGGAAAAATGCACACACAAAAATACTTTCACAGGAACCAAAGAACCCAGATGAGAGGCCACAGCACCTTGGTCGAGCAGGGAAATAAGAAAAGTTGCATTGAAGAGAGTAGGAAGGAGTTTCACATTACTCATGTGACCACCCCTCAAAGGCCACACAGCCTACTGTGGAGAAAGATAGGCTTGCATGAGGGAAAGAGAGCAAAGTGAGTATCCTACTTTGCGGCAGATCCAACACTAGGCCAGCTCCAGTGAACCCCAATTCCAGGCCTATAGCCCCAGTCTCAAAGCCTGCCTCGATGACCCCAGGCTCCAGATCCACTTCTATACCACACCATTCCCCACAGCTCCAGCCTCTAGGGTTGCATCCACAGAACCAGGCTTTAGACCCACTTCAGCACCCAACAAGCTCTAGTGACTCCAGACTGCAGGTTGTCTCATGTGGTTCCAGGCTCTAGGCCAACTCTTACAACCCCTGGTTCCAAGCTGGCCTTTATTGACTTAGGACTCTGGCTCACCCCTGAGGACTCACAGCCTAGGATAACTCAAGCACCAGGCTGGTTCCCCACAGAACCTGGCTCCAGGTTCATCTCCATAGACCCTGTCTCCAGGTCCATACCAGGGACTCCCCAGTGCCAGGCCAGCTCTTGTGAATTCAGAATGCAGTCCCACACCTGTAGACCCAAGCCCCAGGCTCACCCATGGGGACCAAGCCTCTATTCTTGCCGTCACAGACCCAGGCACTAGGTTGGCTCCTATGGACCCAAGTTCCAGGCCCACTCATCCACTGACCCAGACACAGGCCCCTCCAGCATGAGGACTTCAATAGCAAGCCTCACTGTGGACCTCATTAGATGGCCCCACCCAGAATCTCTGTACAAGCTGACTAGTGAATGACTTTACATAACAAAGCCAATATGTAAAAACTGGAAAAGATGCCTAATTTTTAAAATGCAGACACCAGTGCAAAGCCATAAGGATCATAAATAATCAGGAAAACATGACATGACCAAGGAACAAAATGAAGCACTAGTAACTGATCGCAGAGAAATGGAGATCTACAAACTTCCCAACAAAGAATTTAAAATAATCATCTTAAAGAAGTGCAGTGAGCTACAAAGAACACAAAAAGATAACCAAAAATCAGGAAAATAACACATGAAGAAAATAAGTTCAACAAAGAGAAACCACTTTAAAAAACAGAAATCTGGAAATGAAGAACATAATGACTGAACTGAAAAGTTCCATGGAGAACTTCAACAGCAGACTTGATGAAGCAGAAAGGAGAATCAATGAGCTCAAAGACAGGTTATCTGAAATTACCCAATCAGAAGAATAAAGAGAAAAAAGATTGAAAAAGAGTGACAAAAGCCTCTAGGACTTACAGGACACAATCAAGGAAGAGATATATGCATTACAGGACTTTAAGAATGATCAGAGAAAGAGAAAGAGAAAGAGGCAGAAAACTCATTTAAAGACATAATGACAAAAAAGCTTTCAACGTCTAGAGAGGAAAATGAACATCCAGATCCATGATTCCAACACAACCTCAAATAGATTAAACATAAAGAGATCTTCACTGAGGCACATTATAGTTAAATCTGAAAAAGTATAAAACCTAGAGAATTTTGGAATCAGCAAGAGAAAAGTGACTTGTATTCAAGGAAAACTTCTCTATAGGGTTATCAGCAGATTTCTCAGCAGAAATTTTGCAGGTAAGGAGAGAAGGGATGATATATGCAAAGTGTTAAAGGAAAAAAAAACTGTCAAGCAAGAATACTTTACTCAGCAAAGCTGTTCTACATAAATCTAAAAGAGTCTGGGTAGCCTTAAGGACTCACCCAGACAAAGAAAGCTGAGGATACTCAACACCACTAGATTTGCCTTTCAAGAAATGCTCAATTGAATTTTTCAAGTTGAAATGAAAGGACACTAACAACATGAACAAATAAAACTCATAATATAAATGAGATTCAGAATATTCCAGTACTATAATGATGGTGTTTAAATTACCTCTGACTCTGCTATAGAAGTTAAAAGACAAAATTATTAAAAATAGCCATTGCTACAATAATTTGTTAAGAAATACACAATATTAAAAAGATGTAAATTGTCACATCATCAATAACACATTGTGTGGAAAGAAGATAAAGTGTAGAATTTATGTATGCAGTTGAAGTTAGGTTGTTTTAAGATTAAAATAGACTCATAACTATAAGATGTTCTGATGTTTTATAGAAGCTTCATGAAAACCACAAAAAAACCTGTAGTAGATACACAAAAGAGAAGGTAATCAAAGCATACTATTACTACAAAAAAAAAAAAATCAAATCACAAAGGCAGACAGAAAGAGAGGAAGAATGGAAAACAACATAGCCAGAAAACAATTAAAACAGCCATTATAAGTTCTTATATGTAAATGGATTAAAATTTCTAATCAAAAGGCATATAATGGCTGAATGAATTATAAAAGAAAATCCAACTGCATGCTGACTTTAAGAGACTCATATTAGCTTTAAGGACAGATGCAGGCAGAGGGTGAAGGAATAAAAGCAGATACTCCATGCAAATGGTACCCAAATGAGAACAGGAGTAGCTATACTTCTACTGGAAAAAATAAACTTTAAGTCAGAAATTGTCAGAAGAGACAAAAAAAGGCCATTATATAATGATAAATTGATCAATTCATGAAGAGGATATAACAATTTTACATATGGATGTGCTCAATATTGGAGCACCTAGATACATAAAGTAAACATTAACAAAACAAAAGGGAGAAATATAAACTAATACCATAATAGTAAGGGATTCAAATACCTCATTTAAAATAATGTATAGATCACTCAGACAGAAAATCAATAAAAGAATAGATTCGAGTAACATGATAGATTAAAGGGATTCTAACCTAACAAATATAAAGAACATTCCATCCAACAGCAGCAAAATACATACTATTTTCAAGTGCACATATAACATTTTCCAAGATAGATCATATACTATGCCTTTAATCAAGTCTTAAATAATTTAATGTTGAAATTTATCAAATATCTTTTATAACCATAATGGTGAGAAACTAGAAATCAATAACAGGAGAAAAATTGGAAACTTTACAAATATGTAGAAATTAACTCATTTCTGAACAATTAATGTGTCAAGGAAAAAATAAAAGGGGAAATTTTTTAAAATCTTAAAACAAGCAAACATGAAAACACAACATACCAAAACACATAGCACACAACCAGAGAAATCTTTTCTATTTTACTTTATTTTTAACTGACATAATAATTGTATACATTTATGAGGTACAATGTGATGTTATGATATATGTACACATTGTGAAATGATTGAATCAACCTAATTAACATATTTTAACCTCATCTACTTATCATTTCTTTGTGATGAAAACTTTTAAAATTTACTTTTTAATAAGTTTGAAATATACAATAGATTATTATTAACTATACTTACCATGCTATGTATAAGGCCGGTTGCCTTGCCAGGAGCTCAAACACGCCCATCCTTCCTGGCAACAGGAAATTATGTCACCACTCTGCACCCAACACCTAACCCCCGCTAAAAAACCCCTGCCCAAAAATTTCAAAAAAGCCACACCAAACCCTGCCCAATAACTCTTTGTCCCGTTTAGGTCATTATTCCCCAAGACGGCCCATTCACCAAAAATCCTGCCTACCTACCAGTAATAACTGCCTTCACTCCACTTCCTGGGTCCCAATATCCAGTCAAGTGCTTTATGCTTTGTCTCCCCTATATCCAATCAAATGCCTTCACTCCACTTCCTGGGTCCCAATATCCAGTCAAGTGCCTTATGCTTTGTCTCCCCTATATCCAATCAAATGCCTTCACTCCTTATAAAACCCCTTACCCTAAAAAGTTAAGTGCAACTTCTCTGGCCCTTACCTAAACCATAAAACCTCATCCGGGAGCTAAATAAATCGGATTTTCATTTTCTTATACTGGCCTCAGTTTCCTCATTTCAACTCAACAATATACCTTACACTATGTAATGGATCACTAAAACATATTCTGTCCATGTAAATGAAATATTCTTTCTGTTGAACTAAAACTTTGAATACTTTGGCCAACATCTCCTCTTTCCCAGTCCACCCCACCCCTGAGTCCCTCAAAACTACTATCCTACTCATTATAAGTTCGACTTTTTAAGATTCCTCATGCAGTAAGATCATGCAGTATCTGTCTTTCTGTGCCTGACTTATTTAACTTAGCATAATGTCCTTCAGGTTCATTCATGTTGTTACATATGAAGAATTTCATCTTTTTAAAGGCTGAATAGTATTTCATTGTGTGTATATGTCACATTTTCTTTATCCATTCATACACTGATGGACACTTAATTGCTTCCATATATTTGCTATTATAAATAATTCTGAAAAGAACATGAGATTGAAGATATCTCTTTAATATACTAATGTCAATTCCTGTGGATATATTCCCAGAAGTGAAATTGCTGGATCATACTATAATTTTATTTTTAGTTTGGAAAGGGACCTCAATATTGTTTTTCATAATGGTTATGCTAATTAACATTCCCACTGACAGTGTACAAGCGTTCTCCTTTCTACACATTCCTTCCAGCACTCGTTATCTTTTATCTATTTAGTAAGTCATTCTAACAGGTCTGAGCATTTGCTTTTGACAAAATTCAATATCTCTTCATTATAAAAACCTCTCAATAAATTAGGTACAGAAAGAATGTACTTCAACATAATAAAGGTCATAGGTGACAAGTCTACAACTAACATCATACTCAATAGTGAAAAGGTGAAAGCTTTTCCTCTCAAGATCAGGAAGAAGAAGGATGACCACTGCCACCACTTCTATTCAACTTACAGAGCAATTAGGCAAGAAAAGTAAATAAAAAGTATCCAAATTGAAAAAGAGTAGGTAAAATTGCCTCTCTTTGCATTGAAGGGATTTTGTACTGAGGAAACTCTGTAGATTGACTCTACCAAAAAAACTGGTAAGACTAGTATTTGAATTCACCTAAAGTTACGGGCTACAAAATCAACATACAAAAATTAGTGAGAACTAACAAGCTATCTGAAGAATAAATTAATTAAGAAAACAATCAATGTGTATAAATATTATAAGCAATATAACAAACCATTAATATATTTTTTTTTATATACTCTTTTATTTTACTTTAAGTTCTGGGGTACATGTGCAGATCTTGCGGGATTGTTACATAGATATACACATGCCATGGTGGTTTGCTGCCTCCATCCCCCATATCATCTATATTAGGTATTTCTCCTAATGTTATCCCTCCCCAATTTCCCCAACCCCTGCTATCCCTTCCCTAGCCCCCTATCTCCCAGCAGACCCCAATGTGTGATGTTCTGCTCCCCTATGTCCATGTGCTCTCATTGTTCAACACCCACTTATGAGTGAGAACATGCGGTGTTTGGTTTCCTGCTCTTGTGTTAGTTTGCTGAGAATGATGGTTTCCAGATTCATCCACGTCCTTACAAAGAACATAAACTCACCCTTTTTTATGGCTACATAGTATTCCATGGTGCATATGTGCCACATTTTCTTTATCCAGTCTATCTTTGATGGGCATTTGGGTTGGTTCCAAGTCTTTGCTATTGTAAATAGTGCCGCAATGAACATATATGTGCATGTGTCTTTATAATAGATCATTTTGTAATCCTTTGGGCATATACTCAGTAATGGGATTGCTGGGTCAAATGGTATTTCTAGTTCTAGATCCTTGAGGAATAGCCACACTGCCTTCCACAATGGTGGAACTAATTTACACTCCCACCAACAGTGTAAAGGAGTTCCTATTTCTCCACATCCTCTCCAGCATCTGTTGTATCCAGATTTTTTAATGATTGCCATTCTAACTGGTGTGAGATGGTATCTCAACGTGGTTTTGATTTGCATTTCTCTAATGACCAGTGATGATGAGCATTTTTTCATATGTTTGTTGACCACATAAATGTCTTCTTTTGAAACGTGTCTGTTCATATCTTTTGCCCACTTTTTGATGGGGTTGTTTTTAATATATAAAGAACTTCCTAAATAAATAAGTAAAAAACATGAATACTTCAATAGTAAATTACATTAAAAATATAAAGAGCTATTTAAAAATATATGAATGTTCAAGAAACATAACAGAAACTTCTAATCACTTTTTATCAAATAATTTGAATTAATATAAAATTTAAATGGGCCTCTGTTTGTCTCACAAATTGGTAAGGTTAGAAAAATATTGATTCTTCATTTTGGCAGTAAGTATTCCTAAACATTAACACTGGAGATGTGAGACAAAAAGTATTCTGGCTGCATAAAACAAAGGTATTAAAATATACCTGTGTTCTCATTAATAGGATTATCTCCTAGGGTGATGAAAAAAATCACTAAGAAAACTGTTTTTGTAAGACTGTTTATTGTGATGTTTTAGGAAATAACAAAATAGTGGAATCAACCTAAATATCAAAGAGAATGGTTACACACAGTCAATATAATGCAAATTGTGAAAGAACTGAAATTTACACATTCCATTTATTCATGAAAAATACATTGAGGGCCTTATATATGTTTTTATGGGCATAAACCCTGAAATACCAATGAACTAATAAAAAAAGTCTTTGCTCTTCAGAAGCTTACATTTTTGCAGGGAGAAAATGGGTAAGAAGCATAACATAAGCCACAAATTTTAGCAAATGTTGAAAGATGATAAATGCTAAGAAGAAAACTATCGCTGGGTAGGTGATGTAGCACAGCAGGGAATGAGGTGGTGGGGTGGCAGTTTTAAAGTGAATTGTTGTAACTGTCCTCACTTGGAAGGTGTCCTTTGAACAAATGCTTGAAAGCAACAATGGAGCAAGTTTTGTGGTGGGAGAAAAGTATTCTATAGACGGAAAAAAAAGGTGCAAAGTTCTCTTTGCAGATATGAGAGTTGCTGGTGTATTCAAGAACAGAAAGGAGGTCAGTGTGGCTGGTGCAGAGTGAGCAGATCACTCTTCTCAGCATACAAATATTCTGCAATTTCCCTTATCTGTTTTCCAAAACTACTTAATCACATGGAAAAACACTCACAATATCTTGTTTTATGCAGTACATAACACTAAAAATACTTAAGGTGATCCCCACCGTCCTTACCAGCAAAAGCCTCACCAAACAGTCCATGCTCCCTACGGCTGAAGAGAGTAGGGGCAGGGAGGAAAGGATTGCTTTCCCAGGGTCTTCTCTGGCTCCAGTTTTTCTCCAGCTCTCCACTGGAATCTTACTATTGGTTTTGCTTCTGGTAGTTATTTTATTTCTTTTGTGATATCTATTCAAACATGAAAGTCAGTCCCTTGCCTTAATTTACTAATGGAGTGGCTTTCAAAGTTTAAAATGCAAACCAACACCATTAACAGCAACTTGAGAAGTTATGAAAAAAAAAAAAAAAGCAAATTCTCTGGGTCCACCCAAGACTCAGTGAATCAGAAACTCTTGGGTTGGGACACAGAGTCTGTGGTTCACAAGCCTTCGGGGTCATTCTTTGTCACTACTCGAAGCCCTCCACAAATCCAAGGCTGTGCTAGGTAGGAAATATTTTCATTAGAGGCATTTGTGGGTTACCTAGAAAAATCACGCTTCATGCCACCCTTCAAACAACTAAAACGTGATGGATGGACATTCCTCCTTGTAGAAATCCTTTTTCCCCTGCCCCTGTACCCACCAAGGAGTGTTTCTGGCTACCGCACTGGTTCCCTTCTCTCCAAGGCCTCCTTTGTTTCACCCTCTTCCCTCTCCTTATTCTCTCAAAAATAGAAGGAATGTTTCCAATTGTCTTTGGAAGAACAGTTCAGTAGCACATAACCTTGTTGTCTTTTCTCTTTCCAATGCTTGCACCCTCAAGAACATCCTCCAAATAAAGACAAACAGTCCTTAAGATGAGGAGTGCTGCGGTTAACTGTCAGAACCTGTCTTCTCGCATATTTCTGTGTGTATATTTATAGATGTAAACGTGTATATATGTATAGATATACAATAGAGATAAATAGAAATCATCATATATATATACATATGTATTAATAAAATGAAATGGGAGCAGTTACCATAACTAGCAGGATAATAGATGGCTTAGGTTTTCTTCTCTTTCTCCTTCTACTTCTTCTTTGCATTTTCAAACTACCTGCAGTAGCTACATTCTACTCACAGAGACAGGTGATTTTTTTTTTTTTTTTTTTTTTAATACAGAATCTCACTCTGTCACTCAGGCTGAAGTACACTGGCGTGATCTCAGCTCAAGTGATCCTCCCACCTCAGCCTCCCAAGTAGCTGGGACTACAGATGCATGCCACCACACCAGCCTAATTTTTGTATTTTTCATAGAGACAGGGTTTTTCCATGTTGCCCAGTAGGTCTCAAACTCCTGAGTTCAAACAATCCATCAGCCTTGGGCTCCCAAATTGCTGGGAGCTATGGTGCCTGGCTAAGACAAGTGAAAACCAAGGAAGAAAGAAAGAAAGCAGGGAAAGGGAGGATAAAGAAAGTAAAGGGAGAAGGAAGGAAAAGAGAGAAGGAAGAAAAGCAGGCAGGAAGGCAGCAAGGAAGAAAAAGTATGAAAAATAGGGAGGAAGAGGTAGAGAGAAGAAAAGAGCAGCAAACTAGCTTTTCTGGAATTTTGGGCATTGCGGTCTGACTGCAGCGACGGCTCCATGGAGCAGAAGAGAAGGAGTCCCGGTTGGTCAGGGGTGGAGGTTGCAGGCCTGCTCCTGGTGATTACTGTACGTCCCCCAGTTCTGTGTCTCACCCTCTGCTGCTGCCAAGTGTCTCCAGAGAACAACATAGGGCTAGGAATTTAGTCTCTCATTGAAGGGAAAACAAGAATGTCATGCTATGCACCGGGTGTGTTAATGATAAAGAAATGCAAATTTTTAGAGCAACAAAACAGAAAAATGGTTAAGTACATGTTCTAAATATAAACTACACAATGCCATAATGCAAGTAAAAGAAAGAGAAAGTAAACATAACAATCTGGTGAAATACAAAGGGTCTTGCTGTCCCTTAGCTGTGATGAAGTTCTGTTTCCAACCATTTCCTTTTTGTCCTTTTCCTATGTACATGGTCCAAGTGAAGTCCAAATGTTAAATGCCTCATTAACACTTCTTGCCACCAGGAGCAATTGTGTCTCACGTGATTTTCTTAACTTCTCTGAGCCCAGTTCATTCTTTTCTATTTATTTGGAGAAGTAGTATCCGAAAAACCTTTCCTCTCTTCCTTTCAGTATATTTTCCTTTCCTGTTTATCTCCACAAAGTGTATGTTTGTACTACAAGTAGGCAACCATATCTTTTTTCCTCTTATTTCTAAGTCTTACTCAGGCCAGCTCCTCTTATTTTAGAGTCGAGTTCAATATGCTGTGTTGTTAGCAGTGACAAATCTGTACAGGTCTGCAACAACCTTAATTTTTGCCTCCTCAGAAGAGGAGCAGAAGGCAGAAGGAGAGACCGAGGCAAGACTTAGAGCAGGAGTGAAAGTTTATGAAAAAGTTTTAGAGCAGGAATGAAAGGAAGTAAAGTACATTTGGAAGAGAGCCAAGTGGGTGACTTGAGAGTTTTGAGCGCACAGTTTGACCTTTGACTTGAGGCTTTTTACCTTGGCATTCTGCATGTGCAGTGGCCTGCCAGCACCTGGGAGGGGCTGCATGTGCAGTGTTTACTGAAGTTGTACACATGCTCACCTGAGGCATTCTTCCCTTAACAGTCAAGTATTCTAGAAGAAAGTCACGTGGCAGTTAAAATCTGCCATTTTGCCTCATAGTGCACATGCCTGAGCCCACTCACCCAACTCCTGATAACTTACTGGGGAAGCTGCTGATCACCAGCTTCAGATTTTTTCTTTTCTTTGTTCTTTCTTTCTTTCTTTTTTTTTTTTCTTTTTCTTGAGACAGAGTCTCACTCTGTTACCCAGGCTAGAGTACAGTGGCATGACCTTGGCTCACTGCAACCTCTATCTCCGGGGTTCAAGTGATTCTCCCACTTCAGCCTTCCGAGTAGCTGGGACTACAGGCATGTGCTACCATGCCTGGCTAACGTTTTTGTATTTTTGGGAGAGACGGGGTTTCACCATGTTGGCCAAGCTGGTCTCGAACTCCTGACTTCAGGTGATCCACTCACCTCAGCCTCCTAAAGTGTTGAGATTACAGGCAAGAGCCACCACGCCCAGCTGAGATTTTTTTCTATCTGTTTGGAGACTGCCATTCCCTGTCGTTGGCTGCAACCAATGATCATTTTAGAGAAACAGTGTAACAACTGCCTGGCCATCTCCTGATGGTCACCTGACAATCCTTCCGTAGGGGGGGGGCCTTTCCTACCTTGCTCATGTCTGACTGACTACTTACTGTAACATGTCATGGGCTAAACAAATGCCACCATTTGGAGTAGCACAGTGTGAGGCATGTATCCCACCTCTTCATGTACAGCTGACCTCTATTCCACACTCACCAGCTTTTACCCAGTGTCACCCATGCTGCATTTGACACCACCTTCCTCCCATCCTACAGAGGCATGCCCAGTGTCCACAGCCTTTGCAGTTTCCCGTGGCTAAGCAACAAGGCATTATGGTTCGAGTGGTGCTATTTTACCTGGCATGTGCTCATTGACATTTATTGAAATCCGTGCCTTAATTTTACAAGCTGAAGTGGTCATACAATCACACTTAATGCTTTCATAATAATATAAAGAAGCAAGATCTGTTTGTGCCTGAAATTGTGCTTGGTGCTTCAGGAATAGTCACAATAACAAACACGAGGGCCTTGTAATACAAAACAGAAAAGGATGAGTGTTAGGTGTGTGGTTATTAAGTGGAGGCCAGACCACCCCAGTTACAGTGGCTTAAACAAGACAGAATTCTGTTCCCCTCTCCACCTGACAGTTCAGATCACACAGAGAAGAGACTGTGCAAAAATAGAAGCAGTACAGAATTACTATTCCTATTTACAGCAAGATTGAACCAGAGAAATCATAAGTTCTTTGTATAATGAATCCAGAAATACTTCCCAAAGGCAAGTCAATTTTCAGAGGCTGGTGAAAACCTGGATCTGAGGTGAGTATGGGACAAACAGGAGGAAAGATTTTTTTTTTAGCATTTTAGACTATCTCCTCTGCAAATCACGGTTTGCCATTTTTCTGTATATGTTTAACAGCTTTATTGAGGTATAACTGATATATAATAATGAACAAATATTTAAAGTGTGCAATTTGATAACTTTTGACATATTGTGCACATTTGTGTAGTTATCACAATGACCGTAGTGAACATATCCATCAACCCAAAAGTTTCCTCATTCTTTTTTGTAATCTCTTCCTCCTGTCAGCCCCCTTTCCTCCTCTTTCTGTCCCCTCCTCCAACTCCAGGAAATCACTGTTCTCCTGTCACCACAAATTCATTTGCATTTTCTAGAGTTTCATATATTTGGAATCACACAATATGTACTCACTTTGATCTGGCTTCCTTCACTCAGTGTGATTATTTAGAGATTTATCCATGTTGTTGTATGTTTTAGTAGTTTATTTGTATCGCTGAATAGCGTTCCACGGTATGCATACATCATGTGTTTATGCATTCACTGACTGATGTACATTTGGGTTGTTTCCAGCTTTTGATTAGTAGAAATAAAGCTGCTATGAGCATTCATAAACCAGTCTTGAGTGGCGTCTTAGTCCTTTCAAGCTGCTATAACAAAACATCATTAACAAAGCAGCTTATAAACAACAGAATTTGTTCTCACAGTTCCAAAGTCTGGGAAGTCCAAGATCAAGACACCAGCCAATTCAGTTCTGGTGAGGACCCAGTTTCTGGTTTATACATGGCGCTTTCTAGCTATGTCTTTACATGGTGGAAGGGAACAAACACATTCTCGTGGGCCTCTTTTATAAGTGCGCTAATCACATTTATGAGAGCTCTGCCCTCATGACCTAATCACCTCCCAAAAGGCCCAAACTTCTAATACCTTCACCTTGAGAGTTAGAAGTCCTTTCAACATGAATTTTGTTGGGGGGGAACAAATATTCAGACCATAGCCTTTGGTCATATGGTTTTACTTCTTTTGAGTTAATATCTAGGAGTGGGATAGCTGAATCATATAGTAAGTGTATATTTAGCTTTTAAGTAAATACCTGTTTTCCAAAATTGTTGTACCATTTTTCACTCCCACCAGCAGTACATGAGAGTTTGATTTCCTCCATATTATTTTCAACTTTGGAATTTTCATCACAGCAATTCTAATTCGGATAGTGTTATCTCATTGTAGTTTTAATTTGCATTTCCCTGATGACTAATAATGTTCAGCACCTCTTCGTGAGCTTATTTTCCAACCATGTGTCTTTTTTGGTGAAGTGCCTGTTCAAATATTTTCATTT
Source organism: Ateles fusciceps (assembly GCA_036589455.1). Classification (NCBI taxonomy): domain Eukaryota; kingdom Metazoa; phylum Chordata; class Mammalia; order Primates; family Atelidae; genus Ateles; species Ateles fusciceps. The sequence goes on along the minus strand of JAZHEH010003296.1, from coordinate 3,263,185 downwards.
CTTCTCTTTTCTCCATTGACTTGCTGTATCATCTTTATCAAAAATCAGCTGTTTTTGTTAGCATGGATTCATTTCTGGACTCTGCTATGTTTCACTGACCTATTTTTCTGTATTTATGCTAACACTATACTGTTGATTATTAAGGCTTTTTTTTTTTTTTTTTGAAATGGAGTCTCATTATGTCACCTAGTCTGCAGTGTGGTGGCACCGTCATAGCTCGCTGCAGCCTTTACCTCCTGGGCTTAAGCAATCCTCCTCCCTCAGCCCCCTAAGTAGTTGGGACTACAAGCACATACCACTACACCCAGCCAATTTTAAAATTCTTTTCTAAAGATGAAGAAGTTTTCTTGTGTTTCCCAGGCTGGTCTCGAACCCCTGGGTACAAGCAATCCTCCTGCCTCACCCTCCCAAAGTGCTGGGACTGCAAGCATCAGCCACCTCAATCAGCCTGATCACTGTAACTTTAACCAAGTCTTTAATCAGATAGTGGTAGGCCTCCAACCCTGTTTTCCTTTTTCAAAATTGTTTTGAATATTCTGTATCTTTTGTACTTCCATATAGATTTTAAAATTAGCTTGTGAATTTCTACTGAAAAATCTCCTGATATTCAGATTGAAATTGTGTTGAATTCATAGATAATATGGAGAAAATGACATTTTAACAATATTGAGTCTCATGACTGATTAGCTCAGTATATATCTAGGTCTTTTTAATTTCTTTCACTGTAGTTTTGTAGTCTTTAATGTACAGATCTTGGATATCCCTTGTCAAATTTATCTCTAAGTATTTAAATATTTAATGACCTTTTTGAGTGACATTTTAAACATTTCCGTTTCACTTTGTTCATTGCTAGTATATAGAAATACAATTGATTTTTGCATAAGATTTTTTTATCTTGTAACAATGCTACATTCGTTAGTTCTAGTAGTTTTTATATATTTCATCAGATATTCTAGATGGCAATCAAGTAATCTACAAATGACAGTTTTACTTCCTCCTTTCCAGCATGAATGCCTTTTATTTCTTCTTCTTGCCTTATTGTATTAGCTAGATTCTCCAGTACAATGTTGAATAGAAGTCATGTGAATGGACATTCTTGTCTTGTTCCTGATTTCACAGGGAAAGCATTCAGTCTTTTATCTTTAGATATGCTGATAGCTGTAGGTTTTTTGTACATGCTTTCTATCAGTTTGAGAAAGTTCTCTTAATTTGCAGAGAGGTTTATAAAAATCAGGAACAGATGTTACAGTTTGTCAAATGCTTTTGTCGTTAGTAAGATAATCATATCCTTTTCTTATTTTAGTCTGTTAATATTGTGAATTACATTGATTGATTATTTTTAATGTTCAACTAGCCTTTTATTCCTGGGATATATTACATGGTCCTGATGTGTACTTTTTACAGATTTTTGGATTCAATTTACTAGCACTTTGTTTTTTAGAATTTTTGCATCTCTGTTTATGGGAAGTAATGGTCTGTAGTTTTAGGTCTTTGTAATGTCTTTTTCCAGTTTTCTTTTTAAGATATTGTCGATCTTATAGAATAAATTGGGAATTATTATATCCTCTTCAATTTTCTTGAAAGAGTTTATGTATAGTTGATGTTATTTCTTCCTTCAGTGTTTGGTAGCATTTACCAATGAAGCCAGCTGAGTTTACAAGTGTCTTTGTGGAAGGACTTTTATCTACAAACTCAATTTGCTTTGGATCTTGCTCTTAAGATCTATTTGGGGAGATCAGAACAGTGTTTACTATCTGGCCCCATCACTGACATAGGATACTCATGAGTACCCAACTCAATGCCTCATGAATTATTGGGTTCATCAAGTTTTCCATTCTGTCTGGTAGGAACAGGCAGTATCCTGGCCCCATGTGAGTGCTGGGCACTGTTCCCTCCAATCTTCTGGGAAGGTTCTTTGCCCGGCCTGTGGGAGTTTTAGTGCACACATGCCCTGTCAGTCCTCTGCTAGATGCTCAGAGGCCCCTCTCCAGATCTCTGTGCAGGTTTCTCCTCCCCTGGTGTTCTATTCTGAGTACTCTAATGTTCTTGATCTTCTAGGACTTCCACTTACTCAATTCCGGGAGTCCTCTAGACTCCACGTGATTACCTCGCCCTGCACCATGCCTGGAAATGCTCTCCAGGAAGTTAGCTGGGACGAATGCTGTGCTCACCTCATTTTCCATCTCTCAAGAGTAATTATATATCATTGCCTGATATCCGTGTCTTGAAAACCACCGCTTCCAGTGCTTCTATTTTTAGATAGGGTCTCCCTTTGTCCACTACTCACAGCACCCTCAACTTCCCAGGTTCAGGTGATCCTCCCAGCTCAGCCTCCCGCGTAGCTGGGACTACAGACACACGCCACCACAGCTGGCTAGTTTTTCTATTTTTAGTAGAGATGAGGTTTTGCCATGCCACTCAGACTGGTCTCGAACTCCTGGACTCAAGCCATCTGCCTGTCCCACCTTCCTGAAGTGCTGGGATTACAGATGTGAGCCACCGCGTCTGGAGCTTCCAGTGTTTTGTCTCTCTTGTTGCTGTTCCTCATTTTGTTGTTGTTTTCAGTGGGAAGGTAATCAGGTCCCTTTTACTCCCTCTTCGTCCGAAGCGGAAGTCTGCTTTTTGCTCTTGAATATACAAGACACAGTGCATACATCCTCCTTGAAAGACAGCTCTTTGGCTTTGTCAGCTCCATAACGTCAGAGAGAACATTCAAAGAGAAGGGTGAAGGTAGCGCTTCTAAAAGAGGTGAGAGCTGGAATAAAATGTGCAAGCGTCACAGGAAGGTACCTGTAACAGAAGCAGGTCACCCTATAGCCTTGCAGGGTTAATGTAGTAGAGGGAACCATGCCCCAAGAGGGTCAAGTCAGAGGAACAATGAGTTTCTGGATGGTCCTCTGGGTGCTATAGAAACTTCACAACAAGCCAGTTCATGCCTGTGATTCTAAGCTCAATGCCCTATGTATTTGCTAACTGTGGAGGCATTTATGAAGGCCAAGGGCACCCTGCTTATTGTAAGCATCCTATTGAGCTCCATCAGTGGTAATGGGAATTGAGCAGCCAAATCATCAGGCATCACCTCTGCTGGGAAATTCACTCTCCAGGATCTAAGTGGAAAAGTAACAACAGCTTCAACTTTAGGCAAAACTCACAAGAGTGCAAGTTGGAGATAATTGGAAATCACTTTGGTCTGACTGTGCCCAGATGGTGGACTTGTTTGTTGCAAGGTGTCATTCTCACACAAATAGTTCATGCTCACTATGTGTGTATTTTTGCTGTAAGCTGCCTTAAGATCCTTTGTGGGAGGAAATATAGGCCCACCACCCTGGAAGTTCAGGGGGTGCTTTCTTAGAGCAAAGAAACATGATCCAAAAAGGAGATGGTCAACACAGGCTACAGATACTACTGTTTTACCTGATATCTCTTTTAGGAAGCAATAGAAAAATTGACAATAATTGTAAGTGTATATTGTGCCAGGTAGCGTGCTAGGTGCTTGACATAAGGTACTGCTTTTAAGTCTTGTAACAACCATATATGACAAAATGATCTCAAATTTACGAGAAGCAAACGAAGACTCAGAGAAGCGGTATGGCTTGATAAAGGCAGTGTGTTTACCTTCAAATCCCAGGACCTGTGATTACGCTGCCTAAGGAATCTTTATCTTTAGACAGGGCTGTACTTAGTTTATTCTGTGAGGTTGCCCTGGAAAACAGAAAGCTCTTGGGCTTTGGAATACAACACACATAATTGAGAAGACTGACTTGACCTGGAAAAATCATCCATTCATGCATTCAACAGACACATATTGCAGTTGATGAAAGAGGTGTGAGAATAAATCCGATGAGATTCTTACTGCTTCAGCCTAGTAATGGTGGCAATGTTGAGATTCAAAACCAATTTTGCCCAGTACCTAGGCTTGAACTCTTTTCATAACATCACTCTGCCTTCCTGATAAAATTTAGCATTATATTGACTTCCATTAGGCTAATGGACTATTTTGACTCCAGAGGCAGGGTATTATAGTGGTTAAAGGTACCAACTGTGAAACAGGCTGTCTGAGTTCTCATTCCGTCTCCACCACTTACTATTTGTAAGATCTTGGATAAATTACCTAGCCTCTCTCTCTGCCTTAATTGTCTCATGGAGCAAACGGAGGTAATGATAAGGACTTACCTGGTAGGGATTTTCTGAGGGCTAAATGACTAGATAACTTATATAAATGTTTGATCCATCATAAATACCAAATTATTATTATCGTCATCCTTGTTTTCCTTGCTTATACTTAGAAATGCTTTCTTATCTAGAGTTAATGAGGATTGTTTTACTGTTCTATGAAAAATTATTGCACATTAAGTCAATGATTTTAGAACTAGAAAGAGCCATGGAAAAAAAATATTTTTAAATACCTAATACTGTCTCTACAAAGAAAAAAAACTCCTACAAAATTAGGATAAGTGACCCCAAGGAACAAGGGTAACTCAGCTAATTAGTAGCAGTGTTATTACTGGCACCTAGGAGACTGCAGGATTTCTCTTTTCTTTATATTAGATGCGACCCTTATTCCTCTCAGATTTTATCTTAGCACTGTTGCTTTGGTGTCCAGAAGACATGGAATAAATTCCTGGTTCCTCTAGTTACTGGCTGGAGGGCCTGTGAAAGTTATCAAAACTGTTCAGAGTCTCAGTTTTTTAAATCTATAACATGGGGATAACAGTGCCCCTTCATTAGGTTTTTGTGATCATAAAATGAGATAATGCTTATAATAGATTAAGCATATCATTGGCTGACATCATAAGAGCTTTATGAATATTAAATATGCATAGCGACTGAGAGCACTGGCTTTGAAGTCACATCTGAGTGGATTTGAGCTCCACCTCCATCTACCAGTGTAAAATTCAGTCAAGTTACTTAACTTCCCTAATCCTCATCTTTATGTCATGATCTGTACCTTAAGGATTGTATTGCCAATATCTTAGGGTTTCTGTGACGATTAAAGAAAAGAATGCTTGTAAAGCAAAAAACACAATGCCTTGCATACAGTCAGTATCCAACAAATAATAGTACATGCAAGTATCATTATAACTACTCTCATTACTCTTCTATTATTCATCTGGTCTCCACTCTATCAAAACCACTATGTGATTAAATAATGTTCTCCAAGATTCCAGACATGCAAATTATCTCACTACATTTAAATAGGAGGCTATTCTGCATCTCCAGTCATTTTCCCTCATACCACAATCAGTAAGAGCGAACCATTTGGCTTGCAAAATGGCAGCCTTCTTGTTACCCGACTGCCAAAAGGGAAACTTTGGTGAGGTTGCTTTCATATGAACTCAACCATAGAACCAGTTTGCCAGGGAATTCCTCAAGCACATAAATAATTGAACACATGTTTTAATTCAGAAACATGCAGATCTCCAAATCTTCACTAATCTCTACAGAGTGAAGGAGGAAGATGAAGGTTAATCTACTGATGAGAGTAAATATGCTGCTAGGGCTTCATTTTCTGCTTTCTAGTAGATCCTAGTGATGAGGAAGACCACGGTGACAATCACAGTGAAATGCTTGGCTCATCTGGAGTAGCTTCAACACACTTAGCAGGAGCTTCAGGGCCACTAGAGAAGTGAGAAAGCCACAGCCGCAGTGGGTAAATTCCACACTGTTTCCCATTACGATTAGCTGGCCTGAAGCACCAGCTCTTCCTTATCTATTGTCGGTATAGCACAAACACAATACATATAATATGCATCTTTAATCTCTAACTTTCCCAATGAGAAGAGAGTGACCCAGAAACATTATGTGAAAATATCTAAAGTCTCACAGTTGGTTCATGAAGAGGAGGGACCAGATTCCAACTTCTGGGCCACAATTTATATTATTACTTTCTTATGATTTCCACATTTGGTGCATTTGTTATTATTTCTTACTTTTTCAGATGAGTTAGCACTCTGCACAGACAGGTTAAATGGCGTGCCATCCAGGGTCACAGAGCCATTTGATGGCCGATCAGAGACAGATTCGGTTCTTCTGCTCCTCATTCTGCTGTTCTTCCCACTACACAATGGCAATACAAAAATTCTCCTTCTAGAGTCTAGCTGTTGAAAGTTATGAAGCATTATCTCTGCCTTTCACATCATCCGGTGGTGTTTTAAGCTTGTTTGCCATGGCAACCATCAACATATTAAGCCCTTCAAAGCAGGGTTGGGAAAGGCAACTGCGGCTCTGCTATTGTTCCTGACGATGGATGGGAGAGTGCAGAGGCAAGGATCAGTGACTGCTGATCCCTCTTCCACTCAAGTAATGTGGATTACGCAGGGGCTGGACCAGAACTCAGTCTTCTCCATGGAGCCTTCCTATGTGGTATCTGCAGCATGATGGGTTATGTTAAACACATACAAATGAAAACAGAAACAAAGACGGTAGAAGGTCACTCCTTTTGCCTTCCCCTCCCTCCCTCCCTTCTTTCTTTCTTTCTTTCTCTTTTCTTCCTTCCATCCATCTTTCTTTTCTTCATTTATTTCTATTCAAAGGATAGCAGAGTCCTAAATTCCATGTTAAGTATATTTCAGTGAAGCAGATACACTTGAGCCATCATATCCCAAGCATCTAAGAAAGCAGACTCTGAACTTGATGGGAAATGTAACTAGATGGTTTGCTTCTTGTGTCTCTTTTCCAAATCTTGTTGCCCTCCCCTCCCCATATTAGCGGGGGAGGACTGCGTGTTGGAGTGGAGGGAGGGAGGGGGCTCCGGATGTTCAGGGGCCATGGTTTAGGTTTTCTGTCTGGGAACGCAGGTCCAGGGACAACAAGTTCAGGCACAATTCAACAAAGAAGTGTGCCTGTGTATTTCTATGTATCTGTTGTGTGTGTGTGTGAGAGAGAGAAACAGAGACAGAGAGGAGAGAGAGAAAGAAAGGGAAAGAGAGAGTTGTAAAGATATTGAGTGTGTCTGCTAAGAAGGCCTAAAGGCCAGTGTAATTTCTCTGAACCAAATAAACAATTCATGGTCATGTGAGGTTTCAAAATAATTTCCCAGTTTATCATTACTTATTCAGGCAGTGCATCTTTTTATAAAGAGGTTATTCAGAACAAGTCAGAGGAGGGAGGGACAACACTTTTCAAAAACCAGGGCTGTAATTAGTGCTAAGTAGACACACGTGCTAGAAGGGAGTGCTCAGGTACCTGGGCCACGGCTTTGTTCTCCTGTCCAGATGCTGAGCCAGCTGCAGGGTGTCCAGGGCGGCTGTGTACCTCACCTTCTCTGCTTGTCTGATACGTAGCTGGAGGCTTCTCTCTTTGTCTGCCCATCTGGCTCCTGGCACCAGGAAGTAAAATTATTATTATTTTTTCCAAATGAAAGGCTTTGAATCACAGCTGTTAATTACCAGATGATTATTAAAAACACATATTGCCTACCGAGGTTTGAGAAGACAACTCAGGCGTGCTGTCTGGCCCTACTCTCAGGGGCTCTCAGCCTCAACTCGTGTACAATTTCTTCAAAGAACACAATGTGGTTTTACTATACACGCAGACAAATGCAGATAGGAAAGGAAGTGAGGAGAGCCCAGAACTCTGTTGAAAGTTAATAAAGACTTTCCGCCCTGCACATCGCTCCCCAGAATCTCAAGTAGTTTATCTTAGCCCAGTGCAGGTCTTGGATTACCTCCATTTCAAAACCCTCAGCCCCTCCAGTGGTGCTGACTAAGGCCTGTGCCCCAGTGATGCCTGAGAAAGAAAAGAAAGACAAGGCCGGGCAGAAGGGCACTCATAAATTATAGACCTCAGCTGTCATGCTGGGGTGCTGGATCTCGAGTGAAGGACAGATGGAGGCTGCCTGAGTAGGCACAGCCTGGGGTGGGGAGAGCAGCCGGTGAGAGGTGGATTCTTTGCATGTCAGGGGAAATGACTGGAAATTATGACTGGGCAAGGAAGAGGCAGCAGGCTTGGAGCTTGGACTGCGTGTTGGAGTGAAGGGAGGGGAGGGGCTCTGGATGTTCAGGGGCCATGGTTTAGGTTTTCTGTCTGGGAACGCAGGTCCAGGGACAAGAAGTTCAGGCCTATAATCAAGGCATATCTGTTCTCTCTAAATTCTCAGCATGATGCGAGGCACTGTGGGGAACACAGACATCAAGGATGGGCATGCCTATTCATGGGGTTTACAGTCTCATTGGCAACAAAGGCTACAATGGATGGAGTAGTTCACACACAAGGGAGGACAGAAACATTAGTGCTAAATTCAACAAATATTTATTGGATATCACAGCATGTGTCAAGTACTATATTAATGAACAAAATAGGAAAACATAAAACAAAATCTTTGCTCTCTTTGGGCTTATATTCTAGCACAGTGAGACAGACAATATAAAATTTAAGGAAGCATAATAGGCATGATATATGAAAATAAATTCTATGGAGAAGAAAAGTCAGAAAACAGGAAGGGTAGCCTTGGCAAGGGTAATTAGAAGTAGTATGACCAGGGCAGGCTCCAGAGAAGAAATGACTTGAAGGAGGTGAGGGAATGAGCCATGTGGACATCTCAGAAACAGGAAGCATCCCAGGCAGAGGAAGCAGCCTCAACAAAGGTGTTGAGTCAGAAGCAAGCCTTGCAGGTTCCAGAAACATAAAGGAAGTCACAGTAGCTGGAGTGGAGTGAGTGAGAAGGGATGGTGGGGGCCACTGGGTCAGAGAGGAAGAAGGAGAAGCAATGCACATGTAGGGCCTTGGAGGTCGTTCCAAATATTTAGCTCTTTGTTAGGAGTGAGATGGGGAATGCACTGTATCCTGTTGGGTTGAAGACAGACTCTGACTCCCATTCTAACAAGATGCCTCTGGTCCACGTGATGGCTCTCAAACTTCAGCGTGAATCAGAACCACCTGGAGAGCTTGCGGAGAGACAGACCACTGAGTGCTGAAGCCTCTCCCTAGATTCAGCAGGTCTGGGATAAGGCCTGGGAATGTGCATTACTAACCAGTCTCTGGGGATGATTTTGCTACCTGTCATGAGGACCACACTTTAAGATTTGCTCTACGAGAAACAATAGGAAGCAAAGAGGGATAAAGCTTCCTGGACTCCCTCCCAGAGGAGGTGGATCGATTTGAGGCCCTGAAGAAAAGATAGGATTTTAAACAGGAAAACTTACATAAGCAAAAGCAGACTGGTAGTGTTTCTTCTCTCCCACTCTCCCTGCTGCTAGAAAGACTTTAAAGAGGTCTATACAACATTTACTTACACAATTACCTGCCTAGAGCTCTCTCTAGCAATCCTATCTTTGTTGTGGCAAGTTCTAGCCTCCCTGGTGTACCTTTTCAAGGTTCACCTTTTCCTATTATGCTTTAAAAAAAAAGGTGGTTGCACAAGTCAGTGTCTGTCCTTGGTTCTCCCTGTGGTCCGCTTGCTTCCTCTGTCTCCTGGCCCCTCTCACACTGGGATTGCGGCCATCCTCTAATGGTATCCCATCTCCTTTACGGGACACCAGCCCTTTACTCTACTGGCAAAATAAGCCCTAACCCATGACTGCTGGGAGTGACAGGCTTTTTGCTGAAGGCTTGTTGGTTCTGGAGAGTGATCGCACAGCACAGAACAGAAAACAGTTTAAAATTGGCTACCGACCATCACAGCCCTAAAACCTCCTGAGCCATCCATGACTCTGGGAATTTCCTTGTTGGCTCTTTTTCCCAAGCCTCAGTTTCCTGCCTTATAAATAGGCTCATTATCTGCTTCCAAGAACCCACCAACCCCATTGTTCTTTTTAGTTTGTTTTGTTTTTGACACAGAGTCTTGCTTTGTCATCAAGGTTGGAGTGCATTGGTTCAGTCACAGCTCATTGCAGCCTCAACCTAATGGGCTCAAGTGATTCTTCTGCCTCAGTCTCATTAGTAGCTAGGACTACAGGTGTGCACCACCATGCCTGGCTGTTTTTTTTTTTTTCATAGAGATGGGGGTCTCACTATGTTGCTAAGGCTGGTCTTCAACTTCTGGGCCCAAGCAACTCTTCTCTCCTTGGCCTCCCAAAGCACTGGGATTACAGGTGCGAGCCACAGCACCTGGCCCACCCCGCTGCTCTTGAAGCTGATTCCTTTGTCAATCAGTCAGGCTGCAGCCCTAACCCCTCTTCCACTGCCATGTGGAGCAGCTCCTCTCTGTTGCCTCCTAACGCTTCCTCCAGTCTATGCCTTTATGGGATTTGCATTTTCCAACCCCAAACAGCTAACAACTTTGTCTAAGAAAAAGCAGAGTTGTCTTAGGAATACAAATTATGCAAGCCTTTTGGAGCATCTGGTTTCAAAAGCAACAAGTTTATATAGAAATGCTTTTCTTCATCCTTCTAATTACACATATGATATAACATAATCAAATGTATCTTAAATATATCTCAAAAGTGGGGAACAAAGTGAAATAAAAGGAGGAAAATAAGGTGAAGCCAGTACACAAAGCACATGCCTTTTCATCCCAATAGCTGCTGGGACAGCTACAAATTTGGCTTTCCCTGGGTTTTCAAGAAAAAGGGAAGCTGCTTGTGAACTAGTGAGAGCTGCTTCCTGCAGCAGCATAAGTAATGCTGATTAGGTGAGTTAGAAGGGCCCGCCTACCAACATGCCAGGAGAGGAGTTTAGACTGAGCATGAAAAAGCCCACTTAAGGTTTTTGTTCAAAGGCAGACAGGCTTTGATAACATCTAAGGACAATCATTCTGGCAAAAGTCTTCAAGACAGACTGTGGAATGGAGAATATGGAAGCAGGAAAGCCAGTCCCAGGCTGACACTCATGCAAGAATCCAGGCAGGGGCTGCACTGCTCTCCTTTATCCATTTTTCAGCCTAATCTGCTGACATACAGCTCACTATGCAAAGCCCAGTTAACATGCAACCACTTCCTTGTCTTTCTGACTACCCAAAATGCAAGAAATTTCTCCTCTGTCCTCTGCGCTCTTTAGTACATGACATACAGCATGTATTAAATCCTTTTTGTAGATTTTTTGTACATGTTTATTGGAAAATAAGCTGCATGAGAGCAGGGCCAGCTTGTATACCACATTGCCTAATGTAGAGAGGAGGGTAGAGTAATAACAACAACAGAATAGCAGAAAACACTTACTAAGAACTTACCTGCTCAGCCAGGATCCCTCTTCAGGTGTACATTAGTATAGTGAAATGTAAAGACATGGGTGGAAAAAACACGCTCAGAGTGTTTTCTCTATTCTCTCATTCAATGACAATCAACACGAAAGATTTGTATGACTAAATATGTGGGATTTTTTCCCACCAACAAGCAAGCGATCAATTGTACAGCAGACACCAGCCGGGTGGCATCCAATCCAATTCCATTCTGACACCATCTACCTGGAGATAGAGTGAGATCCCACAGGGTGAGGGCTGTCAGTCCCACAAGACTCTTTCCCTACTTCCAAAACTCGTGGGAAGCCTGTGCATCTGACTGACGTGCTACAAATCAGGAATCCCACAGCCTTCTCCTAGGGTTTGTTTTGCTAGAATGGCTCACAGAACTCAATGAAACGTTTATTTGCATTTACCAGTTTATTATAAAGGATATTGCAAAGGGTACAGATGAAGCAATGCATAGGATGAGGTATAGGGGAAGGGGCATAGAGACATCACCCCCTCCCTGGGTGATCCACCCTCCAGGAACCTAGCCAGAAGCTCTTTGAACCGATCTTTTTGGATTTTTGTGAAGTCTTCATTACACAGGCGTGACTGACTAAAACCCATTTATGCCTAGTGTTCCGTTGTTGAAACACTAAGCATGTGGGAGTTATTTAGGTGCTAACGCTCAAGGTCAATGCCAAGGTCCGATTTTTCAAATTCAAAAAATTACAACCTCAGGCATAAATGGGTTTAGCCATTGGTCACTGGTGATCAACTTAACCTTGAGCCGTTCTCTCCTCCCCAGAGGAAGAGGAGTAGGGCTGAACATCCCAACCCTTTCATCCTGCCTTTGTCTTTTGGGTGACAAGTCCCCATAATGAAGCTGCTTAGGGACTTCCAGCTACCAGTCAACTCATTAGTGAACAAAAAGACAGCACTTTGGAGATTCTAACGACTTTAGAAGTTGCATGTCAGGAAATGGGGCTGGAGACCAAATATCTGTTTTACAATATCACAAATGATATATGGTATATGATAATGCACCATAGGGTTGAGATACAGTGTGTAATGATAAGATCTATTGATTTAGGAGTCCGGCTATATGGATTTGAAATCTGAAATGTCCAGGCATTTACTAAAAATGTGACCTTGGGCAACTTACATAACCTGTCTGTCCTGAGTTTTTATCTGCTCAAAGGGATTGCTGATGAAGATTAAATGAGTTAATACATGTAAAGGATGCCAAAGAGCTTCTGGAATGACCTGAGTGTTTAATAATGGTTAGCCATCAGGGCCATTAGACACAACGGGTATTTGAGAAATATTGGTACAGTGCATTCTGAGTGCACACCTGTGTAACTGGGTGACTGTGGGCTGCTAATAAAGATGGGATGTCAAAAGTCAGAGTGTTTCTGGGGAAACAAGTTCATTTTCACAGTATATAAGTTTGTTTGCAATTGAGATACAATTCACATGCTGCAAAAATTACCATTTTAAAGTGTACCATATAATGTTGTTTAGTAGTTGCAAAGTTGAGCAACCACTATCACTATCTAGTTCTAGAACAATTTTTATCACCCCCAAAAGAAACCCTGTATCCATTAGAAATCATCATGTCTCATTCCCCCTCCTCCCAGCACCTGGAAACTACCAATCTACTTTCTGTCCTATAAATTTGCCTATTCTACATATTTCACGCATACAAAATTAGTCACGTGGTCTTTTGTGTCTGGCTTTTCGTTTAGCATTTTGTTCATGTCGTAGCATAAATAGAACTTTTTTTTCTCTTATGGTTAAATAATATTTCCCTGTGTGGATATGCCATATTTTCTTTATCCATTTATCATCTGTCAACTGAAACTGTTATCAGTTGATAGAAATTTGGAATATATCTACTTTTTAGCTATCATTAAGAAAGCATCTGTGAACATTTATATACAGGGTTTTTTGTGGATAATGTTTTAGTTTTCTTGGGCATATACGTAGGAGTAAAATTGCTAGGTCAGATGGTAATTCTATATTTAACATTTTAAAGAACTGCCAACCTGTTTTCCAAAGTGCGTTCACCATTTTGCCTTCCCACCACGATGTAGGAGGGTCTCCACATCCTTGCCAGCACCTGTTAGTGTCTGTCATTTTGATGATCACCATCTTAGTGGGTGTAAAGCGGTATCTCACTGTGAGTTTGACTTCCATTTCCCCAATGACTAATGAGGTTGAGTATCTTTTCCTGTGCTTATCAGCCATTTGTGTATCTTTAGCAATTAATTTTAATATGATGTATTTGAGATTGAGATAGCAGACCTAAGTAAAATTGTCTAAGAAGTAACATATGCCATATAAAGACATGGACATGTGTGTAGAGCAGATAAGGCTGGGGTTAGAGATTTTGTAACAGTGAACATACAGATGGGCACTGAAGTCATAAAGAGGAGAAACATCTAGTAGGAAGAGAAGTCTGGGTGCTGTGGCTAACATCTATAACCCCAGCACTTTGGGAGAAAAAGGCGGGAGGATAGCTTGAGCCCAGGAGTTTGGGACCAGCCTGAGTAATATAGTGAGTGAGACCTGGTCTTTATAAAAATAATTTTAAAATCATCTGAGAACAATGATATTTGCCTGTAGTCCCAGCTACTCAGGAGGCCGAGGCTAGGGGACTGCTTGAGCCCAGGAGTTTAACTTTGTAATGAGCTGTGATCACGCCACTGTGCCCCAACCTGGGTGACAGAGTAGAACCCATCTATTAAAAAAAAAAAAGAAAAAAAAAAGTAAAAGAGAAGAGCAGGGAATCTACGAAAGTCAGGGATGGATCTGGGGTGCCTCTTTGAGAACAAAATTCGGATTTCAAGGAGTTCTATTAGAATCAACAACCTGCCCAGGGTCAGTAGTTTCTCTCTGATACGAAACAGTCCATAGAAAGGTCATTGCCAGCTCCAGGAGCCAGACAGTAAGATCTCACCAAGTTCTGCTATAAAAAAAGAATTTGAGTTAGAGGGCTGTTGCCCAATGCTTCAGTACATTGGACTACAAGGCTGCTTTTTTCTTACTCCGATGAAATAATTTTCAGTTTAAGTATTTCGGTTAAGAATATTTGAATTGTTTTCCTTTATAATTTCCGAAGCCATAAAAACCCCGTCATTTGATGGAACACATTTGACCGTTGGTTCTAACATTTTGCGTGTCCCGCCTCCGCCTCCTCCTCCCATATGGGCTGTTCACTTATCCCTCCACATCCAATCTCTTGACCCTCATTTTGCTCTACTTAGAGGACTCAAAAGGAAAATCACAAGCATTGTGCATCTTTCTCTTCATCATGTTCACCCGGTTCCTTTAGATCTAAGATATGTTGATCAGCTCCCATTTTTGTGTTGCTTAAAATAACTCATTTAGTCTCCTTGGGCAGGTCAACACTTAGGCTTGAGGCTGATTTCCATTTGTGAGTGAGATCAAAGCATTTCCTTGTATATGATGTTATTTGATCAACTCCAAATTCCTCTAGAAAAGGCCCTTAACTGCTCCTGTTTATTCCTCTTATTTCAGTTCACTCTATGCAGCTTCAGACACGACTGACACTCATCCAGGTCCATTAACGGAAAATAAAGGTCATGGCTGGGGCACAAATCATCACTTTTCTAGTCTTCCACACAGACCTGGGCCTGCATATGTCAATCTTTCCCATTTTTATCTTGATTTAGTGGAAGCAGTCAGAGCAAAACAGGCCCTGAACATTGGCTGCAAAGCTTCCTCAAAGAAATTCAACCATAGTGGGCAACTGGCTGCCTGGACTCCATGACTCAGTTCACCGAAATCCATTTACAGGAGAAAGTGCCTGCTCAGCACAGTGTCGGACAGGGGGAATCTCCCTTATGCAGAAAAGACTTCCTGGGTTTGGTATGCTGGTAACTGTTGGCATCTGTTCTGTGCATTGGCGCTTCCTGGGCAGTCCTCTCCCCGGAGTCTCTATCTGTACAAGTTATTGTGCATCTGAAGCCCTGCCAGGCTTGGTAGAGCAGAGTGGTTATGAAGAGGCATGAGCTTTCAAATTCAACTGTCTCTGCCACTTCTTGACTGAGTGATCTTGGGCGCATCTTACTTAAGCTCTCTGGACCCCCATGTATTCATCTAAAGGTGAAGATAATTAAAGAACCTGTTTTATAGGACTGTCATGAGAATTAATGAAATCAGCTACAGCAAGTTCTTAGTACAATAGAGAGCACAAAATCTGGCTTGCATTTTGTTACTTACTAACCCAATTTGTTATTTATTCATCCAATTGTCCAAGCTAACCTCTGAGCCGTTGTAAATGTTTGCTTCTCTCTCATTCCTGCTCTTTCTATCTAATCGGCCCTATTTTCTGTTCATCTTTACCATAGAAAATCTCTGTAATCCATCACCTATTTTCCATTCCCAGTGCCACTGGGTGAGAATCAGACCTCCCCGTGTCTGTAGGTCCTGACTTCCACCCTCTACCCCCTCTCTGTCCTGTCTTTCTCAGCTTCATCAGAGTTGTTTTCTAAATTGGTCACGTCAAATTGGACAACGAACTTGCTCACTTTGAGATTTCAGTAGGGGAAATTGGAAGGTAATTTACCAATTATAATTTTAATAAAATGCTCCCATACTTTTGATTTTCATGGGTGTTTCATTTACAGAAAGTCTCATTATCTCAAGCCCAGTGCACTGCTGTTGGATGCATGCTACATTTATGTATCATGTTATCCAACGACCTTTCACTGGGCTTGAGATATGGGTTTTATGTATTCCTAGAGGGTACTGGAGTAATTCTTAGTAAAGCCTATTTGTGTTGACACTTGTCTTTTGCCAGGATACAGGATCTACAGATGAGACATATATTTTCTGGATGCATGTATACTTTTTCATGTGCTTCTGTCATTTGCTCCCAATGATAGGTTTCAGTATTTTTATTGATTTTGTTGGTATAACAGAATGTTTTACATTAATATTAGGGCAGTGATAATCATTTATTAATTTATATAATTAGTATGATGAATGTAATTATTAACCAAATATTTAAGCCTTGCTTTAATGAAAAAATTATTTCATGTCAACTAATAGCCATGTTACTCTCCTAGGTAGAATGTTGATGTTCATTTCATCTCTGTGAATTAAATCCAAAGCCCCTTAGCATGGTGTCCAAGGTGTGTTATAATGGATAATTCAGTCCTCTCATCGTTTTACTAACAAGGACTTTGCTCTCTTGTTCATTTCCTGGATTTTCCCGCACTTAACATCATGACATTTTTTTATGCCATTAAAATTTATTCTAAAATGTTATTTTCTTCCTTTCTTTCTTTCATTCATTCATTCTTTCTTTCTTTTGAGTTGGAGAGTCTCACTCTGTCACACAGGCTAGAGTGCAGTGGCGCAATCTCGGCTCACAGCAACCTCCGCCTCCTCGGTTCAAGCTATTCTTCTACATCAGTCTCCCGAGTAGCTGGGATTACAGGTGCACACCACCATGCCTGGCTAATTTTTTCATATTTTTAGTAGAGACAGGGTTTTGCCATGTTGGCCAGGCTGATCTCAAACCCCTGACCTCAAGTGATCTGCCGGCCTCAGCCTTCCAAAGTGCTGGGATTACAGGTGTGAGCCACCGTGCCTGATGTAAAACGTTATTTTCATAGCTGCACAATAATCTATCATATGGATGTATCATAATTTTTTTAACATTACCATATTTTTGACCATTAAGATAATTTCAGATTACCTGGTATTATGATAATGTTATAAAGAGTAGTGTTTATAATATTTTGTCTATATTAATAATTTTTTGGAATGACTTACTGACAAACTGAAAGAATGCTTAAAATAGCAACTGATGGCAGACTGCTGTGGGGCACAGATGTATCTGACCACGAAGGGCCCCTCCAGTGCGGCCATGCAGGAGGAGAGACAAGGGAAGACATGGGATAAGTCTAAGTCGACAGTCTATGCTTCCCATGCGTAATTCTACCCCCCACCCCCCCATCTCAGAAGCTGAGTTCCTAGGTAAACTGAAGCTGTCCTTTTAGTGGTCACTCTAGAAACGAACCTGGTTTTGGAGTGGTTGAATGGCCACTGTCATGGTACCGCATTAGAAGATTTGACGGGCCTACTTTAATATCCAGTACGTTTCCTTGACCCTTTCTGCCTCTGATTTACATTTTTCTACTTAGTGAGTCTTTTCATCCTTCCCTTCTTCCTTTCCTCCTTTTCCACCTCCCTGTCTCCCTATCCCCATCCTTTCAAGAAACATGGACCTAATAAGTGCTTGGCAGTGTGCTAGGTTGAGGAACCCAGACAGAAATGAGACGCAGCCCCCGCCAGGAGGATTGAGCCTCATCATTGGCAGGATACAGTCAAGAATGCCTGCTTCCATCCCTGACTGTAGGATTCCTTAGTAGTGACTCACAGCTGTCCTGTGCTCCTATCGCCCTATGGGGTAGCTATGCTATCAATACCCCAGCTCTTCCCTTTTGCTTTACTCCAGGATGTGTGCATATCCAAGTTATTGTTGCCACTATGAATATCATTATTAATAATCTAAATAACTATATCAGTATTACCAACAGTGCAATGTCCCCCTCTGCCACTTCTCACAGTCATTATTATGCCTCTTTTTATTATTTCTCCACTATTACCCAGGGGCTGTTCAGACCATTAAAATCCAGTAATAAGAATGAAGAATAATTAAAATAACACCAAGAACAATAGAAATGTGATGACAAATACTGAAAAAGCAAAGGAAACGTAACCAAGGAGCTAACTTCATAGTAATAGGTGCCAATAAGATCAATGAGGAATATGAGACAAAATCCTTCCTGAGAACTTGAAAGTTCTTTCCATCTGACTCAATGGCCTTTTTGCCACTGAGGTCTCCAGAGGTGCTAGATTGTATAACACTTATTTAGCTGATCCTGCCAAAAATGTGTTGCAAGAGGGGATGGAGAAAGATGAGAAAAGCAAACTCTTTCATTATGAGAACCACACTGAAAACTATTTCCCCCTCTGGCTAGATGTTGGCAAAGCTCCCAGGCACTCTTCACAGCTGTCCAGGTCCTGGACAAAGCTTCACGGTGTTTAAATGGGATTCCCACTTCATTTCCCCCCATCTTTTATGCTCACTTATAGGTTTTGATCCTCAGTGTCTCCATCTGAAACATGAATGTAATGTTCCGTGTAAAGTTCATGAGAAAAGCCAAGTAAAATGTGTTTTTATATCCAAAATATACAATAGAGAGATGGCAGTCATTGTGAGGAAGTTGAGGTCCTTGTGATGAAGTACACAGGTATGAAAAACCAGGGGGATGTGTGGAATTGTATTGCCTGAAACAAAGTCAGGTGGAAAAAAATAAGAAAGAGCTAGAATAGGCTAGTCTTGTTCCACATATGCCCAGGCAAGGTGTTCGACTTTGAACAAGAATACATCGCTGAGCTCTACCTTTGATAGATGCTAAACCGCCGCCTGTGTTTCCATGATGCTGTGGATTTGTTGGGTGCTTTGATGCCCCTTAGCTCAGTCTCTCTTTCCATGGTTCCTTTAGCAAAGATCTATGTGTCCAGGTTTTCCATTCATGAGACATAGAGAGACAGAATCTCAACCCTGTCTCACTGCAACCTCTGCGTCCCGTTTCAAGAGATTCAAGTGCCTCAGTCTCCCGAGAAGCCTGGATTACAGATACATGTCACCATACCCAGCTACTTTTTGTATTTTTAGTAGAGATAAGGTTTTGCCATGTTGGCCAGGCTGGACTCAAACTCCTGGCCTCAAGTGATCCACCCACCTCCACTTCCCAAAGTGCTAGGATTACAGGTGTGAGCCACCACACCCAGCCTCATGAGATAAATATTAAGAAAGTAAGGCCTAAGAAGGTGACTTGTCTGAAGTCACCTGTCTCAGTGGTCCTGGACTCTCAGAACCCTCTACAGCTAGTCCTAGAATCCAGTGTTAGTTTTACGCCACCACGCTACTTGGTATCCAAAATGTCATCAAAGTAGTCACAGCTCTCCTTCACACAGTCATGGGCACCTCTCCCTGCCTTCCAGTTACCCCCAGGCTTCTTCTACTGCTGGGAAAAATGTTCACACGTTCAAAAGTCCTTAGCAAACACAGTACATTAGGTGCCTCTGAAAACCACATTATCTGTCTGAGGCCCAAACTATTCTCTACCTACAAGGCTCTGCAGTGCCCGGTGGGGAGGTGTAGCCGGCCCAGCCCACACCCTCTCTGCCAATCAGCCCAACTTCAGCTGCTTCTCAAATGGATTTCACTTTCTGTTCCATCTTATTTGACACTTCATCAGATGGAGATGGCTCTGAGATGGTTTTCTGTTAGCTCCATATCTGCCAAAAACCTCTCACTCCTTGGCAAGGCAGCCAAGGACACAATAAGGGAGAGAAAAAGAGGTAGATGATGAACGTAACTCAACTTTGGTAAAAATAGTGCAGACATTTCTGCAGCATCTCTTAGGGTGGCATAAGGGGAGAGGAGGGAGACAAAAAGGGAAAGATGAATGAGGAGAGAGGTGTCATTACTGCTTCCAGCCTGGAAGGAGGTTTCTTTATCTGCATTGAGAATTCAGTGTTGATCCACCACATTTGCACATGTTATTGTCGCATACGTTTACTTTAAAACATGCCATCCTTAATGGAGGATGACTATGCAGGGAGCAATGTCACTGCAAGAGTCTCACACAGTGACTATCCTCAGGGGGCTTAGAATCACATCCGCCCCATTCATAGGTATGGCAGTGCTATACATTTATTTAGCACGCTGCTACTTCTGGATGTCAAGCTGTCAGGCTAATGGTGTCAAGGGCAGGGAGGGAACGGACAGTTACTGGGTTCTGATGGATCTGGCATCTTGTAAGGTATCCCACATAGAAGAGCTCATTTAGCGGGAGAGAACTGGTCTTGTGAGATGAGCTTCAACCACTCAGTGCAATAAAGGCTGAGGAAGGAAACAAAGTGGCTGGAATGATTCCAAGTGAATTGGAAGGGTCGAGGCAGAGCCACAGATGCGGGGATGGCAGATCTTACTTCTCTGTCTTAAAAGAACCACCTTGAGCCTGGACCACAAGCAGCAGAGATCAAGGAGAACCTTTGGTCTGAAGTTCAGTTAGCACATTTGTTCTGCTTCCCTTCTCAGTAAAAGAAAAACCATTCATGCTATTTGTTTTACTGTAAGGCTATTTTTGTCTGGTATAAACTGTGTTGATTTTTCAGCATTTTCTTATTTGTTATTTCATTTGCCCTCCAGAACTCAGAAGAGAGCACTGAACATCATTTTCCTTCCTCCTTCCCCGATCCTGGGGGAAGATGAATAGATCTGGGTTTTGTGATGTCCGTGCTCTCTGCTCCCTCTCCCCCTCTCTCTTTTTCCTTCTTTATGTGCCTCTGCCTTCTCTCCTATACTTGCCTCTGCCAATATCTTCCGCTTGGTATCCCGTTCTTGATTTCTGCCCTGGAGAGAGCAGGAGGCGGTATGGGGGTGGGTAAAATGTTCCCATTCTCCTCGAACTCTGTCAAAAATATAAACGCCCAGTACAAGGTTGACACCTCCGGCCCCAGGTTGCCATTCTCTATATTTTCTTTTCTTTGTCCGATTTGGTTTCTGAAGTTAAATGGTCTCTTTTTTGATATGAAAATTAATTTCTGGACAAAAAGAAATATGCCTGCACAGGGGCCAAATTTGTGTTGTCTCCCAGCAAGGCTGTAATTACACTGTAGATCAAACTGACGCCTTCGCTTTCAGTGGATTTTTTCCCTCTCTGATGTCCCTGAAGCTGCCAGGCTCACCAGCAGCAGCAGTTTTCATTAGCAGCAAAGCCAGGGGATGGGGATGGATGGCTGGGGCCAGCCATCACTCCTGGATTTCTCTCCTCAAATTCTTCTTTTGGATGGACACGTGCAATCCTGGCAAATGCAGAGAAATGCAAGACTCCAGATCCTGTGTCCCTTGCCACAGTGTGGGGGTGAATGGCCATGGCTCTGGGTACCCCTCATCCTGTGGGTTTCACCTTGTGGAACAGGCACTACTAGGCTTCTGTTTTAAGTGTCAGACGCAAGAAAAGTCTCACATATTACCCAAGTTCTCTACACATTTCCCACTACCATTTTGCCCAGCAGAAATCTGTGTTCACCTGCTAAAAATGGTCACTGTGAATTAGCATCAAGCTAAGAACTTGTGAAATAGGGCAGAACCAATGCAAAATTTTCCGGAGTCATGAAAGTGAAGGGCTTTTATGCTGCATTCAATATTGTGAGTTCTAGAGGAATTTTCAGGGAAACCGTGGTCCCCTTCCTATCCTAACTTTCATAGCCAATTCTCAATTGTGCATACATAGCTCCACGATTGTTTGTTGGGTATAATTAGACACCATGTTCTATGGCCCTCAGGTGAACATCTCTGCTTTGCCAAAAAGCCATGAATTACTCCCCAGAGAAGCTTATTTGATTTTGACATTTACAAGGTGAATGCAAACTATATATTCACAATGTGATGAGCATTCCTTTAATTTCCCTATACTATGTTGAACGTAAATAATTTGTGTGTGGAGAGAGGAGTGCTTGGTCATACTTTATGTGTTAGAAAGTCAACCTGGATGGTGTGGACAACTCCCGTCAAATGAGTCAAAGCCCCAGAACGAGATTCTATGGTCTCTTGGGTTGAACTAGGGGCCAAGGGATGTGGGCTTTGATCCCGGCAGCTTTGTCACTGGCCCTGCATGGCCATTCATCTAATTTTCCATCTGCCAAGTGAAGCAACCATCCCTCCCACTGCCAAGCTTACAGTCACATTATAAATATGATTGAGATTCCATGCCTCAGTGGACTTGCAGGAGGAAAAGCGTTACCTTCTAAATCTTTTCTCACACTCCCACACCCACATTAAAAAAAAAAAAAAGAATCCAGTGTTAATAGTGTTTTGACTGCTTTCGAGATAACAAAACAGCTTTTGTTGGAATGAAATAAACAAGAGAAGATGGGTTTTGGAACAGAGCATTTTAAGGTTCAAATTTCAACCTTATCACATATGCATATTACAAGTCAGTTACTCACACTCTTGGAACTTTATTTTCCCAATCTGAAAAGTGAGGATAATAATGGCTCCCCTGAAAGGCCACAGGGATAATGAGCTGCCATTATTGTATCAGTGCAATTCCAGCATGGAGAGAAAGGTTTGTGCCTCTTAGCTGCTTTCTGACCTGATGGCAAGCCTCTCCTCCCCCTCACACTGGCTGCCGTTGGCATGCCTATGTCTGTGCTCTGCCTTCCGCGATTCCTGTGGAGAACTCTGGAAGTCAGGAAATCTCAGTGCCACTTTTTTGGAACTTGTCAGCCATAGAGCAACCTACCTATTTACTTCCAGTGGACGAATGGGAAGGCACTGCTGTATCACATAAGGACTCTCCTAGGGAGGGCAGTGTTTGCAGCATGAGAGGAGGGACATTCCAGTGTCACACAAAGTCCCAGATGGGAAACGGCAGTTACCGAAGGCAGCCTGAAGGGCTGCTTTCTCTTTGCTCTTCAAATGCAGGCACATCTATAGCAGGTGCTTCAAGATGAAGACCCTAGAAAACCGTGAGTGAGGGGGCCTCAAAATGACAGGGAAACACCAATAATGAGGAGGGAGCTAAATGCACAGTCTCTTACACCCAGGAGTGTGATTATCTGACATTTTCATTTAATGAAAAAATCAATAGTTTTGGAGCCAAGCATGGGTTTGAAGCTTCACTCTGACACTTTACTGTGCAGATTGCTGAGTAAGTTACTTTGGTCACCGACTCTCCGTTTTCTTATTTACAATACCGGGATAATACCTCACTCACAGGGCTGATGAACGAGACCACAGTGGCGTGGTGGAAAGCATGGGCTATGTTGTAAGACTGTGTTCAATTCCCAGCCTCACCGCTTACACTTCTGGGTCTTTGGGAGACCTGCCGGCATCTATGTGCCTCAATTTCCACATTGTAAAATAAGGGTAATAACTATTGCCTGTCTCAAAGGGTGTTGTGAAGGTTACATATGGAGCACACAAGGAGCCTAAGGCACACCTAATGAATACAATGAACACTCAGCAAATAGTTCCCTTTTAAAATTAATAAATGGCTATTGGTAATATTATTTTATTAGTTTTAGCTTTTTATCCACAAAAATAGTTCTTACCTACTAATTGGGCAAGGATAGGACACTAAGTAAACTATGTGTGTCAATTTTAATGGCTCACACTAAAAGCCATAGAAAAATGTTTATATTCTTCAGGTTTTTTTCTTGACTCTGGGGTTTCCGTCCTTCTAATCCATGAGTCCCTCTCTGTCTCTGTCTGTCTTTTTCTCTCCTCCCCCATGCAGTAAAACAGAGCTGCAGGCAGTCAATTTCGAGTCAGTGGGCTGTGAAAAGCAGTTAGAATAATAGTTTATTGACCCTGAATGTGGCAGCTGGAACTGAGGGCCGTCTGGGCTCAGGCAGAGTGTAATGGTCACAATAGAAGTTTGATCATCTTTGATCATTTCCTTGACCTTTAAGAGACAAGGTGTTTTTTGGAGCCTAGGAGCACCTCCAAATAGCCTGAGTCCTGGGGGAGATGGCCTATCCAGAAGGGGCTGGGCTTGGTTAGAAGATGACAGGTGGCGGAGGCCAGGATGAAGGCCTGAGTTCTGTACCATTGTGGGAGTGGAGCCTTCATCACCGGGGTATGAGTGCCTGTGCATCGGGGATGCTGATCCCCCATTTCAAACGTGTCCCAAGCACAGAAATGCATTCTGTTTCTCAGATTGCCTTTGCAAGCTGGACTTTTCTCCTACGTACTGCAGTGATTTGCCTTCTTATTCACTCGGGTCATCATGGATTTTCTGGTAGAAATATAATTATAAATAAAACTTCTATCTTTAAGTTACTTTCATACTTCAGTATTGGAAGCAATTTGTAAGTGGAATTACTGATAAAAAAAATAGTTGAAAGCAGAGACTAAGGAGGAAATTCAAAGAGAAAGAGAAGAACAGGAGTATATAAATAAGGGATGGGCTATATTTAGCATAATTTGTGAATTAAAAAATAAAAATTTATCATTGTAGAATATGTAAACTCTTGCTCCCTTCAATAGCTCAGCTGGTAGAGCAGAGGACTGTAGAAGACATGGAGTCAACCTAAATGACCATCAATGATAGACTGTATAAAGAAAGTGTGGTACATATGCACCATAGAATACTATGTAGCCATAAAAAAGAATGAGATCATGTCCTTTGCAGGGCCATCAGTGGAGCCAGAGGCCATTATCCTTAGCAAGCTAACTCAGGAACGGAAAACCAAATAAAGTATGTTTCACTTGTAAGTAGGAGCTAAATGGTGAGAACACAGGGACACATAGAAGAGAACAACGCACACTGGGGCCTATTGGAGGATGGAGGCCGGGAGGTGGGAGAGGATCAGGAAAAATAACTAATGGATACTAGGTTTAATATCTGGGTGATGAAGTAATCTGTACAACCAACTCCATGACGCAAGTTTACCCATGTATCAAAGCTGTAAATGTACCCCTCAACTTAAAAGTCAAAAGATAAAAAATAAAAGAATGCGTAAACTCTAAATATGTAAATTCTGGGCAAATTTTGTTGCGGCCTTTGGAAAACATTTCCAAACAATAACTTGTTACTTTACTTTACGAGTCACATGTTTACTTCATTGCTGGTGTTGGGATTTATTCATTTTGTGATCCTTTGGTTCTATTTATAGTGTGGTAAAGACTACAAAAAATGACTTTTTCTCTTTTTAAAAGAACTCACCGATACAAATAAAAAGCATATAAATATCTGTTGGTATTTGTAATCTGAATTATGATACAGTTTTTCTATTGGACTGGAAAAATAACCTTTGTGAATTACATAGAATCTATGATTTTAGGCAAGCTATTTCCAGTATTAGATAAAAGATTAATTGGCACTTATGTCAATTATAAGATGTCATGAGTTATTTCTTTTCATTTAATGTCTTTTTATTTAAAACAGGAAAAGTCTGGTAAACAAGCTGTTCAACTAAAAATAGAAAAATTTCTTATTAAATAACCAATGTAAATAGAACCGATTGCTATGGGAGAAACAGAAAGGAGAATGCATTCAAGAAGAACAGAATCTAGGTAAAGGGCAAGAATATAGAAATAAAATAATACTTTATTTTTCAGAGCAGCAGTGCAGCGAGTGCACACATTAAGTCTGAATGAACTAAATGCGTAAGTGCTTGTCTACTGAGGACAAGTGAAGAGGGGCCTCTTAAGGTTGACATGAGAACCCAGTGGATTCAACTCCACTTTGATCAGTTGTTCATGTATTTATGACCATCTGAGTTCTTTAGCTTTGTTTGATTGTTCAGTTCAATTGTTGCAAGAAGGGAGTTCAGAAAATACTCTTTATTTTTGTCTCTCATAATGTATGTCAGTGTTTTAACAAAAGTGGAGATTTTAGACACATATTTGACAGATCTGAACACAGACTTAACAAGTTGTTTATTATTAACCCTTTCCTAATTGTGCGTTTCACTGGTTATTGTTAACTTTTTGTTTTCAAATTTTAGAGATAATAATTATTGATTAAGATTTATCCATTTCCAGTGTCTTGCAGTTATTTAAGAAGCAATTTTGATAGAGATAATATAGAAGTGGAAATAAAATGTAGAAGCCATATTGTGAGGTTTATCTTCAGAAAATTTTCCTTAAAAATCTGATGTTATTTTTCAGAAACCAGATGTGGTATGTGTCTGCAAAAATTATGAAACAAAATAAAACCAAATAAATTATACCGCTAGAACCTTCACAGTACTCTTCCTAAAAGAAATAATTTGCCATGCAGATTTTAAATGTGTTCAGGATCATAGATTTAATTAAATTGAATTGCCATATGTGGAGCTCCTACTAAGTGGTTAGCCAGAGTGAGGCCTATCAGGCAGAGTGACGACTCACCCAACTCCCCCAATACGTCTTCAAGCCACTGCACCTGTGGCTTTCCTTCCATATCCCAAGGAAAACACGCAAAAAGCAATACGAATGGGAGGTCACGTGAAATCGTGAAAGCAGCCATTCTTATTCTTTTGAAATTGTGTACATCCTTCAGCATAATAGAGATAAACTAGAGTTTTAGAAGTAGCCCATACAATCCCCCAATGCATATTCTACCATTTAGTCTATTCCTTCTGGAACCCGGACCAAATGTATGAAATTTTTTTCAAATGTATGAAAAAAAAATTTTTTTCAAATTTTTTTCAAATGTATGAAAATTTGTGGTTATTTTCATTTTTCTTAAGGCATATTCTAACATCAATAATCTGACAACTTCAAATTGGTTCTTAAGATGAACCCCAAATGACCATGTATGCTAGAAACTCTTGATATTCCAAAATTAGCCCATACTTGAAAAGCAGGTCCTATTCTCCTTCCTGTCTTTGGAGACAGCAACTTTCTCTAACTTGAAGCACATCTCTTAACCTTTCCTGATTTCCCCATCTGTGAATTAGAGGTAATTATTCCTAACTTTAAGGAGCCA
Organism: Ateles fusciceps; assembly: GCA_036589455.1. Taxonomy (NCBI): domain Eukaryota; kingdom Metazoa; phylum Chordata; class Mammalia; order Primates; family Atelidae; genus Ateles; species Ateles fusciceps. The sequence goes on along the minus strand of JAZHEH010003296.1, from coordinate 3,236,548 downwards.
TTGAGAGAATTAATTTGTTAGTGTTTGTAAAGTACTTTAGATATGTAAAGTGCTAAGTATTATTAGATTCCACACAAATAATTTGCAATTTAACATCTAAAGGGACTGAATAATTGACTTTATTCTTGTAGGCTTATAATATTTTAGCAAATCTACAAATACATGTTTTTCCCATCTAACATTTGTACAGAGATTATTATTGTTTGTAATATAGAACATGCAAATCAACCCCTCCTTCCTACTCAAGTTAATAAAAACATAAAAGGAATGACTGTCATTAGAAGCAAACTAAGTATCCTGGGGGAAAGTAAGTCCCAATTTCAAAAATTACTAGCAATTTCCTCTTCAAGCAGTCTGCAGAAAAGCTGTGAGGAGAGGTAAAAGGAAGAAAGAAGTCTATTAAGGAATTGGATATGGATTAGACAATTAATGTTTTTTTTAAGAAGAATTTCCTAATTGTGTTGTTCCTAGACTCCGAAACAATTTTAATGAATAAAACACAAGTGTCCTCTGCAATTATTTAAGGAGAGACTACATACTTACCCTCAAACCCAGCTTATTCAAGGCACATGAATAGAATATGGAATTAATTGGATTCTCCTTGGCCCCAAAGATGCTCAAATCCCAGTTGTTCTGTGTCCCTCTAACACAATCCCACCACACCGGTGTCCATGCAGCATTTGAATCACATCTGGGTGGCTGGATACTGACTAAATGTTAGACAGCTGTGGGCTGCTAGCTGCATTGGCGTTTATCTCCTGGGCAAATGCAAACACTTTGAGTACTGACGCAGAAGGGTCAGACAAAGCTACAAATGGTGATTCAGCTGGAGTCTGTAAAGGGATGGCAGTCCTAAAACAAACCCTGACACACAGAGACTTGGACTCCTACTGGGGTTGTGCTGACTTGCTCTCTGATTGATGGTGCTACCAGAAACCACTTTATGGAGTTATAGCCTAGGGTGACAATGATTATGGCTTGTAATACTGGGGCTCTATTTCCTAGAGCTTTCCCTCTAGGACTTAAAGGGATTCCTAAAGAGAACAAAGTGCCTGTCCCCTACACGGGGAATGAGGAGGTGCCATTCAGGGAGCCTGAGCCAGGACAGGTTAAGAGTACTGCTCCTCAGTCTTCTCATCTTTTAAGTGGGGAGAGTTATAAAAACCTGCCTTGCAAGATGAGGCCAAAGTGACGAAATAACTTAGGAGGCATTGAAAATTTTAAAAGTCCCGTGCAAACATTGTAGTGTCAGAATCACTCTTTTTGCTGTGATCGGAGCCTTTGCCCTGGCTTAGTACTGCTTTAGGCCCCATCACTCTGCCCTCATTTTCCTTGTTTTCCAAATTACTATAACAAGGAGTCAATGACACGTACGGAAAGGATCCGAGGACTGCAGTTGAAGTCCTCACTCATTACTTCCTGATTTGCTATCGTGACCTTAGCTAAGTCACTTCATCTTAGAAATTCCATTTTGTTAACTGTAAAATTGGGGCAAAAGTATCTAACCTACAGTAGGTGGTAAGAAAAAAATGAGACATCTATTTTATTACAAAGCATTATAAAAATATGTTAGGATGATTATAAACATTTCTTGGAAAATATTTCTAGCTCTTAGAGAAGCTAACTCCTTTACAGAGAATGAGAAAAGTTGTAGCACTAAAATAAATTCTTTTCAGTGTGCAAAAGAACTCCTGTTTAATTCACCGAAAGAAGCATTTCAAGGAAATATGCTCATTTTCCAGTCTGTGTCCCGCTTTCTGCTGCCCTTCTATCACCTGGGCTGGGGGGAGGCTGAAAATAAAAGAACAGAGCCCTGTGAGGGGGAGGCAGGGGTGTTCCCGACCCCTCGGCCTGGGCATCGTCCACCCGGGAATGTTTCCCTTGCCCTCTTTCTGGGAGGCGTCATCCTCTCCCGCTGCCATGGATAATCAGAAAGACAGTGAAGGTAGATGTGGTGGGGAACAGCAACAACAAAAATCCTCGCTCAGAAGGTGACTTTCAGGGCTGGTGAGATTTAATTTATTTCCCTGTGGCAACCATCAGGGACAGACATCTTTCACAGGCTGCTTGGGTACATTTCTTGCATGCTGGCGGGATTTGGACACATGCTATGCTGCTCTTTTTCAACCCGGGAAAAGTAAAACATTGCCCAATGGGGAGCTCTCCGTTGGCTTGTATGTAGGGAAATGATGTAGCCAAATTTGCGTGGTGGAAGGTTTGCAGACAGGAGGAAAGCAGGAAGCGGCAAAGGGAAGAAAGACAGATGCTCATGAGTACATTTTTTCATTATATTCCCAGGCACTAAGTTTGCCTTTCTTGATCCTTACGGTATAATTTTCCAGATCAAGATAAGCATTAAGCATGTTGTCTATCTCCTCCTGTACAATTCGCAGTTTCAGGTTGTGTTAGATTGATGGAACTGTGAGGATGCCGAGACATTAATAAGCCTATGCATTTAAATATCCTTTATCTTCCAAGGAGCTCAGTTTTATAAATAATGGGACATTGCTTTTTTTTTTTTTTCCTTGCTTCAAACACTTGGCATTTTTATAAAACTTTGAATTTCAATATCATCCTTCATGAGTCTAGTGTTCCCTCCGAAAAAAGCAGCCATGTTAACAAATTATTATAACAAAGAGTCAGTGATACATGCAGAAAAGAATCAGAGGACTGGAGCTGAGGTCCTGACACGTCACTTGCCAATTTGCTGTAGGAGTCGTAACTGTGTCCCTTAATCTTAGAAACTCAACTTTGATACCTGTAAAATTGGTGTTAAAATATCTAACATATAGCATTGCAGTGAGAAAGGAAAATGACAAACCTATTTTTTAATAAAGCATTCTATTATACATATATGTTAAGATTATTATACGCCTTTCTTACAAGCCACTGCATACCTTAGGAGCAATTTCCTTTTTATACTAATAGGCTAGAGGGAAACTAAGGCACAGACGGAAAACGTGCTTTTCGCTACTACAATCAACAAACTAACAACTCCCCAAACTCTATGTGCAGTCAAACTGTCCTACGAACGAACTTACAACTCATTCATTGAGTTGCCAGCTGAATAACCCACAAGCACCCCAAACTTGGCATGTCTTCTGAATTTCCCCGACAGTCATGCTCCTCCACCTGAATCTTCCTGCAGAAGCAGTTCTTTCTTCCAGTTGCTGGCACACATATTTGTGCCTCTGGGTTGTGACTCCTAAATCTTTCTCCCGTAAGCCTTCTGCTTGCCATTCAGGCTACTGACATCTTAATGAAGCTCCTCTTGTGTCCCTACTAAATGCAATAGCTTCGTAGCTGGACTCTCAGCCTTCATTGTTCGCCTTCTGTACCCCTGAAATCATCTTCTACATCTGGCCAGAGCGGTGTAAATAAAATGCAAAATTAACCATGCTGCTTCTAAATGTCAAACACTTCTGTGGGGCCACATGGACGATAGGATTGATCTCAAGCTTCTCCGCGTCTCAGGATCCAGAGAGCCTGTAACACATGACCTCTTATACATCTTCCTCTGCCAGTTCTACCTCTCACTGGAGCTGCTGGCAACACCAAGGGAATTCTCTGAAAGCTCCATGCAATTTTTTTTCATATCTCTGTCATTGACATTGTATTGTCTTTGCATAGAATCCCCTACCCAGTTCCTTTGCCGGGCAAGCTCCTCATTATCCTGTGATCCCAGGTATGCCTCCACCAGGACGCAACCAACACATCACCACTGTGTCACCATCATTGATCACAGGCCCTCCTGTTATCACCACTGTGTCACCATCATTGATAACAGGCCCTCCACTGCACTCGCTGGGTACCACATGGCACCTGCCATTATACATTGTGACTTTAGAATTACATGATACATCTTTCTGAGCAGAATCCATTGTGTTCAAGAAGTTTTGATGTTACTGTTCGTACAAGATAAAGGTTCCATAAGCTAAATTTGTTCAATTAGGTAGAATTGTACATGCTTGGTCATATAGTCACTCAACCAGCTCTGTTAAGGGTTTACTATGTGCTAGATACTCTAGTAGGTTCTGGGTACTGTAGTGGCAAAGTGGTTCTTGGTAAGGTGTCCAGGTTGTGTACCATGTAGTACATGATGATGGACACACGCTTGCCACGCAGTCACCAGGACCCTGGACGTTGAAAATAGTCACAGAGCAGCAGATAATTCTGGATTCTCACCAGCAGGGGTCAGTGCAGCTAAGCAGACGCCGCAAACCCGGCTAACACGGAGAGACATTAGGAGCTCGGTCTTGAATTAATACCACTCTAAACGTTTTCTATTTATATGTGAAAATTCACATTTCTTTGCCTTTTGGGACCAGACCAGATGTATTCATTCTCCTTTAATGGCTTTGTAAACACTGTGCCTTCCGTGACCTGCCCCCTCCTCCCTGTGCCCATCCACTGCTTCTTACTCCATGAAGTGATTTTATTTTGATTGTATTCGTTTCCTATAAGGAGAGAGGCTCTGAGTGAATCACACATCAGTTCAAATGACTTTCTGTTTTGAGAATGTTCCCAGGGGGGTGCAATTCTTTTAATTTATTTAATCCGATGTGCTTTTTCAGAATGGCTCTCCTCTGCAAAACAGATGGGAGGGGGACTGCCCAGCACCACCTCTCCACTCCCCTGGAGGCTGGCCTCTGGACATAAAGCATGTAGGGGGTGTGTGGGGCTGAATGGTGCCTGGTCACCAGGCCGCCCTGCTTATCCCACAGCACGGGGGCTTTTAACATCAGAGGGGCCCTGGCTTGGCCTTTCTCTTGGGTGTAGCTCTGTGGCCGGCTTGCCTCCTCATTTTGTTCAGACAGAAAAAAGGACAGAGCAGCACATGTCCTCATCACTTAGATCCATGACCACTGCACATAAATCATCAACACTCTTTGGGCGCCATGATAAATCAACAGTTGAAACAGGAGTAGGCTCTGGAGAGGGTATAACAGATGCAGCCAACTTTACTTCCGGACGAAGTTGTTCTCACCCCTGTAATCCCAGCACTTTGGGAGGCCAAGGCAGGCGGATCATGAGGTGAGGAGTTCGAGACGAGCCTGACCTATGTAGTGAAACCCCGTCTCTACTAAAAATACAAAAATTACCCGAGCATGGTGGCGTGTACCTGTATTCCCAGCTACTTGGGAGGCTGAGGCAGGAGAATCGCTTGAACCTGGGAGACAGAGGTTGCAGTGAGCCGAGATCACTCCACTGCAGTCCAACTTGAGTGACAGAGTGAGATTTTGTCTCAAAAGAAAGAAAAAAAGCAAATCATAAAGTGATCAGGAGCATGGCCGTACAGATCACAGGGACCTGGGTGTCAGCCTGGCTTGGCCGCTTCCTAAGAATGTGACCTTGGACAGATGAAGATGTGTAAGCCACCCTTTCCTGGCATGTAATAAAGGAATAATACTGATATCCATTCCCAGGGTTGCTATGAAGAGGAAATGACACAGAACCTGCAAAGTGCTCAGAACTGTGTCGGGCACAGAGTGAGCATCCAAAAATAGCAAGAAGAATGCATGTCATTATAACATTTGCAGGCTACATGCTATAGGAAAATCAATATTTTCCTTTTTTATAATTGAAGGAATTTGCCTTGTTAGGTGCTCCCTACCTTCTCTCAGCCCCCAGTACACACCTCTGTTGTTGACTTACGTCCCTGCATTGTCATTGGGTTTTTTTTTGTTTGTTTGTTTTCCTTTGTTTTGTTTTGTTTTTGAGACGGAGTTTTGCTCTTGTTGCCCAGGCTGGAGTGCAATGGCACAGTCTTGGCTCACTGCAACCTTGCCTTCCGAGTTCAAGCAATTCTCCTGCTTCAGGCTCCTGAGTAGCTGGGATTGCAGGTGCCTGGCACTGTGCTCAGATAATTTTTGTATTTTTAGTAGAGACAGGGTTTCGCCCTGTTGGCCAGGCTGATCTCGAACTCCTAACCTCAGGTGATTCACCCACCTCAGCCTGCCAAAGTGCTGGGATTACAGGCGTCATCGTTTTATATACAGGATACCAGGACATTTTCTTGTTGGCTGTGCAGGGCAGACACTGAATCTTAAACGTTCCTGCGTCTCTCACATTGGGCGGAGTTCCTGCATGCAGCAGTTGTTCCAAGAATGCCAGATGAAAGCAAGCCGAGCATGCTGTCCGGGAACCCAGTGAGTCTTGGTTTGTTTCCTTACGGTCCCCCAACCTTAGGTGGCAAGCCATTAGGCACCTGCTTACACTGAACAGAGAGAAAGCACCAATCCCCTAACATTCCCATTTCTCTGTTTGTCTTTCCAAATACTTACCTTGCATTATTTTTGAGAGAGAACTCTTTTGATTTTATTCCTGAGACTGGGTGTCGCTACCTTTGTCAAGGATCTACACATTGTTGCGTAGTGGCCCTGGGTCCCCTTCAGTGTCCCCTCAGAGACCCTAAGTTATGGCCTTCAGTCACATGCACATTAGCACATACCCATGTGTTTTTACCGTCAGGGAAAGTGTCACTCTGGCAACAAGCTCCTCACCTCGTTCTCCAGAGCTTGCCACGCTGGCCTGCCATGACATTTATGGAGTCACTGCAGGGCGCCTTGTTCCCCCCACCCCCCGCCCCCGACGACCACCGGGTCTTTCTTTCTCTCTACTTGGTGCCTTCATCAAACCAACTGCTCAAGCCACAGACCCAGTGGCCTCCTGATCCTCCCTTTGCTACAATTCTGGCATTGAAGTCATTATTAAATTCTGTTGATTTCATCTTCAAAATGCATCTTGAATTTTTTCATTTCCGCTTTCCTCCACGGCTCACCCCTTGGCCATTTCTGTGAAACCACAGCAATAGACTCTGACTAGCATCTCACTCTCCCCCCTCATTTAAGTCACTCTCATTGCTGGAGCCTGGGTGAGATTTTGAAAGTCTGAATGAGCCTGTGCTTCTCCTGTTTACCTAGCAGTGACTTTCTGTTCCACTCCAGATCCAATCCTAAGTGCTTCCTAGGACTTGGGGAGCTCTGCAGTGTATGGGGCTGCCTGGTCTCTCTCCTCACCACGTGCCTCCTCCCCTGCCTCGGTGTTCCCAACCCCTGGGACCTGCTTCCAGGCTGAGAGGATAGCACTAGCCCGCCTCCACCCCGGGACTCCCACATGGGGCTTTTCCTCCATTCGGAAGAAGCCTCCAACCACCCCACAGCCACTGCCTCTCTCCCTGCTTCAGGCCATTTGGGATGCCCTTCTTACCGTGTCTACCCTAATCTCCTCTCTCACTGTGATCTATTTATTTTAAAAATTATACTTATCACCATTTGTAGCTATATAATTATATTTGTGAGTTTGTTTAATATCTGCCTCACACACTTGATTATAAGCTGCACAATGGGCAGAGATCATCTCTGTGACTTGCCATTTTAGACTCAGTGACTGCAGTGTGGTACCTGACACAGCACGAATACTCAAAAAATTGCTTCACAAATGCAGAAGCCAACATTTATGGAATTTTTCAGAATATTTTAGAACTCAATTGACCTCAGGGTAATGCACACCAAAACCACTAAGATACAACTACATACCTATGATAATGGCTAGAAGTTGAAAGACTGACAGTACCCAAGTTTTGGGGAATCTATAGAGCCACTGTAACTATCACACAATGATGGTAAATGGAAAATGCTAGAACCACTTTGAAAAAGTTGTGGTTTTTTCCTTATAAAGTCAAACACACAGACCAGACATGGTGGCGCACACCTGTAATCCCAGCACTTGGGAGGCTGAGGTGGGCAGATCACTTGAGATCAGGAATTCCAGACTAGCCTGGTCAACATGGCAAAACCCTGTCTCTAGTAAACATACAAAAATTAGCCCGGCATGGTGGCATGCACCTGTAACCCCAGCTACTTGGGAGGCTGAGGCAGGAGAATTACTTGAACCCAGAAGGCAAAGGTTGGAGCGAGCCAAGATTGCACCACTGCACTCCATCCTGGGCAACAGAGCGAGACTCCGCCTCAAAAAAAAAAAAAAAGTTAAACCCACACCTACCATATAAACCAACCATTTTACATCTTGGTATTTGTCCAAGACGGATAAAATCATATGTCTACACAGAGACTTGTACACAAATGTTCATAGCAGCTTTATTTATATTAGCCAAATTTGAAAACAATCCATGTCCATCAACAGATGAGTGGATAAACAATTAACGGTAAATCCAAACGACGAAATATGACTCATCAGTAAAAAGGAATGCACTATTGATACAAGCGACAATGTGAATAAGCTCAAACCATCCGACGAGCGGAAAAGGCCAGATCCGGAAGAGTGCAGATGGCAAAACTCTATGATTCCATTTATATGAGATTCTAGGAAAGGCAAAACTAATCTAAAGTGACAGAAAGCAGAAATGTGAAGGTCTGGGGCTAAAGAGCCTTGGAGATCGACTGCAGGAAGCATGAGGTAACTTTCTGGGACAGCGGGAGTGTGATTTTGATGAGGATGGTGGTTACACAGACGTAATATTCATCAAAACTCATTGAGCCACATCGCTAAATGGCTACATTTTATTGTGTGTAAATTATACAATAAAAATTGGTTTAAAAACCTCAGTTGAACACAGCAGGGCATGTAAGTTATAAATGTGTATATATACTGGATATATACAAATATATATATATATATATATATATATATATATATATATATAATGAAACGTTCGTTTCACTCTTGGCCTAGGAGGAATCCCAGTGACTCTGGGGGTGAAAACTGGCAAGGCAGTGGAAAAGAGAACAACGACCTTTTCCTTGACAGCATTTTCAGCTTACCAAAGCAAAGTGAAGTTGGGCTCAAGACATTCAGATACAGACGGACTGCATGTAGAGTTGCCAAAAAATAGAGGATGGCCAGCTAAATTTTAATTTCTGATTAAACAGGTAGTTTTAGTATGAGTATGTCTCATGCAATATTTGGGACGTATATTTGTATTAAAATATTTAGTCATCTGAAATTCAGATTTAACTGGGCATCCTGTATTCTTATTTGTGAAACTTGGCAACTTTTCCAGCGTGGCATATTATCACCAGAATGTTCAAATTCATATGCGGAGGATTTTCTTTTGAACATGTTTTGCATTTTATAAAGTTATTCACATAGAAAATAGGGAGCAACACCACCTAGTGAAAGTAATGTGGGTTTTAGAGTAAATCAGACCTTGATTCTAACGCCAACTTTGTCTCCTAATTCATTCTGAAGCTTCGGCCAAATTGCTTAACATGTCTGCAAAGTAAGCATAATAACCCCTAGTTCAAAGTTTTATTTGAGGAGAGGCAATAGAAGCATGAGGTTCCTTGAATCAAGAGGACTGTCTGTTTCCTTTCCCACTGCTTCTCTGAACTGGCCAGTAGAGATACTGTCTTAACTTCTAGAAACAATTTAAAACTGTGATGCCTAGACAGGAGACAGCGGCTCCTTGCCAGCATTAGCTCTAATTCTGAAAGGGCTCCTGGGTTGCATCTGGGCTATCACCATCAACACCCCACACTCTCATTGGTGTCCACGAAGGGTAGGTGTTGTGTCAGCGGTGGTAGGAAGGGGGACGTCAAGTCATTTTTACTGTCTGCTGACGCTCTTGAGGAAAAGAAAGGACAGGCAGAAGTGAGAAAGAATAGGGATGGAGGTACTGTAGACAAACTAGAAGGGATCTCCCTCTTGTTAAAGAATTGTTGGCAGGGTATGGTGATGCACCTGTAATTCCAGCATCTTGGGAGGCCGAGGCAGGAGAATCACTTGAGCCTAGGAGTTCAAGACCAGCCTGGGCAACATAGAAAGACCTTGTCTCTAGAAAAAAAATTAAAAATTCGCTGAGTCTGGTGGTGTGCCCTTGTGGTCCCAGCTACTCGGGAGGCTGAGGCGGGAGGGGTGACTTGAGTCCTGGAGGTTGAGGCTGCAGTGATCTGTGATCACAGCACTGCACTCCAACGTGGGTGACAGAGAAAGACCCCTATCTCACACACACACAAAAATTGCTATCATCAGGGTTTATCGTATCTCAGGAAAAAGAGGAAATTTGATTCAAGAAGAAGAGAGAAAACGGGCTAGTCCTCTGACTTACTTTACCTGACCGTAACAAACAGGCCCAGGGTACTGGGCAAAATTTAAGGCCAGTGAATTCCCAGCCATTAAACAGAAATGCTTCTCTGTCTGCTATGCAGTTGACCTCTGAGGAAGGTCATCGAAGCAGACTCAGGGACTATGTTTACAAAGGGGATCCAGCAATTTTATGATTTATAAAAACTTGGCTGATGATGTGGCTTAGAGCAAGGGCCTCAAATGCCACCTCAGAGCCCTGGGCCACATCCCATGCCTTCAGCAGGGGCAGCCCGTCTTTGGCCTGCTACTCCTAATTCCATACGTTATCTCCTTCCGGGAAGGGGGCAGCATCTCTGGAAACAGCCACATATCCTTTGTGATTCCAGTTTCCACCTAACAGGCCCACTGCCGTGGCTCCAGCGCCTACCAGGAAGCTCCAGTTCTTGCCATCAGAAAGATCACTTCTTTCTTTGGTTCTTCAGTCTTAGGCCTGGTGGGGGACTTCCTGTCACCGTTAGTCTGTGTGTAGTGCCACCATCTCCTCTTTCACTTCTCCAGAACTTTATAACCAATTCCCTGTACTAAATTCCTTCCACTGGAGTCATGCATGCACTCCGCCTGACTAGCTCCTCAATGATGTACCGGGGCACACCACTTTCCCCAGGGGTTTTAATCTATCACCCTACATAGGACCGATATGTAGCTGCACAGTCCAGGCAAACTTGAGTGAAAGAATATTTCGACACCGACTCTCTTTCTGCCCTTCTAGAACCCATTTCCACGGGTGTGTTAGGTCCATATTCAATGCCTGGTGAGACGGGGCTGAGCAAAGAGATGTTTCCATTAGCTCCAGCAGAAGTTCAAAGCATCAAGCTGTGACATCGTCTAATGGAGACACTGAGGTTAAATCCTCAGTTGGTTATTATTATTATATTTGTTGTTTTGTTTTCTTAACAGGATGCTATCCCTAAGGTATTCTTATAAATCAGGATTCGAAGTCATCTGATTATTACATAAAGAAATAACCAGAGTAAGAGTAGTTGGGACAAAGATTAGTAAAATGTGTCAGAATTGAGGAAAGAAACCCACCTCAACATTAAAATGCAAAGAACATTTTTAAAATGCCATTATGGAAAGTATATTCTAGGGATAAAATGGATCAGTAGATAAAAGATTTGATGTTTAGCTACTATCGTACTAACTTCAAATTTTCAACAGAAATGCATTGAATAGTCTATGTTTGTACATGGAGCATATTTCGAAGAATCTCCAGGTGGTCACCCTGAGCACTGCAGGCTCTGCTGAGAGCAAGTAGCCTTACTTAAGTAACACGTATGGAAGCCCAAGATTAAATAGCCCAGAGGCTATTTTAGTCAGTTTCACTCTATCCTAGTTAGTTGCCAATAGTAAGCTTCATTTAAATATATAGCTACAAATGGTACCATTCTTTTCATTTTCTTCCTTGATCCTTGAATACAACTTCTATCTCCACCCCCTTGTCCCCCAACCCCCGCCCCACATCCTCACTAGCTAATTGTAGCAAACTCTGATGATGTGGGCTAGTGATATAATAGGCATACTTCATTTCTGGACGTTTCTGGGAAATGGATGTTATTTACATTTGAAGAAAAGTGAACCATACTTCACTTTCATTATGAAGCACTGTCTTCAAAGCAACATCCCCAAGCTCTTTTAATGAGAGAGGAGAGGAAGAGACTTTCTTCAGCAAGAAATTACTGTCCCCAAACTTACAATTTTCTGCCTATTTTATCTTTCTCTTTTTCTTCCTTTCTCTTTCTTCTCTTTCTTTCTTTTTCTCTTTCTTCTTTCTTTCCTTCTCTTTTGTTCTCTCTCTCTCCTTCCTTCTTTCTTTCTCTTTCTTTCTTTCTTTCCACAAAGTTTCACTCTGTCACGCAGGTTACAGTGCAATGGTACAATCTTGGCTCACTGCAACCTCTGCTTCCCGGTCTCAAGCGATTCTCCTGTCTCTGCCTCCTGAGTAGCTGGGATTACAGGTACACACCACAGTGCCCAGCTAATTTTTCTATTTTTAGTAGAGATGGGGTTTCACCATGCTGGCCAGGCTGGTCTCAAACTCCTGACCTCAAGTGATCCGCCTGCCTTGGCCTCCTAAAGTGCTGGGATTACAGGTGTGACTCAGCATGCCCAGCCCTCTGCATATTTCCTTAAAGCCTGTACCTGCCTAGATGACTCATCAAAGAAGCAATGACTCTTGGAACATGAGTGGGTCAGCCATTTTTATTAAGAGAAGGAAGGATCCACCCTCAATAACTCCATTCCATCTTTGAGAAATATGGTCTAGGATCATCCAAAGAATACAAAGCATACACCTGTATGGCTATTCTTTGAAAACCTTCGCAACTTTACTGATTCCACTTAGAACATGCTGCCATCGTGAGAAGGTTCAGAGCTGCACACCCCAGTGCAGAGGGAAGATCAGAGTCACACATCTCAATGTGCTGTCTATACCCTGGCCCTGTTCACAGGCATATTTATAAGTCCTCTAAAGAACTGCTTCAGGCTTTTTTAGGGAATGAGAAAATAATTCCATCTTTATGGCTCCAAGAGAAGTATTCCTGGGGCTGCAAAACCAATACTATAGAGGATATGATTGCCTGGTGTTCTGGAACCTGAGAGCAAAGAGAAGACACTGTGCCATTTACACAGCTTTGCAGAGCTTATTGAAACATGCATGGGGACACGGACACTTTCATTAAGTTTACCAACTTTTCTTTCATCTCTCTCTCTTTTCTCTACCTCTTAACTCTTCCTCCTTTTTAAAAACTCATTTGGAGAACACAATAATATTTGCAACAATTTTATTTTCCTGGAGTAAGAAATTCACAACCACTTAAAACACATTTGCAAGAGGTTAGAGAGAGGCTGCTCTTCCATGGGAAGCTAGTTGCCTGAAAGTGCTCAGGATTTTTTTTTTTTTTTAATGATTTTAGTACTTGGCTTTTTAGGGCTTATTTTCATAGCTGCTACCAAACTTTATAAGAATATGCTTTATCCAGGTCATTAATTTACCTTGCTGAAATTGATAGTATAGGAAGCAAGAATCCATTGAAACCTTGATCCCAAATGGATTTATCTCTCCAGGAAGGGATCCAAGTTTCATTTTATTTTTAGTGCTTGTTAAGGTATTCTTCATAGGAGGGAGAGAACGATGTGAGAGTGTTAATGAAAAAACTAAATAACTTTCCGAACATGAACCCATCATCGGAAAAACAGAAGCTAATTTTGAATTATTAAAGGAGGCTGGATCACAACTCACCACTGAGAAATAGAGGGAGGTAAAATGGTGTTTGGGAAGTCCAATTATTTCTGAACCAGAGACAGTCTTATTAAGTTGGGCAGAAAATTAATTAGGCTAATTAGAAAACCTCATTGGAATTCAGCAAGGAGTTATGAGAAGAAACATGACAACACTGGAAATGTTGAGGGAGGGAGAAGGTTCTATGGAGAGAAATGAGTTTTTCAGGAAGCAATTGGAGGGTGATTCACGCATATTGTGGTTGATCATTGGGTCACTTCGGATGGAAGCAGCAGCGTTTTTACAGACTTTCTGTTCCCAGTTGTGGGTCTTCACTGAGTATTAAAAATGATGTCTGGTGTATGTTGCAAGGGAAAAAGAAAAAAAATCCCTAAGATTTATTCCAAGGCTTCAGTGGGATTTTATATTTATTTTTGGTATTTCCGATATGCTGGTTCATCAGCATGGCGCATTGTTAAAAAGTGCTGGATGGGTGGTTTTTTATCTTCACGGATTTATGGAGTCCTTAAAACATCTGTTCCGTTCTGATTCCCCCGCTCAGTGCAAAGACGTTAGTCAGGGGGAAGCATCTCACAGTGCACTGTTTCCACGCACTGACGTTGGCAGCGGCTAATAAAGATAACCCTGCTGAGACAATCAGTACTGTCTGGGGGCTGGGGAGGGGCTGGGGTTCCATCTCTGGAAAGAATCTCATGGGATCTGGGTCTTGCAACACAAGAGACTTTGAAGCGAGACAAGGAGGAACCCCTGGAAGGGTCACCGGGTGTCTAAGGAAACCCAGTCCAGGGGACGTCAGAGCGTAGGAGGAGGACTGTGCCCACGAAGCTGGAGAACGATCTCCATGTCCCTCCTAAGCCCCTATGACAGTGATCTCTTCCCTTCTGGGGCGCTAGGGAAAGGAGGAGGCTTCCTACCTCCTGGGAGAGAATTATCAGGGCTGCTGTTATTTTTGAGAAAATAGCTGCAACCCAGTCAAAACTACCGGGAAGGAGGGAATCTTAAATGAGATGTTTTTCACGTTGGGTGGGAAGAGCAGGGGAAGAGGGGAGGATATAACTCCTGATAAAAACTGGTGCTAGACTAAATCAGAGACCCCGTGAAAGAGGCAAGAGGGAGGGAAGGGAACCGACATGTGAGGACTTGGTATGCAGTGAGGCTTTTTACACATGAACACATCCTGTTTCTCACAGCAGTTCAGTGTAGTAGGTCTTGTTAGTCACATTTTAGATGTGCGGTAACTGAAATTCAGAGGGTTGAAGTCATTTGGGATCCACACCTAACAAGAAGCTGAAATTAAAACCCAAGGGTTACAGATGGAATGTTTTATCCCCCCCCCAAAATTCATATATTCAAAGCCTAACTTTTAGCATCTGAATGATAGTATTTGGAGATGGGGCCTTTGAGAGGTAATTAGGGCTAAATATAGTGATGAGGGTGAGACCTGCATGATGGATTTAGTGCCCTTATAAGAGGACTCTCTCTCTCTCTCCCCCCACCCCCGACCCCATTCACTATGTGAGGATACATGGGAAGGCAGCTGTCTGCAAGGCAGGGAGAGATCCCTGACCAGAGCCCAGTCATGTGGGCATGGCACCCTGATCTTGGACTTCCAGCCTTCAGAACTGTAAGAATAAATTTTTATTGTTGAAGCCACCCAGCCTATGGTGTTTTGTTACAGCAGCCCAAGCTGACTAATACACCAGGTTTGTTTGTTATCAAAGCTCGAGCACTTTCAGCAGCACCCCAGCACCTCAGGAGCACCCTTGTTGGTATCTGAAGGAACTGGACACTCTGCCTAGGTTTTCACGTGGCTCAATAGAACAATGGTACAAAGAGCCCTTAGAAAAGTTCTTGTGGTCCCAGGATTGTGGAAACTGTCCCTGCTTATTTGGAGAAGAATTCTACTTTCACCCTCTTCTGGGGCAAGATCAAAAGGATCACAGGATTAAAGATGACATACCCGGGACAGGGAGACAACATGATGACAGAGGGTTTGAGTTCTATGTGTTCTTCATCCCCACAGCACAGTGACAGGGACAGATGGGCAGCGTGGTCTGCATGCAGGCCAGGAGCAGGTCGGAGCTGCATGCTGGAAAATGACGACCCAAGCTGGAGGGTCTGACGCCAGGCAGTCTGTTCCAGCTCCCCCAGGCCAGCAGGTGTGACGGCCCTGTCGCCTGCCCTTCCTTGGCATGGCCTCTCCTGAGGCCGTCCTTTTCCAATCACCAGGTTTACCTGTCAAGCCGAGCCAAGTAACAAGACAGGAGTCAATTTGTTCTCCCCCAATAGACTGCTCCTCTGTCTATTCCCAGCCTCCCAGGTGACCCCATTATGATAATGCCCAGCCTGGCTGCTCTTAGAACAGACCTGATGGAGAAGTGAGAGCTTCCTTGAAATGTGATTCACAGAAAGGTTGGCAGACCCTGGCTCTGTCCCCTGCTGGCTCTGGACAGCAGCCTTCTGCCTCCCCATTGTCACCGCTGAGCCATGCCACGTGCTTATTCATACTGCCTGCTGCTGGCAACCCGGGAGCATCCCATTGTGCCATCCACTCAAACAACCAGCTCGGTTCTGCTCACACCCGGAGGACAGGCGGATTCAGGGTGTGAAATGTGTTGCCATCACTCTGGCATCCCCATCTGAACTCAGTCTTTAGAGCAGGTGCTGATTTTATGGTCCTCAGGTAGAGGATGGTGTCCCCCATGCCAGACCTCCACAAACACACCTTTATATAAAACCCAGGCAGCCTGACTGCCAAGCTTTGGTATAAAAAATTAGCAAGTCAGTCAGTCATCTGGATATTTGATTTAACATCAAATATTTTAGTCTTTCCAAATATTTGGGTATGTTAATATTGTGATAACACAACCCAGGAAATGTCGTGATGCAGTGATTGAGTTTGAATATTTTTCAAAACAGTATTACTCTCTACCAGTGGCAAGCATTCCACCCCACATGCACCCACCAGTCATTGAATCGATGCAGGTAGTTGAAGAGTCGTTATATAATACTTAGCCAAGACTAAAGCTAAATTTTGAGATAATTTAAAACACAGAGATTAAATGTATGCCACACGTGATAAGCTGTTCAGTTAAGGGGATTATATTATCCAAGTGATTTATAGCCTTGGACAAATTACTTTGTGTTCTGGGAGTGATAAAATCCGCATACACGTCTGAATCTAGAATGGGAACTTGGAGAGCTCTGGATACTACAAATCCCAGGGATCCTCATTCCAGGGCCCAGGCTGCTGCTTCTTATACATAGGCACATCTTTTTTTTTTTTCATTGCTTAATGATTTCCTTTCCCCTTCAGTCTGTAAGCGGCTTTATACAGTGCATGTCCCCGTAGTTCCAGGATAATTTATTATTTAATTATGTAACCATTACATAATTCTTCAGCTTTAGCCTTCAACGTTTCCATTGTTGTTAATATAACTGCTATCAAGACATGTAAGTTTTATTTATGGTTTCCATTGAGGAGCAATAATTATGTAACTCTGCAATTCGGCAACTATTATTTCTATTTGTTTAATTACATCACTGTAACAAGATTAAACCTCTAAAACATTTGGTGATAGATTTATGGTGAAGATGCTAGGAGGCAGCAATAACAATTATGTATCAGAGTAATAATAAAACTAAATAATAGTATTAATATTAATATTAATGGCCATAACGGTAATAAGCGGCAACATTACCACTTGCTTTTTGTTCACACTGTATTTGGTCTTTTTAATGGGTTTCTTCCCGAATCTCTGTGGTTAATTAGCTATATAACATTTGGTACTCAGCAGTGGGTTCCACTTCATTTCCAGACTTTACCTGGCAAAGCTGTGCTTTATACAACACCAGATGGAACGGGTCTGTTTGTCCTTTTTTATCAGGCGTGGAGAGGGCAGATTTCTTTCTTCCTCGTGTCACCTGGGGACCTTCCATAGGTAGGATGCCCTGTGTTGAGAGACACAGATGTTGTAGAATCCCAAGAACCCGAGATGTGTTTGGAAACCAGCTGTTGTAGTCTTGGATGAGCTGTTATGGTGGAGAGAGCATGGGGTTTGGATTCCGACAGATCTGGATTGAAT
This sequence comes from Ateles fusciceps, assembly GCA_036589455.1. Classification (NCBI taxonomy): domain Eukaryota; kingdom Metazoa; phylum Chordata; class Mammalia; order Primates; family Atelidae; genus Ateles; species Ateles fusciceps. Next base: position 3,219,118 of record JAZHEH010003296.1, on the reverse strand, counting down.
TTTGGCTCTGCCACTAACTGGGTGACCTTGAGCAAGTTACCTAACCTCTGTGGACTACAGTTTTCTGATATCGAAATGCGAGATAATTATATAATATAGTAATGTCTGCATTGCAAGACTATTGTGAGAATTAAATACAATCATGTGCAATTACTTGGGGTATAATTGATGCCTGTTGGCAGCTCTCGTTTTGGAGCTACCAGTTGATGAGATTAACGGGAGAACATGACGTGAAGTTGCTCCTTCCTACAAATCACCTTGTCCTCATCCTCCCAGGAGCTCCCCTCCTCACAGATGCCCCAAAGTCACCATAACAGTTAAAGAGAGCTAACCTCTAACACAGTGAGTGATCACTATGTGCTGGACACGTCACACACATCATCTGATTACATCATCACAGCCACCCTATAAGAGAGCTGTAACTGCTTTCATCCAGGTGAGGACCAGGACCCAGAAAGATCAGAAGACGTGCCAAACTTCTTGTCACTCACTGGTAGTGGAGCCCAGTGTCACTCTCCAGCTACACTGTGCACTCCCCTGCAAGCCCATATCCTGAAAGCCACTTAAAGAAAGCGCTGTGTGAGTGCCATCCTCCTGGGACAAAACCACTCCCTGCTTCTCCTAGTGCTCATAACCAATCCATTCTCCACAGAGCAGCTAGCCTGATCACTTTAAAATGCAAATTGGATGCTATTATTGCCCTTCTTAAACCTTCCAATGGCTTTCCATTGCTCTGAAAGTAAAACCAACCTCCTGTCAGGACCTAAATCTAAATGCCTTTATGATTTGTCTCCCGCTTACCAAACTCCCCTCCTCCCACTCTTCATTACAGACCAGGACCCCGCACCTTCCCAGGCTACGCCAGGTTCAATCCCCATCTCGTTAAGGGCTTTGCACTAAGTTTCCTCTTCCTGGAAATCTTTCTGTCTTATCCCGTAGGCCTCAGCTTATGTATAATCTCTTCTAGGAAAATTCCCCCAAAAGCTTCATGTAAATCAACCCCAGCATCATGTCCTGTATTCATTAGTACATGTTCTACCTGTCTCATGTATAACCTGGACCATGTATGCAGTCATTTTCCTTATTCTTCTGATCATTTGGTTTTATGTCACGGGTCCTTCACCAAAATATAATCTTAACGAGGCCAGGCGCCATGCCCGGCTTATTCACAGTCAGACCCCATCCACAGCTCAGCGCCTGCAGCAAAGCAGGCACTCAGGACACATTGGCTCTTGTCAATCTAAAAAGAAGTTGTTGACATAAAATTAATCTAAGTAGAAAGTTTACTTAGGCAAAGATCAAGAAATGCAGCCCCTGAGCATCAATTCAAGGAGCCCTGAATATACACTCCCATTAAGTGCAGTTACAAGTAGATACTTAAAGGAAAAGGAGAGGCAGTTCCTGAGTTGATCACCAAGAATTTACATTAACGTAATATAAGCTATGGACCTGAATATAACGGGTGAGGCAGCTGGTCAAGAACAATTGCCCTGGGGGGTGGAGGGGCTGACTCAAGTCCCAGGCTCTTGTCTCTCTAGACCTGCATACCTCACACTGTTGTACCCAAGTGAGTCAAGGAATGCGCCACACTCTGAGACTGAATTAAGAGTCCTTTATTATGCCGGTGACCGAGAGGTGGCTAAAGCCCAAAATTCTCTCGGTCCCTAAGAAAAAGTCAGGTGATCTTTAATACCCTAGTTTTGAAGGGGAGGGGTAATCTAGCTGAAGCAAAGTTTTCACAAAAGCAGAGTAAGCAAAAAAGTTAAAAGATAAACTGGTGCATGAGAAATAAAACACTGCCAGGTGCGAAGTGTAATGTTGTCATAAAAGACATACAACTTACAGATAATGGGGACTCTGGGCACTCAACAGCACCTGCATTCCCAGGCTCTGCAGGTACCACTTAACTCGGCCTCTTATCAACAAATGCATTCCTGGAGGTGCCCAGTGTCAGCCTGCCCCAGCTACATACTCTAGTTACATGCTTAATGGTGGGAAAATAACTAAAATGGAAAAGCTAAGATGGTGTCTGTCTGGTTCAAGAAGCTAACATAAAATCTGAACAGCTTTTAGCCTGAGAGAGAGAGTTAGTTTTAGGTGGCAAAAAGCAGCTTATCACAACACAGCTCAGACTGCAGCGAGCTGTTTCTCATTCCTCACTTACGGAAAGAATGATTATTTACCTTCATGTGTCCATATATGCCCCTTGGGTTTAAATAGTTCCTATGTAATGGGAAGGAAAGCAGGTTGCATTTTCACATGAGGAGCTGATGACCAGCATCCAAGAAGACACGGCACCCATCTCCAGAAGCTCAGGTCTGGTGCTGGGTGTCAGGGGCCAGGAGCCGACAGCACAGCAGGACTAGGCTGTGGTCAGCCCAGGTGCAGAGGGCATTGCGAGAGAATGGCAGCAAAGTCAGATGCATTGAGGGGCAAGGGAGAGCCGGCTTGTCACCTCTCAATACACCGGAGGTATGTCAGGGCTGTTGTTCTAAACTGGTATTTGAGCAGAAACTCTGGGGCTCTTTCGTAACCCTAACATTCCCAGGGGTCACACAGCAGCCCCCACTTCTGCTGAGAATATCTTTCGTTTGTACAATTATCAACCGCAGAACTCAGACAGAGCAGCCTCCATGATTCCACCTGTCCTTGAATTATTATTATTTTATTGAAGCATTTTCCTTCCTTGGGTTATATATATGTGTGATTTTAAAAATATAAATGACATTATTTATAGCGAGGCGTTCTCTCTCCTTTCCACTGACGATTTTCCTTTTCAATCAGATTCTCTTCATTTTACACATCCCATTTGAGTCACTGCCACGTGAATAACGGGGCCCATAAATATTCAGGCCCAGCCTCTTGATCCCTTTCCTAATCCCATTTTTCTTCTCACTTCACCTTCACTAGAATATTTCCCGTCCTTTTCCCAGTGGCTTTGTTACCACAATTGTACCTTTTTGCTTTGTCTTTGCTCCTGGTTTTTTTAAGTTTAAATTATTCACTAATATAACCAAGTAAATGTCAGTTAACTATTTCAGTCATCTCTCTCTGTGTGTCTGCTTTTGTACCTAGAACTCTGGACAAGGCAGTCAGTCTCTTGTAAGGGTCAACAATGCAGGCTCCAGATTCCCGACTTACTGAATTCCCAAAGACAAATTACTTAATCCACTCCACACAGAGTTCAACAATCTTCCTCATGGGATTGCTGTAAGAATTAAACAAGAAATCCATGCGTTGGCCAGGCACAGTGGCTCATGCCTGGAACCCCAGCGGCTTGGGAAGCTGAGGCAGGAGGATTGCATAAGGCCAAGAGTTTGAGACCAGCTTAGGCAACATAGCAAGACCCTGTCCCTGAAAAAAAGAAAAGAGAGAGAGAAAAAAAGAAAATCTATGTGCTGTGGACTACATGTTTGTGTCTCCTCCAAATTTATATTGAAACCCTAACCCACCATGGGATAGTATTAGGAGGGGGGCTCTGGGAGGTGATTAGGTTTTGATGAGGTCACGAGGGAAAAGTGTCCATAGCAGGATTTGTGAGTCATAAGAAAAGACAGAGTTAGAGCAATGTAAGAACACAAAGGAAAGAAAAGCCTCTGCAAACCAGGAAGTGAGTCCTCGCCAGAGTCCACCGGCACTGTGACCTCAGCTTCCCAGAGTCCAGAACTGTGAGAAACAAAGGTGAGAAACAAATTTTTGTCTTCGAAGCCCCTCAGCCTTTTTACCGAACCACACCCATTTGCCTGACACATAGGAAGCCAATCCCTGAGACTTCGAGATTTGCAGCAGTGAAAATCTTTATTCATGAGGCATCCAAGTTGGGAGACAGGAGAGCAGGTCTCAAATCCGCCTCCCCGATGGGTCATTCATGGGATGGTTTTAGGACAGGACTGAGCAAGTAGGGAGTGGGTGATGAGGGGTCGTGTGTTGACTGGCTGGCATGGAGGAAATTCCAGGGTCCATAGATGAGGCTATTTGAGGAGTTCCTTTATTTTTTATTTTTTGGTTCATCCTTAGAGTTACAGGCTTTTGACATCAAAAGTTCACCCATTGAACACTTGCGAAAACTTAATTTAAGGGTTGGTGTTCTTGACTGGTTTGAGCTGAATTCAGAGCTGAGTCTTGAGTTACTGAAAAACAACTGAGCCAACATCCTGTGATCCATACATCAGGGTGAAATGTTATCTCTCGGATCATTTCAGAAACTGAGGCGAGGCAGTGCAGCTGAGTAAGCAGTACAGCTAACAGTGGGTAACAAACAGCTAAAGGTGATAGTCAATAACTGCCTAGAGAAACTTCACCTACTGGCTACCTCATCATTAATAGCTATCTGGCCACTGGTTTTAAGCCCATGCTATCTTGTTATAGCAACATGAATTAGGTGTCATGTAAAATGCTCCACAATATCTTGATACATGGGAACTCCATTATTATTATTGTTTGTTGTTGCAGCAAAAGTGGAGGCATTTATGTCACCAATAGCATCAATAGAGAGTAAGTCGTGGCTTCTAATCTGTGGGGTCCAGAGCCCAGGCCAGTGTGGACTGGACAAATAATATGCCCCAGACATTTTTGTATTACTATTGAAAATGTGCAATTGCACATTACGTTTAATAGTATAAAATGATTTAAGTACTATTGGTTTCATCAGATAATAGTAAACCTTAATAGGGGAGGTGTCAGGTCTTCACATCTGTAAAAGCAGGTAAATATTGACCTGAATTACCAAGTACAAAGACAAGGCATAGAGCATGTGCTCCAGGCAGTTCCCTCCCAGGACCACAAGCTATTAAACAGTCAGTGGCTTCCTTTCTGATGTCCCTGCACTTACCTCATAGAAATTCTCTCCTAAGGTTTTCCTAGATTTGACATTTTATTCCCATCTCAGAATCCATTACTTAATTTTCCCCATTCTTTCAGTTCTTATTTTATTCTCCAATGATTTGGTTTTCTCATTTTTTTTAAGGCTAAAATGTCTCCTACTGAAGCTACTCTTTCAATTAGGGAGAAAAGCACTCAAACCCTCTTCAAGCTTCTGCTTCTGAAGCTGCTAGCAAGGAAACTCCAGTGCAAAAAATAAGAGTAGATGCAAGGAGGGAGGAAAGAAAAAGAAGTGAAAGAACAAAGAAGAAAAGTAAGTGTTCATGAGGAACTAATTATTCTGGTATTTATAAAGGAGTTATTGTTTCTTTTTTTTTCTGGGAGATCAAAATATGTGGATCTCATTAATCACAGACATTTGGATAACGGTGTCCTGCATGAGCTCCACACAATCCTGCCTGTGGAGCAGACAGTATTAACTCACTTTTACAAATGAGGTAAACTGGGAGACTCAGAGCACTGGTGAGGAGCACACCAGGTGGCACAGCCAATAACTTGGATCCAGGCTTTTGGTATCAAATGCTGTGCTTTCCCACCTGTCCTCGAGGTGGGCTTGAGGAGAAAGAAGCACCTAGAACATCTCTGCCTACATATTCCAAACCAGTGGAGAAATACCCTGAGAAGTCACATGAAGGATGACAGCATTGGTTTTCTCACTGGTAATAAATAGTATCTATTCCAGGCCCTTCTTTCATTGGCAGGCTGCTCGCCACCTGGCAAAGGGGAGACTGCATCCTGGGGCACCCTTTGCCTGAGCCCAGGTGCTCACGTGCTCAGGAAGTCTCCCAGGCTGACCAGTCAGCCTGATCTCTTTTCCCTCACATGAAGAGCCAGTGAGAGGGACAAGGGGGCCAATGTGTGTTTCCAACTCACATTCTTTCGCTGACACAAGAGGACTGAGCAACAGGTTCCTCCCAGATAGTCCATGTTACTATTGTGTGTGTTTATTTGTTTTAATTAAATCCTTCATCCAGCTAACCAGGTAGCAGGATTCTAGTCATCTGATTTGCCCCTCTCCTGACAGAGGAGACAAGGTGGCCCCTCTGAGCAGCCCAGGCCTTGACTGTCTTCCCCTTTTGCATAAAAGGTGGAAAACTCGAGGTGTTAATGTCATAGGGAAGAAGAGGAGTTGTAACTTTTGACCTAGTATAGCTTTAGAGAGCTGGAGTCATGAGCACAGTTGACTCTCTCTCTTCCTTCTGTCAGCCACAAAAGTACTCATGTTTCAAATTACAAAACACAAATCTCAGGCTTCCAAGAGCAGTCAGTACAGCTTTAGTGCCTGAGTTCTTAGGGAAGTCTGAGAGGAATTACGTGTTTCCTTTCCAGGCCCCAGGGTTATGACCACTTCTGAGCCTTGCCTTCACTGAGTTATAAGAGTTCTTTAATAAGAAATGTGTGATAAATTAAATCAATAGTCTATTGGTGAAGATGATGGCTTCCACGTGCAGAAATCTCCAAATTCTGAGCTTCATGAAATGGAACTAGAACTATCTGAAGCCTTCCATTGTTTTTTTTCTCTACCAGTTAGGAACACTGTCCCTTTCCAACTTCATTTTGCAGGTTCAATGTCAGCCTCATCAGTATCACTACCAGCTTCCTCCCTTTCTTCTGCCACTGTTTCTTGAGTCAGTCGGATCAGAAACGTCAATCATTGAACAGACAGCCTATGTGTCTGTCCCTATTTTCAAAGTTCACAGCTTTTGGCGTGATGCAGCTGTTCTTTCTGCTGCTGTTCCATGCCCCAAACAGTGGTTTTTGCAGATCATCAGATTCAGGATGATGTCCCCTTTCATATTTACTATAGCACTGGTGACTCACAAGAAGCACGTGCCTAGAAAAACCTGAGACCCACTTCTCAGAATGAGCTGTAAAATGCAAACAGAACTGTAAAGCTTATAAAAACAAGTTTAGCAAAAAAAAAATATATAGTCTCCTGATACATGGCATCTTGGAAATTCTCAAACTCCTGCCTCCATCTCGCTGTAAAGCTTTTATCAATTATGTTATTCTTGTTCATGACTGCAGTACAATGCAGTATGGTTTTTATGAAATTCTGTAAGTGTGCTGCTGGATAGGAAGGTCTCAGGCTTTGTGCTTTGTTCTGTGTCCATTACATAGATGATAGGTTTGGAAATGAAGGTCCCAGGGTTTTAGTCATGATTATTGCAGAATATGACTAGGCTAATACCACAATCTATTCAGGTACACCATTCAGGATATAAGGGGCATGCTCTGGGCCTTAATCATCTTCATCATCTCATTCACCCCAGTAGCAGCTTAAAGTTACAAGGCCTCCTTTGGGCCCAAATCTGTATTTTAGAGTGAGAAACTTCAGTATTTTCAAAAACGGCAGTGCTGTGATTCAATCACTGAAGGCAACTGTCTCAGATCCAGCCATGCCCTGCACCAGCTGTGTACACACTGGAGCTCAGTGGACTCCTCCTCAGAAGTCTTCCTTAGCTCCATCTCTCTTCTGTGGAACACACTCAAAGCTCTTTTAACCAGGAGGGAATACAGTATAGAGCCTGCTTCCTGCATTTCTGAGACAGTCATGTTGTTTCTCTTTGATTTAAAATGATATCTGAAGAAATTTAACAGTTCTATTGGTAGTAATGTGAAATAGTATATGCTTTATGAAGGAGTCTGGATGAAACATGACAGGTTGAATTGAACCCATTGTGAGAAGACATCCTCCATAATTCCCAGGGTTTTTTCCCCTTCTGTTTTCTATCTTCTTATGCCATTCTCAAATCTATTTTTCATTATTTCCTCCCAACCTAATCCCAAGTTTCACTGTTGTTTGTTTATATGTTGCTTTTCTACTGCCATTTAACTTAAAAGTTATTGAATTCCAACAATATTTTAACCTCATGCTAGTTGCTGATTATCAAGCCCCTGATTTGAAATATACACAGTTTCTGCTCTCATGGAGCTTGCAATCTGAAGAGACTGTGTATGCATGCATATTTTGTAGCCCGCAATAGACATGGGGATATACCACATGTTTATCATTATAGAGTATAGTAGGCAGAATTCTAAAATGACCCTGTAGTCCATCCTCCCACCCCCCGTACACACCCTGCAAAATCTCCCCACCTTGAGTGTGGGAGGCGCCAGCGAGTGTCAGGAGATATCACCCCTGGACGAGATTACTAATCAATTGTCTTTAATCAAAAAGGAGATTAACCTGGGTAAGCCTTACCTAATCAGGTCAACCCTGTTAAAGGGAAGGTAACAGAGACCTTCTTTTGCTGGCCTGGAAGCAGCCTATGGGAAAGGATCATATGTCTAGAACTGAAGCCAAAATGGAAGGACAGCCAGCAAGAAAACAGGACCTCAGCCATGCAGTGCAAGGAAACAGTTCTGCCAGCAGCCAGAGAGAGCTTGAGAGTGAATCCTTCCTTACTTCCAAGTCTCTAGATGAGGATGTGGCCAGCTCATACCTTGACTTTAGCCTTGTGAGATTCTGAGCAGACCACCCAGCCCGAATGTAAAGACTCCTAATCCATGAAAACTACGAGATAATAAATTTCTGTTGCTTTAAGATGTTAAGTTGGTGATAATTTGTTTTGCAACAATATAAAGCTCACATATGGAGTTTAGACCAAATGCAAGAGGATCAGAAAGGAGGAAACACGTCATTCTATCTGAGAAGTGGTGGGATGTCATAGAGAGGAAGGCATTATCTGAGGTGAGGCTTAACTGAAGAGTAGACATTTTTTAGACAAAGAGAAGAGATATTTATGGCTGCGATGTCATCCACAATATGTTTGCAGAACTGATGCACTGACATAACTAAAGGGTAGGCATTTTAATCTGTTCCTGCTGTTATAACAAAGTACCTTAGACTATCTTATAAATAATGGAAATTCATTTCTCATAGTTCTGGAAGCTGGGAAGTCCAAGGTCAAGGTGCCTGCTGGTTAGTGTCTGGTGAGGATCTGGTCTCTGCTTTCAAGGTAGCGCCTTGTTGCTGTGTCCTCTGGAGGGGCCAAGGCTGTGTCCTCACATGGTGTAAGGGATGGAGGGGCAAAAAGGGCCAAGCAGCTTTCTGAAGGCTCTTCTGGAGCCCTCATGAACTAATCACATCCCCCAAAGACCCATTCTTTAATACCATCATTTTGGTGATTATGATTGAATAGATACATTAGAGAGACACACATGTTCAAACCATAGCACTAGGGTACCTATGCTTACGTTTCTTTTTCCTCAAGACAGCAATTTCAAAATTTTACTTATGAACTTTTCCATGGGTAAAGAAGCGAAGGTAGCCTTTGTTAGTTTCCCATGTCATTAATTGCCCCCACCTATGTTGATGTCCAGCATTTTCTGTAGCCCCCTTTTCAACATTAGTCTCATGTTGATGCATTTTTAAATCAGAAAAAAAATTACAAATGCACACAGGAAAAAGTTGAATGGACTTTTTTGCCTTGTCTTATAACATCTTCTTTTCTTTCTGACTGTTCACATTCTGGTATGACTAATACGTTGCTTCAAACTCATAACCTAGCCATCTAAAGTCACATACTGTCTCGTGAAATACAATGTCTTTATCAAAGAGTGGTTAGTAACCTGACTGCGATCCAACTTCATTTCGCCCTGCACTTTCTCTGAGGGTGACTAAGCAGTGCGTGATCCTCCTTCACTTTATTGCACGGTCTGGGTCCTCATGCATCATGCTGTCAGCTACGACTGCAGGACTCACTGGACAACTCCCCCAAGTGTGTTAAAGCCCAAATCCAATAGTGTTAAGGACCCCCAGTTCCCGACATCTTCCGTCGTCCCGCTTTTAAACAAACAGTCAATAGCCTTGGTGTCATTGACTTTGCCTTCTTCTGTTGTCCCAAAATTGCTCTGAAACCTTCCACCAAGCTTACAGTACTTAATCATCAGCGAATTCTTCATAAACGTCAGTGGGAGACACATCAGTTCTAAGAGCTTTCCTTTATCTTCATAGCCTTTATTAGGCTTCCTACCCCTCAAGCAGTGATTTTTGCCCCTTACAACCTCAATTTCTTCTTCCTAGCAGCATCTCAGTCAGAACAGGGGTGGGCTTCCCCATTTCTTCTTTGCTCCTCATGTCTGTCTTCCCCCTTGGGGAAGCCCATTCTTATCATTCACACTAACCCTTGACTTTTCACACAATTAACACACTTTTTTAGGGAGCTGCTAAAATCACTGTCAAAAGTCCCTTTGCCATAATTCTTTTTTGGTAAAAGAGCACACATTTTTGTATTGTTTTCTCTCTGAAATAGTCTTCTCCACCGTGTATCATTCCGGCTGGGCCAATTGAGCTCTATTTGTCAGAGGTTTATTCATGGCATGCGGAATACGTGAGGAATGTAAGATTTTTTGGCTCCAAATATAATTTTTCTCCTTGTTTTAGGCAATTGTGAGGTCACAAAAAAATGGTAACGAGAGTTTATTCTACAACTTGCTGTTAAGGCATGACCTCAGAGCAGTTCTCTTTGTGGTTTCCAGGAAGGCATTAAGCTTAAGGGGAAGGTAATCTGCCTCAGCATTCAATGTGAGTGTATTATTAACGCTCTGAATGCCTCTGAAGGCTCTTCTTCCTAGATGTGTGTGCCTTTCAGAACAGACCTGGATTTCAGAACGGCTGAGAGAAACTCAGGCTGCTGGAGAAATCCTATAATGTCTCAGGAGAAACAGGGTGCACAAGCTCCCTTCCCATTTCTCTTCCTCCCCTTTCCCTGCAGTGGCTTCCCTAGGCTCATCAAACGCACTTCTCTCTGGAAGTTTTGTTTTTATGGGAGTTGGAAATGAGCACTCCAAAGGTGAATCCTCGCACAGTTTATAGTCAGTATCCCATTGCTTCTATTCCAACATCCCTAGATAACAGTAGTTCAGCACAGGGTTCCTCTAGGGAACACTATGCTTCCAGCTAATCCACAATTTGCAAAACCATTACCTGTGTTTTAAAAAATATATATTCAAAAAATCTTCAGAAAAATGATGCCTGACTTTCAAAAATGTTAGATTATGACTCATCTGTATTTGGTCCCTTTATTTAGTTCACTTGGTTTAGTTTAATTATTAGTTCACTCGGTTTAGTTTAATAACTAATAATTTCTACTCATTCATTCACTTGGTTTTACTTTTTGCCGTGCATGGCACCTGCTTAACAAGGAAAAAGATTATGTGTCTCTTCCTGGAAGTGGGCTTCTCTGCCAGGCAAAGATGAGATGACATTTTGGACGATTTTTAGACAGCAGAAATCAACATGACTAAAAAAATTGTTATTTTAGTTATTCTTACTTAATAAATCCCCAAAGAAAAACATTAGTCCCCGCATTTCTCTTCCCTATGTTGACACCACTTGTAGGTAGTCATTTAGGGAATATCTCTTCCAGATACTAGTTTTGATAATTTCTTCCATCCAGAAAGAGTAGTCGTTAAGCAACTCTCGGTATATGGTACATCCTGTAGCTCTGTCTGACTTAGGAACAGCATGAAAAGAATTGCATATACTTTGGTCTATTTATTCTAGGAGCTTTTAATTCAAGATGTAGAGAAATGTAAGGAACTCAGTCAACATGATGTCCATGGCTAAATGAATGCTTGTGTGCCGAAACACAGTGGTAATGTGAAATTAATGTGGAGCCAGTGCAAGTTGTGAGAGGAGCGATGCGTAGTAAGTGACTGTTTGGGATAGAGCATTTATTAGGGCAGACTAAGTACTTTGACAAAGACAACCCACACTGCCCGTTGTGTTTCCAGCATCCACAGGCTGGGAAACTCACCAGAAGTTCTTTCCTGGAACAACAGTGGGGCCTGCTTTATTTCTCTGCGTTTATCTCTGGCCCCTGTGTCTCTCTCTGTCAAGGTGAGGCTGAGTACCTTGAAGCTATCTGGAATAATAATCCTGAGTGGAAGCCCCACTCTTAATCAGGTTCAAGCTACAAAGTTGTGTCGCTTTGCCTAATTGAGAAGTTTTAGTAGACATTTGTGGCTCAAAGGCTTTTAAAGTCTTATTTCACATTGTTTGTCCTCCAGAAGCTGTTTCTAACCTGTACGACTCCAAATTTCTGATAATTTAATTCTGTTTCTTTTTGTGTGCAAACCAGCTAATTCTGTCTTGAACTCATCTTTCTCAAAATACCTTGCCAAACACAGTGAGGGAAGAGCAACATATGCTAGCATTCTGGCTCTTTCCTGCTACTTCCCTGAGATGCACAGGCTCAGTAGGCACTTGGTCTGCCTTCCACGTTAACAAGGGTGACAGTTTTACCAAATGTTTCACTACAGCAGAGCAGCAATTTCCAGCTTGCTAGGTCTGTTTCCTCAGTGTCTACCACAAAACTGCTAAGCTGGTGTCAGATATTTCAGACATCTTGGTTTTTTTTGTTGTTGTTGTTGTTTGTTTTTTTTTTGGTAGCATCTACTTCAAGGCTTTGACTTCTGTATTAGGGTAACATTTAGCTGGTGCAACCAACAAATTCCAACATTGAATGACACAACAAAATAAAGGTTTATTTTTCCGGTACATAAATCCCAGTGCAAGTGTTCCTGGAGCAAGCAAAGATAGCTTTCCTCCACATGGTGTCACAGAGATCCAGGTTCCTTCTGTCTTGTGCCTCCACTATGCACTAGGGCCTTTGAGTCCTCAGCATCCCACCAGCTGAAGAAGGTAGAGTAGGAGGCTTTTGTGGACCAGCCTTGAAGGTGGTACATAATACTTCTGCTGGTTTCTATTTTGGTAGAATTTAGTGAACACTGTATCTATATGTAAGAGATTGGTGAAGGGGTCTCTGGGAGGCCACTTCTCAGCAATAACAGTGTATATACTATAAAAGGTTGAATCATGAAGCTTGGGTGGCAGAAAGCTGCTCCTGCCATACATGGAAAAGGTTTTGGAAGAAATTACTGATTTCTATTATTGAGGGAAGTATTCAGTGTATTTATGTACGTTGCATATAACATCTCCACCAGTGCTCATCAGTCTCTTGGTAGAGCGCCTTTCTTTGCAGACCTGAGCTAGACAACCTGGTTGGGGGAAGAGTTAATGTTAAGGAGAAATACTAGACTCAATAAAGAAAGCAGATACATTCACACACATGCAGATACCCACACACATATATCTTTTTTTTTTTAATTATACTTTAAGTTCTGGGGTACATGTGCAGATCTTGCAGGACAGTTACATAGGTATACATGTGTCATGGTGGTTTGCTGCCTCCATCCCTGCCGTCACCTACATTAGGTATTTCTCCTAATGTTACCCTCCCCCAACAACCACACCCCCTGCTATCCCTCCCCTAGCCCCTACCCCCCAACAGACCCCAGTGTGTGATTTTCCCCTTCCTGTGTCCACGTGTTCTCATTGTTCAACACCCACTTATGAGTGAGAATATGCAGTGTTTGGTTTTCTGTTCTTGTGTCAGTTTGCTGAGAATGATGGTTTCCAGCTTCATCCATGTCCCTACAAAGGACATGAACTCATCCTTTTTATGGTTACATAGTATTCCATGGCCCCCACACATATGTCTTAAATGAAGATCTTTATTGTGGACATATGATCCCAATTATATTCATTTTTATTACATAAGGGATATTTTTAAAGTTGTGAGATATGTAAACCATGTGCTTCTCTCCCAGTTTTTATCCCCCTACCCCCTACCCCATGCAATCCTAGTGTGAGTCTTCCCGGAAGCACGAAGTGCCAGGCTCTTCTCTAATGCTACCATTCTAAGCATGAATTTGAAGTGGATACCTGTTCTGCACAGCATGCTTTCTTATTCTGTGTTCTTGCCTCAGAAAATGGTATAATAAAGCCCCAAACCCCCAAATTTTTACTCTCATTTTTTCAAAAATGACTTCCAAAAATATTATTAGTAATACTACAAGTTCCCTCTAATTTCCTTGCAAATTGACATACTCAGATATTACAGTTCTACCAAGTTTCTGTTGGCTTCAGAAACTTTTACATTACTTTAGCGTAATGACAGAGTTTTTCTACGGCGTATGACTGTGAATGCTTCAGCATACATTTCCATTAATAGAAACACTGTAGATTTTACATTAATCATAAAGGGAATTGATAATTGCCTACAGGAGTTTTTACCTATGAGCAAAAATGTTTGACCTAATTATGCTTGCATGGTGAGGGACAGATATATTGACTTATGATACATAGATCATTGGTGGATTTCAGGGAAGGAAAGGAACTATCCCAAGGGAGTAAGCCAGAAGTGAGCAAGTGTTAACAACTTGAAAACTGATAATACTGTCATTACATCAAGTGTCACAGCTCAGAAGTGTAACCCCATTCAATACAGGGGATGAAAAGGTAAACCTGGGATGTTCAATAATGTTAAGCACCTGTCATTCAAATGCCAATATCCAGATGGGTGTGTTGAGAAGAAACATGCAACCTCTACACATGTAGCTGAAACCTGTAGTGACAGTTGGTGACTGGTTTTGCAAAAGGTTAAACTGAAGCTAATGCCACAGGCCTCCGCATTTGAATGATTTGCCAAAAGATAAGCTTCCAGTCTTAATTCAAAAGCCATCAGCTACATTCTTTGAAAGTTGCTTAAGATTCTATTTCGTGTTGATAAAGTTGAATGAGAAATTTAAAGGTGATTGATCAGATTTAATTTCAAACTAAACTCCCTTTCCACATATTTAACCATTCAAAGCCTGATAATGTTTGTTTGTTATTATGAGTTGAATAGAAGGCAATTACAAAAGAGAAGAAAGATCAATCACTTTAGTTGTAGTCAGGAATTCTGCTTCTACCACAAATTGTTCATCAGATTCTATTTTCATTTATAAAATGAAGAATGTAAACATAAAAACTAGCTCTAGCATATAGTGATGGTAAAATTCATATAGAATATAGGAACTTTGGTCTCATTATATCTTCCTCTTCAATATTGACTGCCTTTACCATTTTCCCAAAACTGGCGATGACTATAGCTCAATTTTACAGTTAACTATTGTAGTATGGAGAACTCTAAGATGCCTTTCGAGATCGTCACCCTCCAATATACGCACCGGTATATTACTTGATCTTTGAGCAGGGGCCAAACCTGTGAATATGATGGGATGGTCTATCATCACTCCCTGGGTTTGGTTATACTACACGACAAATGTTGGTGGGATAGTCACCCCTGTGATTATATCACATTTTATAAGTTTTCATCTTAGTAAACTGGGGGAGCAAGAGGAAGTCAGTGAAACAAAGTACTACTAGCCTGGAAGGAAGAAACAGCACTGTTATTGACTGCCAATGGGGCCTCTGTGGCCAACAACCACATCACAGTAAGCATCTAGGAACTGCGAGTGGCCCCAGCTGACAGCTCATAAGATCACAAGGACCTCAGCTCCATCAGCACAGGAAATGAATTCTGCCCACACAAATGAGCCTGGAAGAGGAGTCAAAACCTCAGGTGATAATCTCAGCCCTGGCTGACACCGTGATTTCAGGTTGGGCAGATTCAGAGTAGAGAACTTATGGAATCATGACCCATAACAACCATGAGATAATAAATGTGTACTGTTTTAAACTGCTTCGTCAGTGGTAATTCATTATGCAGCTATAGAAAACTAATACAACTGTATACAAAATTTCCAACCAATATTCAACTCATTTTTATATTTCATTGTATCTTTACTCCTTCTTGCAAAAAAAATATTTTTTTAAGTACCAGCAATATGATAGATGGTGTCCTAGCAACCAACGGTATAACATAGTCTCTGTCCTTTACGTTTTGCAGACTAGTAAGGAAAATAGTTATGCAAACAAAATAGGTCAAGAAAGTAACACATATGCTCTAAGAGGAGCTTCTACCTGCGATAGCCAGGGCACAAGGAGGAAGTCAGTCAGTCTACCTGTGGGAGGAGAGACACAAGAAAAGATTCTATTATAAACGCAACTCTGACCAAGTGTTGAGAGAGGTGCAGATGTTCTTTAGGTAGAAGGGAATAGAAGAACATTCTGAAAAGAGAAGCTGTAGGACTAATTACACAGAGATGTTTTTCTAGGAACTGTAAGTGGGTAAGAATGGTGAAAAGGATAGGAGTGCAGTGGAGGGGATGGAGAGAAAGATGGGTCTAGAGGTGCATGAGATTAGGAAGATATACCTTAGAGAAGTGCTACTCCAAGTGTGGTCCAACGGGGAACAGGATGGATGTCACCAGGGAAAGTGTTGGATGTGTAGAATCTCAGCCCCACCCACTCCCCCATATCAGAATCTATGCCTTCACCACATCCCCGGGGCGTTCACAGGCACTTTCATAGGTTACAGAGTCTTAAGGCTAGTGAACCTGGATGTTGTCTTTCGGAGAAAGGGAAGATATTGAAATGGTTTAAACTGGACAACAACATAGCCGAATCTGTCTTTTAGAAATAGCTTTGGAATAAGGAGGGAAGATGGATTCCTGAGACACAGAACAGGAAGCAGAGAAACCAGTTAGAAGGTGATTCTAATGTCCAGACAAGACAGCCATGCAAGGACAGCAGGCACAGTGAGGAGTGCGTAAGGAAGTCAGATTTTCATGGGGCAGATCATCCAGAGTGTGAATGACAAATGAGATGACCTCACCGAGGGACAACTGCTTGTTTAAGAAGTATCTCAGCTGTCTGCTTGAGGCTATGGGATGAGGCAGTCATTCTCAAATGTAGGAAATAAAGGAGAAATGAGGAGTTTTATTTTTGACATGTTGAGTTTGAGATACCTGTGGGACTGAGATAAGATATTTAGGAAGAAGTGGGTGTATGGGTCTGAGATCACTAGGAGAATCCAGGTCATTAATTCAAATACCAGGGACTTTCAGGGTTTACTAGAAGACGTGAGAGTAAATGAATGCTTCCAAGCTGCTAATTTCTACTCAATGTTCTCTTCTAATATTCTTGACACTTCTACACTCAAAATTTCCATTGGCGCTTGATTTTCCCTTTTCCACTTTATTAAAAGAATATTATGAAAACACAAAAACATGTCCAATATTAAAAAGTTTGAAGTAGACTAAGTACACAAAGCAGCTTTTGGAATCTAACGTGAGAGGATCCTTATGGTTTCTGGGTGGAAAGGGATGCTGTAATGGAGGAAAATCCACTCACCCATTGTTTCATATACCTTCTCCTTCATGGTTAAATACAAAGAAAGAACTAATAACCGTAAGGAACTTGTGAAAAGATTTGCTGTAATCTGTGTTGTACTTACAAGATGAATACCATTATACCTAAGATGTAAGGGAGGAAACACAATTTTTAAAAAATTATACTACAGAAACCAGAAGACAACTTTAGAAAGTATCTTGTACATAATTTCCATAAAGGCAAAAAAAAAATCACTAACTATGAAAAAGAGATAAAATAGAAAGTGATGTAAGTGTAGACCGATTTAAAAAGAGAGCTCTATTATATCAAGAAATATTTCAGGAAACCATAAATGCAAGAGAAGGAGCATAAGACAGAAATAGCAATCTAAAATTTAATCAGTGATGCAGAGAACACATTTGAGAATTTTTTTCAAAATTAAAAGATAAAGAACAAAGAAGTAAAGAAAAAACATAACGCAGAAAGCATAAAAGCTTTGACCTCAGGAAAATTTATGTCCATAAAAACACATCGTACTGAATAGGAGTAATATTCAGATAATAAATATTTCCTCAGTTGAATAAACATTTTAATTTACATATGGAAAACATTCAGTAAACACCAGGTGAAATAAATGAAAAAAAGAACATGACATATGAGCACAATTTAAATATGTTATATACTAATTTATTATTGTTAAATGTGTGCCACCATAGCAAATACTGAGTAATACACTGTTGAATTAATTAATAAAGTGTAGTGTAAAAGAAACATCTAAAAGTTAATAGTGAGATTTCCAGAATTTTGCTTCTGGTAATGAGAGATTAGTACCAAAATTCCCTTTAGCTGTAAGCAACTAGAAAATGGCACAAAATATATGAATCATTGCTTTTCAGATATTGGATGACAGTCAATGAAGACTGTGATCCTTGAGAAAACAAAACAGATGAGGTGAAGCCCACATGGTCCACTCTGCACTCTGCCTAGAAGCACTCTCTGGAAGCTCATCAGTCTTGCTGAGTTAAATAGAAATCAGCATTCAGTAAGGCTGAGGGGACTGTGGAAGGAGGTATAAAGAACTACAGAAGTTGATGTAGGGGTCTTCTAGACTTTATTGGTGAACACAAAGAGACACTAGCATAGGATGAACCTGCACACAGCATGATGGATGATTCCTAGAATTTATTAATTGTTCATTTGAGTTCTGATCAGCAACAGTGGAGAGATTTTATTGAATAAGTGGGACATTTAGTGAAGACAATAGAAGGATTATAATACAGAAAAACGTTTAATATTTGAAAAGATCAGCAAGATTAATAAATCCCAAGAAGGCTGCTTAATAAAATACAGAAGAGATGACAATTAGCAAAACAGAGACGAAAGAAAGAAAAGCTGTCACTACCACTTCTACAGATATTAAAAGGATAATAAGGTTGTATAATAAAAACAGTATGTCAATAAATGTCAGAACTTAGATGTAATGAAAAAACTTCCGCAAAACCAAAAATTGCCAAAATTGTTACAAGAATAAATAGAATATACACATAATGTTCCCACGAAAAGCAACTCTAGGTCTGCATGGCTTCACTGGTTAATTATATAAAATACTTAAGGAGGACATAATATCAAATCTATAGAAATAATTTCAGGAAATAGAGAAAAAAGAAACACTTCCTAGTTAATTTTGTAAGGCCATTACTACATGTATATCAAAATCAAAGAAATTACAAGAAAAAAACCCTATTAATCAAAGTTACACATAACATAGACACAACAGTCCTTGACAATGTGTTAGACAATTAAATTCAGAAATATATAAACAGGATAGTTTATGACAAGTATATTTTATCCTAGGAATGCAAGGTTGGTTTAACACTTAGAAAGCAATTGATATAACTGTATATTAATAAAATGAAGGGGACAAAAATCAATAGAAGTGGAAAAAGCATTTAATAAATTCAGCATTCTTTTATGATACAAACTCTAAGCAAACTAAGTAAAGAAGGTAACTTTATCAACCTGATAATTGCAATCTACACCAAACCCATAGCTATTACCATACTTTGTAGGGGAAGGAATGGATACTTTCCCTCTAAGACTAAGAACAAGAAAAGAATGTTTGCTCTCACTACTGCTACCTGTTATTGAGCTGGAGGTCCTAGCTATTGCAATAATGTAAGAAAATGAATAAAATGTATACAGATTGGAAAGAAAAATGTTAAATTCCCTGAATTCACGAATGGCATGATTGTGTACACAGAAAATTCAAAGAAATCTATATAATTACAAATATTAATAGGTGAATTTAACAAGGTTGTATGATTACAATACCAATATACAGAAATATAGTTTATTTCTGTATATTGGCAATCAATTGGAAAATTTAATTAAAAATCCTATTTACAGGACCATCCAAACCATAAAATATTTAGAAATAAATTTTTAAAGCTATGTATAAGACTGTCCACTTGAAACTACAATACATTGCTGAGGGAATGTAAAGGAAATCTCAATAAAAAGAAGAGACAATGCACCATTCATGTGTTGGAAGATGATAGTCTTAAGGTGTCAGTGCTTCCCAAATTACACATACGTTCAACAAAATTCTAGTCAGAATCTCAGCGTATTGTTGGGGAGAAATTGATAGTCTGATTCAAAATAGCCATACGCATATGTTCCACTAATTTTCAGCAAAGAGGCCATGATAATTAAGTGAGGAAAAAGATTGTCTTTTCAACGTATCGTAGTCAAAAAACTTAATATTCATATGGAAAAGAATAAACATCCATTCTTAGCTCATGTCATACACAAACACTCAACTCAAACTGCACCACAGTTCATAGAAGAGCAATAATTACACAACTTCTAGAAAAAAAATTTTGGAGAAAATCTGTGTTGCCCTTGAGTAGGTAACATTTCTTAGACCCAAGACAAAAAGCACAAACTGAAGAAGAAAAGGTAAGCAATTAAATCTCATCAAAACTAAAATCTTTTACTCTGTGGATATACAAAGAAAATGACAAGGTGAGATACAAAATAGAAGAAAATATTCTCAATGTGTGTATGTGACAAATGCCCTGTATCCATAACCTATAAAGCAATCTTAACAATTTAATCTTGAGAAGATAAATAATCAAATTTAAAAAAATAAGTAAAATGTTTAAACAGATACTTCACCAAAGGCCAATGAGAAAGATCAATAATCACATGAAAAGGGGCTCAACATCAATCAAGTCATCAAGAAAATGCAATTTAAACCACAATGGAAGCCTCTTCCCACCTTCTAGAATAAATACAAACTTAAAAGACTGAAAAAGGAAGTATTAAGGAGGATGTGGGAACAAGTAGAATTATCACATATTGCTGGTAGGAATGTTAAAATATACAACCATTTTGGAAAATATTTTGGTGGTTTCTTCTAAAAATTAACCATATGCTAACATATGACCTAGTCATCTCTATGTATTTATATAAGGTAAACAAAAATGTTCATAGCAGTTTCATTTATAATGATAGCCGAAACTAGTACTAATTCAAATGCTCATCAGAAAATGAATAGATTAAAATTTATATTAGATTCATATAGTGACATTCCATTGAGTAATGAAAAGAAACTTTGATACACAAAACAAAAGAAATAAATCCAAAAAAATATTATGCTGAGCCAAAAAAGCTAGATCTAAGAAGAACATCTATGATTCTAGTCATATATTCTGAAATCAGCGAAACGAAACTGTAGCAAGAGAAAGCAAAGCCACGTTGGCTGAAATACACTGGAAAGGGACAGATGTTGGAATGTTCAGCAGTGGTGATTACAGTCGTGGTACACACACACACACACACACATATGTGTAATTGTACTGTACACTTTCAAACTGCACACTTTAAGTGGTTGCATTTTATCACATGAAAAATATACCGCAATAAAGTTGGTTAGACAGTTTACAAATCATTCTAAATTTATCTTTTTAGTTTTTTCCGTATGTTACAAATTATTTCTCCAAACGCCTGTATCAATATTTTCATCAGTGATAACCTTATAAAAATTATTTTTATATATTTTTATTGCTCACATCATAGAACCTGTGTAAGCACTCCTTGCAAGCAACTTAATCAACTCTACCTGATATAATGATAATCTATAAAAGCTACAGTATTTCTTACTCTGTGTGTGTATGAGTGTTTGTGTGTACATATAATTGTAGGTTTTCTTTTACTGGCGACATGCTGGACTCATCATTTTAGAAAGAAAAGAAAAGGAAGGAAAACCTGCAAGAGACAACTGGCCTTTGCATGTATAATTTTTCCCATCAGTCTTGCTGGAACTGACCTGTACAGCTTCTGGCCTTGTAACAGATCTGGGTGTGAGCAGTGGCAGGTGTGAGCCCAGCAAGCCAACCGCAGGCAGAGTGAGAACACCTGAGAACACCTGAGCTGTGGTGAGGCCAATGTCGGATCAGAAGCAGAAATGAAGATGATATGAATTTTCACAAGTTAAACACAGTGCAAAATGAGACAGAGATAAAAATAGATCAGATAGAGTCTCAAAAGTGAGATTTAATTCTTCCAGATGTCCAAGAAAGCTAATTCTACAATTGGGCCCTTGGCAGCTAAGGCTAACAAAGAAATTATGTAGTATTACTTAATTATCCTTTTCCACTGAAAGAGCATGCTGATTTTCTGAAAGAAAATATGTTACTGGAGCAGAACTCAAGACAGAATTTACTATGAGGACAAAGAACCTTTAGTAATGAGGTAAATGGTATCTTCAAGAGAATTTTTAACAAGGCAAAAACCTTGCTCAAAGACACTGTTCTTGTGCCCAAGACTGCAGAGGAAGTGACACTAGAGAACCGATGACGATGGTTAATTTGGGACATAAAGTTATAGTATTTTGTTATCCGATAACCTAACAATTCAATGCAAGTAGATCTAGGAGAGGACAGGATGTGTTTTTAAAAGGCGGATATACCTATTAAACAGTCTTTGTCAAGTATCAGAAATATTAGGATAGCCTTTGGTGAGTGCCAGGGCTTAGGCAGTTTATGATTGAATTCTCTAACAGGTACCCGTAGTGCAGGCATTCTATGTTGCTGTGATGGCCATATGCTTTAGATACCAGATGGGAAGGAAAGTGTCATTCTGCTGGGAAGTTGAGGAGACAGACAGAAGGCTATCTCACTTCAGAGCAGGTGGAGACGGCAGGGTTTCTTTCAGGGAGAGCCAGCATTTTCTTCGGGGGAAGAGTTTTCTAGCTTCTAAAGTACTTAAGCATGTGTTTGGTTAAGACCTCAAAGTTCTCAACAACCTCGGGGAAAAATGGCACTAGCTTGAACATTTTTAAGACAAGTCTTGTAGCTGACCACCTTATCTATCAAAAGAACTCCAGCGTTCACTCTGTGGAATATCTATCTTTAGACAGACTACGCTTTGAGATGTTTTGCCAAGATGACTAAACTACGAGAGTTGCTGAAAACGTCACCTGTGCATTGGGGTTGTATCTGTTTTACCATGTTTATGCTCATGAATGCCTTACAAATTCTGCGCTTGCAGTTTGGGTAAGAGTAATGAGGAGATGCTCAAGTTCAGATTCTTCTTGAGAACCATTACTAAAGTCAACAGAGCCTGGAGGAAAGCACTTGATTAATTCAGCTTTATTTAGTGACCCAGATGATTACTAAGCACCCTCCAAGATAAAGAAAATAAAACACAGATGCTGTAACTTTTTTTAAATAGTAAAACCCAGTCTCAGGGAGCTTGAAATATACAGACATGATTGCATGATTGATCTTTTAGATTTATCATGCTATTTAAATATGAAAAGAGAACTAGAAAACATGTTAAAGTCAAGCTCCAATTGATAGCATTTAAATTAGAGATTGTACCTGCAGGAGGCTATTCCCATCATCAGCACTGGTTAGCAGAAGGGTTTCGATGCATGTCTGAAGAGGCATTCTTAGAGTAGGCTCTGTTGGCTACAGGCTATTCCTGTCCATTGAGCTAAACACTAGTTTAATGAATCCTGAAAATAGGCTTAACTTTAATTATCATATGCTTTCTTTCATGTGAGGAAATTTTATAAATGGAATTATGTAAACTCTGGCTTCCCGAAAACATCCATGCATATGCTATTCCGTGAGCATTAATATTACTAAATCTTCACTTGCTATTGCGTTTGATAACTAAAACCAAATCTTTGAATATTAACTACAAAAACTAAATTCATTAAGGTAGACAGATTACTTTTTAAAGTTCCCAAGTTAAAATAGCTCTCAATCCAAATTTCCAGTAACGTATTGATTGTATTACAGTTTTACTTAGAGTCACTCCACTCATGGGATAAAACAACCGTTTATTAGGATATAATATTTTTTAGTTAATTGTTCAATTCTATTACTGATATTTAAGTGATATATTTGTGTCTACACAAAAATGAGAATAATTTATAGCATTTTTATTAGATTTTAATACTAACATAATACTGGATTTTTAAACCAAATTTGGAAGTGATATTGTTTTCTATGGTCTGGGATACTTTAAATATCACAGGAATCTAAAGGTTAGTTGAGGCCTGGCACGGAGGCTTACGCCTGTAATCCCAGCACTTTGGGAGGCTGAGGTGGCTAGATCACAAGGTCAGGAGATCGAGACCATCCCGGCCAACATGGTGAAACCCCGTCTCTACTAAAAAAACAACAATTAGCTAGGCATGGTGGCGCATGCCTGTAATTCCAGCTACTTGGGAGGCTGAGGCGGGAGAATCGCTTGAACCAGGGAGTTGAAGGTTGCATGAGCCAAGATTGTGCCAGTGCACTCCAGGCTGGGCAACAGAGTGAGACTCTGTCTCAAAATAAATACATAAATAAATAAAGGTTAGTCGAACCTCAGCTGTGAACCCTTCTAGTCTTAGTGCCTACTAAAAATGACAGGTGCTGAAGTTAATGTGTTCAGTGTTTCCACTTTCTAGATGAATTTTGGTAGTTAGCATTTTGCTAGGATATCATCCATTTTGTCTATTTTGCTATTGAGTTTTATATGGCATTCTCATAAAACACTTTAATCTGTCTGGACTCAATGTTTTGTTGTGATTTTTTTCTTCTTTCCCTTTTCTAAGTCCTTATTGTGTCTATAATTGTTTTCTCTGTTTTCTTCTTCAACAGGCTCACAAAAGGGCTTTTCAGTGAACTGGCTTTTGAATTTTCTCCTCTACTCTTTCTAATATGTTCCCTTGCTTTTAGTTCTTGATCGTATCCATGTTAAGTCCATCTTCTTAGGTCTATTTAATTATTTTGTTGTTGTTTCTGTAATTTCTTAAGATGGGTATTCACCTATTTTCTTCTCTCTTCATTAATAACAAAGAAAATTAAGGTTACTTTTTTTTTTTTCCTGGTGTTTCACAGATTTTATGTAAGATATTTTAATTTTATTTTCTTCTATAATAACTTACAATTCCCTTTTTATGTTTAAAGGTGATCTGAAATATGTTTCTTATTTTCCAAGTAAGGGCTTACCATAATGCTTTTACTAATTATTTCTAATTTATAGAATTTTTATCAGAGACTACTATGTGTAAAATGTTTAATTTTCAAAATTTCTCAAAGTTTCCTTGTAATCCAATGAAAGGTCACTTTTTAAAACTATCCCTTGTACATATGCATTATGACTTTACATCCGGCTGGGTATGTTGGCTTACGCTTGTAATCTCAGCACTTTGGGAGGCCGAGGCGGGTGGATCACAAGGCTGGGAGTTCAAGACCAGCCTATCTAAGATGGTAAAATCCCGTCTGTACTAAAAATACAAAAATTAGCGGGGCATGGTGGCAGATGTCTGTAGTCTCAGCTACTCGGGAGGCTGAGGCAGGGAATTGCTTGAACCAGAGAGGCAGAGGTTGCAGTGAGCCGAGATCGTGCCACTGCACTCCAGTCTCAGCGACAAAGCCAGACTTTATCTCAAAAAAAAAAAAAGATTTTACATCCATTTATGTACATATAGGATACAAGAATGTCAGCTTACATCTGGGGTCAATTTTATTAACTATATTCTTCAATTCATCTATCTTCTTACTGTTTTTTATGAAATATGCCAACTTAAACAAATTTCTTACTCTTTCCCATTATAATTATTTTTGCCAGGTTCTTCCTGCCTTAGGGATCATTTCATTTTATATAATTGCCTACATATTATATAGTATATGGAGATTTATAGCTAATTCATCTTAATCCCTATCCATTTGATGGCTTTCTTTTGTATTTTTATTTGTAATTTTTAAAATCTATTTTGATTTTCTGATTGAGTCATTGGTAGATATTCTTTTGCATTTTTAGACTTTCCATTCTATGTTATTAGCAGTTACAGTCTTCTCTGCTGACGCAATGAAACATGTGTTTTCTCTCTATTGTTCGAAAATATTATTAAATATAATTTCCTCCTCAAAATTGACTTTCACGCATCAAAATGCCCAATTTTCCTTCCAATCCTCCCTTATTAGATACAATATTTGGGAAACTTTTTTTCCTCCTCCCCACTTACCTCACAGCAAATCTTTGGTGTTTTTTAGGGTGCTTCTCCCACTTTATTTTCTGCCATCCTAAAGTTCTAGCTATGATGCAGTGTCCTAGACAACACTGAGACTTTCTTTTGGAGCCCATGCTCTCCTTTTCAAGGGTGGGTTTGAACACATTCTTCGGCAATCTCTCCCTGGTCACCTGGGAAGGAAGGTAGAGAGGTACTTATTCCTCACCCTTGTTTCTTCTTCCTCATCCCTCTCTCCTTGTGGTCTCTGTTCTGGCTCATTACTCATTTGCTGAGCTGTTCTTGAGTGTTTCCTGCCAGGGGGCCGGGGTCTCTGCGTGGCGCACTCTCTGATTTAGTGCCGACTCTCGAAATCTTTCTTCTGCTCTAACAAGTGAATGACATCTTACTGAACACAGGAGTCTAGTATTACAGTCCTTTTCTCTCAGTCATCCGTGGATGTTATGTTGTCTTCTAGTTTCCCATGTTGCCGATGAGTTCTTTTTTTCCTTTGTAAGTGACAGGTTTCCTCTACACAGGAATTCCTAAAGTTACGTATTTATACAGAATTCAGAAATTTCATTGCAATTAGAGAATTTTAAAGATAAGATAGAGCTACTGGAGATGACAAATTGAATTTTAAAAAATAATAATAATGAAGTCGATTTAAGTGGAGCTCAGAAGTATTGCTGCAATTATTAAAAAAAAGAAAAAAGCTTGCTTCTCAATAAAGAAAACAACAATGGTGGACACAGTGTGACGATTTCTCAAGGACCTAGAAATAGAAATACCATTTGACCCAGCAATCCCATTACTGGGTATATACCCAAAGGATTATAAATCATTCTATTTTAAAGACACATGCACACGTATGTTTATTGTGACACTTTTCACAATCACAAAGACTTGGAATCAACCAAAATGCCCATCAATGATAGACTGGATAAAGAAAATGTGCCACGTATACACTATGGGATATGATGTAGCTATAAAAAAGGATGAGTTCATGTCCTTTGCAGGGACATGGATAAAGCTGGAAACCATCATTCTCAGCAAACTGACACAAGAACAGAAAACCAAACACTGCCTGTTCTCACTCATAAGTGGGTGTTGAACAATGAGAACACATGGACACAGGGAGGGGAACATCACACACTGGGGCATGTTGGGGGGTGAGGGGCTAGGGGGAGGGATACCAGGGGGGTGGGGGCATTGGAGAGGGATAGCATTAGGAGAAATACCTAACATAGATGACAGGGTGATGGACGCATCAAACCACCATGGCACATGCATACCTATGTAACAAACCTGGACATTCTGCACATGTACCCAGAACTTAAAGTGTAATAAAAACAAACAAACAAAAAGAAAACAACAAATTTTGTAGATGAATGAGAAAAGAAAGTGTCACTGCTGAGTCTCAAATTAGTGGCCTACAATATAAAGGGCAAATTATATTTCAAAGTACAGATTAAAAGGACAAGAAGATGACGATCACAAATATGGGCATGAAAGTTTAATATGCAAATACCAATTATTTCATATGGATAAAGGGACTGATAAGATCAAGGTAAAATCTGAGCAAATAATAGAAAATTATTTGGGCAAGCTGAAGAGAGACCTGAGTCTGAGTGGATTTGCTCTATTCCAGGCTAGACTGATGAGAAAAAACACATGCCATTTTGCATGAGCTTTATTGCAATAACATTTCTGAATCTTGATAATCTATTATTTTTCTTCTTCAGTACATTGGGATTCAAGTAATGGTGTGAAATTACTAAATAGATGAGGGAAGATAAAGTGGTCTCTTTCTCTGGGGATTGGTGGTATAAAAGTAGTGAAGTCTCTCCTACACACACAGTTCCTTTTACCTTCTTGGCCTCAGAAGCAAGAAGGATGCATTCCATGTATTCAGCACCTTCTAGACTTCCTGGTGACTTGAGAGCGTCAGGTCATTCAAAGTAGGCGAATGTTGCAATGTTGATCTTCACCTGGGGTCTCACAGATTGCTGTGCAATAGGCTTGCCTTAAGATCCCCCACTTTCTTGTCCTGGACAAAAACACTTTGTGGCTAGTATCTAGTCCTCTTGAGCTCACGAGAGAGTAAGTCCTATGGGAATTCTCTCCACAGAAATTCTAGCAGTTACTAGCATCAGAATTGTCCTTTGGTCCCAGATGCGTAGGTCAAGAGACACAGATTAAAGTTGCAAATAAGGAGAAAAGAGAAGCATTCAGATCTTCACTTCTCAGTTTCTGGGAATGATGGTTTCCAGATTTATGGTTTGCAGCAATCTCTATCACGCCCAGAATACAAGCAGCAGCAATAACTACTACTAATTGATATTAGTGATTTCAGGTTAACAAAACGCATTTGATCTTTGAAGTCACCCCTGTGTTGTGGGTGCTATTATGAGAAAACAAGTTCAAAGTGGTTTAGTGCAGTGTCTACACGTACAAGTTGGCAAAGAACAGCAACAAAACTAACGCTTGGTCTCTTCAAGTCCAGTGACTTTTGCACATTCGTTTTAATAAACAAGAGGAGGTCAGAGCTAGTTTCAGACTGCCGACTTTAATCTAAGCATAGAATACAGTAGTAAGGCATATGATAAAGCAAACAACTCCCAGCATCAATATGAATAAGGTACTTTCAGATATTCTGGTTAAGGGAGAGTTATTTCCTTTAATCCAATACAGTCTTATCTTTCTAAAGCCAAGGACAGTATCATTTTTGCTTACTTGTTTATGTCCGTGTTTATCATTTTATTAAATGTAATGTGTGAGTGTGAGTAATACATACATCAATATGTGCATACAGAGAAATCCACATATCATAAACGTACAATTTATAAATTTTCCTAACTGAATATAGCTATGTAACTACTACCCAGATCAAACAATATTAACATCACTCACATTTGAGAAGACCCCTCATGCTCCTTCCCAATCTTTGCCTCCCTTGACAAGGGCAACTACGACCCTGCCTTCCAAATATTTAGAAGACTTTTGCAAGGACAATCTCACTTGCCATTCTGCACACATTGTGTAATACAGGATATCTGCTGTGTTTGATAAATATCTGTTGGATGTGTGAATGAATGAATGCATCGGTGAACAACGGAGTGAATCAGCGATTAAGTGAAGAGACCCTTAGAAGGCAAAGTGTTGCCAAATATGGCTTTGGAGCCAGAGTTTGAAGTGAAGTTCTGAGCTTAACTGGTTGTGTGATTTGAGGCAAGTTATTTAATCTCATTGATACTCCGGTTACTTATCTATAAATAGAAACAGCAGTGTCTATCCCGTAGGGGTGTTTGTCATAAGCCTAAGGTTAATGTATGTAGAACCAGTGCTTGGTCTCTGGTGGCTATTATTGATACGTAATAATTTTTATTACTAGAGAGGGATCCAGCTATCTGCATTTGGGGCATGAATAACCTCCTGACCCTGATCTTTTCCATTTTAAATAACTTTTAAATCCTTTCAGAAATGATACAATTTTAATGCAGTGAAAAATGTTTAATCACATCCAATATCCTAACAAAAGCAAAAACAGTCATGTACCTCATCAAAATATACACCTACTGTGTACCCATAAAAAATTAAAAAGTTTTTTAAAAAACCCCAAAGAAACAAAAACGGAAAAGAAACAAACAGAAACTGTTTTAGGGGGAGCAATGCTACTGGTTGGTGTCCTGGAGCAAGTTTAGGTGGAGATCTGGATTTCTGTTCCTTTGCCTGCAGTGCCTGCTGGTGATGGTATGTTCTCACAGATTTCTGACCCTCCAGGTTTGAATTATTCCTGGTGGTGGTGGCAGCCTGGTTGGACTTAAGCTGGCATAAATTAATCAAATTCCCACTCTACTCCTTGGATGTTTGAGTCCCACGATAATCTAGCTTACGTGATCTCCACTGCTACAGCTCATGTTCTTCACCTCTATTTAATGCCATCACCATCTCTTCATAAAACTCCCTCTTTCTGGCCACCACCCTCAGCCTCATTGCTTCCTCCCTCTGTGTTACGGCTCAGATGTCCATAACAAATGGGCATGGAGCCTTAACACCGCTCTTTCTGAGATGCCACGTGCAGCCCCTTGATTTTTGAATTGGTATTGCTTTCATTCTACTCTTCTTAGCTTTCCAGGTAAGAAGACTAAACACAGAGGCAGTCGGTTTCATACATTAGAAGAAAGATTAGACTTTAAAAAGGTTTGTTTTCTGTACATCTAGTCAAATATCCATTTAGAATATAAATACTTATAGAAGAAGTCATATTCATGTTAGTTAAGTTGCTTGATTTCTCTTACTAACTGGTTATCTCTACTGTAAAATGGAGACAGTCTGGATTGGGTTCCCCAGAGTGCAGTTAGGGAAATGCACATATGGAAGTTGACTGGAGAGAGTCCCATTAAAGTGAAGGCCCTGGAACTGCTCCGTAGTGAAAATCGCCAACATACTTAGAAGGGCTTTTTAGTATCTCCATGATCTATCTACATGAGAAATAAAATTGCAAAACATGGAGGGCTACCCATGAATGTGGACTGAGAGGTTTGTCGAGAGTCTGCTATGTCGGAAGAGTAATTTTCCTGTTAGTAATAATGGCAATGCTACTATTATTTGGTTGCTATGGTTTCTTTCATTGTTATTACTAATGATAATAAGAACAGCATTCATTTGTTTAGTATCTGTTGAACTCTGAGAGGTGAAAGATCATCTCTGTCTTTTTGTACTCTATCCCCAGCACTTAATATCCAGCACAAGCTAGGGTCTCATGTGACTGAATGACTGAATAAATGAAAGGCAGATACACTGTGTCCAATACTTTACTGTGTTATCTTCTTTAACTAGAAGGAACTCTAGCAAATAGCAAGCATTATCTCCATCTTACAGATTTTTAAAACTGAATAGCAGAGATGATAAACAATTTCTCAAACCTATAGCACCTACGTGTTTCCATTCCGGTCAGTCTGATTCAAAGAAAGTCTAAACAGCACTTACCACTGCTCCGTAACTGAGCAGGTTTAAATGGTGGAAGCTTCTTTTAGACAAGTGGAAACCCCTATATTATCCTGTCATGCTTCCCACCACCCACCCTATTCTTTTCAAAAATGGGGATTGGCGTGCTAGGAAGAGGTCCTGGCAGAAGTCTCCGGAAGCTGAGGTGGAAAGTGTATGGGTCTGAGCATCAGCATATGGGCTCAGGGTCAGCTCTACCTCCCGGTTGCTGTGCTGGACTCTGCTTCAGGTCTTTTCTATACCAGATAAAGGTAGATTGGAAGGTTCTCACCATGGAACAACGAGAATCGCTAGAGTGCTGGAGGGATTCACTGGTGAGATAAGATTAAAAGACCTCAATATTTATCATTTTTCTAAGCTGAGACTATGGGACAGACAGGATAATCATTGACAAATATTTGCTGGGTGTAATAATCTCAGATTACTGAACCCATGGGCGGCTCTCTAGGCAAGGACTCGCTGCTTGCCAGAAGGGAATAAAGGGGGTGGGGAGGGTGTGGAGTGCCACGGCGCGTGCTGACACCGCCTCTGAGTGCAGGGCCTGTCTCGCATCGCTAGCTTGGGAGGGTAGATCCATCTCTGCACCTCCCCTGTGAGCAATCACACTGGTGTTTTGGGTACAAGCCAATCACCAGGATAAACATTTTGTAATGGCACAACTTAAGGCAATGGAAGAAAGGGACTAATCCTTCAACTCAGTGATCCTCATAGTAATTGATTTGCAATAGCCATTAGCGTAAAATTCACCTTCCATCTTCATGCTCCGTAGTTTCTGTGTAAGCGAATGTTATAGCATGAGGAGTCTTCCTTTATTCCCTACCCATAGTTCACTACTTCGTTCCTTGGGAGTTATCCTAAGAAGGAAATTTACTCCTTGCTACTTTTTACCTATTCATTCACTGAGTTCTGTAAGTGCTTGAATAAAAAATGGCAATAGCCTGACACAAAATAAGTGCTGGATGAGTGTTGAATGAATAAATGAGTAGTGCATATACCGGCAAAACTGTACGTTTTAGAAGTCATTTTTAAGACACAACATCCTAGAATGCATGACTTCTAAAAGCAGAGATAGCCTGTGTGGAATTTAGAACAATGGTGAGCTTCATCATGTGAAAAGCATGCATGTACTTTGCCCATTGCAGAAGAAAAGCTCAGTGCAGAAAGCTGCTGTATGTAACAGGCTCTACAGAGAATACATGACGGCCACCCCCTGTTACTGCAGGGAGTGCTGGGTAACGAAGGCTTTGGAGTTAGCGGAACCTGAACCTACATGTCAGTGCCTCTACTCCCTGGAGGGGCAGCCCTGGGCAAGCTACAAAGTGCTCAGCCATGCTCCTTCTTGGACCCTGTAGCCAAAGGAAAAAGGGAAAAACGGCAATAGTGACGAAGTCTTTATTTAAAATGCTCACCCCTTTTTTATTCTTGACTTTTTCATTGAAAGTATTGTATTAAAGTGTGCATCTCAATCGCTGAGGGTTTTTTTACCCACTTAAATCTCACTAGTGGTGAAGGCTCACTCACAGCAGCCTAATCCCAGCCCTCTTGTATCTCTTCTTCTTCATTTGCAAGATAGGATAATAATTTCTTCCTTATAGAGTTGTTGCTAGGATTTAATGAGGGAGTGCAGTGCCCAGGCACTCCTAATACATGCCTAATAAGTGGGAGATATTATTGTTATGTGCTATTTACTTAGAGTCACTTAAAAAGGGAATAGTGATATTTTAGGACTGTCCTTAAATACCCTATTGGTATAAAGTCAAATGCTTGCTATGCAGCTTGTGGAAATGATACCTGATTGCCTCCAAGCTGCCCTTCAGTGCTGCTGTTTATTAGTCTCTCTCATAGCCAAACGCTACTCTCTCAGGAAGCAGCATGGATGTTTGCATAATGGGAGTCCCCCAAAATAACCCTGGTCCCACAGAAGCATGGGAGACCCTTGTAGGAGTTTAATTCCCATCTATGCCAGTACAGTGCCAGTGCCCATAAGTTCGGGGTAAACAGCAGATATTTATGGCATTTTCTTTCTGTGCTGGGCATTGCCTGAGGTGGTGGCAGTGTAGTGGTTCATGTCATGACATTTCCTTGCAGGAGCAGTTGACGGGGGGGAGGGGCCGGGGCGGGCGGTCAGGAGCACAGAACTCTCAGAGTGATGGAATGACTGCCACCGTGGTGAGAAAGCACAGGGTGCTCCTGAACCATAGAGATGACCTGCCTCGTGTAGTGTGGAGGGATCACTTTCTTGGAGTAAACGATGCCTGAGCTGCAGCATGGAAGTGGATAGGATATTCCAGACGAGAGGAAAAGGAAAAGACGTTTCAGACTGAGGAAGTCGTGTGCAAGGGCACCCAGCTGCCAGCCAGCACGTGTGTAGAGGTATAATGGTCAGTGCCAAACAGGAAGGCATAACCCACACTCGTTATTTTCCCAGGGGAAATCTAGGGAACTGGCCACAAGAGGCTGAAGGATTGGAAGAGCAAAATGAAATAGCAAAGCCCTCCTGCAGCTGGGGGAAACAAAGGAGGAGGTTAAGATGGTCAGAAACTGGAACTTGTAGGTGTGGAAGAGGCCCAGCACAGGAAGGGGGCCCAGCCCTCTCAGGAGTACAGGCTGTTGCCTGGCTGTGCTGGTGTCTCAGGAGCAGGCAGGAGAGTCACGTGGAGCTGGGAGTTGGGCCTCTGGGGAGGAGCATTGTTGATGCTACTGCTTCCTATGAGAGCGAATCGTAGGTGTGGAAGGAAGATGGAAGCAGAGATGGAAGCAGAACTCACTACCCCTGGAACTAGTGACTGCCGTCAGCACGAAGGGCCTTTGCAGGGAAAGTGCCACGGGAACAGCAGGCCAATACAAAGGGGTGTCCCTGTCTCCTTTTCTGCCCTCTACTCTTCTTAATGACTCCTTCTGAGGAGGCCAACAGGAAACCAGCTGGCAAAGAAGAAATGGAGTGTGTAGAGGCCCAGCCTCAACACCACAAGGCAGAATAGACAGGGTGCATCTGGAGCTGAGAGACGCAGGAGCTCATCAGTAATGTGGGATGGCCTCGGCATCAGCACATGCATGAGGTGAGAGGCTACAGCTGGCACATAGTGTAGTCATACCGGTTCCCTGTCATGCACCAATGACGGCAATGCCTGATCTATCAGGAGGATGCCTCCCGTTCTTCCTTCCTCCTAGAGAGAGTGGAATTAACAAGTCAGTGTAGGAGTTGCATTTCTTACACTTGCAAATAGTCAGAAGTGATCCTGAGCAATTCATCAGAAATATTTAGCAAATGATGAAATAGAAATATCTTTCTTCCTTTTGTTTTCTTACTAAAACACTCAATAGTTTAAAGACTAACTACAGGAAATATTAATTCTTAGAAGCCTCTAATAATGTAATTCTAATTAAATGATTTTTAGCACAAAAAAGATTTTGAATAATGTGTTTAGCAAGTAATGGTTTTCCTGAGTAATCTTTACAGCAAGTAAATGACTTGAGATCACTTATTACTAACTAGTGAGATACGTTTTTTATTGTTTTTTCCTTATGGTTTTCAAGGTTGAGTAAAAGGACATCAGTAAAACAGTGAAAGGCAGATTGACAGCTGTCTCTGCTCCACGTCTCCATCCACATTCTTTGATAGAACACTTGCTCTAGGTGGGCCTCTGTAAGGGAGGACATGAGGCAGCAAGCTCTAAAAAAATAAAACCTGGCTCCTGCCCTCTAGGAATTGACAATGGAATGAAGACACTAGGTGGACAAGAAGCGTTTGAGTGTGACTACGGCAACACATTTGTTAATTCTGGATAGAATCGAAGGAAATCTGAGACAAATGGGAACTGTGCAAAGATATGCCTTTTCCTCTATTTGATGACCCACTCTGGGTGTTGTTACTTACTTTTATGTTCTTTTGCTGATGAAGGCAAGAATCCCACAGATATCGAAAAGTAATAACACAAAGTATGGTAATGGTAATGTGTATAAATCAATAATGCATTTTAGAACAATTACTAATGTAACTCCCAGGTGTCTTTTCTCACAGATGGATTTTTATATTCACTGGAAAATAACAATTACTTTCATATGTATCACTAATTAAAAACTATTGAATAATTTCCAACAGATATTAAGTAATTGTTGGCAATTCCATGTCAGCACCAGTAAATAATTATCTCACCTTGTATCATATAATTAAAACTACAGTGGCCCCCTCCACAAATTTTAAGCAGTCATAAATAATTCCAACTGTCCACAAGTAGCAGCCACGCATTCAGCTCAGTTGTGTTTGTAATTTAAAATGACATTTTTCATTTGACGGCTGATTTCTGAAATTAAAAAAAGAATCAATTTGCCTTTCGAAATGGTCTAATGCCCTTTGGGGATATACCAGATGTTCGACTGCCCAAGGCTGGCAGCTGGGCAGAAAAAAATTGGCCAAGCATATTGATGCAAGACCTAAACAAGAAAAGGGTAGTAATAATGGGTGTCAGGGTAGAAGCAATTAACTGAAGGTTTGCTGTAACGTGGTCCTTGTGATCTCCGTCTTGATGATGTGTGTGGGTGCATGGGCCACAGTCTGCAGGCTTCCCTGGGCACCTATCTGTTCCTCTTCCCAGTCACCGTTGTTATCATGGACGTGGCAGAGAACTGGTACAGTGTTGCAGTTCTCTTTTTTCTTCTGCGAGAGAACAACATCTAGGAAAGAGGGAAGATGGAGAATCCTGCAACTGCTTTCCGCATCTGCCCCCACACCGTCTCGCTTCCCCCAGAGTAAAGACGTGGTAGCAGAGGTGGCAAGGATGAGGAGTCTCAAGCCTCACTACAAAGCAGATTCAATTCTTCAACCGATCCATCTAACAAATATTTATTGGGCATTTACTATGTGCTGTGTACTACGGCTGGTGCTGATTTTAAGGTTTCCTGACTTTTAAAAGGAGATGCAATAAACTTTCTTTATTCCTTCACCTCAAACAATTTAAGAACTATTGATTTGTATCCATAAAACGGTAGGTGGCCATTGTCCGTTTCTACTAAGGTGTGAATATCAGATATGATATAGACAGAACATCTGCAACTCTATTGATTCAGAGATATCGTTCTGGGTCATTTAAGATGTCTGCAACCTCCTTCCCTGTAGATGGATAATAACCCTCTGCACTGGCACCTGCCTTGGGTTATTTAGGTGCTTTCAGGAAGCAGATGGTAACGCCCAGTGAACTTCTAACTGCTTGTTCAATGATATCTCCCCTATTCGATTGCTATGTTCCATGACAGCAGAGTCCATGTCTGTTTTAATCAACAATGTATTTCCAGCAATTAGCTCCATGTAAATATTTGTTCAATTAATTGCTGATTAAAATTCCAAAGCAGGAAAAAAGAGCAGACAGCAAATTTGCCAGCAACTCTTTTCGTAAAGCACTTTGTTGTTTGTTAACTTTTTTGTTTAGTACAGGGCTTCATTGTTTATAACTAATATCTCTCACCCTTTACAATCAATGAAGAATATACATCTTGAAAGATGAATACGGCCATAATACTATATCTCACCTTACCCCACTCTAATTAGGCCCATCCTGTATGATCCAGCCTCAGACTGTCCCATACTAATGCACAGAGTCAGCCTGGGATGTAATCCTCTGTACAGAATTCCTGGATGTCTAGCTCCTGGGATCACATCAGGAAATGGTCTTATTTGAGCTAACGGGCATCTTCACTGATTACATCAAGAAGGAATACTGCAGGTGCACAAACCCATCAAAAACGATTTTATTTATTTGTTCTATATCCTCAGGTAATGTGTGGGCCATATGAAGTGTAGGATTCATGAAGAGGTCTAGGTTGGAAAAGAGGGGGAGGCAATTCAAAGCCCCTGAAGATCACAGGGAAACTAGAAGCGCTTTGGATTTGAAGCCAGTCAAATACATCGTGGCTCACTGGAGAGTTGATTTCTATCTGTCAACCAGAATTGAGGAGGCAGGTTCTGGAGTTTTAAATCCAGCTGACCCAAGCAGTAATACCAAACAGACTGTCTTCCCCAGGAGGCGTGGGCATAGGAGAGGACCTGTAAGGAGAGAGCAACACGAGAAATAGATCAATATGTCTGACTTGGTGTGGTCTCAGCTAGAGTCCTAGTGCCCTAGGGTCAACTATGGCGGCAGCCCGGTATGATGGAATGCATCTGGACGTTGCTGTCAGGATGACTTTCGTTTGCATCGTAGTCCACCTCTCTCCACTTACAAGACCTCACCCAATTTTTCCAACTTTTGTGAAACTCCTTGCCTTTATTTGGTGGTGGGAAAACAGTAGACATTCCTAAAAGGAGGATGTGAGGAGGTGAGGCGCATAAAGCACCTGCTGTGGTTCTTGGCACACTCGAGATCCTAAGTCAATCTCAGATCCCCCACACATGGCGCCAGGCCAGCGGAATGCATGATGCTGAAGGAATTGAGGCTCTCTTTTAAGTACAGGTACTTACAAAGCAACAGATTTTCCAGCACGAAAGGTTTATGACTTTTGGAATCTGAGAACGGGGTTTAAAGAAGTAATTGCAATCCCCATTGCCTCATCTGGTAGAACTGACCTAAACAAGTGAAGTTTCCCATTTTACTGAAAAACAAAGCAGGCTAACAGGTTTTACTTCCATTTCGCCCATCATTCTGTGTTTGTGACCGGAGAACGTGCTTTAAAGCTGTGAGCCTCACCTTCTATCCCTTCCTGGCCCGAAGGCTCTCAGTGGGAATTGTGAAGCATGGAACCACAGGAGTCTCCAAAGGAAGTAGCATATCTTTTCTCCTCCCTGCAAAAGATTCATATATGCTAAAAAATTGGATGAGTACATTTCGCCTTGTTTAAATAACACTTGGTTTTGCTGCTTTTAATCATTGGTTCCCCTGAGCCTGGCATGCTTTCTGCAGCACACACTGGCTGCATACCTAACAGATATTTTGAATACAACAGCTTGACTCCCCTGCTGCTTGGATGATAGCAATTGGCTAGGTGTTCCATCCTCTTCCTTCTCCCCCCTCTCTATGGTCGCAAGGAGATTTCAAGTGCAATTTGGCCTTGCACATCAAACAGCAATTTTCCTGCAGACATCACAACCTCCAAAAACTCTACCCTAATCAAATCTATCAAGCCCAATTTAAGGGTGAGCTTGTGTCTGTTTATCAAGGAAATGGAGTTGAAATTGCCCCCTTTAATGGAATCACAGCTGCCCACCATAATCTTTCACATGGATGTTTGAATTAATAGTAGGACGTGGCCCGTGCTCTCCAACCTTGGAATTTGATTCCGGTTATAGGAAATTGCTATAATTTCTGTTCTGGGACTCTCAGAGATGTTCGGGCATTTGGGGCTGGGGTTAGAATTAATGTGTCAGAGGAATTTAAGAATTCAGAAGTGGTTGGGGGAAGATTAGCACTTTTACACAACACCCAATGAGTCACCTCTGCATCAAATCAAACCTGCTGTGACCCACGTGAACCACTTTTACCAAGTCAAGGAGAAAGAACAGAGGAATGGTTTTTTCTGAAGTTCAAATTTTAAATGAGAACACAGCAGATATGGGTAGAATGTATTTGTCCTTCTGAAGTGTAGGGCAGCTCATTTGAACCAATTGTGTTTTTGGAGTTGCCATACTGAGTAGCCAGCAGCCCCAATGAGATGCCTAGGTCCTCCCTGAGCTAGAGTAAAGGCTGGTAGCCTGTCCTTATCCTCATTCACTCCTTTTGTAACCTTGGGACTTTGTATTCCCCATGGAAGCCTCAGTATCCCCTTAGAGGTTGTGTTCCACTCAGCATGGAGACATAGATCCTATGGTAGTTTTGCTATAGCGCAGGGTCATTTCACTTTTTAAAGTGACCAAGGGACATTCAGTTCCTCTTTCAAGCACCTTAGCACCTTTGTTTATATCTTGCTATTTAGAATCCTTTTCCTTCTTGCACATTTTTGTGTTTGTATCCCATGTCATCCTCATGGTACCGAAGGGAGGTAAACCACTCCTAATGTAAAATTGTAAATGAGGAAAGCACAGCTAGATGACCTATTCAATTATTGGTGGCACTGGAGCCAGGCCGCCTTGAACAAACCCGTGCTCTCCACGTAACACGTTCTGACATCTTGAACCTTTCTCTCACTCCCCTTGATCACTCACTCCCCCAGCACGTGAGCGGGACACATCTTTCCTGAGGCAGAGTCCATGGCCCCAGCCCTGTGCCACCCGCACAGACCTGGTTACCTCTGACCCCTCAAGGAATTCTCTCCTCATCTGACCCTCCCCTTAAGAACTCTCATTCTGATAGAGGGTATTTCAGGGAGACATGCCTTGTGTAATCTTTTTTAAGTGTAGAATAATAAAAAAAAAATTAAAATCCTTAAAAAAACTAATTCTGAGCATTACAATACGTAGGTAAGAGAGAGCCTCTTTTCCTGAAATACACCTAAGTTTTCCATCTTTCAATTGACAATAAAAAGCTCCTAAATTAGAGAATCATAGACATTTAATACATGTGGGGGAGAGAGCCTATTCATTTTCTTCAAGAGTGGCTAATGCCTCTCAGAAAATTCCCCCATTTAGAATTAATTCAGCTTTTCTCTTGGATTCCTTTCTTGTCTCTTTTCCTCCTGCATTGTCCTGCCTCTTTTCATTTTACTTATGGCCATTTGCATGAAAACAGCATTTCAGCTACTTGGGGTTTTATCTGCTGCCATTTACTCTCTCCCTCAGAATCCATAATTCCCTGCCATCACCTTCATCTCTGCACCCACCACTCTTGCGATGCCTTCAGGGAGGAGGGCACACACCACCCATCCCCATGAGCAGCACCCTTCTCGAGAACCTGAAGGCCTGGCGGTCCCCAGAGTACCCTAGCTAGGACAGAAGGATTGCTGGGCAGTGATGGGTCGGGGGCAGGACTGCGAGGGTGAGTTGCTAAGCTCTCTCCCTGTGCCATCTGCGGCTCTGTCCTTGACTGTTGATCAATGCTCGGTATGTGCGGGGGAGTGCCGAAAGCCCTAGCTCCCTTCTCGTGCAAACAGAGTGCTATGCTAACCTTCCTCACTGCATTCTGTATGGCTAACAAATAGTCATAGCCTGAGAAACTGTGAAAAGAAAGTGAGAAACAAAAACACAGTGTTATTTTCCACCACTTTATATAATTGCCTCGGATTATTGATCGAGCTTTATCCCTTATGCTGCGCAACAGCCTTTGCTGCTGTTGAGAATTGCAAAACGGTGCCTGTTCCTCAGGAGAGAGCCTGACGGGTTGCGGATGTGCTTATGAGCAGATAGATGCCGCCCAGCTCCAGATTGTTGAGGACTGAAAGGACCATAGACATCGGCAAATAATTATAGCACGTCGTTTACCTGGCATCCTCCATTCCCTGACACATCACAGAGCTGCGAGGTAGCAAATACGGGACATTTGAATGAGATTTTCCCTGCATGGCAGGAGTTCACCCTCATTCAATTTGTGGGTATTTTCTTCCTTTCACTGACAAACGTAACTGAGAGAGGACATTCTACACCGAGTTCCCTGGCATCGCCATGCTTCTTCATCTTTTGCCACCTGTTTCCTTCCCATACACTAATTCTTGAAGTTCATCACTGACTTATTAATTATCAAATAAACTGGCTGAATCTCAAGCCAACCTACTCCTTTCTGCAGGACTTGCTCCCAGCCGCTGGCCGCTTCTCTCTGTGAAATCCATCTTCCTGGTCCTCCAGACCTTGACCTTCCTGCCTCCCCTCAGCCCTGGCTGCTTGGCCTCTGCTCCTTGAGGATTCCTCCACCTTGTCTTTCTCCCAAGTGAAGGCATTCTCTGGAGTTTTGTCCCCAACCTTTCTCTTGTGCTTTCTTTTCTTTTTATACATTCTTTCCCTTGGTGTTCTCATCACCTCCCACTGTCCAATTATCACCTCTGTGGGAATGATGCCTAAATCTGTTTCCAGCCTTGACTATGTCTCCAAAAATCTCATCTTGCATCTATAATTGCCTTCACAATATTACCAGCTCTGTCTTCCTTGCCCTGACATAAAATCTGTCTCTCAGGCCTGATAATCTGTTGATTTGAACTTTGTTACTTTGCACCACTCCTTTTCATCTCCAGCACCTGCATCCTAGTTTGGTATTTTATTGCTTCTCACTCAAACTAGCAGAGCAACCAATTAGTTAAACTCTCTCTTTCGCCTCTTGCCCTACACACCTCTGCTTGATTAATCTTCCCAAAGTACAGCTCTGACCCTCACACTTTCTAATAAAAGCCATTAATGATACCCTTATTTTTGCCAGGAAAGTTAAGTACAGCTTAATTATTGAGGCATGGGTGAGGGGGTCGGACCACGCTCATAAGCATGACATCTGCTGTTTGCTGTGCCTACTCTGCGCTATCTCAAGCCCTCACCTTCTTCCTCTTCACGTGCACCAAGCTTTTGTGCTACAAAGGGCAAGAGTAGTTTCCTGAATGTCTCACACCCAGTGAGAACTCTGGATTTGGTCCTGCCATCCCCTATGCCAGGATTAGCATTCCTTTTCCCATCCCATTCACCTCACCACCTCCTTGCTCATGTGACATAGTCTTCATCACCTTTCAAAACCCACAGCAAGGGTTATGTCCTCTGCAAAGTCTTCTCTCACCCAGCCTGACAGCATCAGCCATTCCCTTCCCTCTACTCCCAGGGCACCAACTATGTCTCGCTTACTGTGATTTGCATGTGTCTCCTCCAAAATTCATGTGTCAAAGCTTAATTCCCACTGTGCTGGTGTGAGGAAAGTGATTAAGCCATGAAAGCTATACCCTCATGAATGTGTTAGTGCCTTGTCAAAGGGCTGGAGGGAAGTGGCCATGACTCTTTTTCGCTCCTTCTGTCCTTCCCGCCATGGGAAGACACAGCATACGTCCTGGAGGATGCGGCCACAGGTGTTCTCTTGGAAGGGAAGACAGAGTCCTCATCAGGCACTAAACCTGCTGGCATCTGGATCTTGCACCCCAGCCTCTGAAAGTGTGAGAAATAAATGTCTGTTTTTTTAATAAATTAATCACTCTCAGGTATTTTGTTAAAGAAGCACAAACAGACTAAAGCATTCATGTTATTATATCTGCTTCTATAAAGCAGAGGCCATCATGATCATCTTCATCACTGTAGCCCCAGCGTCTAACATGGAATAAACAT
This sequence comes from Ateles fusciceps, assembly GCA_036589455.1. Lineage (NCBI taxonomy): Eukaryota > Metazoa > Chordata > Mammalia > Primates > Atelidae > Ateles > Ateles fusciceps. The sequence continues at coordinate 3,177,499 of JAZHEH010003296.1, read as the reverse complement.
GAAGTCAGGACCAGCCCTCACTTCCAACCCAGCTGAAATGCTTGTCTTTACGTGAGCATATACTATGAGTCCTTCTGTCTTTGCTTTTGCTCTGGTCCTTTCCTGCAGAAATTTCCCTCTCATTACGGATTCACCAAAATTCCACCCATCGTAAGCAATGCCCAGTGTATATATCTTTTCCCACAAGGAGCCTTCTTTGGTCTCTTTTTATTCATCCTACATGTATAGGTGGTGTGTGTGTGTGTGTAAGGCTCCCAAACATGAAAAGTGTATGATATACAGTTATCAGACTTATATTAGAATTTGGACCCAGATAAATAGAGCTTTATTACTTAATTTTTAAAAAGTCTACACTACTCAATACTAAAACTTGCCTTGCAGGGGCAATAATACTAATTTCTACTAACAGAAAGAACTTAACGATAGTACCTGGAATATAGCAAATGATCAATAATGTTAATTCGTGTTCTTTCTTCTTTAAGAAACATTTTATGACTTTCAGCATATTCATACACTTCTTTATTGTCAATAATAGAACAAAATTGCCAGTGAAAGACCAATATCTTATTCACATTTCTCTTGCCAACCGTGACTATCAGAGATTCTTATATACTTGTACTGCTCAGGATATTTATTAAATTTAATGGAGCAAATGGGTTTAGAAAGTTTTATGCTTTAAAAAAGAATATAGCTTTATTGTTTGCACAAAATTAAACACGATGTTTATGGTCATGCCTATAAAATTTTGGACATCACACTTTTGATAAGGAATATAATCACACGATAACATGTTTTCTATGGGAAAATCAGATTTGACATCCATCGTTTCAATTTAGTGTCGTTAGCAGAAATTTTGCTCCTTTTCTCCATTGTATCTTTAAGTAAGCATGAAAACATGAAACAGCATTGACTTGACAACGTTCTTTTAAAAGGTGATCAGTGAGGTAAATTAGATTACCTGCTAAATTCTGTGCAGTAATTGAGTTTTCCTATAAGTCTAAGTGCACCTTCTTTGAAGAAATTTTTTTTCCACTATGGGGCAAATTATAAATAATTGTTTATATGCACTCAACTGCTATGACCCAGAATCTTAAAAATATCTAATAATCACAAAATCTGAAGCTCTCTGGACTTCAGTTTTTCTTTGAAAAAGTAACTGTGGTTAATAATTGCCTCACTTAGACTGCAATGTTGATATGAAAACTGCATGTGAGCCTCTCAGTTCCAGAGTCTCTTTGTTTCCACATCCCTGAAGCCTAGCAGAGTGTCTGGAAGAGAAAAAGCACTCAACAAATATTTATTAAATATATAAAGATTATGAGAAAGTTTGCTGAGGATTTTAAACTGTAATATAATACAGTATATATTGTCTGTACTACCCTCTCATTTTAGATGGGGTAATGAGGCCCAGAAAGGAGAGGGAATTTGTCCAGTGACACACAGGAAGCTAGGGGCAGAGCAAGGAGTGGTTCCCAGATTTTGTGCTTCCGGGTCTAATGCTCGTCACACACATCACACCATATCAGTCACGTCACAGATGCCATACACGCTCTGATATTTAAAAAACCAGTCCAATTCAACTGATATTTATGGATTTCTTATTAGGTTCCAGGCATGGTGCTAAGCACTGCAGGATTACAAAATGAGTTACACAGTCTCTGCGTTTAAGTTCACGAAAACACATAAACTGCTACCAAATAGTTATTAGGACATAAATATTGCTATGGGGATACAAAGAAAGCACTGGGAGCTCACGGTGAATAGAGTCATGAGGCTGGATTACAGGAGGCACAAAGTCAAAGCCTTTTCATGGGAAAAGTGTTTTAGGCTAATCTTTGGAGGAAACACAGAGCAGTCAGCTAAGAAGAGAAGGAACAGTTCAGTCCAAGGAAAAGCACAGAGGACAAAGGCCCTACCTCCCCGACGCCTGTGACTAGAAGGAGTCATTGTAGAAATTATGGAATAACGACTGGGAATGTGAATTTGTACAGGTCATCAAGGGCCAGGAATACTATGCTTGGAAATTCAAACTTTATTTGATAGGTAATGGAAGCTTTTAAAGGTTATTTGAAGATGGCACTATCTTTTTTGGAAAACCATTCTGGCTGCAGTAGCATGAGAGTGGAGAGAGGGACTGGAGACAAGAGAAGCTACAAGGCTGCTTCAAAATCTAGAAAGCTTTCTCCAAAGAGGAAAGCAGTGCTAAGAACAGAGAGGAAACAGCAAATAGGAGGAACATTGCAGAGAAGAATTAGCAGCGTGGGCTCTGCATTCAGACTGGCCGTCCCTTTGTGTCCTTCGGCTAGTTAATTAAATTATGTGTGCTCAGTTTCACCATCTGCGCAATGGGGCTAGAGCGCCCGCTCCCGGTGTCAAAGGCGTAAAGCACTAAAAGGGATGCCTGTCCCATAGGAAGATCTCAGTAAGTGTTCATGGTGGTTGTGGGAACAGAGATGTTAACAGGGAAGGCAAGTCTCACCAGAGCTGGTACCCACCACTGTCTTCTGTGCCTAGAAAAGTCTTTGACACCTATTAGGCATTTAGTAAATATTTTTATTGCTTTTATTGTGTCTTCTTTGTATTTTCTCCCTTTATACCTTTCAGATGTGATCATATATGAAGTTATTTGCATAAAGACTACAACTGGTGTCTTCAGATAGTATGTGTTGATATGGGAAAGGTTATTAATGATGTCATGATTTTCTCTAAAAGTGACTATCACTTTCAATGTATTCAGCAGAAGGTTTGGGAAACAAAATGTTTGAGTGGAGATGAACGTTTTAGAGACGTTTTGAATTTGAATTACAAGATGAGTGAGCTAAGTTTCAGCGGTAATAATTCACAAGCCTAGGGCTCTGACTTGGCTGGACAGGTGACTCACCGGGTCACGAGAGCTCCATGCTTTCTCTAGGACTTACTTTACTTATCTTTGAAATGGAATTTATTATCTGACCCCTAGAAATGCTATGTTTATGAACTGATAAACGTTGATGGCTTAAGGGGAGGAGGTGGCTGATGAAACCCTCTGGTTTACAAAGTTTGCACAGATTCCTAAGATAACCAGGAACTGACAGTCCAGTTATACCTCCAGGGACTGGGATTCTCTTTGTATGTGTTTGATTATTTGTTTGATCAGAATTCATTTTCCTTCATTAAAACATCATTAGTGAAAAATATCCTTCTGGCCACCTTCAGGAAAGCATCTAAGACGGGCCACACACACTGTCTAGCATAATATAAATAAGTATAACTAAGACATAGTCTCTGTGAACGTAGGGAAGGCATATATGTAAAAACTAAGTACAATAAAATTTAAAATGCTCTCTTGGAGATATATTCAAGGTACAAATGAAGGAAAATTAGCTGTGTTCAGTGGAGTGGGTGTTAGTCCAGGCAAGGGTCACAGAGGAGTGGACATGAGCCGGATGTCTCAGGGTGAGTCGCATCACATGGGGTGTGGGGGAGAAGAGGGTTCCTAGCTGTGAGAGACAGCATGTGCAAAGCTTTGACAAGTCATCACTGAGAAGCAGCACATATAGGAGGGGGGAATATTCAGAATTAGGCTAGAAAGAGAGAAAGGGGTCAAGTATGTAGAAGTATGCCCATGCACATACACAAACGCATCCAGAGGCTGGCGGGACAAAGAAAAAAACTTATTGGGGTCAGAGAGACCAAGGCTAAATCCCAGCTTCTTCATCATTTCAGGTCTCAATTTTCTCATCAATAATAGAAGATGTGTCATACCTACCTAGCAATACTAATGTGAATAGAAATGTAGCACACTTTTTATGAACTGGAAAATAAAAGAATTGGTGCATACATATGCAATAGGTGGATAGATTAGAATTAGCGGATATACGTAGACTATTCTACATCTACAAGATGTGTGCAGAGAGAGATACCGATGGATGGATTGACTGATCAGTTTGGTGATAGATGCTAAACACTTAATTTCTTTAGTTCCTTCCAGGATTTCTACGAAAGTCTTTGAAAGAACAGCACAGTTATATGTATATCATGCAACAACGGTGCTGATTGGTAAGCCAGTAAGTGGTTCTCCTTCCCACACTGCCCACTTTCTTGGGAGATCTCAGGCAGCTGATTAACACTGTGTCCGAGTCACCTTTTCAAGTCATAGAGCTGCTGCTGTGCATCCAGGCTCCCTGTCCCAGGGGATTTGCTGGCATCAGTCCCTGGCCACGCCTCATGGAGCCACTGATCACTGCTACAGCCCCAGTGAGGCCACTGGTATAAGACTGGGCTACCAGGGAGCATGGGGGAGAACGGTGGGCGGGTTTCACAGTTATGCCCAGCACTTCAAACTGTTTGAATACAGGTTTCTGGATTCCCTAGATATGTTCCTCCTCTCCCCACTTTTTTGTCAGCTGCTATCTCAGTTTTGTTGCTGTGAAATCTCCTTTCTCCTTTTTGGAGAACTCTTCCTGATTTTGATCTGAGGCAGCTGTCGTCTGGTGACAACCAGCAATTTCTGCTAACGGCACCAATATAAATCCTCGGCTTCCCCCTCAGTTCTTGTCAAAGACGTGGGCCAGGGTGCCGAGTGCGACAGCAGCCCCTCTGACTGTGTCCCGAAGGTAGGTGAGCTATTGGCCTCTGCCAGCTGTCCTTCGAAATCACCTACGAGATTTGTTTCCAAACTCCTGCCTTGACGTGGATGTATGTTTTGATAGAAGGTTAATGCATACGTGAATACACAACTTTTTGATTTATTGGCATTGTGAACTCATCACTCTTTCCTTTAAATTAAAACTCCCTCCAGATGGGGATCGGTGACACAGATTTATCGATCTGCAATAAAACCTCACTCATAATCTCTACAGCTGCCCATTCGTCTTCTCGAGAAAGAGGGTTCATTACTCTGGATGTCCCAGGAATGAAACCAAGAAGCTAACTTTCTCCTTTGTTCCCCTTCTGCCCCTCCTCTGCTTAAGTCTTCTCCTCCTCCCTTTCTCTTCCACCTCCTCCTCCCACATCATGAGACCAGCTGAATGCCCCAAACACATTGACTCCCTGTCCCCATCTTGCTCACGTTCCCTTAGATTTCTTTTCCCTCCCCTGCCACCCACCCTAAAGATGCCCTACCTTTTTGTGGACACCCAACGAGTGCTGTGAACATAGTCTGAATCTGATTAGTGGCAGTATAGCAATAGCATAACCCTCTGCTCTGCTCTTTCCAGATGGGTCTGCACCCCCTAATCTGGACAAACCACTGTGGACTCTGGTAGATGAATGAGATCATTAGAAAAGGGAGACCCAAGCAGCCAGACTGATAGGAATGAACGCGAGTGGCAGGTGCGCAGGTGCCAGGCCTGTGTCTGAATGGGTAAATGTGGATAAGGAATTCTTACTACTCTGCATTTTACTGGCTCCAGAGAGCTCTCTGATTTATTGGTTAGGAGATATTCCGGCATGTACACGTGATCCAGGCTGCTTCCTCTGGTCAGCAGATGGTTTGGTCAGTGTGCCAAGAATCAGAAGTTGCTGCTATCTCAGACTCAACAGAAGGAAGGGCAAAAGGACTTTTAGTGGGACCAGATGAATTGCCTAATCAGTCTAGCACCGTATCTACTCATAGAGCTGGAATTCTCTTAGGTTTCCCCCGCTGAAAAATAAAGCACGGACATCATCTAGTTTAGTGGACTTCAAGTGGAGTGTCATGATACACTGGTGTGTTACAGTCAGCTTATGGTGTGATGTGATATTCCGGTCTGTCACAAGTAATTTATTACTTCTAATAATAAAATACTAAAGTTTGCAAATGAAATACTTTTAAAAGTCAGTTAGAACAGATTCAAAGTTACATTTGTAATAATGTCATTTTCACTCGTGTGAATTCCAATATGCTTTCTTGAGTAGGGATGGGCTGTTGTTATGGCTAACCTGCCAGAAATTGCCCATTGGATATAGAGGTCTGATGGTTATGTGGCCAGTATCGACCAGTGGCAGTTGAGAATTGCTGTCCTGGTCAGTCTCTCCCTATTAGGCAAGATAACTCTCCTTAGAAGAATTCTAAGTCCTCATCTTTTGTGTCCTCATAGCAGGACAAAGGAGCTTCTCACCGTCATTTAGAAATAGCAAAGTAATAACCCAGACCTAAGCAGTGATTGCTAATGTCAGGGCTTGAACTCAAGTGTACAAATCAGCATTTCAGTGTGCACATCCCACTGACCACTACCTCCTCCAATAGGCAGGCAGAGGAGCTTGGGGCAGAGGCAAGGCACAGGTGGAGGAAGAGCAAGTGGGAAATGAATCATCATTTATCACTGTAATCAGGAAGCTACCCCAAGCAGGTTTAATCACCCCATGCAGGGAGGGCTGCAGAGCAAGTTTATGGTTTACAGTGAGCAGGCTGACACAGCTGATTGATGTCAAATATGTCATGATGTATATTGTAAAGTAGGGAGATTTAATGGTGTAACTCTATGGCAGGCTTAGAAATGAGTTGCTGCAGAGTGAGGAGTGATGGATGGGCTCATTTACATGTAAAATTGCCAATGGCATTGACAGCATCGGTATGTGAGGGAAGATAAGAGGCACATAGCAAGATTCACTCTTGTTCTAGTGTTGGAATATTAAAATACAGCTGTGGCAGCATCTGGAATTTGCAATGGCCTCTAAAGATATAATTAGTTTTTACCTTTTAGCCCTGAGATAATCTACATCTTTTATAAGATTTTCTAAAAAGTTGCCATGCCATTCCTGGATCAGGTATTTACGGTAGATGATGCTGGTATGAAATTCAGTTGTATGGAGGTTGTTAGCAAACCAAGACATTCCACCGTTTTTATCTCTGTCCACCCAAACAACCTCCCAGTGCGCATAGAGAAACAATAGGAAAGACCAGAGAACTGACTTTAAAACTGCATTCAGCCTCCTCCAAACTCTCGCCCTCTTGTGGTTTTTCTCTACCCTTTGTCAGAAAAATAATTAGTTACCGTCTCTCTCCTCTCTCTTCCCCTTCCTCTCTCTCATTCTCCCCCTTATTTTCTCCTCTAATGAGGCTGCCATTATCATATGTGAGCTGATGTCTGTAATATATGAGAGTACGAGGAAATTATGTATCCTTTCAGTAAATGGTGATGTTTGGATCACCTCCAATTAAGAGTTCAGACATGAGGAGAGACTCCAGGACCTGAATTGGCTGACTTAAGAGCCCTTCATATTTGCCACTAACATTAGAAAAATGACAGTATGGGCCAGGCGCGATGGCTCAAGCCTTTTATCCCAGCACTTTGGGAGGCCGAGGTGGGTGGATCACGAGGTCAGGAGATCGAGACCATGATGAAACCCCGTCTCTATTAAAAAATACAAAAAAATTAGCTGGGCGTGGTGGTGCACACCTGTGGTCCCAGCTACTCGGGAGGCTGAGGCAGGAGAATTGCTTGAACCCGGGAAGTGGAGGTTGCAGTGAGCCAAGATCGCACCAATGCACTCCAGCCTGGCGCCTAGCAACAGAGCGAGACTCTGTCTCAAAAAAAAAAAAAAGAAAGAAAGAAAGAAAGAAAAATGACAGTACAGCATTAGAGCCTGCCTTTCCTTCTCTCCATCCCTTCTTTTCCTTTCCTCCTCCATGCAACATACACCAGGCATTGTGCCGGGGACTGGGGCACAGCACGGAGTGAGATGCTAGGCATGCCTAGAAGGAAAAAGCCTCACACCAGAACTCCGGATGCCTTCTACAACGCCTGAGAGGAGCCAGGAGAATGCATGGGACAAAGGTGGAGGGGAGCTGTCCCATAAACAGGTGTGATGTCTCAGATGAATTCGTATCTGAACCAAGACTGAAGAGGACTTGAAGGTAGCAAAGCAAGGGAGGCCAAAGTGGAGCGGGGAGCTGACTCCAAGGAAAGAAACGTGCCCACATCTCCACAGCAAGAAAGTGTTTGGCAAATTCAAGGGCCTACGAGGACCCTGAGGCAGAAGCAAAAAAGCAAAGGAGCCTGTGAGGAGAGACAGGCAGGAGACCAGGCTGAAGAAATGTCAGGACCCCTGCCCATCTCCACCTGGCTCAAAGGTGGAGACTATTGCACCTAAGGCACCCCTTTGTTTTCACGACATTTTAGATTTGCCCTATCTGTGGCTTTGCCCTTAATAAGCTGGGTCTTATTTCTGAATGTGATTATCAGTTGTAGTAAGCAAGTTATGTTGACAATCACAAAAGTTATCAAAGTGATGCCTTCAGGGCTGTTCGCTGTCATTCAGCACATAGTACGAAGCGCTGAGGACTTACCAAGCATCAATTTAGTTTAAGATATCTCATGTATTTTTTCAGTAACCAGATCGTTGCCATCATGACACTGAATGATTTTTATATACAAATATCATCTGTGCTTTAAAATTCAATCATTCTTTCATACCTTCAAAACATGTTTAGTAAGAACTTACTAAGTTGAAGGCACTCTGCTAGGTTCTGGGGATGCAAAGATGAAGAATATGAGATTCCTTCTCATAAGCTAATGAGGAAGACACATATGCGGAATCATGGCCAACTCATCATAGACAGAGCTCCTATGGGGACAGATGGGGGCTGTAGGGAGGACAGGAGTTTATGGCCTTTCTCTGGGGGAGTCTGGGGTGCTCAGTGAAAGAGGTATGTGAGCTTTATCTTAAAGAATGTTTAAGACTTTCCATAGGTAAATTTTACAGATAAGGAGGCCAAAGAGTTTGGATCCAGACAGCTCAGCCACATGGAGTTTCACTGAGTTCCCCCAATAAAATCATAGTGGTATTGTAATTAGTAGGTACATTCAGCTCTACAAATCATCTTTTCTTTCTTCTAGAAACTTGGCTGCAACACTACTTCTGTGATGCTATTGGCAGTATAAGTTATTGGTTGAGACCAGAACCTCTAACATCACAGAGACCAGGGTTCTAACTTCATCTTTACCATGTAATAGTTGTGAGGCCTTGGGGGAGTTCCTTCAACCCCCTGGCCATCATTCTCCTCCTTTGAAATAGTGCTTGCTTCACAGACTTCATGGAGTATTAAAAGAGTTTACGTACTGGGCTCAGTGTTGAGCCACAGTAAGAGTTAAATAAACGTTAGCCACGTATGATTAATAATATTATTATTATTATCTGTCATTTAACACCTAATGAAGCGTTGAATGAACCACAACCTAGTGACTTTATAGAGCTAATGTGCCTCCCAGAGACCTTAATAGAGCACTCCACTCTTCTCTCTTCAGAAAGAATGTGCTCCCATGGCAATAAATCACCAACACAAAAGTGGGTACACATGGTCTCTATTCTCCACTGGCCACTTTGGGTTTTACTCCAATTATTGTGCTATTTTCCCTGGGGGTTTTCCCTTTTGCTACTCAGCTGAAAACTTCTTGAATGCCTAGTTTACTTCCCCTTCCAGATCATTAACAAAGCGGCTCTGAAAGCCCACACCTGGCACCACTCCACCAGCTGCCCACTGGATGCCTCCCCAGCTGGTCCTCTGCCGAACCAGATTGTGAGTCCACACAAATGGTTCTGATCACACACGTGTTGTCATCCTGAAAACACAGGTTCTGGAACCTTTCCATACGGTTTCAGATGGCAGTACATTTCACCCCCTCAACTGTACTCCCTGCAAAAAAAAAAAAAAAAAAAAAAAAAGCAAATATATATATATATATGTGTGTGTGTGTGTGTGTGTGTATATATCAATGGCATGGATCCTAAAAGAACACCTAATCTTGTCCCTGTTCGTAGTCAATGAAGAGAAAATAAAATTAAACAGACAACTCATGTGGGGGAGGTGAGCAGCAACTCCATTTAAAACGATGCCCCCTCCTTACTGCGCGTCTTGCGTTTTGCCTCCGCTGCCCTGCGGGGCTCTGTCTGCAGCCTCCCCCCACCACCTGGGCAGCTGCTTTTCATTCCGTGTTGCTACACCCACTCCAGCTCCCAATCTGGAAACCTGGGCTTTCATCTTGATTTCTTTCTATTCCTCAGCCATCACATGCAAGCCACCACCAAGTAAACTCTGACAACCCAGTTTCCTATATATCTCTCCAAACCCACTACCTCTCCCAGCTCTGCTGCCAGCTTCCCATACCAACACACTGCGGGCAATAGATTTTGATCTTTCTTCTTCATTTTTGCCCACTACCAGTCCTTTTTCTGTTGAGCAATCCGAGATCTTTAAAAATGCAAGTGTGGTCACCTCGTTCTGCAAGTAGGAATACTCGTGCGGCTTCTGTCATCCTCAGGATCAAGCTTGAACTCCTGCGCTTGGCTTAGAGGAACCATCTGGACTTTCCCCGCCCTCTCATCCTCTTGGGGGCCTATTGCTGCTCTCTGCCCCCCGCCTTCTCGCACCCCGCTTTTCTGTGTGCACTGGCTAACTAGAGTTTATGTGTCAGATAAGATTTTAAATAGGTCTACCTTCTGGGAGCTGTCCCACCCCGCCCGCCTCAGCTCTCTGCCCTCTTGTATGCTGGGCCAGCTTCCCCACCCTCCATCCCAGCCCTCGCCCACCCGGTGCTGGGCCAGGGCTGCTGCTCAGCTCCTGTCTCCCTGGCTGGGCTCTGCGCTGAGAGCAGGCACCGCCCCCTCTTCCTCACAGCAAGCTTCCAGCAGGGTTCTGGAACACAGTAGACACTCAGTATGGACTGGCAGGACTCTTGAAGAATTCTCTTAAAGAATCCTTTTGAGAAGTAAAATGAAGCCAGAGAGGAGTGAAACCCAAATTGTCCTGTGCTCTGTATATGAAAGGGGATGGCTTACCCAACCCCCACTTCTGCCCTCCTGTCCCCCAACCCCCACCCCAGACCTCTCCCCAGCCCCTGGGATCAGCATCCAGCCTCTCGCTTCTCTCAACTTGACAGTCAGCAGAAGGGCCTAAATTGGGATATTTTCCAGAGGCAGGTTGAGTAAGCACTGACTGAGCTGACCCTGACAGAAATACTTAAGAAGCTTTGCAGGGGGATTAAGCGTCTGCCTTTAATCTTGCTTCCTTCCGGGTGGCGGCGGTGGGAGCGGATTCCAGCAGGCTGGCAGAGCTGGGCTGAGCGTCTTGAGCCCCAGCTAGTCTCGGCAGGAGGCGGGGCTTGTGAGCTGGGGAAGCTTGGAAATGGAGATCGGGAGAGAGATGCCGTGAAAGTGACCATTGTTTCAATTTCAACCTTTTAAGAACCTAAATTAAGAAGATAATTTAAGAATTATCTTCTCTCTTCCTTTATTTTCAGTTCCGGAAGCTTTCATACTTCCAGATGTGAGGGGTTCTCATTAGTTGCTAGAAAATTCTGCATTTTTTGATTATTTAACTACCGAGACTAAATCCAGAGATGAATAATCAGAAGAGGATTTGTCCGGGATCACACCAAGTAAATCCACGGAGGGAAACCTCCGAGACTCAGTCACTCATCATGAGTGCGTCTCAGATGCAACAATCCTGACTCAGGATGGTATTTTCACAAGGGTCATGTGGTGTAGCCTGGGAGTACAATCTTCTCCCCTTAGTCCACTATACTCCCCAAGTAACAGTCAACCCTTTAGATTACAAATCTACCACGGTAGTTTCTTAAAAGCCCTGGAAGAGGGCTTTTTACTAAATCTGGGGTATGTATCTTCCTGGATACCCTGTATCTTAGAAGCTTTGTTAATAGAAATTACAGACAAAAATGACAGTCGTTTACTTCTGGGTGTGGAAACAAGTTCATTGAATATTAAAGAAAAAAAGGGAATTTAAATATTATTTAGTCCAATTCATCACTGGGAAATAAAGAACATGAGTCTTGGAGACCTGTCCCCAGATCATACAACTCTATAACAACCCTGCTGGATTAGAATTAGATCCCACTTGCTTTCAGCCTTAGGGAATTTGAGGTTTTAGAGATTAAGAGTTCTGCAGGTCTGTGTATTTCTATGCAGCGCTAAATTGGGCTATTCATCATTTGAGCCTCCTTTCAGCTTGAGGGCTTCAAGTTGAGGTTTTGGGTCAAGGGTCCATACTTAGCATAGCCTAAAACATACCAGGCACTCAATGTACTTTAATTGAATAAATGTTAAATTCATGTGGTTCAGTGTACGTGTATTCTGAGTGGGTTTCTCAGTGTCTGGAATGTCCAAATATTTTACTTAATCTTTCCTGAGATTTAAAAATATTTCCTTTTCTTCTCATGGCACAGCATCTATTTCCAAATATTTTTGATTCAGGCCACATGTTGTGTGGGCATTTTAAAACCCAGGGGACACATTGGGCTGCATCTCCTAATTTTGGTTCAGCTTGGTCTATCATTTTAGGTTTTAATTTGAGTACGTTCTGGTCTCTCCATGATTACTCAGTCTTTCTTTACATTCACATCCAAGCTGTTCTGAGTACCTGTATCCCTGAAAGGCTCAAGCATATCATTGTACTTGTGTATTAATTATGTATTTGATTCATTACTACTATACCTCCAGCAATATGACCTCAGGGCATATACATGACATTTCAGACTAAAAATGACTTCACATACAACATATCTGCTTCAAAAATAAAATCATCTCTAGAAATTTAGGGAGAGTGAGAGTTTAATGGATAGTACTGGCTTTTTTTTGAAGCAAACACTTGATCCTAAAACTGCTTCTTTCCATCTTTTGCTTCAGCCTGACCTAGAAGTAGCTTTGACTTTAACTGGGCACCTCAGGGGCTCGTTTCCCAGCAGATTCACTGCTGCTGTCATCTCTCAGCCAAAGTTCATGTCTATTGGTGGTGAGGAGAGCCCACCTGAATATTCAAGGAAGACTTGGGGTTTCAGTGCAGCATGCAGCTGGGTCTTTACAAAGGTTTTCCTGGGAGGGACCTCTGAGCTTCCCTGTGAATGGTTCCCTCTGCTCCACCTCCTTCCACCAATCTGGCCCTATCTTTCTGAGCTGACACATTGTCCAGCACCCCAATGTTGGCAATACATCCCAATGAACAATAATTGCCAACCCTTGCGGGCACTGACTAGAGACTGGCCACTACCTCTGTGTACCATGGTTTACACTGAATGACTTCTCACTGCAGCTGAGAGGGCCTTGGGGCTGGTGCCAGCTGCTGTAGCTGGGTTTGAACTGTACCACTTAGTCTTTATAAATAAGCACCAATCCCATTGACTGCGCTTTCTTCAAAACAGGTGTTTCGCCAGCACCAACACGGAATATGATAGGCAGGGGAGCAGGGGTGTTGACAGTACACACTTGACGCACATCAGCGGCTTTCGGCACCCACCAGCCATCAGCTAAAGGAGTCTGGGAGGGACAATAGGCTGAAATCTCCCTCCTTGCTTCAGAATCCACCTTCATGCTGCAGTGCATCCTTTACAGTGATTTCCTGGGAATGAATTTAAAATCGCCCCTTCAATCCTGTCAGTATCTCCTCAGAGGGCTCCCACCACCCCAGGCCTGCCTCATCTCCACCCAGACTCACTCCTCTTGACTTTGGGAAATAGGTAAACATACTTAAACAAAACAGAAGACAATTTTTAAAGGAGTTATAAAGATCTTTACCTAATGACATAGACTGAAATCTCATCAGGTGCAAACTTATCCTTCCTGAAGGAGGGACGATATCCCTCTTGGCTCTAAAGACATAAATTTGCATATTGATAGAATCCATGGATTTGTATAGCTGGATTGGGATATTAGAAGCCATTAATCACAGTTCAGCATAGCAGTCAGCCTCTTGGAAAGTGGTTGGGGGTTGGGGGCTGGCCATTTAACATCTAGTCAAACAGAAATGCTCGCCAAAAACAGGCCACACTGATTCATCCAACGGAAGTGCAATTCATTCATTCATTCATTCATTTAATCATTCACTGAATAGTTATCGCACATCATTTGTGTCAGGCCTTGTCGGTAACTGGAGACGATGAGTGTGAAAGTCAGTTGCTCTCATGCTTATCTAAATTGCTTATGTACGCTAACCAATCATCTGAGTGTCTGTCCTTCTATGCAGAATCTATGTGGAGTATAACGGGAATTACGAGGTCTTCTCTCTGCCATTTACTAGATGCACATCTTTGATCTCCCCCACAGAGATGCAGGACACGGAAAAGGAACTCAGTAACATTTATGCTGGTTGTTCTTCATGAGTTCTGGGGCATGGGGTTTCAAGGTCACACAGCTGTCAAATCCAAAGAAACCACAAAGATATCTAGCTATCATCCCCTCCTAACCTTTTAAACTGTTGAGGATACTGAGATTTCAAGTTTAGTTTACCTGCCCAATGTTGCAGAGCTAAGTATTGGCAGGGGTGACACCACACCCACCTGCCTCCATGGCCTGCTGGCTGCTCTGTCTACTTTGAAGTTCACGACAAAATCCTATGAGTCCAGGTGAAGACTGTAAGAGACCCTCTAGTTCAAAGTTTTTCAACTTTGGCTGCACGTATCCAGTGACCCGAGGGAGCATGCCACGCTGTGGAAACCAGAGCCGCACCCCTAGAAATTTAAGTTTACTTGGTTTGGGGGTCAGATCTAGACGTCTACATTTTTAAAAGATGCCCTAGATGATTCTTTATTGGTTTTAAGGAAAACTCAAACGACTCACCCTGACGTCCTACAGCTTTGTTCACTTACGTACTCACTCATTCATTCATTCATTCATTCATTTCACAATTTTCCTCCAATATTACTTTAGAAAGAGAGACATACATTAAAAATCTCCAAAGTCATCCACATCCTGTATCAGGAAAATCCTGCCAGGCTGTTGGCACACCACAGGCACTTTCCAAGCACCTCATCCAGTTTCTAAACATCACTAATAAGCAGCACAAGCCAGCATGCCCACAAAACCCTGCAGCTCGTCCCCATTTCCAAGCTTATCTCACCCAGGAGTCACTCTGGAGCCCTGCCACCATGGGACGGAACGACGTCCATATTCAGGGCTGTGACAGAAGGGTACTAGGGCCTCGTTTCTCTTTATTTACTTTTAATTATAATTTTCCTGCTTGGCTCTGCTGTCCCAGGAGAGCAGCAGCACCCTGTTAATGGGATTATGTGGTCTGGATGCTGCTGTGGACGTGTGTGCCGCTCCTCCTGTGTCTGCATTTCACCCAGATAATTGATTTCGGTCTGTTCCCTGACACTCGCCTTCGCGGCACAGGGTGTTATTAGGGCCTTTGTTCCATTTTTGAGTGACAAAGCCTTTACAAGCCAGCCAAGCAAAAGCAATTGTTGCATCTCTCACTTTTCTTATTAACTAACAGAGAATTGCAGGCAGCTTGAAGCCCGCTGAGAGAAATAATAACATAAGCGCCTGCTTGGGCGCAAAGTGGGTCCTTTCAACCACAACAGCTTGGTGAGATTAACAAGGGCCCCTCCTCTCCTCCAGCCACTGGATCTCCACTCTCTGTCTTCCCTGTCTCCCTTTGCTTTTCCCCCATCACCTCTCTGTCTGCTTCTGGACACCATCTGGTTCTCTAAAGCTACAAGTGGCCTGTAGGGAGGAGTCGTCCTCCAAGATTCCAAGTTGGTCAGCTCCATGTCTCGACTCTCTGGGGACTGGAATGACACAATCCCATATCGCCACTTGTTGGTATTTCTGTGTTTCTGTGCTTTTTTTTTCCTTTTTTAGATATGCATTATGAAAGAATTTCGACCTATAAAAAAGTGAGAGAAAATAAACAATAGTGTATCTACTACCTAGATTCATGTTTGCAACGTGACCAGTGCAGGCAAGGCCACCTGAGAGTCCTTTCCTGATCTGCCCTCCCTCTCTCCCACAGAGTTCACTGTCCTTAATTTGATATCTCTCACTTCCAGGTGTCCATTTATATTTCTACCACATACGTGTGCACCACTAAGCCATATAAAGGATTGACATGTTTTTAAATTTATAAAGAAATTAATATACTAGGTATATTTCAATATCTCAAAGTTTTGTGACATTTTTCACTTGGTAAGTGAGCTGAAGTGTTGTATGATCAAACAAAATGATGTACTTAGCAACCCATTTGTCAGAGGATGTTTAGGAATTAAGGTGTCTCCATTCATTTTGCTGTTACAAACGTGGCCACCATGAGTATTTGGATTCACGCCTCCTGTGCACACACACGAGCCTTTCCTGACATACAAGCCTAGAAGGGTTGTAAGGATTGTGCATCTTCAGCTCTAGCAGGTAACACCAAGATGGCTTTAAAAAGGTTGTTTTTTTTCCTAATTATGTAATAAGATGAAATGTAGGGATTTGTAATACCATTTCACATGCAAGTACAAAGAAATGATTTCTCCATGTGTTTCGCTGGGAAGGCAACAGCAAAGGGAAAAGGAAAATTACTTCCCCCAAGTTTCCATTCTTGGTCTACTACTATCTCAGGTACCTAACCTGACAGGACGCATCGCCATTATCCTAATGGAACTGGGAACTCATTCCTTTTCCTACTTTTTTTGGTGACTTTGTTTTCCAACTTTGAGCCATTGGCAGGTGAGATCCTTAGTCATCACCTGCTCTTTCCTGTGGCCCAGGCAGGGGAAATTTCTGCTCTGTGAAATGTGCTCTGATCAGTTACCCAGAGCTATGAGCTGATATGCACTCTGCTTCCGTGGTTGCTTCAGCAAGTCGGTGGTCACATCAGCAAACGCTTGAATCTCCTTCAATTTGCATTCTCACGCTCACTAATTTTGTGACCACAATCAAATACTTAACTTCTCAGATGCTGTCTCCTCCTCTATGAAATGGGAATGATCATGCTCACCTTTCAGAAAAGTTGTGAGAATCACAAAAACAAAGCAAAACAGCAAGCACAATGCTTAATACTCAGTGGTCATCCCGTCACAAGCATAAATGACTTTAAAATGCATGCTTTGCTCTGCACATGTGGTGTGAGGTGGAGCAAGGGCTCTGGGGTGGGAGAGACCCATGCCCCCACTGAACTGTCTTTGTTTGGATTCCAAATACTAGGATTGGAAGACACTGACGAATCTTACAGCACTGACTGAACCGTGACAGTTTAGAAAGGAAGTTGACTTCACAGAACTTTCTTGGAAAGTTCTTGGAAACTTCCTGGAAAGTTGGAAGACATCTTACACCAATGAAAGTTCTTGGAAAGTTCCTGGAAACTTCTTGGAGAGTTGGAAGACATCTTACAGCACTAACTGATCCATGATAGTTTAGAAAGGAAGTTGACTTCTCGGAACTTTGTTAGGTCTACTAATTCTTACCCCAAAGAGGGTAGTAAAACTAGTTTCTTTGTGGGCAAAAGACACAAACGTGCATATGATACTTCTGCCTTGATCCTGTACCTCTCCTAAGTGAAATTTTACTTTGAGAAGGTGGAATTTCCTTCCTTTATCAATGAAAGCTCAGGAATGTCAAGACATCTTTAGAGATCCCTTTAGGGGTGCAAGAGAGGATGGGGTTCAGAACCCATTGTATGCTCCTGGGCACATAAAATGACAGTACTGCTATGTCATTTTCTTCTTAGCAGTTCTTGTTTCTCATGCAGTCATCGCCCCATTTAATCATCTCTCTGTCTTTGTTTCCATCTCTATCCACTCCCCTCTCCTACCTTCTTCCTTCTCACTGGTTCTTCATGCTTTCTTCGTTCTCATGGCCTCCTGGCAGCTTCACAATTCACCTGCTTGTCCCCAAAGATTCTCACGCAGACTTCTTGAATGACTGATTACTGGAAGTAACAGAATTGTTAAAAAAAAAGCACAATGTTTTCTACACACCAGTGTATAAAATGTACAATAATAAAGCAGAATGGCACTAAATAAATTACGTTTTTTTTTAAAAAAAAACAAAGTATCCACCTGTCAAATACTATTAACGCTCGAATCAGTAGGAAGAATAAGAACATGTGTACAGAGGGAGTTTTTCTTCCTTTGTAAAACAAATACCAGCCCCTCGTAACAGCTGGTTTGAGTGTCTTGAATGAGTAACTGATAAGGGGAAGAAAGGTAGAAAACTCTCCAATGAATCGTTTTTCATGATGTCAATGTAATGTGTTACTTTCACGTGTAGTTCAGATTCATTCTAATATTTGAGTGAAGGGTTCATTAACTTTCCATGGCTTAATGATATTCCATAGGATAAGGCAAATGAGAAAGAGGAACTTGCGAAAACAAAAGTGAGAGTAGAGGTGGGTTTTTAATCTTCAAGGACTCTTTTGCTTCTCAAAAAAAAAAAAAAAAGGCAGGTTTGAAAGCCAAATACCTTGTTTTTGTGAATACGCTAAAAGGTAGTATTTATTTGGACAAAGAACAGTAGCTTTTTTCCTTCATTTCTTCCTTCTCTCTTCCTCCCCTCCCTCCTTCCCTTGCTTTCTGCCTTCTGTAGTTTATTTTATCATTAATGCTGAAAGGCAGGAGACAAATGCACTGGTTCTTTAATCCAATGAGATTGCTTTTCCATAGAAGCTCATCTAAGTTAAGTGTTAGGAATGGAAAGGACAGTTACATTACTTGGGAGGGGGAGATAACACTGCTGGCCAGCATCACGGGGTATCCCAGAGACCACGGAAATCCTTCATTTACTCTTAGAGGGTTATTTTCTTCCCTAACATTGGTCAAAAGAAACTGCCACTTGGGCAGAACAGAGGCCACACAGGTCCTCATCCTTCAGCTCTCACAGTTTTGTTGAATTCATGGAAGTCTCCAGGTTTCGTTCTCCACAGGATGACTATGTGACCAAGGGAGTAGGTAAGCATGAAATTAGAAGTGGGTAAATTGCATTATACACAGATTGAGCTCGCCTGGCCCACCAGAGACACGGATCACACCCCAGTTGAGTTAAGGAATTTGCTGTGAACCCTCTAGCTGACCTGTGGCAAGCGTTCTAATTAATAAGTACTGTATCTGGTTTTTGTTCTCTGTTAACTACAGATGATTCTTCTTCTTGACTTTAATATAATAGAAGACAGTCTTTAAAAGTGCCTTGGGAAAAAAAGAAATATAGAAATAGAAATCATTATTAATGTTCTTGCTTAATTGAAAGAGTATTTTCCTATGATATTTATATGTCTTTTAATTACTTCAATGTGCATTGCTTAAAATTTAAACAAAACAAAATAACACACCTTTGAGTAAGAGCAGTAATTGTGTTTATATTATTTCAGCTAGAACTAAATGGATTTCAATGGCTAACCCCAAAAGTAAAAAATTGTTACTTTGGCCTATGTTCGCATTACATACAAGGGCTTAAGTCAGAAAGACGGGAAAGCGCATGGAATATTTCCCAGTTTCTGTTTGTTCTTTATGCAATTCAAGGCTGCATACGATTACAGTGTTAGTTGCATTTAAGTGCTTTGTTTTCCCCCTGGGTTACAAACATCCAAGGGAGGCAGGAGGATAAGAGGATAAAGAGAATTGAAAAGAATTCTCAAAAGGCATTGTGAAGCATATCAGCTGAGGAGTGAGTTATAAATGAATCTAACCAAGAGACATTTAATTTCCTTCCACATAAGCTTGAGGCTGAAGAGGAAAACTTAGTGGGCATAACGTTACTTACAAGGAACAGCAAATTTTAACAACTCCTTGGTGTAGGGAGAATAATTCAAGCCATTTGGTAGTGATTATCCCTTACATTTGCTCGGCGTATTGCAGTTCATTGCCCCCTACAACTTCTACGTAATTCAGCTCCACAAACATTTGTTGAGTGTCCACTGACCTCCATACATAGAGCTGGGTTTGGGAACATTAGGCTCAAAGAAGTAATAGCCCCCACTCTCTTGTGACTCTCAAGGGGGTCACAGTGTACAAGATGGACACGTAAGATAACGGAAGATAATGTGGCAAGTTCTGTGACAGTAGAAAGCATAAATCCCTAGCTCTGTAGAAGAGTGAGCAATTAATTCTGCTTGGACAACATGTAGAGCAACCCAGAATGTGTATTTATGTAAGCATTCATTCACTCATTCATTCGTTCATTCATTCAAAGAGCAAATGTGTTTTTCTTGCCTGTACTGTGACAGACATTACGCTAGTTACAGAATGACTTGAGTGATACACAATTATGAGCTGAAACGTGTTGAATAATGAATGAACCTTACATAGGCTGTGGTCTTCCTCAGGGATGCCTTTCTTTATTTGGCTGTGAGACTGAGGAAAGAGTAGGAGTTTAACAAAGTAAATAAGAGAGGGAAAGTATTCTGGACAGAAGAAAGGGCTTGTATAAAGCTCTGCTGTAAGAGGCAGAACTCTAGATGCTGGAGGAGAAGGAAGGCCAGTAGCGCTATCATGGCATGGGGCTGCTGTAGTAAAGTATCACAAACTGGATGAACTGCAACAACAGAAATTTATTGTTTCACAATCCCGGAAGCTAGAAGTTTGCAATCACAGTCTTGGCAGGGTGGTTCCCTCTGAGGGCTGTGAGGGAGAACCTGTTCCAGGTCTCTTGCCAAGCTTCTGGTGGGTTTTGGGCGATCGTTAGTGCTCCCTGGTCATAGATGCATCCTCCCAATCTCTGCCTTCATCTTCACAAGGTGTTCTCCTTATATGCGTCTGTGTCCAGATTTCCCCCTTTCATAAGACACCAGTCATGTTGGATAGAGGCCCAGGCAATTCCAGCATAACGTAATCTTAGTTTAACTAATTATGCCTGCAATTATTCTATTTTCAAATCAGGGCACATTCTGAGGTACAAGGGGTTAGGACTTCAGCATATGAAGTTCTGTATGGTGGCAGGGGGAGGGGACAGTTTAACTCCTGACAACTTGGGATGAGGCTAGCCCTTGATGTCTTTGGCTTCTTTGAGGACTGGCAAGTCGTGTTAGGGAGTTGGTTCTTTATCCTCAGATTTTGAGCAGAAGATGCTATGGTCATGTTTTCATTTCACAAAGGTGCCCCAACCTCTGCACTGTGTGGGAAGGTGAGGTGTGGACAGACCTGTCAGAGGCTGTTGCAGCCATTTGGGTGAGAAATGATAGATTAGGGTATACCAGGATGGAGAAGATGGACTGGAGAAAAATTAATACATGGGGAAGATGTTTAAAAGGCAAACAATACGACCAGTTAATGGGTTTGGGTGATAAGAAGAGGGTAGGGTCAAGGATGACAACTGGAAGGAAAGTGGCGTCATTTACTGACACAGGGCCAGATTTAACAGAGAAAAACATGAAGTCAGTCTTAACTATGAAGACCTTAAAGTACCATTTAAATATCCTAGGGGAACTATCGACTATGTTGTTGGAGGACTTTTGAGGTCAGAAAAGAGGTCTGGGCTAGAAATATAAATGTGTAGATTATTGTTTTATATGTTAATGCATAAATTAAACCATGCACAGGAATAAAATGTCTTGGGGGAGAGGGGTAGTATGAAGTGGAGAGAGCCTAGGAATGTGTTTTCATAAACTCCAACTTTATGGGACGATAAGAGAGGAATATGCCTACAGGAGAATCAGAAGAGTGGACAGGTGAAAGTAGGATCCAAGTCAAAAGAAGAAAGCAGTTCAAAAAGGGGTGTGATCACAATTTAGACTGCTGATGATTGAGACAAATGAGATGGGGTAGAGGAGGGAGGTGCCCACTGAATTCCACAACAGGAAGCTGAAGGAAGCCTTGGCGTGACGGCAGAATAGGGAAGAAGAAGGAAATTAGTAAGATGACAATAAGGAGAGCTAGAGGTAAAATTGACAAGTGCCATGAGTCTCCAAACAGCAATTTTAACAAGAGGGTGGATGGTACGGAAGGGTTGATGATCAGCAGGAAGGATATCTCCCAGACTCTGAAGTGGACATCAGAGTGAGAGAGTGCAGAGCTAAGGTTGCGGAGAGCAATGTCCTCGTAGATAGACAGGCTTGGACGGTCAGCTACATCAAGGCATTGGTCGTAACATTCCAAAAAAAAAAAAAAATTCGGAAAAATGTTCGAAATGGCAGAGTGGAAGGTCTGATGGGTGAAAAAAAGAATGGAAGAAGGAAGAGCGAAGGCCAGGTTTGGGAGGGTTGGTTGGGGAGGAATCTTTTCATTTGATAGTGACAGAGATGCGAAGGACAAGAACCAGGGTCCTTAGTGGTTCAGCCTCAAAAATCCCTTTCAGGATGCTGTAAGAAGACATGCGGTGGTCCCAAACTGCCAGAGTTGGTCCTCTGGAGCTTTGGTGATATAAGCTTCAGGATCTGCAGTTTCTTCCTGTAGGAGTAGTGTGCTTGCAAATCCAGATGTGAAGTTTATGTACTCACTTGGCATGGAGTAGTGGCATTTCATCTAGCTGGAGTGCAGAAGAAAGATCTGAGAGCCTCTGTCCCTCTAGTTTATGGTGGAGATGGTAATGCCCCCAGGGAGTGCATTAATTCATTTATTCATGCATGCATCCATTATTTCCTTTATTCATTCAACAAACCTTTTTGAGTAGCTACTTTGTACCAGACTCTGAGTACACATTGATGAATTAAAGATGTTAGTTCCACCTTCATTACCTTAAAGTCTATTTGGAAAGGAGAAAATAAATAGCAAACAAAACCAAACAACATAAAGTGTAATTACATGTTAGAAAACTGCTATAGAGGTGAAGGCAAGATGCCACCATAGGAAATAAAAGGAGAGCCATACTTATACAGATACCTTGAGCCTGCACAGTGTGAAGTGTTTAAGAATCAGGTAGATCTGGTAATATGAAGAGTTGGAGACCAAGCCAGCCTGGCAGAAGTGGGAAAGAGCGACGTGGACAACTGTGGGGCTACACACACGTGGGTGACAAGGAGTGACTGACTATGTTGTGGAGAAAAGATTGTGGAAGGGGACAACAGGACATACGAAGGGTTAGGTGGATTCAGAATCAATGTGTCTCAGTTCCTGGTTATCCCACTGTTCTTTAAAACAATTTGCCTGTCATTTGTCCTTTGTGCACACATTTTCAATATCCCATGTTTTCTCCAAAACCTGAAGCCATGAAACCATAGCACTTCCCCTTTATCACTACACTCTACAGTGATCACGCAGATAACCCAAAATGAGGAAGTCAGTGAAAAGGGAAAACAAAAGTCTATTTTCACACTGAGTAGTTATCTTGAAGTTCAAGTTATGTATAGGTAGGTAAATTACAGATATCTGGTGTCATTCCTCAAATGAACTTGTCACATTCTAACAAAACGATCAAATTTTATGGACAGTTACCTTGTTAATTTCTAAGTCCATTCTCAAAGCCGTCCTCCACCATAATCAGGTACTACTAATACACCCCAGGTCTCCTATTCCCAAACATTGGCACACAAACCAGTTTCCTACTGGCTTAAATTGTTCTCAGTGTTGGATCCTTACTTTTCTACATTTTGTAGGCAAAGCTGTAAGATGGTTAGGCTCGTGACTCTGGAGTCAAACTGCCTGGGTTCAAATATCTCACTCAACACCTAGGTATGTGACCTTGAAAAGCTATTAAATACCTGCCTCATTTTCCTCATCTGTAAGACGAAGAAAATAAAAGCAACTATCTCACAATGATGTTTTTAGGTCTAAATGAGATGAATCGGGAAACCATTTATCACAGCCTTGTGCACAGCAAATACACAGTAAATGTCAGCTGTTATTTGTGCTATCATCACCATCACCATTACCACCACGACCGCTTTCACCGTTAACACCAATATCACTACCACCTTCACCATTATTGCCAAAATTGTCACTACCACAATTATCACCATCTTTGCCATCATTGCAACTTCACCACCATCACTCATCATCAGCATCGTCACCACCTTCCCCACCACCACCACCACCACAACTTTCATCAACATTGCCAACATTCCCACCATCACCACCACCTTCACCATTATCACCAATATCACCACTATCACCATCACCGTCACTACGACCACCACTGCTACTACTATCTGATTGTGATCATACACTGTCTTTTCTTTCCAGGTTTCACAGCATGTCTTCAAGCCAGGACAATGCATACAACTTTTACTCATCCAGTTTCTTTGTTCCCTCTTTTCTTGTCACTAACCTAGTCTCTATTCTACGTTCCAAGTACCTAAAGCTCACTTTCAAAATGGAAGTTCTTTATTCAATGCACTCGATCATAAGAAAATTAAAGTTAGTCAAAAGCTACTTTTAGCGTTATGACTACTTACCCTATCACGACCACCTTTTATTTCTCTCTCTCTTTTCCTCTATTACTCTCCCTTTCTCTCTCCCTTTTTCTCTCTCTCACACATACACACAAGCACTCACACAAACTCACATCAAAGTTCAAATCTTACAACTCTTTTATCACCCCTTTATATAAGCTTAGATCCAGTAATAAGAACTTCCAGAGAACCAATCCTCTCTATCATTTCAGAGAAAACATTTTTCTGTTTAAGACGCACTTAAAACATGATTACAACTTTTAGTTTAGATTCATGGGATGTATGCGCAGGTTTGTTACCTGGGTATATCATATGATGGTGAGGTTTGAGGTACAATTGATCTCATTACCCAAGTATTGAGCATAATATTCAATAGTTTATCAACATTTGTCCCCTCCTCCCACCTCCCTCTAGAGTTCTCCAGTGTATATTGTTCCCATCTTTATGTCCACGAGTAGCCAATGTCTAGGTCCCACTTGTAAGTGAGAACATGCAGCATTTGATTTTCTGTTCCTGCATTAATTAACTTAGGATAATGGCTTCCAGCTGCATGCATATTGCTGCAAAGGACATAATTTCATTCTTTTCTATGGCATAATATTCCATGGTGTATATGTACCACATTTTCTTTACCCAGTCCACCATTGAGAGGCACCTATGTTGATCCTATGTCTTTGCTGTTGTGAATAATGCTGCAACAAATGTATGTGTGAATGTGTCTTTTTTGTAGAATATCTGATTTTCTTTTGGATTTATACCCAACAATGAGATTGCTGGGTTGAATGGTAGTTCTCGGTTCTTTGAGAAATCTCTGAACTGCTTTCTACAGTGACTGAACTAATTTAAATTTCTCATCAATAGTATATAAGTATTCCCTTTTCTCTACAGCCTTACCAGTATGTTATTTTTTGACTTTTTAATAATGGCCACTGTGACCAGTGTGAGATGGTATCTCACCGTGCTTTTGATTTGCATTTCTCTGATGATTAGTGATGTGGAACGGTTTTTCATGTTTGTTTGGCCACTTGTATGTATTCTTTTAAGAAGTGTGTGTTCACAGCTTTTGCCCATTTTTAAATGGGGTTATTTTTTGCTTGTTGAATTGTTCAAGTTTCTTATGCATTCTCAAGATTAGACATTTGTCAAATGCATAGTTTGCAAATATTTTCTCCCATTCTATATATTGTTTACTCTGTTGATAGTTTCTTTCGCTGTGCAGAAACTCTTTCATTTGATTAGGTACCACTTGTCAATTTTTGTTTTGTTGCAATTGTGTTTCAGGATGTAGTTTTTACCCAAGGCTGATATTGGGTTTTATTCTAGCATTCTTGTAATTGGAGTTCTTACATTTAATCTTTAATCCATCTTGAGTTAATTTTTGTATATGGTGAAAGGCAGAGTCCAGTTTCATTCTTTTGCATATGGTTATCCAGTTATTTCAGCATGATTTATTAATAGTGAGTCCTTTCCCCATTGCTTATTTTTGTCGACTTTGTCAAGGATCAGATGGCTGTAGGTGTGTGTCTTTATTTCTTCGTTCTCTATTCTGTTCCATTGGTCTATGTGTCTTTCTACCAGTGCCATGCTGTTTGGGTTACTGTAGCCCTGTAGTATAGTCTCAAGTCAAGTAGTGTGATGCCTCCAGCTTTGGTCTTTTTGCTCAGGATTGCTTTGGTTATTTGGGCTCTTTTTTGGTTCCATGTGAATTTTAGAATAGTTTTTCTCATTCTGTGAAAAATGACATTGATAGCTGGATAGAAATAGTGTTGAATCTGTAGGTTGTTTTGGACATTATGGCCATTTTAACAATATTGATTCTTTCAATCTATGAGCATGGATTGTTTTTTCACTTATGTCATTCTTTTTTTCTTTCAGCAGTATTTTATAGCTCTCCTTGTAGATATCTTTTACCTCCTCAGTGAGCTGTATTCCTACTTATTTTATTTTACTTTATTGCAGCTATTGTAAATGGGATTGCATTCTTGATCTGGCTCTCAGCTTGAATGTTACTGGTGTATAGAAATGCTACTGATTTTTGTACATGGATTCTGAAACTTTACTGAAATCATTTATCAATTTAAGAAATCTTTTGGTAGAATCTTTGGGGTTTTCTACATATAGAATCACATCATCAGCAAAGAGAGATCATTTGACTTCTTTCTTATTTGGATGTCATTTATTTCTTTTTCTTACCTGATTGCTGTGGCTAGGACTTCCTGGGACTCACTTTTATAATTTAATAGCTTCCAAAACATTGGAGGGCTCCTTTTCAGGTCCACATCTATAAAAATTTAATAGACAACTAAATTGTTGTGCTTTGCCCTTGCTTACAAAGCATATTAACACATTTGATGCATGTTGAAGTCCCAGCACAGATATGAGAAAAGACTAGTATCCACTTTCGCCGATAAGCAATCCCATCCATGAAATAGATGAGATGCTCACGTCCTCATGGGTGGAAAATGGCAGAGCACAGCCCTGAAGCTTAGCCAGTGCTATCCACACTTCAGAACCGGGCTGGACCACCTGTGCATTCTAATGGGAGTCCCAGACTGAGTCTGGTGACTTCTCCAAGCCTCGATAAGTTCAAAGCCCCAGGCAATTTGTACAGTGTTCATGCCACTATTTAAAGCTTCCCAGTCTCAAATTGGTAAATGTGTAAACTTTTCAGATCTTACAGCTTATATAGCAAATAGCTTTCTCTGGGAAAGCCACTCCATAAATTCCAGGGGAGTCTCTGGATTTGTGTTCATGCTATGAATTTTCTCTAAAAATTAGGTAGCAGATACTTTGACTTTGGATCTAAATTAAATAGATTGAATTTTACTTGACTACTCTTTGACTAACCCAGTGTTCAGATTATCTCAGGGTTTATGAGTCCTTTAAATATTCATAAAAGCATAAAAGATCTCAAAATTAATCCCAAATTAATTAGTTCTCCCCAACATTAATTTATTCATATGTAATTATATATATATATAGAAAAGCCTAGTACACACACACACACACATATATATGTGAAATAATAAAATCAGTATTAGTCCATTCTCCTACAGAGGAAGATTTTTCTGCATACAGATGGATGAACAAAAAGAAGCCACTTTGTTCCAAAACCTACTGAAACTCCCAAATCTCCCATCAGAACACGCCACACACACTCAAAAGCAAGCATAAACACTTAGGTCAAATTCCAGGTGTTAGAAGAGGGAAAAAAAAAAAAGCAGAGGTCATATGTATTCATGATGCTTCCTCTTCTCACTCATGGGTTCAGAGTAATTTTTTCACTTGCTAACTCAATGTCAGAGTCTGAGAGACCAAATTCAGTCTCGACAGCTGAGGGACTGAGCATGTGATGTTTGGCAAAGCAATCACTGCAAAGAAACCTCACTTCTAAGAAAAAAACCATGGATACCCCTAGGAGGCTTTGACCTGTATATTTGTTCTTTGATGGTAAAAGGGAATTATGATTCTAAAGACTCACTAGCAGTAAAGAATTTACTATAAGCTTTAATTTTAATCCCAATACAGGGCACATTTTGTTGTGCTAAATCTCAGTAGCCTATAAAATTCATCTTGACTTCACCCTTAGCTTGGATATGAGGCAGCTTAGTTCAGGTTAACTCAAAACAGGGTCTGACATTGGGATTCTTGGTCCCTCCCTTCTAATTCCATGGCCTTAGGTGACTGATTAAGGCTTTCTAAGCCTCAGTTTCCTTGGCTGTAAAGTGGGAAAAATAATAATAACTGCTTCCAGAGTCAAGTTGGAGATAAATTGAGGGAATCTGTGTGTATATGTATGCATGTGTGCATGTATGCACATAAACACATACACAATTAAATATATACATAGACAAGGATGCTTTAGAAACTATTAAGTTCTATCCAAATGATAAGCTAATTTTAAAATATAATTTAGGCTGGCTGCTCTGTTGTAAGGTATTTGTTGTAATGAGATTTCTCCTTTACTAATTATGAACTAATTTGCTCATAGGATGAATAAAATATTTATGAGATGATAGAATTAGAGTTGTCATTAATACCCATAAAATAAAGTTTTTCTCTACAATAGAAACTAGCTCAGAAAACATTAAGCTCATAAAACGTATCCTATTGGCCATGTTTTGAACAGAATTTTATATATATATATATTTCTTACCACATATATTAGATTCCACCTGTTCATGTTTTCCTTAGATATGTTGTGTGATTTTTGTATTGAATAACTGTGCTGCAGTGGAAAGGTGAGCTTTGCAGTCACATAGGCCCGAGTTTTACAGTGCACTCTGACATTTCCTAGCTTTGTCATTGTGATTAATTCACTATTACTATCAATATCTAACAATTGGCAGACACTTAATATGCTCCAGGAAATATCCTAAGGGCTTCACACACACTACCTCATTTAACCCCCAGCATGAACCATGAAGTAGGTACTAATTGTATACCTATTTTACAGGGAAGAAAACTAAAGCACAGAGAGGTTTATATGCCTTCCCTCAGGTCACACAGCCGATCCGTGACAAAGAGATAGAAGACACTCATGGGGGAAGCCAGCTCAGGAAACTGAGTACATCTCTAGCTCACACATGAGATGGGAGGTGACTGTCAAGGCTGAATGACACATCATCAAGTCTTTTAAAATAGCATTCAGTGACATGAACACACAGTAATTCTTGGTTGGTTCTCTCCTTAACCCTGCCTGCCATGTTTTTCATTAGGCCTTGTGCCTTAAAGGAAGGGGGCTCTGCCTCTTTTCTTCTGAGGAGGCAGGATTGCCTAGTGGTTAAAGATGAGGGGATGCAACATTCAAGGGTGCAAATTCTGTTATGCAAGAAAGGCAACTTCCTTTTTCTTCCTGTAACAACTCAATTTCTGTTTCAAGACTTTATTTTGCCCAATGACAGAAATCTGTATCTCAAAGACTTTTTTTTTTTCACTTTTCTCTAAGACTTTTTTTGGAAGTTTTATAAATTCTACTTGCTCTCCTCCCCACCCTGTGGTATACTCCATTTCTACTTGGGGTTCATCTAAGTTCTGGAATGCTTACCAAGCCGCATGGCATGGGGATGGGGTGGAGGTAAGGAGAACATCTGCCATATGTACAGTCTCTTCTTTATCCTGATATGTTCTCTTTCCTTTGTTCATTGGTTTCATTCATTTTCTCCCTTGGCCTCTGTTTAGTCTCAGTTTAATTCTCTGCCACGGTGCTACTTAGAATACGGAGGCGTAGGGCCCACCACACTCACATGCCTTGAGTTTGCTTTAAAGGTTGAAATTCAATAGTAATCAGACTTAGGGCCTCGTTCCTTCTCACTCTATATTTTCTCAATACCCACTCCCTTCCACACCTATGGCCTTAAGTATGACGTATCAGCCGTTTCCTTAATTCCATGGTTTCTGCATCTAATTAATTAGTCATTCATCTTTCACTCAGTAAATAAGTGTTTACTGAGTTGTTTTCATGTGGTAGGCATTGTGCTTGGGGTTGCAGCTGTGAGTCATTAGGATGTGATCTGACTACATGGAGCTTCTGCTCTGGTGCCCACCATTCTAATCATCCCTGTCACCCCCCATCATCACTGCCAATGCCATCACAATCATCATCATCACTACCACTTAGTGAGCTCTCACTATAAGCCAAGAATCCTCAAAATAGTATATACATATATATATTTGTGTGTGTGTGTGTGTGTGTGTGTGTGTGTGTATGTATATATATATTCTTCACAGCAACACAGTGGGCTAGTAAGATTATTATCTATATTTTACACATGAGGAATATGAGGCACAGAGGGATTGTATTGTCTAACATAGGTCACACAGCTACTTTCATATTAGAGCCAGGAGCCAATCTAGGCATTTTTGCTCTGTAGCCCATAATTTAGATCACCCTGCTATACTGTCTCCCACTGGATATGTGACCTAAAACATTTGTTTCTTTAATGTCTAACAAGCACCGTGGAGTTGATGTTCCTTATGGTCAGGTATCAGGTAGCTAAAATCCTCTGAAAGAGGCCATCACCCTGGCCATTAGTTCATTCAACAAACCACTTTAGCATTCTTACTATGTGTTCAGTATTGTTCTCAATACTGAGAAATACAGCAGCAAACAAGCAAGCAAATTCTGCCAGAAGTCCCTGTCCTCATGGGGTTTACACTCAGGAGACTTGATGTATTATACGCAGAACAGGAAATTTTAGGAGATGATAGATACCTATTCTTTGTTTTCTACCAACATTCAACATATGTCTTTGGGCTTAGATCTGAAGCTATTTCTCTGTTTGTAAAATTGCCAAATACAAGTGTGTCATATGTGTACCTTGGAGTCTATAACAGTAAACATGTGCCATCCAGAGTGTTGCTGGGATCATTGTAAGCTTTTCAGTCTGGGTAGTCAGGATACATATAGTTGACAAAAGACTTAACTCTAGGATGTATGAACGACTCCTACAAATCAAAAATATAAAGACAGACATTCAATAGAAATAGAAGAAAGATTTAAACAAGCACCTCACAAGTGATGAGAAATTTGTAAAAGGACTGAACATCACTAATAATTAGGGAAATGTAAGTCTAAACCATGATGGTATATTGCTATAGATCCATCAGAATGGGTAGCATTAAAAAAAAGAAAACTGGTAATACTAAGTGCTGGTGAAGATGTGAGACAGCTAGATCTCTCATACCTTGCTGCTGAAACCTAATTGGTACAAACACTTTGGAAAACTATTTAGAGTTATTAATTACAGAATCTCTTATTATTCCTCTCAGCATAGATTTCTCACGCATAGATATACACATGTACCAACAGACATTTTACAAAAGTGTTTCCAGATTCACGATTTGTTTTAACTCCAAACTGGAAGCAACACAAACAGTCAAATGGATATGTGAATGGGGACATATCCACCAGACTGATGACATACACATGCCATAGAAGAGTTTCACAAATATAATGTTGAGTGAAAGAAGTCAGATACTAAAGAATTTATTATAAATGATCTGTTTATATAGAGTGTAAAAATGGGCAAACTCATCTAGTCATGAAAGTCAGGACATTGCTACTTTAAGATAAAAACAAAAAACAGGCTGCAGGAAATAGGAGGCTTCTGAGTAGA
The DNA here is from genome assembly GCA_036589455.1 of Ateles fusciceps. Taxonomy (NCBI): domain Eukaryota; kingdom Metazoa; phylum Chordata; class Mammalia; order Primates; family Atelidae; genus Ateles; species Ateles fusciceps. The sequence continues at coordinate 3,146,389 of JAZHEH010003296.1, read as the reverse complement.
GGTCATTTTCAATTTCTTTAGCTGCTGGTAGTAATGTGGTTGTGTTTACCATGTGCATACTTATCAAGCTGTATGCTTATGATGTGCTCATTTTTTCTACATATATGTAATATTTCAACAAAGCTTTCTTAAAATTAATTGGGATATTTACCACCTTACATTTCCTGATTATTCTTCTGTTCCCCAAATTTTCTCATGAAATTCTAATTCTGTTGAACTAGTTTGAGAGCTTCCCCCAAGTCAGAATTCTTGCTCTTTCACCCTGTAAACCTCCTTTAAATCTTTTAGGACCTAAATAGGGAATGAATGAAAAGACTTGCTATGGAAATCTTATTTGTATATGTAATGTGTAGCACAATGCCTGGAACACTGTATATAGACAGTAAATTCTTGACATATAAGTGAAGGGATGAATTAATGTTTTCTAAATCATATTAATCAGTTTGTTTAGTATCTACACTGGTATGCAATTTATCTGAGCCTAGAAATTCAAACTCTACTTTTCCAATGAGCACATTCCCCCTCTGTATGTTTCTCTCCATGTCATGAGTGGTTGGACCTTTATTGAGTTGTTGCAGAAGTCAGTTACCCAATAAGGGATGCTTTGTTTACTTTAAATATGTGCATAATGGTTTCATTCCTCAGGGGATTATTAATTACTGATTTACTAATTACTCTAGAACTGTTTTTAAAGAAAAAAAATCTAAGCAGTTGTTTGAATGAAATCTTATTTAAGTGAGTAATTAGTTGGATCAAAATAATTGACTAAATTAAGAAATTCTTTAATAGACGTTATTTAGGTGTCAGTTTGATTTTGCTCCTGGTGATGTGTAACAAATCCATTGTGTGATTAGTAATAAAGCTGTCACTCCTGAAGGGATCCTTACTAAAACAAAAGGAAAGTCTCTTGAGAGGCTGGAGAAGAACCCAAGTACACATGAACTGTGAATTATTTTGCACTTTGTCTTTAAACCTCAGATTACAAACAAAACTTAAAAGAAGAGTCAAGGTACAAGAAAAACAAGTACACACGTATTAACATAAAAAATTCTGGCCGGGCGCGGTGGCTCACGCCTGTAATCCCAGCACTTTGGGAGGCCGAGGCGGGTGGATCACGAGCTCAAGAGATCGAGACCATACTGGCCAACATGGTGAAACCCCGTCTCTACTAAAAAATACAAAAAATAGCCCGGCATGGTGGTACGCGCCTGTGGTCCCAGTTACTCGGAAGGCTGAGGCGGAAGAATCGCTTGAACCCAGGAGGCGGAGGTTGCAGTGAGCCGAGATTGCGCCACTGCACTCCAGCCTGGCGACAGAGCAAGACTCCGTCTCAAAAAAAAAAAAAAAAAAAAAAAATTCTAGTGGGGGAGGGAATAGATATATTTCAAGCCATTTTGGTGTCAAGACCAAGGTAGGTTGAAGCCACTTCATGGTATGCATTTAGGCATCTACCAAATTTGCCCCTTTGTCAGAGATCAGTTCAAAGGGTATCTCCTCTTCCCTGCCTTCTCTTACTCTATCCCCCTCAATTAAGTATTTAAGTGATTTCTAATGCCAGCGTTTTCTAATATACTGTGAAAATCCTATACCACTGTTCTCATTATAATTTAGGTATTCACTAATGGACTGTGGCCTGCTGGAGTGATTGTCTTTGTAATCTAAAAAAGTAGCCTAGTTATTGAAGAGTGAGTCCAGAATGAGTTAATATTTAGGAGATTCACATCTAATTGGATACCTCATCGAGAACCTTTTTTTCTGCTTTGCGATTAGCACAGTTTTTCTAAGATGAAACAGAGCATCCTAAGTAATAATAATCCTTCTGTTACATTTGCCCTGCGTGGTCCCGAATCCTCAGTTTGAAGGTGTCCTAACCAACCCCAGCCAGAGATTTTCAACGGGCCGCAGCTCCCGGATGGAAAACGTTCCCTGTGCACCCGAGAGCTATGCGTGGTGTTGTGGGAGGCCTATCATTGCTGCCTTCCAGGATGCAAGGCCCCACGTGCGGGCAGCCACCTGGGTCCCCCACGAGAGATGTGGCTGTCGATGGTGGCACACCCTGACGTGGAACACATGTTCTAACTGGAGATGTCTTTAACTGCCTGAACTCGAAAAAGGTTGTGTATAATACCAGGTTTTATATTAAACTAAAATAAATTTTCTCTAACGCAAGTTTTCAGACAGGTTGTCCTAATATATTAACTTCTGTCGGTGTTTTGAATAGTCAATTTCACGGTGAAATGAGTTCTTAATAATATATTTACCACCTGGGAAAAATCTCCCAGCCATCTGGAAAGGAGAGGGGATTTAGTGCCTCCAAACAGAGATTGGATTTTTTTTACAGTTATTTATTTTATTTTTACATCAAGTAAAAACTGGAAGGACAACTCGGTTCCAGCATCACCGCTGCAGGGGCGGGGTGTAGACGGCACAGGTCGTGCGCATGCTCACTGATCACTCATCCGGGAAGTCGGGCTTTGTCATGTGTGTCAGGACTAGAGAGCTATTTAGCGAGTCAACGATCCTGAAGGACCAGCCTATGTTATATTAACTACTGGTGGGGAAACACAAAAATAGTGCAGTTGAATGTCCTGCCTCCTTAGTGATTTACATTCAAATGGGGGGAAACGGACATTTAAAGGTCAGAACAATGGCTTCGTTTGGAAAATAGTGGACTCAATTCCTTATGTCATGCATTAGTTGTGTTGCAAATTGCTGAATCCTCCTAAGCTTCATTTCCTGCATTTTCCACAGGGAAATAATAATGTCTATCTTTCGATGTTGTTATGAGATTGGAAATAGTGTAGGTGAAGTGCCAGTATCCAGGGTCAGTATGGAAGTGATAAACAGAAAATATGGAACGGAAGGGCAAATTTAAAAATTCATGGTTGTGTGTACGTACAATGTAATATGGGCACTCAAACTCATCTGATAGAAGATGCTGGAACTGGATGGGTAAAACAAAGAGGGTTTTTATTAGTTTTTGATAAATATAGAATACAAAATATAGATTAAGAATACAAAAATATATTCCATTGTTTATTCATTCAAAAAATATCCACTGAGCATCTACTGTGTACCAGGTATTCTTGGAGGTGCTTTGTGTAAACCCAAGAGGGCAGGAATGAAAAATATTCCTGCCCTCTTTGGGTTTAGATTCTCAAGGGGAAAGTGGACAATCAGTGGTAAATGTAATAAGTAAATAATCATGTTGTATGTTTTTTGTTTGTTTGTGTTGAGACGGAGTGCCTCACTGTCGCCTGGGCTTGAGTGCAATGGCATGATCTCGGCTCACTGCAACCTCCGCCTCTCCGGTTCACACAATTCTCCTGCCTCAGCCTCCTGAGTAGCTGGGATTACAGGCACACGCTACCACAACCGGCTAATTTTGTGTACTTTTAGTAGAGATGAGGTTTCACCATGTTAGCCAGACTGGTCTGGAACTCTTGACCTCGTGATCTGCCAACCTTGGCCTCCCAAAGTGCTGGGATTACAGGCATGAGCCACCAAGCCCAGCCTGTATGTTTTAAGGTAAGCAGGTAGAAAAATATAACAGAAATGGATTAAAGAATTGGGAGTTTCAGGAGCAGGGCAGGTTGCAATATTAACAGGGCAGGGTATTTGAGGTTGGTGTCATTTATAAGCTGATGTTAGAGCAAATATTTAAAGGAGATGAGGAAGTGATTCGGGGGACATTGGGGGAGAGAAGGTCCGTCCACCTGAGTAGGCAGCCAGGGCAGAAGCCCTCAGGCCATCTATCCTGCTCCGTGTGCAGCAAGGTCAGCAGCATCCTGGAGCTAAGTGAGTCAGGGGAGATTAGTGGGAGTTAAGGAAGCAAGATAACAGGACACCAGAAAAGGAGACTTACAGGTCACCGTAAGAACATAAACTTCTACTCTGACAGTCACTGAAGGGTTTTGCCCAGAAGAGTGAAAGAATTTAATGTACACTTGAAAAGAATCATGGATTATTTGGCTGCTATGTTGAAACTAGAATTGGATGGGTGTGAGCAAATGCAGTTGTAGGGAGTATGGAAACTCCTGTATGGAAACGATGGGAGATCTGACCGTGGCCTGGGCCAGGGTGGTAGCAGCAAACCAGTGGGAAACACTCAGTTTCTTGATGTACTTCCCAGGTAGAGAGACACATGATTTCCTAAGGGACTGAATTTCAAGTATTAGAGACAAGGAGGAGGTAGCAGATCTGACTGTAAGCCTTCTGGCCTGGACAACTGGAAGATGGACTTGCCATCAGCTGAGACAGACGATGAAGACTGTGGGTGGGCCGTATTGGGCAGTTCAGGTCAGGGCTTCAGCTTTGAGGACATTGCACTGAGTGTGTCTGTTAGACAGAGGTGGAGTTGGGAGCAGACGGTTTCATATACACTCCTGCAACTCAGGCATGTACCAGACACATGCATTTGGAAGTTGTCATATAGATGCTATTTAAAGCCACGAGGCCAAATCAGATCCCCAAGGAAGTGAATGAGAAAAGGAAAAAGGGATAAGGATTGGATCCTAGGAACTCCAATATTAAGGAGTAGGTGAGCAAATGAGGACACAGAGAGGCAGACTGTACAGGAACATCCCTCAGGAGACAAACCAAGAGCATGTTCTCCTGGAAGTCATGTGAAGAAGGTGTGTCATGGAAGGTGGAGTGATCACCTGTGTCATACGCTGCGTGGACAGCGTATGAGGTCTGAGGATTGACCATGAGATTTGAAAACAGGGAGCTCAGTGGCAACCTTGAGACCATTTTCAGATGTGAGAGCAAAAGAGAATTTAAGGAAGAATCTGAAGAGATGGATAGGACATTAAAATTGTCAACTTTTTATGAGTTTTTGTTTCTTTCTACAGAGGGGGAGCAAAAAATGACACATGTCCAAAAAGAGGTATATTTTAAAGAAGTGAAATGGACAAGCACATAAGTTTATGTGTTGATGGGAATGACCCGGGGGAGGAGAATTTGAAACCAAACGAAACCGTGTCTTCCATCCTACATTAGAGGGTGCAGGATCCAGTGCTGGCTCACTGCAGGACCTGGGGGTACAGATGCAGGCCAGTGGGACCCTGGGAGTGCTCTTCTGAAATGTTTTATTTTTCTCAGTGAAGGAGGAAGTGAGGCAATAGGGCAAATCTGAGAATGATGGAGGCAGTGTCAGAGGTGGAGGACAAGAAAAAGTGTGAAATGATCAGATGTCCGTCTTGAGAAGTGACATGGTGAATGAACTAGTGGGAGAGAATGGTCTTCCAGCAGTACAAGACCCACCTGAGGTTTTCAATGATTCCTTTAAATTGAGATAATTTTATTTATGGTCAGTTAAATAGATTTAGTACACATTTTTGAGACATTTTATAGGTCACGCAATGTTCTTGGCTCTGGAGGTATAAAAATGACTAGGATGTCGTCCCGCTCCTCAAAGTCCTGCAGGGAGAGAGACCGAAATGTGAAACCAATAACTATAATAAATTGTAATAATTCTATAATTGAGTTACACTTATTGTTTGGGGAAGTACTGCCAAGTGCCGTTGCCAATATAGTGACACAGAAAGCTGCTGGTGTATTTCACATCAGAATCAGTATGTGGTTCTCCATAGCGACCTCCCATTTCCTCCAACATTTATTAAATGTCCAGCACTGTGTACTAGGTGTTACAGCTACAATGGCAAATAAGATCATTTTTGCACTCAAAGAGCTCACCATCGAATACAGTGATTTCCAACCTTGGCAGCACACAAGAATCACTTGGGCATCTTTAAAAATCCAGATACCTAGGCTATCCCCCAAACTAATGTCACATTTTTTTTTTTACATTCCCTAGTTTTTCCAGTGTACAGTCAAGGAAGAGAATTGCTGATCTAGGGTCAGACACAAATAAGAAAACATAAAAATGGAAATATAGGTGTGATAAATGCTATTGGACAAAGAGGCACAAGCTATGAGGGGGAGCCCTATTATGGGGTAAGCCCTGCAGGTAGGGGCTGTGAAGACTTCCTCAAAGAAGAGCCCCCTGAGCTGAGTGAAGAGTGGCTGGGGTGAGCGTGGGAAGCAGAGGAGGGATGGGGATTATGGCTGAAGGAGCAGGAGGAGGAGAGGCCTGGGAGCTGAAAGAACGTGTCCCACTCAGAAATCTGTGATTCAGTAGGGTCAAGCCAGGAAGAAAGTGGCAAGAGATGCCACTTTCCTGACTTATTTCCAACTTCCTTAACACTAAGTGCAATGTCCTCAAAGCTGAAGCCCTGACATGAACTGCCCAATACGGCCCACCCCACAGCCTTCATCGTCTGTCTCAGCTGATGGCAAGTCCATCCTCCAGCTGGCCAGGCCAGAAGGCTTGCAGTCAGATCTGCTGCCTCCTCCTTGTCTCTAATACTTGAAATTCAGTCCCTTAGGAAATCATGTGTCTCTCTACCTGGGAAATACATCAAGAAACTGAGTGTTTCCCCACTGGTTCTCTGCTACCACCCTGGCCCAGGCCACGGTCAGATCTCCCATCATTTCCATACAGGAGCTTCCACACTCCCTACAACTGCATTTGTTCACACCCATTCAATTCTAGTTTCAACATAGCAGCCAAATAATCCATGTTTCTTTTCAAGTGTACATTAAATTCTTTCACTCTTCTGGGCAAAACCCTTCAGTAACTGTCAGAGTAGAAGTTTATGTTCTTATGGTGACCTGTAAGTCTCCTTTTCTGGTGTCCTGTTATCTTGCTTCCTTATTTCCAACTTTTTAAACGTATTTTGCTTTCCTGACACAAAGCAGGAAAAGAGTGGCAAGAGATGCCCAGCAGCCATTAGGCAGGTGCAACACTAGAATGGGTGAATTCCGATTTAGTTCCCACACTGCTGTCAAATTCCTATTCAAAGACAACCAGGGAAACCTATGGATCATAAAAAAACAAGTTAATGCAACTTGCAGAGCATGAGTGAGCAGCACCTTGAGAGAGCCTCAGTGGAGTGAGAGGTTATGGAGCTCCTTTACAGAGCTCTGAAAGCTGGAGTGAGCCACAGGGTGGTTTTAGGGCAGAAGTTTCTGAGCAGGAACTGGTCAGATCTTGCAAACCAGTTTAATTGCCAGAACAGACAGTGGTCTTTTCTTTGGAACATATGAGGCCTTGAGAAGGTATTATTAAGTCAGTTTTTCTATTGTCTTATTTTGGAATATAAGGGTCTGAATGAGCTCCTATAAAAACATTTTGAGCTTATGGTGTTTGCGTTGATTATCATGGCTCCATAGAATTTATCTGTTGCGAATCGTAGCACCATTTGCAAGCTGTGCTTTCTGTTTCATTTCTTACTGTATTAAGAAAATGTGGTGTGGTAAGTAGAACACCGAGAGGCAGGAGTCTCCCGTAAAATATGGTGTCCACAACAAATCTGCTGACTCCTGGAGGTAATCTCAAAATGAACATTATCTACTAGGCGTGTTCAAGGCAGCCAGGGCAAAAAAAAATCATGAACTGACCTTTTTGAAAAAGACATTGCAATGGAAGTACGTTGATTGAGTATATCAACCATTGAGTATGAAAATCTGAAATGTTTTAGGCAAACACCATTAAATTTACTATCAAAATTTCTAATATGAGGCCAAGCCTGGTGGCTTATGCCTGTAATCCCAGCGTTTTGGGAGCCGCGGTGGGCAGATCACTTGAGGTCCGGAGTCCAAGACAAGCCTGGCCAACATGGTAAAACCATGTCTCTGCTAAAAATAAAAAAAATTAGTCAGGCATGGTGGCACATGCCTGTAATCCCTGCTACTCAGGAGGCTGAGGTAGAAGAATCACTTGAACCCAGGAGGCAGAGGTTACAGTGAGCTGAGACGGCACCACGGTGCTCCAGCCTGGGTGACAGAGGGAGACTTTGTCTCAAAAAAACAAAAACAAGATAAAACGAAAACCAAAATTTCTCATATGAATATTCCAAATATATAGGAAAATATGATGAATAATAAAAAAGTTGCTACCTCCAACTTTCCTCATGTCTTAATATTTTTGTCAAATTTATTTCACACTCTATTATTAGAGAAACACATTACAGGTGAGTCCACCTGTTTAGTCTTCTCTAAATCCATTCCTCCTGTCTCCTGTCTCCCCCCTCTCCAGAGTTACCCAATATTATGAAGTTACCAGATTTTTCTTCTCTAGTACATTTATATGTGTATAAATAAACTATATGAACTACTATAAATGGTCTCAGTCTGGTTATATTCTTCAGTCACTTGCCTTGTTTATGTAACTTCATGTTTCTGATATTTAATTTATTCCTCTTAGATAGACAGTCCACCCATTCATTTTAATCCATTTTATGAATATTACCACCGCTTGACTCTCCATCATTCAAGACATTTGGGTTGTTTCCACCTACACAAACAATGCTGCAATAAACATTCATGTATGCAGCTTGTGCACATGTGAGAGAAAATTACTGGGGGTAGGATAAAAGCATCTTCAACATTTCTAAATATTGCCAAATTGCTTAATAAAATGGTATTACCAGTTTAAAATCTCACTAGACCGCATGCGAATAGGCAATTTGCTGGGCATATAATGATATCTTATTGTTGTTTTAATTTGTATTTTCCTGATTACTAGCGTGGTTGAGCGTCTTTTTATATATTTATCAGCCATTTGATTTTCCTCTTAGTGAATTGCCTGTTTTTCCTACTAAGTTCTTTTTTCTTGTTTCTCTAATTGGTTGGTAAGATTTTTATTCTCTTCGTTTTTCACATTTTGGACATGAATTTTTTGTTACATGCATTGCAGTTGTAATTTCTTCTCCCAGTCTGTGACTCGTGTTTATGCTTTATGATGTCTTTTTTGTAGATAATTTTTTCTTTTAATAAACTAGAATTCTATTTTTCTTGATGAGTTTGTGTACGTGTGAATTTGTGTTTGCACAACAAATAATTTCCTACCTGGACAACATAAAAATATCCTCTTATATTTGTATTCTAAAAATGACAAAGTGTTGCTTTTGGTATTTAGCTCTTTAATCTATCTGCAATTGATGTTTGTGTGCGATGTAAGACAGGGGCCTTGGCAGCATTTGTTGATTACAGGAATCTGCAATGTTGTTTCTTTCCTTCCTCCAGTTTCCATTTGGGGTGGTTCTGTCTTGGGACTTTTATTGGCTTCTGCTGGTCGTTTGTCTTTCTGGGGCCCATTCCACACTACCTTAGTTCCTGTAGCTCTGAAATGCATCTTGCTATCTGGTAGGATGAATCCCCCCATCCTACTCTTCAAGTTCATCTTGGTTTTTTGTGACACTTTTGTTCATCGCCCTAGAATTAACTTCTAGTATCATGCAACATTCTTTTGAGATTGTCACTGAAGTTGTATTAAATACAATTTGCAGAATATTTTCATGTAATTGACATATTTATGATGTGTTTTTTGCCCACGAACATGTTACCTGCTTTCATTTATCTAGGTCTCATTTTTTTGGTTTTCAGTAGAGTTTTGTAATTTTTGCTGTGAATCTCTTACATGTATTTTTTACAGTGGATTATTCTCACAAACTCTATTTTTGTTATAAATAGCACCTCTTTTTAATTAATATTTTTGTTTGTGTACAGTCTGTGTTCTAAAATGTAATTGATATTTCAGTATTCATCTTATATTCAGCAACTTTTCTAAACTCACATATTAATTCTAATTAATCATTAGATTCACTTGGATTTCCCACATAGATAATCAGGTCACTAGGCAGTTTGTTGTTTGCTTTTCAAATCCTTTCTATCTTCATTTCTTTGTCCTATCTCACTGTGCTGACTCTGACCTCCAACTCACTGCTGAATGAAGCAGTGCAAATAAGCGTTCTTGCTTTCTTTCTGACTTCAAAGTGATTGCCTCTAATATTTTGACTATTAAATATGAAATTTTTCATATCCTTTTGGTGAATTCCCTTTGTGAAGTTAAGGAATCCCCTTTAAATTCATGGTTTTCTTTTGAATTTCTATCATGAATATATCATATTTTATTAAATATGATATATTTAATAAAATATGGTTGTTCTGTATTCTTTGAAATAAGAAACAGTGATTTTTTTTTTTCCTCCAAGTTGATTAACCATGTAAGGAATTCAGTGAATAAATCTACTAATTACATCCAAAACCTGGCTCAGGGAGAGTACCCCAGACAAAAATAAGTGGAGGTTTGGTGAGCTCGTATTTGTATTCTGGAATGCGGCTGGGGAAGAGCTCTGGCTGAAATGGAAATCTGCTCCTTCAATACCAGCTCTCTACATTGTTGCTTCTCAGCATGTAGTAGACAGAGCAGTAGCAGCAGCCTCCCCCAGGGGGCCAAAAATGCAGTCTCAGACCGTCCCCAAGCCTTGCTAAAACAGAATCTACATTTAACCAGAGAGCCAGGGTTTGTCCTTCAAATACCAGAGGTGAATTAATTCATGTTATCTAGTATATCTAATATGTCTTTGGAACTTAAACCAACTTTGCATTCCCGAGATAAAATACTGTGGTCATTAAAAATAATACATTCCTGGATTTTTTAAAAAAATGTACCTTTTCTTGCTCTCTAAAACCACTGTAATAATTTTTTTTAAAAAAAGAAAGAAAAAAGACAATATATACCTTTGAACTTAATTTGCTAATGTTTACCTGAGGATTTTTCCATCCCTATAGGTGAGAAGGACCTCTAATTTGCCTCTCTGGTATTATCCTCTCCTGGTTTTGAATCAAGGCTGTTCTCCATCAATAAGTGATCTGTGGAGCATTTTCTGTTTTTAATCCTCTCTGAAACCTTCCATTTAGCTTTTGAGTTATCTGTATATTGTATTATTGTTAGGATTCATCTGTAGATTCTTCTGTGCCTAATTATGGTTAAGTTTTTAAACTGATAACATTTTGTTTTAAACATCGCATCTATAATTTGACTTTCCATGCTTTGAATTATTTCCTTACATATTTTCTTGTTTTCAAATTTACTAGCAAGTGTCATTCCTGTCAATTAAAAACTCTGCTTAATGTATTACCATATGCCAATTTGTTGTATTCCTAGTATTGCTTGTTTATACCTTTTGTGTCTTTTTTTCCTTAACCGATGTTAGAGAGGCTTAAGAGTTTTGTTGTTCTTTTCAGAGATCTGCTTCTCAACTTTGTGAATTTTCTTGGATTTTTATGGTTTTCTAAGTCAGTAGTTTCTTCTCTTATTTTTATTAGTCCTTTGTTTTGTATATTCTTTGGGTTTACTCTGTTGTTCTTCTCTAATGACTTTAGTAGGTGATTAGCTCATTAGTTTTTAATCTTTATATTTTTTTTAAAATCTCCTATATTTTTTTAAAATCTCCCCTTAAATACTATACTGTTTTAAGTATATCATGAATAGTTTAAATTTAATATTTTATTAACACCTATCTCTTTCCAAATATTTTTAAATTATTGTTTGCATTTTAGATATACAAAATTTGAGTATGAATGAAATTTGAATTTTAAATATACCTATTGTATGTAAGTTATTACTTGCTCTGTAGTATAAATAGTACATATTCCATGTGTACTTGGAAAGGTATGTATTATTTATAGAAATCTGTAGTTTCTGTGAACACCCAGCAAGCGTCTCTGTGGAGCCTGAGTATAAACATTTAAGAAATAAGGAGCTGGGGCTGGGCTGAGGAGGCAAGATTAGCGGAGTCTCTCAGGTTGGGAACTGGCCCTAGGCTCAACAACAGAAACGCAGTTATTTGAGGGAAAATAAAAATCAGTGAGGTAGAAAATCAGGTAAGGAAGAGCAAGGCAGGGGAACGGAGCTGGAGCAATCAGGAACTGGACTGTTTAGCAAAACCTGTACTGGGAAAGGTTTAGGGTCTTGTTATGGCTCTGGCTTAAATGCTATAAGGTGGGCACTTGATCATCATGGTGGCTAAGGTTCTTACTTCTGTGACTGCAGATTTATTTTCAAGTATGTATCTTTTATTTAGTTGTAGGGACTACGGTTGTCTTTTCTACAAAATAGGAATAATAATAATATCCACCATATGGAGGATTATGTCGAAATTAAATATTGAGGCTATTGTGGAAATTAACTAATAAAGTGGTGAGTATTAAGTGATTACTCAATAGCAAACTCAGTGAATTCACTCTTATTATATATTTAAATTATTTTAATTACCTAGGTTTCTATTCTTACCAAATAAATTAAATTTAATTCTTATTAAATTCTAATAAGAAAACCTGTAATTGAGAAGAAGTAGAAGGGAAGGAGGAGAGATGAAGGTGAAGGGGAAAATGAGATGAGAAGAGGCACAGAAATAGACTATTGTACATCTCTACTGTGCAAGGATAGGTCCTGCTTTCAGGACCTAGACTGTGGCCACCCTGCAGGAGGAGTCAGGAAGCTGTGGCTCATTTTGGGCACAGCCAATGTGTCAGAATCGCACAGTTCCTTCAGGAAGAGAAACCCAGCAATATTCTTCCCTCTTCTCCCCACCTGTTCTGGAATTACAATCAGGTAAAAAAGCAGTCCAGATTTGATGAACCATTTCTTACCTCTTGTATTGATTCTCTAGTTATGCCTCAGAGCTCAGCAGTAGGGAAATACCTTAAAAAAAATTGCGGATGGATGGGGAGTGCCGTTCACGCTCTATGATTAGGGAGGAAGAAGTGCATTGAGGAAGTCCTGCTGCTTCAGTACCAGCCAGCAATGTCATCCTTCAACTGTCAATACTTCAAATATTCTAACTGTATTTCTGTGCAGTTGATGAGATTTAAAATTATTTTGAACAATGTCTTCTGTTTGTATGGCCCATTGAGACCATCCTGGAGGCTGGCTACCACACATGGGAAATATCCATTATGTATTTGTAGAATTTTAACCAGTGAGAGAAACAGTTGTTCTCTTTATTCTTTATTTTATTCTTTTATAATGAAGTTTGCTGAGTATCATGTAGATGCGTTGTATCACTGAACGGAATTTCATTAAAGCGTTCTAAAATTCAAGTATAAAGTTGATATGAAATAAAAGATACACTGAATATATACTTTTTTCTTCATCTCATAAAAATTCCCTCTCCTCCATGCAGGTCTAACTTGTACATTTCCCCTTGGTTACAGTTAAACAATGTAGTAGCTGTAAAGACATGGTACCCGCAGTAGCCATAACTCTCCAGTTGGAGTTTCCTTGATTTTTCTTATTAAATAGTTGATCCCTTTTTCTTCTCATCTGATAAGGTTAAATTGCAGCCATTTGGAGTGCTTTTCATCTACATGAAAGTCATCTTCCTGATGATGTGGTATTATCAATAGTAATACAGCATTCAGCTGCCTGCCAGGCTATGGGGAAGGTCACAATGGATATTATTACAGAGAACACATGCCTCCCATGAAACATTCATGCTTTATAGCAGCTTCCGCTTCAATGCTTCTTGAAGAGGTCCACTTTCCTTTGACCTTTGATAATGGCATTAACGTGCATGCTCATTTCGAAAATACCATTAATAACTAACATTTAGATAGTCTTTACATTTTACAAAGAGCTTTCACATCTGTCATCACCCTTGGTTCTCATTCCAACTCTAGACTGCAGATGTCAGATTGGCGCCAAATCACACACCTAGGAAATACCAGAGCCAGAACTAAAACCCATACCTTCTCCTCCAAGTCCCCGATCTTTTAATTACATCACAGTGCACAGTAGTTTCAACACTGTATTTTTCACAAAATAGGGAGTGTGATGTGAGCCAATAGCTTATTATATTACTTTTCAGTGTTTCCAGAAAAGGGTATCTTAAATAATCCCTTGCAAAGTGGCTGACTTTCTTACACAAACAATTTTGCTGCTTAGAACATTTGTTTCCTCAACTATAAAATAGGTGTATAATCATTTCTCCTGATGATGACATGAGGCTAAATGAACTCATTACAGTTAAGAATTTTTAGCTTCCCTATTTTGGCTTATCAATGGCATGTTTCAAGGAAAGCTCAGTACTATAAAAATTAAGAATTTAGAGGAAGATAGGGATGTGCGCCCTGCTTCCAGGAAAGACTAATTTACAACAGTTGCTCCTAATGTGTGTTTTGGGTTAAGCAGAACTAGATTAGGCCATTTTTGCATTGCTGTAAAGAAATAGCTGAGACTGGGTAATATATAAAGAAAAGAGGTTTAATTGGCTCATGGCTCTGCAGTTTGTCAAAGCATGTCACCAGCATCTGCTTGGCTTCTGGGTTGCCCTCAAGGAACTTTCACTCATGACAGAAGACGAAGTGGTAGTAGACACTTCACATGGTGAAACAAGAACAAGAGAGAGAGGGAAGCACCACACACTTTCAAAGGACCAGGTCTCTGGAAAACTCACTATCACAAAGACAACTCCAAGCCATGAGAGATGCCCCCATGACCCAAACACCCCCAACCAGGCCCCACCTCCGGCACTGGAGATTATAACTCAATGTGAGATTTGAGCGGGGTCAAACATCCCCAACTATATCAAGAACTTTGGAATCTTTTGAGGACAATGATGCTTCCTGGGAAAAGTCCCCACGGATAAAAATTATTGCGTAACATTTCAGAGGCTTTTATAGTTTAGCTAATATTCATCTCTGGTTGCCGATTAAGACCTCAGATCTAGAGGCATGTAATTTGCACTCAGGTTGCTAAGTGTAGGTTGCAGTGACCGTCAACAGTAACCTAATGCCCAGAATTAGCTTTAATTGCTTGCTAATATTAGCGTACATATAAACACCTAATTAGTGCAAATACAAATCATTGCATTGACAGGTAAAATGCACCTTTACTTCCACAGTTGCAACTTTGCGTGTTTGGGTTAGCAAACTGTTTGAAGTGAAGAATTGCCATGCAGTAACAAACAAGGATATTCACTTAGTGCATTCATTAGGTTACATTTGCATACTACAAGCTATTATAAGACATTAGCCCATTGTAACCAGGAGAAAAATAAAGCTAGCACTATCTCTTTGCCTTCCCCACTTCACTTGGCTCCAAGCTTAGCCACTCTGATGATACAGTGCTAAGAAGTCACACTTTTCTCCTTGTAAATGACTCTTGACCCCTGCAGAATATACATGTCTACTAGGGAGACATAGAGTTGGTAGGCTTTTGGGAGACTGGGGGTAGATTTCCTTTCCTTGACATGAAAGTTTGACTTGTCCTTCCAAAAATAAGGCCGTTGTCTTCCATTTGCTTAAGAAAAACTAAGAAACAAAAAAGGAATTAGCTGAATTTCCTTTGGGTAGGTAGCGACTGCTGATCAGAAGGGTCTAATGAGGTGAGCAGCAGCAATCAATGTTCAAAGAGAGGTGGTGACAAGGTCACCAGGTCAGGCAGTGCCATCGGATTTGGCTGCAATTGTCTTGTCGATAAATGTCCTGGAAGGAAATTACTATAAACAAACTGCTGCATCTTTTTAATTCAGGTGTGGGCTGAAGCTAGGGTACTGACCCACAGGATTTCCCAAGGAGAAGAAGAGGTAGCATATTTCTCAGATTTCTTTCAACAGACAAATCTATGGAGCTAAGCTGTGTGTACACAGATGTCCCTTTCCCACCTGTTTTGTCTCATCTTTGCAGACTGTCATTCTTACCACTGTCGTGTTGATGCTGCTAGTGGCTGGGCATGTGCCCTCCTGAGTGTCCACATCAAAGCTGAATTGAGACTTGCTTTAGTCCATGGGGAACCAAAATTTGTTACGGTTAGCTAGCTCTTCAAGTCTAAAGGAGAGTATTACAAGTTCAGGTTGTGTGTAATTATTGGTGTCAAATGGATCTAAATAAGTTATTAACTAAAAGTATAAAGTATAGTGGAAAGTCCAGTATTCAAAATCTTTGGTATCATAGAGCAATAGCATTCACAGAATCATAGAGCTGTTGAATATTGGGCAAGGAGGGGGCTTGAGAGGATGTACAGTCCAGCACTGGCATTTCAGATATAAAGCCAAAACCTCAAGTCATTAAATGATTGCCTGCTCACAAGTCAGCCCTCCTGCTAATAGAAAAAATATTTTATTATTCTTGTTGTGTGGCTAACATTTTCATTCACCATGGATTTTATCCCTTAATAAATCTAAGAAATGACATTTCATATTCTGGCTGGTCTATAACCTCACACGCCCTGGTGAGAACGGCCTTTGTGTGTGTGCGTGTGGCCGAGTGAAGGTAGACTCAGAGGAAGCCCTGCCTTGTCTGAGAAGCTTCTCCTTGCCCTTTGCAGAGAGCTTGGCATCCTTCTTCTGTGCCACTTATTTTTATGCCAATGCCAGTGCAGCACCTTTTGGGACATTCTGTCATTCTGTCCTACCAGGCAGTGAAGTGCTTGAGGGCAGGAAACATAAATTAGCAATTGAAAGTAACTGCCAAATGATGGACCCAAGCATGGCTCGTAGATTATCTAACAGTTTAGTAAAATAAGAGGCAGAGAAAATGACACGAGATGGAGAAGGAGAAAAAAGCTAGGAGGAAAAAGTTGCCATTTTCATAGAGTTCTGCAGGAGCTTTTGTTCACTTTTCATTTCACATCCTAAATCAATTCACCTGCCTGGAACCAGGGTCTGGGGTGCTCGCCATGTTGGGGATGAGAGGGCTTCATTATTAGCTGTTGGACTCACAGATAGAATTGTCCTTGATGTTCCAGAATAGATAGAAAGGCAGAAACTGACAGAGGGGGAGTGTGGGGGAAGGCTCCTGCAGGGACAGAGTGTTCTAACCTGCTGAGGTGGCTCCCCCACGGAGCCATGAGCTGCGTGCAAATGGCAGTCAGTGTGTGCTTTGAAGCCTCCAGCCTTGGGAACTTCAAACAAGGAGAGGACAGACAGATGATCTATGGGAAATTAATATCTAACAGGTCTAAAATCTGTTCTTCCTGTCACCTTAATCTCCTGCCTGCTCACTGACAGTATTTACTTTCTGAACATAGTGAACATCTAATACAACAGAGGCTCCCACACCCTTAACTTACCTAAAACAGAAAATCTTACATTCCAATACAATCCATTTTAATTATTTTATTTCATTATTATTATTATATTATATATATATTTTTTGCTTCTTTTAGAACTGTTTCTTTCTCTAGGTTTTAGAAGTTTTCCTTAAGGAATAGAGTAAATGAACTTTGAGAAAGAGGTAGGCTAGCAAGTGGAATGCTGTGCTACTACCCTGGCAGCTCCACAGTCACCTGGTGGATGCTCATGGAATCATGCAGAATAACAGTGCCTACTGGGACAGAATCACGTTTTCTGCCTCCTGCTTTTTGATTTGTTTTGATTGCTGGAATAGATAAGCTCATTCTGAAGTATACCTAGGAAGGAGAGATGATTTGTCTATACCTACACATCCACCCACCCATGCATTTATCCATTCACTTATCCATTCAACCATTCATCTACTCATCCATCCACCCATCTACCCACCCATTCATCCACTCACCAATCCACCCATCCATTCACCCACCCATCCAAACATCCACCCAACCATCCATCCATCCATCCATCCATCCATCCATCCTCCCATCCACCCACCCATTCATCCACTCATTCATCCACCCACCCATCCAACCAATTATTCACCCACCCACCCACCCATCCATCCATGCATTCATTCACTCGGTATTTGTGCATTCAGGAAGATATTCAATCTACAAATATCTTTAGAGTGCCCAGAATTATGCTAGATGCTGGCAGTAAGAGAATAATTTGTGGCTCTGCCCTTAATGAGAATATCTTCCACACAGTCAGAGCCCCACAAGCAGACCATTTTTTTAAAAATTTCCAACTTTTAAGTTTCTGGGTACATATGCAGGATGTGCAGGTTTATTACACAGGTAAACATGTGCCACGGTTGTTTCCTGCACAGATCATCCCATCACTCAAGTATTAACCCCAGTATCCATTGACTATTCTTCCTGATCATCTCCCTACTTCTCCACCCCAGCCTCGGACAGGCCCAGTGTATTTTGTTTCCCCCCCATGTGTCCTTGTGTTGCCATCATTTGGCTCCCACTTATAAGTGAGAACATGTGGTATTTGGTTTTACGTTCCTGCATTAGTTTGCTGAGGACAGTGGCCTCCAGCTCCATCCATGTCCCTGCAAAAGACATGATCTCATTCCTTTTTGTGGCTGCATAGTATTCCACGGTGTATATGTACCATGTTTTCTTTACCCAGTCTATCATTGATAGATAGTAGATTGATTCAATGTCTTTGCTATTATGAATAGTGCTGCAATGAACATACACTTGCATTTGTCTTTACAATAGAATGATTTATATTCACTTGGGTATATATCCAGTAATGGAATTGCTGGGTCAAGTGGTATTTCTGCCTCTAGGTCTTTGAGGAATCACCAGACTCTCTTC
The DNA here is from genome assembly GCA_036589455.1 of Ateles fusciceps. NCBI lineage: Eukaryota > Metazoa > Chordata > Mammalia > Primates > Atelidae > Ateles > Ateles fusciceps. The sequence continues at coordinate 3,128,073 of JAZHEH010003296.1, read as the reverse complement.
CACAATGACTGTACTACTTTATACTCCTGCCAATGGTGTAAAAGCATTCCTCTTTCTCTACAAACTTGCCAGCATCTGCTGTTTCTTTCTTAATGAGTTATACACTCCTATTTTGAATAATGACATATTTATTTTTGGCATAATTTTCTAGAAAGCTAGCAATACAGATTATACATAGAAGGGCCTAGAATAGATGCATGGTCCATCTGTAATAGGTTAGGAAAGCAAGCCCAGACACATTGCAACAATTCTACTAATTACTCTCACAAAGAAAGCATGGATACATTTTTTACATCTCATAACTGACGTCATCCTAAATTAAGGTGTTTTCTAGAGCGTTGCATGGGTAAAGACCAAGAGGGTTTTAATCCTAGGTGTGAAGAGGCTCTCTGAGCTGTCTTCGTAATCGTGGGTCAGATAAGGTACACAGTGATTTAAAAAGACATATGAGGTTCTTCTTTGAGGGAGCTACCATCTGAGTGAGAAGGTAAAGCATTAAAGACACCAAATTGTTTTTAAAAAGGAAAACTTCTGTTGCTCACGAGCACTGTAGAGACAATAAAGAGATTTATAGGATAGCTGGGGATTTGCATGGTGTGGTCTGGCAAAGTCGTTCCAAGGATGCAAAATTTCAGTTGAAATCTGAAGGAAGAGAGAAAACTGGTACTGCAAAAAGCAGAAGGAAGTGTAGTCTACAACAAGGAAGCATAAAGTGCTGAGTCTTGACATCAGCATGACCCTAGTATGTTGGAAAATCAAAGAGAGGCGAATGTGCTTGCAGCCCAGTGAGTGAGGGAGAGGATAGAGGTAATTTGGGGGAGATAGGGGAAAGATCAGGCCACAGGAGGAGTTTGGGGTTAGTTTTAAGAGCAATGGGAAGACTCTGGAGGTTTTGAAGGAAAGTGGATATTTAATTTGTTGTGCAAATGCAGACGCTTTTGAAAGTAAAAGTGCACTCTCAATAATTACACCTGGACAAGGGGCATAAACTGGGTGCTGCAGGTCACTTGGGACATACGTTTTCCCCTGGTTTCAAGTAGTATGGAGACACAACTTCTGTTTCTAAAAGATTGTTCAAACTGCTCTGCAAATAATGCATAGGAAAGTGAGAGTGGAAATGCAGACAGCATAGACCAATGCAATGCACAGGGTCGGGTCGGGGAGGGAGGCCTGAAGATGCAGATGTGAGGGACCCGTGCTGATGGGAACATCTGGGCTCTGTGTCTGTGAGGTGCTGAAACGCAGCCAGAGTCCTCGTCCTAGACAGGGAACACAGGTGATGGGGCAATTCTAGATTATGAGAATGAAGAAGCACCACTTGCAGCTTAAAAATGGTAAATTTAGAACAATTTAAAGGAAGAACTTTTTACCCAGCAGGTAGTGCATACAAGAAACTTGCTACTCCAAGACATGGTTCAGACTCACAATCTAACAAGGTTAAAAGAAGGTGAATGGAATGAGTTGCTATGGGAAACCTAGTTATTTTCGGTATGTCCATAATGTTTTGATTATTAATTCAAAGAAAAGTGTACCACAGCTTCTCCATATTCTCCATACCAAATTCAGAAGCAAGAGAGGACTAAAAACCTTTGTATGTAACTGACAATTTTTACATTTTAAATTCCCAACCCTCTACCAACAAGCTCAGAGCTTACTCATTCCAGTAAACAAAACAGGTGACACACGCACACACACACACACACACACACACACACACACACACAAAAGCTTTCTTTTGTTTCTGCCTTTCCTCAAGCTACCATATCTTTTTTCCTTTTTTTCTGTCATTGCCAAATCTCTTGAAGTAGCTGTGTACACTTGATAGCCTTCAGTTTCTTGCCTTCTATTGCTTCTTAAATCAATGCCTTTTAACTTTCATCCTAACAATGTGTTTAAAGAACAGTCAAAATTCTCCTTCAAGAACAGTGGAAAACTCCTTAATATCAAATGCAATGGCGTTGCTCTCTGATCCTTCCATCTTGTTTGCAGCCCTGGGAGATCCTTAAGCATCCTACACATCTGAGACCCTCACCTCCCTCCATGGATTTTGACCTCCTTGGGGTAAAGACCATGCCTGATCGATCCTCCATCCACAGTAGCTGGCTTAGTGCCTGACACACATCAGATATTTATGACATATTGTGGACTTGGATTAGGTTTAAAATAATCTACCCCGTCCTCTGCCAGATCCCTATGCCTGAAGATGGTAAGTGTCCAATAAATGTTTGTTGAATAAGTGAAAGAAGAAACTCCTGGACTGATTAGACAGTCACCACATATTTATTGATCCTCTCTAGGGCACAATACTGTGTTAGGAGCACTGGTACTTGTCGGGGTGAATAAAGTGAGAATCCTACATCCATGGTCTTAGTTTCCTCATCATCCTTTCATTCTAGCAGCTTACAATGCTATTTTTTTCCACACCTTATTGCCACTGAAGAAACTTCATCTGTAACAGTGGAGCAATGTCCTTAAAAACATCATACATGATGACTTTTTCTTAGGCCTCAAGAAAATTACATATTGCATAATTTTATAATTAAAAGACATATTAGAGATCATCTAGTCTGAGAGTCTCCAATTTTTTCAACAAATAATACTCATTTCTTCATCCCCATAACACCGTTTTCAAAAATGTCTCACCAAAATTGCATTCAGCAACAACTCATTGTCTCTTTCAAATAGAGGCATGTACATATCTGTCCTCAAAGCCACTGAGCAGCATTCATTCAGAACCGAATATTTTTGAATTATTATGACCCCAGTGCTGTGCTACATGCCAAAAATTAAATGATGAACAAAGCAGATTTCTTTCTTGATCTTGTGGTCTAGTTAATAGGAAATATCCAATCTTCCCATCCTAGTTTATGGAATACCAGCCTAAAGAAAAGAAATGTCTTATGTATATCCAACTGTCCTTTGAAGATATATGTATTCTTTTACGCATGTGTTTGAAAATTGTAAAGTATTCCTGACTACCTTGAGGCTTTAATACACTGTGGGAATGTCCAGGTGTGAAGCCATTCGTCTGGTCTCATAGCCCGTTTTACAGGCACATTAAGGCCCATCCAAAAAGCTTTATCATGGCTTGCTAAAGATCACACATCTAAGCAATGATAAAACTGGGGCTAGCACCCAGATATGCATTTCCAATTCTGTGCTTTTTCCTTTTTTTCTCCTTTGATAAAAAGCCCTTGATCCTTTTTTTCTCTTTTTATATAATCTTAAAGTATCAAAGAAGTTTGTTAATATTAGAACCTATTTAACTTAGTTTAATCCAGCATTTTCCACATGTAACTTACCCACTATTCTCTAGTCTCACTGGGCAGTTGTCACCATCACCTAGAACACAGGCCTTCCACAGAACAGACGTAGGTCAACGCTGACCCAGATAGTGAAGTTCTAATTCCTTCATTTGTCATTGAAATCTCTTAACCTCAATGTTGCCATCTCTGTCTCCTGTGACTCTACGCATCCTCTTCTAAAATTATATTCCTGAGTTATTTTATCCCCTGCCCCGAATATGCCTTGCCTTCCGTGGCTGTGTCTTTTCTCCCATTGTATCTTGGGCTGTGACAGCATCCCCTTTGTATCAGTCCACCTCAATTCCAGACATCTCTCCAGCTTCCCATCCAGCGGCCTTCAATGAGTCCAGCTGGAAGTCATCATTTCTCTTCTCTCCTCCCATAGTACTCACTGGCTGTACCTTTCATCTGGCAGTGAAAATGCATTACTCCTTGCTGTTAGTTATCTTTGTGTGTTCACACGTCCTCTCCTGGGGATAGGAACCTTGTCTTGTTCTTTATAACTCCCACAGGACAAGCAGTCAGGAAAAACAGAGAAATTTGAAAGCCAGTCAGGATTTCTCCCCTCTCCCTCGCCCTCAGTAAATGACACCGCAAATTTGTACATCTTTCCTATCCCCGTTGCTAAAGCCTTAATCCTGGCCTGTTATTTCTTGTCTAGTCTATGTTATTGTCTCCTAACTTGTCTCCTTATCTCCTGGCTCACCCACCTTCCATCATCCTCCCTGCACCCTCCCCGCTAGATGACCTTTCTAAGCTACAAATCTGATCAAGTTATTCCAGTGACATCTCATCACTTGCAGGATTGAGCCCCAACTCCTTCATGTAGCATAAAAGGCTCTTTATTGCCTGGTTTTTGACAGCTCTCTCCCTCTCTCTCTCTCCCCCCACATTTCCCTCATACCCCTCTCTCATCCTGCTCCGTCTTTTCCAGCTCCTGCCCCGCCTATGCCTCACCTTCCTTCCCAGTCTATGTTTTACCATACTGGGCCCTTATGAGGTTCTGGAATACATCAGTTGTTTTGTGATTTCTGTACATGCTATTGTGTTTGCTTGAAACGCTAACCCTCACCTTCCTACACATTCTGTTTTCTCCCTGCTATACTTTTTCATTTCTTTTCATTGGCTGTGCTTCTGTTAGTTACTTTGCTGAAGCTTCTATGAATAGGCCAGGATGAGCAAGTTGATGCTCTCCCTCTCTCTTTACATTTCTTCTTACCCGCCCCGACCCACGCACATATTATTAGACACATTGCTTTGCAATTATTGAATTACTTATCTGTTTCCCCAGTTGGGCTAAGAGCAGAGAGGGATGCTGTTTGGGCAATCCTTGTGTCTCTGCCTTTTACCAAAGAACCTGGCCAATGTGGGGGAGCTCAGTATTTGTTGAATTATTGAATAAATGTATACACGGTCACCATTCATAGGACCCAGGAGGTTTTCTGCACACTGGCGGGCTAAATGAATATAAAATCGGATAGAGAGTTAAGTGAGAAGAGCCCTACAAACGAGGCAATAGCTTTGCTCTCACCTAAGCAGACACTGAGCTCCCTGGCTTTGCTGAAGCAGCTCTACAGCACGTTGAGCCGCAGCAGCTGGAATCACTCTTGTTTGAATCCTCCCTTCTGGAACAGGGACTGAGGGAGTGAGAGACTAGCAAATAATCTGTGGGGCTTAATCTTTCTTTGCAAATCCCCAAATCGTGTGAAGTTGGCAAGAATCCAGGCATCTCCAACCCTCTGCCCACCAAAGAGTCCCCACTCCTGCTTCTACAGAGGACACCTCAGGTATTTTAAATGTGGAAGGTGCTGGGACGGTGCAGAGCACCTTCACCCCTCTAACATAATTCATTCTCAGCCTGGAAAACTGGGCACATAAAGATCACAACCTCAGCCAGTCAGAGTTTTGCCACACTTCAGCTCCTAAGAAATCATTTCATTTCCTCAAAGGGGAAACCCTTCAACATTCATCCATTATTCATCCACTCATTCATTCATCCCTCCATCCATTTGTCCAACTGTCCATCCAGCTGTCCATCCATTCATCCAAGAGACATATCAGGTGCCTTCCTGGTGCCAGGTATGTTTCAGAGAATATGAATTTATGTGTATAGAGTTCACAATTTAGTAAATATTTTGTGTCATCTAAGAGTGCTCTAAAAATCTATAATCCTGACAAGTAGAAAAAATAAAACTTTTGAAAACTAAGGTTTCAAGGAAGCTCTTATTTCTTTTTCTTTCTTTCTTTTTTTTTTTTTTAACGGAATTTCGCTCTTGTTGCCCAGGCTGGAATGCAATGCAGTGATCTCAGCTCACTGCAACCTCCACTTCCCGAGTTCAAGCGATTCTCCCGCCTTAGCCTCCTGAGTAGCTGAGCTGAGATTACAGGCATGCACCACCACGCCCGGCTAATTCTGTATTTTTAGTAGAGAACAGGTTTCTCCATGTTGGTCAGACTGATCTTGAACTCCTGACCTCAGATGATCCACCAGCCTTGGCCTCCCAAAGTGCTAGAGTTAAAGGCATGAGCCAATGCACCTGGCCCAAAGCTCTTCTTAAAACTGTATGGAGGACTGAAAACCAGGAGCTAATAAAGATCTTGGTATGGATGACCTTCCCATGTGTGCTACTGGGAATCTAGGTGTCTTGAGGGACAATTAGAAGTATGACTGCCTCTCGTCCCTTTTGAATAGTCCTTTGAGGGTTGTTTTATCTTCCTCCCATTTAAACCATATTTTGCAAGTCTAACAAGACTTGAGGGGGTGACGCTCTGTCTGAGACTTCTCTTGTGTTCTTAAAGCACACACTTGAGTGGGATCATGGTTCCATTACTTACCAGTTCCGTGACTTGGATACTTTATATAACCGCTCTTTCCCTTGGTTTCCTCATCTGAAAAATAGGAATAATAATAGCACCCATTACCTAATGCATCCCATGATGAATGCTAGCTGAAAACAACATATGTAAAAGGCTTTGCAAATGCCTGGTTTAAGTGCAGTGCTTGACAAATAGTATTGAACAGGATGAGGTTGATTATGACAATAAAAATAGATTCTGAGACACTTTGTATTTCCATTTTACAGATGTCCCCCCTGTTTTTTCTCCTTTGTCTTTCTGAGACTATTAAACGTTGTTCTTATTAGTAAGGGAACTTTTCCCTCTTTCTCACTCTCCCCGCACCCCCCCTCCCTTTTCTGGAGGTTTCTGGGCAGAAGAAACATGTGTTTCTTATATATGAATAACTCCGATATCTATTAGAGTCTTCCGAGTGCAGAGAGCTTAGTCACTCCTGGGGGATGATGCGTCTATATCGGGCCTCAGCTCCTCTCTACAGCCTCCGTCAATGTCAAAAAGATCTCAGAGCAGGTGTGAGGTTCAGGGTTTAAGAAAGGACTAGAGCCAGTGAGACAGCCTTCACTGAGAGAGGGAGTGACGGGACCCCCACGACCACCTCATGTTTGGAGGGTCTCTGGAAGGACTCCGGGGACTCAGCACGCAGCAGTGCTTGTGGCTGGGCTTCATTCCTGTGCCATGGTGAGGACACAGGGCCGGATCATAAGTGGTCAAGGCACAGGCAGAGTCTAGAGGAACTCATTCGAGGCTTCCTTATGCTCTTTCCTTCCCACGAGGGTCCCACAGAGCCCACTGTCCCCCCCATAAAAATACAGCAAAACATGTGTGACGTTTCAGCCCAGGGAAGACCAGTAGAGACTCAGAGCCCAAGGTTTTAACTGGAGGCTGGTCATATCAGCACCCTCTGCCTAGCGCGTACTCATATACCAGATTCCCAGAAGGAAAATAGATATTCAGCATAAACCACATTGCTTGCACAGGTAATCTAGGCACAAGGAGCCACCCTTATTAGTTAGGGAACAGTGGAAACCCTCCTGAAATCCAAGTTTTCTGATGCCAACCAAGGACCAACCTTGCAAGCAGGCCTTTCTAAGGGCAGCAGGTCGCAGGAGGTATGCTTCCACCACAGACTGAGTTCTTAGCTGCATTTCCTTGGTGGAGTTGATGATAGGGGTACATCTTCTTTCTGATTTGCACACCCTTCATGGACAAACATTTATCTCCCTGTGTACTGGCTACATACTGGTGAAAAAGGCCTCGCTGCCAGAAGCATGATAATGCCGAAGACCCTGATGTGCACCAGTGGGCACCTCCTTGTGAGCTGGCACCACCTAGAATGGAACCTGATTTGCCAGGTGCTTTTGCACCCTGCCAGTTGGCCTCCACTTCTTTTAGGGTGTAATCTTAGTCCCCTAGGATTTCTTCAGCCCCACCCTTGGCTTTCTGGCTTTCCCATGGGTATCCTGTTACTGAGAGCTGAGCATGAAGGGGACAATGGAGTCCGAAAGAAGATCCCTGTCAGTCGCCAAAAGAAGACATCATTTTCTATTTCATGTAAGCTTCTTATGAAGAACGAGGAAGAGCCTACACATCAACACCAAAATATTAATAAAGAGAGGCTGTACGGTCCTGTCCCCGAGCGCTAAAAAGACTGCAGACCAATGTGACCTGTGGTATAATTGCACAATTTCAAGCAGGCTTTCTAAATTAAAACGTAATCCCCCCAGTACTGAGGGGCTTGGGCATCCCCTCCCCCTCCCCCGGGATTCATTTCTCTCTTCCACGTCCATCTCTCTCCTGCTCTAAATTTGTTCCCTTCTGTCTCTCTGTCTGTTCATCCTTCCATGTCCTCTGTCTAGCTTTTCCTTTCTTGATAAAAATTAAGGAAAAACAACTTGATAGATTTTCCGATAACCTTCTAGAAAGTCTCACCGGGTTACATTTTGCTTTAATAGCATTTAAGCCAATCTGCCTGATGTTGCTGTAAAGGTCAATTAAATTCACCCTAAAAATTTCACTCCTGGCTCATTATACAATTGGAAAATGAATTAGAAGCACATGCTGCCCCTGAGGTTTCTGATATTTCACTAATGAATATGTCTTAAAATGCAAAAAAAAAAAAAAAATAGTGTTGTAGGCCACACGGCAGCTTGCCGTGTTACCAGCCTGGCATAGATCATCGTCATAGGTGGTCAGCTCTTCGCCACCCCTCTGCACATTTAGAGCCCACTGTTAAACCCCAGGGGGAGGCATCCAGCTCACCTGACTCTTCACTGACTGCTCTTAATGTGGTCTCAAGGACCACAATTCAGTTTAATATCAGCCTGAGCAAAATGTGATTCCTAAGGTAAATCTACAAAGGAGCTTTGAGGACAGAGCGCATGTATTTGGAAGTCGGTTCTCAGTTGATCTGGGAAGTCTCAGACTGTGGTAACATTGTAACTGTTTGAGTGGAGAAAAGTCCTGTGGAGGAGGGAACATGCATTTCTGGGTCGCTTTGAGGGCACAACTGGGGCCAAGAGTATAGAGAACACAAAGTCAAATTTGAGCTCAACTTAAGGGAGTAATTTTAAATGACTTTCTTTCTCCCCCACCCCTGCCAAAAGAAAGCCATCAGACAAGATACCAACTTCCATGTCCCTGAGGAAGTCTTCAACAGAGCAGAGCAACCCTGTCCCAGGAGTCCATGTTTCAGGCAGAAGGCTCCTGAATTCATCCACTTATTTCTTCATTCTGCATATTTATTGCTATGTCCTAGACAGTATTAATCTTGAGAATGAACACAACAGCCTAGTTGTTAATATATGAATTGAGGGTTTGTTTTTTGTTTGATGGCAAGTTTATGTTTTAAAAGCAGATTCCATATCTAAGTACCTAGTTTCAAATACTGTCCTAAAATTCAGATTTTTGCTCACACTGGAGTTGTAAAGGATTTTCATGTTCCTCTTACAGCAAAGGCTGTGACTTTTCTGCTTTCATGAAACTGCAAACCGGTATTTATTTTAGGGCAAGATGGCTCCAGCCCTCGAAATATGAGTTATTGGATGTCTGTCTTCAGATTTAAGTGTAAACCTAGCTGAATTGCCTAAAACATACAGAGACAATCTCTCAAGCCTTTCAGAGCGGAGAAAGGACGTCTGAGTACTATCCTCCATGTCTCACAGATGTTCTTATAGGATTTTAGGATTCCAGGGTGGAAGGCACATTGAGGTCATCTCACTGAAGTTTATCCTGTCTAAAAAATGGAAGCTGAGGAGACTTCCCTTGGGTAGTACAAGAACAAGACATCCTTCATCCAGGTCTCTAGACTCAGGAGCAGTGTTCTTTCTTGCTATCATATTGACTGCTTCCATTTGCAAGATTGCGCTACTCACATATATGATATTTTGGGAGGTGGAAGCGAAATTTCTAGGAAGAGTGAGATTGCAAACCGTCATGATGTACACTGAGAGTAGCCAGTGAGGCACTGAAGGAAGGAGGCCCTTGTGAAGCCCTGGGCGTTTGACCTCAGGGCTGCTGTCTCTGGTGCCTTGATGGTGCTCCTCAAAGCCTGCTTCTGAAAGATTTCATCCAGGTGCTGCTGATGTTTCCATTTCCATTTCCTGCTGTCTCTATGTCCTTGTTCTTTATTTCAAACCTGGTGCCAGCAGATGTTCCTGGGGTCCTCCTGACTCCACTGTGCAGCAGGCTGAGTGCAGTCAGAATGTCATCAAGAAGTACTGTGACCTCGGTCCAGGAAGCGTTGATCAAAGTCACTCAGCCACTCCTCAGCATCACTGATACTCAGCATTCGAACCCTGGAACTTCAGAAATATAATCCAATGTAAAGACCATGGCCTGGAGATTCATGATAAGTGAGGGAGGAGATTTCCCTTTCCTTCTTTCTAAATTGAACCTGCAAACCCTGACATTGAAAGCTGAACACCGTCCTGTTTGACATCCACAAACCAGGATAGGGAACAACATGAGCACAGGCTCAGGTCGCTCCCCTCCTTCCATCTGCCTTCTCTTCCCTAAAAACCTTCCATAGGTTCAGGATGTCCTGCTGCCAATCAAACATGAACTCCTATGCCACCTGGCTGGGGAGGACCAGCCAGCACTTTTGGGCCTGGTAAAATTGAGGACTCATTTTGATTCACTTACATTTAAATATCAGAGCTAGTTATAATGACTTGCTATGTAACTGAACACAGTCAAATTTCAGATAAACCAGGGTAGGCCCAAAAGTTCACCTGATGAATTTTCTTGTAGAAATGGGGTTCCTTGTAGAAATGGGGTGAGTAGAATAAGAAATGGAGTGCCCAGCCTAGGAAGTCAGAGGGGTCAGTGAGGAAAGGAGGGAAGGAAGGAAGACAAGTGAGAGTCAGGGAGTTAGATCAGTCAACCACAGAATTACCCTGAAGACAAGAAATAGAAGGACTATCTAGTTTAGGATGTTATATATTCTTCTTGAAGTGTAAAGAGTTAGAAAAGAAAAGGGGCAGGGTAGAAAAGCAATCCAACGAAAGACAAAATGAATCCATGAGGGCAGAATCCAGGAAGGAAAGAGCGTGGAATGACTCTTCTGCTTAATGCTGGCTTCTGGTCAGTCCCTGGAGCTTGTCACGTGACAGCAGGATTCTCCTGCTGCTGGAGAGCCTAATAGGCAGGATTGGTCCAGGAACTCCTCCCTTTGGACTAACTGGTTTCAATTAAGACTATCACAAAAGCTAATTATCATTTTAAACCTGACTCTCAGACTCACTCTCCCTCTTGCTGTAAATGGATTGCTTAATGGTCCCAGTGCAGGGCTCTGAAACCCTGGAGGTTTCCTATTATTTCTTTGCCTCCAGCAGGGACCAGGGACTTCTAGAGTGTTAGGTTTCAAGGGAGAATAAGAGTAGCAATACCCTCTTTCTTTTTCACAGAAACAAAGACTGTTAGCATTGAGGGAATGTTTGATTTTGGTTTTGATATAGTTGGACCTTCTACTACATGAAAGAGTTTCCCTATCTGCCACCTCTGACCAGGATTTCCTGGTATTGTTTGAACACAACTGGTGACAGGGAGCTTGTTACCTCCTGGTCCATTTTGGACAGTTCTCATATTCAGAATGTCTCTCCTAATGTTCAGCTGATATCTGCCCTTTTTAATGTTCATGACTCCTTCCCAGTTATGCCACCCTGTAATGTTTCTGGGCTTAGACAACTGACAGTCGACTGAGCCAGCAGGCCCTGAGCTTGGGAGAGAGGAAAGCCACACACATGCTGTGTACACACATGCTGCACACACTGTACACAAACATGCTGCACACACACTGCACACACACTGTACACACATATGCTGCACACACACTGCACACATGCTGCACACACACTGTACACACAAACATGCTGCACACACACTGTACACACACACATGCTACACACACTGTACAGACACATGCTGCACACACACACAGCACACACTGTACACACACATGCTGTGCACACATGCTGCACATGCCCTGTACACACACACATGCTGCACATCCTGTACACACACATGCTGTGCACACACACTGTACACATGCTGTGCACACATGCTGCACACACACTGTACACACACGCTGCACACCCTGTACACACACAGTGTTGTGCACACATGCTGTACACACCCTGTACACACACACATGCTGCACACACACACTGCACACACACCGTGCGCACACACACCATGCACACACACTGTACACACACACTGCACACACTGTACACACACATGCTGTGCACACATGCTGCACACACTGTACACACATGCTGCACACACACTGTACACATGCTGTGCACACATGCTGCACACACTGTACACACATGCTGCACACACACACACATGCTGCACACACACTGTACACACACATGCTGCACACACCCTGTACACACACACATGCTGCACACATGCACACACTGTACACACACGCTGCACACCCTGTACACACACAGTGATGTGCACACATGCTGCATGCACCCTGTACACACACACATGCTGCACACACACACTGCACACACACTGCACACACATGCCACACACATACTGTACACACACAGTGCACACTGCACACACATGCTGTACACACACATGCACACACATACTGCACACACATGCTGCACACACACTGCACACACTGTACACACACAGTGCTGTGCACACGTGCTGCACACACCCTGTACACACACACATGCTGCACACACACTGTACACACACACTCTACACACACATGCTGTGCACATGCTGCACACACACTACACACACATGCTGCACACACACTACACACACACACTGTGCACACTGCACACACTGTACACACATGCTGTACACACGCTGTACACACACTGCACACACACATGCACACACACTGTACACACACACATGCTGAACACACACATGCACACACACTGTACACACACATGCTGAACACACACATGCACACACACTGTACACACACATGCATGCATTGGCGGGTGCTTCCTTTTCACCCTTCTTTTTCCATTCAGTCTTGTCCCAAATTTACATGGGAATATATGAAACAAAAAAAAAAAAACAGAGCCAGGAATGTCTGTGGGGTTGGGGCTGGCCCCCTCAATGGCATCTGCAGTTGCTGCCTGTGCTTTGCAGCCTGAGGCCCATTTCTCAGTCCCTTGTCTCCTCAGGGCCAGAAGCCTGGAACAAACCCAAGGGCAGCCTTAGGCACGGGGACCTGGCCTGACTCCTCTATAGGGCCAGGTCGGCCATGCCTTCAGAGCTCCAAATCCCAAAGGAATGAGTATGCAAAACTAAGACCCACCTCACATTAATTTAGTGGGTGCCTGTGTGTCTTCCCACCGCAAATCTGTATGGACTAAAAATACCTGCGCCCTCCATGGCGCCCGAGACTGCTGACAAAGGAATTTGCATTTGCAGTCAGAAACACCCTTGGATTACTTTTGAAATCACCTCCCTTACATTTTAAACAGCTTGGTGCATTCATCATTTAGGCTACCACCAGGAGGCAGCTATTAAGAGATGTGACTGGGAATGGCATTTTTCTTAAAAGGTTAAAAAAAAAGTGGTGATTTTCACTACAGTGTCGTGATTTTTTTGACTTAAAAATAAAATCTGTTTGAACCTAGGATTCTTTAGACAAACTGATATCTTAAGGGAAAGTAGGTTAATAGGAAATGTTTTTGGAGAAACCAGGTGTCTTCCCAGTTCCCGTGGAATGAGAGCAGGGACTGTGCAACGCAGCCAAGATGGAGAGCAGGGACGAGGTCGGGGAAGGGCGCTGCTCCCTTTCCTTCTGGGCCTTTTGGACTAGAGGAGGAGAGGGCAGGGTGCAATTGCAGGATCAATTAGCAGCCCAGAAGCAAATTAGCCAGGAAATTAGCTTTTCAGGTGTCCAACTGTGTGTCTTCTCAAAGACTGCAGTCCTACCCATCTGCTATTTACACTTTGTGCAGGGCTTGGGAAAGAATGTGGTTCTACTTACACATCCGGCCTGCCAGAGAGCAGGCCTCAGGGGTGCCTGAAAGCAGAGGGGAAATTGGAGGGATCCACAAAGGCTAAAGCAGAGAGGCTGCACGTCTGCCACAGGTGCAGCAAGGAAGAAAACTCTGTGTGTGTGTGTGTGTGTGTGTGTGTGGATGGGGACGTCTGCCTAGTTGTGTGTCTGTGTGTCTGCATGTGTGTATGTGACCCTATGTGTCTGTATGTGTGTTTATGTCTTTGTGTGTCAATGTGAATAAACATATGCGTATGGGTGTGTGTCTGTGTCTATGCATGTCTGGGTGTGTGTCTACCTGTTTGTGAGTGTATGTGTGTGTATATTGTGTAAGTATCTGTGTGTGTGCATGTTTGGGTGCCTGCGTGTGTCTGCCTGTATATCTGTGTGTACATACCTGTGTATGTTGTATGCATGTGTGTATCTGTGTTTGCGTCTGTGTGTCTGTATGTATACCACGTGCGCATGTCTGCATGTATACATCTGTGTGTATGTAGGAGTGTATGTCTGGGTGTCTGTGTGTGCAAATGTGTCTGTGTGTATGTATATGCCTATGTGTATGATGTGGGCATGAGGTTTGCAGAGAGAGTGTTGAGGGTACAAAAAGGGGACTTGGTTTATGCACAAGCGCAGGCCACGGGACCCCACCACCAGCAGATGGAGCTGGAGGTACAGTTTGCAGGAGGCCAGGCTGAACCGCCAGCTGTTTCAGGTTTGCTGGAGACCTCGGGAAGGATGACCATGTTGAGTGGAAGAGCTATCTGCTTGGAGAGAGAGGAAACCCGAACACACCCTGGAGCCCTGCTTCTTCACTACAAAGCCAGGGTTGTTTTGACTTGCCGATTGAATCACAGGTGAAAACTGACTACAGCATACCTCGCTTTATTTCAGTGTATGATTGGGAGATAAGGGGTCCCCCTGTACCCAGCTTAGAATTAGAATTTTAAAGTCTGGATAAACCTTAAAGAGTCCCTTTTGTTTTACAGACAAGAAAAAAGGAGCTTCATTCTCCAGTGGTTTTTGTCTCCTCTCCCCTCACTGTATCCAACCACCCCCCACCCTTTTTTGTCCAAGTCTTTCTTATCAAAACCTCCCTCCTACCTCCTTTTCCTCCTGTCTAGTACAGTCTTTCATCACCTCCCACCTGAGCTCATTCAATGGTCTCCTAACTGGTCTCCCTGCCTGTGGGCTTTCCCCACGCCAGCCCTCTCCACACTGCCACCGGGTTCACCTTCCAGCACAGCCCTGATTGGGTCTGGTCTGTGCAGACACTTCAGTGGGCACGCACTGCCTGCAGCTGCAGAATCAAACCCGCTGTAGCCCTGCTCCTGTCTGCAAACAACACGCCTTTCCAGCCCCACACGGGGTCACCTCTTTTGCTCTCCACCTTCGAGAGCCAAACTGAGCTTCTTGTTATGTCTGTGCATGCCGAGCTCTGTGTCACTCTACCTTTGCGATTGTTTTCTTTTTCAATTTGCCTTCATTGTATTTTATTTCCAAACGTCTCCTTCATCTCCCCCTTCACATGCTACCTTCCCCATAGGGCCGTCCCGATGCCATCAGCTCGAAAGATCTCTTTCCCGCTCTGATCTCTCTAGGCACTTCCTCTTGACCCCTCTGCTGTAACCTGGGCCTTTCACAGGACCCTGTAATCATCTGCAGACACGACCCATCCCTCTACCTTGAAGGGGGACTCGCCTCTTTGTATTCCCACTACTGTTGTACATAGGAACTCAATAAAGTTGTAAGGGAAAGTGAATGCAAGTATTTGCCCTTACATACATTTCTCCCAGCTAAGCCTCCATTTGAGGCAGTTTATGGTGGTTTCCTCAGCTCAGTCTTTCCCACTGACTGACAGACAGCATGAGCACACACAGTCATCCGCTAAATCCCTGTAATCTGGCTTCAGTTTCCTCAACTCTTAATTGAGAACGTTAGTAAAAAAATCAGTCGATTTCACTTTTTAAAAATGTGTGTGCTATCCCCTAGTGGCAGACAAGTTTACCTCCCCCTCCCCGGGCCCTCTCTCTTCAGCCAGGACTGGAAGAGGGGGACAGGCACAAACTACAGCTGCTTCTCCCCGCCTGCGTCCTATGACTTGCTGGAAAACCATTGTTTCAGAGGAAGAGCCGTTTCCAGCCCTGTCAGTCATTGTGTGATTTATGACGACTCCTTCTACCTTTCATAGCTTGGAGACTTCCCCGCTCTCCTTGGGGTGTAGATGGAAGCAATATAAGACTTTAGAAGTTCTGCCGTCTCTGGCATCTGTTAACATTTCACTGGCTTCCCGAGAAATTGGCTCATCCTCTCCTTGCTCATCTTTTGTCCCAAATAAAATTTAAAATTATTTCAGATGGCTTAGTTGATGCCAGCTTGTAGCCTTCCAACTGCTATTTCTAAAAATTTATGCTCTCATTTTATTTTATTCTTAGGAGGATGATAGACTTTTAGAAACAGAAGGACACTTCAGTGATAATTCAGAAGATTTAATTTAATTGTAGATCTCAGGTCAGGTGCCACTGTCACATGCCTTCGTCCTTGTCCCTTGTTCGTACTCATCTAAGATAGCTTCTGGAATTCCCATTGAAACGGAGGCAGACCTCAGATTATAGCCTCACCCATCAGCTCTGAACAGTTACTCCTGTGTGAGCACTGCTCTGTGGGAACGGCTCTCACTCGCCTCTCCTATACCCTAAGGACTTCACTGTCGCTACAGCTGTAGGTCAGCTGGTATTTACTGATCACAGACTACGTGCTATGCAGAAGTCATCTTATTTCATTCACACCTCAACTGTACAGGGCAGACACTAATTTTATAAGATGGAAAACAGACGTAGAATGTTTAAGTAACTTGATGAATGTCCCTCGCCTTCAGGAGGTAAAGCTGGGTTAGAAACTTGGGAATTCTGACTCAAGCCTTTGCTTTTATCAAGACCATTTTCATGCACTCTTGTGAAGCCAAAAGCTTCGGAAAGGAAAAATAGTTTCATGCTGAAGTCATAGTAGAAAGAAAGTGGATAGGCTTTGGATTTACAGAGAGCTGAATTGAATCCTGGTATTACTATTTACTTATATGATTTTAGGAAAGCTACTTTAATTTTCAGAGTTGTTGTTTCTTTATTAGCAAAATGGAATAATAATACCACTGAAAACAAAATAGCACCCTAACTGAAGTTCTAGGTGTGCCATGTCTAGCAATGGCTCCTGGTTGAATATTGGGTGCTCTCTGAATGACGGTCTCTTTCCCGTGAGTAGAAAGCCTGGCAGCCCTTGCCCTGCCTGATGGATGCTCCGGCCTGGTCATTTGCCTGGAGCCTGGCCTAAGGTTGGATTCCAGGCTGTGAACCAGCAAGGGCCCTCCTCGTTAAGCAGTGCCCCTTTGCAGCTCTGAGCAGATTCTCCCACCCCTTCCTACCATATCTGAGGTTCAAGGAATTCTATTCCCTTGAATCTTTTTTTTTCTTTTTTTTATGTGTATCTTCTTTTTTTTTTCTAATTGCATTTTAGGTCTTGGGGTACATGTGAACAACATGCAAGATTGTTGCATAGGTACACACTTGGCAGTGTGATTTGCTGCCTTCCTCCCCCATCACCTATATCTGGCATTTCTCCCCCATGCTTTCTCTCCCCAACTCCGCATCCCTCGCTGTCCCTCCCCTATTTCCCCCCTGACAGACCCCAGTGTGTGATGCTCCCCTCCCTGTGTCCATGTGTTCTCATTGTTCAACATCCACCTATGAGTGAGAACATGCGGTGTTTGATTTTCTGTTCTTGTGTCAGTTTTCTGAGAATGATGGTTTCCAGGTTCATCCATGTTTGATGGCTGCATAATATTCCATGGTGTATATGTGCCACATTTTCCCTGTCCAGTCTATCATCGATGGGCATTTGGGTTGGTTCCAGGTCTTTGCTATTGTAAACTGTGCTGCAATGAACATTTGTGTGCATGTGTCCTTATAGTAGAACGATATATAATCCTTTGGATATATATCCAGTAATGGGATTGCTGGGTCAAATGGAATTTCTATTTCTAGGTCCTTGAGGGATAACCACACTGTCTTCCACAATGGTTGAACTAATTTACACTCCCACCAACAGTGTAAAAGTGTTCCTATTTCTCCACATCCTCTCCAGCATCTGTTGTCTCCAGATTTTTTAATGATCGCCATTCTAACTGGCATGAGATGGTATCCCAATGTAGTTTTGATTTGCATTTCTCTAATGACCAGTGATGATGAGCATTTTTTCATATGTTTGTTGGCCTCATGTATGTCTTCTTTTGTAAAGTGTCTGTTCATATCCTTCACCCACTTTCGAATGGGCTTGTTTGTTTTTTTCTTGTAAATCTGTTTTAGTTCTTTGTAGATTCTGGATATCAGCCCTTTGTCAGATGGGTAGACTGTAAAATTTTTTCCCCTTCTGTTGGTTGCCGATTCACTCTAATCACTGTTTCTTTTGCCATACAGAAGCTGTGGAGTTTGATTAGGTCCCATTTGTCAATTTTGGCTTTTGTTGCCAATGCTTTTGGTGTTTTGGTCATCAAGTCCTTGCCTACGCCTATTTCCTGAATGGTTTTGCCTAGATTTTCTTCTAGAGTTTTTATGGTGTTAGGTCTTATGTTTAAGTCTTTAATCCATTTGGAGTTAATTTTAGTGTAAGGTGTCAGGAATGGGTCCAGTTTCTGCTTTCTGCACTTGGCTAGCCAGTTTTCCCAACACCATTTATTAAACAGGGAATCCTTTCCCCATTGCTTGTTTTTGTCCGGTTTGTCAAAGATCGGATGGTTGTAGATGTGTTGTGTTGCCTCCGAGGTCTCTGTTCTGTTCCATTGGTCTATATCTCTGTTTTGGTACCAGTACCATGCTGTTTTGATTACTGTAGACTTGTAGTATAGTTTGAAGTCCAGTAGTGTGATGCCTCCTGCTTTGTTCTTTTTGCTTAGAATTGACTTGGCTATGTGGGCTCTCTTTTGGTTCCATATGAAGTTTAAGGTGTTTTTTTCCAGTTCTGTGAAGAAGGTCATTGGTAGCTTGATGGGGATAGCGCTGAATCTGTAAATTGCTTTGGGCAGTATGGCCATTTTCACGATATTGATTCTTCCTAGCCATGAACATGGAATGTTTCTCCATCTGTTTGTGTCCTCTCTTATTTCATTGAGCAGTGGTTTGTAGTTCTCCTTGAACAGGTCCTTTACATCCATTGTTAGTTGTATTCCTAGGTTTTTTATTCTCTTTGTAGCAATTGTGAATGGCAGTTGGTTCTTGATTTGGCTCTCTTTAAGTCTGTCATTGGTGTATAGGAATGCTTGTGATTTTTGCACATTGCTTTTGTATCCTGAGACTTTGCTGAAGTTGCTTATCAGTTTCAGGAGATTTGGGGCTAAGACAATGGGGTTTTCTAGATATACAATCATGTCATCTGCAAATAGAGACAATTTGACTTCCTCCTTTCCTATTTGAATACCCTTTATTTCTTTTTCTTGCCTGATTGCTCTGGTTACAACTTCCAGTACTATATTGAATAGAAGTGGTGAGAGAGGGCATCCTGTATAGTGCCAGATTTCAAAGGGAATACTTCTAGTTTTTGCCCATTCAGTATGATATTGACTGTTGGTTTGTTGTAAATAGCTTTTATTGTTTTGAGATACGTTCCATCAATACCTAGTTTATTGAGAGTTTTTAGCATAAAGGCTGTTGAATTTTGTCAAAGGCCTTCTCTGTATCAATTGAGATAATCATGTGGTTTTTGTCTTTGGTTCTGTTTATGTGGTGAATTATGTTTATAGAGTTGTGTATGTTGAACCAGCCTTGCATTCCTGGGATGAAGCCTACTTGATCGTGGTGGATGAGCTTTTTGATGTGCTGTTGCAATCGGTTTGCCAATATTTTATTGAAGATATTTGCATCTATGCTCATCATGGATATTAGCCTGAAGTTTTCTTTTCTTGCTGACTCTCTGCCGGGTTTTGGTATCAGAATGACGTTGGTCTCATAAAATGATTTGGGAAGGATTCCCCTCTTTTTGGATTTTTGGAATAGTTTCGGAAGGAATGGTACCAGCTCCTCTTTGTATGTCTGGTAGAATTCGGCTGTGAACCCATCTGGACCTGGGCTTTTTTTGGGTGGTAGGCTCTTAATTGCTGCCTCAACTTCAGACCTTGTTATTGGTCTATTCAAGGTTTCTACTTCTTCCTGGTTTAGGCTTGGGAGGATGCAAGTGTCCAGGAATTTATCCATTTCTTCCAGGTTTACGAGTTTATGTGCATAGAGTTGTTTGTATTAATCTCTGATGTTGGTTTGAATTTCTGTGGAATCTGTGGTGATATCCCCTTTATCGTTTTTTGTTACATCTATTTGATTATTCTCTCTCTTCTTTTTTGTTAATCTGGCTAGTGGTCTGTCTATTTTGTTGATCTTTTCGAAAAACCAGCTCCTGGATTTATTGATTTTTTGAAGGGTTGTGTCTCTGTCTCCTTCGGTTCTGCTCTGATCTTAGTTATTTCTTGTCTTCTGCTAGGTTTTGAGTTTTTTTGATCTTGCTCCTCTAGCTCTTTCAATTTTTACCATAGGGTGTCAATTTTAGTTCTCTCCTTGCTTCTCATGTGGGCATTTATTGCTATATATTTTCCTCTAGAGACTGCTTTAAATGTGTCCCAGAGATTCTGGTACATTGTGTCTTTGTTCTCCTTGGTTTTGAAGAACATCTTTATTCTGCCTTCGTTTCATTGTTTATCCAGTCAACATTCAAGAGCCAGTTGTTCAGTTTCCATGAAGCTGTGTGGTTCTGAGTTAGTTTCTCAATTCTGAGTTCTAACTTGATTGCACTGTGGTCTGAGAGACTGTTTGTTATGATTTCCTTTCTTTTGCATTTGCTGAGGAGTGATTTACTTCCAATTATGTGGTCAATTTTAGATTAGGTGCCATGTGATGCTGAGAAGAATGTATATTCTGTGGATTTGGGGTGGAGAGTACTCTAAATGTCTATTAGGTTTGCTTGGTCCAGGTCTGAGTTCAAGTCCTGGATATCCTTGTTAATTTTCTGTCTCGTTGATCTGTCTAATATTGACAATGGGGTGTTAAGGTCTCCCACTATTATTGTGTGGGAGTCTAAGTCTCTTTGTAAGTCATTAAGAACTTGCTTTATGTATCTGGGTGCTCCTGTATTGGGTGCGTATATATTTAGGATCGTTAGCTCTTCTTGTTGCATTGATCCTTTTACCATTATGTAATGTCCTTCTTTGTCTCTTTTGATCTTTGTTGGTTTAAAGTCTGTTTTATCAGAGATGAGAATTGCAACTCCTGCTTTTTTTTGCTCTCCATTTGCTTGGTAAATCTTCCTCCATCCCTTTATTTTGAGCGTTTGTGTATCCTTGCATGTGAGATGGGTTTCCTGGATACAGCAAACTGATGGGTTTTGGCTTTTTATCCAATTTGCCAGTCTGTGTCTTTTGATTGGGGCATTTAGCCCATTTACATTTAGGGTTAATATTGTTATGTGTGAATTTGATCCTGCCATTTTGATGCTAGCTGGCTGTTTTGCCCAGTAGTTGATGCAGTTTCTTCATTGTGCTGATGCTCTTTACCGTTTGGTGTGTTTTTGAAGTGGCTGGTACTGGTTGTTCCTTTTCTATGTTTAGTGCCTCTTTCAGGAGCTTTTGTAAAGCAGGCCTGGTGGTGATGACATCTCTGAGTACTTGCTTGTTCGCAAAGGATTTTATTTTTCCTTCACTTATGAAGCTTAGTTTGTCTGGGTATGAAATTCTGGGTTGAAAGTTCTTTTCTTTAAGGATGTTGAATCTTGGCCCCCACTCTCTTCTGGCTTGTAGTGTTTCTGCTGAGAGATCTTCTGTGAGTCTGATGGGCTTCCCTTTGTGGGTAACCCGACCTTTCTCCCTAGCTGCCCGTAGCATTTTCTCCTTCATTTCAACCCTGGTGAATCTGACAATTATGTGCCTTGGGGTTGCTCTTCTTGGGGAATATCTTTGTGGTGTTCTCTCTATTTCCTGGACTTGAATATTGGCCTGCCTTGCTAGGTTGGGGAAGTTTTCCTGGATAATATCCTGAAGAGTATTTTCCAGCTTGGATTCATTCTCCCCATCACATTCAGATACACCTATAAAACGGAGATTAGGTCTTTTCACATAGTCCCATATTTCTTGGAGACTTTGTTCATTCCTTTTGCCCTTTTTTCTCTACTCTTGCCTTCTCATTTTATTTCATTGAGTTGATCTTCGACCTCTGATATCCTTTCTTCTGCTTGGTCTGTTGAAACTTGTGTATGCTTTGTGAAGTTCTCGTATTGTGTTTTTCAGCTCCATCAATTCACTTATATTCCTCTCTAAGTTGTTTATTCTCGTTAGTATTCCATCAAATCTTTTTTCACGGTTCTTAGTTTCTTTGCATTGGGTTAGAACATGTTCTTTTAGCTCACAGAAGTTTCTTATTACCCGCCTTCCGAAGCCTGATTCTGTCAATTCATCACACTCATTCTCCATCCAGCCTTGTTCCCTTGCTGGTGAGGAGTTGTGATCCCTTGTAGGAGGAGAGGCATTCTGGTTTCGGGTGTTTTCATCCTTTTTGCACTGCTTTCTTCCCATCTTTGTGGATTTATTCACCTGTCGTCTTTGTAGTTGTTGACTTTCAGATTGGGTCTCTGAGTGGACCTCCAGTTTGTTGATGATGAAGTTATTTCTTTCTGTTTCTTAGTTTTCCTTCTAATATTCTGGCCCCTCTGCTGTAGGACTGCTGAGGTCCACTCCAGGCCCTGCTTGCCTGAGGATCACCTGCAGCGGCTACAGAACAGTAAGGGTTACTGCCAGTTTCTTCTTCTGCTATCTTTCCCCCAGAAGTATACCCACCAGATGTCAGTCTGAGCTCTCCTTTATGAAGTGACTCTTTGGATATATTGGGGTCAGGGAGTTGCTTGAGGAGACAGTCTGTCCTTTATAGGAGCTCAAGTGCTGAGCTGTGAGCTCCGTTGTTCATTGAGAGCTGCTGGGCAGGTACATTTAAGTCTGCTGCAGCAGAACTCATGAAGCCTTTTTCTTCCCCAGGTACTCTGTCCCCGGGAGTTAGGGCTTTGTTTATGAGTTTCTGTTGTGCTGCTGCCTTTTTTTCAGCGCTGCCCTGCCCAGCGAGGAGGCAGCCTAGTCACTGTCTGCCTGCAGAGGCTTTGGTGTGCTGCCGTGGGCTCTGCCCAGCTGGCGTGTGAACTTCCCTGCAGTCCTGTTTATAAGGGTGTAGTTAGAACTGCCTCAGCAATGGTGGGCTTCTTCAGCAATGGCGGGCTGCCTCAGCAATGGCAAACTACCTCCGTAGTGGTGGACTGCCTCGGTAATGGTGGATGCCCCTCCCTCACAGAGCTGGACCACCCCGGGTTCAGCTGTGCTTGCTGTGAAACTCTCAATCCACTGCGTTTCCGATTGCTGTTTTGTTGTGGGGGGTGGGACCAGCCAAGCCTGATCTCCTGGCTCCCTGCCTCAGAGCCTTTTTTTTAGTTGAACAGGTCGACTGTCTCCCAGGTGTTCCAGTTGCCTGTTGAAAAGGTGCTGGGATCTGTGTGATTTCCCATGCTGTAACCCACTGCACTGGCTGTAACAGCGGCACTGAGATTCGTGGTGCTTTTTGCCCGGGAATCTCCTGGCCTGGCTCCCTGTTTCAGTCCCCCACTTTAATCAGATGAATGGGTGACTCTGCCTTCGCGGAGCTCCAGTCACCAGCTAAAATAGCGCCCGGACCCGTGTATTTTGTACAGAGAACCTCCGCACCGGGGTGCCGGCAAAACAGCTGCACCAGCCAAACCAGCCGCGCCCGCGACCTGTGGGGCTCCTCCACCTGGGAATCTCCTGGTCTATGGGCAATAAAAATCCGTCTGGAAATGCAGCGTCCACTCACCCTCCGCGCTTTCACTGGGAGCTGCAATCCTGAGCTGCTCCTAATCGGCCATCTTGGATCAGGTCCCGTCTTATGTGGTCCCTTGAATCTTAATGGTGAGAAAGTGCCAATAAAAAACCCCAACTTGCAAAATTTAGAAGCCAATTCTCAGAAAATTATTGAAATAAAACACTTTTAACACAGGACACAGCATTTCTCAATCGGAAATGAGCATAAGAAATAATCCACATGTACTGCCCAATACTTAATTTTCAAAAAAAACCTTTCTTCGGTCTCCCCACTTCTCCTAAAATGCAAAATACTTGAGATGAAGACTCAAATACGTCTTTTAAAAATATTCGTATTTCAGAACTGCTATAGTAGGTGTAGTGGAAAGAAGGTGGTAAGATTGGGTCTATTTAAGGACCTGACCTAACCTAAATACAGAATCTACAAGCTGCCATACAGAGGGAACAAATGTGAGAAAGCCTATCTGAAAGCATCTTTATATTTTTATAAGACTGTAGCTGAATCTATTGTGAGTATATTGTCTGTTGCTGCACATGCAAAACACTACCAAGAAAGAGTCTGTGTGATCATGTGAGTGGGTATGCTTGTGTTTTAATCAGTGAGAACATGAAAACCAACATACGTTGTCCCTCTGAGTCTTGGCAGCTCAGAGTTAAATTTAGTGCTCAGTGGCGCTCAATTGCCCAGCCCAGGTGGTGCCTGATACATTTCTTTCCTTGTTCATTTTAACTTTGTGTTCCTATTTTCATTTGTAGCTATTCTGCTTCATATATATTTTAACATCACAAGCTGTCTCAGACCCCTTTTCCCAAGTAGGTGGAATATAAATCATGAGTAAATAAATAAAACTACTGAGGCAATGAGTGACTTCTGAGGAAGTGGAGGTATCACAGGCAGGCAGACACAGCATGACTGAATGTTATTATAGTGTGGTTTATGCCATGATGATAGAACTATAGCTATTAGCTATCAAACATTGTTCATACATTGTTGCCTCTTCTATGTTTATTAATTGATTTGTATAAACTTACATTAATAGTTTATCAATATGAATACTTTGCATTTATGGGCTTGTTCTCTCCCTGTTAATCCAAGGAGATGCATGGAGACAGGATTGCACCTGTTAACTGTTCCTCTCCAGCCATTCCTCTGGAGTCCCTCCCCCTCCAGAGACTCATCATGCTTTGTGGCTCCTGGAGGCCACCCTGCCCTGGGTTCCCTGGGGAAGTCTTTTTCCTTTTCTTTCTGCATTTGCCACTATTGGTCCCCTCGGTCTTTCCTTTGTCATCATGTACCCTGTCTTCTTCTCCTCATTTCTCTGCAGCTCCTGCAGTTTCTCCCTATTCAGAATAAAGAGCTTCAGCCTGTTTCCGTCCAAAAATTTGGAGGAATGTGTCAATATCTTCAAGGGCTTGCTTTCCAAGTTCTTCCTGAAGACATGCTGTGTACACATGTCTTCATGTATACTCCCTTGTCACATTTAGGAGTTGCATTCATTCTTCCACACTACTGGATTGTGTTTTCGTGCACCTAAGACATCTTATCACCAAATCATTCTCCACTGGGTACGATCCACCAAATCCCAGCCGTCCTCCATCAAGAGTAGAGTCAGGCAGATCTGGCACAACCTATTCACAAACAGGTGAGAAAGTAGAACTCAAAGGCTTGGACCAGCCCTTAATTAACCTTGAAGAAGTCCTCCCTGGAATTTTACCGTGGCTCAGCAGCATCTGGCTTTTGGGTGGGAAGTGGCAGAATGGTTATGCGCAAGGAGAAATAGATATTGACATACTTAGGAATACTTAGATTCTTCGATTTCTTAGTGTCCTTCGTCCTTGTTGTTTCATTTGTCTTGATTCCCCCAAAAGGGCCAGTGGCTGCCTCACATATTGGCTTGTTCAGCCAAGATCTACTATCATGTTTTCCTCTTCACAAAAGCCATCCTATTAATATTACCAAACAGTTACCTATCATTTTCCGGCTCTCTGTCAAATTTTGGTAAATTTTGCAGAAGCCCAAAGGAGTTAGTTTATCTCTCTGCATGTGTGCATGTACAGTTAAAAGAATACGAATTGTGTATTTAATTAGTGTAAAATGCAATTGTAGTATTTTAAGAACCCATCCAATTTGGTGATTTATATTCTTCTATCAGTTGATAGTGGATAGACTGAATGCTAGTATCATTAAGATTTTATTAAAGAATTATAGTATTATACTGTGGGGTAATTAGACCAGATATAGAGGGGACAATGTTGACATTTAAAACCAGCAACAGAATGATTTATAATCCTTTGGGTATATACCTAGTAATGGGATTGCTGGGTCAAATGGTATTTCTGCTTATAGATCCTTGAGGAATCGCCACACTGTCTTCCATAGTGGTTGAACTAGTTTACACTACCACCAACAGTGTAAAACTGTTCCTATTTCTCTACATCCTCTCTAGCATCTGTTGTTTGCTGACTTTTTAATGATCACCATTCTAACTGGCCTGAGATACATGCACACATAAGTTTATTGCAGTGCTATTTCCAATAGCAAGGACTTGGAACCAATCCAAATGCCCATCAGTGATAGACTGGATAAAGAAAATGTGTCATGTATACACCATGGGATACTATGCAGCCATAAAAAAGGATGAGTTCATGTCCTTTGCAGAGACATGGAAGAAGCTGGAAACCATCATTCTCAACAAACTAACACAGGAACAGAAAACCAAATGCTACATGTTCTCGCTCATAAGTGGGAGCTGAACAATGAGAACATATGGACACAGGGAGGAGAACATCACACACCGGGGCCTGCTGGGGGATGGGGGACAACAGAAGGGATAGGATTAGGAGAATACCTAATGAATGCATGTGGGTCTTAAAACCTAGATGACAGGTTGATGAGTGCAACAAACCACCATGGCACATGTATACCTTTGTAACAAACCTGCACGTTCTGCACATGTATCCCAGATCTTAAAGTGTATATATATATATATATATATATATATATATATATATATAAAACAGCAGCAGAGTATTAATCCTCTGTGAAAATAAAATAGAAATAAAGGCCTTTTTGGTCTCTCCTGGGATCCCATGGTTCAAGGTCTGGAAACAGGTAAGTTGGGGAAAATGTGGCCTGTCACCTCTCCTACGCACAAATGGGATGAGTCATTTTGACTGGCAGTCCAGCAAGATGTGGAATGAGAGCTATAAATCTATGGCATGTGGCGTGCTGCCTGTCTTCGTGCTTGTCATCCTGATTTTAAGGGATTTCTTTGAAGAGGAACTGCGTTCATCAAGCTGGCTAATTTTGTTCAATTGTCACTAACAACAACAACAACAAAAACCTAGCAGCGGCAAAAAATAACAGTAAGATATTCACCACTAAAGAACTACTGTTGCCCATTACATGAAACAAATTTTAAACCCAGAGTTTTCGTAACATTCAGATCTGACAGTCCCCAGTTTTGAGGGTGGTAGTTAAATCTTTACTATTTTACTGTTTCGTGCGCATTTTCAGCCAAGACCTTGTAATTAGTTTAACAGAAAATGTTCTTTTGCATAGATCTATCTCTATTCCTTCGAAAACTGCCTAAATTGTACTCTAAATTAGTTCATCTAAATATAAAGAATAATTAGGATCATTTTGGTTTGGCTAATCCAAGTCTACCGAAGATTAATCAGGGCCGCATTATTGCCAAAGGTCTTATTCCAGCCCAAGAAAAAGATCATAACACCAATTCTCAACCCTTTTCAATTGGATTTTCTGTACCTGGGATAGGTCTGCAGAAATGAGAAACTTAATTGTGATTTGTAATTGAAGAGAGTTTTTCTATTAGCTAACTATGGAAAGAACAAACTCAGTAAGGCAAAGGCTGAGGTCCCCTTCTTGGTGCCTATTTGTATTACGGGGTCTGATGGGGCAGCAGCTGGCCAAAGGCAAAAACAGGGACATAAGCTCAGACAGAACTGGGGCCATGTCCTGGATTCTCCACTTGTTCACTGTGCCTTGGAAAAGCTACTAAACCCTCATGAGCCTTATTTCATCACATACAGAATGGGATTAATAGTTTCTCCTTAAAATGTTTCCCTTCACCATCCATCCTTCCTCACTTAACCAAAAAATCCTGGTTTATTGGTTTTATACATTTGGTTTCCTCAAAACGTTTTATGTAGACAAAGTTTCTCCACACTTTAAAAAAGATTGAACATCATTGCTTATAATAGTTGGTGAGTTCCTTGAAGGCAGGATCCGTGATTTGTTTACTGCTCTGTTGGACAGCCTGGCTGAGGACCTGGTATTTAATATGGTAGGCTCTGAATTTTTGGAATGTTGAATGAATCAATGAATGAATGGATGAATCTATAATAATGCAGAAAATTTCTTTTTCATATCCTTCAGCCAAGCACTGTTGTGCACTATTGTGTTGTTAGATGAAGAATGGAAAGTTGAAAGGGGAGAAAAAAGCAGTACACAAGGAAATCAGAGAAACCTTTTGTAGGATTGTGAAATGTCATGAATTTTAAGGTACAAGAAAGCAAAGGGATCCTTCAGTAGTTTCTGTACACAGCCTTGAACAATTAATCGTGTAATAAAGGCTTTTGGTAATGATGACATTGAAAATGATGAGCCTTGCTTCTGTGGGTTCATGGACACTGTCCTGGAGCTGGACGTGGCCAGCTGGCAGGGAAAGAGCTCTTTTCCACTCGTCTTTGTCCTTTGTTTGTTCTCGACTATTCCCTTTAGTGGAAGGCTTTCCAAGAACTATTTTTCAGTTCATGGAGGCTGCAGTGGTATCCTGAAGGGTAAGCGGTGGCAGAGGCGGCGAGGAGGCTCCCAGGCTGAGGAGAGGAGCCCGGTGCAAGAAACAGCCGGGCCCGGGAGTGACACTCAACAATTTTGTTTTGAACTTCTCTGTTATTTCCAGCAAAGTGATTTCTGTGACATTTTCATGTGGCATTTGAAGGGGTGGAAAAATAGATTTTTTTCTTTATCATATATTTTTTTCCTTTTCTCCCTCTCCGAAGTGATTTATCTGGTCTTTCTCCAAAAGTCACCACTCCTCACAGTCTAATCAACGTGTGCATGTTGCAGGAGGAGGCACATGTGTGCTTCTCCAGCTGTGTGGGTGCCTGTGTACATGCTCGTGTGTGCGTGCAGTGAGGCAGCAGCTGCGGGCACGTCAAGAAAAATCCTGTCACATCAGGCTTGTGATGAAGACGCCAGTGATAAACAAGCTGCTGGAGGCCCACCTCCCACCACATTCAGACCTCTCTGGTTAGTGGATTATCCACAACCAATCTTTAATCCCTGGCCTGGTCCCAGGTGCCTGGCCCTATTACTCTCCTGATGTGTGATCATGAAAAGACCAATTAATTTTAATCTTAGCCCAGGCAAAATATAATTACACAAATCTGCTAGAAGAATATCATATGAGGCATTTCAAAGCCAAAAGCAGGTCAAATTCTGCTACTAGGAAGGCTGGAAGACAATGTAACGTTTTCTCTTTGTGCACTAGAATCACCCTTAAAGAGATATTACTTATGCTACTCTCTACAGCAACCGGAGCTAAGGGAGGCCAGGTTATGTGAGTGAGACATCCTCATTTTTTTTGGTCTCTCACTAAAAATAACAATGGCTATGCCAGAAGGGTAGTGCAAAATTTAATGAAATAACACATGTAAACTGTAAAGTGTTATATGAGCACAAAGCATAATTTTATGAACACAAGGTGTAGCTTTTTTTTTTTAGACAGAGTCTCGCTCTGTCACCCCGGTAGAGTGCAGTGGTACAATCTTGGCTCACTGCAACCTCTGCCTCCTGGGTTCAAGCGATTGTTGTGCCACAGCCTCCCAAGTAGATGGGATTACAGGTGTTTGCCACCATGCCCAAGTAATTTTTGTATTTTTAGTAGAGATGGGGTTTTGCCCTGTTTTCCAGGCTGGTCTTGAACTCCCTGCCTCAAGTGATCTGCCTGCCTCGACCTACCAAAGTGCTGGGATTACAGGCGTGAACCACCGTGCTCAGCCCCAAGGCCATTCATTTTTTATTGAATGGATGCTTGCTGTGCTGGGATTGTGCCTAGCTCCCTGATCTGTGGCAGACGTTCTTTGGGACGGTTTCATATCAAGCTTCCCCTCCTGTTAAGGGTCTGCTATTCAGTGCGCTGCCACGACCTAGGCAGTCTCACCACATTAGCTTTTCTTGCCTTGCCTTTTGTTTAACTTGGTTTGGGGATCTGAAGGAGTTGGCTGTCTTCAAGAGTGTGTCCACCAGGAACGTGGCCAGAATTCCTGACTTCAAAAGAACTCATAGGAAGGTTTTCACATGACAATGACTGAATCCACAGAGCCCTAGAAACCCAGCAATTCATTCTTCCTGGACCTGAGAGGGCCCTTTTGTATCCCCCTACCCCTATCCCACCCAGGATGCAGCAGTCACAAAGCAATAATGAAATATACCCATCTCAGGCAGGCTTAAATCTCTGTTGGGTCTCCATTTTTCTTTCTTTAAATGCTTACGGAATAAATGGAATTTATAATCAGAAACCATAAAATGTCTGATTTATTACTCATCTTGATGACAATATTTAATAACTCATGTATATTTCATTGCATCTTTCTACTGCTCTGCTGTGGAACTATACTTTAAGGGACTCCTCCCTCTACATCGGATACCACAAGAGTCTCCTTTGGAGTCAGGGGGCTCAGAGGAGCTGTGAGAGGGCTCATCTCCCTCCAGGTGGTGTGGGAATCTCAGCTTCGCAGAGTAGGGCTGGCCTTGTCCCACTGGAGGGTGTTCTTGGGACACCTGCGATGGGGGCATGCCAGGCTTAATCACACTGACTTCCATGCCGGAAGTTCCATATTTGTAGATTAATTTCTTTGGTCCTTGAAGGTATTGTCTTTTCATGTGTTCTTTGCTACTATTCTGCTGTTCTCAAAAGGAAAACATGTTCTCTGTGAGTTCTGTGAGTTTGGAGATTATGTAATAGAGACACTCTGTGAGAAGGGGGTTGTGGCTAGAGATGTGGACAGGAAGAAGGCTGGGGAGGGAAGAAACAGAACTGGGATTCAAAGTGAAGCCAGCATGCTTGATCATTTTGCTTGGTAGGATGGACTTACCCTGTTAAGCTCCTGATCTTTTATGTAATAACAATTACGTCTTGGCCTGGCATGGTGGTTCACACCTGTGATCCCAGCACTTTGAGAGGCTGAGGTAGGTGGAACACCTGAGGTCTGGAATTTGAGACCAGCCTGACCAACATGGCAAAACACCATCTCTATCTACTAACAATACAAATATTTGACAGGTGTGGTGGCAGCCGCCTGTAATCCCAGCCACTCAGGAGGCTGAGGCAGAAGAATTGCTTGAATCCTGGAGGCAGAGTTTGCAGTAACCCAAGATTAAGCCACTGCACTCCAGCCTGGGTAACAGAGTGAGACTCCATCTCAAAAATATATATATATATGTCTTATGTTTACACAGCACTTCAGAGTTATCATTTCATTAAATATTGCACTACCTCTCTGTCATAGCCATTGTCATTTTTATTCTCTAGACAGAAAAAAATAGGGATGTCTCACTCATATAAGCTGGTCTTTCTCAGTGCTGGCTGATGCTTCGCTCATGACTATTATCTTTTCAACAATGGCACTCTCTTAAGAGAGATGGGGAGATCTTTGCCTAGGAGGAGCCCCCATCACCCCTAAATACTCCAGTGTTCACCTCCTGTAACAGCTCTCACTTCCTTACCACTATATACCCTGCCAATGAGGAAATTGACGCTGATGTCAATATCACCTCCAGTCCACAGAATTCACTCATCTTTAGTCATCCATCTTTACAATGGCTCTTTTTCCTTTCTGGCCTAGAATTTTTCCCAGGAACACACACTGAATTCAGTTGTCATAACCTACAGTCTCCTTCAATCCAGAAGAGACTGGTCTTCTCCTACTTCTCATAAAACTTCATGTGTATTCAGACTTCCCATTCTGTAGGATGACCTTGAACCCCTGTATTTCCACCTTTTATTCCTGTCCATCCCAGGCCTTCACCTGGGTGGGAACATCACAGAAGCGATGCCGTGCTTTCTTGGGGGGCTTTCACATCAGGAAGCACAGCAACCACCTGTCCCGCACCTGGAGATGTTAAACCTGATTCCTGGGTCAACTTAGTGACTGCCAGATTTTTCCACTGTATGGATAACGTTTTCTGTAAAAAACAAAAACATTTCAATTTTGGGTCATCTTAATGACGACAGCCCCATTCCCAAACACATATGTTCAACACTCTTGCTTTTAAACTGAAGTAAACTTATTAGGTGAATTCAAGATAAGGCAAAATAGAAGGTTTCAGAAAGGTGGAATGGAAAATAGTCTTATTCATCAGCTTTGTAGCAGTACCATATCTTAGGAAGAACACGACCAGCTTCAACTTCAAAATATTTTATTTTTTTGAAAAAAATACTTATTTGAAAAATATTTATTTTTTTGTCACCTGTGAATCACAGAAAGATCGGAATCTAGCTCCTTGAGGTCTTGTGGACAAACTTCCAAAAAGATCCTCGGCTCAAGCTATGGTCTTCTCTTGCAGTCTTAAATAGGTGTCCCAAATTCCTTTCCTTTTTCTAGATTCCATATGTAGTCGTCTTTATGTTTCAATGGTCTGTGGCCTTAGAATCTTGAAGAGTTGAAAGAATTATCTGTTATAAGAGGTGCAGTGTTAGAATTTTTGTGTTCGTCTGTGTAGTGTTTGCAATTGTTATTTTGGTTTTTTTTTTTTTTTTTTGCTTTTGCCACCTTCAATGATTACAATAGATTAGTGTATAGAGCCATAGTGGACAGGAGATAAGAGGCTGCAGACATCGAAACATCAACTTTCTTCCTCCTATTCCGCCTCCCTACCCTCTCCCACATGCACAGATACACATGTGCACACAGCCATCTGGGCAAGTCTCTAAATCTTCCAATCCAGCAGATAAGTCATGAAACTCTTAATAAATAGAACCAAGAAGACCAGTTTTGAGAGTGACTTTTTTCTCCTTTTTTGAACCTCTGCTGAAGCCTTAAGAAGGCTGCAGCCTTTGCTGGTGGTGCTGGCTCCAGAAGCGGAACTTTCAGGCATGCTCAGTTCCACAGCAAACAGACCTAGGTCTAATGCTGAATAATAGGCTAGAGAAGCAGAGGACTCAAGGGGCAGATGATCACAGGCTAAAAATACCTTCATGGTAACAGTGCAAATGAGGGAAGGGAATTATTCATTTGCTCAGCAGGTGCTAGGACTAGGAGCACTAGCTTGGAGCTAAGGAAGAGAAAGTTTAAGCTGGGGATTAGCAGAAAAGCTCCTCACACAGAGAGTTTCCTGCCCAGGGCTCTGGAGTTCGGAGTCAGTGCCAGGTACCAGGGACAGAAGCATGATAAAGGCATTGGGAAGAATTCCTGCTCGATTCAAGGGTCACAGGGCTAACCCACAGCTTTCTGGTTGTTATCTATATTCTTAGGATGACATATACACACTCTCCTTTGCCTCCGGCAGTTAATTTATAGCCTGGCTGTTCAGGAAACAAATTCCTCCTGTTCAATCCCTTGTGGCATCTAGGAGGATAAATTCCAAATCTCACTTTTTTTTTTTTTTGCCCCCAAAGCTGGGGGTTAGCTGAAGTCATGGTAACGAATTCTAAATTCTGATTGGTGCTAATCCCATATGCAAAGATGTAGGGCTCCTGAACTACATGTGGTGGGTAGGGAACTGAGAGTATCAGGTGCTTAAAGGATATTAGGACCCATCGAAAAACATTCCAGTGGTAACCATTACTGCTTAAATTATTGTCTACTTTCTGAATGTGTATCTTCATGGAACTTGCCAGAACTTTCTTATGGAGAGGAATCAGTGTATTCCTCTGTGGTCTGCTTTCCTATACACATGCCCATAGTTTCCGCCCTGGTTTCATGGCTCATTTCCTAAGGAGGCTTTCACTCAGCTGTCCAACCAAATCTGGGGCTCCATTGTCAGTGATCTGTCTTCCATTCCTTTGCCCTCATTCACATGCATTGAACACTTACTATGAGAAAATAAGACAATAAGGACATAGGCAAATAGAACATTTTCTTACCACCCTCCTCTCAACGGTTTGAGGAAGCCCTGTGGTAGTGAAAGGTACATGGATTTGAAGTCAGAAACACCAAGTTCCAATCTCGAATTGGTCACTTTTTAATGATCTGGGGTCATTTACTTGGCTCTACTGAATTTCAGATTGGGGATAATAAAACCTACCTAAAAGGTAATTGTGAGCTCTCAATTACACACACACACACACACACACACACACACACACACATCCCACACATCCCACACAGCTTTGATGCAAAGGAGCAGCCAGTACAGTTGTGGACACCAGCATGCAAAGCACAGTGGATAAAGTACACAGACAGGAAGAGTGTGAGGCAGCATTTTACTCTTCCAAGAAGAAAAGTTGAAAAATGCAGTACATCCATTTAGAAGAGAGAAGATATCCCCGTTTAGGGAGTACCAGAAAGGCTATAGGGTTGTCATATTTTCAGCCTACAATTTGTTTCTTTCCAATTACTGAGTACCTTGTCTACCTACTCTCAACTACTGGGGGAGTAATGGGGGAATAGGACAGGTGAAGGTGAGAAGCCACCTGCATGCTTGAAGAAACAGGGCTTGGATGCAAATTGCCATTCCAATTATAGGCACAGTGCTTGCAGGACAGAAGGTTGCGGAGCTGACCAAAGGGTGTGCTGTGCCCATCTCCATCACCAGCAGAGAACAATGTCACACAGCTTTCTTCTCTTTGTGTAACATAAATTAACTGGGATTTAGAAAATAGGGCAAAATCCAGGAAGAGCTTCACAGAGGAAGGATACATTCCAACAAAGTGCCCAAGAGAGTGTCTTGTCTATAGGGAAAGGACAACAGCAGAATATATATGTATATTAGTCAGAATTATCTAGACAATCAGAGTCAGTAATCAATAGAGAGAGAGAGTGTGTGTGTGTGTCTTTCTGTCTGCCTGTCTATGAGAAAGCGAGATTTGAAGAACTGGTTAATGGAATCATAGAGACTGGCAAGTTCAAAATCTACAAGATGGGCCAATAGGGAAGAGCTGATATCCCAGCTCAGGTCCAGGGGCCTTTGGCTGGCAGAATTCCCCTCATCTTCAGGGGGAGATCAGTCGTTTTCTATTAGAATCTTCAACTGATTGGATGAGGCTCACCCATATTATGGAGAGTAATCTGTTTTACTCACAGTTCATGGATTTAAATGCTAATCAATAAAAAATACCTGCACATGACAACTAGAATAATATTTAATCCAATATCTGGATGCTGTGGTGCAGACAAGTGGACATACAAAATTAACCATCACAATATAATAGAGAAATTACTTCATCACACTGTTGCTGAATACTTGCTCTCTCTACGTTTGGAGTATCTCACGAAGAGAGTGGGGTTTGGACTCAGCCTTCCATGATAGGAGAAACTGAGGGGAAAAGTCAATTCACAATACCAGTGAAGAATGATCTATCTGTTGGATAGAAATAGAGAAGGAACAAATATTCTTTGCTAACTTGTGACGGGTTCTGAGGCCGGCAAGTCTTAGCTTTATTCAAGAGATCTTGAATACCGTATTTAAACATTTAGGCTTGCTCCAATAAGCAATTGGTAAAAGGTAGGAGTTTCTGCTTCACTGTTTTTTTTTTTTTCCTGAGAAAACAGGGAATAGGTCAAAAAAGTTCAGGAAAATAATGAATGACTGGGTTGAGTAGGAAGATAAGGCTGTACAAAAAGCACCAGCAGTCACACTCCCCATGACATAAAGTTGCTGGAATATCCTAAGTGCACTTTTCTACTGAGGGGTGGAAAGGACGGCAGCACCTGCAGAAAGGACTTTTGTGCCCCCTAGCCTCACACCCAGAACAAGGCCCAAACCGTCCCCAGAAATGAGAACATCAGAGATTTTCTCTTGGGCTGTTTGCTACTTGTCAAGACTTATACATCAGGACATAACCTTTTCATGCCAATTATAGTGCATCTCAAATAATTAAAAAGGAAAAGTCAAAACACGAATATTTCATATTCAAAGGTCATGGTATCTCCAGTCTCCTTCCCAAAGCTGGAGACAGAACTGGTGGGCTTCTCCATCACGATGCCACAAAAATCCAAACGGAAATCATGGCCACTTGTGTGCCAGTAAATCACATCTTCCCTCTCAAGGCATCCAGAGCCAGAGCCCATCCAGGTCACAGAGACATTCTCAGAGAACTTTGAGTTATGATCACATTCACAGAGCCTCTAAATTGACAGAGAAGGAGAGAAAAAAAAACAGCACCAGGTATAGCACCTTCATTTTTCAAATCAAGAAACTGAAGTCTGGAAAGGAGTGATTTTCTCTTTGTGACACAATGAATTTGTGGCAGAATCAAGACTCAGACTCCGTTGGTATGACCCCCATACAGTACACACTCTCTTTTGGCTGAGTTTAGGAACTCGGTGTCTGAAATATTAAAGCAAAAGGTGATAGAGAGAAGATAACAAATCAGTACCAAAACCAGACCTGTTTCCTCTATTCCTTCAAAGGTGCTATGCTGTAGTTGATTCTCAAGGTAAACCTCACTCCCCTACAACTTCCAAAAAGTAGAAAGGGCAGCATTGTATCTTTGTACATGGACATGCCCTGCTATTCACGGCCCGATGGCATTGAATGGGAGTGGGTCTCGACCTTTCTTTCATTAAAGGGCTGCATGTTTGTGTGTACTGGGGGAGGACGTGGCCATACAGTAACTAGAAATAATATTTAATATTTACTGAATCCTTAAGATGTGGCAGGAGCTATTCTAAGCCCTTCATAGGGATAAAGTCATTTAATCTTTACAGCAACGCTGCAGACTAGATACTAGTAGAGTCCCCATGCTGTGGATAAAAACACTAAAAAGTCAGAGGGTTTTAATATTCCTAGGGTCTTGTAGCTAGAAAAGGGCAGAGCTGAGGTTTGTGGCTCTGGAACCAGGGTTCTGAATTCCCACAACGCAGTGGCCATGTAGCTTTGAGCATCTAGAGGAAATATCACTTGTGAAAATTATGACATTTCCCAAATAAACAATCCTTGGGTCTAGCACAGGGAAACACTGAGGCTCAAGCAAAACCCCAGGGTCCTCCAGAAAGAGCGCACAGTGATGGGAAGCCATGGAAAAGGGGGCCATGTGGGAAGAGGCTCGCCATCCTGTCTTGAGTTGGTGATTGACGAATCCTGCAGGAACTATGCACCTGTGGGATCCTGGGACAAAACACTTCCATACAGGGAAAGAAGACAAAGGTTCTTTTGTAGAACACAGTGGTTAATCATTCTTGAGGGCTTGCTGTGTGTCAGGGCCACTCTTAGCCCTTTAAATGCATTCAAACTTCACAGTAAACCATGACGCAGGGGCTGTTAGTGGTTCTATTATGCAGAAGAGGAAGCTGAGGCACAAAACTTTGCAGAGAAAGAGCCCAGCCTTACAACTGGGCGACAGTTGATGCTGAGACTCACGGTTGGGGTCAAGCATTGTAATCCCTCATCTTAATGTAAAGAAGAGCCTCAGAAGTGGAACAGGGTTGACGGAGGTCTCAGCTCTGAGTGAGTAGGTATGCAGGTCTGTGAAGCCTGGATACCATACCTCCCCCTGGGAAGCAGAGAGGATAGGGTTTATTCATTCATCCAAGCTGAGCACCTGCTGAGTTCCAGGCACTGGGTGTACAACAGCAAAAAGGCAGACTCCTGCCCTCACGAGGCTTCCAGCTGGAGAGGAAAAGGTGATAAAGGGATGAAAGATCCGCCGTATCTGTGAGAACCAACTTAGCATGGTGAAGCCCTTCCCTCAAGCCTGCACTTGCTGCACGATTCCGGGTTGGTAGGGCCCTGCAGAGAGCTGGCTGACACATAAAAATGGCCTTTTGCATTTCTGCTGACATGTCGTCTGTATCTGATGGAGCAACGTCTTCATTATGAAATTAGATGAAAATCCTGATGTACAGACTAATAGATAGCATCCCACGCTCTTCCTCGGGGGCTGAGCAGCAGAAACTGCAAGAGCAAGGAGCGGAGCCAGAACCTGCCCCCCCCGACATGCAATTCCATTTTCATACCCACCTGTCATCTCCCCACAAACGTCATTAGCTCACAGAGGGGGAAGGAGTCTCATTGCATTATCAACCACCACAACAAAAGAGCTTTTTGTACTCAGGCTGCAGTTAAATTATGGAATAACTAGATACATTCAATACAAGAGGCTCCCTGATGGGACAGTGCTCCCTGGGGCCCAGGTTCCTTATCTACAGTGCAAGTGTGAACGGACTTTCTGCTTAGGAAGGCTGTACATGGTGGCCACTGAAGACCAGAGCGGTGGAGTTGACGAGAAAACATGGTATGAGAAAGTGGGGTACGTCACTCTGACTTTGGCACTGGAAGACTCTTGGGTTTATTCTTTCCCACCCAGGGAGAAAGAAAGTGGATTACTCCCTTGAAGATTAAGTACCTGATTCCCTGCCTTTCCTTCAAGAGAACCCTCTCTTCCCCACCAGCCCTGCCAACCAGCACAGTTTCAACCTTGCTGCTCCCTGAGGGCAAGCCAGGCACAAGCACGGGTCAGTGAAGTCAGTGCCTGAGTTGGGTTCAGTCCTGCTCAGTTCACTCTGTCCTGGTTAAATGCTTCCTACCCCTCCATCCCTGCCATGTATCTGTAATGGTTCACACCATGAAAACCACCAGCTTCTGTTTAATAAAACCAAGCCCTCACACTTTTGCTGGCAATGGAAAGAGAATTCCCACATGGGCAGGAATGGCCAGGGACCTCCTGGCTGTCTCTAATTCCTGAGGCTTTATCCTCCTCGATGAACTTCTCTGCCCAGACAGGCTGCAGAGGAGACTCTGCCTTGGCTCAGGCCTTGCTAAAGGAGCTCTTCCCCTGTTCCCCGACTGGGGTGCAGTGGTTTTGCTGGGACAGCAGATCACTCTCGAGTCCTGGGTTGAGTCACTGTTGCTCATATTCGCATTCTACCTCTAAAAAGAGCCCTTCTAACTGGGCCTGAGGCATGTCCCTTATGTTTATAGAGTAAACTATGTCCACTTGGTGTCTGCTCCCTTGCTAACTCAGCAGGGATTGCTGTATGCTTGCGTGTCCTGTTTCCCAGGTGCCGGGCTACACTAGGGAATCAGGTGAGATCCCTGCATCTCAAAGGTGAAAGAGACAAAAGAGGCCAGGGAGCTTGAGGGAGCTTTCCTACAAAGCTCTGACCATTACCCTGGCAAGACGACGGAGCCAAGCTTTGCTAACAGATGTTTCTGTATTTTTTAGCAGGGAGGAAGGGACTCTGTGTCTCCATGCATCCCTGAGGAAGGGCTCACTGGCCTTTAACTGCTCCACTAGGATGATACTAAGACCTCTCATTTATAGAGTGCCCAGAATGAGGAAAGCAAAGGTTGAATGAATGAATGATTCTGACAAATCCCCGAGACCTGCTGTCTCACTGTCAAAAGTGGTTCAGCCGGAGACACAGACAATTAGTAGGGGATCCTCAAGTCTACCTCAAATCTTCCTCAGAGGCTGAGCAGCAGAAACTGCAAGAGCAAGAAACGGAGCCAGAGCCTGCCCCAGCCCCATCCAATTCCATTTTCATACCCACCCGTGACCTCCCCACAAACGTCATTAGCTCACAGAGGGGGAAGGAGTCTCACTGCATTATCAGCCACCACAACAAACGAGCTTTTTTTTTTTTTTTTTTTGAGAAGAAGTCTCACTCTGTGGCCAAGGCTGGAGTGCAGTGGCACAATCTTGGTTCACTGCAACCTCCACCTCCCAGGTTCAGGCAATTCTCCTGCCACAGCCTCCTGAGTAGCTGGGATTACAGATGTGTGCCACCACGCCCAGCTAATTTTTATATTTTTAGTAGAGACAAGGTTTCACCATGTTGGTCAGGCTGGTCTCGAACTCCTGACCTCGTGATCCGCGCGCCTCGGCCTCCCAAAATGCTGGGATTACAGGCGTGAGCCACCACGCCCAGCCCAAACGATCTTTTTGCTGTTGTAGATCTCACTGGGTCCGAGGCAAGCCTGGTGTTTATAGAGTAAAGTCTGTCCATTTGGTGCCTGCACCCTTGCTAACTCAGCAGGGATTGCTGTTTGCTGTGTCTCCTGTTTCCCAGGGATTCAGGTGAGATCCCTGCCTCTCACCTGTTGTGTGTTAGGCACAGTTCTGTGCACTGTCTCAGTTAATCCTCATAGTAATTCCGTAAGTGGGCACTATCATTCTCATTTTACAACTTGTCTAAGGTCAAATAGCCCCTCAAACCCCCATGAGTATAACTCGAAAGCCCCTGATGAATACGTTCCGGAGAGCTAAACTGCAGCATGATGACTGCAGTTGATAACAATGTTTTGTACACTTGAAATGTTCTAAAGAGTAGATTGTAAGTATTTTTATCACACACACCAAAAAGAGGTAACTATGTGATGCGATGGATATGTTAATTAGCTTAATTGTGGCAATCACTTCACAATGCATACTTACATCAAAACATCACGCTGTACACCTTGAATATATACAATTTTATTTGTCAATTATATCTCAATAAAGCTGAAGAAAATGAAAAGACTGAGTACCTGGGAACAAAAACAAAAACAAAACAATAATTCAGTGAATCGTTATTTCCAACAAAATGAAACCCAAACTGTCTCGTCAGCCTTGCGGGCTTCCTTCTGGCTTCTCCTCCCACCATTCTTCAGGCACAAGCCACTTCTGTTTCTTACCAAACAGGCCATGATCCCTTAAACCTCAGCTTCTTTGTTCTTTCTGTTGTATGCTAGGAATTACCCGATCTCCTTCTCCAGTTGGTAACTTCCTACCAATTCTAAAAAACCTATAAACCCATCTCTTCTGCTAAGTGTTCCCAAATCCTTTGATCCTTAGATGGACTCATCTTCAAAATTTCAGACTTGTTAGATGCCAGTCTCTCTGCTCCCATCACGCTGTAGGTAATGCGGATACACATCTGTCTTTCCTATTAAGTTATGAGCCACCAGAATGCAAGCACAGGATCTTCTACTGCAGCAACGCCCTTGTATCTAGTTCAGTATTTGCTACATTATGGTGGCTTATTGGATGATTATGAGAGCACTGTTCCAGGCATTTTATATGAACAAGGTACTATTATTGTCATCTCCAGTTTACAGATGAGGAAACCAAGGCAAGAAGAGTATAATTTACCACATTTACCCCTTTAGCAAGTGAAGGAGCCATGTTTGACATCTCGGCTTCTGGCTCCAGTGCCTATACTTTCCGTTGCTACTCAAAACTGCTTCCCAGTAAAATATTTGGTTAAAGAATATTTTATGAGGCCGAGGCGGGTGGATCACCTGAGGTCAGGAGTTCGAGACTAGCCTGACCAATATGGTGAAACCCCGTCTCTACTAAAAATATAAAAATTAGTTGGGCATGGTGGTGGATGCCTGTAGTCTCAGCTACTCAGGAGGCTGAGGCAGGAGAATCACTTGAACCCAGGAGGCGGAGGTCACAGGAGCCGACATCACACCACTGCACTCCAGCCTAGGTGACAGAGCGAGACTCAGTCTCAAAAAGAAAAAAAGAAAAATGAATGAGACCATGGTTACCACCCAGCCTATTTTGGAGAGGGCATCTCATACTGCAGAGAAATGCGTCGTTTATTCCCCTCCAGCGCATGACTCATTTTGACCCATCTGCCAGCCCAGATCTCCTGCCTTAGGAAGTGAGCTTGGCACAGGTGAGGGCCGTTCTCCTTTCCGTTCAGCCCCAGGTTTGGTTCTTTCAGGTCAAAGGTCACATTGCAGCATCCCAAGACAGGTCTCTTGTGGTACCTGACTGCCCACTCTTTCTCTTTCCTCCTTCCACTTCCTTGTCACAGATGCAAAATCCTCACAGCCATCTCTGACGCTGCTAACCACAGGCGTTCAGGAACAGTCTTGCTCCAAATCCTGCCTCCTATTTTTCATATTTCCTGTGGCGTTTTATAGAAATAGCAGAACAATTGCTCATCCACAGGGGGTAAAGGGAGCAGGATTTTATATAATTAAATTTCAAAGTGACAAGCTTTTCCAGCCTATGGGGCAAGTAGAGGGAAGGGGAGATGGGATGCAGAACTTCTGGGTTTAAAGAACAGCCTTGTCTTGGCATCGGTGACACAGAATCTAGCTTTATTCCTCTTTTTTACCAGTGGCAAGGACTGTGGACATAATTTGTACCTTCAGTGCAGGCTCTCTTTTCATTGAGCTGCAGCAGTACCGAGTGCTAAATGAGTCCCTTGTCAAAGGCTGCTTAGAGTCACCCGCTTCCAAAGGGAGCACCTGGATTTTAGGAAGTGTTGGTAATTTATTTCCATCTCCTGCACCAGTGGAAGAGAAAACAAAATGGTGGTTCATCTCCCAAAAGGAACATTCTTAATGTGATAAGGGACAGAGATCAGAAACATCTGTCTGTAGCAAGCAGGCTTGGAGTTTCCCCATAAACACAGGTTTCCATGCAAACCAAACAAAGGAACATAAGACACAGGCCAGGCAGATTCCACTTCAGCTCCCACATTGAAATAAGTCTCACAGCCTCCCTCCTTTTAAGGTAAGGGACCAGAGGGCCAGCCTTGGCTCTGATGGCCACACCCCAACCCACACCTCCCTGCCAGGCTGGCCTCACACAGCACGCCGGGGTGCACAGCACACCACTCTCCAGCCATTTGTTCCTTTGATGTGTGCTAAGGAAAACATAATTACCCACTTTGTCATATTGCATGTGGCTTTGACGGCCCAGTGTGTGGGCCTTTTAAAAAAAGACATTAGAAGATGCTCAAGGGAAAACAATGTTCCTTTTGGGGTTTGTTTCAGGACTTGTACAAGGTTCTAAACAACAGACTCAGCGGAGCCTGGTTGCCTAGTAAGGAGCAGCGACTTTGTCCCCACTGCCTATCACTTACAAATAGAGAGAAAGGAGAGGAGAATAAGAACAACAGAGTGGGAGGTGCAAAGAGAGGGGCGCATCTGAGGTTTTCATGAAGAAGGTGGGGGAGGAAAGAAAGGAAACCAAGAGGCACAGAGCGCTGTGGCGCGCCTCTTTGCATGATAAATTGTTTCCAAAAAGATGGATGTCTCTGCAGGAACCTCTCTCTCCACCTTCAGAAACTTCCTACTTAGGCATGCATTTAGCTCCTTTCCCCAAATCCCTTGTATTCAAAGTCTCATTTCTCTGTTCACAGAGACACCTCCTTCTCAGCACACCCAAAGCTCATCTCTCCAGCAGTGCCCTCCTCCCTGACCCAATTCTCTGCTCCAGAGGAAGGTACCTGGCTACTTTAAGAGAGCACACACACATGCACAGCACACATATTCTCTCTCTCTCTCTCTCTCTCACACACACACACACACACACACACACACATCCACCACACCTCTGAACCTCTGAGCCTTCCCATCTTTGAAGAGACACAAACCATACCTCCTGGAAACAGAGCTTTTTAAACATGTTCTGAATCTCCAAATGCTGCTAGGGCTCAGGCTGTGAGTTTCCTTAAATGTGAAGTCTGCTCATGACTGCAATTAATTGGCA
Source organism: Ateles fusciceps (assembly GCA_036589455.1). Taxonomy (NCBI): domain Eukaryota; kingdom Metazoa; phylum Chordata; class Mammalia; order Primates; family Atelidae; genus Ateles; species Ateles fusciceps. Next base: position 3,084,894 of record JAZHEH010003296.1, on the reverse strand, counting down.
TTGCTGTGCTAATGGTAAGGCAGCCTCCTGTAATAACCACCAGCAGCCTGCTGAGTGCAGGGGGGAGAAGGTAGTGGGAGCTGAGTCCTCTGCGTTGTTTACAGTAGAGGAGACAAGGAAACCCATAAGCCTTCTCCTTTTTTGTAAGACAAAGATTCACAATCGGTTGGTATTAGCAATTTTCAATTGTCTTTTATTAGTGCTAGATTGATTTTCTGTTTTTTGTTTGTTTGTTTGTTTTTGTTTTTTTAATGTATAAAAGCAGAATTCTCGGAAGAACTTTCGTCCCTGGACAGTTGATTAAAAATAACACCACTATCCAGTTGCTTATCAAGAAGCTCAGAATGAGCCCCTCGTGAAAAGCTGTTTAGATGGGAACAGATACAGTGTGCTGCTTACTGTGTGTTGCTGATGGTGCCACCTGAATGCATGCTAAGTGGGATGGTTATCTCTGGGATGAGTCTGTGTCTCTGGCTGAACCACTTTTGACAGTGGGACGGCAGGTCTCAGGGATTTGTCGGAATCATTCATTCATTCAACCTTTTCTGTCCTCATTCTGGGCAAGCGCTTCCCCTGATTTCAGGGTGGAAGTGAATTCCAGCTCTCCTCTAGCCTAGCTGTGTGAATTTGTCTAAACTGTGTCAGCTCTCTAGGGCTCATTCCCTCATGTACATTGACTGAGATGACTTCTGTGAGTCTTTTCGTCTATCAAGTAAATTGATCTAATAAAAAGACAAAGGTCTTAGAAACAAGCTAATCTCTTGTAGGGAAGATACCATATGTTGACACCCAACTATAACAGAAGGCAATGTGTTCAGTGGCTGTAGGAGATATAAAACATTCCAGGCATTCAGAAGAGAGAGATCCCTTCTCACTGGGGTGACCAAAAGACAGGACTCCATGGAAGGGGGGGGTCAGTTGAAGTGTGTCTTGAGGGGGGTGAATAGTGTCGATTGACAAAGATAGAGATGGGGTGTAAGACACGGTGGACCACAAGTTGGGGGGGAGCACTTGGGAAGATGCTGTCCAGGAGGACAGGGGATCTAAATGGGGTGGTGACTTGACTCCCAAAGAAAGAGGCCTTTTTAAAAAGAAGAAGAGCGTTTCATAGGACCACATGCTACCAAGAGATCAAGGAATCTAGCCATGGCATCCTGAACAAGCAGCTCTCCAGAGGGAGAGCAGGCCCCTGGTTCCCTGAGGACCCTGCCCACTCCACCAATGGCCACTGGAAAGCACCCCTCAGGGCTCTGTGTGGTGGGAGCTGTGTCACTGCGTCTTGAGCCTGGCAGTGTCTATAATTCCCATGTATTGTTCTGTGGACCACAAATGCTACCCTTTCCGATATTCAGAAGCGAGATAAATGGCAGGCCTGTTACACTGCTCAGACATTGTGGACTTTCTTTCTTTCTCTTCTATATGTCACATTTTTTCACTGGGCCTACTTCTTGACAATGGTTCTGGTTCTCATTCATCTGCTCCCGAATCGTAGTTTTCCTTTTGCCCTTTGTAAATTATCTCGATTATCCTATCTAAATACTCCTCACTCTCTCAGATGAGCCACAGCCTAGGGAGTATTTCTCAAGGAGGGAGGGTAGCTTCTTGTATTTATTAAGCTACAACCCAGTAAAATAAACTGATTTGGAGTTACAAGACTAAATTTGAAACCAAGGTCTTCAACATTTCGCTATGGGGCCTATGTCAGCTCCTCCTCTCCTTCTTCCTCCCCTCCTCCTCCTCTTCCTCCTCTTCCTACTCCTTCTCCTTCTCCTGCTTCTTCTTCCCACTTAAAGCTTGGTTCACTCATCTGTCAAATGAGGACGTGGTTCTACTAGGCAGGGTAGCTGGGTGAGAATTACATTACGTGACAAAGTATAATAAACTAACATTTTCATATCAGTTATGGTCATTGTAACGGTGCAAAGAAAGATAATCTTTCTCATTCTCAAAAGTTTATCAACCATTTCATAAACAAAGTAATGCATGTGAATTACAATTGCATAAACATATTGCATAACTCCTCTCAGCTGTGTGTACTTTCTTTTGTTGTCAGGAAGCCCTGGCTGATTTCTAACGTAAGTAGGGCATGCAGTGCTTTGCCCCCTACTTTTCTCTGTGTATTTCCCACTGGATGTGGGATGCCCCCCGTGCCTCTAATGAGCATTTGACTGTGTCCGGCGTTGTGCGGGAAGGCCACGTGCTGCCCTCTTGTGAACAATCTTGAGGGTGGAGGGAATTTAAGGATTCTGCTGCATCCAAGCTCAGCATGCTCTCCTGTCAAGGAGAAGGTGACATTGTGAATTGGGCAAGAGGGGTAGCCAGAGCTTTGACCTTGACCAGGCCAGCCTAGCACTTCCAAGGAGCCAGACCTCCTCCTGAAAAGAAGCCACAGTGAAACAGGGTGTCTCATTGCAGGAGGCCCCACAGTGGGCCACCTCAACAGTTCAGTTTCCAGGCAGAAAGCTCTTCTCCTGCTGCCTGCTGTTCTTCCCTGGGAACAGCCCTGGCATACCCTTTCTCTCCCCTAGGGCAGAGCCTGAGTGTTACTTGTGGAGCCAACAAGTCACTTTGGACCTTTGAGCTCTTGTTGGGGGAGTCTACCTTGTCTGGAAGGACAGAAGGAGGCAGAAAAATCAAGAACTTCATAGGAGAACAGCATATTCAACCCAAACAAAGGATGTGGACCTTGTGGTCTGGATTATCTGTAGGGATTGTTATTAGGGCTAGAACTTTAAAAATGTGCACTAGTTTATCAATTACTTGGGTGCTCAATTGTTCAGGTGAAGGCCCTTTGAAACTGCAGCATTGCTGGTCTGAAATATATTTGAAAGTGAGAATGTAGGAGGAGCAGAGGGGGAGCCAGAAGCCCACTCATGCACATACAGGGATATAATTGACTCAGTTTCCTCCTTCTTAAAGAAGAAAATGATTCGGAGTTGCTTTGTTAGCAGGTTAGCTAATGAGGGGGTGTTGTGTTAATTAACGTTGCAAAGAATTGTGAAAGCATAAAACTTTAAAAGTACCCTAGTGCTTCTAGGAGTATTATTCTTGGTGTATTAACAGGCTGGGTCTGCCAGTGTCTATGAGAGTGAGGAAATAAGGAAAAGCTGGTGCAGAAGGCAGAAGACACGTGGCCACAGCAGCACCAGCGTGGGGCCGAGTGAAGGAATCTCAAAGTACCATCCTTGGAGCGTTAAAGTATCTTTCTCCCAAGGAAATGGAAATGCAATACTTCGGATGTTTTTGGTTGCAAGTAATCAAACCCCTGACAGCAGATGCTTAAAAAGTAAACATCGAGGAAGCCTGGAGTTGGGGTGTCCCCCACGCTCAGCAATGGCCTCCAGGACCCAGGACCTCAGACTTGGTCTCCATCATGCTCCGCACATGAGATCTGCATGTCATGAGTGGAAGGAAGGTGGCCACCTTTCTCCATCTCTCACGCCATCACCCAACCATGATCTAAGATAGTAATGAAGTGGACCTGGAAGAGGGCACGTGCTTTTTTTGACAAGGGAGGAACATATAGTCCTTCTACTGTGTAAAGTGACCTGCATAGCTGCAAGAGAGACAGAAAGGTGAATATCTGGCATTTTTAGCTTCTGTTGTGGGAGGTAGGCTTTGGCAATAGGAAAGAAGGAAGGGGAGAGAAAGGCATTCTATAGAGAAGTCAGCACGGAACACCTCTGTGAACAACGGACTTCTAGATAAAGATCTGGTGTTTGTCGGGAAATACTCTGTGAGCACTGGGGGCAATTGTGCAGCTTCTCTTCAACTGCCAGCCACGTGCTCGCCTAATTGGAGACACAAACCAGCTGCTCGGCTGTCCCCTCCTCTCTGTGTGTTCAGGCTGGGTCTATAAAGTTTTGGGTTAAAGCCACTTTCTCCCACACGTGGGTCATCCCCCACCAACAGATTCACCCTGGATATGCATATGGAGTCTGCACTGTGACCCTTCCATTTAAGAGAATAAGAGGGTAAAGGCTTGGAGATATTTACTAGCTCTGCAGAACTGGATGTGGTAAACTGTGTGTATTGCAGCTCTGGAAACCAGTACTGAGCTTCTGCTTGGGGCCTGACAGACATGGAGGCAGTTCTACTGAAACACCAGGCAGAGGGCCTAATGAGAAATCCGTCAGATGCGCCGTGACACTGCCTAACCCACAGGCTTCCATCTGCTTGCACCCTTCGCTTCCAAACAGAGCCCCAGTTGTGTTTGTTCCGTGACCAACTGGCCGTCCATCCCCTCACCTCCTCCAGATTGCAAACCACCAGCAGCAGCAGCAGAGGTCCCTCCCTATCAGACCAGAGCAGCATGGGAAGGCTGTTCATCCTCCTTCCTCTTTCCTGATGCATTTTTCATCATTAAAGGGAAAATGTCATTTTGGTGACAGATATTAGTATGATTGGTGTCAGGAATGAATCTTCCTTTCTCTGTCAGCCTTGTTTCACACAATCCTAAGACAATGTTCTGTTAAAAGGCCACTTCCATTTCCAACTCCAGCAGTGTGCGAGAAAGGCAGGCTTCTCTGTGATGGATGGGTCCGTCAAGGCTGGCACTGTGCCAAGGGGCGCAGCTGAAGCCCGACCCTTGAACACCGGGCAAGCCTGAAGAAGCTTCTGGGAAGCTCAAGTCTTATTCCTGGCGGAATTCTACTGAGAATATATCTTAAAAGAGAAAACCTGCAGCTCTATTCAGTGATTAGGTTTTAAGAGGTGGAAGATTTGCCCTCATGACTGATATATAGAGTCCCATAAATCCAAACCCGTTTATTGGAAAGTTGATCTGGAAATGAAGATTTTTATTTTCTGGCAGCAAAAATGTAGGTTAACCTCTCCAGATCTTTCCCAGGTGCAGACCTGGACCTTGCATGGACTGGAAGTAACCATACATTTCACCCCTACAGTGTGCCTCAGACACTCTGAATACAACCTGTCAGGACTCATTTACATACAACTCAGTTTTCTCGTGCATGAAATAAAGATAATAGTACCTAGACTATCTTTCTCAGTCATTGAGAGGTCATTTCATTTCAAAGAATATTTATTGAACTCACACTCAGGGTCATATACTTTGCTTAGCTTGAGCAGGTACAAAAATGAACCAGAAATGGCACCTGCCTTCAGAGAGCTTACAACCTAATTGGTGAGATCAGACAAATCTACAGTCAGTTACAATGCAGATACACGTACACACATTTACAGAGTTCTATGTTGTGAAATATATATACATTTCCTGTAAAATAACTGATTTCAACCAATAGAAAAGAGAGGCATGGGAAGCATTGGTTAAACTAATGTTTCATGGAGGAAATGGAATCTGAACTGGTTCTTGAAGCCTGAGTAAGATTTAGAAGGCTGTGGATGGAAGGAGGGCACATTGGCAGAGCAAAAGTCTGAGCATATACATAGTTTGTGATATGCAGAGCAACTTTCCAAGAAGAACGAGTAGTTTAACTTGATTGGGTCCTAGAATGTTAGGTGAGTGCAGAGATGGGGCCACAACAAAGACTAACGCTACGTAACTTGGGATACTTCTCGATTGTTGATATTAAGAGTTGGGTCCACGGAGGATCCAAGATGGCGGATTAGACACAACTCCAGCACACAACACCCAGCGAGAGAGACAGAGAAACCCGGAGATCTCCTAGCTCCAACCGAGGTACCAGGTGCATTTCAAGGGGTCTGGTCTGAGGGTGAGCAAAGCCCACTCAGGGCAGACCGAGGTGGGGAGGGGTGCTGCTTCACCCAGAAAGGGCATCTGACCAGCAAGTCAGAGGTTCCACCTCTGGCACTCCGGTCCAGATACAGCGCTTCCCCCAAAGCCTCAGTGATACATAGAACAGGGGGATCTTTGCCAGTCAAGTGCCGGGAATTACAAGTGCGGAGATGAATAAGAGTCTGCAGACTGAGCTATCGCCCCCTCCCCCTGCCCAGAGAGAGAGGGAGCTGTAAGCGGGAGCAGCTGGGTGGCCCCTACCCCATGACTGGAGAAAGAGAAAGCTGAAAGAGGGACACTGCTGGGTGCAGCTGGGCGGGTCCCTCACCTCCCCCACAAACCCCAGAGGGCTGAAGCTCTGACTCTAGTGGGTTGCGTAGCCAGTGCCACAATCTGAGAGGAACGCTGAATGATCCAGCCCAGTGGAGGAAGGACACAACCCACCACTAGAGGGGTGGGACTGGGCTGCATGTTTTAACAAAAAACACAGGAAGCCTACGTAGCAACGGGACGGCATTCTCAACCCAGCAGCGCCTACGGGTCAGCGGAAGAGGCGGGCCTAAACTCCCAGCATAAACAAAAAAGACACAGGAAGCTTCCCTAGTAACCTGAAGGAGTCCTTAGAAACCCAGTAGCACCCCCCATAGGCAGACAAGCGACCTCATCAAGCAGCTCTCTGACACCACAGCCAGGTAAATCCACAAAGATGGGAAAAAACCAGCGCAAAAAAGGTGAAACTACCAAAGACCAGAACACCTCTTCTCCTTCAAGGGATCACAACTCCTCAACAACACAGGATCACAACTTGACCGAGAAGGAGTGTGAAGAATTGACGGAAACAGGGTTCAGAATGTGGATAATAACAAACTCCTCAGAGCTAAAGCAACACGTTCTAACTCAATGCAAAGAAACCAAAAACCTTGAAAAAGTTTAGACGAAATGCTAAGTAGAATAACCAGCTTAGAGAAGAACATAAACGACTTGATGGAGTTGGAGAACACAGCGCGAGAACTATTCGAAGCAAACACAAGTTTTAATAGCCGAATCGATCAAGCAGAAGAAAGGATATCAGAGATTGAAGATCAACTCAATGAAGTAAAGAGAAGGCAATACAAGAGAAAAAAGAGTGAAAAGAAACGAACAAAGCCTCCAAGAAATATGGGATTATGTGAAAAAACCTAATCTACACTTGATCAGTGTACCTGAATATGACAGGGAGAGTGTAATCCAAGCTGGAAAACACACTCCAGGATATTATCCAGGAGAACTTCCCCAAGCCTAGCAAGGCAGTCCAAATTTCAAATTCAAGAAATATAGAGAACTCCACAAAGATATTCCTCAAGAAAAGCAACCCCAAGGCACAAAATTGTCAGATTCACCAGGGTCGAAATAAGGGAAAAATGCTAAGAGCAGCCAGAGAGAAAGGTCAGGTCACCCACAAGAGGGAAGCCAATCAGACTCACAGCAGATCTCTTGGCAGAAACTCTACAAGCCAGAAGAGAGTGGGGGCCAATATTCAACATCTTTAAAGAAAAGAACTTTCAACCCAGAAACTCATATCCAGCCAAACTAAGCTTCATAAGTGAAGGAGAAATAAAATCCTTTACGGACAAGCAATTATTGAGAGATTTTTGTCACCACCAGACCTGCCCTACAAGAGCTCCTGAAGGAAACACTAAGCATGGAAAGGAACAAGTACCAGTCACTACAAAAGCAAACCAGTTGGCAAAGACCAAAAATACAATGAAGAAAATGAGTCAACTAATGAGAAAGAAAACCAGCCAGTAACAAAATGGCAGGATCAAATTCACACATAACAATATTAACATTGAATGTAAATGGCCTAAACGCCCCAATCAAAAGACACAGACTGGCAAAAAATTTTTGCAATCTACCCATCTGACAAAGGGCTAATACTCAGAATCTACAAATAACTAAAACAGATATACAAGAAAAAACAAACAACCCCATTCAAAAGTGGGCAAAAGGTATGAACAGACACTTTTCAAAAGAGGACATATATGAGGCCAACAAACATATGAAAAAATGCTCATCATCACTGGTCATTAGAAAAATGCAGATCAAAACCACACTGAGATATCATCTCACTCCAGTTAGAATGGCGATCATTAAAAAATCGGGAGACAACAGATGCTGGAGAGGATGTGGAGAAATAGGAACACTCTTACACAGTTGGTAGGAGTGTAAATTAGTTCAACCATTGTGGAAGACAGTGTGGCGATTGGTCAAGGATCTAGAAATAGAAATTCCATTTGACCCAGCAATCCCACTATTGGGTATATACCCAAAACACTATTAATCGTTCTACTATAAAGACACATGCACATGTATGTTCATTGCAGCCCTGTGTACAATAGCAAAGACCTGGAACCAACCGAAATGCCCATCAGTGATACACTGGACAAAGAAAATGTGGTACATATACACCATGGAATACTACGCAGCCATAAAAAACGATGAGTTCATGTCCTTTGTAGGGACTTGGATGAATCTGGAAACCATCATTTTCAGCAAACTGACCCAAGAACAGAAAGCCAAGCACCGTATGTTCTCACTCATAGGTGGGCGTTGAACGACAAGAACACGTGGACTCAGGGAGAGGAGCATCACACACAGGGGACATTTGGGGGGGTAGGGGAGAGACAGTGGGGGGGTGGGGAGGGAGGGGAGTGTGGGGGAGGGATAACATGGGAAGAAATGCCAGATATAGTATGCACCTAAAGTAAAATAAATAAATTATTAAAAAAAAAAAGAGTTGGGTCTTTATGTCATAGGCAGGGGAGCCACTGAATCTTCCTAAATAGGTCAAGGACATTATCAGATCCCTGCATGAGAAAGATGAAGCTGGCTTCTGTATGTGAAATGCTGTTGATCTGCTATTATTAACTTTTTCTAACATAAAAATCATTTAGAGTATTTTATAATACCCTCATTACTGTGCAGAAAATAAGTTCATAGATAACATATAATGCCTATACACATACTTCAAAAAAAGGACCTATATAAAGCCTGACTGAATTTGAAGGAGAAATAAATAGAAAATGATTGATAATAATATAAATGTAAAATAAATATTTGGATACAACTACAGCATAGGATACAATGAAGTATGGATGCGTCTATATACAGAATCACCATGAACGTGACAGCTAAGCTGCAGTACAGACTGACACGAGGATGTAGAATTAATTGATGACTCAACATGATGAGAAACATTCCCACTGAGTATGTGATTTTTCAAACTAGTGAACACTTCTTGGTAAAGATCTGAACAAATCAAACACAATCTTTCTTTTGACTTGCAAGATGGTTGCTTTCCTGGAGAATTAGTGAACATTGAAACCTGGCAAAAATATCTGTGCTTATATGTCAAACAGAGTATATTTTAGGCTTAGATTTTTTTTAAAGAAAAAGGTTTCACTCACCTAAATGTCTGGCAGGCATTTGGCGTCCATGACTGGGTAGCCATGCATTGCTGAGTCTCTAAACTCCCTGGCCTCTGTACACTAAATGGCAGCAGTACCCCTCCAATTACGTGACAACCAATATCCACTCAATTTTCCACTCCCACCCTCCAAAGAGCCTGCCCTGCCCCTGTGAAGAAACACTGATTCAAGCAGAGGCAGAGAGATAAGTGAGGATTTAATTAAAATAGTAGAGAGAGAGAGAGAAAAAAAGGTGAGAGCATTGGTGGTAGCATTGGGGTCTGTGAAGAAGGGAAAAAACTAAGAGGCACTGATCCACCAGTGAGTAAAAGGTTGGAAATGCCCTTGGTAAAGTTTATAGCACTGTGCAAATATTGTTGCGGTTGGAGTTAAATGTCATCACTCTCACTGTACAGAAACGGTATCTGAAGCACTGAAAAGGTGCAATGACTTTTGCAAAGACACAGAACAGGTCAGGAATTGCATTAGACATCCAATGCCTTAGACCTACACTTTTAGTGTAATTACTCGTGCAAAGGAGATTCTACTCAGCATAGGGAATTGTAACTAGAGAACTTGAGTAGAGCAAATACAAAGGTAGAAATAACTTTTGAAAATAGTCAAATTCCAAGCATTCTATTTATCACCTCTTGATGGATCACCTGGAAAATTCCAGGATTCCAAACAATGACCAATATTCCACAATCCACCATTTTTTGTTTGCTCATACCTCTAAATATTCATCAGTAACATTTGAGACAAAGGAAAGAGATAATTATGAGCGGAGAGTTTTTAAAAGATATTAAAGGTTAACAGAATTCTTGGCATTTGTGTCATGTCAATTTCCATGTAATTATGCTCAATTCCCAGAATTCAGTGTCAGTTGTGCCTGTTAATGCTTAAAGATGATATCTTTGGAAAATAATTTATAAGATCGTTTCTCAAATTTTTCAGTTTCAAACCAAGCACCCTGGTTAATAGGCTGATCTTTATTAATGGTATTCTTGGATGGAGAGTGCTAGGAGGTCGTAAGTTGGATGTTGGGATCAAAGTGGATTTGTTATGAGAGTGTGGTTAGCTACCTCTCCCAAGAGCAAAATGACTGTGCTCGAAATGTTTATATAACCTGATTTACAAACCTCTTCTATTTTTATTTGATTAATAATAAGAATGTGGGAAAGCACCCCAGTTCTCTGGAATATGACTGCCTCTTAGAAGGAGGAAAGGGGTCCAGTACTGATCTCTGCCTCTGGGGAGTAATGACCAGGTGGCCTTGTGGAAAAACATTGAGATGCACAGGTCTAGATATTTTTTACATGCTTACTCATTCATTCATTCTTCCCCCCATTTATTATTGAATGTATTTTACCTGTTCTTTGCTGAGATCGAGTGATTATAAATAAGACACTGTCCGTTTTTCTGTTCTCTTGAAATTGTGTACATTCCCTTTGTAATATTGATTCCAATTGTGATTCAATAATTATCTGTGCAATTATTTCCCACATTCACCTCTTCCACTGCTCTGTGGCCATGGAGGTTGGATACCAAAAATATGACAATCAGTCCCTGATGCATCACAATACCTACCCTAGGACATGCTTGTTGAATAAATGTGAGAAGGGTGTTCTCATCCCAGCTGGGCAATCAAAAATAATCTTTTCAACTAACTTACTCTGATCTTGATTTGGGAGAACATTTTCTAAAGCCCATCCAGTCTTGGCTTACCATGTTTTTCAATCTCTGGGGTTCTGTGCATTTATCCACCTGTGTCTTTGGAAATGAAATTGAAAAATAATATAGTTTCCCCACCTTCTGTTGAGGCCAATCCTGTGGAGCATCAAGTTGGGAACTCAGGCGCATGCATTATCTATTGTTTGGGATGATTGCTGTCACAGTTCTCTGCAATTAGAGTGAAAAATGAAGAATTCCATGGAAAACCAGTTGCTTCCCATCATGCCCTAGAAAGTAGGCTGACACAGGGACACACCAAGGTGGCGAGAAAGGGCTAAACTCAGAGTTGAGAGATGTATGTCGTAATCCAACTCTTCCAGTTGCTAGAACTCAGGCTTTTGGAAGGAGGGAGGCAAGTAAAGTGGGGGATGTGTCCAGAGGCAATGTGCAAAACCAGTGAGTGCACAGAGGAGCAGGGGCCCCGAGCCACAGTGAAGAGTGAAAGCTGGAGGTCATACGTAAAGAAAACAGCCAAGCGCGTGAAGGATTAGAAAGCGAGGCAGGCCAACTAACTCTGCCGAAGGGAACTGTTCCCCTGCTCAGGATGCATTTCCACATAAATCTTGCACACATTTTTCATAGTATTTTAAAAGTGCCTTTACCAAGTATACATAAACATTGTACAAGGAGTTGTAATATAAGGTAGGTGTGTGTGTTACAGGGGGTGGGACAGGGGCGGAGATGAGCAAAATTCGATCATCCCCAGCCAGGCGGACAGTAGACTTATGGGTAGATGGAAACGTGACATTAGAAAGGTCACGCTGGGTCACATAAATTCAGATGTCCTAGTTACCCACTTTGGACAGTGGCAATTTTATATGAAAGTCACACTTGAAAGGTTAGAGATACACATCAGATGCCTCTAACCCAATAAACAATATGGGTGTATCACCCATTAATTTATTCAAACCTTCTTATATCCTATTTAGAGATTACTTTTGTCTGTATAAGTTTTATTCAGACATGCTTGTTTTTATCCTTAACTACTGTCTTGATTTCTCAGAGTTTTTTAAATTTTCCTTTAGCTAGAGTTTGGTTATTAAGTGTGTGTTCACTCTATCCTTATACTTCGTGAATACCAAATGTCATCATCAATTTCATGTTCCTCGTTTGTAGAGATTTGGAAGTCCCTGCAAAAGAAATCACGTCGATTTTGAATTTTCCCCAGCTGTGCCGGTCACTTAAATACCACAAATATTTATCAAAACCTATTATGTTCCAGGCATTGTGCTGGGCTTCAGGAATGTAGCAGAGAAAAAAGACAGAAATTAAACCATTACAAGTATTGTGAGTGTTATGCGAAGCACTGATGCAGTGGACATATGCCAAGTCCAGTGGAAAAGCACAGTGAGGCCTTCATGAGCAAGTCAGAACCGAAAGGGTGAAGACAACTTAACCTGAGACATGTGGGGACTGCATCCTAGGCAGGAAGTGGCACGTGCAAAGTCCGTCAATTGAGAAAGAAGAACCTCTGAGGAGTTAGAGTTGTAACACAACACAATGAAACCTAACAAAGGGAAGAAGGAGTAGTTGCTACAGCTGAAAATACACAGATGCCACATCCTGAGGGCTCAGACTCCACAGAAAGGATCTGGGGCTTTATTCAAATTTCAGTGTGGAGCACTAAAGATTTAACTGGGACAGTAACAAGGTCAGATTTCAGGAAACCTTCCTTTCAATGTGGAGACTGAAACAGAGCTGGCAAGAGCAGGAAGAGGACAGCCATGTAAGAGGAGTCTCAGGAATCCAGATAAGAAAATAAGGAGACCTTGGCTGGGCCAGGCAAGGCAGTGGCTGAGAAAGGCGGATGGATGTGAAAGATATTTTGGAGGAAGAACACTGGAAAGAGAGGGAGACAGAGAGAGAGAGAGAGAGAGAGAGAGAGAAAGAGAGGGGGAGAGAGATTGGGTTATGAGAGGCAGCAATGAGAGGAAAGAGATTAAAAGTGACCTTTGATTTCTGACCTAAGCTACGGGGTGAATAAAGTTTATTATTTGTGAGCTACCATAACTATTGTAAGCAATATTAGAAGAATTTTTACACAACAATTTTGAGTAAAAATAACATTTTTGTGTCTGTTTCTATTTTTTTCTGATACCCTTTTAGTGTCTTTCATAAAAATGTTTGGGCCAACACTTGTTTTTTTTGGCAAAATTTCCTGATATCTGCAGAAAATAATCTATAGTATCATGCTCCCAGATGCGTTGTAAGGATCACAGCTTGGGAACCGCTAGACATGACTAATTCCAAGGTTACTTTCCTAGGTTGTAAAAGAATAATCAGTAGCAACCATTTGTGGAGTTGGTACTGCAAGCCAGGTACTTCACTGGTACTTTACATAAATTATCTCATTTTACCCTCACAGCAAATATAAGAGGTAGGTATTATTCCTTTTTAATAGAGGAGAAAAATGAGACTCTGAGAGGTAAGAACATTTTCCAAGGTCAAACCGGTAATTTGTGGAACTTGGACGTAAAGTCAAAGCCATTAACTCCAGCATTCATGCCCAGTCCCTTCCACGTCGCTGTCTCTTAAGTCACTGCCTAGATGCCAGCATCTTAGATGCATACTTTAGATTATTTTTTCTAAAGTATCTTCCTTTGTATTTGCCCACTTTTCCACATACCCAAATAACTTTCTGGATTATTTGCAGTTCATCCATGTCAGCTGAAGATATAAATACTTAAGGAAATCTAGGTCTTCTGCAAACTTGGGAGAGTTCTCTATGAATTCCCTTTGACAGATCGTTGGTAAAAATATTAAATTTGATTTGTCCTAGCAACTATCCCTTGGAGAATCTAGTATTAATACTTCCCCCATATAGAAACATGTCAATTTATCCTTGATTTATATCTTAGCTTTAAGCAATTCTTTGCTTTTGAAAAAAAAAAAAAGATAGTCTTCTGATTACCCACTTTTTAAAAAGGGATCTGTGATCCTGACACCTTGTCAAAACTGTTGTGAAAGCCAAGGTAGATGATTTCATGTGTTCTGGCTTATTCACATGCGCGCTGACATTTTCCAAATTCTGCCTCCCCCAGGCTCAAAGCTACCTGAACAGCACATAAGTTCTAGGACACTCCCAAGTAGCTCCTTCTTTCTCATGACCTGCAGCACCACCCGTAGTTTTGTGGTAAGCTAGACAAAGAAAGCATACCAAAGCTTTAGGGAAATCCTTGCTTTCTGGGAGGTACTGCCCATGTCAACGCCAGACTGGGAAGGAAGCACAGGGCTGAGATGCCCCAAGGGCAACCTCAACTGCTTTATTTAGAAAAGCCCTGAACTCATGATGGTAATGCATACAGGTGGACCAACAAGGTGAAAGTCACAGTGACTCACAAGCATGCAGAAATGCATTTGTTATTTCTTTGTAAGAGTCAATAAATTTGTCAGAGTCAGAAAATAAAGATGCTTTAAATTGAAGTAAAGAGAAAAAAAGAAGTGGATGGTTTGGGTATTCATTTAGCTAGCAACACATAGAAGCTTGACATCTAGGGCCGTACAAATTCAAGCCTTCCAAGAGCAAACAGTGGAGAGTGTGTTTATTTTCTTAAAATGTGTGGGTGCCTTGCCACCAGCCCACCTGCTCCTCATTGGTGCTTTGTTCCCTCCATACCACAATTCCTGTCCCAGGCCCTGCAAAGCAAACAGTGAACATTTAAAAATCAAACTCGGCCGGGCGCGGTGGCTCAAGCCTGTAATCCCAGCACTTTGGGAGGCCGTGGCGGGCGGATCATGAAGTCAAGAGATCGAGACCATCCTGGCCAACATGGTGAAACCCCGTCTCTACTAAAAATACAAAAATTAGCTGGGCGTGGTGGCGCGCGCCTATAGTCCCAGCTACTCGGGAGGCTGAGGCAGGAGAATTGCTTGAACCCGGGAGGCAGAGGTTGCAGTGAACCAAGATCGTGCCACTGCACTCCAGCCTGGCACCATGCGACAGAGCGAGACTCTGTCTCACAAAATAAATAAATAAATAAATAAATAAAAATAAATAAAAATAAAAATAAAACTCAGTGAGTTAAACATTTAGAAACCTTAGAGTGAATGATTTTAGTTTCACCCAGTTCCCACTTCCCTGAGGAAAGTTCAGATTCTGTATAGCCTTGATGCATTGGTTTAAAGTTAACTCAGTTTGAACACTAACCCATCTGATTAGGTGTTCATTTGAAATCTACGTCTCAGCAGTCGACTGATCTGATGAAACTGGTGTGGTGTGTCTGTGTATGTTTGGAGTGGAAATGTAGATGGGTTACGATCACAGCAAAATAACATCACAGAAGTTCAACTAGGACCACACTTCTAATAAAAAACATTGATTGATTTCGGGGATAGCAAAGATCAGTTCTACGCAATTACACTCTTGCTGCCCCTTCTAAAGCAGCGTGACTCAGGAATTATTTCACAGCACTTAGCCTTTTATACACAGCTGCTATTATAAAATGTTCTTTGTGACACATACAATCATGTGTATGTATATGTATCTGTGTGTGTACAGACTTTGCTATGAACATATGCCTAAATGGCTTATTTAAGAAACTCAGGAGAGATTGAGATAAAACACAGCAGAATGAGTCTAAATCATGAGGTACAGAAGAAACAAACACTAAGAAAAGAGAGACAGAGAGAATCCAAATGAAAAGAAGAGTGGGGAAAAGGTAGATACAGGAAACACAGAAAAAAGTCCTTTCTGAAGAAAAGAAAAAAAATAGGGCCCCAGAAAGTTAAAGGACAGAGTATGCAACTCGTCCAATAGACCTCTAAGGCCCTTCTAACCCGGATATTGTGATAGCCCAGTCCTGGAAGGAGGGTTTAAATATTCTCTTTATGGCTGGATGCCTAGCATAGACTGTATCTAGACAGCCATGTCCCAGCTAGGCTTTAGGGGAAGATTCCCAAATGGGCAATTAATTTAGATTTAATAGGACAGTTACTGTAAGTTTAAATAAATGCCAGTTAAATATTAACAGCATATTTATTGAAGATTAACA
This sequence comes from Ateles fusciceps, assembly GCA_036589455.1. NCBI lineage: Eukaryota > Metazoa > Chordata > Mammalia > Primates > Atelidae > Ateles > Ateles fusciceps. The sequence goes on along the minus strand of JAZHEH010003296.1, from coordinate 3,069,010 downwards.
TTGCTGGTTGCATTGTGGGATTTTCTTTTCCTTAAAGAAACCCTTTATCGGAAGACTTTTAATCATCTTGACTCTTCCATCGTTTGCCTCAGATACAGGGCAGCTCATTAATTACTTTGTACAACAGTTTTCTACACTCTGAAGTGGTTACCTAGATGAATGGGAAGAGTGGAAGGCTATATGAGAAGCACTATTTCTGTGCAGGAGGGATTGATGAGTGAATTTGATAAGAGTGTCGAGAAGCATTATAATCCTAGACTATTAGAGTTGGAAAGGTCCTGGGAAGCCATCTCATCCAAACTCCCATTTAGAAGACAAGAGGAAGAGAGCAGGGCTGTGCCACTGAGCTGGTAAGGGGCAGATTGGGGCTGGAATTCCAGACCCTGAATCCCAGCCTCTTACTGAGCTGTGATCGTACTCTAAAAGTGTTCCTTCAATTCTGCGAAAGTGCGTTAACCTATTTGAGTGAATTAGTCATTAGACCTTCTCAGTGACCCACAGTTCATGAAGATTTTTTTTTTTTTGGACAAATTCAAAACAAGCCAAAAATTCAAAAACAAGCAGTGACTTACGTAAGGTGACAAAATGTTGGGCTGAGGTGAAACTAGAACTCACGTCTTCTGGTTTACTAAATATATTTGCACAAATGTCACCTCCAATAAAAATTACAGTTTGACTCATATGTTATTATGCAAATTCTTATGTCATTAAAATTTACTTTGTCTGCTGCTGTTCTTGGTTGGGGAACAAGAAATAAAACCTTTAAAGAAAATGAGAGGAAAAGGTCAAACAGAGACAAAAGTTCTAGGTGACTGTTAGGGAGAATGGAACATAGACGGAGAAGCGAGTCAAGTTCCTCTGACAGTGAACTTGGGGTTTTAACTCCAAATTTGTACTTGATAAAATTGCCATTCCTCGGGCTCTTTCTGTTTGAGAAGCCACTTCCTTACGCCGGCTGGGCTGGGCTTGGAAACATTAGAACTGGTGTCTGTGTGCACATGTAGGTGAATATCTGCATATAACCCTTCCACAGAGGTTACAAGGCCAATCCCTGAATGTAGAAATTAGGGGAGATGAGGCAGTCCCAGGATGTTTTTATCCAGTGATTCGTCTAAGATGGAGACCCGAGCGTGTTGCGCCTTGCGTGCTCAAGGAAGCTTTGGACTCAGCCATCAGGCACCTAGAAGCAATGAGGGGCTTAAAAGCTCATGGAAGGAGGTCAGACATTGTGGCTAACTTTCTAATGGGGTGGAGGTGTTCTGTCTTTTTGTCAGGTTCATTGGCTCCCTTTCTGTTGTACTGGGTGAACACGGCAAATCAAAGTTCCCAGGCTGCTACTGAAAGAGAAAGCTGTCTCCTCTTTTCTAAGCACAGGGTGTTTCCCACAGGCCCGGAGAACAGAGGCCTGACAGTGGGTGGGAGCTGGGGGCCACAGCTCTTCCTGCTGTGAGTGGTCTAGAGGCTGTGCTACTTCCTCTCTCTGACTGCATCTCAGCATGATGTTCCTGCTCTGTCCCCTTCATGCTGTGAATCCTAAGAGCATTCCCAGGGCCTGCACTTAGCAGTCTGCTCCTGGGTTCTCTGCATGAATGTCACCTGTAGGCTGACTCAGAATGAGGGAAGCACAGCCGATGGCAACTCCTTCCAGTCCCAGCGTGAGAAGCCTGGGAGCAGCCAGGCCTGTGCTAAACTCTTCACAGCTACTTCCCCCATCTCATCTTCACAGTAGCACTGAGCAGTAGGTATCATGAGGACCACTATTTTACAGATTAGGTTAAGGCATGTCCCCAGGGTCCCACAACTAGGAATGGAGAGGGTGAATATTTGACTTCTGGTCTGTCTGAGTCTAAAACCCAAGGTCATGGTGCTTACTGGATAAATATGTACTGAATGGATTGATGACTGCATGAACACAGAATGTCGATGGCATTAGAGGTTTTCAGTGTGACACAGAGCACTCCTGAGGTGCCCATCCTTAGTTTGCACGAACGTCAGCTAAGGCTGTCAAGGCAGTTTCTGCTCATGCTCTTTCCCATCTCGGGTCATGTAGCGTCTGTGCCATCCTCTGCCATCCACAAGATTCCTGCCCATGCTTACCCATCCCTTCATCTCCCCCGTCACTGTTAAGTCCAGTTGAACATCATTTCCTTAGGGAAAAGTTTCCTGATCTTCCAGACATGACGAGAATCTTCGATCCTATCTTTTCTTCCATTTTTTTGCTTACAGCATTCATCACAATTGTATCCACTATTTCATAAAATTCTTGGTTGAATGTCCGTCTTCCCTGCTGGAAGTGCCCTTTATGCAGGGAGACCTACGTTACTTTTGCCTTTATCTCTCCCATTCACTGCTTTCACTGGCCCTACTGAGTTGATGAAGGGCTTCCCAATATTTAGAAGTCCTTCGGAGCACCCACCCCTCCGAATGCCCCTTTCAATGAAGGTAGAGAACCAAGATTGTGGCTGGGAATCTGGACAAGTGTAATGAGACAAATCACTTCCCACAGGCTAGGCAGAGCTCAGCTTATTTGCCCAGCAATGAGAAAGTTCTCAAGGGCTTAAAGGGGAGTGCAGGATGGAGTTCATTGTAACTTTCATAAATGTTAATAGAAATGAAACCACTGACAAACCCAATAGCACTAGACCACATGCAACTCAAGGGCAGGGGCCATGTCTTTATCATTGTATCTCTCAACCCAGTTCCTGGTACACACGAGGAACTCAAAATCTACTGGCTGGTTTATTAACTAATTTGAATTCAACCAAATAATTGGATACCTAAAGTTATCCTGGGCAATCACGGTAATCTGTCTTCTGTGGGTCTCTCTCTTGGCCACAGATGGAGCAGCAGCAGGCGTTACCGTATTGGTTAGCTCTTACATATTCTTACCTGACAGGTAGAGTAGAAAGAACCCTGGTGTAGGAGTCAGGAGTTCTGAGTTCTAGTCTTGATTGGTCAGTGTATTAACTTTATGCTCCTACAATCACTACTGCTCCCTCCTGGAGCTCAGTTCTCCACTTATGAAATGAATGGATTATACTAAAAATCTTTCCAAGGTCCCTTCTGAGTGTATCATTCTGTGATGTTATGAGTCCAGGGTTATCTCATGACCCAAAGCTTAGATAAAAAGGAAAGATTCTGCCCCAAAGACCCCTGTCTCTCAGGCTATCCCCTTTGGGCACCTGCCTTTCACTGCATCGGCACTTTGATTTTGGCTTGTTCATCCTGCTGCCCGACTTTTCTATCTCCGATTGTTCTACCCACCATCTCTCTGCTTTATGCATCTCTTATAAAGTTTTATGGGTTTAAAATCCATAGATAGCCTCACCTTTGCCATTCCTTCATATCCTCCTTCTCAGTTCTATTTGTGACCTCTTTTCTCTCCCTGGAGCCCTCTTCCCCCTTTTCAAGTTGCCCTTTTGCTCTTTCTGCTGAAATCCTAACATGCTGGACTATAGCCCAGATGAACCACGATTTTATTTTGATCCTGTATTCACAGAGGAGCAAAAAATAGCATATATTTTTCCCAGTTCCCAGTCCTTCCCTACTTACTGCCCTAGAGGCATCTCTTTATCCAGATTTACACTGCCTTTTCTGATTCAATCTTCCCGTATCTATTTGATGTCACAGCACTCTAACTGCCCTGCATTTCCCATCTTCTCGCCTGCACTCCTATTTGAGATCTCCACCAGGAGAGGGGGGGCCTTTAGCCTTTTTAGTCAAGGAGAAGCAGAACTGGCATTTGTTAAGCTAGTGCTCCTCTTTGGCCTCTTGCGTGTGTGGAATAGTGACAGCTCTTTAGCTGGCCCCCGGCTTGCTCTGGGTAACGTGGAGCAAAACAAAAACAACAACTAATTTCTCTTTCATTGGGAATTCTTCTCTGCTCCAGCCCTGCTTCAGTGTATAAATGCCAGGGCTCACTGAAGTCTCCATCCACTGCTGCCTCACCTGCCTGCCAACCATCCAGAGTTCGCATGGCAGGCTTTTCCCTCCTTTGCGGTCCCAGGATTATTAAAGGGAATATGATTGTTTCCTTTTGCTGAGGGAGTGTGTATGTGTGTACATGTTTGTGAACTTGAAAAGCATTGTCCTATAGATATTTTTATAACCTGAAGCAATTACAGCTGTCAGCACAGAGACAAGCTGTGACAAGTTGATTTATGTGTACAGTATATGTGTATGCAAGAAGGAAGCGAGGAAGGAGAGGGAGATGGTGGGGAAGAGGGTGGAGGTGGGCGCTCGTTAGGAATCTGCTTTCAAGAAGGCAGAAAGGAAGTTGTTTCTATAAAGAACACAAATAATGAAATTGCTTTGAATGTCATCCGTTTTCATTAACTCAGATATGCTGGGAAAAATAAAATAAATCCAGCAGTTTTATGAAGCAGGAGACAGGATATAAGGTAAGTCACTAAGTGTTGGTTATATTTAGGAATTAAGGGATGGAAGGGAGTTGACGTATGGTTTTGATCTTCATCTTTTCAAACTACTTCAATAGCCGGTTTGAATAAAATGGATTTTATCTTGTTAATTGTGTGGGCATCTCTGACCTTTCATCACTTTCTAAACTTCTATTTTTGAATAAAGTTTGGATCCCCGGGCCCACGAAGCAGGTATGAGGTTGCAAGTGCCTTTTCTTTGTCCTCCCTGTGAGTTACCTGAGCTTGGCTGGGTTTTCTGCTGCAACTGCTGAATTGCTAAGCTTAGTGCTAGCTTAGCACTCTCCCTTCATGGCCAGAGACAAAGGTGGTTTGATTGTCTTAGATCAACTGCACGCAGACTGGTAGAAAGCGAACATCTCAAAGAGCCTGTAAGAAGAATTATTTTCCTGTCCAGACATACTAATGAAGCATTGGCAGGAGAATGTATTAATAAAGCATCTTCCATCTTAAATGGATTTCTAAGTTATTTTCCTGTAGAGTTAATCATATTTGTAGGCCCCTCGGGAAAGCCTGTTGCTGTCATTATCCACATTCCTAGATGCAAAAACTAATGCTCATTTGTACCTACCTGGAAATTAGATGCAAGAGCCAGGATTAGCATTTATCATGAAAGGAATCATCCCTTCCATTCTCAGGCCTGCAGGGAAATGACTCCGAAGCTCAGAATGAGTCCCTCTCCTTTCCCCATGACTACCATTTGTTTCCACTTGATGTGGTAAGGCTGTGTTTAAGAAGAGGAGCTGGGAGATGGGAATATCAAGGATGGTTAAAATGAATGGATGAATTATTAGAGGTGACTCCCTGGCTTGTGGAGAGGAAGCCCCAATTCAGCAGACTGAAAGTCAGCAAACAGCATCTCACAGCTTCAGGCTATCATCATATTTATCTTAACTTGGTGAAGTTACTCAGTTTCCTATTTCCACAATTGCCCATTGGAAAATGGAGACACAATAGAATCTTCCAAGAATGGACTGGTGCTAAAATAGGTTAATTGTCCTCCTTTCCTTTCAAAAATACAAACAAAGCTCTTCTGCTCCCCCACAGATGTAACTGTTTATTCCTGATCGTAAAGTCATTTGTTGCAGCCATAAGTTGACAATTGATAGTTTTGCTGTTATGTATCAAATGATCCCCTGTGACCAAAAGTAGCAGATGAGTTTCCCTGAGAATTTAATATCAGGAAAATCACCAGAGAAGAGGGGGGGGTACAATTGGCCCAATGATGAGTTAATGCAAAGTATTTTGAGATCTGCACTGTAAAGTCACCCCACTCTTGCTGGCTGAGCACTTTCCGGCCAACTATGATAATGGAAAGGCAAGCCTTCTCAATCTTCCTTTGTTACCCAGGAGTGTGGTTTCCATTTCTCCAAACTCTACTTCCGTCCTATCTCTATAGTTAGTGTGAGGGGGATTTGATTGGTGAAATGTTTGCGTCCTCTCCAACGTGTTATCTATGTAAGTGATTGGTACTGCTGCAAGGTTGCCAGAATGAGTATGGTACCAAGACCCTTACTGTTATGTGACTCAGTTATAATGGTTCAGTCTCTTTGATGTTGGATGGCTTTTGATGCTGGATGGCTTTTTGGAAGAACATTTTTCTGTTATTTAACAGTCCAAAAAAAAAAAACTTCCTGGATGTGTTTGGTAGAAAGCCTAGGGGAAAACCAAAGCTACTGTTGCCTCCTTTCTATCCCCAAGGAGAATGTGGGTCAGTGCTGGAGCCCGGCTCTGGAAATCCCTGAGAAGGCAGCATTATTAATGCCACCACCACTGCGCCTGCTGGGCTGCTCTCTGCTTCCTCCTAGCACAAGGACCAGGCCTAGCTGGGGAAGGGAAACGCAGGCCATTCCCTCAGAGTCGAAGTTAAGGGAGAAATAATAATATAAGCACAGGAGGTCAAGCAGCAGCCAGAGAGGAGAAGTGACGGGGACCAAGGCAAATTCAGTCTCTCCCTGGGTTTCAAGAATTTGAGAAACACACCTCTTAAAGATGAAATCAGCTGTGCGAGAGTATGAGGCCCAGGAAACCTGGGGAGTCTGTTGTATAAATACAGCAAGTGGCTCGCACTCATCCACTCAAGTGAGCACTTTTGCAGGCCCAGCATCTTTAAATGGCGACAAAACAAGAATAAAGAATGTAAGTCGGTGTCTGAACTTGACCAACATTTTGATGATGCGATTTTGCCAGTTTCGCACACTAAGAGGCTTCTGTGATTCTGTGTTTTATACATGGCAGATTTCTAGAATGGTGGTGTTGAGTCTCTGGGGTTTTGAGCAGCTTTGTGGGGGGGCTGCAGGGCGGGTGCTGTACTACTGAATAACTATGTGGTTCTTCTAAAACATCCTCCCAACACTGAATTTACTCTGAATGCTAATGGAATTAATCTGATCCTTTTAAAGGTGCATGTATGCATGCTGCAGGGTGTTCCTTTCCCAGTTAATTAGTTTGTGACCCTTATTAAGATGTCTCCAGTCTGGGGCTTATTAAGGCTGCACGGTAACTTTGCCTTTTTTCCTAATTTGGAAACGTCCGCTCTGGAAGGGGGGAAATGGTTAAACTCCTGGCCTGCGCTGGGCTAGTGCACAGCCTGGGCCCGGCGCGGCGGGGGTTAAGGTGGGCGCCCGCGCCCCGCGCCCCGCGCCCGCCCGCCGGGATGAGCGCGCAGTCCGCGCCGCCAGCCCGCCCGCTCGCTCCGAGGCGGCACCGGGAGAAAGTGGCGGTCAGGGATGGAGCTGCTGCCATGACAACCCCGGCGGTCGGGGCCCGCGCGCGTCGGGGCTGCTCCCGGGAGGAAGGCGGCGCGGAGGCCGGGGGCGGCCGCTGAGCTTGGCGTCCGCGCGGCTCCGGTGCCGGCTGCGCCGCGCCTTCCCCAGCGAGCGAGCGAGCGAGCGAGCTAGGGGCCGCCGCGGTCCGCTACCGCCGCCCGGCCGCTCCCTCCTCGGCCACCGCCGCAGCCTCTGCCCCACCGAGCCCGGCCGGATCGCGGCGGCTGCAGCGCGCATTTGGGCTCCGAGGAAGTTGACCGAGGCGGCTGCCGCAGGATCCCGGGTACGGATTGCACGAAGCCCGCGCGGCGTCTCCTCCGCGCGCCACCCGGCTCCTCTGCGAGCTCCACTTCCCATCGGCTATTGTTTCCGATTGTTTTCCGGTGGCGAAGCCGGCTCCGAAACTTACAAAGTGTTGGATTTCCCCCGTGGGAACTGAGGGACTGGAGACCACCGCTTCTGGGCCGCTGGATGAAGCCCACCCCGTCCCCTTCCGGTACCAAAGTGCTTACTCCTCTCCAAAGTGCCATGTCTGAACTGCTACTGGGAAGAAGCGGCTCCTGAGACGCGCCCACACCTTTCACCTGCCACCTTCTCGGCTTACCCCTCCTCGGCCACCTTCCCGGCCGCAGCAGCGAGGAGGGAGCCCCCTTTGGCCGCGCTCTGTGGAACTGGTTTTCCGAGGCGGGCAAGCCGAGGCCGGATTTGCGGGAGGAAGATTAGACTTGGAGGAGTCTGCGCGCTTTTCTCCTCCCCCGCGCCTCCCGGTCGCCGCTAGTTCACCGCTCAGTCCCCGCGCCCGCTCCGCACCCCACCCACTTCCTGTGCTCGCCCAGGGGGGCGTGTGCCGTGCGGCTGCCGGAGTTCTGGGAAGTTGTGGCTGTCGAGGATGGGGTCTGTGGGGTACCTGTTCCTGCCCTGGAAGTGCCTCGTGGTCGTGTCTCTCAGGCTGCTGTTCCTTGTACCCACAGGAGTGCCCGTGCGCAGCGGAGATGCCACCTTCCCCAAAGCCATGGACAACGTGACGGTCCGGCAGGGGGAGAGCGCCACCCTCAGGTAGGGAGCTGACATTCTTCTACGAATTGATGATTTGTATGGGGTGGGGGTAAGGGGCCGGGGTGCAGGTGTGTGCACTGAGGCGTGCCCGGGCTGGCGGAAAGGTCGCTGGTTTCCTGGGCTGCACAATTTATGGCTGCGCTGGGGGCTCTGCCTGGGAATGTGGCGGTCATAGGGAAGGGCTCAGAGGTTCTGGCGGTGAGCTTTTTCCCCCAAAACTGGCCTCTGCAGCTCAGGCACTTGCTGAGGGTGAGGGGTGGCTGGTCCAGGTGGTCGCTGAGATTGAGGGACTTGTCCCTGGCACTGTCTGTGCCTGAGCCTGGTGGCAGTGGTGACTGGGGGCCTGGAGGGGCTCGCCGCCAGCAGTCTTCTCTGAAGTTAATGAGTCCCAAAGGAGGGATCTGGGTTGGGCTGAATGCCCCCACTCGCCCATGCCATGGGGATTTGCCAGTCCTGGATCCTGCACTCGGGGGAAAGCTGCTGTTTTGTCCTGGGCTTGACTGTGCCGGGGCTTTCCTGGGGTGCCTTCATGCCGTGAGCTGGTGGGCAGACAGAGATGCTTTCTCCTTTCTGAACGTGGCTTTCTGAGGCCCAAGTCATGGAGTCTGATATGTTCGTGGAAAATGGCATTTACTCTAGTGAACTGTGTTCTGTTTCTGCTCTCCATCAAAATAGTATGTGCAAAACTCGTCTACTGAAGAGAAACTAGGTTTCAGTGTTGGGTTGGGTCCTGATTGGCTTCTGGGGTTAAGGCTTGCAGGCACTTGGGGGAGGAGAAGAAGAATCTTGGTTATGCTTTGTTTAAGGTAGAATGATTCTATCTCCCTGATTACCTTGCCTGCTGAAACGCTAACTCAATTTCCAGTGTTGATAAACCACACCTCTCCTATGAGAGCAACACACTTAATGATTGCAATGGGAAATTTTATTCTCTGGAATTTTATAAGCGAATAAGCATGAGGTGGAAGTTAAGAAGGTTCATGGGAACGATTTCTCTGCCTCTCCTTGATTTAGTCTGCCCCTCTTAAATAAAGTTTTCCAAACTAAGCAACAGAACTAACCACAAGGTAGCATGGCAATGTTCTTGTCCTTTGCACATGAAGATTTCTGGAAAGATAACCCTGGTGTCGGTGTCTACTGTTTGGCCTTTCTGATGACTTCTTCTAGGATTGTGTTGTTTGTGGACTGTATACTTAAGGCAATATCTATAGGATAGAAAATGTTGAAGAGGAGGCAATGTCAATACAGCGCTGAATTATCAGGACATTGCCAAAGGAAGTGTGTAATTTAGGGACCCATGCAGGGCTACAAGCATCCAGTGATCCTTTGTCTTGGGAGAGCTGATCCTCATGGCTCTGGTGAACTCCTAGTTATTCCTTGGCTCATGAGACCCTCCTCTTCCACTCTTCTGGGCAAAAATAAAGCAACTGTCTCCCCCCCATTCCAAAATGATTGTGTATCTGCTTTAGAAATGTATTTCAGGGGAGTTATAAATGTGCAGTGATTTTAGACTACTTAAATAAAAAACCAAAAATGAACGTCTAAAGCAGTAATAATCAAGGAAGTTTAATGTTCTCTGGATACCTCCTTTGTCCTTAGTCCTTGGCTGCCGGGAGGGACTCCTAGGGACAGAGAGATTCTCATGTGGGTAACATTTTAGATATAAATGGGGTGATTTTTTTTTTTTTTCAAGGAAAAGGTAAGGTAGCTCTGTAGAGATTTGAAGATAAATAAACAGCAAGTGGGTCTTGGCAGATAGAGACTCTCTGTTTGGAGGCCAGGATCTGATCTCCAGAAGGTAGTCTTCAAGGATTATGAAAATCAGGACTGTCTAGAGGGTGGCTGCGTTGAGCAGAGGCTGAATCACGGGACAGGCCTGGGTTAGGAGTAGCTTCTGTTTGAAATCACATTATCATGTACTGGCTGACTTATCTTTCTTTGTCTTTCCTTCCATGGTTCTTTTTTCTCATTCTACGGGTCTCCCTCTCGGTCTCTTTCAGCACTTAATGTTTGTTTGCATTTTCACATGTGCTGTCGACACAGTGGTACTGTTTGGGTATGGATGGAGATGGGAACATGGTGGAACTTCCTTTCCAGACCCTTGAATTGGCCCCAACCCAGCCAAGTTCCTTCTGGAACATCTGCCATTCTGTGCCAGCCTCAAGGGCTGAATGTCTTCCTGACATGGAAGAGAAAGACCCTCACAGTGGATGGAGCACTACAGGACAGGGATTAGATAAGGTAGGGTCTGAACGACACTAGCCCTTGACCATGGGCCAGACTGAGGATATGAATCAGGCATCAAGTATAACAGGCAACCGGTATAGAGGATGCTCAGGCCTCTCAGGATTGCCCTCCTTCTCAGACTCTGATGCATTAGAACAAGAAAGGGCTGCCCTACTGGGTGTGTTTTTGTGGAGTAGAAGCTCATGAAGTCTCAAACACAGGCCCTAGATTTTCTTGTTCAGAGGCAAGTAGGAATTTCAGAATGTATTTTATTTGCATAATTTTCATGTAACCTGAGTATAGGTTGCAGCAATCTAGTAGTTCAGAGTTCTGAGTTATTTTCTTTTTGCTTTGTATTGCATGTGTGTGTGGGGGGGGGCAAGGTCCCTTCCTTCCTTCCTTCCTTCCTTCCTTCCTTCCCCTCCATCCATCTTTCCTTCTTCTTCTGTTTTTATTTATTTTTTATTTTTTGGCTAATCATATGACCAAGCTGTAAGGAATCACAACTAGGGGAGACCAGAGCCCCTGTGCTGTGGCCTGGAGGGCCGCCATATCCATTTTCCTGTGGGTGATTGGGTGATGATGGTGACGCATGTAGTTTTCTTCATAACCAGCAGAGGACTTTTTGCTCTAATTTCATTTTATGCTGCTTTGTTCTCACCAATATAATTTTTTGAGGATCTTTTCCAGTCCCAAAAGAGTAAATGCTCAGCAGAAGATTCCAATGTGAGAAAACTTTTAAAAAATGTTTTATCTTTTCCAACTAGCTCTAACAATCCTTGTGGAGGTACTGGGAAACTTTTCACTTAGCATAGCATTGACAGCCTGAAAAGAATTACAATTTGTAATCCCCAACTCTTTCTGCCCTCCTGCTGCCATTCTGTAGGAATATTTCTTAAAAGGGTGAGGTAACACAGAATCTACAATAATGCTATTAGCCAATGTTTATTGAGTGCTCACTATGTGTTACGGAGTATCTAAGTGTTTTAATAATATCTAACCTATCATTCAGGCTTGTAACATTAAGACTTAACTCTATTGACAGCCCTATGGTGTAGGAGCTATTATTATCCCTGTTTTACAGATGAGGAAACTGAGGTGTGGAGAGTTTACATCCTTTGATGAAAGTGACGCAACTAGGAAGCTTTGACGCCAGACTGTAAAGCACTAGTAATAATCACGTTAATAAGATAAATAGTACTGTCCTTGGTCTGTTACTGTGTGAACGTTTTATGTAAACATTAACATTTAATCCTCATAACACTCTGAAATAGACTTAATTGTTCCCCATTAAGGCCCAGAGATGGGAAACTTACCTGAAATCACACAAGCAGCCAGTGGCAGGCTGGTATGCTGGCTCAGGACTCCACTCCTTGACTTTGTACACCAAGCTTCCCAGGACTATTCAAGACTCTTTGAATTCTGTGTTTCTCTCATTCCTCTGTGGCACTCAGTGTCTGCCCCATTCATTTTGGCTTAGACCCTGTTTTCCAATGTTGTCTAACCCTGTCTTCTTTCTTCCCTTGGGCTGCAGAGCACCTCTTGGAAAGCAAGTATCATGCCTTGTCATGGCATGAGCACTGTGTCTGGCAGATGCTTACTCAAACGAAATGAATGAAAACAAAACAAAAATATCCCCCAGCTATATTCAGTTTATCTCCTTACCACATTTCTCTATCATTTTATTTTAAATTTCGACTGTGGTCAATCAAAAATGTATTGAGAGGTTCTTTCAAGAAGGGCACAGTGTTAGTCCGTTTTCACACTGCTGATAAAGACATACCCAAGACTGGGTAATTTAGAAAGAAAAAGAGGTTTAATGGACTCACAGTTCCACGTGGCTGGGGAGGCCTCACAATCATGGCAGAAGGCGAAAGGCATATTTTACATGGTGGCAGACAAGACCTTGAAAAGCAAGAGAAAGGGGGAAACCCTTTATAAAATCATCAGCTCCACTGAGACTTATTCACTACCACAAGAACAGTATGGGCTAAACCACTCCCATGATTCAATTATCTCACACCACAAAGCATAGGGATTATGGGAGCTACAATTCGAGATGAGATTTGGGTGGGGACACAGCCAGACCATATCAGGCACTGAGCTGGGTGTTTGGGTGTAGAAAGGCATATGACCTGGACTTGGCTATTGGGGGCTTGGGTCCAACTGAAAAAGCTGGCTGTGGACAAGAGGTCATGAATCTTGTGAGGCAGAATGTGCCATGAAAACGTGGGCAATCACGCTGCCGTGGCTGGAGCAGAGCCCCTCTGCTGGAGCGAAGGCTTTCTGTAGGTGGGCAGGACTGCCCTAGCTCCTAGCTCCTGGGTGGAAGTGAACAGACATCAGTGAGGAAACAGAGAGCCCCAGATGCCCAACTATGTGGGTATCATTCACTTAGAGACCTTCACTAAGCATCAACATGCCTGTCACTTGGCAGTTTCAATGAATGAATGCTTTCCTTGTTTCAGAGAGTCCCCCAATTAAGGCAGCAACTAGTAAAGTGTGTTATTTCCTGGGGATCACTTGGTAGGTGGGCATGAGAGGCTGAACTCTGGCTTCTGTCGTGCCTCTAGACCATAGGCTTAGTGATTGGATGATGTTGTTTTTCCAGGGTGAGTTAGGGATTGAAGGTCTGAAAAATGTATGTAATTTAGGTTGAGTTTTTACATGGAACTCCATGGAATCACACGGAATAATGTGATTTTGATACTTGAGAGGACCCAAGGAGTCACCTTCTAGATGAAGGAAGCTGTGGCCCTTTGCTCATGTCATGTAAAGTGCGTGGAGTTTCATCTGATAAGCAGATGGATCCTCTGGTAGTCCCTCCAGCTACTCCGCAACCTCTTGAGGGTAGAACTATGCCTCCTTCAGGTTTGCCTCCTCACTGCAGCACATAGTTTGGCCCGTGGAATTTGCCAATAAAATCCGAAGGACTCTTGCCCAGCCTTTCCCTTTACTCACTCTGTTGTGGACACCCATAAACACAGCTCGTTGCAGCTGCAGAGCATTTCCTCTTGTGGATCCCGCTTCTGGGAACAGCCCTACCCTGGTCTTCCCACGGACAGCTGTTTCTTATCGTTTTGACCTAAGCTCACACAGAATTCCCTCCTGCATGCCTTTCCTGATACCAAATCAAAATAATCTTCTACCACTACCAGCAGTCTTACCCTGTCATATCATCCTGGATTTTTTCTTTAGAACAGTCATCTCCATCTGAAGCACCTCATTCATTATTTGGTTATCTGCGTATGGTTTGTCTTCCCCAACAGGACTGTAAATTCCTTGAGAAGAGATGTCCTCTGTCTAATTAGCACTGTATAAGCAGTGTCTGGCAGATAGAAGATGTTCAGTAAATTAGTTGCATGAATGACCACGGGAATGAAGGCCTGAGATCACGTCGTCTTCTTCTCAGAGTCTGTGTCCTTTTCCCTGGATGGTCTTCTGTTGTCCTTGCCTTGGGCATGTTACTTCCTCAGTGTCATTTCTGTCTGGGCAGCTGTGTGAGGCTGCCCTTGCGGAGGTGCTGGGGACAGGTTACAAATACATAGAAGTCATTGAGCTTGTGTCTGCCTGTCCAGGCCACAGATGGGCTGTGTTGGGTATCCATTATTTCATATATGCACCCATGACACATGCCTTCTTTTTGCTGGGTCACTTCCCCACCCAGTCCTTAAGCCTTTGAAGAAACAATGATGTAGTCAACCCCAGGGAAATTAGCATTTCCAAGGTAAGGAGGGACACAGAAAAGCACTCTGCCCATTCTTTCTGTTTTCGGAGTCTGCTGGCAATGCTTGTGGTGGTGTAACTATTGATCTGTCGTTTATGAGTTCACCCGTTCAGAATAGCAATGCCACTCAGGAAGCCTGTGCTGCTGCCACGGTCCTGCCCGCTCTCAGGACCGGCCACTGAGCACTCACCTCAGGGCTTGCCAGGCATCCGGCTGGTGGCCTGTGGCTCTGAGGAGCAGGGACAGATGGGCCAGCAGAGGGAGGCTCCTGGAAGCACATTCAGCTGTTGAGTAGCCAAAAACTAAAATGGGAAACTAAAAACTCAAGCAAACATGGGGCAGAAGGAGGAGGAGTATGCCAGTTGTCACTGGAAGCCAGAGGAGGCTACAGGGGGCCAGCTCAGTGCTCTCACACCCCTCATCTAAACCGTAAGTGCTTTGCAGAAAAATGTTTCCTTTCTCTCTCTTTTACATGCACAGCGTTTTGAATTTGAAAGGACTGCAGAGATCAGGGAGGTCAACCACCTGGTTTTACAGATAGTGAGAGTGGTGATCATCAGTCTTGCACAAGGATGCCTTCCAGAAGGGTGAGAAGGCTGGCAGCCAGTGCACACTCCATCCCCAGGCTGTGAGCCCTCACTTGGGACTTCCCATGATGAAGGGAAAGCCACCTTTTCCTGGTAAAGACAAAAGCATCCTGCTGACCATGAATGCTTTCAATGCAGTTAGCTGACATTTATCACCGTATTCTCTCCTGACTGCTGGTTTAGTCTGTATCACACCTTGCATTCTTATGCTTTGACTCTGACTCCATGTGGGACAGCTGTTTCCTGTGGGTCAGGTCCTGTGCTGAGCAGTTTACCAGAAGAACCTCACTTACTCCTCACAGATGCTCCGTCAGGTGGACACAATTATTACGCTGATTTTATAGATCAGGAAACCAAAGCGCTGAGAGGCACAGTGAAGGTATTTTCCCAGCTCACATACTCAGGTGGGTGCTGAGCCTGGGACTCAGGATGGGGAGTGTCTGACTCCTAGGCAGTCTCCCTCTGTTCCGTAGTGCTGGTCTCGTTCTGTCCCTTCTATTCTTCATTGCCAAGTTCCTCTCCCACTAGAGACCCAGTGAGTTTGGTTGTCCCCTCCTTGTCGTGGTGCACAGGAATCCCCTCTCCTGGTGTGCGAGGAACAGGGCTTTGGGAGCATTTAAGGTTTCACGTCGTCCATGGCGTGGAGACACAGTGACCCAACCAACCCCTAGAGGTCCCCTCTCCTCACAGAATCCTACAGTTTCCCTAGTTTGTTCAGAGGAAGACTTATTCTAGGTTCTTCCACTGATCTTTGGCATTAGATGTTGCACTTTCTCAATCTTGGACTTTCTCAATGTTGGCTTTTCTCACAGAGAGTTAATAATGTTAATAATACCATGAACATTTCCACGTACTTCTCTGGAATGTGGTTTGAACCAATCGAGGTGGACACTCAATTCTAGGAGGATTGCACAGGCCAGTCAGTGCATCTGGATGCCATGGCACCAGGGGTACAGGAGGCACCTGCTCCAAAACACTTCCTCCTTCTTTTTAACTAGTAATAGGCATCTCTCTTGGCGAATCTTGTAAAAAAAGATAATTAATGATAATGGTAGATTTGTTCTATTGGGTTGAAAGTCTCCACTGATGAGTAAAATAGAATATTATCCTTGCGTTATTTAAGGTCATTTTGCTTCCTCAGGAGTAAGTTGATGGGTTCCCACTGTGTAATAGATAACTAATACTAAATAAATAATACTACCAATGTCATCATAGGTGGTCAAATAATATTATTTTTTAGGAAACCAAGGATTTATTGAATTTAGGACGCAATTTCAAGTTGCATGTGTGAGCTGAAGAGAGAAGGAAGCAACAGGGAAGTTTACTAGGACTGCAATCGCTGGAGACAAAGATTCCCAACGCACAAGACCTTACTGATTCATATGTGCCAGGAGTGGCAGGCTAGAAAGAAAACAGGCCGGGAGACAGAAATCTGCAAACTCTGGCTCAGCCACCTTGCGTAATTGCAGGCAAAATTTGTAATCTCTCCACTCTACATTTAAAGAGGACCATTATTACCTATCTCAAAGTGTTGTTTTAGGTTAAAATGAGGTAACACACACAAAGCTTAGTATATAGTTATAACTTTCTTCCTCTGTATATGTATGTACACATGCATGTGTGCATATATGTATATATCGTATACACACATATACCAATTTTCATTTTAAACTGTTGCGGCTTAAATACTTTGGCCGATACACCGTGTCTTGAATCTGAAAGATCCATAGAGAAATCCCCCCTTTGTCCACCTATAATTGTGAGTTTTTTTTGTGATGCCTCTCCTACACATCTGTTTAGAGATTCTTCAGTTTCAAATCATTTCTTGAGATGTTTTATTTCTGAGAGGGAGTGAGAAGAAAGGTATTTCTTTGTTTTTCCTAAGAAGATTGTTGCATAGCAAGTTGTGACAGTTCATGGCTCTGAAGATGCATTTTCCACCAGAAAAATTCATCCAGAAGGTTCTATGGAGCAGGTTATCTGTGAATTCATGCATAGATTTAGGATTGGCAGACCCTTTTTCCTTGGAGAAATGATTTTCCATGATAATCCCACTGGAGTCAAATGGTAAAAAACAGGGGGTTGGGATAACATGTGTTGGGGAAGAGGCGGTTTGAGGCTCCTGCAGCTTTCTCTAACTGTAAGTCTTCTCTTCATTCACATCTCCCGATCATTGGGAGGCAGGCTCAGGACTTGCACGGTGATGGTGACAATAGAGAAGGAGGTTTCTTTCCATTTGGGAATTTTACCTTTGGTCAAGTGTAGGGCATGCATCTGGCATTAGAAACTGATGTCTGCATTCACTGATGGGATCACAGGAGGAGTCCTGTCCATTTTAACCCAATGCCAAAGGGCTTAAATTCATTTAAATGTAGTGAACTATGAGTAGCAGTCTTGATCTTCGTGATCGGTTTTTCTTAAATCTCATTTATTCACATCGTTGAATTATTTGGTTTTATTTGGGTATATTTGGCCAACTTGCTGTCTTATCGGTGTGAAATGTTTTGGCTTAGAAAGCTTTTGGGGGGTTAATTTGTCTTACAAAATGAACATATAAACTTCTCTTACAATCTCACTGACGGATTTCTTAAAATAATAGAATTTTTAATGAAAACATCATCAACCAGCAGACTGATGGAAAATTTAAAAAACTGAAATCGACCTTCAAACAAGCTTTTTTGGCTTCATGGAGTCAAAGGAAGATGTATTTGTGTGAAAATAGTTTCTTGATCTTCTCTGGCTTTCAAACAGGCTCTAATGTGCTGGATGAGTGAAAAAGTGCTCTCAAATTCAGGATAATCATCTTTGGACAAATTTACCTGTCAGGAGAGCTCAATCCAAAATTCTAACCCATCAGAAGCTATGAGTAAGAAAAAGAACATATACAAATTATTTTTAATTTAGTGCAGTTGTTATACAGAAAAACTGGACATAGCAATGCTTTGGGGTTGTGGGTTGAATTTTGTCCCATCTCCCCCACCATAAAAAAAAAAGGGTATGTTGGTGTCTTAACCTCCGATACCTTACAATGTGACTTTATTTGGAAATATGGTTGCTGCAGATATAATTAGTTAAGGTGAGGTCATACTGGAGTAGAGTGTACCTCTAAACCAATATAACTGGGGTCCTGGTAATAAGATGCTGATGTGGAGACACAGAAGACGCACAGGGAGTGACAACAAGGGCAGGGGCTGTAGTGACGCACCTGCAAGCCAGGAAATGCCAGGGATTGCCAGCAAACAGGAACTAGGACGAGGCAAGGTGGGAATCTTCCCTACAAGTTTCAAAGGGAGCAGGGCCCTGCCAACACTGTGATCACCGTGATTTCAGATTTCCGGCCTCCAGAACTGTGAGACAACACATTCCCCCTGGTTTTAGCCACCCAGTTTCGGTACTGTGTCATGACAGCACTCGGACACTAGAACATTTGCATATGAAAGAAATAATTTTGTTAAATAATCATCATCATCATGCAAAGCACTGTAGATAGGCCTGGTTAGATCACCCAGTTCCCAACTATGACACAAGCCACTGTAGTCCACAGAGGAGGTGCCAGAGTCCGGAATGCTTCTGGGTCTCCGTCGTGAGCCCAGCCTCTCCATTGCAAATCTCAAAGAAGCCAATCAGAATAGAAATACTTACATTTTTATTCCTCAGAGACCATGAGGACAAACCCTATGGTATTTTCTCAGTTATCACAGACACCTCAGAAGTCACAGGCCCCCAACCCCAGGGCCATGCGTCATTTTCTAGATTCATATCCTGACATCCAACAGTCTAACCCAGTTGCAAGCCTCTTCCTCATCCTCCAAACCTTTTAACTCTCTGGACTTAATGATCTGTCACCAGCAACATTTTTACATCTCCAGTCTCTTCTTTGAATGTTCTCCCCCGTGTGTTTTTTTTTCTTTTTTGCTTAAGTTGAAACTTGGCTGTTCCCTGGGTTATTTCCCCTCCTGGAGTCCTCAACAGTGGCTGTTTTTCTCCCATACCTTGCTTACCATGAGGCCTGAAACTTGGATAAATGTCCTCCTTGCTACTCATTATGGCTTCTGGACACTTCTTTTTCCATCTTTCTTGACATCTGTAGTTAGGGTGGAGCAAGGCCACTTGGCTTTGTTGCCCTCTGCCCCTTCCTTTCCGGAGACGTCTGTCATTGCTTCTGACCACACTTCTTCACCTTGGACCTCCAGACCACGTATCCTGCTGCTCATCCACAGAGCCTTTTAATGATGACATTCAAACCGGGTCCTCCCAGCCAGTGCCCTTGACACAAGGCCCACTGGACCATAGCCAGCTACTCCATCCTGCCCTTCCCTCAGTGTTTCTTAGGAACCGCAAACCTAGTAGATTCTTGATGTTTTTCATTCTCTCCTGTGCTTCCTCTAATACATCGCTAAATGCTGTTTGTCTTTTCTTTTTTTCTTTTTTTTTTTTTTTTTTTCTGACACGGAGTTTCGCTCTTGTTGCCCAGGCTGGAGTGCCATGGCGTGATCTCCGCTCACCACAACCTCCGCCTCCCGGGTTCAAGCAATTCTCCCGCCTCAGCCTCCCGAGTAGCTGGAACCACGGGCGTGCGCCACCACGCCCAGCTAATTTTTGTATTTTTAGTAGAGATGGGGTTTCACCATGTTGACCAGGATGATCTCGATCTCTTGACCTCGTGATCCACCTGCCTTGGCCTCCCAAAGTGCTGGGAGTACAGGCGTGAGACACCGCGCCCGGCCTTTGTCTTTTCTTTTAAAAGTTCTCCTGAATCAGACCACTTTTTACCATCTCAAGCGCTACCTCCCTGGGCAAAGCCACCACCGTCTCTCCTGAGCTCTTCTGGTGGCACCTTGTCTGGTCTCCCCTGTTTCCACTCCTGTTTCCCTGGAGTCTATTATCTGCCTAGTAGCCCCAGCTACCATTTGACAAGAATTATATGACTCTGTTTGAAACCCTACAGTGGCTTCTGGCTAATCCTAGAATGAAATGTAAACACCTCGATGGCATAGGGGCGTTTTAATCACCTGGTGCCTGCCTAAGCCTCATACCACTCCCCCACATCACTGCTGCCTCACTCGTGTGCGTGGACAACACTGAACTTCTCTGCTGTTCCTGGAACTTACTAAAACCGTTCTTGACTTAAGAAATGTTCTTCTCTCTCTCAGGATCTGCTATAAACTTATGTGTCTAGACCCTCATTGAATTCATGCATCTACTCCAATACCCCATCTTGAAAGAAGGCCTTGCAGATCATACTGTTTGAAATAGCCATATTCTCAGCTCCCATCTTTCTATCCTTCTACCTAGCTTTAATTTTCTTCATAGTCTGTAACACCTGGAGAAGTCTGTTATTTATTTATCTATTTCTTATTTATTACTACTCCCCTAAAATCGGGGGGTCCACCAAGCTGCTGAGTTTATTGCTCTCATTTATAGTGATTACATTACTGCCTGGGACATGGGATATATTACAGGTTATTTGTTGAGTGAATGAAACGTTCGTTAGGAATAATAGTAAGCTATTAATAGCGAAATGATTTATCGTTTCTTAGAAAGAGGAAACTCAGGTCTGTCTCTGTATTGGCATGGTATTGGGTGTTATTAAACAGAGTTCAGATGGGGTGTGTGTGAGCTGGTGTTGCGTTTGTTTTCTAGGTCAGAGAGTGGAATGAGATGTTGAGGAGGAAATCATCGGGCAATGTGACACACTTCATAAAGTCTACACGTGTGGAATCTAAAGGGCCTTTAAATATCCACTTTCACAAGGAGTTTTATCGAAAATCTAATAAACACTGGAGAATAAGAATTATTCTGCTCAAAGCCTACAGACTTGGGGGGAAGGGAACTGAAGTGGCAGCTAGAAATCAGGCTGTGAGCCTGAAGTTTCACGTATCATTCAATGTCCAATCTTTTATGTTAACCTTTCTTTATTAAGAGGATTGTACCTTAGGGCTCTAGAGGGTAATGATTAAGTGCAGGGTCTGGAGCCAGACCCTCCTGCCATCCCCCAGTTTCAAATACTGGCTCAGCCACCGGGTCTGTGACCTTTGGCACATGGATTAGCCTCACTGTGACTCAGTTTATCATCATTTAAGGAAACTGCTAATAGGAGTTCCAGGCCAGTGTGAAGTGTGAAGTACTCAGAGCAGTGCCTGGCACCCCGCTTATACCCGGTGTTAGCCTTACACAGCTGGGGAAGGACCTGGCCTGCAACGGGTCCGTGGTGGGCAGAGGGCAGGGTTTGCCTCTCGTGACCCCGGAGCTATGTGTGAAATGCACAGTGCAGGGCCCGGAGCCTGGGGCTGTGGTCGACGCTGGTACACACTCTACAGCTACACGGACATCTGATGGTGGGTGGTTTTTGAAAAGTATCAGCACGGTTTGTTGTTTTTGGCATATGATTTGTGGTCTCACACCAAGGTGACCTGGCTTTTAGTCCTGGTTCTGTCCCAATGCGCTATGTGCAGCTGCTAAGAAAATGAGCATTCCCAGGCCTCAGGTCCATGCTGTGAAGTGAGAATACTGCTCTGTTTCGTTCTTTACTTTTGAGAAAGAGATGACTAGCTGCTCAAATCGTATATAAGTTTTTTATTTCCCCCCCCCATGGGCTGCCTTTCCCAGCCTCTCTTGAATTTAGAGGTGACCATGTGACAGTCTCTACCCAGAGGAATGTGAGCTGAAGCTCCGTGTAGGTTGGCCCAGAAAAACCTCGCCTGTGAAATTCTTTATGCTCTTTCTCCTTAGACCATCTGGATGTTGATGTCGAAAATTACCTTGGAAACCTGTGTCCTGTTTGGCAGATGCTCCATCGGTCAAATTTCTGAATGACAGCACAGAGCAGGGCTCGCACCCCCACCCACCAGCTGGCCTGGAACCTTGTTAAATTATTACCTAAAGGAAAAACAAACTCCTATTCGGGCTACTGAGAGTTCAGAGACGATTTGTTACAATAGCTAGCATTATCCTATCTAATTCAATAGTCAGCCATTATAATGTATATTTTTTTTATTTCAACTGCGTAGAAATATACAGCTGTAGTGTCTGAATCCAGACCTAAGCACTTATTACAATTTCTTGGTAAGACTGATGATTTTTGCATATGTCTGAAAGTGAGAACCATGGCCTTTTCAAATGGAAGTCTCAAATGTTTGATTTTCAGTTGCTTGACTGTTTACATCTGTGGTCCAAGTAACACGTCTGCTTTATTCTGCAGGAATGTAAAAACCAGCGATGAAGAGTTTTACGTTGAGGCAAATGAGCACATGTCCATAATGGACATAAGACATGCTATAATTGGTGGAAATACCTCTTAGATGACAAATTGCTCATTAATGGCTGGAGGTCACTTATTCAGTGTAACCTTTTGTGCTAGAGATATTCTAACATTCAGTGTTTTAATTGACACACACTAAAGAGATAGATAGGATGATTTGTAGGCTTGTCTCAACACTTCAAAGATGTTGAAGAGAAAGGAGAGAAAACCACTATCAGAGTTCCCATCTTTTTTTTTTTTTATTTTTTAAACAGGGTCTCACTCTGTCACCCAGGCTGGAGTGCAGTGATGCAGTTTCAGCTCACAGCAGCCTCAACCTCCCTGGGCTCAGGTGACCCTCCTATCTCAGGCTCCAGAATAGCTGGGACCACAGGTACATGCCCCCATGCCCAGTTAATATTTATATTTTTTGTAGAGACAGGGTTTTGCCGTGTTGCCCAGGCGGTTTCAAACTCCTGGGATCAAGCGATCTGCCTGCCTCGGGCTCCCAGAGTGCTTGGATTAGATAGATGTGAGCCACACGCCTAGCCAGAGTTTCAAGCTTTGAAGAGAAACCAGGTGGTGAAGCAGTCGTGTGTGGATTTGGGTAAAGGAGAAAGGAAGGTGTGGAAAGGGAAAGAGGGTGAGCCAGAGTTGTGAGTAGGAGACATACAAGGAATGGAGGCAAGGCAGAGATGGGGGCAAGATTCAGGTGGCTCGATTCCACGATTTGTAATTCAGGGGCCAGGGATCTTGTTTTATTTTTGTTGTTGCCTTGGTATACTGCACAGCACCTGGCACACAATAGAAGCTTAATGTGTCCTTGAAGAATAGATGGATGAGTTTTGTCATGTTGCTTCAGTAGTGCCTACTGTACATCTCCTATGAGCCAGAGCTGTTCTAGGTGCTAAGTTCCTCTCTTACAGATTGATGTTTAGTGAAGGAGATGAGAGTTTCAACTTCTATGCATTAGAAAAAAAGGCATCTTCTCCTAGCATACAATTTGCTCAGACCAATTAGGAGTAGGCGCTCCTCACTGAGGACGTTGTTCACTAGAGTGCCTGGTTGAGTAAAAAGAGTGCCAGCTGCATTATTTAATTGCCTTCTTCAGCCCTCGAGCAGTGCATAACCTGCTCAACTGTACATAGCAGCAACCAGGTGTCAGAAAAACAAATAAGTAAACAAACAATACATCACATGATGGAAAGTACTGTAGCAAAATGTAAGCTGTAGATTAGGGGATAGAGTAACCTGGTGTGCAGGGAAGGGAAGGGAATGCATGGTGGTCAAGGCGGTGAACCGTGGGGAGAGTCCTGCAGGGAAGAGTGTGCTGGACAGTGGGATGGACAAGGCTAGTCAAAGACGAGCAAGGCAAGGAGGAGGAAGTGTCAAAACTGAAGACGGGACCGGGTGCGGTAGCTCACGACTATAATCCCAGCACTTTGGGAGGCCCAGGCAGGTGGATCACGAGGTCAAGAGATTGAGAGCATCCTGGTCAACATGGTAAAACCCCGTCTCTACTAAAAATACAAAAATTAGCTGGGCATAGTGGCGCGTGCCAGTAGTCCTAGCTATTCGGGAGGCTGAGGCAGGAGAATTGCTTGAACCCAGGAGGCAGAGGTTGTGGTGAGCTGAGATGGCACCATTGCACTCCAGCCTGAGTAACAAGAGCGAAACTCCATCTCAAAAAAAAAAAAAAAAAAGAAAAGAAAAGAAAAAAGAAAAAAACTGAAGACGGGGCAGGCAGTCAACAGAGGGATGTGGGGGGCCAGGTGTCTGTAAGTGTTCTTATGTCAGAATTAAAGTGTGAATGATGATAGGAGCACAGCTCTCAGGAGATGGGAATTAAATAAAATCCCACATAAGTGAGTAGCCCCAACACCTGTGTTGATTCACTTGCTGCGCACAGCAACCTGGCAGTTACCACATAGACTTTGTGGATGTGTGGCAGCCCGTATTTGACGTGTTGCCCCTGGAGCAGACACAGCCAGCCATGAGGGTCCAGGGTTTTCTAACAGAAATGTCATCCTTCTTGGGTCCACTCTTGTCATTTTCATTTATCACATCTGAAAATTATAAACTTTGAAAATCTGCATAATATCCAATTTGACGTTTTACCTGTTGCCATTTCCAGGATATTACATTGTGAAATTAAGCTGGCATTTTATGGTCATATGTAAATGTGTGTGTATGTATAAGTAGGCACATATTTGGAATTAATAGACTCATAGAAATCAGAGATGGATTAGGCCTAATGAGCTGTTCAGAAGAATTATTTAGCACATATTTCATCTCTATTCAGTAATCAAACCTACACACTATGTATGCTAAGGAAGTGAGATTTTTTTCCTTTTTAAAAAATTTCTTGGATTATCTTCATTTGAGGCTGAAAATTTAACATTGCACCCCTAGAGCATTTTGTACCAACTTTATTAAGCATTCAGTTTGACATTTCCCTGCCCCTGGGGGGAAATAACCTTTGTTATTTAAAAAGTAGCTGTTTTCCTAGTTATCGTTAATAAATAATTAGTAGTTGGTGCTGGGCTGCACACACCACACCAGGATACTGGCCTGGCCTTGGAGACATTGTCAAAACAAAATCTTGCCCACGTTTCTAGTGGTGAGTTAGGCCTGACTTTCACAAAGTAGTGATTGGAAAACTTGAGAAGGCTTCCTAGATGGGAAGTGTATCTGTTTTGTTTGAATTTTTATCCACAGTAAATGGATGCAGCGTTGCCTTTTCGTCTAAAGTCTATGGTCACCTTCCTCTGGAAGCCATGTGCACTTAACCGTTGCCACTTGGGCGTCTGCTCATTCCTTTAGGCACACAGTTTCAACAGACTTTCAAAATGCTATTCACAACACGGGGTTCCCTACTCACTAACAGGGAGAAGGAAAGGAAAGGTGGGGTACTCGATAGTGTAGAAGGATACTGGATAACCAGAGAAGGATTTTCTTGACACTGTTACAGAGACATGAAATCACAGAGCCCTGTGGTAGCATCAGAGATGGGGTCACCCATAGTCAGACCCCAATAGCGGTAGATCTACCCTGTGAATTTTCCTTACAGCATGGCTAGATATACTATATACATATTTATCCTAAACATATATACTCAACTTATAAGTCTGCATGAAACATGTGAATTGAGAATATGTTCTGTAGCAGGAAAAATGGATTCTGTGAAATTATTAATCTAATCTCTCTGAGCCTTTATTTTTTTTTTAATCTGCGAAATGGGGCTAAATTATATCTAATACCTGCCTGAGAGAGTTGTTCCAAGAATCATCGTAATAATATCAACAACAAAAACCAACATTGATAGAAGCACTTAGTGAGAACCTATCCTTGCTTTGCAAGGTTTAGCCAAGGGTGTACCCTGTGGATTTTCTTTATAGCATGACTAGATACTTCTCATAATACTTCTCATAAGTATTTTTGATAATTACATAAAGCAAGATGTAAAATCTTAAGGACTGTACCTGGCATATATGAGGCACTAAACAAGTTATTTCATGTTGTTAATACATTCCGTTAGCAAAAATGAGCTAAAATGCTTAGGCACGGATAGAGGGTGATGGAAGATAGGTTCTTCTACCCACGTTCTGGCTCTTGTTGGAATCTCCAGACACAAACCTTTTCTGTGGTCTCCTATCTGTGTTTTATCCCACTACAGACTCTGAACTCACCATTCCCCATGGCTTGCTTAGCCTGGTTGTATTTTCCACTTCCTTCTCCGCTCCTCTTTCTCAACCACCCACCTACTCATCCCCAGCAAGCCCTCTGAAAATCCTGCAAACAGCATCAATCTCACCCTTTCCTTCATTTCTTCAATCAGAAGAAACCCCTTGTTTTCTCACGTTCCCATAGTTTTTTGTTTAGAATCATTCAATTATTTATTCAGGAAAGAAAGTGATCAACATCTGGTAGTTGCCTAACCGTTCTAGACCTTGAGACTTTGAGAAGACAATGAAGAAATAAGTGGCTGCACAATGCGATGTCCAGTAGTCATGAAGGCTCTGAAGAGGAGAGCGGCAGCCAGGGAGGAGAAAGGAGGAAGTAAGGGAGTTTAGACGCCCTGGTTAGGGGAAGGCCTTCTTACGCAGGCCTTGCATGAGATCTGATGAATGAGGGCGTGAGCCTGCCCACATTTAGGAGAGGGGGGTTTCTGAGGCAGAAAGAAAGGTGCTGAGGCGGGATCATCCTTGATCTGAACCAATCAGGGGGAGATGTGGGCGGGGCCCCAGGCCAAGCCACAGGTCCTGGTGGTGGCTGTGGATTTTATTCTTAGTCTTATGGGAAGGCCCTGGAGCAGTCTGACAGTTTGGGCTGCTGCATGTTAAAAGCTTTTTTTTTTTCCTCCTTGTTTTGTTTTTTTTATTTTTCTGTAACTTATTGCCCTTATAAAAACTTTAAGTTTTTTATCTACAGCAAAGGCTGTATTTTCTTTGCATTTTTGTGCTAGAGACAGGACACAGCCCTCCCACAGAACCTCCTCTGCACTCCCACAATTTCCTGCGCCACCCCCATCGTTTAAAGCACTTAACTGTGATACAGGACAAAGGTCATTTCTGCAGTCTTTCTCTTTTGTTTGGCTCACACTGATCCACAAAGTATGAAGCCACTTCCAGTGGTCATGTCATGAAGATTTCCTCGAAGGATCGTGAAATTCCACGGAATTACAAGTCCGCCTGCTCTCCTGGGTAAATAAACACTATACCGCTCCCTGGACTTTCCTGGTAGTCTGTGATCAAGGCTCAGCTACACTACCAGGCCCCTCCTGCTCATGGTCCTGTGATGGCTGGAATCAGTGAAATGTCCAGAAAGAATGATTTGTCATGAAGGCTTCCGCAAAGAGCCTATAAGCTTCTATTCTCCTTTCCTTATCTAATTTTAAACACTTTTTCATTTCTTTAAAAAAATAGATAATTACTATTCATTTACTGTTGATGTTATTACCTTGGTCGGTGCTGGGTTGTTTAACCATTCAGGGTACACCAGTGACTGTTTGATCTGTATTTCCCAACAATTACACTCAGTTGCAGAGAAAATATTAATTAAACATACCTCTATTTTAAAAGGCAATATCAATATATAATTCCAGTTAGAAATGCATTTGAAACTTTCCTATTAACTCTTTCTTTTGGTCATCAAAGTCTTTCCTCCTAGACAGTGAAAGTGAGTGGGACAGGTGGCCATATGTGGTCTGAGCAGGCGTGCAGAGGAAGAATGCAGGGCGCTTGTTGCCCTGTGGTTCGTTCTCCTTCCTCCATGGTTATTTTCAATGTGCTAGCCCCTCATACTGGGCCCAGCTCATGCCAGGCACTCAGTAAATGTTTAATGAAATGCTTACTCAAGGAGCACAATATTTTATGTGTACAGGAAGCCAGATGCATATTATTTTCCTTTTGTTATGAAGTAGTTTATATATCAGCATGTGTGTAACATATCTGTGTATAAAAACATAGTACATTGATCACCTGTGTTCTGTCTGCACAATCTAAGAAATATAACCTTCTATTATCTGTGAAACTTTCTGCATTCCCACTTATTTTCTACCCTTTCTCCCATGAGAAGCTACCACTGGCCTGAACTTTTTGTATCTTATTTCCTTCGTTCCTTTAGACTTTTACCCAATATATAATTATTCTCAAACAACATATTTTCTAGTTTCACTTTTCTCTCCAAATAGAAAGAAATTTTATATATTCTCCTGCAAATGTTTTTCATTTAACATTATGAATTTTCTAATAATTTAAAATTAATGTAGTCCTGAATATGAACAAAGGCAGAGCTCTGACTCAGTCATTTCAGATAATTAACTGGTCTACAACCCATCAGTCAGAAGTGCTTTGATGCTCTTTGACTGTGTGTGTGTGCATACGCAAAATGCCTGCTAAAAATAGTAAATAAAAGCAGAAAGTCTTTTACATCGACATAGTAGTGCTCATGATGTTTTCGCATAGTGGAATTGTGAGTGACATGGATCTTTTTGTGTTTTCTCT
This sequence comes from Ateles fusciceps, assembly GCA_036589455.1. Lineage (NCBI taxonomy): Eukaryota > Metazoa > Chordata > Mammalia > Primates > Atelidae > Ateles > Ateles fusciceps. The sequence goes on along the minus strand of JAZHEH010003296.1, from coordinate 3,040,965 downwards.
AATTATTAAGTTTAAAAAAAATAAATTTGGGATTTTCATAACCAGATAAGATTCATGTCATAAAAATAGGTTCCTGGGCCAGGTGCGATGGCTTACATCTGTAATCCCAGCACTTTGGGAGGCTGAGGTGGGTGGAGACTTGAGCACAGGAGTTCAAGACCAGCCTGGGAAAAGTCCTGTCTCTACATAAAATACAGAAATTAGCTGGGCATGGTGGCAACTGCTTGTGGTCCCAGCTACTGGAGAGACTGAGGCAGGAGGATCACTTGAGCCTGGGAGGTTGAGGCTACAGTGAGCCGAGATGGTGAGATGGTGCCATTGCAGTCCAGCCTGGGCTACAGAACAAGACAGTCTCTCTTTTCTCTCTCTCTCTCTCTCTCTCTCTCTCTGTGTGTGTGTGTGTTCCTTTTGAGCCCATAGTGAGTTCTGTAGGTCATGGGGCTTTTTGCGCACACGTCCCCACGTGTAGGGCATTGTGCTAGGTAATGTTTGGGCTTCAGAAATAAACAAGACACAGTTCCTGTCTTCCACACGCCTGCGATCTGGCTAGGAATGGGGAGCTTCAGAAACAAGACTTCAGGAAGTGACCGAGAAGTAGCCATTGCTGGTCTAGAAGGCCACCTTGTCATCTGGGATGTGGTGAGGGGTGGTGCAGGAGCACAGAAGAGACACTGGGGGTTTGGAGGAGAAGTGGTGGCAGGAAGGGGCCTGCGTCTCTGAGGGCTGAGGGTGGCTGTGTGAAGCCAAAATACAATAGGGAACTGGAGCAGCAAGAGGCTACCAGCGACAGCTGACCCATTTCTGGAGGGAGAGAGGACCTCAGAGTCATGGGTGGACTTGGCGAGTCCTTCCCGCTGCTGCCATGCTTTGATCCATTTCCAAGGGAGCCCAGAGCAGCCAGGGCTGTCAGAACCAGGAAGACTGATAAGCGTGTCTCTGGGTGGCTACGTCAGGTTCAATTTTATTCAACAAGTATCCATTCCATGCCAGCCATGCACCAGGCACTGTTCTAGGCTTTGTGGAATGCAGTTGTCAAACATAATAAAATCACAGTCCTCAAAGCACTTCCTTCCTAGTGGAATGAGACAGTGAACAAAATACATACAAAACACGGAATGTACCGTGGAACAGAGCGGGGTGGATAGGAAAGGAAGATGAAGCCTACGATTCTAAATAGGATGCCTAGAACAAGAATAATTCCTTGCTTATCTGTATAGTTTAAATTGTCAACAAAAACATGCATTATTTTGACATAAGAAGAAACATCAGAAAAAGGGAAAGACCACAGTTTATTGCAGTATATGCTCTTTTCAACATTTGAGGAAAAGCGATTGTACATGCTGTATCAGAAATATGTTTTAATGTTTAAAACGGTGCAGAGCCACAATGTTGATCTTCATTTATCACCCCAATTCTTCCTCCTGGATCTAATTGCCCCTGTCAGAAAGAATAAAAAATGGAAGCACTTTGTCCAGCTTCTGCACAGAAAGCCTGTCTCTGATCAGCAGACAAGGAATAGGAGACGGCGCTGGTGGTGGTGATTAGTTATACCTTAATGAGCATGCATTGGTCGTCAGGATGTGCTGCAAAGGGCTTTGTTCCCTGCCCACAGGGGACTTTCCAGATGCTACCGAGCTGGGCCTGAGCTGCAGGAGTTACAGAGGCTGGTTGGAACAGCTGATCCTCGGGCAACTTTTAGGCCAAGGGCCTTTGGAACCGAATTGAGTGGAGCAGTTTAACTGCCTGGGACACCCGAAGCCTCTTAAAAGCAATGGCCGGTGAATAAGCCAGAAGTCATAAATAGATAAAGTAACAAGCAAATAATGAGATTAATAAATAGAGAGGGGAGCAGAGCCAGGGCTGTGAGTTGAGCGCCACTAGATCAAGAAATGTCAGCTTTTCTCTCAGCTTTTCCTCCACAGCGCCAACTGTCAGTAATTTAACTAACATTTTGTAAATAAATGTGGCACTCGGACAGCTGTCAGCACGCCTGCTATGAACACTCCTTTTGTCACTGAAAGCTGGCAGTGCCACTCCGTTTCTCCTGCAAGTGCAGCCGGCACTGCCATTTGGCTCCTGGTCGCTCCCGGGACTGTCAGGGAGTGCGTGGGGACCCCGGGGTGAGGCGGTGGGTGCCTGCCCCTGAGACCTCACTCCCCTGCACCCTCAGGCATCGCATGGGCTCAGCTCTTTCTGGTGCACTTGGCAGGTTTGTAAGGTGCTTCTCTTAAAAGTGAGACTATTGTTTTCCAAACACCTTTGTGTTTTAGCTGGGAGTTCCATGTCCCTGTCCATCTAGTTTCCCCCCAAAGGATTTGCTCTTTCTAAATAAGACATTCATTTATCTAGGTTAAAGAAGCGTCCTGTTTTCCACTCTAGCTGCTAGACGATTATTTAAGGTTATGCAGCCGAGTCTTCTTGTGCTGTAGTTTGCTCCTGAGCTTGAAATAAATGGCTCTGGACTGTGCCTTAGGTCTCCCAGGTTTAATCAGGAAGTTTTATTAAGTTAGTGCTTTAGTGTGTCTCCTTCTCGGAAAGACTCTCCCTCAAAGCTTCTTAACCTATGCCCAAGCAGAATTATGAGAGGAAGAATCTGTCTTAATATCAAAGTCCCATGGGCAATGAATTTGGGTTATTGAAATATATGAAATCTAGCTTGGCAAGGAAAAGGGTGAACGGGGTAATTAAGTAGTCAGAAATATATTGAATAATAATATAAATTCTAGTGGGCACTTACTCAACTTTTTTTGGGGGGGGGTGCAGAGGATGTTGTTTTACAAAGTACCTAACATATTACCTCCTTTAACACTCAGAGCGCCATGGTCATCCCTATTTAATACACGAGGGTCTGAAATACAGAGCCTTTGAGAAGTCTTCATGACCAGTGTATGGCTGAATGGGGGATTCCATCCCAGACAATTTAGGCCCTTTGATCCCAAAGGCCTGTGTTCTTAACACGAGCACTGGTCTTCCTTATTTATAGTTACCATGTGCACCAGGTATAAAAGTACCAATTTTTAAGAAGGAAGAACACAATAAAATAAACTCGACACAAAAACTAGGGACCATCTTTGGCCTTTTTTTCTGGTGAATGAGAAGGCTCTTTATTGTGTGGTGGCAATCCGTCGAGTAGATTATTCCCTGGAGCATATCACAGAGTAATTTACGGAGAATACAAATAAATGATTAAGTGAAGGCGCTCTGCAGTCGGCAGAGAAGTAGAACAGTATTAGTAATTAATAGAAACTACCTTGTTGGGATGTTTTGAGGATTTGTTATAATAATACATGTTAAGTTTTTAGCAGTGCCTCACACAGAGTAAATATTCATTCATTCATTCACTGAAATTTGTGTTATGTGCATGTGGCGTGTCATGGATTCTGCAGTAAATAAGAGGGACATAATGTATTCTTGGAGCTTACGGTCTTGTGAGCGGAGATAGTAACAAACAAAAGTAACATATACAAACATCTCAGGTGAGGGAAGTGGGCTGTGATGGAGGCTGCCTGGGTGGCTGGTGGGCTAGTGGATATCTCACTGAGAGGAAGTGACGTTTGAGCTGAAACCTCAGTGGAGAGAAGGAGCTGGCCGGGCAAGGATCCGAGAGTAGGGTATTGCAGGGAACAAGCCTCCTGTGCTGGAGGGAGAGAAAAAAGACTCCTGTGTATGAAGCAGCGTTGACGGTGTGGGGGAGATGGGGCAGACAGACCTGCAGGTCTCTGTAAGCCTGGCCACAGGTAAGGATCTCTTTCCATTGTGCAAGAGGAGGTCATCAGAGTGTTTCCAATGGAGCAGCGACATGGTCTGAGCCACTGGGTTGCCACAGGACGCTGCTGGCTGGCCCCTTGGAGTCTGGCTTATAAGGATGGGAAGTGGACACTATCCCTCAGGTGTGGGATAGTGGGAGATTTGGCAATGGTGGAGGCAGAAACAATTGAGAGATAGCCACGGATAGGTTTATTGGTGAAGCAGACTAAGCTGATGGGGATGATAAGTTAATTTGGAGGGTGTTAACTGACTGCAATGCTTATATTCTGGGCTACTTCAAAGTAACAGAGTAATGGTTGCTTTGTTTTATTAGTGTTATTGTGGTATTTACATAATGGTATTTACAGCTTGAGAGGTACTCAGAGATTTCTTTGCCACATTACTACTTTGAATTTAACCCGACAACCTCCGCCTCTCAGGTTCAACTGAACTGAATGTAATTATTTTTTTAAATATATATATATTTTTCATTGCATTTTAGGTTTTGGGGTACATGTGAAGAACATGCAAGATTGTTGCATAGGTACACACATGGCAGTGTGATTTGCTGCCTTCCTCCCCATCACCTATATCTGGCATTTCTCCCCATGCTATCTCTCCCCCAACTCCCCACCCGCCGCTGTCCTTCCCCTATTTCCCCCTGACAGACCCCAGTGTGTGATGCTCCCCTCCCTGTGTTCATGTGTTCTCATTGTTCAATACCCGCCTATAAGTGAGAACACCCTGTGTTTGATTTTCTGTTCTTGTGTCAGTTTGCTGAGAATGATGGTTTCCAGGTTCATCCATGTCCCTACGGGCGACATGAACTCATCATTTTTGATGGCTGCACAATATTCCATGGTGTATATGTGCCACATTTTCCCTGTCCAGTCTATCATCGATGGGCATTTGGGTTGGTTCCAGGTCTTTGCTATTGTAAACTGTGCTGCAATGAACATTCGTGTGCATGTGTCCTTATAGTAGAACATTTATAATCCTTTGGATATATACCCAGTAATGGGATTGCTGGGTCAAATGGAATTTCTATTTCTAGGTCCTTTAGGAATCGCCACACTGTCTTCCACAATGGTTGAACTAATTTACACTCCCACCAACAGTGTAAAAGTGTTCCTATTTCTCCACATCCTCTCCAGCATCTGTTGTCTCCAGATTTTTTAATGATCGCCATTCTAACTGGCATGAGATGGTATCTCAATGTAGTTTTGATCTGCATTTCTCTAATGACCAGTGATGATGAGCATTTTTTCATATGTTTGTTGGCCTCATGTATGTCTTCTTTTGTAAAGTGTCTGTTCATATCCTTTGCCCACTTTTGAATGGGCTTGTTTGTTTTTTCTTGTAAATCTGTTTTAGTTCTTTGTAGATTCTGGATATCAGCTCTTTGTCAGATGGGTAGATTGCAAAAATTTTTTCCCATTCTGTTGGTTGCTGATTCACTCTAATCACTGTTTCTTTTGCCATGCAGAAGCTGTGGAGTTTGATTAGGTCCCATTTGTCTATTTTGGCTTTTTGTTGCCAACGCTTTTGGTGTTTTGGTTATGAAGTCCTTGCCTACACCTATGTCCTGAATGGTTTTGCCTAGATTTTCTTCTAGAGTTTTTATGGTGTTAGGTCTTATGTTTTAGTCTTTAATCCATCTGGAGTTAATTTTAGTGTAAGGTGTCAGGAAAGGGTCCAGTTTCTGCTTTCTGCACATGGCTAGCCCAGTTTTCCCAACACCATTTATTAAACAGGGAATCCTTTCCTCATTGATTGTTTTTGTCAGGTTTGTCAAAGATTAGATGGTTGTAGATGTGTTGTGTTGTCTCCGAGGCCTCTGTTCTGTTCCACTGGTCTATATCTCTGTTTTGGTACCAGTACCATGCTGTTTTGATTATTGCAGCCTTGTAGTACAGTTTGAAGTCCGGTAGTGTGAAGCCTCCTGCTTTGTTCTTTTTGCTTAGAATTGACTTGGCTATGCTGCTTTCTTTTGGTTCCATATGAAGTTTAAGGTGGTTTTTTCCAGTTCTGTGAAGAAGATCATTGGTAACTTGATGGGGATAGTGTTGAATCTGTAAATTACTTTGGGCAGTATGGCCATTTTCTCGATATTGATTCTTCCTAACCATGAACATGGAATGTTTCTCCATCTGTTTGTGTCCTCTCTTATTTCGTTGAGCAGTGGTTTGTAGTTCTCCTTGAAGAGGTCCTTTACATTCCTTGTTAGTTGCATTCCTAGGTATTTTATTCTCTTTGTAGCAATTGTAAATGGCAGTTCGTTCTTGATTTGGCTCTCTTTAAGTCTGTTATTGGTGTATAGGAATGCTTGTGACTTTTGCACATTGATTTTGTATCCTGAGACTTTGCTGAAGTTGCTTATCAGCTTAAGGAGATTTTGGGCTGAGACAATGGGGTCTTCTAGATATATAATCATGTCGTCTGCAAATAGAGACAATGTGACTTCCTCCTTTTCTATTTGAATGCCCTTTATTTCTTTTTCTTTCCTGATTGCTCTGGCTAGAACTTCCAGTACTATATTGAATAGGAGTGGTGAGAGAGGACATCCTGTGTAGTGCCAGATTTCAAAGGGAATGCTTCTAGTTTTTGCCCATTCAGTATGATATTGGCCGTTGGTTTGTCATAATTAGCTATTATTGTTTTGAGATACGTTCTGTCAGTACCTAGTTTATTGAGGGTTTTTAGCATAAAGGGCTGTTGAATTTTGTTAAAGGCCTTCTCTGCATCAATTGAGATAATCATGTGGTTTTTGTCTTTGGTTCTGTTTATGTGGTGAATTATGTTTATTGACATGCGTATGTTGAACCAAGCTTGCATCCCTGGAATGAATTCTACTTTATCATAGTGGATAAGCTTTTTGATGTGCTGTTGCAATCGGTTTGCCAGTATTTTATTGAGAATTTTTGCATCTATGTTCATCATAGATATTGGCCTGAAGTTTTCTTTTCTTGTTGAGTCTCTGCCGGGTTTTGGTATCGGGATGATGTTTGTCTCATAAAATGATTTGGGAAGAATTCCCTCTTTTTGGATTGTTTGGAATAGTTTCAGAAGGAGTGGTACCAGCTCCCCTTTGTATGTCTGGTGGAATTTGGCTGTGAACCCATCTGGACCTGGGCTTTTTTTGGGTGGTAGGCTCTTAATTGCTGCCTCAACTTCAGACCTTGTTATTGGTCTATTCAGGGTTTCTACTTCTTCCTGGTTTAGGCTTGGGAGGATGCAAGTGTCCAGGAATTTTTCCAATTCTTCCAGGTTTATGAGTTTATGTGCATAGAGTTGTTTGTAATAATCTCTGATGATGGTTTGAATTTCTGTGAAATCTGTGGTGATATCTCCTTTATCGTTTTTTATTGCATCTATTTGATTATTCTCTCTTTTTTTATTAATCCAGCTAGTGGTCTGTCTATTTTGTTGATCTTTTCGAAAAAGCCAGCTCCTGGATTTATTGATTTTTTTAAAGGATTTTTTGTGTCTCTATCTCCTTCAGTACTGCTCTGATCTTAGTTATTTCTTGTCTTCTGCTAGGTTTTGAGTTTCTTTGATCTTGCTCCTCTAGCTCTTTAAATTTTTACGATAGGGTGTCAATTTTAGATCTCTCCTTGCTTCTCATGTGGGCATTTATTGCTATATATTTTCCTCTAGAGACTGCTTTAAATGTGTCCCAGAGATTCTGGTACGTTGTGTCTTTGTTCTCATTGGTTTCAAAGAACATCTTTATTTCTGCCTTCATTTCATTGTTTATCCAGTCAACATTCAAGAGCCAGTTGTTCAGTTTCCATGAAGCTGTGTGGTTCTGAGTTAGTTTCTGAATTCTGAGTTCTAACTTGATTGCACTGTGGTCTGAGAGATTTTTGTTATCATTTCCTTTCTTTTGCATTTGCTGAGGAGTGATTTACTTCCAATTATGTGGTCATTTTAGATTAGGTGCCATGTGGTGCTGAGAAGAATGTATATTCTGTGGATTTGGGGTGGAGAGTTCTGTAAATGTCTATTAGATTTGCTTGGTCCAGGTCTGAGTTCAAGTCCTGGATATCCTTGTTAATTTTCTGTCTCGTTGATCTGTCTAATATTGACAATGGGGTGTTAAGGTCTCCCACTATTATTGTGTGGGAGTCTAAGTCTCTTTGTAAGTCATTAAGAACTTGCTTTATGTATCTGGGTGCTCCTGTATTGGGTGCGTATATATTTAGGATCGTTAGCTCTTCTTGTTGCATTGATCCTTTTACCATTATGTAATGTCCTTCTTTGTCTCTTTTGATCTTTGTTGGTTTAAAGTCTGTTTTATCAGAGATGAGAATTGCAACTCCTGCTTTTTTTTGCTCTCCATTTGCTTGGTAAATCTTCCTCCATCCCTTTATTTTGAGCCTTTGTGTATCCTTGCATGTGAGATGGGTTTCCTGGATACAGCAAACTGATGGGTTTTGGCTTTTTATCCAATTTGCCAGTCTGTGTCTTTTGATTGGGGCATTTAGCCCATTTACATTTAGGGTTAATATTGTTATGTGTGAATTTGATCCTGCCATCTTGATGCTAGCTGGCTGTTTTGCCCAGTAGTTGATGCAGTTTCTTCATTGTGTTGATGCTCTTTACCGTTTGGTATGTTTTTGGAGTGGCTGGTACTGGTTGTTCCTTTCTATGTTTAGTGCCTCTTTCAGGAGCTCTTGTAAAGCAGGCCTGGTGGTGATGACATCTCTGAGTACTTGCTTGTTCGCAAAGGATTTTATTTTTCCTTCACTTATGAAGCTTAGTTTGTCTGGGTAAGAAATTCTGGGTTGAAAGTTCTTTTCTTTAAGGATGTTGAATATTGGCCCCCGCTCTCCTCTGGTTTGTAGGGTTTCTTCTGAGAGATCTTCTGTGAGTCTGATGGGCTTCCCTTTGTGGGTAACCCGACCTTTCCCTCTAGCTGCCCTTAGCATTTTCTCCTTCATTTCAACCCTGGTGAATCTGACGATTATGTGCCTTGGGGTTGCTCTTCTTGAAGAATATCTTTGTGGTGTTCTCTGTATTTCCTGGACTTGAATATTGGGCTGCCTTGCTAGGTTGGGGAAGTTTTCCTGGATAATATCCTGAAGAGTATTTTCCAGCTTGGATTCATTCTCTCCGTCACATTCAGGTACACCTATCAAACGTAGATTAGGTCTTTTCACATAGTCCCATATTTCTTGGAGACTTTGTTCATTCCTTTTTACCCTTTTTTCTCTCCTCTTGCCTTTTCATTTTATTTCATTGAGTTGATCTTCGACCTCTGATATCCTTTCTTCTGCTTGGTCAATTCGGCAGTTGAAACTTGCATATGCTTTGTGAAGTTCTCATGTTGTATTTTTCAGCTCCATCAATTCACTTACATTCCTCTATAAGTTGTTTATTGTCATTAGCATTTCGTCAAATCTTTTTTCAAGGTTCTTAGTTTCTTTGCATTGGGTTAGAACATGTTCTTTTAGCTCACAGAAGTTTCTTATTACCCACCTTCTGAAGCCTGATTCTGTCAATTCATCACACTCATTCTCCATCCAGCCTTTTTCCCTTGCTGGTGAGGAGTTGTGATCCCTTGTAGGAGGAGAGGCATTCTGGTTTCAGGTGTTTTAATCCTTTTTGCACTGGTTTCTTCCCATCTTTGTGGATTTATTCACCTGTCGTCTTTGTAGTTGTTGACTTTCACATTGGGTCTCTGAGTGGATGTCCAGTTTGTTGATGATGAAGTTATTTCTTTCTGTTTCTTAGTTTTCCTTCTAACATTCTGGCCCCTCTGCTGTAGGACTGCTGAGGTCCACTCCAGGCCCTGCTTGCCTGGGAATCACCTGCAGCGGCTACAGAACAGTAAGGGTTACTCCCAGTTTCTTCTTCTGCTATCTTTGTCCCAGAAGGATACCCGCCAAATGTCAGTCTGAGCTTTCCTTTATGAGGTGACTCTTTGGATATACGGGGGTCAGGGAGCTGCTTGAGGAGACAGTCTGTCCTTTATAGGAGCTCAAGTGTTGAGCTGTGAGCTCCGTTGTTCAGTCAGAGCTGCTGGGCAGGTACGTTTAAGTCTGCTGCAGCAGAACTCATAAACCCCCTTTTTCCCACGTGCTCTGTCCTGGGAGTTTCTGTTATGCTGCTGCCTTTTTTCAGGGCTGCCCTGCCCAGTGAGGAGGCAGCCCAGTCACTGTCTACCTGCTGAGGCTTTGCTGAGCTGTTGTGGGCTCCAGCCAGCTGCTGTGTGAACTTCCCTGCAGTCCTGTTTATAAGGGTGTAGTTACAGGTGCCTCCGCAATGGCGGCCCACCTGTATAATGGCGGACTCTCTCTGTAATGGAGGGCTGCCTCCGAAATGGCGGGCTGCCTAGGCAATGGCAAACTACCTCCATAGTGGTGGACTGCCTTGGTAATGGCAGACGCCCTTCCCCCACAGAGCTGGACCGTCCCAGGTTTAGCTGTGCTTGCTGTGAAACTCTCAATCCAGAGCGTTTCTGATTGCTGTTTTTTTGTGGGGGTGGGACCAGCCGAGCCTGATCCCCTGGCTCCCTGCCTCAGAGTCTTTTTTTTTAGTTGAATGGTCGACTGTCTCCCAGGTGTTCCAGTCGCCTGTTGAAAAGGCCCCAGGATATGTGTGATTTCCCGGGCGGCGACCCACTCTGCCGGCTGAAACAGCGGTGCTGAGATTCGTGGTGCTTTTTTTGCCCAGGAATCTCCTGACCTGGCTCCCTGTTTCAGTCCCCTTTTTAATCAGATGAATGGGTGACTCTGCCTTCCCCGGAGCTGCAATCGCCAGCTAAAATGGCACCCAGACCCGTGTATTTTGTACGGAGAACCCCCGTGCCGGGGCGCCGGCAAAACAGCCACCGGCCAAACCAGCCGTGCTGGCAACCAGTGGGGCTCCTCCACCTGGGAATCTCCTGGTCTGTGGGCAATAAAAATCTGTCTGGAAATGTGGCGTCCACTCACCCTCTGCGCTTTCACTGGGAGCTGCAATCCTGAGCTGCTCCTAATCGGCCATCTTGGATCTCCTGTCCCCTGAATGTAATTTTATATGTTTTAAGATGTTGCTGTCTCTCGACCATCATTCTGAACACCAATTTTTATATTGATATTCTTAGGAGGTAATGAGATATTTAGAAATCCATTTTTATGCATCTATATATATATTTCCTTGATTCCACTCTTCTTACCACTCTTAGTTACTGCAATAACTGAGCAAAATTACAATGCTGGTACTTTAATGCTGACTGAACCTAAGACCAACCTGTTTGGGAAAGCATCACTACCCACCCCCTCCTACTTAATACCCATTCAGGATGTTTTTGTTCTTACTTCCTTTTCCTACTTCACTTATGAGATCGGGATTGATTTATTGTGTTTATTAGTGAAATGTCTGTTCTAAAAACCAGTTTGTGGCCACTTCCATGTCCCAAAGTTCCCTGGTGGAGTTATGCTGGAATTGGAAGTTTGCATGCATGTGTGCACACATGTGTGCTGACCACAGATAATTAGGATTAAGAGAAGGGTGTCATGGGGTTAGGTGGGGGGGAGGAAAGAGAGGCGGTTCCCTGGCCTGTTTCATCACATTTCCTCTGCATCTCTCCTACTTACTGCCAGGGCCAGATACAATTTATGTTGCCCGATTTCCTCATCCAGAGAAATGATATATTTTTAATTAGGACCTCTTTCACTGTCTCATTACCTGCAGAATTTTAGACCGAAATTACAGAGGAATCTGTCCCAGATTCATACCCCGTCTCATGTAGAACAAAGAACAAGGAACAGGCAGAGGAGGAAGTGGCAAATCTCACTTTTTAATAAAACAGTGGCATTCAATATCATTAATACTGATACTTTGTTCTTAAGTTAAATCAGCATTAAAGTACCAGCATTGTAATTTTGCTCAGTTATTGCAGTAACTAAGAGAGATAAAAAGAGGGAAATCAAGGAAATATATATATAGATGCATAAAAATGGATTTCTAAATATCTCATTACCTCCTAAGAATATCAGTATAAAAATTGGTGTTCAGAATGATGGTAGAGAGAAAGTAACATTTTAAAACATACAAAATTACATTCTGTTCAGTTGAACCTGGGAGGTGGAGGTTGCAGTGAGCCCAGATTGCACCACTGCACACCAGCCTAGGTGACAGAGTGAGACTCTGTCTCAGAAAAAAAAAAAAATTAGATTTAGCATTCTCAGTCTCTCAAGGCATTCAAGTGAGCCATATGTTTTAAGCAATTTATCATTAAAGTTGGTTAAAATTAAAATAACAAGTTTGAACATATAGGATTAAACTTCAGTTTATCTTCGAATTCATTTATATCCTATATCGCGTTCTTCTATATAATACCAGAAAATGGAGCTGTTACTGTAAGATGTGTGTTTTTTATCTGTCCTAAATTTTGAGAGCCTTCTATGAAAGTGCTGTTTTCTCCCATGTCTTTTTTTTTTTTTTTTTTTTGAGATGGAGTTTTGCTCTTGTTACCCAGGCTGGAGTGCAATGGTGCAATCTCGGCTCACCGCAACCTCTGCCTCCTGGGTTCAAGCAATTCTCCTGCCTCAGCCTCCTGAGTAGCTGGGATAACAGGCATGCGCCACCATGCCCAGCTAATTTTTGTATTTTTAGTAGAGACAGGGTTTCACTATGTTGACCAGGATGGTCTCGATCTCTTGACCTCCTGATCCACCCGCCTCGGCCTCCCAAAGTGCTGGGATTATATCTCCCCATGCCTTTTACCAAGCCTTGGACATAGCTAAATGCGGTGTTATCAAACCATGGCCAAAAGGAACCTGTTGCTAAGTGATATGATGGACATTGTAGACCCAGAAGGAGGATGAGTAGGGGGTGAGGGTTGGAAAACTACCTAATGGATACAATGTATACTACTTGGGTGATAGGTGCGTGAAAATCCTAGACTTCATCAGTATAAAATTCATCTATGTAACAAAAAACCACTGTATCTCCAAAGCTATTGAAATAAAACAATGTTTTAAAAAACTACACACACACACACACACACACACACACACACACGGAACTGGGGTCCAAGATCAGCCACTGTTCTGGGGAAAAAAATCCTAACTACGTTATATCAATGGATGGAACTGAGGCAGATGTGGAACTTACACTGTATTAATAGCAGCGTTATCAATCACTTACTATGTATCAGACACTGCTCCAAGTGCTTATGTGCATCAACAACTCTAGGAGGTAGATTCTGCTATTACTCCGTTACGGGTGATGTCACTGGGAACAATTAAATAACGTATTCTAGCAAACTGCTTAGTAAAGAGTCAAGCACAGTTTTCTACTCAGTCCTAAAGGTGAGCCTTATCTTAGGTCCAAAGAAAAATATCCTACCCACCTACTGTTTTAACTCTGTACGTTTCAGCTATGAAAATGTGAAGAAGGAGCAGGAGGGAAAGTATTCCCCTGTCTATATTGTGTATCCAGAATGTCTACTCTTTTATTTCTGCGGAAACAGGAGTTCTGCATTTTCACTCAGGAGTAGAGTCAGCAGTTTATGTGTGTTTTTTAATACCCTCTTAGCAGTTAATTATTCCTTTTAATAAATGCAATGAAAAAGAATTGTTATTGGACTCGTACTTTAATGGAATTAGTAATTTATTCTAGCTATTAATGTTTTTTAAATATTCTGTGTATTATTTCTTGTTCCATTAGACAGATATGGCAGGGAGATAAAATGTGAGCTTACACAGGCGCTGTGTGGGTGCAACTCTCTGTGTGATGTATGGACCACTGACAGGCATCCGTCAGTGAGGGTACATGTTGTAGAGAGAGGCCCAGAGATGCAGTGATGCCTTCTCATGGTTGCAAAATTGATTGAAGTCCTGTGGACAATTTCTTGGGCAGAAGTGAATGAAATAGCAAGGTCTTTCATATATGATATAAAATTTTTCATTTGAAAGTGACTTCTGTAATCATCAAGTCTCTTCCCGTTTCTCTAGTTACAGGCTGATCTAGGCATAGGTGTACTCTACACTTAATACCTCGGTAATCTGGCTCTGGGTCCAACGCTAGCAATAAACTATAAAATTTTACTTCTAGTAGAAACTCACATAGTTTTCTATTTAGAGAGTTGGCCCCATGTTAGAATTATAATAAAGGGCAGTAGATATGATTAAAGTTATTTTGTAGGGCATGTTCAGCAAAATGTCTCAAAAGGCAGATAAAACATAAGATTCTTTTTTTATGTTGCATGTAGCAGGTCCTCTGAACTGGAGTGCCTTTTTGGTAAGATTACTGAGCCAAGCCTGAAAATAATGTTGTGTGCTACATCTGGGTCCTAATAGGCATGCTCTTTATTAATTTAGCTATTACCCATTATTCCTTCAGTCATTTCTCTAACATGTATTCAGGGCTTATTACATGCTGGGCAGTATTCTAGGTGGTCAGGGCACACAGGTGATCCGGAAAAGGTCCTTGGCCTCATGGAAGTCATCTTTTAGTGGGAAAAGCAGATGATGAACGTATAATTAATCAAGGAAGTTTTTGACGACAGGGCTATGAAGACAAGGACAGGTGACGTGATGGAAAATAACTGGAGTGCGGTGGTCAGGAATGGACTGTGGAGATGGGAACGGAGGAGCTGAGCCCTGAGGGATGGGCAGGAGCCAGTCATGCCCAGAGCCTGGGAGAAAGTACAGAATTCTAATGAGAGAAAACAAGGATGAAGCTGTGTGGCTGCAATCGTCTTGGCATGTTTGGGAAAGAAAAAGGAAGTCACTGGGGCTGATCACAGTGTTAAGCATGAGAGCACTACAAGACGAGGTCAGGGAGGTGGGCAGGGACCAGCTCGTGCCAGGCCTTGCTGGCAGGGTGAATAGTTTGCATTGTCTCTGCATGCAATGGAAAAAATTAGAGGTTTTAAGCAAAAGAACGGCTTAGTCATGTGTATGTCTTTGAAACACCCTGGCTGCTCTATGTATGATGCAAAGTGTGGGTGGGGCAGGGTGACAAGAAGAAAAGACTGCTCTGGAGCTTCCTGTGGCTGTGCTTATAAGAGGTTGCAGTGATGGTGTGGAAGGAGGTGTGGCAGTGAATAAACAGAGATGTAGAAACAGTGTGTGCATATATTTTAAGGAGCACTGAGGACATGGTGCTGGAATTTTTGATGAGAGAGTGGAAAAAATCCAGGATGACTTCCAAGGCTGACTCAAGCACCTGGTGGGTTATGATTCTTTTGACCAGTGTGGAAAGACTGGTGGAGTAGGTGGGAAGGAGGGAAATGAGGGAGCGAGAGGACCGTCTTAGACACACTAAGTTTATGATGTTCGTTTAGCATCAGGCAGAGTTTATAGGTGGATTTATGATTGCAAAGCTCAGGAAAGAGATGAGACTTGAGGATTTAAGCATGGGAAAGATCACCTTATATTTGTTTCAAAATCTTGAAATTGGGTGAAATCGCCAAGATAAGGAGAATGTGTAGGTAGAGAGGAGAATGGAAGACCTGAGCCTCTGCAATATTTAAAGGTTGGAGGGAGGAGGAGCAGAGAATTGGCAGCCAGCGAAGTAGGAAGCAACCCAGGGAGAGTGTGGGACCAAAAACACAAGAGAAGAAAATATTTGAGGATAGAGTGACCAATTTTGTGCAATCCTGCCACAACTGGGAGTTCTGGAAAATGAGAAGTGAAAAGTATCCATTTTTTCCATTTCCAATAACAATAGGGGTTTCAGGGAAATAGTAGGGAAGGAAAGAAAAAAAAATTAGAGAGATAAATCAAGTCAAATAATTGGTGTGTGTGTGTGTGCATATGTTCAGACACACATTAACTAGTGCATGATTGCATACAGATAAGAAATCTCCACCTCATCGGTACAGGAGGAGAGAGTGTGGCGCAGGAGAGCAGAGGTGAGAGGGGAGAGCGTAAGTATGGGACTGGCACACCTTTGGCGTGAAGGGATTTCTGTTGCTTGCTTTGTAAATCTTTCTTCTCTTAAAACCTCTGGTTCTTGCAAGCTACTCAGCTGGAACAATCTGATTACATATTTTTATGAATTTCCTAACAGGGCAGTTGAGAGTATGAGGAATTTAGCAAATGAAGAAGTGGATTTCCAGGATTCCTATTTTACTCCCTTGAATGATACTATGCTCTGTGCACAGAGGGACAAATTAGGAGAGTGACGGGGGAGGGGTCCAAACTGGAGTAGGAAGGAGGTGAGGTAGTGACGGTGGATGTGTGAGGAGAACAGAAAATTTGATTAGAGGACTCCTCACTGTGGGTTACTTCATTATCTGTAAGACTTTCATTTGAATGTTCTCTCTTGTTTAAGAAGTTCTCCTCTACAGGTTCAAGCTAAACCCAGAAGGAAAAGAAACCTGTTTGAAACTGTGTAAAACACCTCCCTTTAGAGAGCTTTTCTCACTGTTTTGAGTCTCACGGGAGATTATTCCAGCATGGAATGATGACTCCACAGAGATGTGGCTTGTCTTTACATCACATCTCCAGCCTGGACAGCATTGCCGGATGCTTCCCCAGGATTGTGGTTTCTTATATTTACTCCTGATCTAATGCAAAGGGCCATGTGCAACTATGTGCAGTTCCACAGCTAAATAATACAATGGAATCACCACAAGATATTATCAGCTCCTCCCAGGCCGCTGGTGTTGAGGAAGAAAAGTGGCTTTTTGGAGATAAAACTAGACGTTAGTATACATAATGAGATAAATACATATGTATTTCAAAGTTTGCTGGAGGGGACCTGTATATACTTGGTTTTCCCCAGTGTTTTACAGATGGTACAAAGTGTACATACATGCACAATGTACGTATGACTGCCTGTCTCAGCAGAGAATTCCTTATAGTCCAGTTAACCTGAGCTAGAGACTCCTACATCACAAATGATTGTCCAACAGCTTTCAGTGATGTTTCCTTATTTTATCTCTTCAAGTAATACGAAGTGACTTTTGGGATGAGAATGGCTTTTTTCTGATTCTAAGTATATGGAATATTTGAATATCTGTTACCAGACATGGGGATCTACTCTCTCTTTGTGCCCAGGCAATATTCAGTGTCGAAGGGGATTTGTCACTGAATCTGGCATGTTGCCCTAATGTTGCTACAAGCCTGAATTGTGATAATTATTTAAGTAAATGATCAACCTCGCTTTGATGACACAGTTTATGAGCTGATACAGTGTTTTAAATATCTTTCTTAATATGGGTACAAATGACTAAAATTTAGCAAAGTAAACCCCTACATGAAAAGCTTCCTCTTAGATGATTCTGTTGACTGGAAGAACAGGTCTCCATGGCGGTGTGAATAGGGCACGTGAAAGGGTTGAAGGGGAGAGGGAAGGTGCTCTGGAGGGTAACAACATAGGCACATTGTACAATTTCTCACACATTTGACTTATATCTACGTAACTTTAAAAATTGGCAATAACTTATAAGTCCATTGATTCAGTGGCACTCAGTAGCTGATATTTTTCCATATTGTGTTTGTGGAGCTCTATTTTCTAAGAGCAGCAGAGTAAAAACCTGTTATTCTACATCATTTCTCTCAGTGGGAATTTCAAGCCTGGAGTTGCTTCATGGGCTTCTGTTCCCTTCTCTACCATCCCTGCCCCAGCCACCACCCTTTTGGGGAGACTTAGAATAGCATCAGCAAAAGAGCCATGGGAATATGGATTCAAAGCC
This sequence comes from Ateles fusciceps, assembly GCA_036589455.1. Lineage (NCBI taxonomy): Eukaryota > Metazoa > Chordata > Mammalia > Primates > Atelidae > Ateles > Ateles fusciceps. Next base: position 3,023,579 of record JAZHEH010003296.1, on the reverse strand, counting down.
TGTCTCTCACTCTCCGTTGCAGAATGCGGCCGTGTGACCTTGGGCGAGTTACTTAATTACTTAGCTCCTTACTTCCGTGTAGTGCCTTCCAAGTGACGAAGCATTGCCTTATATTATCTGTATTTGTCTCTCTCTCCCTGGAGACTTTAAGCACCTGGAGGGGAGGGTGTATGTCTTTGACCTCTGTATCTCCAGTGCAGAACATTGTGGAACAAAAGCAAGGTAAATGAATGGTAGAACTTTGTTTGACTCCTGCCAGAAGCCTGTGAGGTGTCTGGAGGATTGGGATAACCTTGTAAAGCATCTAACACAGCTCGGTAAAAATGGACCATTCTTATTATTGGGTAACAGATATTATTCACTTGGAGAGATCAAAACAAAACCAAAAGACTAAATAGTGGGCTTGGTTCTCAACCCAATTCTTCTGTTTCCACTCTACTTCATTGCCCTTTAATCTAGGTGTAGATCCATTCCAATGGGCAGGTGTTTTCTGCATAATCATCCATATTAAAGAATACACTTAAAGTTATGGAAATCATCTCATATTATTTAACTCATTTTTCTTTCCTTACTTGCTTCCTTTTACTCTTTTCTCCTCCTCTCTTCTGAAGACATTTATTGATTATCCATTTCATGCCAGGGTTTTGTTAGGTGCTGGGGATTTTCAAAAATGAATAAAATGGAAGAAGTTATCGTCTTACAGGAAGATGGGCACTTAAACAGCTAGCTGTAATGTAAATGGAATATAATGTGGCAGAGGCAGGTACACACTGCTATGCAAAAGCAGAGAGAGAATACATTAGTAAGGACAGCCACTGTAATAACAACCCCTAAATCCTAGCAAACTAACACAACTCATATTAATTCTTCCTCGTGCAATGTGCATGCATATGCTGGTTCTCCTGCATGACTTCTCCCAGGTGGCGATTTGGGGAGTTGGGCTCTCTTCTCCCTGTGGTCCATATTGGAGTCCTTGCTTTGATGCAAATGGGCCGAGGGGAGTAGAGTGGGGCCAGTCCTGGAAGCAGCACCTAGAACTGCCATGAGTTCCTACCTGGAAGCAAGGGGACTGGGAAAGGGATCATTACTCTGGGCATGGGAGGGAAATGATGATGGTTTTGCGGACATGTAACATTGTCTCTGCCCAGGGACCAGCTCTTTCTATATGGAAGTTTGTAGATCCAGGAATATGATGCAGAAGGGAACCATTTGTCTCAGCTCTTCAAGAATGCATGGAGTTTAGGCTGGGTGTTGTGGTTCATGCCTGTAATCCCAGAACTTTGGGAGGCCAAGGCAGGTGGATTATTTGAGGTCAGAAGTTTGAGACCAGCCTGGCCAACATGGTGAAACCCCATCTCTACTAAAAACACAAAAATTAGCTGGGCAGATGACACGTGCCTGTAGTCCCAGCTACTCAGGAGGCTGAGGCAAGAGAATCACTTGACCCTGGGAGGCAGAGGTTACAGTGAGCCAAGATTGGGCCACTACACTCGAGTCTGGGTGAGAGAGTGAGATCCCATCCAAAAAAAAGAGCATGAGAGAGAGAGACAGAAAGAATGCATAAAGTTTAGCCATGTGGGACTACTCAGGGCATTCCTGGCAGAGACACTAGAAGCTAGTCATGCAACTGTGGGTTTTTAGAAAACAGTCGAGGGATTGGAGTTGTCAAATAGAAGAGGCATCTGCAGTAGCCTTGCATGGTCACTGTGGCCTTCTGTCCTGTTGTCTTCCCTCCTTTCCACCATCCACTTGGTGTTGAGTTACTTATCAGTTTGGTTTCTTAGTATCCAGACTCCTGTGCTAGCAGAGGCCGCATCTCCACTAAGGAAGTTCTCTTCCTACTGTGCCTCTTCCCCTGGCAGTGGGTGTGGACACAAGTTCCAGGCTCACATGGAATCTGTACCCAAGTCATCAACTCTGGGCTGGTGACACAACAAAGAATGGGTGGCTAGAGGTCAGTCCCAGAGCCAGCTCTGCTGCCCCACAGTACCCAGCCGGGAGAGCCCAGTAACCTGTGCTGCAGCAAACCTTTGGATGGTTCTGTTGCAGCTACTATTCAAGAGCCACCGTTTTTCCCTGTTTCTCTTTTCCGAGTCCTGGTCTGGGTTGGCGCCCTGCCAGAGTGAAAGAGACCAGTGGGGCAGGCGTGCAGGCTGACACTTCTTCTCTGGCTCCTTCGTTCCCTTCACCCTCTGAGCACCCACCCTCACTTCCACCTATCACTTTCCCCAGCTAGTTGGCCCACACATGGGTGAAGAATTTTAGAAATGCAACTTTTTTTTTCTCTATAGGTGCCAGTTCTGTCATTAGAAATGTCTTGCCAAATTAGAACACAAATAAGCCAAGAATATTCTTCAAAATGTAGCTAATCAAAAGCACAGCATTGGAATCTGATCATCCCCACACATCCATGGTGACAGCCCAAGTTGCTCTCTTAGAGCCTGGCAGACATTCTAATTCCAACTCACATTTTTCTAAAAGGAAAAAAATATACCTGTTAGACTGATACTCCTTAAAAGAAGAGTCTTTTTTATAGGAACTTTGTAAAAGTCATATTTGGGCGTGATTTGTATGTGAAAATTGTGCTCTTCCTGCTCATAAACTTTTCTGAAACACTTTTTTTTTCTTTTTTTGTGAGAGCTTAGAAAAGGGCTGGTAATTTGAAAACAACCTATGTGACACTGATATGCTTTTGGTAGCAGATAAATGCCACTGGCTGGTGCAAAGACAATTTGCCTGGAAAACGCGAAGTGCTATATATCCAGAAATACTAGGCACAGAGTAAAATCCTCCATTTGTTTAAAAAGAAATCACCAGACACTGATTTGCAGTAGTGGGTTCTGTGCTGGGCTTTATTAATCCTTCTGTTCATATTGCTTTAGACATAGGAGGCAGGGTCGCTGATTAGTGGTGAGCTCTTGAACTACATTTGGGAGGCCCCAGTTTTGCAGGAGGGGAGCTTAGGCAGGTCCTTGCTTCATGCACAAGACATAGGGAACACAGGCAGAAGTTTGGATGACCACATCTCACCTCAGCCTTGCTTTCACATGAGGAACGATGATATCAGCATGTAATCTCAGCATTTTGCCCTTGAAATAAAATCCTGCCCGTCACTGATATCCAGTAGCTCACTCCTCGCTAATTCAAAATAGGTCCCAGTGGATTGACATCCCCTCCATCTGAATTGCAACATGCACTTCATCTCCTCCTGTTTAAAATGAGGATGAGCATGCTTAGAGTGTTTAAGAGTTGGAAGCTGCTTCAGGGATAGGTATTTGTAGTTTCATGAATTATTTATTTAAGCAAATGTATACAGCGCATTTGTGTGTTGGAGTATATGCCTGATCACACTCGAAGGGGTGTCGTGGAAATGTATCATGCCACGGCATCACCATTTTGACATGTGTAGCGCAGAGAACCAAAACACTGCTCCTGGGATAGAACAGGATTAGTTCAGTTTGGAATCATTTGGTTCTCATGATGCAAGACTAAGTAAATGCGTTTTATCATCTTCCCTGTTGTGTAAGGATAAAACCCAGCCTGGATCTATTTGGGCTTCATGCCTGGAGTTTTGAACTAAACACAGTCCCAGTGGTGTGTAGTCAGATTTCATTGTTTTTGCTTTTATTTTGTTTTCCCCCTTCACCAAGCACAAACCAGAAAATCAGCAGTATGTGCTTAAAGGTTTGCGGTATTTTCCTTATAGGGTGATTCACAAAATTGCATAAATCAAGTTCAATTTTTAGCTATTTCTGTAAAACAAACAGAGACTCTCTTTCCCTATTTCCTTAGCATCTCCTGTCTGAGATACACACACATAGCTAGAGGTCTGCTGGAACACTCAGCGATGCATTCAGGTGTTTAATTTGAAGCAGTGCAGGAAGTGAGATGCCTGAACTCAAAAGTGCTCTCATATCTGGGCATACAGAGCCTGGCTTTACCTGGAACCCTTTACCCACCAGGCATGTGGTTAGCCGTACCTCCTTGACTTTTTTTCTGGTCCATTTGATGCTACAGGTTGAGGGGGAGGGTGAATCTAGAATAATGCCCTAACACATGTAAGCCTGTACCCTTCTCTGAAAATAGTAAAAAGTGAAATATCCAAACTAACGGGTTAACCAGGTGTTCAAGTTTTTACCTAAAATTGTCAACATTTCAAAAAAGGTCGTCATCAGCCAGCCAGCATTTGTTAAGAAGAAAGGACAAATTGCATACTTGTTAATTTCCCTTGTGAGCTAGTCTCAGAACTGTGCAGTGACCTCTCGCTGACATTCCTGCACCTTTACTGATACGCTCCCGAAGTCCCACTTAGAAGAGTGAATATAATTGCTCACTCTGATGCAGCTATTCGGAAATCTCCAGGAGACGCAAGTATTAAAATGAATAGATGGCGTCTGGCAAATCTCTTCCTGCCAGCGATAAGCAATCTTGTCTATTAAATGTCTCCCAGTGCAGGAGGATAGTATATTCCATGCATAGTCCGTAGCAGGGAGCAGGCTGATGGATTGAATGTATCTATACACTGTATACAGCTAATGAACTGGGGATAGTTACATAAGAGGGGGGATTGATAGAACCCAGAAGTTATAGCCAGATTCAGTCCAGAAGGAGAATGAGAAAGCAGTCCAGGAAATCGGGGGTAAAGGGGGGAGATAAATCAAGTAGGTAGACATTATCAACAGGCCTGGGAAGCTGGGTCATGCAGGCGGTGGGAGACTTCTGGGAGACTGGGAGACGTGGGGAAACGGACGGCTGATGAGTGCTTCATGCCTTCCCTTCTTAGCACACTTGGACTGGACAGACATATGTGCTTTTAAAGCAAGAATCTTCTTTCTAAAGCCTGGAAGCATTCATCTAAAAAGATGTCAGACTCATTCTGGTGCCCTTATTTTAGAGAGGAGAATGCGCCTAGGTCGCATACATTGCCTCAAGGTCAAATAGGCCATTTCCTGATCATTGCTGCTCTTTAGAAGAAACAGAAAATTGAAAACATATATGCTACTATTAAAAAAAAAGGAGAGAAAGAAGGAACTATGCCTGTTGTTAAAAGCTAGAGTTCAGTGTTTTAAGAAATAGAAAGGAAAAGTTTCCTTGAGATCTTTCTGTTTCTTCTCCAGAGAAGTCCGTATGTTGGCGTGGATTTTACATACCTCTCTAACCATATACAATGCACACAATATGAATCTTCACAAATGAAATATGTTCCACATATTGATCTGTGATTTCTTTTCTCTACAGATAGTATATCAACAGTATGCTTCCATGTCTGTATGTATAAATTAACCTTGTTTCTTTTACCTAGAAGAATAATAGTCTATTTTCTAAGGTTCCGTAACATATTTCACTAGTTCCTTATAAATTTATGTGCATTTGATTTCCAATTCTTCTGCTGTGTCAAACAGGCTACCATGAGTATCTTGGTGTATACAGGAAAGTGTCTCTGAAAGCAAATTCTTGGTTATAGAGTTACTAGGATTAATAGCATACAAATTAAAAGCTTATGAAATATTGAAAATTGCCCAATATAAAGGTTATTGGAATGTACAATAGAATGGAATGTACATGGGTTTGTATAGACATTTCCAGAAAACCTGGTGAGTAGTGGGGTTTTTCAAAATTTAACATTTGCCACACTGGTAGTTAAAAAGTGTCTAATTCATATATCTTTAATTATGAAGTTTAGCATCTTTTCATATATTTAATGTGCATTCGTAATTCATTTTCTTTATATAGCTTGCTTATATTATTTACCTGCTTTTTACCCATCTCTTTTATGGATTTTCAAGAGCACATATGCTAAAATAATTTGAGCATTGTTACACATGTTTTTTGTTTGTTATGAGGGATGACTTGTCCCAGTTTGTTGTTTGCAGTCTTACTTTGTTCAGCATATGTATTTTTCTGTATAAAATGTTTGATTTTATGTAGTCAAATTATTTTGCTTTTCTGCTGTCTGAGCTCATGTTTAGAAAGATCTTCTCCATTCCAAGATTTTAAGCAATATGAATTATTTTCCCAGTGGTTTTATAATTTAATTTTTATGTGTAAATTGTTGATGCATCTGAAATGAATTTTACACCAGGAAGGGGAATCCGGCTTTTTTCTTCTGTATCATTAACTAGATTACCTCCTCCCACTGATGGTGTATAACTGACTCTCTGTGTCTGGGTCAAATTCTGGCCTCTCTTATTCCATTGATAGGCCAGACTATTGCTGGGCCAGTTCTGTGCTGTTTTTAAGTTTTGTAGTTTTGTAAACTCCTATAATACTTGTCATGGATACTTTCCCACATTAACTATCCTTTTCTGATTTTTCCTGTCACCCGAGGTGCAACCAATGATAGGGGATAGGGCAGGAAGAAGGAGGGGGAGGCCCCACCTTCCAGTGACTGTGTGGGGTCCTGACAACCCAGGGGACTTCTGGCTTCTTGGACACTTGCTCCTTTTTAGTGAAGCATGTGGGCATTCACCTGCTGAGTCCCAAGCCCCAGAGAGCTTTCTTTGACACGCTTACTAATCCAGGCTTCCTGTTAGGAAGGAACACTGTAGTGGTCCAAGAGCAGCGCTGTGTTCTGTGATCTCCCTTCTGCCTCTGGGCTCCATGCAGCTGGCCAGAAAATGCTCGTTCCTTTGCATTATGGTGGTCTTGACTTGTTTACCCTGATGCCTTCTTATATTGTGTTCTCCCTACCTGATATTGAGGGGTTGGGTTTATCTTCCCACCTGATACTCCTGTTCCACTGCATTATGTGTGAAATAACTTCCTGACTGCTTGAGGAACCCTCCTTGCCTGTGAAGTCATCTACTCTAATGGTCAGAGAGTTCTGCACTCCTACCAACCCCTACCCTCCCCGGGACTGTCTGCTTGTCTTTATGAAATCCCAGCACCTCAGAGAACTGGTACATAGAAACACTCAGAAAGTGGTTGGTATAAGAGGAAAGAAAGGAAGGCAGGGAGGTTTGTGCAGGGATGATACACGTTTGTATGAAACATTCACAGTGAATAGAACGTCTGTGAGACACAGGGCCCTAGGGTCTGTCCATGGGACTCATTTTTTCCATTTTTTAAGTGCTTTAGCCCTCAGGGGCCCTGTTTACTCACACGGAAGCCAGTCAGTTACATTTACGGGGGGGGTGGTTAATATCCCAGTTAATAACAGTGACGTTGGCTTCAGTCAGATCTGAATGCGAGTGCCCCCTATGGTGTTCTCTCCTACAGGTTTTGTGATTGGTTTAATTGACTTCCTTAAGCCTGAATGTTTCCTCCTGAGATTAGTAGTGAGGTTTAGATGAGGTATTGCATCGAAAGCACTTGATGCAAAGTCTAATATAAAGTAAGTACACAATAAACATTAGCTCCTATGAATAGCACTTATTATTATTAGGCTATTTTTCTTATCAAATGGTAAGATGGCCCAAGCAATGATCCCTTTCACCAGAAGGCCATTGGTGCTGTGATAAGCAGGCTATTACAATAGAACTTAAGCCCAATTATTGTCACATCCAAAGGTTTATTTTAGGGGAACTGCCAACACTTAGCCCTTCTCATTTACTAAAGTGATGCTGGTCCTCTGGTGATAGAATCCTGTTTGCAGAGGAGAGAGTGTTCCTCAAAGCTGACTTGCTTTGCTTCTAGGAAGAATGATTGCTTGAACTAAAACCAGTGTCCCCTGTTCAGCCCTTTAGCCACAGGGCCTTTGTACTTACTATTTTCTCTGCCTGGAAAGTCAGTCCTGATGATATCTCAAGGGCTTCATTTCTTACTTCTTTCAAGATGGCAAGATATCAGGAACGCCCATGCTGACAACTGATATAAAATAGCCCCACCACCCCAGTGCTAGGCAATCTTTAGCACTCTATTCCATGAGAAATGCCCATATATTTTTACGTTTTCAAAACTTTGTTTTATTGCAGTCAGAATACCTAACATGAGATCTACCTTCTTAAAACATTTTAAAGTGTACAATACAGTACCGTTAGTTATAGGAACACTGTTGGATAGCGGATCTGTCTCCCTTCCTCAGGCCTCTGGGAACACCATTCTACTGTGACTCTATAAGTTTGGGTATTTGGGATACAGTATGTCAGTGGAATCATGCAATGTTTGCCCTTCTGTGACTTATTTCACGTACTGTGATATCCTCGAGGTCCATCCATGTTGTCACATATGGCAGGATTTCTTTCTTAGTTAAGACTGAATTGTGTGTATATTGCATGCTATTACATGGAATCATGTATATTACTGTGTTTCCTTCACTCATTCATCTGTTGTTGGACATTTAGGTATTTTACACATCTTGGCTATTGTGACTGGTGGTGCAGTGAACATGGGTGTGCTAATATATTACGTACATTTACTGTTTACCTGTTGATTTCTAATTGTTCCTCACTAGAACCTAAGTCCATAAAGGTAGAAGCTTTGTTTTGTTCACTGACCCTATATCCTCAGAATCTAGAGAGCACTCTGTCCTAGACCCAAATCTCAGCACCTGTTTCTTTGTTCTTATTCACTAGAATAAAAAGGAATCTCAGTTGAGTTTTAGGCATCGTACAAAAAGAAACTCTCAGCATGACTGGAGACATCATTGGCTCTGGCACCCTTCGGGATTCGGGGTCTTGTGTTGGGTCCACCCTGAGTACCGGCCCTATTCCTAGAACAGTGACCCACAATCCCAGGGTCTCCAAGCTCCATCCTCCTGACTCACAAAAAGTGTCCTGTATGGCCAAAGTCACTTGCAAGTCTGTTTTTATTTGAAGGTCCAGGTCCACTCGAGCTAGTGCTGTCAGCCTTGCAGGTCCTTTTCAGAAGTCCTGGGAGGGTAGAAAACTCTGTGCTGATGTTGGATGGACTTTTCATTTTCCTTCTAATACCCCAAACTCCTGTCCATTTGTCCTGTGGAGACTCTCCTATCTACTCACACTTTTCTCTCCTGACACTTTGCACACTTATTAGTATTTACTATTTGTAATTATTCTGTTATTGTTTTCCTTCCCAAAATGAAGGATGCTTCTCTGTTTGTTTTGCTTACCTGCCTATTCTGACTACCTAACCTAGTGCTTGACCACATTCAGAGGCTATTTCGTGAACGTATGGGTGGATTGACTTTGTTTCCCCTCCCCTTGCACACCACATCCCAGTAGTGACACAATGGGAATCCTACACTTTAAATCTGTCTTCAGTGCCACTTGCCTGGGTTGCCCTAGTGGCCTCCTATTTTTTATTTTTTCTTCATCCTGCAATGCATCCTATACAGCAGGGGACCCAAAAGGGTCCCAGAAGGATGCTCCTGAAGTTTGGCGCACAGCACCTTTCTGCTTTTCCACTGCACACAGACCTTTGCCTACTAATATCACCTGGATTCCCCTGCCTGGTTTTCTGGTCATCCAGCACACTGGCTTCAACTTTCCTTTCCGTCTTACCTCCACTATCTCTGCCCTCTTGCTTCTGCCAAACCAGGCAATTCACCTGCATCATCTATACCCTGGCCTTTCTCTTACACACTTTGTTCACTCAGTACTCTCTGTCTGGGAAGCCTGCTCACTCCCCCTTCACTCCACCCTTTCTTTGCGTGTTTAGGTCCTACCTAAGCTAGAAAGCAACAGGGTCTGCTCACATCTTGAATTTACTTGGCCAATGGATTGCACTTTTTTTTAAGCCTCTGTTTACTAACCTGTTAAGGGGGAGGGGATAATGGCACCTACCTTATCAGGATGCTGTTAGAGTTACATTAGATACTGTATTTAGACCACCTGGCATACATACTCCATAAATATACATTATTATTTCTTTTCCAAGCCCAACTCAAAAAATAAAATTCTCCTCCATGAACCCTTCTTTAATCTTGCCAGACATGGCCTCTCTTCTTTACGGTTCTCTTGGAGTTGCTGACCACATTACCATGTCTTAGAACTCACCACGAACACATTCTGTCTTCCTGTCTATCCAAGGCGGGAGGCAACTTGACGTCACGAATTATTCTTGTGTTCTCCACAGTACCCTGGGCATTGCTATTGTTCCATAATTGCTTTTTTTAAATGGACTGAATCATTTTGCTGCTGCCCAGGCTGCTTTCCACTACAATAGCCTGTAGCTTAAGCAAGGATGGGCTATTTTCCCTTTGGTAATGGGCCAGCATCTAGGCCTTGATTTTGAGTTCTTAATATGGTACCATGAAAATCACTAGTGTTGAAAGGAATAAGATCAGAGGGGGAATAAAAAGACATTTGATGAGGATCTTAGTGTAACAGTATGTCTCACTCATCTTTTTTTTTTCCTTAGCCTTTGAAATAGACAATGGCCTGGAGCCTTCTCGGCAGATGGACCATGTTTGTGCCTTAGCCACTTAACAGCCATTAGCCTAATTCCATCCTCTGCAGCCAAATTAAATAATAAGTAAAAGCCTATGAAAAGCTGGTTTGGAGGCAGTCTTACTGCCTTTCACTTGACAGGCTTCTCTGAAGCAGATGCTCCCTCTCCACCCTATTAACCTGCTCTTCTGAATAAGGAGCTGTCCACACAGAAGCAAAGATAGAGGCCTGTGGGAGAGTGGTCTGGATTCTGGAGATGGGGGGGGGAATCCTGATTATAAAAGTGCAGCTTCTTTGGAAAGCTGAGATTGGCGGATCACAAGGTCAGGAGTTCAAGATCAGCCTGACCAATATGGTGAAACCTCTTCTCTACTAAAAATACAAAAATTAGCCAAGCATGGTGGTGGTGCATGCCTGTAGTCCCAGCTACTCGGGAGGCTAAGGCTGGAGAATTGCTTTAACCCAGGAGGCAGAGGTTGCAGTGAGCCGAGGTTGCGTCACTGTACTCCAGCCTGGGCGACAGAGCAAGACTCCTTTTCAAAAAAAAAAAGTCCATCTTCCGGCTACTACTCCCACCTCATAAGCCACCTACTAAGAAGATGACAGCTTCAACCCAAAGTCATGATATTGCGATTTCTGCTTTGATTGGTCAAAGCTGCTATTTGTTAGTAAATAGTACACAACCTATAAAAGTTCACAAGAAGAAACTGACACCCTAGTCTGATTCCTAACAAATCCGATAATACATTCTCCTTTATCACACTTGCTTTTTGCCTCTGTGTCCTTGCTTAGAGATTCCTCTTCCTGAAATACTTCCCTGTATCCCCAAATCCTGGATACCCCTCAAGGATAGCCTAAATGTCACTATCCTCATAAAACACATCTTCGATTCTCAGTCTCATTCTCTGACTCGAGAACCTCATCCTCCTCTGAGCACCCTTCACACTTAATCTGAACATAATTTCAAATTGTATTACTATTTTCAGACTTTTATTATAGATGTATGCATATGATACTTACTACCAGGATCTGTGTTCCTTCAGGGCAGGGAGTCTATAATTATCTAAATACTTCCTGCAAGTTTAACCTTATTTGTATTGTGTTTGTGTGTGTACACATATATGTACATGCACATGTGTATATATACATATACATATATACTCAGTAAACATTTTTGTATGAGTGCCTGAAAACTCATGGGCATTTTAACTTTGTGTTTATCCTCTCTCTCTCAGATATCCCTTAGTGGCCACAGATTTTTTCTGCATGTAGTCAGATAGGTCTCTTTGTTTGAGAAAATGTTTCTATCAACTGAGGATACCCATCACCTGATTGCTAAGGTGTTAGTTTCAGAGATCTAAACTGTGTGACTGCATTTTTTTCAACTTAAATATTGGAAGAAATCTAAAGCATTCAACTCAATTTTTTCTGAAAACGAGGAAATTACTCAAATACAAAGAAACCTATTACAATGGTTATGCTTTATACATAAGCAAACATGAGTGTCATGTTGGAATAGCTTTTACTGGTGGCCGCTGCGTTACCTCTATTTCTTTCTTCTTGCCCTTGATGTACATTCTACTATGTTAGGCCTTGATCCCCCAGAGAACAGCAAGGAAAGGCACCTTAGAGTTATTTTGCTGTTGTTATTCTGATCTTGGGGTGGCATGTAGACTTAAAGTCTTTGATATTAGAAATACACACTAGTTTATTTGTTTGGGGCCAGTTTTAAGAATTTTGAAAAATCAGAAGGTAGCCACTCATCATGACTCTTGGGTAGAAAGCACCATGTTCAGTTTCCTCCAGCTGCTGGCAAGGACAAGCATGGGGTAGGGAAGGCAGACCCTGGTTGGCTCTCAGGCATCAGGGAAAGACTGGATCATCTGTTGTCATGGCAACATTCATTGGTTTTACATTAAACATGGACAATGAGGTGATATGCCTTCCAATAATAGAGGCACACTCTATTTTTTCCATATTTTTATAAGATATTTTCACAATGTATCTTAGGACTAAGATTGAGATCTATCTTCCTGGTTACAAAGGGTGAGTGTTGTATCCATAGCTTTTTGAATGGCAGCTGCCACGTTTGTGTGACTTGAGTATGCGTGTGTGTTCATGTGTATGCACACAGGTGATACTGAGGACAGGCCTTTGAAGGCCATGACACCTACCTATGGAACATGACATCAAGTGAAATGTAGTGTTTACATTAAAATATTTGGGAAAATAGACAATTTTACCACCTAATCCAAAGGAGGGAGCTTTTTCTAGGCAAGTAATTTCACTGAATTGATGGCTTTCTGTGGTTAGTTTTCTTTGCTATTACTGGCCTGGGCAACATTAAATCTGGCTGCGGCTTAGCACTGGACAAAATACAAAATGATCACAGGCTCTTGGGCTTCTGTAGAGCATCAATTTACTTTCTAATGAAAAAGAAGGAGTAAAAAGAGTGAGGGAAAAAAGAAAATTGTTGGCAAGCCAAAAAGAGTTTAAGAAACAAAGCGAAGAAAAGGTAAAGTGATCAGAGGTGAGAAAAATGGGGAGAAGAGAGATAAATGGTGTGCCATAAAGAGAATGTGGACTTTAAAAGTGAATCTGATGAACCAAGCCACTCTGCGCGGATGGAGAAAGCCAGCTTCTCTTTCCCTCCTTAGCAGCCACTATTTCTGGTAATATCAAGTCCATCTGTAAGGAAGGTAAGGTGAATTTATTATATTTAATAGCTTCCAATTAAGTCAAATCGGAGGCATCTCCATACTCTGCTTCCTGTGACTAGATGCTAATACAGCTGTGATTTAGGGTAAGCTCTCCTTTTTCCTAAAATAACCACCTGAGAGGATGTCTCCTGTCACTCATTGTCCTCTGAAAATCTGAGGCCAGTGGTTCTGGGAGCCAGACACAGGCATTGTAAATAGCACAGGACGCTTCACTCACCAGAGAGGGCAGGAGGCCTCAGTAGATGTTCAGAAGCCGGGGGAGAAGCGGGCTAGCCTGCTGCTCTGACCAGACGTAGCCAGGCAGGACGATGACTGACACTGCTTAGTGTCCTTCCTATCACGGCAGGGAGGCTGCAGGCCAAGCCTTCTCCTGAACACAATCAGGGACTCTGGCTCTCTGAAGGAAGACAGTGATCTGTTTTCTAATGCACTTCATTGGGTCCACATTACGCCAACAAGACAGGTTCCTCAGGGCTCCCAGTGCTACAGCAGGAAGATATCCATTCATCCCTGTCCATCAGCACCTCCCAGGAAACCTGCATGTCTGATTGAAGTAATTTCACCCGTAGCGCACAAAGTGTGTACTCAATCAAATTTTATAGAATATGTTAAGTCTTTTTTTTTAAATGAAAGCATTGTGTTTGTTGTGGAAAGTTTTAGGGAGCAGTGATAAGCAAAAGCAAAACAGAACAATTAAAACCATCTGTAATTCCCCATCCACGTTCATTGTTGTTACCACAGTAGTATATATGCTTCAGTCGTTATTTTACACAGTTTTATAATTATATTTTTCATTTACAAAAATGAATACAATCTTTTGTTACCTACTCATGTAACTTACATCTATACACATCTTTCTGTATCATTAGATATTTCATGTTATGTTTTATTGCTACAAAATATTCTATTTTCTAAATGTACCATCATTGAAGTAGCAATCCTCCGTGGTGGGAGAGTTAGATTGTTTCCGGTGGTTTTGCTGATGTAAATACCGTTCAGATTAACGTCTTCATGGTCTTTATTCACAAGCATGATTACCTCCTTACGACATATTCTTCCGGTGGAATTGTGACAGAGAATATGCAAACAGCAGGCTTTTGACACCTGCTGTCAAATTGCCCTTCAGGCAGGTGCCCTGTGCACCTCCGAGGTCAGCCTCAGCCTGCTTGGTTCTTGTTGTCACCCCTCACCAATGCTACCTATTATCATTTTGTTTAGGTTTGCTGTTTGATAGGCAGAAATGCCATGCCATTGTTTTAAATTGCATTGCTTGGAATAGTAATGCGTTTGAAATTTTCCCCAGATGTTGATGGGCTACTTGATCTTTTGTCCTAATTACCTAGACGCCTGGATCCTGGCTGGGCTCTGGGAAGTGGCGCTATAGCAACTGCTAGGCTTTCCCTCTCCTTGGAGAGGAATTAGAGAGAAAATAATGCCTCTTCAAGTGTGGTTTTAGAAGAGTTTAAGATGTAAAGGGGAAAATGTACATGGCCAGAGAGATAAATTATAAACGGAGGATAATTATCCTAGTTTGTAGGAAAGGTAAAACATGAAAAGATGCATAAATGATAAAAGAACAGAACGTCTTAGGAAGCCTACTTTCCTAAGGAAGAGTCCTGAGTATGTGACATCAAGACCTGGAAGGACCGATCTCCTTGCTACCCTCCCGGTGCCCCGACCTCCCACCCTGGTGCTGTGCTGTGACTTCACAGTGAGATTTTGTGCTAATACCCCCCACCAGGGACTCATCACCGTTCTAGCCCAATGACACAAAAATAGCCTTCTCCTAAATATAAAGTCTGCGCTTTGGCTTTTAAAAATAACAGCACAAAATGACCAGAGGGACACTCTGTGACGTCGAAGATTCCCAGAGCAAAGCAGCCCCTGAAGCCTGTTCTTAAGATAGCTCCATCCTTGTCTTGCTGAATTATTTACAGAACCTGTGAGGACAGAGGCTGAGTGGAGGCACTTCCTTTCTGAACATGCTCAGGCACTCCCTGGGCCAGGCAGGCAAGCCAGTGTCTCGAGGATGTCTGATACCTGGTGTCAGGGAGTCTGCCATTGATTTTCTTCAGAACAAACCTCTCTGCAAATGCCACAGACGTAAGCCACACTACAGAGACTCGGTCAGAGCCAGGCGCAGAGATGGGGGCAATGCCGGGTGTTGATTTCTTTTCTGCTCTGGGCAGTTGCTTCTGTTCACTTCCTTGTCTGAACGGCAGGGAGAAGCCGGGCGCCCTCACATCTGAGTCAGAATGGTGACCTCTAGCATTTGAAAGTCCTAGTCATTAAAGATACGATCAGAGTCGTCCACATTAAAAAGGCATTTGGGAGTGCGGGGGATATGGAGAAGGATGATGAGCTTGATGTTTGGATTGATTTCTTCTCAGCAGAGGTGATTTCAGCAGGCTTTCCCAGGCAAGTTAGGATACTTTAGCATTACTCTGGGTATCTGGTCAGAGTTTTCTGGGGTGTTAAACAGTGAGGCTTTTAAGAAAGCAAGAACCTTGGGTCATCTCCTGTGCTCCTAGGGTCTTGCAGAGCCTGGATTCCCTTCATAGGTGTTTTAGGGGCATAAAGGAGGGTTGGGCCACAGCGGAGAGGAACTGTCTACATGGGCCTGTCCCTTTCTTCCAGCTCTGATGTTCGCCTACAGTTCCACTCACTTAAAATTACCTTTCTCTTCTAGCTAGGTAGCTTGCCAGGGGAAACTGGGTGTGAGTCAATGGTCTTCCTCTTCCCTCTGTGGTCAGCCTCCGTTTATGTGGGACAGCATCAGCCTGAAGCCAGGCGAAAGGCCCAAGTCATGTAATAAGAAGTGTCCAGGGCTCAGAACTGGAACACACGCTGAATGCAAGACTCTCCACCAACCAGCTTGGTGCTATTAATCAGATTCTGTAACTGCCCAGAGGGATGAGCAAACACCCTTTATTCCTCAACCACCTATTTTGTGCTGTCTACCTTGTGTCGTGTGTGTTACCTCATTTAATCCTGTTAATCACGGTTTGGGTGGGGAATATCATTTCTAATATGCATATTTAGTAACTGAGGTCTATAGACGTCTAAGGTCTTGTAAGCTACGAGGTGGCCATGCTATAATTTAAACAGCAGTTTTTATTTTAGTGGAAGTCTTGTTTTCTTTCCAAGATATTACAGCTGTCTTATTTCACAAAGTTGTTCTGAGGATCAGATAATTATAATATATATGAGAGATAAAAGAAAAAAGTATAACCAATGTTTGGTAGTGTGATTATTGCTTTTATATTCTATTTAATTTTCTGTTATGAAAAAGCAAGTTCCCAAAGGCCCTGTGAGCTTTGAAGGGAAGTAACGCAACTTGGTCCAGTCTCTGGGTTTATCCCAGGAATCCGATTCCCCTCCGGCCCCCTCATGCAGGTGCAGTTGTCAGCTGGGCCCTCAGACACAGCCCACTTTTCATCCCACTTCTTGGGAAAATTTCTTATAATGTTCACTAGTGCTAAGATCATGCTGAAACGTCTCCCTGCGCCACTGCGGGACTAGTGCCTTCTTAAACCCTGGAGCCCAACTGTTATCTGGGGATCTATTTTATCGTCATTCATTCCCACAGACAATACACATAAAAATAGAGGTAATAAATGTAAGAGCATTTTAATTGCCATCCCACTAGTCTTAAATGTCCACTGTTTCTGTATATCTCCCCTCCAACCCTAGAAAATTTCAGAACAGAGAAGATTAGTTTATCATCTTATCCTTGTTTCCTGATCTCAAATTGGAAGATGGACGGTTTTTATCTTAATAGAGAGTTGTTTAGAGTCAGGGAATTTTTCTAACGAAAGTAGAGATAGATGGATGAATAAGTTGTGTGTGTGTGTGTGTGTGTGTGTGTGTGTGTACTATATATATTAATATTAATAAGAGAGGCTTCCTTTGCGGCTTCATGCAGAATGCTTAAAGATCCTAGAAATTTTGCTCTAGGAATGGAAGCAGAAGAAGCCGCAGGCTTCATGGTTGATTGCTTTTCTGATTGGTGCCATAAAAAAAATGCGTTAGAGAGAGAATGTTTGATTTAAAGAGCGCCTAGATGCCGACACCACCTCTGTTTGTTTTCCTTCCTTTAGCAGAAACCTTGTAAAATTTTTATGAAGCATTAATGGATCTGAGATTTTCTCAAGCAAATTTTATGAGGTGAGCTTAATCCCACACATCCGACCCAATTTAGCAGTCTTTAGAGACATAGAACATAAAAGGCACTCAGAAAGTACCCTGGGTGCCTCAGTACTAGAGGAAGTGACAGGGGCAGGGGCAGGGGCAGGGAATTTCTTCCCCCTCAATGCTTTGATAGACTCTCAGGGGTTGTGGGAGAATGAGGTAAAGAGGTACCCCAGCCACAGAGAAGACCACACAGGTAAGCAACACTGCAGATAGTAAATCTTAATTCATAATTTAGCACTGACTTGAAGAACTTCCCCTATATAATGGTAGTCTTTGATGAGAAAATCAGGTTTAGGGGAAAACAAAAATTTATTTGTATTAACAGTTCCTGTGTTGTCAACCTGGAATCACTGGCTTTAATCTAAGAAAGAGACATGAACACCCTCCTTTTCCCACCCCAATTTGTTTTCTGTATTTGAAACAAAAGGGCCTTGAAGAAGATAAATTAAATTTTTGTGTATGTTGATGAGTGAAGTTACGTTTTGTAATGTGAAGTTTGGCATCCCACAAAACAAGCAACTCAATGAGCCCCAGCGCACCAATGGGCATTGAGAGGTTCCCATCACTTCCCTGTTTATGCTGATTCTGTACTACTATCCAGAGTTCTTGCCCTGTGATGTGGGAATTCCATTAGATTTATGGTGATGAAATGAGGGAAGAGAAGGTTTTTTTGGAAGAGAAAAAGGAGCCTTCACCTACTAAGAAATCACTGTGGCCTATTCAATAATGGTCAAGGGTTTGGGATTTTACTCTACTTTCAGGCAAACAAGTCCACATGCCACTGTTTCAGGGGTGCTGGCAGAAGAAACGAGATTCCAGGGTCAGAGACAAAAGGCTTTGTTACTCATGGTACAGCAGGCAGCATGAGCTCCACGTTCATGTCAGTGCTTTTTGTCCCCCAAGTCTCAAGAGGGTGATGTGTATGGCCCAAGTGGATGTTCTGTGCTCAGGTGGTTTGTACCACCACTAAGTAACCCCACATTTAGCAAGCTCAAATCTTTTAGTAGGCTGCCCTCAAACTTGCCCAATCTTTTCCCAGAAGAGAGGTGTTCTCTTTATTTTACTGGACATAAAAATCTGCCTCGTGCCAGGGAGGGAGACACTATTTCTGTCTTAAAGTTCTTCACTATACAAACATCCTTGAAAACATAGTCATGGCCAGCCATGGCTGCCACACCTGTAATGCCAGCCTTTTGGGAGGCCGAGGTGGGAGGATCACTTGTGCCCAGGGGTTAGATACCAGCCTGGGTAACATAGGGAAACCCCCTCTCTACAAAATCAAATAATTTTTTAAAATTAGCAAGGTGTAGTAGTACATGCCTGTGGTCCCAGCTACTAGGGACGTTGAAGTGGGAGAGTTATTTGATCCCAGGAGTTCCGAGCTGCAGTGAGCTGTGGTTCTACCACTGCACTCCAGCCTGGGTGACAGAGTGTCTAAAACAAAACTTTACCTTGTTTTCCTCCTGGTGAAAATTCTTATGAGTAGACCACTTCAGCAGTCACTCTGACTGATCAAGGTTGGTACCAAATCCATTCAATTTGTCTCATACAGCATTTAGTTAAAGCTACTAGCAACAGGATTTTGTGCAGGACGATGAAGCTGTTTTACAGAATTGACCTCAACCTTGTTCCCTAGGATCCCAGACCTAACCAGATGAAGAAATGCCTTGAACAACCAGGGCCCAGGTGAGAAAGGAAGGGGAAAGTTTTCCTTAAGTTTCTATATTAACTTTCCCGCTTGTCTAGAGGCATGAATCGTATAGCAGCATGTACTAGTGAGTGCACAGACCTGAGTAGGCTGTCAAAGAGGCAGCGGAGGGCAGTTCTGTTATCCATAATGATCCTGGCCAGTGCATTGAAGCTGATTTGAACTCCTTCCAGGGCAAGGGTGCTATGTCCTTAAATACTTGAGGTCTCTGTGAGCAGCTCTATAGTGTAAAAGTCACAGTGTGTTAGAAGGGGCAAGCTAATGCCTGCTTGTCATGGTGCTCCCGGATAGAAAATCTTGTTTACAGCTGTTGGGGCCCCCAGCTAAGACCTCTGTCCATCTGGGATCACAGCTTGACACTGCCCCCAGTGTTGTCTCCTACATGGTTATTAGGACTTAGGGGCTTCAGTTCCATTAGAATAATTGAGTCTAATCCCTGTTTTGAGGGACTTCCTGGCCTGTATATCCATGTCACCAGCTGGATGCCATTCATCTGGCCTGTGGAACCATGGAGCAATGACTCTAGGAAAGTGATAGGAAAGCCAATGGACGATGCTGACATACGTTTTGTGATGATATTCGGGAGCTGGCCCCGTCCCCTAATGTTCCTGATAAACTTCTCAGTTAGGTTAAGGGGAATGATGATTGATTGTGTTGAAAGCTGTAGGAGGAGATGCTGGAGCCAGGAGTCAGTTAAATGAAGATATTTGCAACAGATTGGGAGAACTGTAGCAGGTCATTTTCCTCATGAGGAAAATTCCAAAATTCACATGTTCAAACCCTAACCCTCAATGGGATAGTTTTTGGAGACGGGGCCTTTGGCGGGTGATTGGATCATGAGTTGGAGCCCTCATAATGGGATTAGTGCCTTTATGAGAAGAGACACAAGAGAGCTCCCTCTCTGCTGTCCTCCCTTTGAGAACACAAGAAGGCAGCCATCGGGAAATCAGGAGGTGGGCCCTTGCCAGACTCTCTTCTGGAGTGGTTCTAAATGACAAAAGATCCATCCTGTTCCCTTCCAGGTTCTACAGTGTTCCTCTCCCCAGTGCCTGAGGTTTTGGTCCCTACTCTGCAAAATTGGTCTGTTACATCCAGTGGCTCTAACTTCACCTTTTCCAGTCATTTCCTGCTGATACCTAGATCTTCATCCTGAAGATTCAGGTTCAGGAGGGTCAAGATTGCTTTTTGAAGGCTGAGCGTGGTGGCTCACGCCTGTAATCCCAGCACTTTGGGAGACAGAGGTGGGCGGATCATGAGGTCTGAAGATCGAGACCATCCTGGCCATGGTGAAACCCCGTCTCTACTAAAACACAAAAAATTAGCCGGGTGTGGTGGCACGCGCCTGTAGTCCCAGCTACTGAGGAGGCTGAGGCAGGGGAATTGCTTGAATCTGGGAGATAGAGGTTGCAGTGAGCCGAGATCGTGCCACTGCACTCCAGCCTGGCAAAGAGCAAGACTCCGTCTCGAAAAAAAAAAAAAAAAGATTGCTTTTTGAAATTCACAGAGTTGCATGATGGCTCCTACTGTGGCCTGTTTGGGCACTGTTGGGGGGATTTGGACAACAGTGCCCTCAATCTAGTGGCCATCATCTTTTTGAACCAGGACCATGTCAGTCCAACAAGAGAATTTAGGCACCCTAGCCAGAATTAAGCATGAGTCCTCTAGATGCTTTTGCGGCCAGGTTGTCACCCAAAGGGTGGGCCAACCATGCTGGCGTGGGGTTGCTGTTAAGGGAAGGAAATAACTCATGTTCCCAGGAATGGTCAGGCAGAAATCCTGAATTGGAAAAAGCCCTCATTGTTCCATTTACTTGTCCTGATGATTATGCAGGAAGTGGCAGGAAAGAGATGATCCCTTTCTTGCATAAGCCACTTTTAGGGACAAAGCACCCTATTAAGGTGTGTGGAATAGGAGAACATGAGGGAAATAGAGCCAGAAATCTTTCTGATTTAGTTTTCAGAGGCTGTTCCAAAGCTCAGTGGTACCAGATGCCTCTGGATGACAGGCAGAATTAAAGCCCATCAAATAACCTTGACTATCATCAAGCCCATTATTTAATCATTTCTGTGATGAAAGGGGCAGCATTGCTGGACTGCAGGTGCTCTGGAAAGCCTAGCACATGACACAGGTTGGTCTCAAAGACCACACTAGCGTGGGCAGGAGAATCAGATTACACTGGAGCGGCGGCACTGTGTCTTGCGACAGTGGCCGGCAGTGAGGCAGCACCAATAACCCTGAGAGGGGGGTCAAAGTCAGACTGAGTGAGTGAGTCTTCCAGAAGTGGGCAGGGGGAATTCCCCATGCCGTGCAGCCTTTCCCACTGAGACACAGATCAACTTTTGTCAGGAATCACCAAATCTGAAATGCAGTGGTAGTCCTTGCATTCAAAACAGAGTATTTTACTGTGTGCCCAGTCTAGGAGGGTGGACATGTTGTTACATTGAGGATGATGATGGTTCCCTGCACCAATGGTGTCCATTTATCAGCAAGGCTCCATCAGCAACCCGATTTCACTTGGTCTTATTAGGGAACAGGCCTTTGTTGTAGTCATCTCTGTGAGTGGCCCAGGTGGTTTGTGGGTGCCTGCACCCATCAGATTCCCTTCATTCTGAGCCCCTTCCCTCCTCAAGGCTCCTTAGCATACTTTCCTAGGTGCATATGTCCTGCAGTACCTCTTGAATGAGCACCAAGAAATACAAGCCCCTCTCCTAATCATCTTTCTCTTTAAAGCAGTTGAGGTCAGAGTAGAGGGGGTAGGAAGGATCAAGGAGTATGAAGATTGGGAGCAGTTACCTGCCAATAAGCAAGGTGCAGTCAACGAAACATGTTTCTAATAGTTATGGACTGCACATTTGCGTCCTTCCAAAATTCACGTTTAAACCCTAACTCCAATGGGATGGTTTTTGGAGATGGGGCTTTTGGAGGGTGATTGGATCATGAGCCCTCATAATGGGATCAGTGCCTTTATAAGAAGAGACATGGCCAGGCTCAGTGGCTCACACCTGTAATCCCAGCACTTTGGGAGGCTGAGGCAGGTGGATCACGAGGTCAAGAGATCGAGACCATCCTGATCAACATGGTGAAACCCCGTCTCTACTAAAAATACAAAAATTAGCTGGGCATGGTGGTGCGTGCCTGTAGTCCCAGCTACTCCGGAGGCAGAGGCAGGAGAATTGCTTGAACCCAGGAAGCGGAGGTTGTGGTGAGCCAAGATTACGCCATTGCACTGCAGCCTGGGTAACAAGAGCGAAACTCCGTCTCAAAAAAAAAAAAAAAAAAAAAAAAGAGGAGGGGACACGAGAGCTCCCTCTCTGCTGTCTTCCCTGTGAGAACACAAGAAGGCAACCATCAGGAAACCAGGAGGTGGGCCTTTACCAGACTCCAGATCTGCCAGCACGTGGATCTTAGACTTCCCCAGCCTCCAGAACCATGAGAAACAAATGTTTGAACCACTCTGTCCATGGTAATTTGTTACAGATGACTAACTGACCAGACACTGATGCTTTCAGTCCACACAGAGCTCTGTATCCTCATTGCCCCTGCCATTTACCCTGGCTGTGGACCCTTGGGCTCAGCAGCAACAGCCTTCTTGTCAGCTGGGGCTCAGGTTGCCACCCCATTTTCATGAAAACATCCCTCCCTTTTCCCCCACCCCAAGTAGTATAACCAGTGACCACACTGTCTTTCAGCAACTCGTTTTATTCCTATTTCTCACAGCAGCCTTCAAACATTCATTAGTAGGTAGCATAGTGAAGACCCTTACTCCCACCCACCAGTGTGAAATAGCATTTGCTACAGGATCTCAAGGAATCATTTCATGTCCGTAACACAGCCTGTGAAACCTAATTCCTTACTTTTCCAGAAAGCTACATCTGTCAGTATCCCATTCTCATCACTGAAACCTGTCAGGAACTGTGGCAGATCTGAGATTTTACCCCACAAAAGACACGAGACTCCTGGTCCTAGACAAAAGACTTTATTACTCTGGCACAGCCAGTGGCATGAGCTCACCATGCTCCCCAAGAACCCCAAATCCACAGCCCAGGTGGAGGCTAGACACTTGAGTTAGGTTTACATTACAGCTGGATAACTGAGTTTGGGGAACCTGAATCTTTTATAATAGACTGCAAATAAACCTGCTCAACTTTTGCCTGGGAGGGAAACGTTACTTTTGTTATACTGGGTGTTAAAGAAAACATGTCCTCTGCTCAGGAGGGAGATGCTATCTCTGTCTTTCAGGTTGTTCAGTCTGCAGATATCCATGAAAAGATAGGTCATCTTTTGCAATAAGTGCAGGAATGCGAGACACCCGAGGAGAATATCTCCTGTGACCTTGGTAAAAGGAATCTAGCCAGAGGCACTGAGCAGATTATTGTCGAGCTCTACTCCTATCTTGAAAGCATCCCTTGATTCAGCAATTATGTAGGAGAACATGCCAGGCTCTGGAATAGGCACAGGGTAATGAATAAATAACACAGTAATGGTTTCTGCCCTGACAGAGCTTATACAGGCAAAATAATCATGATGACAGCTATACTTATATAGTGCTCACTATGCACTAGGCCTTTTCTAAGTAATTTATATGTGCCTCCTTATTTAATCATCAGCAGGACTCTTTGAGGTAGATACTATGGCTATCATTCTCATATTTACAGATCAGAAAACAGAGAGAGAGAGATAGAGTCAGAACTCAAGCCCAGGTAGTTTCTGAATTTATGCTTCTGACCTGTCTTAGTATAACTAAGTACACTAGTTATATTCAATGTGACTCCGTCTTACATGGCTTCCAGTGGAATTACCACACAGGATTATAAATTCAGTGATCTTATAATAAAAGAAGAACTGGCGACATCTAGGAGGAGTTTCTAAGCCAGACCAAAGGGCTGCCCAGAAGAAGAGATAGCTAAGAACAGTCTAGAAGGGCGAGTGAGTGTTAACCAAGGGAGCTGGAGAAGAGAGCTCTCAGCAGGGAAACCATGTGTGCACAGGCCCAGGGGCCAGTTGGGGGCCTGCTGAGATGACAGTAACATCTACTTATATGGCCCATTTGTTGTAAGGCACACATTTCTTTGGAATGAGTCAGCTGGTGAAATTTCTCCCAGACTTCTAATTCACAGCTCTTTGTTTTCCATGTATTTTTAACGAATACACTACTGTTGAGATATCACAGGAACCTCTAAAATGTCAGCAAAATAAGCCAGGGCATAGCAAAAGTGACAAGTGAAACCCATCATTAATTGAATTCATTTTGATTTTTGTAGAACTCAGGTGTCTAATTATTAAGCAAGTAGAGAAATTAAGGCAAGATACACAGGGGGTTATGGGACACAAGAAAAAAAAAGGAAGACTCAAAGCTTCAAAGGCTTTTTGGATATGAATAGCTTCTTTGATGGTCTCTCTTCATTATGGGAACATGTTAGGTATCATTGTCCCCGTGATCGATGGCAAGATCTGGCCATCATTGCCAGTCTCCCGGCAGCTTGGGTGAGGCTCCCTGGGTTGTGAGTGAAGACTGGCTATCCTGGTCGTCCCCACGCTAACCTGCCACATGCTCATTCCATATTTTCATGCAGTATCACCCGCTTGAGAGTGCCTGTGATCTGACAGCTCTGAATAATTGATGCCCCTCATACTAAAGGGGAGTTTAGGTTTTGTGGTTCAGCAGGATGCTTTACTCTTGTTGACCTCAACCTTCAGAGGCACTCGGGCATTACCAGGGGGATCAATAAAACTTCCCCTGGCCGTTTTGTGAGCAGAGGAGCCTGACAGAGAGTGATGATCGAGAGGAGAGGATGGGAGGATTGCGCTGGAACCTGGGGAAGAAGAGGGAGGATGTGTGGGGCAGAGTGGGGGAAAGGGGTGGGAGTGGAATAGGGGAGCATTGCAGAGTGAGGAAGACAGGAGCTCTGAGAAGGATGAAGTGCGTGACAAAGCAATGGAGAACAAGAGGTTGAACAGAGGGGAAGGATTATCAGGAGGATCATACACAGAAGCCAAGAGGATGAATGAGGGACCCACAGGCAAGGAAAGGAGCTCCCATCTGTAACCCTCCTGAACTGCGGTTGCAAAGCTGTACACTGGAGGGAAGTCACCAGGAACTCAATATCTCCTGGGAAGCAGATAAGGAAAATAACTTATAGAGCGAGGCAGAATAAAATAAGGGTTATAAGAAAGGAATGCAGTCACTGCTGGGCATTGGAGGCACATAAAAGGGACTTTAATGTTTGAATGCCAACTACATGCTAAAAGGGCATCGGCACGTTATTTACTTTAATCATTTATTATTAGCTGTATTATTACATATTGTATTATATATAATTATTAAGTAGTATTTAGAATAATTGTCAAATGACTTTCTCAGGTAGGAATTATTATCCTCCTGCTAAAGATAAAGAATAGAAGCTTAATGATGTTGAGTGCTTTATTTTCTCGAAATTAATTTTGACTTGAAATGTTTTCTTTTTACACAACGAAAAACTGTCCCATTGACAAGTACGTAGAACATATCTTGAGAATCAGTGATGGGGAGAATTCCATGGTGCAGCAGTATCCTAATTTACTACCCCATTCCTCTACTCTTGGACAAGGATGTTCAAACCCAAGATTCTTTTTTTTTTAAATTGCGCTTTAAGTTCTGGGGTACATGTGCAGATCTTGCAGGATTGTTGCATAGGTACACACATGCCATGGTGGTTTGCTGTCTCCATCCCCCGTCACCTACATCAGGCATTTCTCCCAATGTTATCCCTCCCCAACCTCCCTACCCCTTGCTGTCCCTCCCCTAGCCCCCCCACCCCCCAACAGACCCTAGTGTGTGACCTTCCCCTCCCTGAGCCCATGTGTTCTTTGTTCAACACCAGCCTATGAGTGAGAACGAGTGGTGTTTGGTTTTGTGTTATGTCAGTTTGCTGAGAATGATGGTTTCCAGATTCATCCATGTCCCTACAAAGGACATGAACTGGTCGAGTGCTTTGAGTAAGCTCGCTGATCAGGGTGGAGCTGGAAGATGCTTATGACTCTGAAGCCTCTGCTCTTGTCACTGTCTCCAGCTGCCACCCAGAGAGGCAAACATTGGAGTGATTTATTCTTACAGAGGCATTGGAGAAAACTTTAGTGGACTGTCAGCTAATTGAAGGTGAGGACTGTGTCTGAGTTTTCAAATCTGCCATGGCTAGCATAGTAAATACTGCATAAAAATGCTAAACAGTGTGTGGAAAGAAGGAAGAGATGGAGCTTGGGTAGGTAGGTAGGGAGCAAAGGAGGGAGGGAGGAAAGAGGGAAGGAAAGGAGGGATGAGGGGAGAAACGGAGAAGGAAACGTGAGGGGAAGGGAGCAATGGTTTTTTAGGTGAATCCAGAAAAACAAATTGCATTTTTTTGGGGGGTGGTGTTAGGATAATGAACACTTGAGGCTGAGTCAATGACATAATCAGTATGGAGTTTGCATTTGTATGATAAAGAATGACAAAAATTCACTCTAGTCAGATTCTAGATGGAAGAAAATAGTGGGAGATGAGTTTGCTGAAACAGAATGTATCCTGAGTCGTTCATTCCGTCATTCAATAAATATGTACTGCGGCAGAATCAACTGAGAATTGCAGTAAAGGCACAGCTACGAAGAGGCACTGCTAAAAGTGCCTAGGATATGTCAGTGAACAAAACCAACAGATACAATCGCCGTCACGGAGCTTA
Organism: Ateles fusciceps; assembly: GCA_036589455.1. Taxonomy (NCBI): domain Eukaryota; kingdom Metazoa; phylum Chordata; class Mammalia; order Primates; family Atelidae; genus Ateles; species Ateles fusciceps. Next base: position 2,996,959 of record JAZHEH010003296.1, on the reverse strand, counting down.
AATTCCAGTGAAGAGAGACAGACAATAAACAGTACAATGGATGAGGCATGCAATATGCAAAAGGTAACACATGCTGTTGGGTAGCGGAAAAAAGCAGAATAGTTGAACAAGAGATACAGGGACAAGTCCTAATAGTATATTTAGGGCAAACCATTAGGAAGGCGATGTTTAGCAACATCTTGAAAGAGGTGAAGGAATGATTGACGTGTTTTCCTAGGAAATAAATTCCACGCAGAAGGGACAGGCTATGTAAAACCCTGAAGACAGAAGTGGACGTGGAGTATCCGTGGGCAGGTGTGGCTGGGATGCAGAGTGTGGTGTCAGGTGGGTAGTTGGAGAGGTAACAGCAGTCTTGATCAGGTCGAGTCTCAGGGACCCTCTCATCATGAGAGAAACAGGAGCCAGTGGATGGCTTTGATCAGGGTAAAGATAGAATGAGAGGTGTTGTAAAATGTGACGCTGGCCTCTGTGTGGGGGCAGGTATGGTGGCAGGCTGTCACATAGGAAGCTGCTGCTGTCGTCACCCACAGGTGGTGACTTGCTGATGGTTATGCGTGCGATGTGAGAGAAATAGAGGAGTCAAGAGCAACGCCAGGGCTTCTGACCCAAGTTGCTACTATCTGAGATGGGTTCTGCTGTGGGCAAAGTAAGTTTGCTAAAAAGGATCAGGAGTTATGTTGTCCACATTAAGATGAGATGACTGTTAGACACAAGAGTGGACATGTCAAGTAGGCAGGTGAATATTAAAGAGGCTGGCACTGAAGAGCGATGTCTGGTAGGACATTTATACTGGCGTGGGGTCATCAGCACACATATGGTTATTTAAGAATGTGAGACAGAAGAGATCACCAGATGGAGAAGAGAAGAGGTCCAGACATCGTGGGTGGTCTCAAATGCCATACCCACAGTTTGAAACTTTAATTTATGATCAGCAGGGGGCAACTGATATATATTTTTTGAGGATAGGCGTATCACAGTCTCAACTGGACTTGTTTTGTTGATGCTTTTTGTTAGCCTGTTTATGCAGATACCACGCTGTGGTCACGTGTAGGATGGCTCTGGGAAGGCCAAACAGGAGGCTGGTGCACCTAGCCACGTGAAGGCAAGGTGAAGACCAAGCCAGGACAATTATAATGGGCCAGGGAGGAGCAAGATGTGGGCGGAGATAAAGGGAAGAAGGGAAAAGACAGCACAACCAACTTCCCTTTCATTCAGTCCAAAACAGCAATCACCAGATCAATAGAGAAGAAAACATAATTTAAGCCTGAAAAGAAGGTTTTTATGTTTTCTCTCTCTCTCTTTTTGCTGCTTGAGGCATGGCTCTGGTTGATAATGCTTTGATTCCTGGGGTTTAGCTGACAACAGTAGGGAAGGAAATAGAGACAGGGTTTTCGGTATTTTAGAAATCTAGTTTCTATCTGAACTGTGCAGGGTGAGGTGCCTGCTCTTCTCATTAACTGGTCAGCCTCTTCAGAATCTGGGAAGAAAGTTTTGAGACAAACAGATCTGAATGCCTTCTGATAGAAAGATGGAGATGGAAATGTGTCTCCTCCCAAAAGTCCCTTGACCTTTTAAATAATTGCCCTTATACCAGCCATATATAGGAATCGGCTAGAAATAACATATATAAAATACCAAGCCATGTGCCTACCACGTGCTAGCAAGTGTTTTTTACCAACAGGAATGAGTACAATTTAAAATCACTTTAATACGGTTATCACAATGCACTCTCACAATGATCTTATAAAGTGAATACGGATCTCCTGCCCTATGCATTTTGCTGGGAAAAAAAAAACAAAAAACTGAGCTGTTAGCAGGCTAAGTGACTTGCTCACATCAGAGAGAAGCAGAACCAAGAATCAAACCAGTTTGTGGGCGTAGGTCTGCCTCTCCACGGTCTTTGCTGTCTGAAGACAGAGGGACCATGCCACTGAACATGCTGGACCCTGGTGTCTACCGCATCCTCAGGCCCATCGTTTGCCTTTGCTCATGATCCTCTCAACTTGATGTTCTCCCCCAGCAACTGTTTCTTGAACATATTAAGGTTAAAGAATGACAGGTGGTGCCCCCCCCTTCACATTGTACCCAGCCGAAGTAGGCTCAAGGGCTCACATCTAGGTACACAAAGGACTGCCCATTTCTGTGTCTCTTACCCAGGAATTAAACATCTTGCCTGATCAGGGTTTCTGTCTTCCCCGACTCCACGTGTTTTACTTCTGAGTCTTGCTGGACTGCCCCCATGTGCTGTAGTAAAAGTGTAGTAGGGTTTCCAGCTGTGGGGTTATTGCTGGGATATTTTATATATAACAGGCATGGGGGTGATAATTCCTTTTTCACTTTTATAAATCACACTTATCCTCCCCCGAAATGCATTTTGTATAGAGCTTTTAGGTGACCAAACACAAACAGCCTTCCACCCCCTTGATTCTCCTGATGCTCATTTCAACTGTTTTCCCACTGGCTTTTTCTCTTTCTGCACTTTAGGCCAACTGAAGGCCGGTGGTGTTTAAGAACTACCGGACGGATTCATTTGTCAGTAGGCAAGGGGCCGCTCCCTCTATAACTAAAACTTCTGTAATCAAACACAGTTAATTACAGGGCAAATACAAGACAACAGCAGGGCTTTTAAAAATCAATTAGTGTGCAATTCAAGATTAAAAACAGAAGAGGGCTGATTCTATTTTTCATTTGGGTGGTAGGCAGCTTAATAGTACAAAGACTGAAGCCATTGCGGGAATAATCAGAAGTATAGGAAGTTTACCCTGGTGTCTTTACGGGCCCCTTTTCCTCCTCAAGGCTCCTTAGCATACTTTCCTGGGTGTATATGCCTTCAGTACCATTTGGGTGAGCGCCAAGAAATACCAGCCACTGTGAATGGCAGGTAGGGGCTTCATGAGAGCTAGAGGTGATTGAAGATAGGTCACATTCTCCCAAAACCACTGATGGTGTTTTATCTTTCCATGCGAGAATCTACTCCATTCTTTTAGCCGTACTCTGTATGAGTCATATGTACTTGTTCATGTTTTTCTGCACTTACCCAAAACTATGTCTTCTTGACATATGCTCTTTTTCCATCAGCTCCAGAGAGCAGGCTCCTTTAATCTGTTGGCTTTGGAGACTGAGCAAGGGGAGGCAGGGTGAGTCCTCCATGCCTTTCACTATGGATTTGCCGCATAATAGATGTCAGGATTTCATGGTTTGGGGTTTTGTGGCATATGATGTGAATAGAAGCACTTTAGACTCTGGGCAGATCTATCTCTTTGAAGTTCTTTTATTATGTCTAATTTTGAGTACTGCACAGAATAGCTATAAATTTTGACAATGATAATCTGCTCTCCAACCCCAGGCAACCTACTCCCCCTTTCCCTTTTCAGGGTTTTCATTTTAGTATGAGGAAAGAATGAGGATAATTTATTTTTATTTTTATTTTTTGAGACAGGGTCTTGCTCTATCACCCAGGCTGGAGTGCAGTGGCACGATCGTGGCTCACTACAGCCTTGATCTCCAGACTCAAAAGATCCTCCCACCTCAGGCTCCAGAGTAGCAGGGACCACAGGTGTGCAGCACCAGGCCTGGCTAATTTTTTGAATTTTGTGGACATGATGTCTCGCTATGTTGCCATGCTGGTCTGGAACTCCTGGGCTCAAGTAATTCTCCCACCTTGGCCTCCCAGTGTGCTGAGATTACAGATTTGAGCCACTGCACCCAGCCAATAATTCTTATATAAAGGCAATTAAAGCAATGCAAGTAGAAACTTCACCTGTACCTTGTCACAACCAAATCATAATTGTCCTTATGCATCCAGGTCAAGAATAATGGTGTTAAAAGCCACTTATCATGGCTCCAATTTCTCTATGTTGACCTGAACTCAGCTCGTGCCAGTCTTGGGATTTGATGATGTGTTTTCTGTTTGGCTTCTGTGTTCTACCTGCCAGTGGGCTTGGGCACCTCTTACCACTCTGCACCAGGTAAACTGGAACTCCACATGGACCTTCCAATTTGGTAGTCTGAGCTGTCATTCGTCAGGCCTGGTGTCACTAATCCTCTTCTGGAAACACCTGATTCCTAGCTGAATGTTCACGTCTGCTCCCCATTCATTCCTAGGACCCACAGACAGAGGCAGCCGGTATATTTAAACTGTAGTTCTAACCTCTGGGATTCAACAAAACTCCCACTTTGCTGCTTTTCTGACCATTTTTATATACGGGCTTTTACCAGGTACGATATACATTCCAGTCTTATACCTGGGCTCTTCCTTCATTCTTTATTCCTGATCTCACTCATTATTTTTCATCATCTCTGATTCTACGTCTTGTCCCTTTCCGCTACAGCTTCCCACACAAAAGGGTTTCATAAATTTCATCAAGTGTGTCTGTGTCTTTATCAGATGTGATGGTGCATTGTATGCGTATGTCACTGATTTATCCATTTATTTGATTTATCAAGGCTGTCTTTCCAATTCCCCTCTAACCCAAACAAGCCCATGACAAACAACCCTTGCTAAACTGATGAGAAATTTTCCTAGTTTCATAGTCAGTGGTGATGTCACTGGGTCATGGGACTCCACAGGCTTCATTGTGTAAGTAGCTGCCATATTGCTTTTCAATGTGGCTTTACAAGTGTACACTTGCCAGTAGAGTGCAAGAGTGCCCATCTGCATGCATCTCCAACACATGTTAGTTTTATCTCATTCCCGATTCCTATTATTTTCATTTGCATTTCTCTGGTTACTGGTGGGTGTGAGCTCTTCATTAATTTGTATGCTTTCTGGGCTTTCTCTTCTGTGTATTACTGATTCGTTGGCCTATTTTTTTTTTTTAATTGAACCACCGATCTTTTTCTTATAGATTTTCAGGAAAAAATGCTTTGTAGATTCAAGGTGTTAATTACCTATCAGTTGTAGGTGTAGAAGATAGTATCATTTTGCTTTGTCGTCTGTTACCATTTGTCAGTGGTGTTCTTCACTGAACAGCACAGTATAGTGATTAAGAGCATATATGCTGGAACCAAGCTGCCTGGGTCCAAATCTTAACTCTGCCACCAATCTATGTGACATGAGTGATGGTCCTTAGTTTTCTCTCTGTAAAACTGATATATTAAAATTTCCATCTCAGCTTGAGCAACATTCTGAGACCCCATCCCTACAAAAAAGAAAAGAAAAGAAAAGAAAAACAATTAGCCAGCTGTGGTGGCACATAGTCCTAGCTACGTGAGAGGCTGAGGTAAGAGGATCACATGAGTCTAGGGGTTTGAGGTTGCAGTGAGCTGTGATTGCACCACTGCACTTCAGCCTGGCAACAGGGTGAGAGTGACTCAAATACAAACATACATGCATACATACATAAAAATAAAGTTACGTTCTTCACAGGGATTTGCTAAAACTTAATGAGTTAAAATTTGTAAATAACTTACAATAGTGTCTGGCCAAACGCATACATACCCATACATGTATATGTATAAGTTATATATGTACTTTCAAACAAAACAAAAAATAATTTCTTTTTAGCTTTATGATGTTACCTTTTCCATTTAGGTAATTAAGATGAAGTCTATCTTACATAATAAAAATAATATTAATGTAATAAAAGGTAGGGCTAGAGCTTTGTTTCCTCTCACATTACAAATCAGTTTTCCACTCAATTGCTAAACTGTCTATCATTCCCATTGCTTTGAAGGGCTACTGTTTTCATATGTTGGGTTCCTGTATGTACATGCGTCTTTTTCTGTGTTTTCCTTCGGTCTCCACATCACTTTTCTGCCCATCTCTGCTGATGGAGCCCCCACATAATGTGGCTCTCTTGGTTTCTATAAGGCTCTCGGAAATTACCCTGGAACAGAGGCAGTGTCAGGGCAGTTAATAAACATGTTTTTAAAGAGAAAAAAGAATACCATTTACAGTCTCATGTATAATTTTAAATGAAAGGAAGCCTGTGATTTTTTAGCACAGTTGAGTGAGTTGTGTGTCAGTGTTCTCATTTTGAACGTGTCTCATTCAGAGAGGTCTAAATCACTTTATGCCATCTAACTGAGTGGAAACGATTAAACAATAATCAGACAGATAAACAAATAATCAAGCAGACCAATGAAAAACAAAATAAACAACATGTCCTTTACAGTTTACTTAACTAAAAGAAAGATTCATTCTTCAGTATCTGTGAAGAACTCTAAATGTATTAGAATGACTCCACTTTCCCTAAAGAGTATTCTCCCAATCAGGGCTGTCTTTTTCCTCTATTCCCGTCTATAGTCTTGTCACCAGGGATGATTGCACAAAAGAGAAGTGGAAAAATACAGTCAGATCTCCTGTCACCTTTAATCCTTTTCGTGCATCCAGTTCTTCCACTAGGATACAGAGAGGGGGGGTTGAGCACAAGACTCTGCAGCAGTAACTCAGGACTTTTGGTAATTTCAAAGCCTAGAATTCTAAATGTGAGGCCTCTCACTTAGCTCTTACTTTACAGCATGTGGAGCAGTTCAGCTCCTCACCATCCAAGGCAAGACTAGTGAACCTTTATTAATGCTTCTCTTGTAAAGCATCCATACTTGTTCCTCCACTCCATAGCGAACCCCTAAGGGCAGGAGGGGGTGTGCTTTGTTTTTCTCATTTTGTTTTTAGAAGAGTAACTGGCTGGCATAGGCCAGGTGCTGTGACTCATGCCTGTAATCCCAGCACTTTGTGAGGCCGAGGTAGGCAGATCACCTAAGATCAGTAGTTCTAGATTAGCCTGGCCAACATGGTGAAACCCTGTCTCTACTAAAAATACAAAAATTAGCCAGACTTGGTGGTGCGCACCTATAATCCCAGCTACTTGGGAGGCCGGGGCAGGAGAACCGCTTGAACCCAGGAGCCGGAGGTTACAGTGAGCCGAGATTGCGTCACTGCCTGGGTGACAGAGTGAGACTCCGTCTGAAAAAAGCAACAACCACAAAAAGAAGAGTAACTGGCCCTGCATAGGCATTTAATATGCACCACACGAGCTTGGACCGTGTGGTTCATTCATACACAGATTTTCTTCTGCCTCTGTCACCCCTGAGACTGGAAGACCAACTCCTCAGCCTACTCAAACTGAAGATGGTGAGGATGAAGACCTTTATGACGATCCACTTCCGCTTTATGAGTAGTAAATATATTTTTTGTTCTGTGTTCTTTTCTTAATAACATTTTATCTAGCTTACTTTAATACGGTATATAAGACATGTAACATACAAAATATATTAACTGACTGTGTTATCAGTAAGGCATCTGTTCAACAGCAGGCTATTAGTCATTAATTTTGTGGAGTGTCAAAAGTTATGTCCAGATTTTCAACTGTGGGGGGGGGGCTTGGAACCCTAACCCCTGAGCTGTTCAAGGAACATCTATGTTCAAATGAGCGAATGAATGAATGGTGATAAAATTGTGTTTGTGAAGTGAGACTCTGTCTCAAAAAAAAAAAAAAAATTGTGTTTGTGATAACTTTTTCCTTACCCAAAATACATTTAGCCTAGCTCTTTTTAAGACAGGAGTCCTTTTGCATTTTCCTTAGCACCTCAGAATATCTGTCTTATAGACAATTTGAACAATGACAAGCATATTTATAATCTACATGTGAACTCATGCCCCTTTGCTCTCATGTTAATTAGTTCAACACGTAATGAGTTGGCATCTTCCGATGAGCATAGTATAACATCTGAGAGGTTCACAAAAGATACGTGTAATGTGAAAGAGACTAGAAGATGTAAGCATGGGCTTCTGAGTCTGACTGCCTGGGTTCAAATTTTGACCCTGGCATTTATTAAAAAAACATGTCCTTGGGCAAGTCACTAAAATGCTCTTTGCTTTAGTCTTTTCATCTGAAAAATCTTTTTCTCATAGAGTTAATTGTGAAAATTCAGTGATATATGTGCAACGCTTGGCATATACTTAGCACTGCATAATTATTAGGTCCTAGGGTTTTTAGTGTTTTTTTTTGTTTGTTTGTTTGTTTTTTATGGAACGCTTCACGAATTTGCGTGTCATCTTTGTGCAGGGGCCATCCTAATCTTCTCTGTATCGTTCCAATTTTTTTTTTTTTAGTATATGTGCTGCCGAAGCGAGCACAGGTCCTAGTGTTTTTACAGTCTGACCTACAAAACTTTCAAATTTAGAGGGGGAAATAAGACAGACTGGAATAGTTGAAAAGACTAAAACATATCACAAATGTCCTAAATTATATATTCTTACATTGCGTCCTTTTCTGAGCCTCTACTCCATGTATTAATAGTTTGCAAAGAACTTCAAGAGATCTCCCTGCATTGACAGATGAGTTTTCTTTTCTTAGTGGATATTCTTCAGACAATGCAATCCTACCTATCGTGTGCCTTAAAAAAAATTCGGATACAGTAATATAACTGCCTAGCTTCCTTGTTTTTCTTTTCCTCTTATTTTTTTGCCCTTTCAGGTAATAAGTGGGACCAAAATAAAAATCTTGCCTTCTTGTGGAAAGTCTAGTCTCCTAGATTTATAAGCCTTAAAAAGTTAGGAGAAAAGAAAAACAAACCCATAAAAGCTTAAATAAGGCCCTACATGCATGAATTTGTCATCAAATGTGTTTGGGTTGCTTGCCACCCTATTTAATGGGGTTTGTTTTGTGCCTTTGCTGTCTGAATCAATGTGAATGTCTTCTCCACGATATCCTTCTTGTGAGGGGGCAGATGGGTTGGATTCAAGAGTCCTCAGCTTACTGCTCTTCCACTTGAAAGGAAGAGGGTCATGAGAAGAGAGGGTTTCTGGAGTGGAATTTCAATCTCTGTGGTCATCAGGAAAGGGAAAACATTCTACCCAGGATTTCCTGTCATTTATTCTGGGGAGCTTTCTGTGGTGCTCCATGCAGGAGCTGACATGTGATGAACTCAGCTCTGGAGTCTGTTGGGAGAACCAGGTAACTCTTACATCAGAAGAGAGATGTCCTTAGGCCTAACCTGCCCTTTCTGGGGTCTCCTTACCTGATCAAAAAGAACCCAGTGGCCTTTGAATACATTTTAAATCTGTGATTGGTGCAGTTTCTTCCCTCCCTCCCTCCCCTCCTTCTTTGGTTTAACTCAGCTTTAAGTTTAATGGGGTGAAGTTGAAGCAATGAAAAGAGAGGTGGAAAGAGAACCATGGGGAAGCTTAGACCCAAGCATGGATGAGTAGAGGAGATGAGTTGTTCTGACTATTCTTGTCCTGTTTTGCCTTGGCACCAGTTGGCCAGGTCAGGGGCAGTCTGGTTTATAGACTGCCATCACTGGACTCTTCCTTCTCAGTTGCCTTTTACCTTGAATGCATTTTCAGTGTTCTCTTCCCCACTTTCGATCCTAAGGAATCGTTGAATATATTTGTTTTCTCTCATTCTTCCTTTTTTACTTCCTTTTTTTAACTATAGGAGATGGGCACACTGTTCAACATACAGATAATTTAGAAGAATGTTTCAGGGTCAGTTCTTCCTCTCCACCCTCTTTCACCCCAGTTCAGTTGTAACTGCAATCACAAATGAATGGATCCAGTTGATAGTATAAATAAAGTGTCCAGTATGCTCTCTGGAGTTCCAAGATCCATAGGTGGCAAGCAGGCTCACAGGATACAAAGTCTTCTTCAGGCCCCAGTTTCTCATTTGCAGAAGAAAACAAGCTGGTGAGTAGTATTTTGCATAGAAAAGCATCTCAGTGAAAGTGCTACATGGTAACACATCCCTCATTTCCATAATTCCGCTCCCTCTGGAGCACAGGTACATTTAATTTCTCTCAACTGTTCCCTAAATGAAGAGCAGCATGAGGAATACACAGAGAATGAAAAATATCGGTGTGTGTGGGTAGTACACGACCACTAATCTTTCCTGACATTTACTTTCACTCATGAGCACAGGGGGTGACCAGCCCCACCAGTCCTAGATGCTGAAGATAAATGTCAGCACCATCCATTGGAAGCTTTCTATGCATACATGCATATTGGAAATCAAATATATTTGGCTTATCACACACTGAGGAACCCACCCCTTCAGAAATGCGTGGATTGATCTCTGCTACGCTACTCACCAGTGCCATTTGGTAAAGTTGGGGAATGGTAGGATAGTTTGCTGCATTTTTAATGGAAGAAAAACAAAAACCGACTAGGCATAACAGTTTTTACATTATATGCCTTCAGTGCCGTGTGCTGTCACCCCACGTGTTGTACTGCCTGATCTACCAAGAGCATCTGCTCTTCCTATTGTGAAAACAACGAGCTGGTGTATGTCCTGCAAGGGCGATTCTGCCCATGCCAAATAGCTCTGTATGTTTTAACCGTCCTCACACTTGGCTCCACCAGTCACTCAGGTGCATACCTCTTCCTCAGCCCTAGGCAATAGAAGTCACAGCATTCATGAGCAACTGCTTTCCTCACATAAAGGAACAAAGGATTTTAGTCTTAAGGTCTTGCCAGCTCATTGACTAATTTACTCCTAATCCTGAATGTATAAAGCCAAGTGAACATCGGGTTTGCATGACATGGTTAAAGGCTTACGTAAATATACCCGGGAAGGGCTAGGATTGTAGATTAAAGTCAGAAAGAAATGATTTTGTTCTTTTTGACTAGATAACTGTAAATTCTGATGTCCAATTAAGATCTGAAGCAGAAACCTTTTTAACCCAATGCTGTGAGTTTCTGGAAGAAAAAAAGGGAAACAAGTCTCCATTCTCAGGGACCTATTAACAGCACAGTACAATGACTCTTTATGTGGCCTTTGATATGCAAGAACAGCCCAAAATCATTTGTGGAGAAAATCAATCATGAGCCGAAGAGAAAAAGAAAGTTGCCCAGATTAATTACCAAGTCAGGAAGGATGGCACTGCGAGCACCTGGAGTTATGTCCAAGGGGGGAGGCCCTTGTGCAAAACCTCTTCATAGTCAGAAGGCTCTGTGGTCAGAAGGAGAGAAGAGAACCGCATGAAGTCAGATGAGCTAAGCTGTAACTTCTGGAATGTTGAGAATGAGAGTGCATATTATCTATTCAGTGAGATTAAAAGGCTGCTTCAAAAATAAAAGGTGTATTTCATACCCTCGAATATGAAGTGCAAATTGACAATGGCTGGAACAATAGCATAGGCTAGAAAGCCTGGAATAGAACCATCACAAATTGAATCTAGAGAACTTAAGAAAGCAAATTATATGCATATTTTATCTTATTACATATTTTTCTTTAAAACAGTGATAGACTCAGGGGATGTTTGCGTGGAAGGGATTTTAGAACACCTAGTCTGGTGGATTTCAAATTATTTTGGTCAGAGCACCTATTCTTTTGAGCAAATCTTACTCATTATTAAGAAATTAAAGCAAACAACGTCAGAAGAAAGAAACAGTAGGCCTGCTGTAGCTAAGGAGCTGATGAAGTTGGAGCCATTTCCCCCAGAGGCTCCCACAGGGGTAACCTAGGGCTCTGTGGAATACTGTTAGAACTCAGTTTTCCTAACGTTAGTTCCCAAACTAGGACCATGCATACTCTACCACAATATGTTTCCTTAATAAGTTTGTTAAATATTGCTCGCATAACCCAGAGTTTGGAGAACTACATTAGCACCTTGAAGGCTGTGAGAGTAATACTTCAGTTTTGAAATGCATTAACATATGTTTAACCTGGTTTTTCACCTGCATGCTTGAATGTACCTGACCAGGAAATCCTTTCATCAGAAACACCTATTAACATTCTGTGGCAAATAAATCCCCTAGGAGGCAGTTTAGGAAACAAAACTCTCGTCTGGGTTCTGGTCTAACTCCCTCATTTTTCAAATGAGGGTACAGAGCCTCCCAGAGCATATAAATCACTCATTCTGGTGCACATACTTGGAAGCATAGTTAGGAACCAGACATAGGATTCTTGAATCCATGAAGCTAAGGGGATTTTCAAACATACTCTCTTTAATATTTCCACATGTCTGTGGGCAAGGAATAGTCATGTTCTATTCTTTTGATGCTATACACTGAAACATAGAAAGTCAAGGTTACCCTGTCAGACTCTCGTATAACCCTTCCTTCAGTGCTCTGGTCTGCTTGCTTGGTGCTAAAAAAAAAAAAAAAAATCAACCCATCTCCCTGCTGAATGGAAGAGGATAAAGCTGTCCAATTTTTAGATCTTAGACTGATATTTAAACTAAAAGAAGTGTGTGATAGCATTATTAACAACTGGCATAGTAATTTCTTGAGGTTTAGAGAAACTAGTTTACATTTGCAACATTAAGTGATGATTTAGGATGTTTTGCTATGTTGGCATTCAAAAACTGGGCAAATCTCTGGTCAAGGTGAAGTACAGTCCATGTGTGCTATGGAAATGCAATGAAAAGGAGTCACACAGCCTTCTCAACTGCCTGGGCTTAATTAAGATATGATCTGCCAGTCTCTTTGTGGCCATTAATTCATTGCCTGGTAATCCAATAAGGGGTTATTGTTTGAAGCTGTTTGAGAGCCACTTGCCTCATTATTAACTCAAAATTGCCCAGAAGGTGGTACTACGATGTCATTCTCCCTGCCCAGAAGAGGACATGACATTGAAAGACATTTGATATCCACATTTGACAACACTTGAAATGGCAACATTATGGCACAAGCATTCACAAGCCTATGGATATGATAATGGACCTGGTGACATCTAATTACTGACTGGCAATTAATGACAGTAGCCCTTTGTGAATATGTAGGGCCATTCTCTACCAGGAGCTCCTTGCTCTTTGCACATACTAATTAACATAGAAAGGCAGGTGGGTGATAGAAAGGTGGCTTTGTAACATGATTGCTGCTGAGTAAACTGAGTCAGGTTCCATTGCAGAGAAGCACAATTCCTTGTTTTGAAAGTAAATGGATTCCAATTTTAAAAGTAATTGAAGAGGAACAAGAACTGTAGGGAAGTGAAGGGAATGGATATCAAAAGAAAATTCAAGGTTTACTACTGGAATTTTTTATTTACTTTTACTCATGTTTCTGGAACAGGGATTGGTCTTTTTTCCTGGATTGGTAGCCAGATATGAAAAATTAAGTAGGCTTTCAGCAAAATGATGTCTGGTATATTCAGAGTAAGGCCGATTTATTTTCTTCCCACAGAGCCCCAACGATGCTGAATTTTTATTGCCTAATAGAATTCAACCTGGATGTTATTATCCCATTGGTCCTACTAGATAAAACCCATGTGTATTTGCCAAACACCCACTTGAAAATGGAAAATTTAATTAAAGACAGGAAACTGAATTCAGTGATCTCTGCTCATCTCTTAAATTCCCCAAATTGTTTCATTATGGCTTACTTATTAAATTTTCTTAAGGAATTTTAAATTAAATGGACAATTATCTGAATTTTGCAATGTTGTATATATAGTTTTCACCACACTTTTAAAAACAAGTGAGAGTCTACCCCATTAATTCATATATTCTTTCATTCCCAAGCATTTATTGAGCATATACAGTGTGCCAATGCTGTGCTGAGCTCTGCATGTACTGATAGAAAAAGCTTTGATGTGGCCCTTAAGATACTCATTGTGGTGATAGAAAATTAAATAAGTACAACCCAGAGTGACCAATTCTACAACAGAAAGATGAGCAAGTTATGGGGAATAATGAGGGCAAAAAAGAATGAGAGTTAACTTTGCAAGTAGCCCCTGCCTGGCTGTGTGCTAGCGGTTCAAATCAGACTCTATGTTTATAGGAAATACTTTGTTTCCACCCCCCTATCTACCTGTCACTACTTCAAGTTGATTTCATAGTTCTGCAATTTGGACCTATGGGGTGTATGTATGTGTGTTTATAATAAGTTTACATAAGGTAATCCTTTTACAACCTCTAATCCCTGTTGGGATTTGTTTGTTTTGATGGAAGGGAGGGAGATGAGATTTGGCACATAGCAGGTATTCAGCAAATGCAACTGCAGCCTGAAGAGTAAAGGTAGACATATCCCAAACAATGTGTGAGCCCTTTAGGAACGCTCCGTGTTGTTTTTCCTCTGAATTGCATAAGGCTACCTAATGAGGACAGGAGACAGAAAGTATCCTGACACCGTGTTCTAGATTGTGCAGGTTTTAAGTGGGCACCCATTTTTCCACCTAAGAGCCCCAGCGTGCCTGTTTGACCACATGGCTTTCTGGTTAGCTATGTGACAGCTGGATGTCCCAGCACTTCTTTTCCGTCTCCCTTTCCAATCACGAGCTGGGGTAGTCTTGATGAATCTCTGCAGGCACTTCGTCCTCAACTGAGAGATGATTCATTGGCATGAAGCTGTTAAGCAATTAAAATAAAACACTTCTATGGAAATGTTTTTCTTACCCTGTGTTTCCAGGCACCTCTGTAGTGTGTCTGTGGCAAGAGAGGACCGTAGGGGACACACATCGTCTTATCATTTTCTCTCTTGTTACAATATCCAATATTTCTGTGCTAGGGCAAAACTTGAAAATTGTAGTTCAATTCAGATAACTTGCATGTGCTCTTGGGCCCTGGAAAGGAGAGAAAACAGGCCTGGCACAGTGGCTCACAACTGTAATTTCAGCACTTTGGGAGGCTGAGGCAGGTGGATCATCTGAGGTCAGGAGTTCAAGACCAGCCTGGCCAACATGGCAAAACCCCATCTCTACTAAAAACTACAGACATTAGCTGGGCGTGGTAGTGGGTCCGTGTAATCCCAGCTACTAGGGAGGCTGAGGCAGGAGAATTGCTTGAACCCGGCAGGTGGAGGTTGCAGTGGGAAGAGATGGCGCCACTGCACTCCAGCCTGGGTGACAGAACAAGACTCCATCTCAAAAATAAAATTAAAAAAAAAAAAAAAAAAAGGAAAGGAGAGAAAAATCCCACAGAAAACAACAAAAAACAAAACACCAAAAGGAAAAAAAACCCTACAGTTTGAAATTCTGTCCTAGGTTGTCCATCTGCCTAAGGGGAAAAGTCTATGAGAAACATACTGGGGTTGCGGGGAGGAGGGAGTTGGAGGCAGCAACACACTGTTCTTATGGAAAGGGAGGCCCTTTTTGTTTGTTTTGTGCACAGGAACTTGCCCTGATTGGAGAAGAGTTTGCAACCCTCCCCAATGTGGGGTTTCTTTGTTACAAAGATCAAGAGGAGGCATAGGGAGTGCAAAAGCGGAAAAAGAAAGAAGGGGCAAGAACAAGAATGAAAGGAGCTGGAGAATGGAAAGGGACAGCAATGGCAGGAATGGAGAGACAGGAGGGGTCGGATGAGGAAACAGGCTGTGTCATGCTTCTGAAAGTGCCTGAGCAGTTGGGAGAGGGGCTTTTGGCTTCCTCCAGCCAGGGCGCTCCCCTACAGAAATCAGTTTCTGGGATTGTCCTGTATATGTGCCTTTTAAAGAAAGTGGCACTGGGGAGAAAGTAAAATACAAAAGGGGAGCAAGGTGGAATAAAGGGGAACATTATTATGATTCTTAAACAGATGACTTTAAAAAGCAGTGATTTAGGTTCTTTTATTCATTACACATCATAAAGGACCCAGGCTGTGTTGCCCATTGGCTTTAAAATCTAGGACCCTATTAAAACCTTTTCTTGTTAGTAACTCAGAGCTTTGGAAACTCGCTAAGAAAAAAAGCCAATTTAATCAAGGCAAGATTTAACACAAAGAAAGGACCTGATCTTGCCTTTCTGCAGAAAAACTTTCAGGATCAAATGGCTTATGATTTTCATTTACCTAAAGAATCCCAGTGGAATCAGCAGTTGGGGAAGGGAGGGGGGTGGTTTCATTAGCTTGCAGGGCATGCCCAGATTCAGTTTCTTCACACAGTAGTGGCTGCTTCCTTAGCTACTCAAAGGAAAATGATTTTTTTAGCCATACTACATGGAAGAAAACCCATTACCCAAAGAAGAGGCAAAAGCAAATCTGCCTAATATCTGAAAGTAGGAAAAGGTTAGTTGGTTTCTCAACCTCAGTAGATCCCATTTTCAGTAACCTGTAGTGTACTTTCAATTCTCAACTAATTTTGCATAGCAAAAAGAGATGCTGGAGCTGGGGAGACATAGATTTGAGTCCAACCTATCTAAATTATATAAATTATTAAACATAATAAATTTTAAAACCATAACAAGCCTTGTTTTTCACCTCCAAAATGGAGAGTATAATATTGTACCTTTTTTGTTGTTGTTGTTTTTGAGATGGAATCTCACTCTGTCTCCCAGGCTGGAGTGCAGTGGCGTGATCTTGGCTCACTGCAACCTCTGCCTCCCAGATTCAAGCGATTTTTCTACATCAGCCTTGCGAGTAGCTGGGATTACAGGTGTGCACCATGACACCCAGCTAATTTTTGTATCTTTAGTATGGATGGGGTTTTACCATGTTGTCCAGGCTAGTCTTGAACTCGTGACCTCAGGTGATCTGCCTGCTTCGGCTTCCCAAAGTGCTAGGATTACAAGCATGAGCCACTAAACCTGGCTATAATATTGTATCTTCTATTAAATAAACAAAATTCTGAGCTCAATATAAATTTATATCTTGCTCACTTAACATTCTACAATGAATGTTTCTGATTGTTGTTGAGGAGAGAGGCTCTGCTCCATGTAGCCACTCAGGTATCCAGGCTAACCAAGGCTTTGCCATCTTGAATATATGATGTCTAAGGTTCCATGAGCATTAGCTTCCAGGTAAAGGAAGAGGACAGAGTGTGCAATAATACATATGAGAGATTTTTCAGGGTCGTATGGTATGGATCACTTTTTTTCATATTCGGCTATAATGAAATTATTTGATCTTCATGCTTGCAGAGCCAAATAAAAAGAATCTAGCCTAATGCCAAGAAAAAATAGACACAGATTTTGGTGTACAGGTAGCAATTATAGCTACAGCAGGTATTTCACTAAATACCCATTTGTACCCTTCTTCACGTACTCAGAAAAACACAGCCCAAAGGTAGATAACTCAAAATCCAATTCAATTATTGCATTCAGCTCAAAGTCCAAGTTCACTTGGTGATATTTACTCCTTTTCCTTCATGACCAGCCATGACTTTTTATGGATCACTGACCTATAACTGAAAAGATTGCCACCCCTTATTCCAAAGTCCTTTTAAATGGGGTAGCAGGATGGGATTCTCACCATAAAACACCTTATTTGGAAAATGGAAGCATTGGAGATAACACAGCAGTTACTGGTTCATGGGTGATGTTTTTGTCTTGGCAGTGGAGAAACTTATTTATACTCTGATTTTGTTCTCCAGGAGGAAATTTCTGATCTATTGTTACAGGGTGGCCCCCTGGCGTCACACAATGGATAGTTAGTTCTTCTTTGTTTAGTGTCTTCCATGGCCACATCTGAAGTGGGGATTGTGGAATACACCCTTCTGGGGGGCTGAATGAATTATCTAGCCCATTTTCTGTGAGTGCATTTTGGGGTGTTTGGCAGTCCCAGGCTCTTTTAAAGGAAAATCATAGTTTTTTGACTACACAAAACCTGTCAAACGTGTCATACGCTTCTTCTCTGTTTATTTTCTGGCAGATCCATTTGCCACATGAAAAAGATAAAAAATGTAACTAGATATCACACATAAACCTATGTTATTCTTTTTGTGTTACTCTGCCTTTTTTCTTCACTTAATATGGATACATTGGGATCATCTGAAAGAAAGGGCTTGGTAAGGAAGGTAAAAGCCTTCATTTAATAATTGCCACAAAGGTGAGGCCTTTTCTCCAATTGGTAAGTGTTATTGGGCCTTTGCTGCTAAGAAGTATTGTTTATTTATTTATTTATTTATTGAGATGGAGTCTCCCTCTGTCGCATAGGCTGGAGTGCAGTGGCGGGATCTTTGCTCACTGCAGTCTCTGTCTCCCAGGTTCAAGCAATTCTCCTGCCTCAGCCTCCCAGGTGACAGGCGCCTGCCACCACGCCTCCCTGTTTTCATGTTTTTAGCAGAGACAGGGTTTCACCGTGTTGGCCAGGATGGTCTCGATCTTCTGCCCTTGTGATTTGCCAGCCTTGGCCTCTCAAAGTGTTGGGATTACAGGCGTGAGCCACTGTGCCCAGCCGGCTTAGAACTGTTTTTTTAAATCTTCTTCCTGACATTTGAGATCCAGACTGTGTTGGCATTTCCAAACATTTCTGAAATCAGTCTCTCATCCCCTTCCCCTTCATTTGCTTGAAAATACGAATAATTCTTCTGAGCTCATCTCTTGTGATCATCAGCATAAACAAAGAGGAGTAATCAATCCCAGAAACGCTTTGGCTCTTTCTATCCATTTCTTATAGAGCTGCAGGTTCGGTAGGCACTTGGTTTGCCACAGAAGTTATCACAAGGGACAGTTTTACCAACTACTTTGCCATTTCACAACAAGGGCCTACAGCCTTCTAACTCATTCTGTTTTATTGACACCCATTGCCCAAGTGCAATCTATGAACACATTTTTGATTTAATCATGCCAGAATCCTACTCTCGTTACCAATGTTAAAATTAACTAGGGGCGGACTAGTTGTTATAATAAATAAACTCGCAAGTCTCTGTGCGTAACAATAGCTCTCCATCCCTTGCCCATGCAATAGTGCAACACCATGCTACTGGCAACCAAGGGTGTCAGGCTTGGCCTCAGGTGGCATCCGGGAATGGTGCATCAGGAGGGGGTTTCCTACTCCTGATGTGACTTCCAAGATTGCCACAGGTCTCAAGATCTTCCTGGGGAAAGAGGAGAGCATGGGGCAGCACAGGAGGAAGTTATGAAGGGGCCAGGATTAGTCGTACGTGTTACTCCTACGCTGATTCCACTGGGTGGAATTCAGTCAGTGTCATGTGATTGTAAGAGGTGGAAAAATGGCATTGAATGGGGTGCCCAAGAAGAGAAAACAAGTTTTGGTGAGCAGCAACCAATCTCTTACAATACCCCCCCCACATATAACTGTTGAAAGGACTGAGATAGGCCTGTAAAAGGTCTGTCATCAGGACTCAACACACAGTGAGTGTTCCATAAGTGTTCACGCTGTTCACCTTCCTCTACCCATTAGATAGCCCCGAAGTACCCAATAAGCACTTAATAAACACTGAATAAATGAATTAGTATTCATAGTTATTTCCCCCTCTGAATTGGAGAGCTTTGAAATCTGACCCTGTTTTGGATTGAACTACGCTGGATCTCTTTAGGTCTGATTTTTCTTTGAATTAGAAACATCTCTTAGGAAACCTAGACTATTTTTCAAAGAACCCCATCTGGCCTATTGGAAACATTTTCAAAGTTGAAACATCAACCCTGACAGGTCCTTTGGCGGCTAAGATGCAGCCCCTAGGGACATGTCTCTGCTGGCTATTCACATGAAATAGCATAACAGAGATTGGATGAGAGTCATCTGCTTTTCTGGATTCTGCATCCTCTTTAAACACATCTGCCTTTAAACATGCTTTACACAAAAGCTTAATTTTCCCTTCCCTAGGTTTTAAATCACTTTGCAGAGTACAAAAAAAAAAAATGATAAAAGGCCTGTTTTTGTTCCATTCCTTTTCTACACTTGTCTATCATGTTTGCTTTTTCTACATGCCATTCATTTTATTGTTTCAGTTAATTAATTAAACGTGTATTATGTCATGGAATATGCGGGACACATTTATACACAACTCAGAGTGAGACTTGCTGTGACCATTCTATCTAAAACTGTAGCTCCTTCTGTCCAGAACGTTTTATCTTTTACTTCTATTTTCACGTTTTCTTTAACACTTTAGCTGCTGGCTGACATGTGACTTATCTATTTGGTTTCTATTTGCCTTCCTTATCAGAAATATACCTCCGTGAGGGCCAGGGATTTTTATTATTTTCCTTTATGGCTCTATCACTAATGCCTAGAAGAGTGCCTGACTATAAAAGGGATTCAGTAAGTATTCATTGAGTGAATAAACAATTCTTATTCCCTTAAAGAACTTAATTCTTATGAGGGAAATCTGACACATTCCAACATAATTATAGTTCCAACACAATTCCAACAGAATTATTAGGCAAAGAAGATAATATTGGCTTTTTTAAAGGATGTGTCAGTGTTAAGCGAGAGAAAAAAGGGGAAAGGAGAGAAATGGTTGTTGTTATCTTTTATTCCAAGTGAACTGTCCTTACGTTATTTCATTTATTTTTAACTAATGTAGTAGTTCTAAAAACAGGTGGTAGGTATCCTGTTTTACTAATGAGGAAACTGATGCTTTAAAAAGCAGTTATTTGTCTAAAGTTGTGTAACTAGCAAGTGGTAGAAACAAAGTATTCATCAGGTCTGTCTGGCTTTATTATCTTTATCAATCATTTGCAAAGTTGTTCATACCCAGCCTTAGAAATAAGCGTATTTTAACTGTAACACAGTACAGACAAATACACACATGCACATTCCCAGCAGACTGAAATTACTTATTAAGACTT
The DNA here is from genome assembly GCA_036589455.1 of Ateles fusciceps. NCBI lineage: Eukaryota > Metazoa > Chordata > Mammalia > Primates > Atelidae > Ateles > Ateles fusciceps. The sequence goes on along the minus strand of JAZHEH010003296.1, from coordinate 2,976,635 downwards.
TGCTATGTGCAAGGCATGTTACACCGTTCCATTCCATTCCATTCCATATTTCATTACAGCCTGTCCCATCACATTTATCTTTTAAAATTTGACCCATTAAGCTGTTTCTGCAATAAAACGTGTATTGCAACATAAACCTTGAAGATCTTTGCTCCTTGGCACATTACCTGGTGAGGAAAAGAACTGAAGATTTAGACCACAAAATGAGGACTAGAGAATACTTTATTGTGGAGATAATATTTGAGGTAGGCCTTGCATAATGAGTTGAGTATAAAGAAAATCTTAATAAAACTTTCATCATTTCAAGCAATATTACTTCATGTAGGCTTCTGTCAAATAATCCAAATGCTCAGTATTTTATGATGAGGATGAAGAGAAGTCAAAATACTCAAATGTGTGCCTTTATTCATTTGAACAGTCAGCCACTCAGTCAAAGATTAGCAATAATTTGCTTAGGAAGTAAATATTGAGCATGTGCTGTATGCCAGGCAGTGGGCTAAGTGCTGGACACATGGAGGTGACTCATGCGCACTGTCTACCTGTAAGGAACATATGTTCGTTGCCTTAGTACAATCTGTTTGCTATAACAAAACACCAGACTGAGTGGCTTGTAAACAACAAACATTTATTTCTCACAGTCTGGAGGCTGGGAAGTCCAAAATCAAGGCTCCATCAGATTTGGTGTCTGATGAGAGCCCATTTCTTCAGATGGTGCCTTCTTGCTGTGTCCTCACATGGTGGAAGGGGCAAGCAAGCTCACTGGGGGCTCTTTATAAGGACACTAATCCCACTGATGGGGGTTCCACCCTCTTTACCTAATCATTCCCCAAAAGCCCCACTTCCAAATACCAGTAGCTTGGTGATTAAGTTTCAACACAGAACTTTTGGGAAGACCAAAAACATGCAGACTATAGCATTGAAGGTTATTGTCTAATAAGATATTAACCTTTCCCTGAGCTGATTTGTTAAGGAACCTTGGCACAGCGGATATTCAACTCCGCTCCACTGTTAGAGGAATTGGTGATCTGACCTGTCTATATGCTGGGCATCCTGGGGATACTGCATTGCTCTTTCTTCTCCATGTGGTATGGGATTTGTAAGTTAAAATGGAGCTATTCTTTGAGGCCTGATGACATAGTGACTGGCAGTGGTGGATTTTCCATGTGAATGATGGTTGTAGACATGGTAAGGTAGGTTGATGGGTTTTGTCATCCTTTCCTTTACCTGAGATCAGGTTTTTTCCTCAAGTCAGGAAAATGAATGTTGTCACATCCATTTAAATCAGATTCACTAGAGAAATTGATATGTGTGGTTCCATAGGCAGTGCCTTCATTTTGACAGTTTTCTGGGTCTGATGAATTGATTCCCAGCAGAGACAGTTAGGTAGGCAGCTGAGCGTACACAAAAAGACCTCTCCCTAGAAGGCTTCTAACAAGAGCCTCCATTAAAATAGATTTTATATGACAAAACATAGTACCAAAAACACTGTTCTATTTCTTTATTTTAAACCTATGCTAGTGAGCTCGTGTTACTTTGGAATGGATAAAGAAATGAAACTATATAAACACTGAATAGAATAGAAAGGCGTATCATCTTCCTGATTCTGTAAATCCAGCTATAGTGGGTCCATAACCTTCTGCACCAGTTTTTGTTTCTGTTGTTTTGATTTGTTTTCATTGATATAGTAGAATTTATTGGTACTATGATCACTGAGGTACATTGCTAAATAGGCTACTGCTGATTCCCTTTTAAAATACACTAGACTGAAAGTCCTTTGAGGACAGCTCTATGTTCTTTTGACTCATGTTATCCCTGCATGATATCTTCCAAAAAGTAGCTGCTCAAAAACATACTAATTAACAAATTAGCATAACTGATATTTCAGAACAGCAATTTTTAATTTACAAAACACTTTCATGTACATTTCATCATTTTAAAAAATCAACAGTAATTTATTTAGTGGTTTGTTCTTATCAGTATGTTTAACCATATTTGACTTACTCATCATAGCATTAAATTGCAATATGATATTGCAGTAATAGTTATACATGGCATAAAAGCAACTCTTAGTAATTTTCACTTAACTCGTGGGATCAGAGAAATGCCAAAGTACTAAATGTTTGTGTAATAACAATGGGCTTTTGGTACGTTGTTTAGAGAAAATAACATCAGCTAATCTGGTGGGATATCTAAGTGAAAAGTAGTTAAGAGGTTCTAATGTGTATCAGTCAGATTCACTAAATTATGCTGCAATAACAAATGCTCCCATATTTCAGTAGCTTACAACAAAGGTGAGTTATATACACATGCATATTTAGATGCATGCACACGAACAGACAAACACACACAAACACACTTATTTACTTCTTGGACCAAAGCATATAGAAGTAGGTTCTATTTAGGTCATCCAGTCTTGCTTCAGGGGGAAAAGAAGGGCAGAACTGCGGGAATGCTCTTAAAGCTTTCATTTGGTAGTAATACATGAGATTTCTATTCCTTTTTCATTGGCTAAAGCAAGTCAAATAGCCAAAACTGATGTCAGTGGGGATAGTAATGTAATTATTTCATGCAAGAAGTTGTAAATATTTGGAACAATAAAGCCATACATCCCACATTATTATTATATGTAGCTGGAGTGTTGAGACTGGGGTAGAGGAATCAATCTCACTGATTTTGATCCCTAAAAGCAACCAGTAAATTTGGCAAAATAAATTTTATTCATACATTTTATGGACAAGAAAACCTAAGGCTGGAATTATTTTTAAACGTTTTCAACTCTCATAGCTGATAAATGGAAAATTCTAGATTTGAACTGAAATCTAAATCTGACTTTCTTCCTAACCTCAATTGAAATCTGATACTCTTCCTAAGGTGGCCATGCTGCATATGTAAGTGTGTGGATAATGCCAGAAACTAAAATGAAAAATGAAAATGTTTCAGATAGAGGATGCTAGAAGATTTGTTTTTAAATTTTCACTTACATACTTCATATTTTTTTAGGTGACCAATATTGAACATTCAAGATCATTCTCACTGTACATGGGTATGATCATGATTTTCAGCATAAGATTCTCATTTTGGCATTTGTGTGGGTCTGTGTGTGTTTGCATATGTGTGTGTCTATAATGTGTGTGTGTCTATAAATTCAGGTTCCTTCAATCGTATACAAAACCTTAACAAACTGTTCCTATAGATTTTGCTAGAACTGCTGAATTTCAAATCAGAAATTAGTTCTGATTTGTCAACCTGAACAGAGAAGAAAAGCATAATCTACCTCCCTGCATTATTAAGATTTCAGATATACAGTTTTTATAAAAGCTTGCAAGTACAAAATTTGCTATCAAGCCTAATGTAGCATGGAGGATTTTGTCTGAGCTAGCAAAGGATCACATTTTCATCTCCTGTGAGGCAGGGATTGAGCTCTATAAACTATTTTCTACATACATGTTCTATTAAAAATAGTATTTCATTTTGAATCTTAGTCTGTTTTTATAGTGAGTGGGCTCTGAATCCAGTTACCTGATAAATTACATTCTATATGTGTGGATATACATACTGTCTAACCTGAACAAGAACATTGACTTCAGGTACAAGGAAAAGCAATACCGCACAATAAACGGGCTCGATAACTCATTCAGTTCGATTAATGTTTACTATACATTAAGCACTATAGTATGTACCATAGAGCAGATGCAATGCCATTCTAGCTACTGAGGAAATTTTATTGAAGAGATGAGTTATCTAATCTTGGATAGATGCTCTGGAAACAGGATTTTAAAAAGGAGTGTTTTTTTGTTTTGTTTTGTTTTGATTTTTTTTTTCCCATCTGACCTTCATTCTTGTCCCTGCAATGGAAAAATAAAAGAAATAAATACCCATCTATTGCGTTGCATAGTTGAGAACAGTAGTTTTACAATAAGAGAGTCTTGTTTGGAAGTCAGAGATTGAGCCACTGTAGGCCACTTTTCTATCCTTTTCTCCCTTTGACATCTTCTAATTAATTAGTAATTAATAGATGATCAATTAAATGATTATTTTAGTCTTTCATTTAATAAACATTATTGAGGACATTCTATGTGTTCAACACTGTGCTAAATAATAGAGAGCCGGGGGATACAAGTATATAAGCATAGCCCGTATCCTTCATTTTAAGTCCAATGAGAGAAACAGAAGACAAGTGTCAATGTTGATCCCATATGATCAAAGCCATGCCAGGTATAAACATTTTATGTAAAATATAGCTGTTTTAGGACACAGGAAAAGAATGACTTTTTTTCTGCACTTAAAGGGCCTGGTAAGGATTTCTAAATGAAGTGATGCTTGAAATAATTCTTCATGGATGATAAGGCTAATTACCCAGATAAAGGAATGGGGAAGTCATTCTGGACATGTTGTACCTGCCCTTGCATGCACAAAGGCAGGCCAGAAACAGCGGGTCCAGGCATGCAGGACAAGTAGTTAAGCATGGTGGAAATATGAGAAACATGTAAGGAAGAGAAAGGTTGGAGATGATAGTGGACAGTTAAAGACAGAAGTTTTATTTTCATGAAGTGCTTATAGTCCATGTTTATTAATCTGCATGATTTTGGATGTATATATGGAAACCTACTCACTCTAGCTTGGGAAAGAAAGGAAATGACTAAAAATACACAGTTGATTCTTGAACAGCATGGGTTTTAACTTCACAGACCTACTTATACACAGATTTTCTTCTACATCTGTCACCCAGGGAGAGCAAGACCAGTCCCCCCTCTTCCTCTGCCTCCTCAACCTACTCAGTGTGATGACTGTGAGGATGACGACTTTTATGATGATAAACTTCCACTTACTGAATTAATAGGAAATCTACATTTTCTTTTATGATTTTCTAATAACATTTTCTTGTTTATCACTTTATTATATAGATATGGTAAATAATACATATAACATGCAAAATATGTGGTAATTGACTATGTTGTTGGTAAGGCTTCTGGTCAACAGTAGGCTATAGAAGTTTGCGGGGGAGTCAAAGTCATACTTGGATTTTCAGCTGAGTGGAGGTCCGCACTCTTCACCCCCACATGGTTCAAAGTTCAGCTGCAGAATGAGCTCTTAGAGTATAAACACAGTGCTACAACTTTGCTCCAAAAATAGGCACCAAGGGCAGTAATAGCATCAGGGACCTCAATTCTTCTGTTTGCTCATGGTTTTTTTTATTCTTCTCTTTATGCAGAACTGTTTACCTACTTCTCTAACCTGCTCTAACACAGAAGAGCATCTAAGATTATATCTTACACACATAATTGCCTGAGAAGATTGAATACTTTTCTGTATTCCCCTTACAAATTCACTTTGAAAGAAAGTCTGTTGGTTAGCTTGGTGCTGGTGCCTACACTTGCACTCTTGTGACTGGTCAGGGTGTGAGTTGTGTCAGAAGAGCATTGTTCCTGTGACCATGAGACTAGAGAGGAATGATTGCCTTGGAAACCCCGGAGAAAGACACCGGAAATTTTATAAAAGATCCCATTATGTAAGTGGTCCCAAATGGCAATCCATAGAGAGAGTGCCTCATTCTAACTACTGGGAGTTTTGGAAACATACCCCGTACTTCTGGGGGTTTACTAAGTATTCTGATTTGGTAGATCTAGGGTAGGATCTGATAACTTGATTATAAGAGTTCAGAAAGTAATTCTAAGGCCTAGATGAATTGGGAACCATTTTAAGAAATTTAGTTTTTATCTCAAAGAAGAGAGGAAACCTTAAGAGGAAAACAAAATCCTCATGGGATTGATTTGCACCATAATACACCCACTGAAAATAGTTTGGGAGGGAGAGGCTGCAGGTGAAGCAACTTCTTGGGAGTGCCTTACAGTCATCCTGGAGGGGGAGAAAGTCTTACCTTAAGGCAAGAGCCATGCAAGTAGAGAGGAGGGCTATTGAGAAGGTGGAACAGGCAGTTGGTTGGCATCAGTTGTATCTGAGGGACAAGGAATGCATCTAGAACAAGTCCCATATTTTTGGCTTGAGTAATGAGGTAATTAAGTGATGGAGGAGGAGAAATGGGATTTGTAGTAGAGGATGATGAGCTGGGTTTTGACATCTTGTGTTTGAAATGCCTACAGGGCCTCCAATTGTGCAAGTCCAGGAAGCAGTTGTGTATATGGGGGATTCTGAGCTAAAGATAATGCTTTTGTAATCATTGTTTGCAAATGATAGATGAAGACATGTGTGTGCAGATTTCCTAGGGTGGATATAATTAAGAACAAAGAAAAGAAGTCTATTAATTTCAGAGACATACAAAAATTAAAGGGAATTGAGAAGAATGGAATAGAGCAACCATAAAGAAGAGACAGGCTGAACACGGTGGCTCACACCTGTAATCCCAGCACTTTCGGAGGCCATGGAGGGTGGATCTCCTGAGGTCAGGAGTTTGAGACCAGCCTGGCCAACATGTGAGCAACCCCATCTCTACTAAAAATACAAAAAATTAGCCTGGCTTGGTAGTATATGCCTGTAATCCCAGCTACTGTGGAAGTTGAGGCAGGAGAATCACTTGAACCCAGAAGGCAGAGGTTGCAGTAAGCTGAGATCATTCCATTGCTCTCTAGCCTGGGAAACAAGATTGAAACTCAAAAAAAAAAAAAAAAAAAAGCGACACAGCAGCATAATAGAAATCGAGCGAGCTCCAGTCTCTAAAGGTGAAGTAAGACATTAAAGAAGACAGGATTAACCAATGGCATGAAACACTCCTTGCAAACATGCTCACTGGATTTGGCTAGTGACAAGTCAATGATTACCTTGAGAAGAACAGTTGTATTCTTTATTGTGATTTACATACATATGTGTCTTCCCTACCTAATGGTAAACTTCTTTTGCATTCAATGAGTAAACATTCTGAGGGGCCAGAAGGGAGTCCTAAAATACGCAATTTCTGACTCAAGGAGCTCATAATTTAATGGAAAGACAAGTAAAAAGATGATAGGAGAAAGCGAGGGGGTGCTGATGGAGGTCTAAACAATATTAGGGGGAGCCCTCAGGAGGAATATCTAACCTCTCAGCCAAGTAAACACTCAATAAAAGCTTATTAAATTAGCACGAAATACATGCTGGTGCAAAAACAAGTAGCATTAAAAGGTGCACAGAAACAGGGACATCTAATGTGAGCGGGCGTGTGGGTGAGATTTTGTTGAGGGAAGCCACTCCTTGTCTATGTTTTTTTATATGCTCATATTTTCCAGGGTTTCATCATAAGCCCACTAGCCTCCTGTGGCTCTACACAGACACCTAGGACTATTTCATTCTCCTTCAGTAATTTTAGCTTTTGGACCACTAACTCCCCAATTTATGTCTCTGGCCTTTCCTGGACACCAGATCTATTTCTCCAGCTGCTGTTTGGATATTTCCCCCATATATCTCGTACATACCTCATATTTAACAAGGCCCAAACTGAACTCTCTATCCAGCTTCATATCCCGATTTTCTGCTCCTAAACCCGTTATCCACTTATTCACCAGATACCTAAGAGCTGGCCTAGATTCCTCCCCCATCTCTTATTTTTCATTGTCTGCTGAGTTTATTTTTAATGCCTTTTATCGCCATGTGCATTTATGCTGCCGCTGTGGTAGTTCAGACTGTTGTTCCCTCTTACTTGCATGATTGAAATGAGCTGGGCTCCCTGCCTTAGATCCCCCTGCTCCTTATTGCACCTTCCACAGTATGGCCAATCTCAGCTTTCTGTCTCCTTTAAGCCCAAATCCTGCTTCAGTCAGGGACGCTCCATGGTAAGGATGGGTTACCATCTAAGCACTTAGCAGATCATAAAACACCTTAGTTACCTGTTTTCAGTCTAGGTCTATTCAGCAATGTTTAACAGAATTTAAATTTTTCATTCTATGTGCCACACAGTGGGCCAGGTGCTAGGATTAAAGCACCCTCGCTCTGATGGAACTGCCATTCTAGGGCAGAACACAACAATGGAATGGAGGGTTGAGGATCTAGTGATGTCTGAAAGAAGGGCCTGGAGGGATGGGACTGTGTAACTATGCATCTGGTTTGGTCTGGGTACTGTGGTGTTATCACTGAGGCTTCTCAAAGAAGCTGTGCTGAGGTTGAGGTGTGGAGGATGAGGAGGAGTCAGCCAGCCAGAGTTGTAGGGGAGAAGGGCATGTGCCAAGATCCTGAGTGGAAGAGAACGTGAGATGGGGAAGAGGGACTGAGGCTGAGAGAAGATCCTGGTGCTCAGCAGGAGCCAAATCATGTAGGCTTGGGCATGTTACTGAAATGCCAGGGTCTAGGTCCCGTTGCTTGCTGCACAGAAAGCCAACAATTGAGACAAGTGAAGCCAGCAAAGGAAGCTTTATTCAGGTGTCATCAGCCATGGAGACAGGAGATCAGTCTTAAATCCATCTCTCCCTAACCAACTAAAATTGGGGGTTGATATAGTGGAAAATGAATGTAGCTACATGCAGGAAAATAGGAATTAGGGACAGGTAAGGGAGCGGTCCTGCCCAGTGAGGTCTGGCATCTCATTGTCTGCATGTGGTGATCTGGTGAGTTTCATTTCCTTGACATTATCTGGGAGGCCTGAGGGTCAGTTTCCTGAGAAAGGGACTCAGATAAAACAAATGCAGGCTTCAAGCTTTAAGAGTGGGAGCATTAATTTCCATGTTAATTAAAAAATACATAAACAAATTCTGTAGGGAAATTGGGCCAGTTTCAGGGGGACTACCCTAGGGAATTTGGACTTTCTCTTATGGGTTGCATCACACATCTGAAGAGTTTTCAATAGAGACATGGTCAATTTGTGTTTTAAGTAGAGGATTCTAAGGGTTGTGAGGGGAATGGATTGGATGAAGCCAAAAGTTAAGGTAGAAAAAGCAGCTCACCCTGCTATTCCCCCAACCTCCTCTCCTGCACCTGCCATATGCAGCACAGTGCCTGACACATATGTACAGTAAATGAGTTAATATGTACATATCTACTACAAGAGACAGATGCACTAGACACAACAGATGTCTGTATCTGAAACGTGGGTTGTTCTTTTATATTTCCTGCCACTGTGCAGTTCCCTCTACCTGAAATTTCAGCCCTTCTTTTTAGACAGTGGAAAACTCCCATCCATTCATTAAGATGCTGCTCAAATCCCACCTACACACCTTATCTCCTCTAATCCTTAGAGCGGCCATATGAGGCAAATGTTTTATCTTCACTTTACAGATGAGGAAGTGGCTCAGAAAGATTAAGGACTTGCCCAGTGACACGTAGTGGTGTCTTGGGATTTACAACTGGGTCTTGTCGTCTTCATACTTGCTTTACCCGCCACTCTTCAAGGTTCCTGGAAGCATGAGTGATTAAGGAGGAGTCACTGCCAGCTCACTGTCATTGCTCCAGCCTCCCTGAGGCACACCTGGCTCCCTGGAAGTGTGTTTATGCTCCGCCAGGACTCTCCCCAGCCTGTGTTCTGAAGCATCTCCTTTCTTGCTCTGCCACACCCCACCCCTCTAGATGGAGGGAAATCCTCCTGTAAATGGGAATTCACATAACAATAATTCATCCAAACATATCACTGGCTTCCTATCTTTCTCTCCTTCCCAGCCTGGACAACCCATAGCCTCCATGATCAATCATTTATGAACACGGTCAGCTTCACCGTGGCCTCTCCTGGGCTGGCTGCTAGGCTGGCTAACAACTGCAGCCAACCAGCTGCAGCCAGACTCTACCCTGGGTATTTTAAAACACTGTCACCTCTGTTTGATATTCTCTGAGGTCTAAAGTAAGCATATATCACTTTTCCTGCTTCCTTGGGTTCTGTGTGTGGGGGACTTGACAGCCAGAGTGGCTTTGCTGGAGAAATTCATGCTCGTGGCCCACCCACCTCCTCGCCCTGCCTGGAGGGCAGATTGCTCCTCAATGTGCTTCTGCTGAAATGGCCACAGTGCATCATCCTGTTCCTCTGTCTGTGACTTCTGCAGGATGACTCTGGCTTTTTCTGGGTACATGCAGAACACTGGGCCAGGCTAATAAGTTTGGAAGATGTAAGACTCCAGATCAAGGCACAGGATCAGACTATCTCAGTCACAGTGGCTTGAAAGGAGCCTCAGTGGACCTCAGCTCAGAGCTGGCCTGGAGGAGTGGTGAACACGCGGGCAGTGGGTTTGCAGGCACAGCACAGGCTGTGACTGGATAAAAAGGTGTTCACACCATCACTGACAAATTTCTTTCTGAACTGCGTGGAACACTTACAGTGATCTGAACTGTGTTTCTCTCCCTTTTCTTTTCCTTTTTGTCTTTTTTCTCCCTCTCTTTTTCCTTCTTGGAATGCAGGTGTCACAATAATGGGAAGATGCCCTTGAAAAAGTGCTCTGGAGCCTGCACTTCCCAGGCAGCTTCATTTGTAATCTTTCTTATTTATTTATTTATTTGCTTGTTTGTTTGTTTGTTTTGTTGCCCAGGCTGGAGTGCAGGGGCCCAATCTCGGCTCACCACAACCCCCGCCTCCCAGGTTCAAGCGATTCTCCTACCTCAGCCTCCCGAGTAGCTGGGATTACAGGCGCGCGCCTCCACGCCAGGCTAAATTTTTGTATTTTTAGTACAGATGGGGTTTCACCGTGTTGGCCAGGATGGTCTCGATCTCCTGACCTCATGATCTGCCCACCTCCGCCTCCCAAAGTGCTGGGATGTGAGCCACCGCGCCCGGCCCCCATTTTTCATCTTTCAAAATTTTGCCCAGACCCTGTTAGCTTTGAGGCTGCCTGTGGAACCTTCAACTCCCATTGTGTGTGGTAAATAGTACTGGGGTTTTGGCATTTCGGTGCTTTGAACTGTGGAAGAACCCTAAAGCCAGGCTCATATGTACCTCTCCTTCTCACCCCCCCCGCCCTTGCTTCCTTTCCTCCTCTCCCCTCACTCCCTGGTTCTTCCACCCCAGGATCCACCTTTGCTCCAGGCAACCCCCCCCACCCCATGGTGTTCCCTCCGTCTTTCTTGGAGGCCTTGTAAATGTACAGACCATTTAGACTTTAAGACAGTGGGGCCACTTTTCATCTCAGGCCAGGCTGCTGCCTGGTTTTACGGGGTCATAAAAGTCCTGACAGGAGTCATAAAAGCCTCCAATTGCACTGCAGAAACCCTTGGAGTATATTTTAAGGGCCCCTGAAGTTTCATTTTGCTGCTTTTATGGGGACTCATAAAAGCTGCGTGGAGTGAGCCCACTGATTGGCTGCTCAGCACGGAGGTAGTTAAAATTACAGCTTTAGACAAATTGTTCCAGTCCCAATAAATCAGCATCCGGCATGTGGCAAGGGGAAGGCTTCTAGCTCTGCTGCATCCTGGGGGCCCCCCTTGTCCTACCACACAGGCAAAGCTGTGCTTGGGGCCACCCCGGCCCGCTCTCCACCATTCCCTGAAGCCATTCCTTGCAAAGGGAACACTACTTAACCAGCTGTTTTTATGCATTTTACCAAATAGCTGGTTGACGTTTTTTTTTTAATTTCCAAAAACCTGATTTTTAAAACCGTATTGACTTATTTTTCAATTCAATTGTTGGAGAGACTCTGCAGGTCAGCCTGGCCACAGGTGCTACAGAATACAGCCTGCTTTCTCACCATTAGTCCCCACATCCCATCTTTCCAGACACGGCCTTCTTGTCTTCTTTCTACTGTTCCCTTGGTATGTGCCATATCCCTACAATGGACCAGTGCAGGGCAAGAATGATCAGTGGGGATGTCATTCCATGGACCCGTCCCCAATTTCCCACTGCTTATGCCCGGCAGAGAACCCTACCAGCGTGGGTATTACGAAGAGACTGCTGTATTTTGTGCCATTGTCAACTTTTTAGGAGCTTGTGGCTCAAATACATCACCTGTCTAGCAGGTTCCCCAAGATACTGATTGGAGAAGCAGACATTATTTTCTCTTCCTTCCTTTCCAGATCCAGAAGCAGTCCTAGCTGAACTGCCATGCTAACAACCTGAGGATCAAACAGACTCTCCATTTGTGATGTGGAAGTTTAACCATCACCATTGTGTATACTCTTCCTTTGCAGGTGGAGAAAGCCTTCAGGAGAGGCTCGGAGGGTGCAGAAGCAGGGAGGGGTCCCTGCAATGTGCTACGCCTGTTTGTGTGTCTGCCTCTGTTCCCATAGCAACCACCTCTCTCCCTTGCTATTTCTAAAAAGCACGTGTGCTTGTGGGAGTACCATTCGGAAAAAAATGATGCTTACTCCTCCCTTTCTGGATCTTAGCCAAGTCAATGCTTCAGGCAGCACGAGGTGTCTTATTACTTGAGCAATGCCCGACTCCTGTCAATTGGTAGGGGAGCCAACTGAAGTAAGGAGAACAGTTTAGGGTAGAAAGGGAGAAAAGCAGGTAGTGTCAAGCTGTGGGTTAGGAGAAGGATTAGCCTGAGAAATATGACCAACACACATGTGAGGAAAACCCCACCACCATTAGTTCACTTTCAGTCACGGCTGGCAGATGAGCCCTTCCAGAGTTGGGAGGAAAAGGGATGCAGGCTTTGCTGCAAATTTCCTGCATAAGTCAGTGGAGAAAACAGGTTCTCTTCTGACATATGCCTCTATTTTGAAGGGCCTTGTTCTTTTCTTAAATAAGTGAACCAATCACAAAGGTTATAGGCTATGTGAGAGAAAAACACATCTTATTTCTGTCTTGCTCTAGTTTTATATAATTATTATATCAACTATGGCTGATCAAAGCATTCATTAAAGAGAAACTATCTCTCCCATGCTTTTGTTACAGTTTGGAGAGATTTGACAGGCTTTATACATCTCTGGCTATATTTCCCTTTTTCTTTTTCACGGTTGATTTCGCTCTTCTTCCTCTCCTCCTCCCCTTCCTACGTACTAGTGATTTCTAACGTGACTTTTTTTCTTTTCTTTTTCTTTTTCCCCATTTCACCTAGCCTAATCAAATCTCTCTTAAAGCATCAGGAGAAGCCTGAGCCACAGCAACTCTGGGAGTTATATCGGTACATTCAGGTGAGCACAGGCTGACCTCCTGCCTCAGAGCAGCCCTGTACACACTCCCAGACAGTCCCTCCCTTCCCCATTGTCTTTCTCAAGGACTGATTTCTCTGCGGAGCTCACTGCCCTGTTCCAATAGCCTCCTCCCAATGATAGGCAAATATCTGACACTCCTTTGTCAATCCTTGGGGAGTTCTGTGGCCAGCAAAAGGATTTCCATGTCATCAACTCCTTGTCTCTGCGAACGCTCATCTTCCAATGCTGTTTTTGGTATTCCTCTTTCCCAAGGAGGTTGTTTCAGTTTATTTACCATAAGCGTGTTCTCAGGGGGATTTCAGCCATGCAAATGAATTATGGAGGATATGACTTAAATGTGCAAAGCATTCGGGGTGAATGTGTACAAGTATATTTTTCATATGATGTGCCGGTGTATCCCATTGTGTGGCATGATTTTATCTCATTCTGTACTGGACTAATGACAGACTCCTTCACATATTTGTAAAAGTCTGCTTCATCTTTCCTCTGCATTTCATCTTGTACTTTTTTTATTCACTCACTCACTACTCTGGTACGAGGGGATATGAAGACAAATAAGAAATAGTCTATCATCTTGGAATTCATAAACAAATAGAACAGGAAAAAAATGTAGTCAGTTACTTACAAAACATTGTAGAATATGTAATGATCTATCAGGAGGAAGTAAGAGTAAGAAATGAATTTTTCATGGTGTTTATCTTACCTGGATTTCTCTCCAGAGGAAAGAATAAGGAAAGGGCATTCCAGGTAGAGAAAGCGATGTAACAAATTCCCAGAAACATAGAATGGCAGGGCATGTTTGTAGCATTCATAGTCATCTGCCAAAGAAGAATAGGTGGGAAAGGTCTTGAGCAGAAAAGAGGCTGAAGAGGAATCCAGGGAGCGTATTGTGAGGAGTGTTTGTATTGCAGGATACAAAACTTGGGTTTGAGGTTGCTAAAGAAAAGAAATGGCATTGTACGATTTCATATCAAAGTAAGGCATTGTGGTCCCTTTAGCAAATACTGAATGCCTGCTGTCTACAGGAGTATACCGGGTATAGAATAAATACAAAGATGATACAAAGATGTATCTTAGTACCACTTTTTAAGGGTCAGAAATTTTCTTATACAGATAGTGCATAAACATAGGAAAAGGCTGATTGATGGTAAACTGTTGTGTTAGCCTGTTCTGGCGTTACTATAAGAAATACCTGAGCTTGGATAATTTTTGAAGAAAAGAGGTTTAATTGGCTCCTCTTTCTTCAGGCTGTACAGGAAGCATGGCACTGGCATCTGCTTGGCTTCTGGGGAGGCCTCGGGAAGCTTTCAACCATGGCAGAAGGTAAAGGGGGAGGAGGTATCTCACATAGTGAGAGGAAGCAGGAGAGAGAGAGAGTCGGGGGGAGGTACCACACCCTTAAACAACCAGATCTTGTGAGGACAGCCTGAAGCCCTGAGGGATCTGCCCCCAAGACGCGAACATCTCCCACCAGGCCCTACTCCCAACACTGGGGATTGTCATTCAGCGTAAGATTTGGCAGAGACATATATCCAAACTATGTATCATGCATATATAAACACAGGCATGCACACACACACAATCAGTGTAAAGAGATGACAAAACCATACGTGAACAGTTCACAAATGATATTAAGGACAAAAAACTATGGAAGTAGAGAAGAGTGTAATTACAGAGGCATCGGTGGCTAAGGAAGGCTGCAGAGAGGAGGTGAATGAGTGGATAAGGAGAATGGATAAGATATGGAGAGGTGAAGCCTCATGTGTAGAAAGACTTGAATAAAGGATCAGAAGGACAGCCAAAGAGTAATCAGAATCATTTAATGAATTCGGCTCACAGGGGTGGAGAGTTGATGGTGTCCATGGTCACCGGTGCTGGAGGGTTATGCTGCCTGAAGAGGGTGGAGGCTCTTCAAATGTCAGATTAAGGGTACTGGACTTTTCTCCATTGGCAACAGGGAGTCACTGAAGGTTTTGAGTAGGGAAGTGACATGGTATTGGTTGGACTTCTCTTGTGAGCTATTTGTGGCAGCTTTACTGTACAAAAGCCATCAAATTTAATAATTATTCAGTTATTTGGAACATTAATATGGTAGTGTATTGTATTTTAATAGGAATTCAGGAACGGAAGTTTTTCTTGATAAGCAACTGAATTGGGAAAGAACAGAAGGGGGAAATTTTAGAAGAGGAAAAGAATGGGAATTTTGAGTGGCAATGATAAACGATTAACCCTACATCGCAATTCATCATAAGCAAATACAATTAATACTCTGCAAATATTATGTAGAAGAATGAAATGATGTGTTGGTGTCTATCCCCCAAATCGGAGGCTTCTGGCCATTGCTTGAATAACTTCCTGCCTGTAGTATCCGAAAACGTGTCTTGTTTTTTCTTTTTCTCTTCATGCTTCTCCTGAATCACTCTTCACCCCAGGAATGTCAATCTCTTAAATTTTATGGCATCACAATGCCTGGGTTTGAATTCAAGTTCTGCCACTTTCTTGCTCTGTCTCTTTCTCAATGAACTCATTTGGAAACGTGGAGAAAATCCTAGTAACGATTTCCTAAAGTTGAAGATTGAGTTTTATATGTATAAAGTATTAGACCAAAGCCTGTACATAGCAAGTTCTTGGCCAATGTTAGCAGCCGTTATTACTATTTACTGTTAGTAACAGAAATTACTATTAAAAAAGAAGAAACAGCAAACACTTTTGTCTTCAAGAAGTTTTTATTGTCCACCTGTGAAAGTTCCTGAGCAGTGGCTGGTTTCTGGCTTAGAAGATAGGGTTAGGAAGGTAACTAGCGAGAGCAGAGTTGGGGCTATTGCACATCACTAAACAATAAAATGTCCTGCCACAGTTATATGTGTAATTGACTTTTACAGTCAATTCTGCGTCTATTTCCTACTTCACGCTAATGCTAACCCTGTTCTGAGCCAGAGTTATTTTTCTCTGCCAGTGGTGTGCATCAGAATCACCTGGAGGGCTTGTTGAATGTAGATTCCTTGGCAACATACCTAGAATTTTGTAGTTTTTTGTTGACAGGTTCTCTGTTGCCCAGGTTGGAGTGCAGTGACACAATCACAGCTTACTGCAGCCTCGACCTCCTGGGCTCAAATGATTCTCCCACCTCAGCCTCTCTAGTGGCTGGGACCACAGGTGTGCACCACCATGCCTGGCTGACTTAAAGATTTTATGTAGAGACAGACACTTCTTATGTTGCCCAGGCTGTTCTTGAGCTCCTGGGCTCAAGTGATCCTTCTGCCTCAGACCTCCAAAGTGCTGGGATTATAAGCCTTAGCCACTGCCCCTGGCCCATCATTTGCATTTTTTAACAAGTTCCTGGGTAAAACTCATCCCTGTGGTCTGGGGACCACACTTTGAGAATCTGCATTGTACACCCAAGAAGAAAAGGCTTTTCCTGGTAGGTCTGTCTCTAGCTCAGCTGGATGTCCCACATGGAGCTCACTCTTTCCTATGGTGCAAAACCCTCCTCAATTGCCTCCTTGGAATCGACACAGAGGAATCCCTGAGCTTTACTTTTTCAGGATCTACCACTTTACAGAACCAGCTTCGAGATGTTGTTTAAATTTGATTTCTCACCTAGCCACACAGATTCTCTAAAAGCTCAAGATTCTCATGTAAACTTCTTGAACATTCTTTAGCCCCTGGATGGCCCAGAGCCCCTATCCTCATTGTTCAGGTTTCATAGTCTCCTTAATCAAATATTAGCATAATGTATTAGCATATCTATAGCACAATTATATTTTGATTGCTCTGGTCCCAGTCAGACTAAAGGCTCCCTTCAATCTAGATATAAATAATTTAGAATGTTTATACCAAAGGGAATTATAGGGGAGGGAAGAAAGGAAAGAATATTTATGTGTGTCAGGGGGCGGGGATGAGGGGGGTATAGGGAGAGTAAAGATGGTGGCAAAAGGTAACTTAGATTGCCACTTTTTGCCACAACTCTTTTCTAGGCTATTCCCAGTAAGATAATGTGAATTATATATATTCAAAATACAGATACCATTTTGAATTGCTTTAAATCCTCTCCTTCCTTTAATCTCATTACATCTGTCAAAATATGTCTCATTTACTAAGTAAAAAGTAGAAGCTGGTTTCCAGCGCCTCTTCTTCCTTATGGCCTGATCCCTGTGTAAATGCATCCTCCCGTGGTTCATCTTTGAGAGATCTCTCTTCCCTTGTCTGGTTAACTTCCTCAGTGACCACTGACCGATATCATGTATCTTTGTGCTACTTCATTGTCCACTTGGAAACCCGATTTCCTTTTATTAGTGTTCTCTATAATAATGTTGGCAGAAATCTTATTTGGTTCTGTTATAAGTAAAATTTTGATGCCGCTAAAGAAATAGCACTCGAAGATAAATCCTCCCAGCAAGGCAGTTTACTTCTATAGAAGTGTGCGGCACGCAGGTGGAGCAGTGGTGGCCACATGCTTGGACAAGGGGGGAAGGGGTACTTATGCCTGACGGGGGTCATCTCTACTGCTGTGTCATTCTCCCATTGGCTAGGGTTAGACTGCACATGCTAAAACTAATCCTGATTGGCTATTTTAAAAAGAGCAGGGGTCAGAGCTGGAGTGGCAGGGTGGGTGTTTTGGCGGGAAGGACAGTTACAGGTGGGTCAGAGCAGGTAGCCAGGGAGACTGGGTTGAGTCAGGATGGAGCCACGGTGTGGGGCGGTGGGGGATGGGGAGGCGGGGGACAGATGTGAACTACTGAT
The DNA here is from genome assembly GCA_036589455.1 of Ateles fusciceps. Taxonomy (NCBI): domain Eukaryota; kingdom Metazoa; phylum Chordata; class Mammalia; order Primates; family Atelidae; genus Ateles; species Ateles fusciceps. The sequence continues at coordinate 2,958,899 of JAZHEH010003296.1, read as the reverse complement.
TAGAACCTGTGGCAAAGGTTGTTTACTGGAATTACAAGGAAGTTAAACTTTAAAATAGAGAATTAAAGAATAAGAGAGCTGAATGTACTGACGTACTGATTCTTTGAAGAGAAACTTGGGGTTTACTATAACAATCCCCCATCTTGAATTTTTACAGTTTTTATTTTATTTTATTTTTTCTTTAAACTTCCTTAAAAGTCTTGGCTTAGTTGTTTTGTTTGTTCTTCTAAAAGAAGTAATCTATCTGAACAGGGTGGAGGAGGGGTTGGGGATATTTTAGTAAGAGTTGTGTCTACTAGCCTCTGCACAAGTCCTCGGATGCATGGTATGACACGATATCTAACGAGAGGTATAATTATCACAGTTGCTAGAGAGGTAAGAACCGAGGTTATGGTTTCTTTCCATTGACTGAACCATTTTTTGAACCAATTTGAAATAGGGTTATTGAGGCCAGAATCTTAGCTAGCTTATTTGATAAAGCAGTAGGTACTTGGAGGGCTTTTGTTTTGCTCCCCATTGGGAGCAGTGTTGTTTAGAATAAAGGTACAACACTGGGTTTTAATTGTAACACAAACACCATCTTTCTCTGCTAATATTACGTCTAGGGCTATTATTTTAGGCCATTTGGCTAGTGGATGCTAATTGTTCAGCTATTCCTTTGACAGTATTTTTAGTATAGTTAACAAACTGTTGTTGATTGCAACAAATGTAGTTTATTTAATTTATGATTTTTTTTTTATTAATTGTTACCTACCAGAAAAACATTGACTTAAATTTTGCAGCTATTTGTTCTCAAGCTTTAAATTTATCTGGTCCTCCTTAAGGTACTCCAATTGCATCTAAGTACATATGAGAATTAAAAGGCCTATAAGGAGCTTCTTTTTTATTTGCTGATATCATAATTTCTTCTTTTTCTGGTTGATGAAATGTCAGGGTAAATGGGATAGACAACTGGACTAGAGCGAAAGTGCCTCTGCAATTATTTGGGAGAGTGTCCAGTAAAGGTCCGCCACAATACCACCATGTATCGCTCGGGATGAGTAAAGGCGGACTGCTGAGCCAACTCTTGGAAGTACCTGATTTTACTGCGTCCTGTTAAGTTTCCAAGGAACACTAAATTCTCCCCCGTCATGAGAGACATGAGGCAAACTCTGCCTTGGGAGATGGAGGCTGTATGGCCCTTGGGGCTGACCTGCAAGGTGTTGAACCTTAGGAAATAGCAGCATAAGAACTTGGCACAATTCCTTATTGCAGGCATTGGAATCCTGAGAAAGAGCTACTATGCCTTCCAGGTCCGCTTGATTTGGGGACCATCCAAGTGGAAAGGCGACAACCTGGGCCTCTGGCCTACTGTGCACACAAGCCTGACAGTTGCATTTATTTAAGGCGTGAACGGAATATTTAATCGATTCTAACCAGGCGTTTGCATCATTATATCCTGTTTTAATGGCTATGGTTTGCTTTAGGTCCTTTACTTTTACCATTGAGACTCTGGTTTTGTTATTGTGTTTAGGAGGAGTGACTGATAAAGAGGTTGAAGGAGCAATAAAGTACATTTAAAAAATTTCTTTCGAATTTTTTCCTGAAATGTTAGCTCCTATACCATAAATACGACTTAATAAAGGGGAAGAGTTTTCAGATGTTGCCATAAAAATAGTAATCTGTATAGGATTACATTGGTTATATTGACAGCTTGAAGGAGTAATTCCTTTGGTGAAGTTGGTATATAGTTTTAAGGACTGACAGAGACCTGTGGAAGCAGTCTATCTTAAACCTTTAGTGTTCCATACGACATTAGACTAAGCAGAACATAGAGATACTGTTTTAGAGGGACAAGAGTCTGATTCCTACCAATTAATACAGCTACTATTCCTTGGATTACTAGTATCCACAGAGGAACTCATTATGTCTTCCAAATCTGAGGAAGTCTAAGAGGGACAGAGACATCCTTCCGAAGCAGCAAGCTGTCCTTGGTTAGGCAGATTTCCACAAGGCATAACTAAACAGACATTAAAACAACAACTTGAGGTGAGCTAGATTTAATTACATTAATAACAAGATGGGGAGTAGTTAAAGAGAAGAGAAAAACAAGGTAGACTAAGCTTTTCTTAGCTTTAACTTGGAAGGGTCTGATCCCAGAACAATATTCCATGATTTTAGTGGTGATGGTACATTCTTGACTCAAGTGTGGTGTGTTCATCTCTTTTCTACTGTACAAATGGCAGTCTTGGTGGCTAGCAGCACAAGGTAGGGTGATCTCCAGGCTGGTGCTGGTGTACCGGAAACTTTAGGGTGGCATCTGCGCTAAAAGAGCTTTAGTTCTGAGGGAAGGGAAAGTGGAAGATAAACCAAGTATATAAACTGATTTTTTTTGTTTTCAATCTAGGGAGATTAGTAGCAGAATGTTTTTTTGCGGGGGCAGTTTGGACTCTTAACAGAGTAATAGGCCTTCCTACTTTCCCTAGTAAAGGTGGGTGCCAGGGAGTATGATATTTCCTTGCTATATTCAGTACCTGGGCTAATTTCCCAATGACATGTGCAGTAAAATGAGTCCTATTATTTGAATGAATGCTTTAGATGACCAGTTGGAGGCATCTTTGTGTAATTAATCTGGACACTTTGGAACGGCCTTAAGCCTGGATTCCTTCCACAAAGGAGTAATTTTTTAAAATAGTTTATTACTTTGCTTACATACTAAGCAACTGTTTGCAACCCATTTGGCCAGGTATAAATCCCTATGCACCCATAAACTCTGAAGACTGTATCACACATGGTTTGGGTCCCCCAAGGGGTCCCTAGATACAGTTGGAAGCAGATTCCCCCTCATAAGGGGTTTGGATAACATTTCTCTCCAGTCTGGCAATATTCATTTTCCTTCTGAATTCCCTTTAGCACCTGTTTTTGTTAGTTTTTAGACCAAAGAAAGACAAACACCATTCTATATTTGAAAATGCTTCCTGTATGATTTTATACCAGATAAGCTAAGTTTCTTCTTTATATTAGTGTGCTATTAATGTTAAACTTAATTTTAATGAAACCTTATAGACATATTTATCCAAATTTAATGTCTGACCATAAGGTAAGATTTTTATAGACTCTTTTTAACCCTGGATAATTTTTGTTAAAGAACAGGTTAGTACCTTTAAAACAAACAAACAAACAAAAAACTGTTGTGCTTTTAATGTCCAGTTCACAGAAAAACTGGATGATACCCCTTTAACATTAGACAATATGCTTACACACAAAAATTCCTTTGTAATTAACATTTTAAGACTTATTTAAACCTTTACAACAAAACATATTTTTTACTTTTGTAGGTAGAAATCCACATTCTACCTTATACTTCACATTCTCCTTAGAAATCTACATTTTCCTTATAACCCTTTTACCAAAAGTATATTTTATTTTCCTTACACACCTTGCACATAAATTGTTTCTTCAATAGTTTTACATTCAGGAGGCCTAATTACTTTTAAATTATACAACATTTTTTGCATAAATTCCCTTTGTAACAGTTTTCATGACTTTCACAGACAATCTGTAACTTTCTGACTTGTACACATCCCTTTCTTTAAACAGCCGGTTATTTTATTTTAGCACAAGAATTTACCATATGAGATTCTTTATACATGAATTAAAAAAAAAAAGATAACAGTTCTTTTCCAAAGCAAAAAAAATTTTTTTTTTTATGTCTGTAGACTAGACTGCCTAAGGCCACAGATTCGGTTAGGATAATACATGTTACACTGTTAACTTTTAGCAAACTTTCTACATAAGTGCTGTCCATTAATGCATTTGTGCCATCCACAGGTTACTGGGTTAAGGATTTTTGATAGGAAGGCTACTAGCTGTCACTGACCTCTGTGCCTTTGGGCAAGTATTTCTAAGGCTACACCTTTGTTTACACTGACAAAAAGGTGGAATGGCTGCTTGAAGAAGTAACATTTCCACATGTTGGATTTCTGGTAATTGCTAAATGAGGGATTTAGCCTGTCTTTAATGAGCTTTTTGTATAAGGGCTTTATTTTTAGAGCATAAGAGTGTATCCATGGAGGGAGACTCCATAAATCCTTGGGGTAAGACTGTGCACCGGGGTATTGCTATTTTAGACTGGAGTGAGATTTTCTCACTTAAAGGCAAATAGGTCCTGGCTTTCTTTTGCCCATGGACAAGCCCAGAAGGCATCTTTTAAACCTATTACTGTAAAGTACTGGTGATTCTAATAGTACAGGATTGGGAACAACAGCATTTAAGAAGCCCATCACAGAGAAGTCCTTCAATTATCAATTTTAAGTTTTACATTTACCCTGGCTTTAAAAGAATAGGGCACATTGCTTTCTCTTTACTACTTCTATCTCTTCCTTTCTCTCTCTCTGACTCTGTATCTTTCTCTCTCTCTCTCTGACTTCCTCTGTTCCCTCTGTCAGTCTTTCTCCTCTAGGATTTCTGTTTGTTTTCCTCTTTCTTCAGAGTTCTTTTCAACTTTCCCTTTATAGTACTTGTTGACTATGGGTCTCCTGCCAGTATTTAGCCTTAGATGGTGTTTACCACCTGCTTCAGGCTGCATACCCAAGCAACCCGACTTCGGGAAGACCCGGGCTGGCGTGCAGGGGCACTACCGGCCCACATGATTCATGGGCTGGGCCTCGATCAGAAGACTTGGGCCCCCCCATGAGTGGCGCCGGGGGTCCCTCAGCCCCAGGATTCAGCAAGTGCTGCTGTCAGGGGCTGTAACAGTGGTGGGGGGTGGGCCTGCAGCCACCCAAGGGGGTGGAGGACGGGGCCCCTGAGCCACCTTCCCCCACCTGGCCTTCCCAGCTGCCCAGGAGCCAGTCACAGCCAGTCGCTGGCTGGGGACAGTGCCCTGCTGACCCCATCCGCCCACCCCTGCACCTGCTGGAGCCCACCCCCTCAGAGGAGGAGGAGAGGTGGTGGGGGAGGCAGGAACAGGGACCGGGAAAGATCTGCTGGGCCACTGGCACCGCCTGACCTGCGGCAGGGTTGAATCCTTTGGCCTTACTGCATGGACTCCACCCATTTACCTCTGAACAGTTTCACACCCTCTTGAACTCTCTTTTAGAAGCTCTTTGACAGGTTTATCTTTCCAGTCATTTCTTATTTTTTAAAATTTCTTAATATTTGGCCAATTGTTAGTGACAAAATTAAGTTTCAACATGTCCCTGCGCAAGAGGATCCTCAAGAATTTTTGATCCGCTGTGGGAACATTTTGGCCAGGGTGGGTGTTCACGTCCCTAGGTTCCCGTAGCAGCTCTACGGATCATACCCATTTCTTCCCGGAGAAGAGGGGAAAGGGAAGTTCTGAATACCTTTTTTTTTTTTTTGGCTCTATCTCATGTGTTTCCCATTTTGGGGATAAGGCTTAATTTCCCTTACCGGAAATGTCTCACCTTTTGGGGTGAGGCTCAATTTCCCTTACTGAAAGTGTCTTGCCTTTTGGGATGAGGTTCAATTGCCTTTACTAGAAATTTCTTGCCTTTTAGGGTGAGGCTTAATTGCCCTCACTGTACATTTCTTGCCTCTCCTGAGGTTGGTGTGAGGTTCAGTCCCCCCCAATGGAGATGTCTTACCTCTTTTTAATCTCCAAGCCACCCCAACGAAGGAATTCTTTACCGCCCCCTCCCTCCCACCCCCCCCCCCACCCCCAGGCTTTCCTTGCCTTGGTATATTCTGACCAAGGAATAGTTTACTGCTCCCCCATCCCCACAGCTTTTCTTATCTTGGTCCCGACCACCAGGGAGATATTTTACCAGCTCCCACAGTGTCTTTTTTTGGTGTGTGCACAGAGTTGCTTAGTTGCCGTGGTATTCGTAGCCTCTCCCCTTTTTTTTTCCCACGTCGCTGAGAGGCCGGGCTTGTTCATCACATCGGGTAGGTCTCAATCCCTTACCCACAGGCTGCTGTAATGAAGCAGCAGGACATGTCTCCTCACGAGAGAGGGCCCGAGACTGCCTGGAGGAGAATGGTGAATCCTGGATGAGCCCCCAGAATTGCTGTAAGTAAAATTTCAATGCCGCAAAAGAAATAGCACTCGAAGATAAATCCTCTCAGCAAGGCAGTGTACTTCTGTAGAAGGGTGCAGTGCATGGATGGAGCAATGATGGCAGCGGCACATTTGGACAAGGAGGGAAGAGGTACTTACGCCTGGCAGGGTCGGCCCTACTGCAGTGTCATTCCCCTATTGGTTAAGGTTAGACTGCACAAGCTAAACTAATCCCAATTGGCTGTTTTAAAAAGAGCAGGGGTCCAAGCTGGAGGGGCAGAGTCAGAGCAGGTAGCCGAGGAGAACTAGGTGTCTGGGATGAGTCAGGATGGAGTGGGGTGAGGGGGAACAGATGTGAACTACTGATTAGAACCCGTGCAGAAGGTTGATTACTGGAATTACGAGGAAGTTAAACTTTAAAATAGAGAATGAAAGAATAAGAGAGCTGAACGTACTGACGTACTGATTCTTTGAAGAGAAACTTGGGGTTCACTATAACAGTTCCAAAGAAGTTTCTCTTTCTCTCACACACACAGACACATACACAGGTGCATTGTATCAGGTGGAACATCGGCATATCTGTGGTAGGATCACAATCATTCAGAGCTTATACAATTCACGGTACCTAGGGGATTGATTCAGCTTTCAAGTAGCTGTGGATAGCAAGATGAAAAGGACTGCTCTCCTTGGGGACTTTTAAGTAATGACATTATTGGTTATCCTTTGAGCAGCATGGAGATATGTGTGAAACCTGAAATGCAGACCATTTTAATAGTTGCATTTAGAATGGATGATATTTGCAAAAACCACTACTTCTTTACCTTACCACCCAGAATGACAACGGGATGCTAGGACTAAGCGGACTTCAGTATTCTTCTGTATCTGATGTGAAAACGTTATAGTTGATGGCTCAGGATCAGTGCAGGGATGGTAAAGGGGCAGAGGATGGAACTATGAAATCAGAATATTGGCACACCTGGTCATTAGATTAAGTCTCGCAAGGAAGTTTAAAAAATATCAGTCTCCAGGCTCCATGCATGGATATTTTCATTCTGCACCTCTGGGGGTGGAATCCCATCAGCTGAGTGTGATAGCTGGCTAGAATTGGGTAGTTTGGGTTTGGATGGTGTCTGAAAGACCAGAGAATAAATCTTCTCTTGGGTAATGAATGTCTACAAAACCTTAGAAAAGACACATTTTCTCTGAGTCTAGTTTCCTTATTCTGTGGTCATTATCTTTACTGGATAGTGGACAACCTGAGGGCAGGAACTCTGTGTTCTCTTTATCATCAGCTACTTGCATTGTGCCAGACAGATAGTAGGACCCTAGGTAAATGGTTTGGAATAAATGAATGAATGAGTGAATGAGTAATGAATGAGTGAAAGATGAATGAATGAATGTTGGAAGGAAGGGATATACGAATGATATCTTATCAATTTGTTGTGTGTATTAAATGAGGTAATTGTACGTATTATGCCTGACAGATAGTGAGGATTCTGAGAAGTTTCCCTCTCCCCTTTTCCATTTTCTTATTCTACCATCCAGCATGCCCTTTGTGTGGTATTGTTTTTATATTTCTATTTCTTTTATATTTCTTCCTTTTGTCTTTTTGAAAGAGAAAGAGGGGTGAAGTCTTTACTCCTCCTGTTTTCTGTTTCACTTGCATCCACCCACAGCAGTTTCCTTAGTATACATTATTAGCTCACCTAGACTTACAAACTATCCTTCTAACTCAAATCCTTCCTGTTTCCCTAAAGAAAATGTTTTTTGTTAGAAAATTTTAAAACAACAATAACCTAGGTTTCGAAGAAACACAAAGTAAAGATTTTAACCACATTTGTGTGTTTCAATTATTAGTGTTTTCCCTGTGGCCCATTCATGTGGATAAGAGACGTCTCTACGTTATTATCTTGTCAGAATACAGCCCCTTCCCCTTCCTCTCATCTGATTAGGCATTCTCCTCTTTTGGAAGCCTCACCCCATTTGGCTAATGCATCTTGACAACTCCTTTAATAAGAGTGCTTGGTATTTGCATTCAAGGATACGTGGGAGTTGACAGAAATCTACCTTGTAATCTTTCCATGGCTTGAAATAAACCACTTCACCCAGGGAGACCTAGCACCTGCATCTCTCAACTCAAAATGGCAAGAAAGCTTGAGGGGGAGAGGGATGGCCATTGATTTAACAGAAACAGTTTTGTTGGTTTTTTCGTCTCTTTCGTGTGAAAAAGCTAGCAGAGGGAGGGAAAATTTGGGAAGCAGAAAATGTTTCAATCTACCTAAAAAAGAGGAAAATAATAACCCAACAACAAGAAAAGCCAAGAGAATATGAGAAGGCAGCTCCTTTTGAAATAGATTAAAGGCTTTATTATAAGAGCATCATAGGACAGAGGTGTCTCTGCAGGACTGGGAACTTCAGCAAAGCACATAAAACCTGATTCTCAGACAGGCCTGGAAGAGGCACTCCACAAAGCAGTGTGTGCCTAGGTGTGCCTAGGCACCTCTTCTAAATTTAGGAGAGCTCTGTAGTCATTTCTTTTGGGGGACAAGGCTTATGGGGCTGGTGTAATCAGGGATATAATTAGGAATATCCTCTAAAGAATGAGTAAAGAACAGGTCAAACAGAACTATTGTGATGTATTTGTTCTCCACAGTCCCAGGATCTCAGGCCCCTTGTCCTCTGTGGTCATAGAATAGCCTGGGACACCACTGTGGGCCTATGGTGATCATGGGTGCCACTTACTGAATATTTTTGCATCCTGAGCACTTCCTGTGGTAGGATTGTACTTCCTCCTTGGTTGAGAAGAACATTGACTAGTGCTGGACAATGAGAGGCAGCTACAAATGACATGTGTCACCCTGTGGGTGGGCTAAACATTTTAATTCCAGTGCGAGACCTTCCTGGGTGCTCTCTTTTCTCTATCATGACAACCAGTGACTTTCGAGATTGTGACTGCTCCCTCGGAGGTCCCTGAGTGAGTGGATGAAGAAAGCTCCTCCCTGTCACACCTGTGACAGCTGTCTATTGTGAATGAGAAATACACTTTTGCTGCTTTAAGTCACTGAGGCTTTCATGTTGTTGGCTATTTCAGCATAACCTACTTATCCTGACTGTTACAGAGTCTGATCCTAATGCAAAACCTAACCAGGAATTGAAGGCTTTTATCTGTGGCCCTTTATTTTTGAAAGTGAACATTCTGCAGGGCAGTTTGGGTCAGTGGCAATAAGGGAATGGTGCTCATTAATCCCAGGATCACTTAGGAGCACAAATAAGACCACCAACTGATGCCAGGCTGCACAGCAGGACACTAGGTCACTAGGAGAGTCAGAAGAGCACAACTCCTGCTGAATGTTAGGGAGCACAGCAACATGTGATCTGGGGCCTGGCTAACAGCTATGGACTCAGTAAATAGCCCTGAAATGTGAGGTCTCCAGGCAGATCTTTCTGATGCTCTCTTTGGTTGCAGTCTGCTTCGCTTTATTTATGCAAAGAGTATATCCCTGGGGGAAAAATCAAGTCATATCGTAAATGCATCAGAGAAGCTTACTATTTAAAGAAATCTGCGGTGAATCCTTTTGTGAAGGAATAATCATCCACCTGATTTGCATTTGCTTTGTAAATTTTGTTTGTATATCAGGTTTTATGAATTTGGAGCATATCATAATTCATAGCATCAAACAGAGTCCAACAGAGCTGAATTTTCATCTTAGGTCAGCTAAAACACAAAGCTTGATTTTTTCAGGGGGTACAGAGTGAGGGGCCAACTGAGGAAGAATTTTTTGCCTAGAAATCTCTGCAAGTTGAGAATAGAGTTATAAGGTAGATGGTGGGAGTAACCCTGGATGGAGTCAGACTTGATATAAGGGAGGTCAAAGTAGGGAAGGGATGTGAGGAGTACAAAGGAAAACCTTAAGTGGGCCACCCTTCGATTTTAGAATTGGCCTTATATTATAACAAGGGATTTGGGGAAATACACCTAGTCCTCTGTTCAGGCCCCAAATGAAGCAAGGCAAGAGAGAGCACATCCTTATGTACAGAGTGTGACTACACAGGGGGTTGGGGTTACCTCTTAACTCCACTGTGTGGGGACCATGGTGTGGTGGACTCTCGTCTAAGACGCATGGGAGTTGAAACAGTCACTCTACCACTTGCCACTTACGGGATGCATCTGTTTGGACAAGGTTTGCATTTGCAAAATTTTACTGTCCTCGTTTTAATTTTTCTGAGACTCGGTTTTCCATCCATACGCTTGAGGTCTTTGTCCCTCCTGGCAGGACTTGTGTGAGGATCAAGAGACCATGAATGTCAAGTACGTAATATTATAGCTGACCTCAGATAGGACTCAGGAAATTAAAACTATCAATATTGCTGCCTATATATTTTTTTCCAAGACTCTAAATGTTAAAGTGTTAGTATAGCGTGGAGTCCATGACGGGTTTTTGTAGATATCTGTGGAAAGAATGGACCATCTCGTAGCCCAGGAAGCATGGGAATGAACACCAGATGTGAGTGCTGAGGGTTATGGAGCCTCTGTGAATCTTACACCTTTCCTCCCTGGCATTACAATGCCCGCCATTTTTCCCCTGGCATTACAATGCCCGCCATTTCCCCCTAAAACATGTCTGCTTCACAGAATCTACATTGCTTACAAAGACTGAAGTCATTTTCAATGATTCCATGTTGTTTTTTTTTTGTCCTTTCTGCCTTGCCACATCAGGTTATCCGACCATTTGATTTCAGCAACTCAAAGAGCTCTTCGTTTTTTTTCCTTTTTTCCCTTTCCTTTTCTTTCTTTCCTTGTTTTTTTTCCCCCTGTTGTCAGAGCCCTAGGAGATTCTTTTCCCTTTTTAATTAAGAGCGAATGAAGGTAACAAAATGTTTTATAACTGGAGAGAATTCACCAGCAGGACACCAAGGCAGAAATCCACATCCTGAAAGAATTGCAGGCAGACACCAGATCAGCGCCGTGGGGAATGTGTCCCGCACGCACTCTGCTTCCCGCTGACTGTTGGCCCAGCCCTCCCTCTGCCATCAGCCTGGAAGCTTTACCTCTGGCGGAGTCTCCCCGTCTTTTGTTAGGAAAAGCTACAATTGGAAGCCTGCTTTTCTAAAGCATTTTAAAACATGCAGTGTGCTCCCCTGAACTACGCCTGTGCCTGCAATAGTCCTGTAAGTTAATTCCTGCTGCCCAGGGAAGTGTCCTAATTTTCCCTGACTTTCACTGACCTACTCCTCATTGTGTACCTGGCTGTCTTTAAGCTGGGGGACAGTTTGAGGTTGAAACAGCAAATTGCATGGAAGAGCCTGTCAGATGGGTATGTATGTGCCAATTCCAAGCCAGATTGAGGCTAAGAGAAAGAGTGTGAGCAGAAGAAAGAATACAATCCTCCTGCAGACAGTGGTGTGGAAAGGGACGTCCTTTCTGGCACTGACACTGTGCTTTGTTCCAGTGCCCTGGCTGTGCCATCCTGGCAGCTCTGGGGCTTTCTGACAGTCCTGAGAATGGAGCACAAGCCCCCAGGAATGTCTTTGGAGCCCTAATTTCGGTGCACTGCTTTCATGGGCTGTTTTTGCACACCACGCTTGGAAGATGGCATTATGAGACTGCTTCCAAGGACAGCGTGCTTTTATTAAACACCTAGACCAAATTGCCTCCGTGTTGACCTCTTTCTTTGTCATGAGACATGATGGGTTATTACATTTGTGATTAAAAAAATCCGTCATCAGTGTGTTTTACCTTTTCAGTTTTCTAGGAAGGTGATCACAATGCCAGTTCTCAGGGGAACAGAAGGATGAAGAAGTGAGCATATTTTGTGTTTTAAGGAACTTGCCCCTCAGAGAAGGCTGGCCCTTTTTTCTGAGTTCACTGCTGACCTTGTGGCTCAGATGGCCATAGAAGGTCACTGAGCTGACCGTATACACGCTGTATCAGTTCTGCACAGCGTGAGTGAAGAAAATGGACAGACCAACTCCTTAAGCCAGTGACTAGATTATAGAGATCAATACAGATAATTCTGGAGTTTTTAGAAATCCAAACACTTATCCACACCACGGCTCTTCACATAATACCTCAGCAGTTTCCTGCTTCATGTTAGCTTTCAGGTCCTCTCTATTTGGATCTCAATGTTTCAGAAATAACTTTTCCCTCCTTTAAAACATATTGAACACAGAACTGAGCTTTTGAAACTCAACGTATGTGCGACAAAGCTATAGCCCAAGCTTTTAGCTCACCTCGGTTACTCAGATGATGGAGAGGACAAGGATAAGGATTCCTTTTCTCTGAGGCTAAACTGATGAAGTTATAGGATGACAGATACAGTCTAAAGGTCAGTCCCTGGCTGCTCTTCCCAGCGGCCCTCTGCCTTACACCTACCCTGCTGGGATGGCCCCCTAACTGGTTTCTTCATTCCCAGTCTCTAGTCTCCAGTCTGCTCTGACCTCTGCTATACTTCTTTGTGCTAGAAGAGTGATTTGATCATGTCTTTCCTCTCCTTGAACAAACCTTCATGATTTTTTCCTCCAATGGCCAGTCCTGTCTTATCTTGGCATTTGAGGCCCTTTATTAAGAAGTGACCCTTATTTTTTTTTTTAACCATTATTTTCTGCTAGACTCTCATACGAACTTTTTATGGCAACTAAATGCTATCACAGAAGGACCTTTTATACTTTCTTCAGTCTGGGGACTTGGTCAAGTATCTTTCTGTCTCCCTGTAAAGTGTTTTCACCCTGAATTTTTGCCTATCACAATTGTACAGTTTCCTCAAGGCACAGCTGTGTGCCACTTCTCTTCAGAATTCCCTGATGGAGGTATCATTTATTGGTGCCAAGTGACTGAGGTTATATTCGCAGCCCTTGGACAGGACTCTGAGACTCCCCTTGGTCTGAGTTACTTTTCTATGTGTAACCACTAAGCACCGTTCATCTTAATCCCATAAAAGAAAGTGACGTGATACTTACATGTCAGTCTCGTATGGGCGTTATCACAATGTATGCTCTGTGGCATTGAGTTGTTTTCATACATGTTTAATTATAAGCACCAGCAAGCATAGAACCATTTCTTATGATTAATATCCTTCATAGCAATTAGGTCCATGATTTGTAAAATTTGTCCCATAAATATGTGATTGAAGAACTGAATAAAATCCCCTCTAGTGAAAACTCTACTTGATAGCGATACTATGATTTGAAAAATAATAAACTGAGATGGGGGAACTCCTTGAACAGTTCACTGCATTGCTTGTAACATTTGAGTATAAATAAGTGGATATTAGCAAATCGACCTCTCTTTGAAGTTAACTGAATGCTAGCTGTGTTCTGGAATGAAAGGGTTCATGCATCTCTGTTAAGAAATGCAGAACAGATAATGGCCGCCAAGTCAATTAAGTCAGTGCCTCATCTTGAACTGGGTGAGCGGTGCCTAAACATTTGTTATGTAGTTTCTTCAGCAGACTGTTTATGTCTAATGTGTTCTTTCTTTCTTGAAAGAAAAGGGTATTTGCATTTTTGATTTGCAGTTTTATTACTTACCATGTCCCTGACCTTTACAAGCATTATCTCAATTAATTCTTATAACAGTTCTATGACTTAGAGTTATAATGCACATTTTAAAGTTGAGCGAACTAAGAATGCAAGTAAGTTGGCCTAGGTCACAAAGCTAAGTGAGCTGTAGAGCAATTATTTCAACCCAAGCCTATCTGATTCCAAAATTTAAGTTCTCTGTAGTACCGGAAGTGGTTTCTACATGTGCTTTACATTTTCCTACTTCTTGGAATCTTGGAGTCTGTGCACGCTCATTCCTAAGCCTGTAATACCTTTTCCCCATTCCGTATCTCCAAAAGGGTCCCTCCTTATTCCCCGTCCCTGTTCTGTTTGGAAGTAACTCTTCTTGAGAATTCTCACAGCACTTAGATTTTTATCTCAAACTCCTTAACATAATTGTTTTCATCTGTATAATATAGTCACGTGAATCTTTATGTACGGCATCTGTTCTTTCCCCACCACATAGGAAGCTCCTTGAGGGCAGAAGTGATGCCCTTTGATTCATTTTGTATTCTTAAAGACTGACTAGGAACAGTGCAGTCACTCTGTAAACTTATGCGGTGTATGGGGTCAGGAAAGAAAGGAGAAAGAGAAAGGAAGAGAGGAAGGAATCAAAGAACAATAGAAGACACTATATAATTAAGTGTTAAATTGTGTGGTTCAGACTAATTATAAATTCTTTTAAAAGAAACGCAATTTTATTACTTTCAAGAACATAAAGTTAATTAATGGCTAACAAAATGTTGTCAAGTAGCTCTCTTGTCATTGCCACTGTAATTAATCAATGCTTTTGGCATAAATGAAAAAGTGGACTTAAGCCCAGCCCATCTCCAGATTATTGAGAATTTTAAATTAGCACAGTCTGAAATAATGAGCTTACCTCCACCCCTGGGTTAGACAGAAGTCTTAAGATGAAAGCAAATGTTGATAAAGAAGACATAAGAAATTTTAAAACTTTCTTTTTAATGGTACTAATAATGGCATCGCCTTGTTAATAGGCAGGTGTTAATGGGCTGTTTTAACAAAAGCACATATAGGACCTTATTCACCAAAATTATAGCACATTTGGTTAGAAGTTTGAATTCTTTCTTAATTCCTCTTATTTTAATTTAATGACTCATTAATTCATTTTTTTTATTAAAAAAGAGGAGCTAAAAAGGCTATTTAGAAAAAGCTAAAGCCATATACAGCAGTGAAGCTGCTGCAGCCCAACACAAAGTGGGTGGGAAGAAGGGGCTAGAAGAAGGATCTGGAAGCGGTAGGAGAGGTTGCGGGAGCCACTCAGAATAGCATAAGGAAGAGGAAGCACAGCCGAGTAGCCTCAGGTTTCTTTCTTACGTGACTCTTTGGAAAAGATCAGCAAACAGAGAGGGATACAGAGATGCCGAGACCAGCTCCATTGTAGAGACCCCAACCCAGGCAGCACTGAAGGCATTGAGAAACAGACAGAGATAGAATGCAAAGTGGGACTATCAGGGTCTAACATAAACTTAGAAGTTTATCTAAGAAATTGTTTTGAGAAGTGATATCCAAAGAAGTCAGAGAACCACTTGAAGAGATTGGTGTCAAGAAACCTAAAAGAAAAGATTTTTAAGAACTGAAAAGAAGCCATTAGCTGTTGCACTTAGAGGGTCACTGATGCTGGCAGCTTATCGTCCTAGTGGAAAGCGAAGCTTGACTATGGGACGGTTGTGGAGTAAGCAGTGGGAAAGTGGCGATATCTATCATAAACCATTCTTTAAAGAAATGTAGCAGTTAAAAGAGGTAGCTAGTGGAGAACCTGGGAGAAACAAGGAGATTGGGAAGTAGATAGGATCTAGAAAAGTGGTGGTAAGAGCAGCCCTTCTGAGCTGAGAGCCTCACAGAGACCAACAGCCTTCTGAGCTGAAAGCCTTGAGCAGCCGCTACCCATGTATTTATTCTCTCTGAACAGGTGATTATTATTAACAGGCAGGTGTTCTGTGTTTTCTCATAGAACCAAGTTAAACTAGGCAGGCAGCTGGTGCTTGCTTACCACTATCAAACACAAATCAGAAGCCTTCTCCAGGAGGGAGCCACGGGGACAAAGTCACTATCCGGTGTTTAAAGAATTGGTTTAACTGGTGTATGATATACATATACTGTTTACTGCTTTATAACGCCTCAAAGCAGTTTTCCACTTGGGGGGCCAGCTCGGTTTTCCTTGCTGTCATTCTCAGCAAACAATATACTCCATCACACACGTTCGGACTTGTCCCGGCACAGAGATTTGTGAGGAAAAGATGGAGTTAATTTTGGACTTACTGTGTTTGGAATGCTTACAAAATATCTAATTAGAGTTGTTCATGGAGCAGTTCACGTAGAGATCTGATGCTCAGAAGTCAGGGTTACTTGAAGATGACCAATTTTGGAATCACTGACGTGGTAAAGGAAGATTTTCACAAAGGATGGCTGTGTGAAGTCAATAGAGAATAGAACAAGGAAGGGTACTTAAGGTTGACTGAAAGGATGGAGAGGCAGACGCAGGGTCAGGTTTAGCAAGTTTATTTCAACATGCCAGGTTGGCTGCCTCACCACAGGCAGTGAAGGCAGCAGCCTGGCTTACAGACTATAGGGGCTTTGCAGGTAGCCAGGTGCTGTTGTAAGAAAAAACTGCACCTTGGTTCTCTGGGGCTGACATTCTGGTTAATTCGGTTAGCATCCTGGGTTCAAGAGCTGGGTACAACCACATCCTAAAACCCAGGTGCCCTGTTTACAAGGCTCGAGGCTGTTTTTTTCATGAACTTGGCTTAGCAGGGGAGAACAGGGAGGGGGTCTGTGGGCTTGCCTTGCTGTAACTCTAACAGGTATCAGGAAGATTAAAGGTAAGGTTAGAGAAGTTTATCTAAGAAGTTGTTTTGAGAAATGATATCCAAAGAAGCCAGAGAACCACTTGAAGAGATTGGTGTCAAGAAACCTAAAAGAAAAGATTTTTAAGAACTGAAAAGAAGCCGTTAGCTGTTGCGCTTAGAGGGTCACTGATGCTGGCAGCTTATTGTCCCAGTGGAAAGGAAGCCTGACTGAGGCCGGTTGTGGAGTAAGCATTGGGAAAGTGGCGATGTCTATCATAAACCCTTCTTTAAAGAAATGTAGCAGTTAAAAGAGGTAGCTAGTGAAGAACCTGGGAGAAGCACGGAGATTGGGGAGTAGATAGGATCTAGAAAAGTGGTGATATAAGAGTAGCCTTGAACAGGGACGGTGCCATCTGCCCTGCTGAGAGAAGAGTGGCATAGTCCTGAATGGTTCTGACTTCAAGATAGATCTGATGAAGAGTTCAGCTCACTATTTCATTTGTAATAGCTTTGTTTAGGCATAATTTATATACCATAAAATTTATCCACTTTAAGTGTGCAATTCAATGACTTTTGTGGTTTTTGTTGATACATAGTATTTGTCCATGTTTATGGGGTACATGTGATATTTTGTTACATGCATACAATGTGTAGTGAGCAAGTAGGGGTATTTAGGATATCCATCACTTGGGTATTTATCATTTCTATGTGTTGAGAACATTTCAAGTGATCACTTCTAGCCATTTTGAAATATACAGTACATTGTTGTTAACTATAGTTACTGTACTCTGCTATTGAATATTAGAACTTATTCCTATACCTGTCAGCCAACCTTGTCTAGACCAATGTCCTGGAGTGTTCCCCCATGTTTTCTTCTAGTAGTTTTGTAGTTTTAGTTCTTACATTTAAGTCTTTAATCCATTTTGAGTTGGTTTTTTGATATGATGAGAGATGGGGTCTAGTTTCATTCTTCTGCATATGAATATCTAGTTTTTTCAGCACGATTTATTGAAGAGGGTGGTCTTCTCCAATGTATGTTCACGGTGCCTTTGTCAAAAATCAGTTGGCTATAAATATGTGGATTTATTTCTGGGTTCTGCATAACGCTCTGTTGGATTATGTGTCTGATTTTATCCCAATATCATACTGTTTTGGTTACGATAGCCTTTTAATATATTTTAAATCCAGTAGTGTAATGCCTCTGCTTTGTTCTTTTTGCTCAGGATTGCTTTGGCTATTCAGGCTCTTTTTTAGTTCCATACAAATTTTAGGATTTTTTTTTTTTTCTATTTCTGTGAAAAGTGTCATTGGACTTTTCACAGGAATTGCATTGAATCTGTGGATTGATTTGGGTAGTATGGTTGTTTTAACAGTTTTAATTCATCTGACTCATAGGCATGGGATATCTTTCCATTTGTTTGTGCCTTCT
Organism: Ateles fusciceps; assembly: GCA_036589455.1. Taxonomy (NCBI): domain Eukaryota; kingdom Metazoa; phylum Chordata; class Mammalia; order Primates; family Atelidae; genus Ateles; species Ateles fusciceps. The sequence goes on along the minus strand of JAZHEH010003296.1, from coordinate 2,941,120 downwards.
TTAATTTTTATTTTTTTGTCAGTGTTTTGTAGTATTCCTTGTAGATGTCTTTTACCTCCAAAGTCAAATTTATTCTTATATATTTTATTTTTTGCAGCTATCATAAATGAGATTGTTTTCTTGATTTCATTTTCAGCTAGTGCCTTCTTGGTGTGTAGAAATGCTACTGACTTTCGTATGTTGATTTTGTATTCCGCAACTATACTGAATTTTTAAAAATCAGATCTAAGAGTTTTTTTTGGTGGAATCTAGGTTTTTCTAAACACAAGATCATGTCATTTGCAAAGAGGGACCATTTGACTTCCTCTTTTCCAATTTACATGCGTTTTATTTCTTTCTCTTGCTTGATTGCTCTGGCTAGGACTCCCAGCACTATGTTGAATAGGTGTAGTGAAAGTGGGTATCTTTGTCTTCTTCCAGTTCTGAGAGGAAAGGCTGTCAGCTTTTCTTATTCAGTACGATGCTAGATGTGGGGTTTGTCATATACGACCTTTATTATGTTGAGGTACCTTTCTTCTCTGCCTGTTGTTGAGAGGTTTTTTTCCCCCTATGCAGGGGTGTTGAATTTTATCAAATGCTTTTTCTGCATCTATTGAGATGATCATATGGTTTTTGTTCTCATTTTGTTGATATGATATATTGCATTTGTTGATATTGTATGTTGAACCATCAGTAATTTTTTTAAAGAGAATGTATAGAGTTGTGTCAGCACCACCACAACCCAGTTTGGGAACATTTCCATCACTCCAAAAAGATCCCTTGTGCCTGCCTGTAGTTAATCTCCATTTCTAACCCCAGCTTTAGGCAACCACTGATATAATTTCTGTATCTATAATCCTTTCCTGGACACTTATATAAATGGAATTGTGCAATATGTGGTTTTTGTATCTGGCTTCTTTCATGTTTTTGAAGTTCATTCTTATTGTGTAATAATATTCTATATAAAAGTATGACACATTTTGTTTATTAATTCACTAGTTGCTAGACATCTAAATAGTTTCCAGATTTAGGCTATTAGGAATAATGCCGCTATGAACATTCACCTACATGTCTTTATGTGAACATATGTTTTCATTTATATTATGGAGATGCCTAGGAGTGGAATTGCTGGGTCATATGTTAACTTTATTTTAACTTTGATAGAAACTGCCAACTGTTTTTCCAAAGCGGTTGTAACGTTTTACATTTTCACCAACAGTTTATGAGTTTTCTGTCTTCTCTACATCCTTACCAACACTTGTTTTTGTCTTTATTTTTTATTACAACAATTCTAGTGGGTATATAATAGTATGTTCTTGTGGTTTTAATTTGCATTCTGTTAATGATTAATGACTTTGAGAATCTATTCACATGCTTATTACCACTTACGTATCTTCTTGTGTGAGGTGCCTATTCAAATATTTTGATGATTTCTTAATTGAGTTGTTTATCTTGTTTCATTGTAAGCATTTTTTATATATTCTGGACACAAATTCTTTATTATCTGTATGATTTGCAAATTTTCCCGGTCTCTCTGGCTTTTCTTTTCATTTTTTTTAATGGTTTTTTTAAATCACAAAATTTTAATTTTGATGAAGTCCAGTTTATTAACTTTTTCTTTTGTAGATTTTTTTAACTGTCATATCTAAGAATTTTACACAATCCAAAGTCATGAAGATTTTTCTTCTATATTTTCTCCTAGAAATATCACAATGTTAGTTCATACATGTATATCTGCTATGTATTTTGGGTTATTTTTAGTGTTTGATATGAGGAAAGGGTCTATGCTTATTTTTATTTACATGAATGTTCAGCGTTTCTAGATCCATGTGTTGAAAACGGTCTTTTTCCTCAGTGAATTGTCTTAGCATTTTTGACAAAATTCATTTGACTATACATGGGATTTATGACTCTTCATTTGCTCCTGTGAATGGGATTTAATTTTGGAATCTCAATTTTATGTTACTGATCTAAATTTCTATCCTTCCATCAATACCACACATTCTTGATTACTGTAATTTTATAGTTAGTTTGAAATTGGATGGTGTAAGTCCTACAACTTTGATCTTCTTTTTCAAAATTGTTTTAGTTTTTTCTATATCTTTTGCACATCTATATATAGTTTAGAAACAGACTGTCAATTTGTATCATCCTGCTGAGATTTTAATAGGGATTGCATTTAGCTTATAGATCAATTTGGAGGGAATTGCCATCTTGATATATTGAGTCTTTAAATCCATGAACATGGAATGCCTTTCCCTTTATTTAGATCTGTTTTAATTTCACTACACACTATTATGTAGTTTTCAGTGTAGGCATTTACTACTGTTTAATTTTTCTTGATGCAATTGTGAATGGAATTATCTTCATTTCATGTTTGGCTTGTTTATTGTCAGTATAAAAAAATACAATTGACTTGTGTATGCCAATGCTCATTCCTGAAACCTTGCTAAATTGTTTACTAGTTCTAAAAGTTTTTTGTGCACTCTTTAGCATTGTTCATATCCAGGTTGTATCACCTGAGAATAAGGACAATTTTATTTCTTCTTTTTTCAATCTTTTTCTTCTTTCTCCCCTCTCCCCACCCCCACCTCTTTTCCTCCCTCTCTCATTTCCTGTCTCTCTCCCTTCGTCCTGTCCTTTCTCCCTCCCTCCTTCACTGCCTCCCTCTCTCTCTCTTTCTTTTTTCTGCCATGTTGGATAGGTAGAACCTCTAACACAGTGTTGAATAGAAGTGTCAAAATTAGACATTTATGCCTCTTCCCTGATCTTGGGAGAAAATATTTAATCTTTCATCATTGCTGTGTGATGTTAGCTGTGGATTTTTCTTAGACATCTTTTGTAGGATTTAGTCTAATCCTTTTGGTTGAGAAATTTTTGTTGTTGTTCATTTTAAATCATAAATGGGTGCTAAATTTTTAAAAATGTTTTCCTTTATCTATTGAGATGACCATGTTGCTTTAAAAAATTTCTTATATGGTATATTTCATTAATTGATTTTCAGATACTGAATCAAGCTATCATTTTTACAATAAGTCCCACTTAGTGTGAGTATATGACCTTGCTTAAATATTGTTGGAGCTTACTAATATTTTATTAAAGAGTTTGGCATCTATGTTTATGAGATATATTAATCTATATTTTTATTCCTTATGTTTTTTTGGTTTCAATATTGGATGACATTAGACTCATGAAATAAGTTGAGAAAATTTTCACCTTTCTCTATATTTTGGAAGAGTTGGTAAAGTATTGACATGTTTTGTTTTTAAATATTTGGTAGAATTCACTTGTGAAGCCATAGAAACCTGGCTTTTCTTTGCTGAAGATTTTTCATTACTAATTTAAATGCTTGATTTAGTTTATTCAGATTTTCTACTTCTTCTTGAGTCATTTTTGGTAATGTGTGTCTTTCTAGGAATTTTCACATTTCATATAAATCACCTAATTTGTTGGCATAAGGTTGTTAATAGTATGGTCTTCTAATCTGTTCACAGTCTGGAAATGTTAGGGTCTGTAAGGGCATGTTTCCATTCTTTATTCAATGTTGATAATATTTTTCTTCTATCTTTTTCTTGGTTAGTCCAACTAAAAATTTGTCAGTTTTGTCAAAGAAATTCTTGTTTTATTGGCTTTCTCTATTTTTTTTGCTTTTTTGTTTTCACTGTTTCTTTCTCTTATCATTATTATATCACCTATTCTGTTTGATTTGAATTTAGTTTTCTATTCCAGTTGTTTAGATCTAAGCTTAGGTTATTGGTTGAGATCTTTTGTCTTTTTAACATAGATGTTTACAAGTATAATGTACCATAAGCACTGATTTAACTACATTCCATAAATTTTGAATATGTTGTGTTTTTTGTTTCTATCCAGCTCAAAATATTTGTATTGTGTGTGATTTCTTCTTTGACCCATGTGTTATTTATGTGTGCTGTTTAGATTTCAAATACTGGGTAGCTCCCATATTTCTTTCTATTTTTGATTGGTAAAATTTAATTCTGTCATTATTGGGAACACAATTTTCGTTATTTCAGTTCTTTTCAATATATTGGGATTGTTTTGTCCTATCTTATGGTGAGTGCTAGAGAATGTTCTACATGTATTTGAAACAAACATGGTACTACAGGTGTTGGTTGGAGCATTCTAGATAAATCAACTATGTCAAGTTAGTTGATAGTGCTGCTCAAGACTTCTAGTTCTGTTATTTCTTGAGAGTGGGGTATTGAAATCTCCAGCTTTAAATGGTGAGTAGTCTATTTTTTCCTTTTGATTTTGTCAGGTTTCCTGGCTGTATTTTGAGATTGTGTTTTTAGGTGTGCATACCTATATAAGTATTACATCCTCCTGATATATGAACTCTTTTATCATCCTGAAATATCACAGCTTGTCTTTGAAACAGTAGTCTTAAAGTCTATATTTTTCTGGTATTAAGATTTTTTTCTTTCCAATTTACATGTCTTGTTTCTTATGGTTACTGTTTGTGTGGTATATATTTTCATCTTGTTACTTTTAACCTCTTCGTATTTTTAAATCTAAGGCGTAGAAACCTGAGATTATTAAATGCTTTAGATTTTAGATATAATATCTATATATAGATATAGATTATGTTATATTACATATTACAATAAATATGATACATAATATATATTATAATAAACTGGATCTTTTTTGATTTAATCTCACAGTCCTTGCCTTTTGTGTTTTTAATTTAATTTTTGTTTCTTATATTTTTTTCAGGGGGTACATGTGCAGGTTTGTTACAAAGGGATCTTTCATGATGCTGAGTTTTGGAATATGATTGAATTTGTCACCCACATAGTGAGCACAGCAACTGATAGGTAGTTCTTCAATCCTGCACACCTACCCACCTTGTATTTCCCCATATCTATTATTACCATCTTTATGCCCATGTGTACCCAGTGTTTAACTCCTGCTTTTAAGTGAGAATAGGAAGAATTTTATTTTCTGTTTCTGTGTTAGTTCACTTAGGACAATGGCTTCCAGCCGCATCTATGTTGCTGCAAAGGATATGATTGCCTTCCTTTTTTATGGCTGTGTAGTAGTCCACGGTATATATGTACCACATTATCTTTATCCAATCCACCATTGATGGGCACCTGGGTTGATTCTATGTCTTTATCATTGTGAATAATACCAATCTCTGCCTTTTTATTGTGATATTTGTATTATTCATATTTACTGGTACTTATTTTTATTATTGGATTTACATTTGACATTTTGCTATTTGATTTCTGTGTGACGTCTGTTTTTAAGTTCCTCTGTCTTCATTGCCTTATTTTGTATTAAATAAATATTATAGTGTACCATTTTAATTATTCTATTAACATTTGTCTATATATTTGAGTTAATTTTTAGTGGTAACTCTAATGAGTATGCTACACTTTTTAACTTATTGCAGTACTTTAGATTGATACTAACTAAATTCTGGTAAAATGTAGAAAATGTCTGAATTTATCCATCATGTTTGAAAATAAAAGGTTTTTCTGAAAATAAAATTTTCGGTTAATGGTATTTTATATTCCTTTTGGTACTTGAATATGTTATTCCATTGCCTTAGCCTTCATTATTTCAGATGTGAGGTCAGCCATCTTAATCTTATCACTGTTCCTCTGTAATTTTTTTTGGTACGGCTATCAGTTTTTTTTATATGGTTGTTTTCTTTCATTCTTTCTTTCTGTTTTTTCAAAAGTTGGATGATTATGTGTCAAGGTGTGGCTCTTTTTGTAGTTATCCTGCATTAGATCTGTAGAATTTTTTAAATATCTAGATTAGTGTTTTTAATCAAATTTGGGAAGTATTCACTATTATTCATTGAGTGTATTTTTTGCTTCCTCTTTGCTCTCCTTATGGGATTCCCATTATTATATATGCTGGCACTCTGAGGCTCTGTTTATTTTTCTTCTACCTTTTTCCCCCTCTTTTCCAGTTGGGTAATTTATATTGATCTAAGTTCATGGATTCTTTCTTCTGTTGTCTCAAATCTGCTGTTGAGTTCTCCAGTGAGATTTTAATTTTCTCATTGTACTTTTTATCTCCATAATTTACATTTGGTTCTCTTTATATTTTTGTTTCCTTTATTGAGAATTTCTATGTACAGAATTTTTTGTTTTCATATATTCCTTTAATTTTAAAAACATGGTTTTCTTTAGTTCTTTAAATATGTTTATAAGAATGGCTTTGAAATTTTGATTGGCAAATTCAACATCTGGGGACAATCAGAAAATTTCTGTTGCCAATTTTGTTTTGTATGGGTTACAGTTTCCTGTTTCTCTGCATATCTCAAAATTTGTTAAGTGTACATTTTAGAAATATATCTTAGCAAATATTCCTAGCATCACCTTTCCTCCAAAGGTTGTATTTTGCCATTTTTTTCTGTTTATGTCTTTCCTTGTTTAGTAAACTGGCTAGGCCAATCTGTGGAATCTGTCTTCTTTGCTATGCATGGCACAGTCACTAATGTCTAGGGATTTTTTGTTGTTTTTAATTTTTTTTTTTAATTTTATATCCTGTTTTTAAGTCTCCCTTCCCATAGGTTACCCCTGGATTGAGTTGACATCCAAGGATTAAACAGAAGTTGTGCTCAAACATCTCGAGCCAGTTAGTCCTCTTCTGACAGATTTGTTTATGGGTAGGGAAGCACCTTCAAAGTGCAGACCATTTCCAGTGTCTTCTGGTATTTGCTTCCTACTGAGTCCTGTCATGTCCTTTCTGCTCGTTTCAGCTTCAGTGTCAACTAAGAGTATAGGCCTGACTCGAGCCCTTTCCAGGCTGTGCTGTGTGTGCACGCAGCTTTATGCTTGCCTAACCCTGAGCAAAACCTGGAGCAATCATTGGCCCTCCCCTCTAGCCTTTGAGAGAGTCACTTCTACCAACAGTGCCATTGGCTGTGGACGTCACTCACCATTCAAAGCCGGTGAGCCCCTGAACCAGGGCACAGATGCCGTTGGTCCCCAGGTGTTACCCTACCCTGGAGGAACCTCCATGACTGAGCTGGGGCTGGAGTCAGAATACCCCAGAGCCCCACAGTTCTTACCCGAAGTTCAGAAGTTTTACAAGAACATATGCTTCTCAGATTGTTAAGATTTCGTTCAATTACCACTCCACTGGAGTGGTTGATTTTGTCACTTTTGCTCGCCTTTATGCTCTGTTTTCTTGGACAGAATATTTGCCAGTCTTCTTTGCCATAACAGAAGTCACTGGTCTTTATTTAGCACTGTTCTCAGACATTTATATTTGTAGCTTTGGGTGATGTTTCTTCAGAGTCCACGTGATATCGGTTATCACAGCTCTCTAAATTTGTAAGTATACTCTTAGTCCCATGTGGCCCTGCAAAGGACACTGCCCCCTCTTTGCGAGTTGCCTTGAGCTTAACTAAGAGCCCTCTAACACTTAGGTTCCCAGATCCTACCTCTGTGAAGTAAATTACAAGTTCATGTTTGTTGAGTTGAATAAAGTCAAATGACAGTCCCTAATCCACGCTTCTCTTGAATTCCCTGGTGAAACTCAGGGCAAACATTCCATAGACAGCTTTATCCCTGAAGTTGTCATGCGGACTGGATACCTGTAACTGTGTGGAATCAAGTACAGCAGGAGGAATCTAAGAAAATGTGCATCGTGGTCCTTTAAGATTTGAAAGGTGCAATTCAGAGGCTGTTAAGACCTTCAGCTGGTGATAATTGGATTTGTAAGACAGTGTGCAACATGTGATAAAAATGCTCCTGTTGGATGGGATCCCAGTTTTCTTCTATCCTTCCTATTAATGTGATAAATGTTGCTGTCTCAGCTGATAGGGCCATGTTGGATAATCAGATTGGAATCAAGTTTGAGTTCCTCAGGCTAGCTCCATGTGAAGCTCGTGGGAAGATGTTTAAAAAAAAATACTATAGAGAATACAAGGAGGACCTGGGTTTGCAGAGGGAAAATTTTACTGTGATTAGGAGGCTCTGTAGTGTGGGGAAGACACATTTACCATAGACCCTCGTCACGTGCTGCCGCCTCTGCACGTCACGTCTCATGGGGACTGTGGGAGACTGTGGGACATTATCTCCATTGTTACTGGGCACATGCGGCTGTGGAGCCTGGGGGAGAAAACAACAGCAGCTCTCCATGTGGGTGTTGGGGCAGAGAGGAGCCAAAATAATGTTGGAAAATTAAACCTCTCTTAATTAAAGCTGATGGCAAACAAACACAAGTAATAATGCACTACAGCTGGGAAGCACAAGTACAATTTGAAGCTGAACAGCTGTGAAATTGAGCCTTCTGGTCACAGCTGGGCCTGTGAGAAGGCCAGAAGCCCTGGCAAAGTTGTTGCCCCTGGCTGCGGGGCTGGCGGGGCTGGGGTGGTCAGCCAGAGTGGCTTGCTCTCCTGGTTGTTTTGGAGTTTGCTCCACCTCCAGTGTCTAGCTCTCTTTGCATTTCCAGACTCCTCCTCACCAAGAGCACCCCTCTGTCCCTTAGGCTTGTTTAGGGTTCTTTTCAAAGTAACAGCATTATGACAAGCATTGGAATTGAGGGGGATGGAAGGAAGGTATGTTTTTTGTGGAGTTTTTTTTTTAATGTAATAAACTTCCCACAGAGAGGGAAGGAAGTACCCTATGTTTGTTTTTGTGTTTCTTAAACTGTTTGCTCCATGGATTTTCCCAAGACATCCGGGCTGTGCTTTCACTGTTAGCCTGTTCCTTTGGTCAGTGTCTGCCACTGTGTTCCTGACCTACAGACCTGAAAGGCTTGTGCAGTTGTCCCGGCCTTCACTATCTGAGGGGCACTGGTTCCAGGATTTCCCTCTATTATTAAAATCTGCAGGTGCTCAAACCCCTTACCTAAAATCGGAAAGTATTTGTAGGAAATCTATGTGTATCCTCCTGTGTAACTTTAGTCAACTATAGATTACTTATAATGCCTAATACAATGCAAATGCTATGTAAATCTTTATTGTTTTGAATTATTATTATTATTTTTTAATGTTTGCATAGTTTGATCCCCAGCTGGTTGAATCTATGCATTTGTAACCCATGGATAAGGAGGTCCAATCGTATAGGGCAAACGTGGGACTGCTTCCTCTCAAAAGAGAGGGATAAATGGATACCTCAAATGTGCAGATACAGTCTGGCTGCACTTATGCTGGGATAGGTATATTCTAGGCTTTCCCTGAAGTTGTCAGCTTCTGACTCAGTCATGTTCTCGACCTGTGAGCCTGTGGCTATCACTTTCGCTTGCATATCAGCCTTAGTCCTCTTACTCATTTGTTTGTCTGATTTAGCTGATCTCTACAGAGGTTAGGAGCACACACCGGCCATAGGCACTGAGTGTCAGGATTGTCAGGATTGACAAGACTACGCTGTGGAAACAAATATGCCCCGAAATTCTAGTGGCTTTAATGCGATAAAGTGAGTTCTTAGTCTCTTTATTACCTGGAGTAGGTTGTGCAGATCCACAGAATATCTCTCCACTGACTGGAGACGCCTGTGTTAGAATTCCATCCCTTGTGTGGCATCAGAACCTTGAAGTCATGGGATTCAGCCACAGAGGGGAGAGAGGGAGGCTGGAAGCCTGAGTGGTGGGGTAGCAGGGAAGATGGAGCAGGATGTTTCATGGCCAGGCCTAGGACTGCCTTTCTCTTCATCTTCCATTGTTGTGTAGTTATTCACGTGCTGTAGGGTTCACTGTAAGGAAAACTGTCATCCTGTGTGCCCCAGGATTTTCAGGGGGCAGCTGGTCAGTATCTTCTACATTTTAACAGTCTGCCCGATTATTGAACTCTTAATGCCTGGGATTGAAGGGATCTTTGGAAGCAATTTTGTAATTCTTCTATCTGTATCTAAAACACCTTAGACCAGTGCTTCTCAAAATGTGGTCCTGGGACTTGGCAATGAGCATCAGTCACTTGGCAACTAGTTAGAAATGCACATACTCAGGCCCCATTTCTGACTCATTGTATGAGAAATGCCTGGGGTTGAGTCAAGGAATCCGCTTCAGTAAACCCTCTGATGCTCCTTCAAGTTGAGAGCCACTATCAGTGCCTCACTGACAGCAGTTCTCACTCCACTGTGACTACCCACTGGATTTGCCTGGGGGAGCTTTAGAATGTTCTCATAGCTGGATCCACAGCCACAGATTCAGACTAAGGTGGCCTGAGGGTATGGCCTGAGCTGAAGGTGAGAAGCATTGCCCCAGAATGATTATTGAGGAATAGCTTTCACCCCAAAGTTCTCCATGAAAATGGATTTCATGTGGCTCCAGTGGCACTTACTAATCACTCAAAGGCCATGGGAGCAATTGATTTTCATGTCCTAAGCACCTTCCTTCCCTTTCAATGGAAGCAACCTCCCAGCTTTGCATAAAGTACAGACAAAATAGAAATTTTGGAATTTGCACATGGAATCTTGGTTCTGTCACTGACTCATCACGTGGCTCTGAGTAAGCCAATTAATTTCTCTGTGTCGTGTGTCTGTAAAACGGGAGTAGTAGCACTTGCCCACAGATGTTGCCAGCATTATCTAATTAATGAGCACAGAGTGTTTGGGAAATACAAAGTACTGTACAAATGCTAATCATTATGATGAATGCGGTGCATTTTGCAGATACAAAAGTGCTGTGTTTATGCTCATAATTATTATAATTATTGCTAATACTGATAATATTCGTACTGCTAGTGTATTTCCCTTGCAGTAAGAGCTTAGAGTGTTCTTTGGGTTAACATCTTGCCCACATGATCAGGAAGTCTTGCTAAGCAGCTGTTAAATGTCTCTTGCTCTCCGCCTTTCAGAAAAGTGTCATTCATCAGGAGTACAAATAGTCACGTATGCAAACCATCCTGGGGTCCACCTATATGAGACATCCCTGGCTGCTAGGTCACTGCCAGATCGTGTTAAAGAAGCCCATCTTTAGGTTACAGAAGTGCCTAGAATGTGGAAGTCATCTGTTTTTCTTGTATTTTCATCAGAGGTATATTTTTTTCCTTCTACTGGTTTTTTATCTACAATAGGTTTGTCATCTGCTTTCATGTGGTGCTAAATGTGCTGAAGAAAATTCGAGTGTGTGTTGGTGAGTGTTACTAGGTTCCGGTGCTGACAACTCACAGATATTATCAGCAGCAAATGGTGTTGAGAACAAGACAATTATTTTTGCTGCGGTTTTGTTTGTTCAGTTTTAGCTTTGGTTTTGATTGGAGGAGAAGTGTTAGGGAAAGTCAATTGTTTCTCTCCTTTCACTTCATGATAAGGGAACGGTATTGAGGATTGTGGGACTAGTCTGAACAAAGCAGGCTAGAAATAAACAGAGCAGATAGATGACTTTAGGATGCAGTTAGCAGTTACAAGACCATTGTTTCTATGTTCATGTTTCTTCTTTCCTACTGACACCCGTTTCCTGATCATAAGATGTGGACCTTTGTATTTTTTAGAACTTGTCCGTGCTACTGCTTCTTGAATTATTCATGGAAAATTGGAAATTAAACTTAACAAAAGAAACTCATCCCGAGAATTATCCCAATTTAATTGAAGGCTTTGGAAAAACAAACAAAAAACAGTGTTTACTGACTGTCCATTCCATAGATCCCTGATGGTTCAGCTGTTATCACCATGGCAAAAGTCCTGATGCCTGATGATCCTCTTCCTTTTCCCCTTTTGTGGCCCCACGTGATATATGAAATTTCACATTTCTTTGCTTTGGGCTGGAACTACAACAACTGATAAATTCGTGCCGATTGTCTTATGCCAATCTGAACCTCTGATTGATAGAGAAATCCCTGATAAATAAAAATGGGAAAACAAAATAATGATCCATATATGTAGATCAACATTTCTGAACTATATAATTTACCTTTTCTCTGAAAAACGTCTTTTAGCATTTATTGCAAGTCAAGTATCCTGGCAACAAATTCCCTCATTTTTTGATTGTCTGAGAAAGTCTTTATTTCTCTTTCACTTTGAAGAATAATTTTGCGGGGATCCAGAATGCTAGATTAGTGGTTCTTTGGTTTTAATACTTTAAATATTTCACTGCACACTCTTCTTGTATACATGTTCTGAAGAGAAGTCCAATGTAATTTTGATCCTTGCTTCTCTATTGGTAAGCCTGCTTCCCCACCCTCAGTTTCTCAAGTTTCCCTGTCTTTGATTTTCTGCAGCTTGAATAAGATATGCCTAGGTATAGATTTTTTTAGTATTTTGATTAGTGTTCTCTGAACATCCTGAATCTGTTATTTGGTTTCTATCATTAATTTTGGAAATTCTCAGTCATCATTGCTTCAAACATTTTTTTCTGCTTCTTTCTCATCTACTTCTAGTAATCCCTTTGCATGTATATTACAATTCCTTTTGTAATTAGATATTCTGTTCCTTTTTTTTCAGTCTTTTTTCTGTCTGTATTTCTATTTTAGAAGCTTCTATTGGTATTTCTTCAGGTTCACTGGTTTTTCCCTTGGCTACATCCAATCTATTGATCCATAGCATTCTTCATTTCTTCGTTTTTTTTTATTCCTACCATCTTCTTTTGATTTTTTTCACAGTTTTCATCTTCTGTCTTACGTTGCCAATTTGTCCTTGCATGTTGTCAGCTTTTTCCATTAGAACCCTTCGCATATTAATCATAATTACTTGAAATTCTCAATCTGATAATTCCAGCATCTCTGCCATATCTGTGTATGTTTTCACACTTACTCTCTTTCTTCCAGCTGTTTTTTTTTTTTTTTTTTTTGTCTTATAGTATGCTGGTGGTACTTTTTTTCTTTAAAGCCAGACATGATATACTGAGGTAAAAGAAATTGGAGTAAATAGATTTTTTGTTTAATGTTTTACATTTCTGGCTAGGGGTTAAACTATACTTATTGCTTGTTATAACTATAAGTGTCAGAGGTTAAAGTTTCCTCTGGTGTTCTTGTTTTCGATTTTCCTGTTGTCCCTAGAAATGTATTTTCAAATACTATCTGAGATACAGAATTCGTTCCTTTGCATTCCCCTCTTGTATGATGTGGTTCTCCTATGGATGTGGCCATGGGTGTCGGGGGAGGGAAATGTTCTATAGAGCTGTGAGCAGGCCTCAGTATTTTACTGAGCCTGTGACCCTACACTGTGAGCTTCACAAGTGTGTCTCAGTGTTGCTTTCTTCCCCCACCTCAGGTGAGACAGAATGTGTAGAAGGGGCTGCATTTGGGTATTTTTCCTTCCCTGGATCATTAGGCTCTGGTAATATAACTTCTGTTGAGGGCAGGCCTTCATAAGAACAGGGATGCATGTGTCACATTTCAAAATGGCTGCCTTTGCTCTCCCCCCTGCTGGACGCATAAAGGGATTTTTCTCTGATCCTTACTATGAGAACCTCCTAGGGATCTTGGAGGTAAAACGTCCTGAAGTGTGGAGTCTCCCGAAGTCCAGAGCTCTCCGTTTTACCCCTCAGACTTGTGCACACTGAAGCTCCAGCAACTCTTCCCTTTCATTTTAGTTTTTCTATCCTGATACTGGTTCCCATAGAGGGTTTTACGTTTGGTTGGTTGTGGTTTTTTGTTTTGTTTTGTTTTGCTATGGGCTTCTGCTTTTATAAGTTGTAATTCTCTGTATCCACTTATCTGTCTTTTCAAATTTAGGGGCAGTGGTTTGCTCTGTGACCTTTCTAAGGGAATCTAAGAACAGTTGTTGATTTTCGGTTTGGTCAGTTTTTTCCTTTTCATGTGAAAAGCGTGATGACTCCAGGTTGTTTACATGCTGGACTGGAAGCTGGAAGGTGTTTGCTACAATAATTATCCTTTAACAAATTCAGTCCCACATAGTCCATTAGGCAAAAAATAATCATATGGGCCTTTAATTGTGAAAAAGTGGGAAATGGAGTAAACATCAGCTTATAGTTACTTCTATTCTTATTAATGGACTTTTTTGAAGGAAAAATAAGAAAAGCGTATAAGGGAGGGAGTAGAGGAGGGTGGTCAAAGAAAAGGAATGGGTATACAGTCATTTCTGCCTGTTATTCATGAGGAGAGAATGATCAGGACCTCCATTATCAGTCCTCATGTTTACATAGGGCAGGCTTATTTATGAGGCATCAGCAGTGTTCCACATGAATGAATTTGTCATATAACTAAGCTATCATCCTTTAAATAGATCTTAAAGCATTGCAATCCTTTCTGATAGAGTTCTTTTTCTGAAATATATTATTGTTCCGTGTTATTGAGCAAAACATGGAGAATATCATTTGTCTTATTTTGTTACTTAGGTCCTTATTGAAAACATCATTCACAGAGTGACCCTGTCATAATGCGGAGCAGGTAACTGAGGTCATCTGCATCTAAACACACTGCCTGTCTGGCTTGCTAATGCCTACCTTAATTACCCCTCTCCCCAAACACTCCTAAAAGCCCCTACCTCACCTACACCACCTAAAATAAAATTAAATGTATTAATTACTGTCTTATTTGTGTCAAGGCTAGTCCACTGATATCCTAAAATTATCCCACATATCACTTTGTGATATACATACAACAATTAAGAAACCCAAACGAAAACATTGTGCTGTGGGATAGGGAGAATGGAGCCCATTATTTAATTACTCACCAGACTTTATGCATGAAAGCAGTGTTATGGTCTATAGGCTAGAAAGTAAATAGATGCATAATGTACCGTCTGTACTATGGCATGCTGTGGAGAAGAATAAACCAAGGCCAGGGGCTTAAATGGAACTAGAGCTAGAGGTGGTCATGGAAGGCCTCTTTAAGATAATATTTTAGTGAAGCTCTGAAGGAAGTGAGGAAAGAAGCCATTTGGAGATTGTGGAGTTGGGCAGAGGGGAAATGCACATGCCAAAGCCCTGTGGCAGGAGTATGCTTTGGATGAGGAAACCTAAGAGGCAGATGTGACGTGGCTAGAGTGAGAAAGGGAGAAGAAGCGGGAGGTGAGAGAGGAGAGGTAGTGAGAAGCTAGATCACTGAGGGCGTCAGCTAGTGCGGCAATAGTGCTGCATAAAACTCACGGGCATACAAAATAGCATTTGTTTTCTCACTTTGGACTTGTGGGTTGGCTGTGATGACTATAGACTGAAAATTGGGCTAGGACTTCTTCCACATGTGTTCATTCTGGGGCCCAGACTGAGGAGCCAGCAGCTACTCACCCAAACCTGGTTGATGGATCTCCAGGGCCCAAAATGACAAGCTAGCCACCCACGCACATTGCAAGCCTCAAACCTGCTCACTTCCTGTCTACAAACATCATGCAGGCCAAAGCCAGGTACAGGGACAAGCTCTCAAACACCGTGGTGGGGAAGTATACCCTGCCACAGTGGGAGGGGAGAAGATATGTGACCAGTTACTCAATCTACCACACAAACCAGAGAGTGTGGGTTTTTGACTTTCACTCTTTGTGTGAAAGTCTTTCACCTCTGCTCTTTTTTGTAAGGGAAGTCGTATTGTGCTGAGAAGTGACTTGTACTTTTATTTTCAAAGAGTAACTCTGAGACCATGAGGAGAATAGACTCCAGGGGTCAAGTTGGAGGCAAGGAGACCAGCAAGGGACTGTTGCCATATTCCAGATGAGAGCAGAGAGTGGCTTTGACCATGGTGTAGCCGTAGGGGTGGTGTGAAAGAGTCATCTTCTGGATTTGTTTTGCAGGTAGAGTTATGAGAATTGGTTGGTAGCTTGGATGTTGGTATGAGATAAAGAGATGGGTCAAGGAGGACTTCAAGGTTTTTGGGTGGAATGATGAGTAGGGAAGACTGGACGAAGTTCACGTTTGAAGGTTGAGAGTGGGAAATCTGGAGTTCTGCTTTCATCGTTAAGGCTTGAGATGCCTCTGAGGCTTTCCAGTGGAGGTTCAAAGTAGGCAGTTGTATATACACATCTAGTGCTCAGGAGAGAGGTGCGCGGTGGAGACAGGGTTGAGTGAAAGTTGATAATGGACTAGATATGTCCTGGATGTTGAAACTAATATTTTACTCAGAGTGAGAGAGCATGATTCGTATAATCCCTTATGTGCGGAGTCTTTAAATTTTCTTGTTCTCATATGGTTTTTCCCCTCCAAAATAACCTACTCAAAGCCCCTCCCACCCATTAGTCTTTCTCCTTATCTATCTCTATCTTTCATTTTTAAATGGCATTTTTGAAGACTGGTCTGTCGTTATTTATATTCATTTACTGATCAACGGAAATCTATATTATAACTGCTGAGGTTATTAAAACTGTTCTGACCAAAGTTCTCACACACTGCACACATCCCAGTGGACTCTACGCTGCTGATTCCCACCGCTCCATCATTCCACCACGGACCACGTGTCCACCACTGTGTTCAAGCCATTCCACCACCTGCCTCTTCTGAAGCCCTCTCCCACTTCGGCTTCTGCAACGCTGCTCTCCTGCTCTGTTTTTCTTCTGCTGTTCCGTGATGCTCTGGCTTTGTCTCCTTGTGTGAGCTTTCTCTCCCGTGCTAACCCCTTACATGTTGCTTCTGTCCTTGACTCAAAGCTCTTAGTCATCTCTGTGGGAAGTCTCATCTATTCCTTGGATTTTCACTGCTCTGTGTGTATAGGAGCTGCATACATCACTGTCTCTGACTCTGGCCCCTCCCTTGAATGCAGTGAAAGTATTTCCAACTACATGTAGGATACGTCCAAGTCAATGTTCAATAGACACCTCAATTTCAACATATCCAAAATGAAATATCCTGTGGTGACTGGGGAGCCATCACTCTTCTAAGTCCTAGTGACTAGGACCTTCTTGTAGGTGTCATACTCTCCAGTCCCTACTCCAACATCTGTTCAGCTCTCAATTCACTTGTAATCCTCCAGAGCAGGCATGTCCTCCAAGTCACCCCTTCAAGTTTTCATTTACTCATACTTTAAGACATCTGATTCAATTGCTATCTCCTCTAAGAAGGCTCCTCTGGGTTCGTAACTAGGATACAGCCTTCTTCTTGGTATTCTGCCAGCATTTTATTCACATCTCATCAGATTATGTTGACGTTATGTGTATATAGTTTTCCCTAACATCCTAAGTTAAACTTCTCCAGGACAGAATGCTATATTTATCATCCCGGGTATCTAGATCAGTACCTAACATTTAGTAGGATTTTAGAAGACATTTTTGAACTTCACAGAAAGGACATTTAGATTAATGAACCCAACCAAAGGTAAGTAAGGCTGAGATACAGCCATATATGCCTGGTTTTTTAAACCTCATAGCTTTACCTCTGAAATTCGTAATAATGTTGATCCATTTGAAAGCTTTTTCTTTGTGCCCACTATACACAGATAATGAGAGGGCACTCATAGCTGCAGGCAAGTAGCACCGCATGATTGATGTGAGTTCTGACAAGTCCTCAGAAAAAGAAAGTAGCCCAATCATCCCCGGCTAGATGATGAGTGTGTCTCGTGTTATTTTCAGGCAACGTAAGGTTTTATTTTTGTCATGCACCAAATGGACTTGGTGTCAGGCAGTCAAATGTCTGGCAATCTGCCTAGCTGCAGAGATAACATGAGTGGTGAATAGAACATTATTGTGTGATAATGATTTCCAGCAGCAATTGAAGATAAATTCCAATGCAAAATAGAAAGCTTTATTTCCAGGGGAGGAGATATGGATCCTGTGGCCACGGTAAATAAAATGAGAGTTGCAGGTGTAGACAGAAGTCCAGTCCTGTCATCACCGCTGAGATCTGACTAGCAGAAGAAACTGCCTCCTGAAGGCAAATGAAAGCTCACCTGTTTAGGAGCGGCTTGATGCTCCCCCTAGCGCTGTCACTTTCCTGTAGGACTGTGTCATGTGAACCAGATGCAGCATGAGAAGCATATTACCAACGCAGTTCCTGAATGTGAAATCAAAGACCTATGCAGATCAGCCGTCACTGGCTGTGGTATGGTCCCTGGGATCTTGCTTGGCTCGTTGAGAAAATGTTTTTATGAGTCAGAGATAGATCAGGAGCCTGGCTTACTGGATTTGTTTTATCGAGTTAATGGTTGATTGAAACAGGAATCTCATATTCTTTATATACAATTTGAGATTGATGATGTGATTAGTCTTCATTAGGTTTTGACAAACTGGTCATTACAACCTGTTACTTCATAGAATATTCAGTCTTAGAAAGACCTTAAAGATCATCTCATCTAATTCTTCTATTTTTCATGAAGGAGACAATGACCTTAAGATAGAAAACACATGCACAGTCTCATAGTTAACTTGGGCACTTTTTTGAGGCATTATCAAAATTCATGACTCTTTTTAGCCTTACCAGGATTCTGCATTAATGCAAAGCTGTTTTCTTTGGGATAGCACTTATTTCAGAAAGAGAAAATCTTCCCGGAGACCTTGCAAATGCTTCAAGGTCTGGGAATGCTAACTGTTTCACAGGCCAGAGCACAAAGTTTATAGTCTTTCTGTGGATAAATATAGACTATCTGGTGCTCTCATCTCTTTCCTCCCTGCCCAGAGATCACCTGCTACTAGGCACTACTAGTCCTGAATTGCCTCACCACAGTTTGCTTCACCTGTCTCAGGGGGCGCCTGAGGTTCAGTGTGACAGACTTCAGGATGTATATTAAGTGCATGTGTGCACCTCATAGTGGGGGACATTTGCAAGATGTCGGAGCTCTGTGGCTGGAAGGTTAGCAGGTCAGAAGCTAGCTCAGGTGAGCAACTGGATGACGGCAGATGGGCTTACATTCAATCCAGGTGAAATCCCCAGAGGGCATTTGGGTTAACTCTCAGCAATGGGTGGACGGTAACTCTGTCTTGTTACTCTGCCCTTGACACCTAGTTTTGCCATCAGAAGGTTGGGAGTTTAGGGACAAAGGAACCTGGAGAGAGGAGCAGATTTTCTTTTTCTCTCCTCAGAGCCTCAGAGAAATGACTGCTCTGCTCCCCAGTAGACTGTGCCCCACTTTAACTACGCTGAGGCTGGATGCTTGCCAAAGGCTTTCCTTGTTTCTTCAGTTGATGACCACAGTTCTCTAGGTCTTGACCTAGTTGCTAAATCTCTGTGCTGGTCAAAAATCTTCCACTGCTGTGGGCAGATTATATACATTCATGATACAAGCACTCAAACTCCAAAGAGATAGTGCGGATAGGAGCATATTTCTGGCCTCCTAGCATTTTGATTACTCAGTTTTAAACTTGTTTATGCTCGTATTTCCGATGTTTTGCTTCCCATGGTTTTCATTAACAAAAAAATCTGTTTTGCTGTTGTTTGCTTTTAGTAACTGAGAGGATTGGACGGGAGAAATTTAAAATGTCGCTTTCTAACAGACCTTACGTGAACTTGATATTCGGGCTCTCCTAGATGTTCATTTTAATCTGTAAGAAGCCATGTTTATGATTCTTGTCATACCAGAGTGAGTCCCCTCTTTTCTCTTCTTCCATAGCTCTTGTTGTCTGTACAGTCACGTGGCAGTAATTATATACTGCCTTGTGGCATGATAATTTCACTGTGTGTGTTTTTATATCATCGATGTAAGTGGACTTGGATCCTTGAGGGAGAGAATTTAAGTGTCATGCTTCTTTGTTTCCTCTCTAACACCAAGCAGCATGCTGTATGCATAGTCGGCTGTCAAACAATATTTGCTGAATGATCCACCACACAGAATTTCTTAATGTGTCTGCATAATGGTCCCAGAGAGAATGTTGCATAAAAAAGAGACAATATTCTTCCCAGTATTAAAATATTCGGTGAAATGCCACAATAGTGATGTTTCAAAGGTCTGCAGATGAAATGTTTCAGGGAGTGTAAATTGGCTATTGGGCTATTCGTGTGTGTGTGTGTGTGTGTGTGCCCAAGCACATGTGTAATGTTCCTGTGTGCATGAGGCCCGTTCCTTTCATCTTGAATTTTGGAGCCCTTTGTCAGTCCCTCTGATTGAGGATGGAGGATGCTGGCTGGGTAATGGATGTCTTGCTCTGGCTGGCAAGACAGTAAAGCTTCAACTGGAAAATCATTAAATCCCAGATTTCAGCCTGTCTCTCTGCCACCTCTCATCAGCAGCAAATCTGCTTTAACAGCTAAGAATTCCCTTATCTCTCCATGAGTGTGGACCATGTGCTGCTGCTCTCTGTAGATGGGAGATAGAGCTGCATCATTACCCAGGGGTGACAAGGATATAATTTACAGGCTCAATCAGTTCTAGTTACCATGTAATTACAGAGTTATTACATGGTCATTTGTTCCTGATGGACACCAGCGATCTCTTATCCTGTTCTACTGTGATCTGTTTCTTGTCTTATGCTACTAAGGATATTTAGTTTCTTCTGCATGGAGTGTTAAATGGTGTGCTAGGGAGGAAGGACAGAAACGATTTGGGATAAGATGTTGATTATGCTGCGATGCTATTTGTTCTCCTCAATTGGCCTGGTGATAATAACAGCATGCTGTGGCTTTCCTCCCCTAGGCTCCAAGTTCACATTTTCTTCATAAGACAGGCTGGAGACAATATTGTACTTGGCAGCATGGGGGAAATTGGGTGTAAGGAATATTCTGACCCATTCCACTCAGCGAGGAGATGACAATATCAACCCCAAGATTATGTCACTGCCTCTTGTAATTTGAAGCTCATGTTAATGCATGGCTGTTGGAAGAAAAATTCCTTTTTATAATGAGAAAGGAGAGGAAAGCATTTAAGTGTGTAATTCCTTATCAGGGAGAAATGCTGAGAAGGTTCAGTAACCTGCCCAATGTCACCAAGCGAATAGTTTATCTAGAACACAAATGACAGAGCTTGGCCCCATCCACTCAAACCCATTTCAATGAATTCCTGTCACTGGGAGGCAACGCACTTTTAATAGCACAACTACTGGAAACCATGTGGAGAAATCTGAATATTCCCTCATGTTTGCTTGAATTACCTGGGTTAAGCGCCTTTCTTAACTCTTTGTTTTTATTAATTAAGAACTGACATGTGTGATACCGTGACGCGTTCTGAGGATGTCTAATGTAGGTGGATTCCTAATCCTTGGGAAAATAGACTGAAGGGCCGTGTGTCTTGCTATTAGAAAGTGTGGCAGCCATGTGGTGGTGTGGGTGGTATCCTGGGGTCAGCACTGGATGCAAGTCAGGAGACCTGAGTCCTGTGTCAGTTTTTCCGTGGAGCTGTGTGATTCAGAGTCTACTACTCTGCCTGCTTGGGAATCAGCTTCCTTTTCCAGATGCTATAGTTTGGATATTTGATCCCTGCAAACCTCTGCTGAAGTTTGATCCCTGATGTTGGAGGTGGGGCCTAACAGAAGGTGTTTGGGTCATAGGGATGGATCCCTCATGAATAGATTAATGTCCTTCCATGTGGGTGAGTGAGCTCTTGCCCTGTTAGTTGCTATGAGAGCTGGTTGTGGAAAAGACCCTGGTGAGAGATGGGGAGGCTCTCTCTCTCTTGCTTCCTGTCTTACCCTGTGATCTCTGTACATGCCGGCTCCCTTCACCTCCACCATGAGCGGAAGTGGCCTGAGGCCCTCACCGCCATGCTTCTTATGTAGCCTACAGTACGACGAACCAAATAAACCTCTTTTCATTCAAAACCATCTTATTGGGTATTCTTTTATAGTAACACTAAATGGAGTGAGACACTGGACAATAGTCAAATGGGCCAGATAGTTGCTGAGGTCCTTTTCAGCTGACCATCGTCTGTAAGTCCATGATTTAAGCTGGCCTGCAGAGGAGAGTCAGAAAGTACTGTGATATCATTAAGGCTGAAAAACACAGGTCATGGGATGAGGATATTCAGTGTTGTTATCAGAGGAGCTTCTTTCCACTGGGAGCCAGAAAGTTGCTTGCATGCACTCTGCCTTTCAGTTGATGGAATGCTGTGAGTCATTAACACACTCTCCTTCTTCCCCCTCCAATGAAAACACCTTGCTGATTTAATTAAAATACATTTTTTTTCTTCTTTTGAATGTCTTTGAAAATGGCACTAATTATAATGTAACTGCTATGTAACTAATATGTGGAGGTAATATTGTGATTATATATAGACAGCCATATGCTGCTACGCAGCCACTCTCATTGCTGTTAAACTGCTGAAGCAGATAACTCCATGTCCGTGCACAAAGTAATTGCACCAAACTAATTTGTGTTTGCAAACAGATCTCAAATTAACTATGTAAATAGGCAGATCTGCAAACAAAATATTAGATGGTGCATGTGTGCACACACGGGGCAGAAAGGAAGTGGTTTTCTACCGGCATGAAAGATGTCACAGGACTGGGGCTTGCCTGTGGCATGTGTTGCCTTGTGGGCCTCCTGGTCCCACACAGCTCCTTTCCTGCTTTAGTAAGTGTGAGTTCTGTTCCCACACAGGTGACTGAAGGCAGCCTGAGTTTGTTTTCGCTAGGGGTAAAGGGTTATCTTGATCAGTCCACCTTCCTTGATGGTGCTCATTGCCCTCATGCATTCTTTGGCCAATGATATTTCCAAGACAGCTGGCCCCGGCTGTGTGTTGTATGTGGAGTCAGGGAACCAAACTGTCCTAAATCACATCCATGAACTTCCCCATCCATCGCAGGGAAGCTCATGGATGTGACTGAGGACAGCTTGGTTCCCTGACTTGCAATTGTTAGTGCCCTGAGGACCGCATGATTCTTTGAGTATAGCAGGGCTATTTGAACCCTGGTTCCACCTTGGGCAAGTCACATATTCTTTCTGAGCCTCGGTGTCCCCCACTGTAAAGAGGGGGTAAGATTGGAGTTGCCTCGTGGGGCCATTTAGAGGATTAAGCGAGCAAGTGTGGGTGTGTAGCATTTAGCACATTGCCTGGGCTTAGATCAGAGGTCAGTCTACCCTTGCTGCCGTTGCAGTACTTACCGGTGGGCTCTGGCAGTGATGTGCTGATGGCTTGCCTGCATATTCCAGGTGAGGAGGTCAGTCTCGAAGAAGAAAGCCCATTTTAATTAGGCAAGGTGGGCCCCAAAGGACGTCGCGCCTGTCTGCCTTCCTCATGTCCCCGTGTTCCTCCTGCACTCAGCATCTCCCTCTCCTTCAGCCTGGAACCTCCAGACTCTACCTTCACATGCTCTACTCAGCAGACCTCTGCTCTTCCATTTCCCAGCAGCTGCTTGTGTTGTAAACCTTACTCTCCCCAGGCTCATTCTCTCAAGTCTTACTCTGTGTCTGAACAGTTGAGTGAGGGCATCAGTTAGGTACAGCAGCCACGCTGGTGTCCATGGGCTGTTTACGCCAGCTAATCCCTCTGCCCAGAACGCTCTGTCCAGGGGAGCTCTGTGAGGCCTGGCCCTTTGGGCTTTCAGTCTATGCTCCAATCTCGCCTTCCCCAGCAGCACTGCCTCCCACCCAGTTGGACCGCAGCTGGCCCCACTCCCCCTCTCCATTCTTCTTACCCTGTCCTATCTTTCCTTTGCTTCATAGCCACCCTCACCTTCTAATATTTTGTGCACTTGACTTATGTGCTGTTTGCCGCCTGTTACTCCCTGCTTGCTCATAAGCCCCTTGAAAGCAGGGCCTTTTGTTCATTAATATTTGTCAGAGATCTCAGTCCGAGTCTATTCTAGGAAGGCCCCTCATAAATAATATTTTTTAGAAAGACAGGGTCTTACAATGATGCTCAGGCTGGCCTTGAACACCTAGGCTCAAGCGATTGCTATAATTGTGAATCTGTTTCCTGTCTGGATTCTTTTGCTTTCACTCTCAGAAGCCAACGACCTTCAATGAGAAGCACCCGAGGGCCAGGAAGAGGAGCCGAGAAACCTTTGCAGAGGTGGTCAGAGGACAGGCAACCCAGGGACCAGATGGGGCTGGGAGCTTAATGGGCAGAGGGGTCCAAAGGAGGCCTGAACTGGAGGAAACAGAGGCAGGCACCAAGGCAGGGGTGTGGACATAAGACAGCAGCAGGAATGTGCACGTCACTCCCATGCTCATGTTGCAAATGTGACCAAATGATTTATTTTATCTCGCTGTGGCTCAGTTTCCCCACCAGTAAATCGCCATGAAATCTGCTGTATTCACCTAATCAAGTTTTTGTGAGGATGAACTAAGACAACCACCTGAAAGCCATTCTCAGAGCAGATATAACTCTTTTTTTTTTAGACGAAGTCTCACTCTGTTGCTCAGGCTGGAGTGCAGTTGCTTCAGCCTCCTGAATAGCAGGGACTACAAGTGCATGCCACCATGTTTGGCTAATTTTTTGTATTTTTAGTAGTGACGGGGTTTTACCGTGTTGCTCAGGCTGGTCTCCAACTCCTGAGCTCAGGCAGTCTGCCCACCTTGGCCACCCAAAGTGCTAGGATTATAGTTGCGAGCCACTTTAAATATTATAGTGGCTTATGATTAGTTCTGTTTGTATCTGATTATTATTTCTGTTTGAATGTTACCAGTCTGGGAAATGGGCCATAGCAAGAATGACCATTAACTAGAATGGAGATCAAGTGGGAAGTAGGATAGATATTTCTGAAGGATTCTAAAACACCAGCGTATACTACATGCACCAAGAAATGGACCAGTTTGTGTGACACTTTTCAGGAGAGCTTGCACGGTCCTCAGCACACCTGAAGGCATTTCTTATTGCATTAACCTAAGATTAGGAACAGCCCGTGACAAAAAAAAAAATGTTGGTGATACTGAGCTGAACAAATAATTGATCCCAGGTGCCACCTGCTTTCTCCCCTGGTCCCCCTGTGATCCTTCTCCTTATGCTAAGGGGCCTTGTTCCCACCCCCATCCCCAGGCTTAGGGAGTTGTGGACAGGCTATTATACACTTGTAGATATTAAAATGTGAGAACAAAGCCCCTTCTGCTCTATTCCTTTTTTAACCTCTTTGCTGAATCATGTCTTCTGTCAATAGGTGGCCTAATTAACCTGTTGAGGTCTTCAGGATTTTTATCTGTACATGTGCTTTGGTTTCAGATTAGGATTCTGACGTCAGTTCACCACTGGCTACCAATGTGACTCTGAACGAGTTGCATGACACTCAGTGTCCTTATTGGTTGAAAAAGGGGGGTCATAGCTAGCTCCGTGGCATTACAAAGATTAAATCAGTTAATATTTGCAGAAGTACCTAAGACAACTCCTGGCATCTAGTAGATGTCCAGTAAATGTTAGTTTTGCCCTTTGGCTATAAAATAAGCACACTGGAGTCTTCCACACCCAACATTGAAAAATAAAATTGTCGCAGTTACATTTTTCTGGATTGGAGGCTTTCTTTGTGTGAAACACACGTATCACCTGTACCCTTTTGTTATTTTTGCTCTGCCTTTTTGTTTTGTGTGTGTGTGTGTGTGTGTGTGTGTGTGTGTGAGAGAGAGAGAGAGAGAGAGAGAGAGAGAGAAAGCGAGGGGGGCAGGCGAGAAGTGGTTGGTTTTGGGGATATCATTTTTGTTCTTTGTTGTTTTTAAATTTGTAAGCAGGGAGATGGGGGGGAGAAACAGAGGAGAAGGCACATGTATCTGAAGACAGGAATGTGGAAGTGAAGGGCGTTTGTGAGACTCACTCTTACGTGATGATAGCAAAGGACTTTTGTTGATCAGATTTCCTCAAATGTATTCAGAATAACCCTAAGCATATTTAGTCAGTCATACATTTTATTTTTGTCTCTGGGCATTAATGTGCTGACTTGTGGGATTATTAAACTATAATTCCCCAAGATACATTTCTGTCGCTCAGTGGGTATGAACGTGCAATTATTAGCAAATCCAAGATTTAGGAGTCTTGCTTCTCTCTCCATGGTAAATGGAAGCAGAGGAAGGATCATGTCTGATAACAGCGTCTGGGCCAAACACCCCCCTACTACTGCTGATAATGGAACGACTGTGGCCTTTGGAACCACAAAACATGAAGCTGGCTTCTGGTTCTCACATTTACCAGCGGTGTGACTTTCAGCAAGTCACTGAACCACACTGAGGCTTAGTTTCCTCATCTGTAAACTGGGGAGAATATCCATCATGTTGAGAAGATCGAGTAAGTGCCATGTATTAGTACATTACTGAGCTGTAAAACAACAACTATTGTTACATGCTGTTAGTGGTCTTGAGTTATCACTTAGATTTCCAGCCTGAGGACTGAGTACCAGGAATATAAGCTAATTATCATGAAGGCTTGGCGTGCTATTGACCTTGTTAAATTTATGGCTATGTATCATTTTAAATGCGTAAGCAGTAGGTTGCCACAACGTAATCTCCCTTGTACACTTAAAATCACGGGTACGTGTCTACACATTTTCCTCTAGACCCAAAACGAGGAATTCATTTGGGTCAGAACCTAGAAGAGGTGTTTTGCGTTGGTCACAGATGCCGAATAGCATGCCCCTCGTTCCTGTTCTGTAAGTGAGAGCTGTGCTTCCTGTGTCAGTAGAAGAATGGCTCCATTTCTACAGCAGCTATGGCGGCTGGGACTGCAAATGCCCGAGGGAGGTTTACACTTCCTGCTGTCAATCACATCTTCTTTGGGCTCCAGATGTGTTACTGAAGAGGAACAATTTTACCAAAAAAAAAAAACAAAACAAAACAAAACAAAAAGCTGATGTGAACCTAACCTTTTCAATGTCCCAGATGCTGGGATTTTCCATAGCATCAGTCTTTTCAATGAATGCTTTTAATGTTGTGCTGAAATTTCCCTGGACGCCTTCAGCAAAAAGGCCACTAGCTGTTGCTGTTGGGCACTGCCATCATCCCCCTCCAACAGCAGAAAGGATTCTCCCCACCCTAAACAAACAGCCTTTGAGCTTAGAGACGGGAACACAAAATTGAGTACAAGATGGGTCCTGCCATCATAAGCTCACAGACTTCATGGTCAGAAATACCTGTTCACAGTGTTCTGTCAAAGTCAAGTATTGTATCGGCCATGTAAGGCAGGGTAGAATAGGTAAGATACACAAAACTAGGTTACTTTTTTAATTAAACAATTATTTATGTAACATCTGCTATGACATTGTATATAATGTCTGTCATCCGCATTACATCAAGTCTCTATAAAGACGGTCTCTCTTGTTCGTCTTATATCCCTAGTTTGTAGCACTCTATCTGGTATATAGTTGGTGCACAAAGTAAATATTTTAGAGCCAAATTTCATTTTCTGAGCTTATTACTGTTGATTTATGCCTCTGTTACATAAGTGAAAGTATGAAGAGGATTTGATTAAAGTGAATACATTCTAGAGGCAGGGGCAGCTCTTACGATGCTGTGACATGAAAGTGGAATTCAGGAATCCTCTTCCATCATTCTAATGGCCAAGGGATGGGTGTAAGGCATTGCTTTTTGGTAGCAGCTGAGGAATCCTAGGTTTAGTCTCATGTTCTTGCTTCTGCTTAGCTTTGGTTAGTCTTTCTGCAAACTCCTACATGGTCACTAAGGACCTGAGCTTGGTTTTAAGATTTGACCTAATTCTTCTTCCTTCAAGCAATATGTGTTCTGGTTAATGAGTTTGTCAAAAGCAAAAGGAACAATTCTGACCACCTGTCCCTTAACAAAGGACACTTTAACAAATAAGAGCCGTGTGCTTTTCAGCTAAGATGAGGGAGGGGTGCTTTCAGCCAACTGTCAATAGCTCATCAAGCCCCTTCCTGCATCCTCTGTCACTGTACAATTATTGAAGTCCAGGGTGTAGCAAAGCAAGAGACCCGGGTGGTGAGCCATAGACCCTGACTCAGGTGATTTTGACAGACTGTTGATTTAGGTTTAATTATAGTTTCTGCAAGATTGGAAATTGGTCACCCATTATGGCTCTTGCCCACTGCTTCTGGGTCATCTCAAGCACATGATTCAAGTTTTCTCTTCAGAACAAGCTGGCAGAGGCAAACAGGCCACAGCATCAGACATTCGCAGAAAGTCTGGGGACTTACCATGGTCAGGTAGTATCAGGTTGTGTCTGGAGGGAAGAGGAGAGAGGTAAGATTGAAAACCCATTCAAAGCACACAAAGTATTGGTGGCATGAAATACATCATCTGGAAAATGTCACTTTGTCCTGAGAACCATTCTCCTGGTTAAAGAAGGCCCAATCTTGGGATATATGGCACTACTGCCATCTCAGCATTTTAAGAAGGGACACCCAAGTGTGTGTGTGTGTGAGAAAGAGAGACAGAGAGAGAGAGATTTGAAATGGGCCTTATGCAGTACCTACCACGAGGTCATTCTATAATTTGTGGCCCTTCAGCTTCAATAGTCTCTGCCAATAACAGGGCTCAAGTGATAATAAGGTTGCCTGTGTTTCTCTTTCTTTCATGCAGATATAAGGCATTTGCATGGTAAGGCTTACCTTTTTCCTGCAATACATGGAAATTAGAGTCAATGAGATACATTGTGTTTCAGAGTTGGAAAATCTGAGGCCAAAAAGAAAAATAAATTGTAGAATTCAGTAGGTGTGTCCGTTTAAGAGGAGGACACCTCTCCTGAATTTCCTGCATCTTCTCATGAGTTTCGATATTTTCTTATTTCCATGTTCCTGGGTGGCCCATAACTGAGAGAAGATGACGATACAGGAGAAAACTGGGAAAGAAAAGTCAACAAGCTGCCCCGTTGCTATCGTGGGTGTAACATAAACCAGCCCCCACACTGGGACCCTCACCAGTGCTAGTCCTCTGGCGACATTTTATCCCCGAGTGCCCAGTGCTTTTCCTGAGCACGACTCCATGGGACACTGCCTAGTGGAAGAGACCACAGTGAGATGAAGGAAGAACTAGAAAATCTAGAAGAAATCGGTAAATTCCTGGACACATGTAGCCTCCCAAGACTGAACCAGGAAGAAATTGAATCCCTGAATAGACCAATAACGAGTTCTGAAATTGAGGCAGTAATAAATAGCCTACCAACCAAAACAAGTCCAGGATCAGACTGATTCACAGCTGAATTCTATCAGCGGTACAAGAAGAGATGGTACCATTTCTACTGAAACTATTCCAAAAAAATTGAGAAGCAGGGACTTCTCCCTAACTCATTATATGAGGCCAGCATTAGCCTGACACCAAAATCTGGCAGAGATACAACAAAAAAGAAACTTTAGGCCAATATCCTTGATGAACATCAATGCAGAAATCCTTAGTAACAGCGTTAGTGTTTCATATCAGGCTGTCTGTTGTGTTCTGTTTATAATTGGGATACAGTGCTCTTGTGATAAGCAGTTACACATCTCTTTGTACTTATTAAAGGGTTAAGTGCTTGCAGTTCTGGGAGCTAGTTTCCATTTAAAGGAAGTAGAATAAAGGATGATGTTGAGAAGGAAGTGAAATGGAGAAGGAAGAAGTCAGAGGAAGGAGGGGGGAGGGGCTGGGAGTAAAGGGGCCTGCCCTTACAAATGTATTGGTAATTAGACTGTGCTCTTTAAAAATTAATAACATTTTTCTCATTTATTATTCTACATGTAGAGATATCTGAAGTTATTATTTTTGTGTCTTCCCTTATATTTGGCTTCTTTTACAAACATACTACTATGGTCTTCTATGCAAGTATTTAGTTTTCAGAGGTGATATGAATGGCAATTTCATATTCTACTTTGTGATTAATCCACAATTTCCTTAGGTTTAATCCAACGAGAAAGGTACCGGATCTACTTACCTCCCAAAGATGAATGCAGCCAGATCAGAGATAAGAAATGTGCTTCCTTCGAAGCACATGTCTCAACATCAGTCAATACTAGTGAGGTTGAGGTTTTCACTTCTGGACTCTCCCTTTTCCCACGGCACAGCATGTGGGACAGGGCACCGTACGAGTTCTGTTCCTCGCCCAACAGCCGACTTTCTTAGAGATCCTGGAACTGGCAACCCTTTTCTCTGAGCTCTTTCTGAACCTCCTCTGTCTCTGGAAATCTGTCCGAGGATCCACAGCAGTGTTGTTTTGGATGGAAAATTAAAGATGAGTGAATACTCCTGTTCTCATCCTGCACAGGTTGTGTGTAAAAATAGAGTTGCTGATATAAAGACTCCAAGATGGAATTTTGTCTGTACATTGCTCTGTCATCCCTTCTTCTAGATTATAACCATCTGAACTGTACGACCTTGGATGAGTCACTCAATATATTCAAGCCTCAATTTCTGCAAAATGGGGATAATAATAGTGCTTACTTCATAGGATGGTAATGAGGATGAAATAAGATAAGTAAAATAATATTCATGAAGTGCTCAGCACAGAGACTGGCTGGTGTGTGCCCAGCTACAGTTGATTGTTCATGCTATTTTGTCATTATCGCTGTCATCCTGAGCTCTTCCACAAGACAACCCATATTGTGTTTATCTTTGTTGAAGGCATTCAAATAGATGTTTGTTAAACTGAGCTAGCTGTTCTAAGTAAAAGTAAATAAGAAAAAAAAAAAGTCCAGCCCTTTACATAACAACACAGCACTTGTACTGGCCAATGGAGAAGTCATACATCTTTACTGCTGTGAGTTATTATACTCTCTGAATAAACATAAGCCTTTCATATGACCTAATGATTAATGGCTTATGCAAAGAAATTTTAATACCATTAATAAAAAATTAAGCAGCAAGCTTCCCCCACTTTTTTGACAATGTCAGGCTTTCACCTGTTCTCCTGGGGACAACAGGTTTCCGGGAACATGCTGAGTACAGATAATAAGATCATTCCTAGGTGACACTCCCCTTGTGTGCCTCATGTCTTCCTGGACAGCATGTGGGATGGATACAAGGCACTCTGTAGAGAAAGGCAAGGGGCCTTTGCAGTGGAACAGAGAGCATAGCTGAGCACTGGCTTACTCAGTCTGTCTATCTATCTACTATTTATCTACCATTTTATCTATAAATCATTAATCTATCTGTTATCTATCTATCACCCAGTTATTCTCTCATATTGAGTATTTACTCTGTGTTGGGAGTTACACCAAGATCTGTCTTATTCAGTCCCTATAGTAACCCTAGGAATTTCAAGGTTAATCTCAGTTTTACCCATGGAAACCTGGGCTCAGAGATCATTTCCTGTCCATGGTTATGTGGTGATTAAACCTCAAATCTGGAATTGGAATGTAGGCCTGCTTATTTCCCAAGTTTTTGCTTTGACCTTCTTTGCCTACATCCAGTCTTCTGTGCCCTCAGGGGCTGGAATTGACATAGATATCATTCATTCTAAGAAGTGTGAGCAGGATTCTGACACTGAATGCTCCAGAAGGGAAGTTTATCCTTTTAACTAAATACTCTTTCAATGTTGAGGTCAAATTTCGCACAAAGTCTCCAGGCCACCCTGATGCTGAATTCCGAATATCCCTTATGAATATTTTGTCCTATTAACTAGTCTTTCAGTGTTGAGGTCAAATTTCAAACAAAGGCTCCAGGCCGGCCTGATGCTGACTCCTGAGTATCTCTCATGAATACTTTGTCTCCAAGCCTTTGGTCAGCTGTGCTTCCAATTCAAATGCCAGTTTTCTTTAAAGGCTTGATCTCAGCACCTCTTATTTATTTTGAAGCAAAAGCTCCACATTTTCAAAACGAGGATTCCTGGTCTACAAGGCAGGGGAGTCTGCTAGAGTCTGGTCGTCACTGGCGTTCTGAGCAGATAACAGCCTCCTAGCCACATCCCTGTTCTTGACCCAGTGACCAGGCAGGGCAGTCTACAGGGTCAGCTACAGACACATGCCCTCCACGATCCTCCCTCCCCTTGGGCCCCATTGTTTTTCCACATGACTTTTCTGAGTCTGAGAGAAGAAAATTCTGGTTTCCCTAAATCAAGAGTAGGGGCCTCATTTAGGAAAGCCAGACTTTTCTGTTTTATGTATCATGATACATACATCCTTGACCTGTGTGAGACCTCCTTTTGAGGTCAAAGGTGGGTGGACCACCCACTTGACGTCTCAGTGTGGAGCTGGATTGCCCTTCAATCCCTAATGCCATTACTTTCTACTCAACTTAGCATTTCACTTGTAATTAGTTCCTATTAAGTTTTTTTTAAATATAGCTGAGTGTGTCTGCATGTCTACACGGGCTCATGCTTGCATGCCTGCTCTGCTTAGCTTTGTTTAAACTGTTAGAAAGAAGAGACCATTTTTTCTTTATCTGTCTCTTGGATGGGCTCAGAATCTAGCGGTGTACAAAAGTACCTCATATCACACTGCTGCCTGAGCAATACCTGGGGTTCCTCTCCCCTGCCAAATCTGAAGGTGTGCAGTGTTGGACAACAAGCCCCGCCATGCCTCCACCTCTTCCCTCCCTTCAGCTCCAAAGCAGAGTCTAAGAGCCTCCAGCAAAGAGCGAAGACAGATTGGCTTTTGCAGTTTGTAAAGATCTCTGGTTCCATGCCATCAATACATTTCTGGTCCTTGTGTGGGGAATTGTTGAGTCATTGTTTACCATCAAGAAGAGAGGGGCCAGTACTTCCTGGGGACTAACAGAATGACCGTGACATCCATGGAAGCTTTTCTTGTAAGAGCAGATTCTTCTCACCCTTCAGAGTGCAAAGAGTTCCACATTTCTGGTCATAATTCCAGAATCTTTCTGAAGCCTTGTGTGAGAAGCTAGTGTGAACACAGCAGATGTTTGTGGATGGTTGGGTCCAGATGCAACCGCAGTGGCTCAGGCACTCAGAAGTTGAGAATCCCAGCAGAGGTCAGTCTGGTCTCAGCATTCTCATTCCGACATCCTCAAAACAGACGGACAGCCCAAACCAAAAACCAGGAACATCGACAACAACAGCACAAAACTAACAAAAACTAGCGACTCCAGAACTACAGAGCCATCTCTTTTTGAGCAGATGCTACATGAAAATCGTGGACTCTTTCCTTCTGCACCTATTCGTGTGGGGTACTGGACTGGGGGCTTCTGAAGAGTCAGCCCTTACTCTGTAGGAGATTCAAGGCTGACTTACCCGAGAGAGAAGGATTTCTGCATTGCTGCTCGGGATTTTTGTTTTTATTTTTCTGTTAATTATGAGCCCAGAAAAAGAGAATTTCGATTTTTCAGATATGACCAGGTCATAGGAAACGTAACTGAAGGGAAATATAATTGGAGGAGATGTAGCCTCTTGACTTCAAGGCCACACACCTCACATACCTAAGGAAAGAAACAAAGGAGCAAATCCAAGACATCAGACAGAAGTGAGACAGAACATAAAGTGTATCTGAAAATCACAACAACACTTCCTCCAAGTGACCCCCGGAGGAAGACATCCCAGGTGGCCCAGGCATGGAGACTGTGAGACTCATATCTACAAGACACACTTATGAGGAGAAAGGCAAGGGGACATCTCCCCTTTGTGCTATGGGGCTGGTCGCACCCGAGGAGGGAGCTATGCCCTTTCATCCATGCCAGTCTCCTCCCTGTAAGTGAGGCTAGGCTAGGGGCAGGGACGTGGTGCTGAGGCTGAAGAGCAGCCAGGAGGCAACACTTCTAGTGAGTAGAGGATCAACTCCTCCAGCACACATGGGCTCTGGGGTCTCTTGCAGGGGTTGCCAGTGAGAGGTGTGCGCCCTTGGCTGTGACCTGGGAGTGATCAGCATGGCTGGAGATGAAGTGTACCTTGCTCCGTCACCCTCACCTGCGACCAGGTTTTGCTTATCTCGGTGGCAGCATGACTGGTGGGATGTGACACCTCTGGGGGAAGAGGACCAGTGCTTTGTTCATCCATGGGTGCAGGATGGGAAAACCTGACGGGGGGGGAAAAACAAACCAAGGAGGGACATTTCAGTGTAGCTCAGTCACTAGGGTGATCACTAAGGTTTTTGCCTATCAGACTTGTCTCCGACTTGATGGAGGAGAAGCCACTTTCTAGGGAAAACGGATGCCTCATTGTTGAGAGTCTCCTACTGGGGGGCCTCTCCAACAGTTTTTGATACACAAATATGTGCAGCCTCCTGAGTAGGTGACTCCGAAAGATGCAACATCTCTCTCCCAGCTCTCCCACTGACCTTTACTGAATTTCAGAGTTGGGCTATCCCAAAGGCAGTCGGAAATTTGCTCAGTGGCATTTACCTAACTGACGCCACTGGCGGCATGACACAGTTGGGTGACTTTAGGGTTTAGAGAAAAAAGGCTGGCAGGGGGGTGGGGGAAGGGAGAAGGGTGGGGGTGGGGTAGGCATGAGCTCCTCTCTCCTGTATTGCTATGCGTTGCTCAAAGGCAAGCTGGCTGGCTAATAACTACCCAGCCAGGGGCAATCAGCTGGAGAGGAAGTTAGAGAAATTCACAGCCAGGGCCCTGAGAGTAGCCTGTGAGCACAGCTCTGTCCTGCAGCCACAGAGCCTTCCATGGCTGATCCTCAGAGCCCTGTGAACCAGCCCACCCCCTGCAAGGATTTTCTTGCTCTGAAAATTCCTGAAATTGATTTGTAACAAAGACGGAGGGAAAGGGGCTGGGCAAATGATTTTTTTTGTATAACAGGCACTGCATTCACTGTGGGACAAGAGAGAAAGTGCCCCTGCCTTCACAGATCTTACCATGAAGTGGGGAGACGGCACAAACATGCGATTACACAAATAATTGCCTCTAATTGAGACCTGTGCTTCCAAGGAGAAGTGAGTGCTCTGAAAGGGTTTATGGGGGACAAAGCCTACATGGGGGCATCTAGAGGCTCCATGAGGATGAAAAGGAGGCAGCTAGGGAAGGGCAAGGTAGAGAACTGCCCATGAGCAAAAGGTGCCCAGGCCACCAGATGCGGGGCACACAGACAACTGCAGGGCTAGTGTGTCAGAAGCGGAGACAGCGGTGGAGCTTGCAGG
The DNA here is from genome assembly GCA_036589455.1 of Ateles fusciceps. NCBI lineage: Eukaryota > Metazoa > Chordata > Mammalia > Primates > Atelidae > Ateles > Ateles fusciceps. The sequence goes on along the minus strand of JAZHEH010003296.1, from coordinate 2,906,573 downwards.
AGTGGCCCGTGTCTCTTCTTTTGGCCTTATTTGCCTGCTTCTGGTAGTTTTCTTTTTATACTTAAATGTATTGCCCCCAACCTTGTCTGGTTCTTCTTCTGCATAACTATGCCTGCTTGTAATAGCAACTCAATAAAGAGGACTCGATAAAATCTGAGCCTTGCAGTGTGTCGGGGGTGGTGCGAAGGATGTCTAGGTCCTAGTGAGTTGGCTGACCTTGGTCAAGACAGACGCCTTGCTCCTTGGTTAGGGATTTTTCCTCTGGAGTCAGATATATGTCGATTTGAACTGTAACCTGAGACTTTGGTCAAGTAACTTAATTTCTTAAAGTCTCAGTTACACTGGTGGAAAAATGCAGATAATGCCTACCTTTATTTATTTGCAACATAATAATGACGATGATGACATTTTTTTATGCCAGGTACTGTTCTAACTGCTTCACAGATATTAGCTAATTCAATCCTTACAGTAACCCTATGAAGCAGGTACCATTATTATCCCAATTTTATAAATGAGAAAACTGAGGCCCTGAGAGAGTATGACACAGCTACTATGTATTAAAGCCAGAGTTTGGAAGGATGGAATCTGGATCTTGAATCTGCAATCTCAACTACTTACATTTTTCTTATATTTTCACTCTCTGTGGGTTCTGATGACCAGGAGAGAAGGAAGAAGGCTTTTGGTCACAAGGACCCTTATCCTTGTTGGCAAATCACTTAATGTTTTCCTGTGACGCTAGTCTCCCAGGCTCTGACTGCCTGTACAAGCAGCCACTGATGATGGTCAGGCTGACAAGCTGCTGGCAGGACTGACTCAGGAAGTCAAGAGCCTCCTCCTCCCCAGGAGGACCCCTTAGACACCAGTGTCAGAAGAATGCTGGCTAAGCCCTGGCCACTCCTCACCGCTCACCTAACTACCCCATCTACAGTTCTGATCTGGAATGTGAGAAACAAAGCCATACGTGAGCTTCATCAAGTGCTGAGTCAATTTGAGAAGCGACTGCGGAGAAGGCATCAAAGCTGTTGTTTATTGCACCATGATCCCTGAAGACTGGATTCAGTTCTGTAGAAGCTGGCAGAATAATGAGCCCACCCTGACCTGTGTGCTCTCTGAGGGATGGTACCTAGTTGGCTCAGTGCTCATCTCCCAGGTCAGAGATAGGTGGGAGGCAAAAGAACTGATTAAATTGGCAGTAGACATTTTATTTCTAAAATGTAGGGCAAAATAAATAAATAAAGAGGACTTTTATATAGAAGTTACTTATTAAAGTAAAAACATTCATGCGTTAAAGAAATATGCAACTGGTTTAGAAAATCCTCAACAGATACTTATCCCAAGGAGGGAGATTCACAAAGCCAAATTTTCTCTTAATCCTTAATCCACAAAGCTGTGATCCCACAGTTTCACCAGGAATAACTGACATGATTGGAACTCTCCCTTTTTCCCTTCCTGCTTTTTATGTTTTTATGTTTATGGTCACCAGCATTCTCTCTAAATTTGGGAATCCTGGTCTGTTTCCCCCTTACACAGCGATGTTCGAATTCCACTACCCACCACTGTCTTTGGCATCCATAGTGTAAATGGCACTTTATCAGTTGAAAATGTGAATCTTGTCAACAGCCCCAAGCTCTGCCATGCTTATCAGGGCAAGGAAGAGGGAGAGGGAGATTCAGAGAGATGTACTCCTCCCTGTTCATTCCAGAAGGTGATAGATAATAACATTCTCAGGCAAGAAACAGCAGGAAATCTAACAGACAGGAATTAAGGCACCAAATGGAAAAGTCAATCTCTTCTTCACTCCAAGTTTTCTATTTGAAGGCAATGTTATTTGATTTGGGGAATCCCTCATCTCCCTTTCTTTTTTCTAAGGGGCATGTGGAATCGTAGAATTGATTCTCTCTTCACAATTAAATTTTCCAGGCTCAATGTGTGTATGTGTGTGTGTGTGTAAATCCTCATTTAAACTTTTACTAATGTTTAACAAATGCGTGTTTCTCAAACATGTCAGGTATTTCAGAGTTCCATGTAAGTAAAAGAAGGAATCTCTGGATGTTTTTTTCTCATGGTATCTCTTGTCACCTCTAAAATGGACCTAAAGTGAGAGCTAAAATAACAATAAGGAAACAACAACAACAAAATACTGCTTTTGCGGTGCTGCTCATCTTATTTGTACAGTGTTTGACAGCTTTGCACTGCATTTTCCTTGCATTTCACCGACATCAGTAGTTGCTGTGGTTTACCAATCATAACAAAAATAATGAGCATCTCAGCCCTGGGCATGCATGATTCAGCATAATGCTTGCAGTGGCCTTATAAGTGGGTAGCCGTCATTGTCCTCCTTTACCAATGAATAGACACAGGCTTAGAGAGGTTGAGTAACGTTTCCAAGGTCACCCACCTGACAAGTGATGGAGATGAGAGTTGATCTGAGGCTTACCTGATGCCAGGGCCTGACGTGGTAAAATGGTCATTCTTTAGGTGACAGAAATGAGGCAGAGGACTTGTGAGGTCACCAGTAGATGAAAAATGAATCCAGGCACAGAACTCTGGCCTGTTGACACAGCTGCTCTTCTTACCTTGCCAAATCTAGGGAAAAAGAGCATCTGGTCACCAAACAAACTCATGCTACAGGGACTCTCTAGTCTCTTTCATAATGCAAAGGAAAAGGATTCTGGAATTCTGGACCAAGCCGATGGGGGTTTTCTTTGGACTGGGAAATGTAGAGGGATTAATGAGGACAGGAGGAAGCCCTTATCAGGGTGAAACAGTATGAAAAAATGAGGACAAACTACTCTTTCCTCATCCACCACCCCACCTCTCAAATAAATTTCTTGCAAAATTAAGTAAATGCTTGCTTCAAAAACTCGAATAGAGCATTCATCTTGTTTAAAGCCATCCAGGTGTTTTCTAAAACAGAAGGCACTTAATGTATGTTCTTTATTTTTTTGTGTGCTGATTACCCTAATTGGTGGATTCCTTCCAGGATCAGCAGCCAGTTATCCGCTAAAGTAATGTCACTCAACCTTAGGGTCTATTTACAATAGCAAATGTAGCGGTTACCCGATGAAAGAGTTGCTGGGCATGGTGGCTCACACATGGAATCCTAGCACTTTGGGAGACCGGGGCAGGTGGGTCACTTGAGCCCAGGAATTCAAGACCAGCCTGATCAACGTGGTGAAATCCCATCTATACTAAAAACACAAAATTAGCCAGACGTGGTGGCGCATGCCTGTACTCCCAGCAACTCTGGAGGCTGAGGTGGGAGAATCCCTTGAGCCTGGCAGGTGGAGGTCGCAGTGAGTCGAGACTGTGCCACTGCACTCCAGCCTGGGAAACGGAATGAGACTCTATCTCAAACAAAAAAACAAACAAAATCAAAATATTGTTTTCACCCTGCAGCCTTAGCCTCCTGCTATCTCAAGGGCCTAGGATTTGCTCTATAGCTGAACTGTGTGGACTCCCTAGGAGACTCGGGATTAGCACCTTAGAGTCTTGACTGGTTTTCTTCTTTAAACGAAGCTGTAGATTTAGCTACAACGCCATTTGTCTGCACTTACTACTGGATGGACACAGTGGATTCTGATTTGTAGTCATATTCACTGAAAATAGCCAAATCATGGTGAATACACTTTGAGGTGAAATCCTTTTTCTGAAGAGCCCAGAGCAAATTTCCATGTTAGGGAGAGGCAGATGGATGGAGGCAAAGTTAGCTTGCAATGAATTAGAGGAATGTCAGCATCTCCTTGACTATACCGGTAGCTGGTAGAATAGAGTGTATTCTGTATTCTAAATATAGAAAACAGTCAATTTAGACCCAAGAGAAAGAGGAAGGAGGGGCAGCAGGAGGCATACTAACTTATGAACTTGAGATTTATAAGCATTATCAATCTTGAATTGAGAAAGCGAATCTCTTGAGGGAGTACTGGTGGCATTCCAAAAGCTAACCCAGGCATCCGTCTAGTTTATAGTAAACCTAGGCACATAATTCCCTTAGATGATGGAATTGAGAAGGAGGACATGGAAACTGATCAGACACCCTCTTGCCTGGAGTGGAGCTCAGAATGAATTATCTGTGTTTAAGGGAGGAGTTGAGGGAGAAAATGGTGGTACTGGTGAGGCGTTCCAAGGGCTTGGTGCCAGGATGCAACAGGAGGTGATGGGATGCGAGCGGTAAGAAGCAGGGCTCACAGAGACCCTACCGGGGGCTGGAAGGTAGCAGCAGGGTATTTATGGTGCTCTGCCCATGGTCAGGCGGTAGACCTACCAGGGACATCACCGCTGTGGACGGGTAGGCATTCAGCTTTCTGCTGGCAATGCAAATGTAACAGGGTTTTCAACAGCTGGAATCCGCACTGAATGAGTATGTTGTGTGCATTTAATTTTGTTTTGTTTGGGTGAGTTTTCCTCAGTCCTTTGAAAGGTCTTGTCAAGGGTATTGCACACTCAGTGATGGCCATTAACAATAACAGTAATAACACAGGTGACACTTATTGCACATTACAGGGCACTTGTCACTGTGTCAATGGCCTTAACCGAATTACCTCATTTTACCGTCACAGTATGCTGTCACCACCCCCATTTTGTAGATAAGGAAGGCAAGACTCTTAGAGATTCAGTAACTAATGCAAAGTCACACAGAAAAAAAAAGTGACTGGCTGCAGAGTGTAGGTACTCAGCTGCTAGGTCAACCTTTTCTCACTAATTTATTTAGAAAGGAATTTAAAACTTTTATTAACTAGTTTATAGGTCTCAAGACATATGTAAGGAAGTACCCTTTGGCCAATAGCCAGCATGGCACTGTGGTTAACTGCCTTAGGTCATACCTTGCATCCATCACTCACTAGCTGTGTAACCTTGATCTAGTCATTTAAGCTCTCCGTGCCTCAGTTTCCTCATCTGTGAGAGGTGTGGGGGTGTTGCTAGTACGTACCCTATAGGGTCAGTATGAGGAGCAAATGAGATAATATTTGTAAACCTCTTAAAACAAGGTAGTCAGCACTATGTAAGGGTTTGATAAACAAAAGCTGGCAGGACCAGTGGATTAAATCCAAGAGGGTCTGAGTTCCCGGCTAAGCTTTGGAATGGAGTAAGGCAGATTGCAAAGGATGGGGCTGGCCTTGAGGTTGGATCACATGTGGCTGTTTCTTTGACTGTCAATCTTCATTCCCAAATCTTCTCACTTGAACACCTTTTATTGGCACTAAATTTGTTTTAGGATAATGAACACAGCTGTTCCAATTATGGCCCTCTCCCCACTCACCTCCATGTATCACCTCTCAAAGATGCCGCCCCTCCCTTGGGACTAGCTCTGAGCATGGTGAGGCCGGCATGCCCAGGGCTGAGGCTAGCACTTGGAGAATGCTAACGTCGGAGGCGTTAACACATTATCCGGGCATACTCAAACGGTATGAGCCCATCAAATAAACAAACACACCAACTTGCAAATAAATAGAAACATGTTTATTAGAGTAGAGGAAAAACAGCTTTTTGGCCCATTAACACCGTGGCATCAGGAGTGGCAGCTGCAGCCTGGGACAACAGGCAGGGAGGAGGAGACAGTAAACGTGCATTTTCAAAGTGCTTAACATCAGAAGAGGGTATTTCCAAGCAAAAAGGGGTGTGTGTGTGCGTGTGTGTGTGTGTGTGAGAGAGAGAGAGAGAGAGATCCATCAAAACAACACAGAGGCCAGCAGGCAGTGGTAGTGTACACATAAGACCTAGGTAGATGTGGTTTGAATCCTGTCTCTTCCAGGAATCGGATGGCCTTGGCCCTTTATCTCTCTGAGAGTTTGCTTCTGTTTCCACACAATTCTCTTCTGATCTGTCCTGGCAAGCTTATAATTGAAGATCACATGAGATGATTCATTTTAAGCATCTAGCACAGAACTCGGCCCTCAGAAGCTGCTGGATAAATGCTACTCCTCACTGCAGTTCTATGTTAGAATATTCCAAGTTTTCCATGGTTTCTGAGCAGGAAAGCAGCCGTGCATTTAGGAGGAGAAGCGTGAGGTGTGGGGCGGTCGCAAATCCTCATGAGCAGGTTTCAATTAAGAAATAATTCATTTTTGCAGTGGGCAGACAAATTGGAGATGACAGGCTCCTCCCACTATAAAATTAAGAAGTAAAAGTGTTTATTTTTATTTAATATATACCAAACCATGACTATAGTATACTTGTATTCCAAACTTTGGTGATTTAAAAAGGGAAGAGAGGAGGAGGAGGGTGAAGGGAGGAGAGACAGTGAACGGCTACGAAAAGGAGCACAAGACTACATCCTGAGTCCCTACACATCATCCCCCATCCCCAAAATATTGCAGCTCCACTTACATACATTGATAAATTTTTAATGTAGCAGTTCATTGGCAGAGAGGAGTCGAATACCTAAAAAACAGTTTGATAGCTCCTAGCATAGATCATCTGCCATATCACCTGATATTTCTTCTTCCCCACTAAAATGCAAGCTCCCCTGAAGGCAGAGATTAATAATGCATGTAGGAGGTAATCTTTGATATTTTGGATGAGGCAATGAATACATGAATGAATAAAGCAATGAATGAATGAATCAATGAATGGAGAGACAGGAAGAATCAGACTGTCTCGGACCCAGGAAATGTTATATCTTTGAACATTAAAGTTATGTTTCTGTCTTTTCTTGCTCTTCTCAACCCACCTTGCCTGACAGTTTGTTACATTGTCGAATTCTATCATTTCTTCATTAAGCCTCCACCTAATTTCATTGTTAGCCAAATTCTCACACCCACACAGATGATCCTCAACCTTTGTATGTTCAACTCTTGCACAGTCCACAAATCCCCCAGCGCACTCCACAAATCCCCCAGCGCACTCCATGGAAACCACTTTGCAAACGCCAAACCTGGCCTTGTGTGCCGCCTTGATGAATGAGTCATCACCAGCCGCGCTGCCGACCAGACGGCTTCTTGTTCCAGTGGCACTGCCTGCTTTGTCATATAGCGGTGTTTGTACGATTGTTTGAATATTTCACTGCATGCTTCCCCCACAGAAAAATGAAAGTGCTGATACCAGTGATAAGAAACATAGGTTTCATAAACTTAACACAATTGAGGCAAAGATGGAAATCATTTGGCGTGCAGAAAAGAGCAAATGCTTAGCCTCAATCGGGTGCTTATCACACTTGAGCTATCTGACTGTGTGCTCAGCTGTAAAGGAAAAGAAAAAAGAAAAGAAAGAGAACAGACACAATGCAGTAAATATTGTCAGAGATTAAGCCTGAAATATATGGTGTATTTTGGAATCGTTTGGTCTTTTTTAGGTTTCTAGGAATTGCAGATATAAATCTAGTCCCTTTTCACTCTCCGGCATGTTTTAGCAACGGGTAGTACAAGAACCTCTTCCCTGATTTCCTTGTCTTACTTTGTCAAATAGACTCAGCTGTGTATTTATATTTTCAATAATTTTAGTAATGTCCTCTCAGTTGTCTAGTTTTTAAGAAAACGTCTTTGAAAATAAATACTTGCGATTTTTCCTACCCCTCCCGACATGAGTGCCCACCATGCGTCCCCTTCTCCAAACACTGCATGTTCCTCTGTGCCCTGGTGCCTCTTCCTTTCCTCTCTGCTTCTGTGTTTCCTCTTGAATCCTGTCTTCTCCTTCATGGTCTCTGGAGGGGACACTGCTGATACTTAATTTGTATGGGATAATTATGCAAACTTAGTAGACGCCCCCCCCAAAACAAAAACATTTTAGTTGGATTTTGAAGTGGGCCTAGACTCTGCATGTTTTTTTCTCAACATCTTTTTTCCCCTTACTCAAAATGTTCTGCAGCCAGAGGCTTCTCTCACCGGATCTGTTTGTTGTTCGTTTTGTTTGTGCCTCCGCAGCTTCCTCTACCTCATTTCATGATCGTTTTGTAAATTACCTAAGACCATTGCCCAGTAGCTTCTCATTTCCAAGAACTCTACTTGGGCCTTTTTCCACATCTCTGTGCTTGTCTCATAACCTCTGGTCCTGTTCATGACTGAAATATTTTTTATCTCTTTCTGTGGACATGAAACCTACATATAAAGTCCTATTCTCACTGCTCCTTTAGCTCTAGTCCTCTGATTTGATTTGCCTGTCTGCTGAGCCTTTTTTATTTTGTTTCTTTATTCGATGTTGTGTGGTGTTCTTTCTGAAATGTTTGGTGATTCTGGATTGAGCCCGTCTCGGTAACACTGAATGCACATTCGTCCGCTTCTTGCCTGTCCTTGCATTCTGATGCAGGAAGTGGATGGGAGGTGGTGCTGCTGGAGTGTATGCTGGTTTTGGTGATAACAGGGAAGGCATGGAATGTGCTATGGGGCAGTGCGCTGGTCCTGGCTGTGGTGAGTCTTTGATCCTCCCAGTGTCACCTGCCTTGAGAATTCTGCCCTGCGAAATGGATTCAACCTCTCTCTTAGCCTTAAGTCATACACTCCATGTCCTTCTGTTTGGGGTGGAGATTTAGCCTGTCTGACTTCTCCCACTGCAGTGAGATGACTGCATTGCTTCAGACCACCCCTAGACTTTCATCCCCCCTCTTGGCACGGGCACGTGCCATGGTTGCTTCTCTCTGCTTGATATCATTCAGGGATTATCCACATTTCTATTCCTAGTATTTTTTTTTTCCTCATTTTGTGTGGGTTCGGCTGGGGCAGGGAGTTCAGAAAGGGAAAGAAGATTGCAGCAAGCCACCTGAAACAGGAGAGCTGCCTCCTTCTCTGAGTCTGACATACTGACTCCCAGAACATCAGGAAACCAGGAGGATCACAGCACAGGGCCTCAGTCATCTTGTTTGAACCTTGTCATGGATACACAGCCTGTGTGTTTCACACGTAGGAAGCAGGAGTGCACAGTGGCTTCTTGCTCTTTACTGAATGAAATTGAGCCAATGTTCTCCGCAATGTGTGTGATAGATATTGTGAAAATGTTAAGTAGAGGAGGAGTTGGGGGGAATTCAGTGTTCTGCTGGTATCAAGAGTGCAAACTCTGTTTAAGGACGCCTTTCACAAAAGCTTTAAAATTATCCTCTCTAGCTTAAATATATATATATTAATAAATATATAATATAAAATATATATATTTATTATATACATAATATATAATATATATATTTATTATATACATAATATATAATATATATAATATAATATATATAATATAATAATATATAAATATATTTATTAATATATATATTTAAGCTAGAGTGGTTCTTAAAATATATATATATAAATATTTGTATATATATTTAAGCTAGAGAGGATAATTATATAATTATATACATATATATATCATACATATATATATATATACATATATATATATATTTAAGAACGCCCAATATGGTGCTTTCTCCCTCCTTCTATTCCTGCCTGGACCATCTCTTCCTCTCATAGCCTGGAAGCAGCCCCTGGGCCTCCACCTTCCCTCTTGGTTGTCCCCTGACTCTTGTCTAATACTTGCCTCTTTGTAGAGAGGAGCTTCTCAGGCACATGGGAATCATGGGCCAGGTAGTTCAGCACCCTGACAACCTGGATCCTCCTGACCCTCTTCTCCTCATGGCCAGCCCCTCTCATGGCCTCCTCTGAGAGTCTGGCCTCCACAAAGGAAGATGAAACGTGCGACACATTTGCTTCCTACAAGTAACAGTGCGTCAGATGTTTACCTTTCCTCAAGTCGTAGAACTGTAGAGCAGGGCGAAGCCTTAGGAACCCTCTGTTGACCGAGTAACACACTCATTTTATTTTGAAATGAAGAAGTTGATCCTAAACACATCAAGAGACTTTACTGGGAAGTTTATGGTAATAGCTGGACTCAAATTCAGATTCTAGGTTAGCAGTCCTGTAAATTGAGAAACAGAACCTTGCTACTCAAGCCAACCTGATATCTACCCAAACCAAACATCCAAGTATGCTGGGGTAGGTGCTTTGTGATCAGTTCTCATGGAGACTCAGACTCTACCTCTGAGTCCTTCTAATCTACCCCCTGCCCTTCCCACCGCCCCCCCCCCCCCCCACTCCCCTCCCGTGAGTTCTGCCTCAGCCTCAGAGACTAGTTTATTTCTTCAGGGTATTTATGTCAAGGACTGCCACCTTTGTTATTCAGTTCCTTCCCCATTGATTCCAGCTCCATTCCCCAACTGCACACCAAGCTGCACAGTGCCTCATGGGCTCCCATCCTGTACTGGGTTCTTGGGAGCCCTTCCTGCAGCATTTTGATGGAGGTGCCTATTTCTTCCAGATCAGAGACCCTCCTGTCCTCTAGACACCTGCAGCTCTCCAGGATCCCCCAGCTTCCTCTCGGCAGGCTTGTGGCTCAAGTTCTTCCCTCCCAGGTCGAGCGGCAGAACTGCCTCTTCAGGCCAAGACTCATGCGTGCTGCCTCTCAGTGAAGAACACACCTTGGCATGAAACATCTTCCCAAACTTACAATACATCCAGACCCTGGGCTGTTTGTTCTAGATTCTTGCTACACTTAAGTGTCTTATTACAAATCTCTTTCCTGTTAGGGAATGGGCAATTAAACTGTATAGGCAAGGGGTACTCAGTTTACCTGGTGCATTCAAGGCTGAAGACAAGGAGACATTGTCCTCCAGAATCTTTTTTTTTTTGTTTTTAAAGCAAATCTGCCCTAGAGTAAAGCCTTCCTAAATTTTAATTGTTACTGTGCTATGAACGGAGGTTGTGTCCATATTTAATGGAACACAGCGGTGAGAGAAGTTGGAATGTTGGAATTGGTCTCCTCCACGGATGAAAGGACGGGGTAGATAACGTTTTGCTGGTGGTAAATGGACAGAGTGAATACAGAAATGTGGAGCCATGCAAAACACATCTGACTGTCACATGTTGTTGATAGAAACTGCTCATAGAAAATCAAAGGCAGACTTTGACTTCCAGTCACAGAAATAGTACACTACATGGAATTTCTTTGGGATTTGCAATCTCTTTGCAGTTGCAGGCTGCTTGTGTTATGTTTCCATGAGCGTCTAGACCTGAGGTTGCAGAATGATTTAGAAATCAGTGTATTACGTGTTTCTTATGGTGTGATTAATCTTTTTTGATTTTACATGTCTGCAAATGGTGTTAGTGGTCATAACTGCAAACTATTGCTATTTTTATTGGCCTAGAATGTGAATGTTTTTGTTAGAGCATCTGCAAAAGCAAACACTTTTGCTATGTTGAAAAAATAATGAAGATCTAAGTGATTGTAAGATGGCATTTTGTGAATGCATGCTAAAATGCTCCTAGATTTGTATTTGTTTTATTGTTAATGCTGCATTGAAGATATACTAGTGCTGCAGCACAATTTTTTTCTATTTCTTCTTTTCCTTTGTCCTTCAGAAAATACCCATTCCAGTTGCAATTTTTGTTCAAAAATCAAGATAGTCACGCATTAAGTTCACTATCTAAGAAGTAAATAAATGTAAAAGTGAAGCGTCTCATAGCAGTATCAGCTATTTTGTGTCATACATAAATAATATTTTGCTTAGCATTGGCATATTTTTTGTGTGTATTCTAATAGAATGGCCAATATATCAAAGTCATCTAAATGTCTTTATCAACACCTTAGGTATCATACTCACTGATGTTTAGCGTCTTTCAGATTGCAGTTATAAAGGTCCCTCAAACCCTGGCTGATAAATTATTTTAGGTTTCTTGTGAAGAAGAGTTGTGTTTAACTATTAATTTTCATACCAGCTTATACCTAATAGAGTGTGTGGCTAATGAATGTGTTGAATTAAATTGAGTTAGATTGAATCAAATTGAATTGAACAGAAATAAATTGAATTGTATTGAATGATGAACCAGAGAGGGATAATGCATGGTGATCTAACAGCATCTGATAATAACAGAACGCTGAATCTGTATGCCCAACTTAGGAGATATTTGATAACTCATGAGTGGGAAAATTGCCCTCCTCCTATGTTCCTGGGCATCCTTGCCAAGCGGAGATGAGTGTCACAGGAGACCTCAGGCAATTATACAGTTCAAGCATCTTCTGTATTTGTGTGGCAAGAGATTGTGCCAGAAGGGTTACAAACCTGCTTTATTATTCTGTATGTCACCAAGCAGGAGCTCCATTTTTTAAAATTTTTCTTTTGTTCAGCAGCAGCTGGTTGTGTGCGGGCACCGAGGAACAAGTGATGTGAGTGTGTGTGTGGATCCGATAGGGGGTATCATTTGCTAGTTTTAATTGGTAGACTCAACATCTTCTACTAATCATGCAGAAGCCACTGGCTGAGACGTTACCATGGTAAATCAAACTCCGGTGACTGGTAGACTTCTGAAGCAGGTACGGTCACTCTAATCAACTCCAGGAAAGTTGAGGCCATCTGGTTTTGCCTCACCTGGAAGCAATTTGCCACCCCAGGCGCAAAAAATTTACCCTGAGGTCAGTAACAATAAAATTGCCTCAAAGATGTTCCAGCTGCGTATGGAAGAGGAGCAGTGTGACAGTAATTTCTATGTTTGTTTTTATATTTTCAAGCTTGGGAAAGTGAAGGGCTAATCATGCAAACCAGAGCCAAGAATAGATTTGGCAGGTGCTGACCCAGCTAGTTCCAGACAGCAAAGTGAAAACTCCTGAAGCTCATTCTACAGCACTGCTTTAACGGTCCAGTTTGGAATGTCTAACTAACTTAGATTTTATAAAAGGAACTTTGACTCAGCATCAAGTTGCTCAAGAATATGGCTGAAGAGACAGTCTTTTTTTTTTTTTTTTAATAGTAAGGAGTGAAATGGGAATATTTGCAAGGAGGGGGAATCTTTTTTTTTTGAGATGGAGTTTCACTCTTGTTACCCAGGCTGGAGTGCAAGGGCGTGATCTCAGCTCACTGCAACCTCCGCCTCCTGGGTTCAAGCAATTCTCCTGCCTCAGCCTCCTGAGTAGCTGGGACTACAGGTGCACGCCACCATGCCCAGCTAATTTTTGTATTTTTAGTAGAGACGGAGTTTCACCATGTTGACGAGGATGGTCTCAATCTCTTGACCTCGTGATCCACCTGCCTCGGCCTCCCAAAGTGCTGGGATTATAGGCGTGAGCCACCGTGCCCGGCCTAAGGAGGAGAATCTTTCAACAAGGCTTCTCCCTCTAAAAAAAAAGTTTTTGGGCCATAAACATTCTGCATAGCTATTTAGTATTGTAGATATTCTTGTAGTCAGACAGGATGCAGCCAGCCCTAACCAAAATACAGATGGTGACAAGTCTTCAGAATCATTAGCTCTTTGGAATAGTTAGAAGAATGTATTCGGCTCATGTGACATTGATTTGTTTTGGCTGCACTTGAAATGTGTGGTCTTTGCAAGTCAATAGAAATGAAGGCCTTTATTGAATAGTAAAAACTCCATGGAGTGAATTATACAAAGAAATGGAAGGCCAGGGTTCTCAGTGTCTTGTGTATTTGTGGGAGTGCCAGGCAGGCTTGATTGGGCTTTAGAAAGCAAAGCTCAGGAGCTTGAGAGAAAGGAGAAAGGTCAGTGTTTTTTGTCTCATACCATAGACTGGGTAGGTTAAAGCAACAGATAGCTCTTTTTCACAGCTCTGGAAATTCAAGATCAAGGTCTTGTCAGGTTCTATGTCTGGTGAGGGCCCTCTTCCTGGTTTACAGACGGCCGTCTTCTCCCTGTGTCCTCATGTGGTGGAAGGGGCTAAGGAACTCTCCTCTCCCTTTTGGGAGGCTCTGGGAAGGCTTCACTTTCCTGACCTAATTACCTCCAAAAAGCTTCACCTCCAAATACCCTCACATTGGAGAGTAAATTTCATGAATTTGGGGGACACAAACATTCAGCCTATGACAGTAGGAATGGCAAAGTCAGCTTAAGGGACAGCTATGGAGAAGGTCATTTTGGAAGCTGGGTTCTTCCAGAAGTGTGATAATCCCACAAGGCTGAAAAATTAGCTGGTGTGACTCCTCCATCTATTAACAAGAGAGGGCAGAAGGCCAGAGAGTGGCCGAGGGCAGTGTAGATAAGGAATAATCAAAGTAGTGTTGGAATTCGATTTTATGGTACCCTGTTCAGAGATGCACTGAGCCAGCAGAGCCTGAAAAGCAACTGGAATCATGTGTCTCCCCACCCTCCGGTGCCCTAATTGTGTAGTTATTTCAGACTTAGACTTCAGTCATTTTACAAGTTTAATACTGCAAGTACTGAGGTGGAATTGCTCTTTGTCCAGATTCTTTTTGTTCTTTGGCTCAGGAACAGAGAGGAATGGACAGACCTGTCCTTATTTCCCCTGCCTGGAGAGGGAACACAAGTAGGAATCCTGGTAGGTGAGTCTGTCTCCACTTCATCTCCTCCACAAAAAGGGGCAGACATAGCACTGGTGATAAACCAGTTCCTCCTACCATCTTCACCCTCTCCAAGCTTCTAGTCCATTCTCCCAAGAGTCAGAATCTGTTGAAACTCACTTAACTTGACCCACAAAGCAACACAATGCTAAGGAGCAGGTTGCTGTGTCCTTTAGCATGTGGGCACCACACCATTCCCTCTAAAAGCTAACTCCTCAAGGGAAATCGAGGAGGGAGGTCATGTTGGAAAAGCAGTGTGAGGAAGAGAAGAGGAGGCATAAAAGCACAAGAAGGGGAAATGGGAGAGAAAGAAGGGAGAAAGGAGAGAAAGGAAGAAAGGTTATTTCTAAACATGCAAAAGGTAAGAGTGGGGCCGGGCGTGGTGGCTCACGCCTGTAATCCCAGCACTTTGGGAGGCCGAGGTGGGCGGATCACAAGGTCAAGAGATCGAGACCATCCTGGCCAACATGGTGAAACCCCATCTCTACTAAAAATACAAAAAAATTAGCTGGGCGTGGTGGTGGCACGTGCCTGTAGTCCCAGCTACTGGGGAGGCTGAGGCGGGAGAATTGCTTGAACCCGGGAGGTGGAGGTTGCAGTGAGCCAGGATCGTGCCACTGCACTCCAGCCTGGCGCCTGGTGATGGAGTGAGACTCTATCTCAAAAAAAAAAAAAAAAAAAAAAGAAAAGAAAAAGGTAAGAGTGAGTTTTTTGTGGGTTGCACACTCTCTAAGAATCTGATAAAAATTCTTTCTCTGGAAATCGAAATGCATAGGGTCATATACACATTGCAAATAACCTGGAGTTCAGAAGCACATACTTAGACTTGGGTAAAGAGATCTATCTATCTACCTACCTATCCCTCATCTATCTATCTACCTATCTCTCATCTATCTATCTATCTATCTATCAATCATCTATCCTAACAAGGACAATTTAACAAAGTTACATACATATATGTATATTTATGTGTCAGTGTATATATAATTTTCAAATTACCATTAAGTTAGGTACACATTACATACATGGAAATACGGCATATATGTCAAACACAATCCCTCATTATCCACAAACGTACACGAGTGAATAATGGGAAAGAACTGAGCAAAGACACATTCAAGGTGACTGTCAGCAATGAAGAGTTAACAGTGAGGCCTCCTACAATGTAGTGGCTTCTTTAAGGAAAGGGATTTGAAGCCACGGGATTTTTGGATGCTTTAAAATGAGCCTCACTACAGCCCTGGATCACGCAGTGCAGGAAACAAACCTGAAAATAGCCAGAGTAGCAGGCAGAGAAGACTAACTGATCTCTACTCTTTGAACCCCATGGTTCCAGTCCATTTAATTGTTCTTCAGGCTAACAACTTCACTTTCCATAGGGAAGGCAGTGTAAGTGACCATGCGCTGGGGTTACAGGTCACAACATCATACCTCACTATTTTAAATGAATGAACATTTCAAACAATCACTGCATTTCCTTGGTTTTCCAGGACATGATTCACTGTACCCGTGTTTCCTCATTTCTGTTTAGTTGTGAAATCCAGTGCAATATTATGGATTCATTGTCACACTGACAAAGATGTGTGTGTATGCTGAAATTCAAAGATCACATTTGTCTGTGCTCTCATAGGAAGGGGTTAGGGAATGGCACATTCATTCCACTGGCTTGTCCGTGCACAGGAGTGCAGGGCATGTGACTCTTGGGGAAACTCCTACAGCTGGCTGTCTGGATCACCAGGAATCATGAAAGCAGGCTTTGTAAACACTGCATGCATTCCCAGCCATTGAACATTGTGACATTTCATGACCAGCTCTCTCAGAAGAGATGCCAAGTGTAGAAGTCCTTTCTGGAACATCCCTGCATAATTAGGCTGTCCCCAACTCACCACATACATGCAACATTTTCCTGCTGGTGAGTAATCATTTGTGCCTGGCTAGTTTTCTGTCTCCTTAAACATCATCTTAGGGAAAAAAGACAAAGCATGTAGAATATGCTTCTTATACCATGGTTAACTAGGACTTCCTCATCTCATTACTAGAACTTCCTGGCTGGCTCTCTTCTCACTTCATATCTTGTTCATATGATTTTTCTTATCTTTCTACCACCAGATAATGATCTTGTTTAGAAGACAGATAACCTCACAGTATCCCATATTTTATATTATTCCATGAATCACAACTCATATCATAAAGTTAGAAACCCTTGACATACCATTCAAGAAAAATTCTGATTGGAACCTAACTTTTCCAGCCTGGTAGTGGAAAAATAAAAGATGATAAATCACAGGTTCTAATCCTGACTTTTTCTACTTGCTTACTTTCTGTTATTGGGTCCTTGGTTAAGTTTAAAGAACTGTGTAGGCATGTGACATACATTAGTTCATTGTAACAATTGGGTGAAGCAGGTGCTCTTCTCTTTATTGCTTACGTTAATCTCAGAAAGGTACAGAAACTTATCTGTGGGCATGTGGACTTGCTTCATTTGAATTCACATCCATCTGACATAAATAGCCATTTTATACTGCCTTTCTTTGTGTATACCTGTGCATTCTTTTTTTTTTTTTCCATTGTAAAGTGGAGTTGTGGGGAGTATAGACTAGACCATTTGTTTTCAGTGTTTTTCCAGTTCTCTATATCTCTGATGAAGCACAATTTGAAAATCACTAGAATACCTCTAAAACGATGCCTGCTCTGACATTCTAATTTTATCTTTGTCATTATCAACCCCCTTCCACCCCTTTTCAGCACGATGAATCTCATGGTTCCTCCATTTGAACAGTGTCTTTGCTCAGAACGTTTTGATCATTTCTCTGCCTCTACTTCTCCCATATGCTCTGCTCTCGGTGAATCTTTCTCAGTCTCCTCCCCCTGAAGAACTGCTCCAAGCCTTTTGAACTTTGCTTATCTTTTTATTGTTGTCAGCCAGCCCTGTATTACAGTTAGCCAGATATTCATGTGGATCCTCCCACAGGTTGATCCATAAATTTTTGTGATGGAGACTGATGACTTTCTCATTTTAGCTTTCTGCAGGATCTGTGTTAGTTTCCCATGCCTGCGGTAACAAATTACCACAAACTGGGTGACTTAAAACAACAAAAGTTTATTTTCTCACAGTTTTGGAGCCCAGAAGTTCAAACTCAACTTCACTGGCCCCACATCAAGACGTTGGCAGAGCCATGGTCCCTATAGGAGCTGTAGGGGACAATCTATTTCTTATCTATTCTATCTTCCAGTGGCTTCTGGTATTCCTCCGATTGACACATTACTCCATTCTTCAAGGCCGACATTTTCAAATTTTTCTCTGATGCATACCCACATTGCTTTCTCTTCTATAGATGTTCAGATTTGCTTATTTGTTGCTCTATATGAATTCATTGGATTGCATTTAGGACTGACTCATACTTCAGAGTAATCTCCCCATCTTAACATCCTTAACTTAATTGCATCTGTAAACTAGCCCCCACAACTGCCCCCACCAAACACACACATCATATTAGCTCATGTCCACAGATTCCAGGGATTAGGATGTGGATAGCTTTTGTGAAATATTTTTTTTTCTTTTGAGACAATTTCTTTCTCTGTCTCCCAGGCATGAGTGCAGCAGTACAGTAACAGCTCACTGCAGCCTTGACCTCCTAGGCTCAAGAGATCCTCCCACCTCAGCCTCCTAAGTAGCTGGAACCATAGGCATCTGCCACCACACTCAGCGAATCTGGCTATTTTTTGTGTTTCTTAGGGTTTCACCATGTTGCCTATGCTGGTCTCAAACTCCTGAGCTCAAGAAATCTGCCTGCTCCCAAAGTGCTGGGATAACCAGGCATGAGCCACTGCATGCGGCCAGCTTTTGTGAAACATTTAGAAACCTATCGCAGTGTCCCCACCCTTTGGCTTTCAAAGATTCATGCCTGTCCCACATGCAAAATACGTTTTTCCCATACCAACATACTGCCAAATGTCAGCCTATTTATAGCATCAGCTCACATCCAAAATCTTACCTAAATGTCATCAGTCCCAAAAGTTCCAAACGCAGCATGTAGATCAGGTATGGGTGGTACTCTGGATATTATCCACCCCAAGGCAAAATTTCTGTTCACTTGTTGACCTGCGAAACTAGAAAACAAGTTATCTGTTTCTAAAATTTAATGGTAGAATAAGCATAGAATAACAGTTTTAGACACTCCTATTCCAAAGGGGGAAAAAATGGAAGGAAGAAAAAGGTTACCCAGACCCAGATAACCATTTTCTTCCTTCCATTCTCCCCCTGGGTTTGAAGACCCAGACCTTCAAAATCCGGTAAGGCCAATTCCATTAAATGCAAGGCCTGGGAATAATCCCTTGAAGCTAATATCACTGCCCTCTGGGCCCACAGCTCTGCCTCCTTGCCTTGCAGTTCTGGACTCTGGCTCCAAAGCTCAGCCCTCACAGTCGTCTTTCTTTTATTCATGAGGAGTAGCACATGTTTGCAACTTTGGAGTTTTATGAGCTTATTTTCTCTGTATGGAATTTTGAGAGTCTAATAACCTTCTTTCATTAAGTCATGTTCCCAATCCTTTCAGTCTAAGCTGGAAATGTTTCTACCGATGTGATATTCTTAAAAACCTGGTGAGTCTCCTGTATATGCCATAGAGATTTCTACTATTAGACACAAGGGTCCTCCACAGAATTTCTTAGATAATGTCATCTTTATTTCTGACTTATGCTGATATCCACGCGTGTCCAAGAGTCATATACCCACTCTCTTCAGGGCTAGCAACAGGGTGTCCAGCCATATATTAGGCGTTCTCTCCAGAGGACATTTTGTTAACAGTGGATCTTCTAATTTTAGCATATTTTGCAATTTAAAGAAACTGGTAATTTCTAAATCAAGGGTCTTTTTTTGCCTAACATTTCTTTCCTCAATTCATCTCTTTTCTCTCACATTTTACTGTAAGCAGAAAGAAGAAACCAGAAGAAACCTTTAGTACTTTGCTCAGAAATCTCATCAGCTAAATAGCCACATTCATAGCTTATAAGTTTTGCTTTACACTAACTGTAAAACAATTCAGCTAAGTTTCTGCTTCTATGTAACAAAGATTGCCTTTCTTCCAGTCTCCAACAACACGCTTCTAATCTTTTTTTATGAGACCTCACCAGAGGGGCTTATATGGATTAGCTGTTAAAGACAGTCTGGGGCTTTTTCTGTCGTACACTTTCGAGTTCTTTGAGCCTCTACCCATTGTCCAATTCCAAAGCCAGCTGCACATTTTTAAAGGTATTTCTTCCAGTCACTTCCTTGTAGCAAAAATCTGTATCAGTCAGGGTTAAACCAGAGACACAACTAGTAGGAGACATCATAAGGGGTGCATTGGAGGGAGTTGGCTCACATGATGATGGGTGCTGGCTAGGCAAGTCTGAAATCTCTAAAGCAGGCCATCAGGAATGGCAGCGGAACTTGCTGGCACAGACTGACACTGCTGTCCACGCTGGGATTTCTTTTCACAAACCTCAGTTCTGCCTTGAGAGCCTTTCAATTGATTGCGCAAGGCCCACCCAGATTATCTAGGATTTTATTTAAAGCCAGTTTTATTTTTGAAAGTTAATCTCATCTAGAAAAATGACTTCACAGCAATGACTAGATTAGAATTTGATCGAATAAGTGGGCATTGCAGCCTAGCCAAGTTAACACATAAAACTGACCATCAGAGGATCTGCCACCACTGTGCCTGCCTGTATTAAGTCCTTGATGCCTGTGTATCAGTTACAGTGAAACACTGTGATAGCAGAATGTTTTCTTCATACCAGTTAGGAGATCATTTGATTCAAATGTGGGAAAAAAAATTAAAGATCATGAAAATCCATTAGCTATGGTTGTAATGGGAATGTGGGGGAAGTGCATGATAAATATTTAGAAGGAGCTAAACTTTTAATTAAATGAGATCTCCTCACCTGCGCCTGGTGGACCAAGATGAGCTTCAGCAGGTGATGAACCTCCCAGAATTATATGGGGTGTGTGTTTTTGTGTGAAAGAGAGAAAGAACATTTTTTTTTCCCCTGGAATTAGAGTTCATAGCTTTTATCAGAGTCATACAAAAAAGTTTGTTGCTTTAACATTTTATGTATAATAAATTTAATTACCTCATATATATGGTAACCAGGTCATCCATCAGTAGCACTAGCCCTGTATTAGGAGTCTTTGACTATGGATCTAATAAAATCTTCTGTGCTCGTAACTCACACATACCTGTACATTCTAGAATCTGCTCTTGGAGAACTAGAGAGGTAAAGCAGATAGTGCTTCAAATGGGCTACCATGTTCATTCCAACACACAAAGGCATCTGAGAACTGTGTATTGTTTTCCAAACAACCCGTTATCTGGTGGCGTATTGCAAAATTAGTTGAGGGAGAATCTGTGCTGAGAGATAAATCTTTCTGTGACATTTCAAGACTCATCCTCAGCCAATTAGAACTGCCACTGTGAGACCAGCCTGTTAGCACACTTCCAACCATGTCGACCCAGAAGTTCTTAAAGAAGCCCCTTATAGACCCACGGTGTCCTCTGCAGTCTGAGAATTGATGGGAAAGCCGGTGCATGTGTTGACTCATGGTTGAGCAAACCCCGAACAGGTTTGTGGCCAGAAATGAGAGAGGACTGAAGAATCCAAGAATGGAATTGAGAAATTGCAGACATTAAAAAAGTTATTGCTTATAGGGATTGGCTAGGGCAAAATCAGGAGATGTCTGTTGTACCAAAGCCTACTGATATGTTTCCCACTAATAAATCATGCCTGATGGCCCCAAGTCAGTGACTCAGTAGAGAAAGTGAATGATGAGGCAGGCAGCGTAACTCTGTGAATGAGCCAACCGCAGCCCTTCCCCTGACTCAGAAAGGGGTGAATGCACACAGATGGCTGCAAACCCCCCAAGCAGTCAGCATACTGTAAAACAATATTAACATCGTTGCCTTTTGAATACCATGTCTTGTAAACCCCAGGATATGACAAGCCTCTTTAGAGTCTTCTTTGATTGTGTTACTCAGACTCCCGTAGGGAAGTAGGGAGGGGGGAGGGGGTAGATACAGAGGAAAAGTGTAATTAGGAGTCTCTGAGAAGAATAAGTGTTCTCAAACACATATGTGTGCAACTGATTTGTTGCTTTTGGTATATCTGTTGGTGAGTAATTAACTAGCCATGTTTTGGGGCAGTCTGTGCAAGCTTGGTCAATCTGATAGTTGTGAACCATGGGGAAAGAATAGTTGCCTTTAGCTATATTTTCAGAGAAATACTAAGTGGAGATGTGAATGGAAGGGAAAGAACAGACTTTCTGGAGAGATGCCATTATGGTAATGTCAGAACTTCCTTTCAGTCTTAGATAAATCTTTCTTGTTATCACCCTTATTTTTAGTTTTACGCAAGACAGGAGGCCCAGTTCAGTGGGAGAGTGCCGTGTACACAGACATCCCTGCCACCTCCCCCAGGAGAGAGGCCCAGGGGACTCTGCGGGCTCTGGCTCTCTCTTCTTTTAGGGTTGTGATTCCTCATCACTGTGGTGCCTGTGTGTGGGGTTGCAGGGAGCGGGGTCTTTTGATTTGACTGCTAAGAGGAATAGGGGTTTTCTCCTGGGAACTCTTCTGAGAGACAAGCTTTCGACAAACAGTCTCTGAAAGTTACTCTATGGCCAGATGCGTGCACATCCAAAGGTGGTGTCATTTGTGAAAAATGAGGCTGGCTTATGAGCCAGGTCCATTTGCACACAGCCTGCAGCCATGGAGCCCCTCCGCTTGGAGATGTGCTAACTCCTTCTGTCCTGTGGGCCACTGGGGCTTTGTGTCACTGGCATCAGAAAACAGAATTTGGCAGTTTGCTAGGCTACGGGTTTCCAAACCAAGTGTCCTCTGTATTAAAAATGAGGAGCCAAAATGGGGACTTTTCTATTTGTGAAGGGAATCCAGTGAAAATAAGCTGTTTTATTTTGGTGACTTTGAGTATAGGAATTGTCTTCCCTATACCTCAGTTTACACAACCAGAAAAATGGGAGCAGAGGTGCTTAGTTATCTTTACGAATGTTCTGACTTAATGAAGTAATATTTATATAATGATTTGGTGGTATAAATGTCCCCAGCAGTGCATGATGTTAATTGTATGTTTATGAAGAACCTAGCTCCTCTGGTAAAAGTAACCTTTGTAAATGGCAAGCTATGAGTATTGTCAAAAGGACAGATGACCCCACCTTCTTTCCAAAAAGATAACTGAGGAATATAGGGCCACTTAAATAGCATGGAAAGAGATTCAGAGTGCCTTGACCTAGAGCAGTCTTTAAAACTTCAGGCCAAAACTCCACTAGGAAACGCACCAAGCTCACCATGATGGTCAATTTCATTTTGAAATAAAGCACCCTAATTCATCTGTCCAGGAGTCCACGTTTCTGTGTGGCCCAAGGTTGGATTCAGAGGTCAGAGTAAATCCTGTTGCTAAAGAGCAGCTCCTTCTAGAAATAACTTTTTTAATGTCTACAATTTCTCAATTCCATTCTTGGATTCTTCAGTCCTCTCTCATTTCTGGCCACAAACCTGTTTGGGGCTTGCTCAACCATGAGTCAACACATGCACCGGCTTTCCCATCAATTCTCAGACTGCAGAGGACACCGTGGGTCTGATAAGGGGCTTCTTTAAGAACTTCTGGGTCGACATGGTTGGAAGTGTGCTAACAGGCTGTTCTCACAGTGGCAGTTCTAATTGGCTGAGGATGAGTCTTGAAATGTCACAGAAAGATTTATCTCTCAGCACAGATTCTCCCTCAACTAATTTTGCAATACGCCACCAGATAACGGGTTGTTTGGAAAACAATACACAGTTCTCAGATGCCTTTGTGTGTTGGAATGAACATGGTAGCCCATTTGAAGCAAAACGGCTCATGGGAAGGAAGCCCATCACTGACTTACAGGCCATTGGGCATTGAAAGTGACAGGCCTTGCTCGTGAGGGATTTGGCCGAGTCAGTTTGTCAGGGTCCAGCACCTTTCTTGTCGGGACTCAGCAGACAGGTGGATAGGGAAACCTGCCTCAGAAGTTTGGCTTATAAAGAAATATTGTCATTGATATCTGGATCCTTTTGCATCAGCAGCAAGGATTAATTTTAGAGAAGATATTTCATTAAAAAAAATGGATTCTTCCCTACTCTCAGTCTCCCAGGAAAAATATATTTGCTTGATTTGAAGGTACCATTGACTGTTAGCTGCTTGTTGATTTTATAAAAGTTTTTTTTTTTAGGATTTAAGGGAAATAGAAAAATGGGTATCACGTTAAACATTCATGCAGATTATAAGATAAATTTCTATTTCAGAAACATTTCAACACTATTCACAGCAGCCAAGATGTGGAAACACTAAATGTCCAATGATGGATAAATGGATAGAGAAAATGTGGAATTTACATACAATGGAGAAATTTGTTAAAGAATACAAACATACAGCTACACAGGATGAAGAAGTTCTGGTGTTGTATACCACTGTAGGATGACTATAACAATCACATATGATGTAGTTTCAGATAGCTATAAGGAGGATATTGAATGTTCCCAATGCAAAGAAATAATCAATGCTCAAGACGGTGGATATATGAATTACCCTGATCTGATCACCATAAATTGTATGAATTGAAACATTGCTATGTATCCTATAAGCATGTACAATTATTAAGTGTCCATTTTTTAACAGTATACAAAGATGCATACAGGGAATGTTGCAATATGTAACATCATGAATGGACCTTGAGAACATTATGCTGAATGAAATAAACCAGTCAGAAAGGACAAGTATTACATGATTCTACTGATGCAAGATACCTAAAAGAAGCAAATTCATAAAATCAAAGAGTGGAATGATGGTCACCAGGGGCTAGAATGAGAGGGGAATGAGCACAGAGTTTCAGCTATGCAAGGTGTATGTTCTGGAAGTCTCCCGTACAACACTGTACCTGTGGTTAGTGTATTATACACTTAAAATTCGGTTAGGAGGGTAGAGCTCATGGTAAGCGTTCTTACTACTATAAAATAAAATTTTAATAAAGAAACATTAAAATGTAAAAACATATTTTGTAAAACTAAGGTACAACACTGTTTTTGGTGACTCACCATTAAAAATCCTACATACATTTGCTCTAGAATCCTATTCAAAGATGGGATTCCAGGTTGATTTTACATTTCTAAGGTTAGCGAAGCATTTTGTCTTTCATTGGTTGTTTTATACATATGTATACCTAAGTTAGAAGAAAATTTCCGATGATCTCAGGTTCATACACAGCTCTGTCATCTCCAAACAGCTCTGGATGTTTCGAGCTATTATTAGCCTGGAGAGTATAGATAATTGCAGTCTACACAGAAATCTAAAAATAAACTGTTTATTCATTTTTCTAAAGAATTTTTTTAGCACATAGTCTCTTCCCAGAAAGGTTGACAAGTGCTTAGATTAAAGGATAATTATTTTCTCTCCCCACCATTCCCCCTCTAAATTTCTGAAGAAAATGTAAAACAGCCTAAAGACAGAAATCGGGATAGAAAAGAAAGTACAGTAAAGGTCTTAATCTGTCTCTCAGAATGCTTGAAAATCGGCTGAAAATCTAATTCTTCTACGCAATAGGTAACCTTTTTGCTGGTGGCATTTACCTGAACTAAGGTAAATGTCGACAGCATTGGTGGGTATGCAATCAATAGCATACTTTCATCATTTATTTTTTTTAAACAACAGACACAATAGTATTGATTACTCCATACATTTTACGCTAAATAGCTGTATTAATCTGACTTAATGAGTATGTGTTGTTGAAACAGCTGTCCTCCAACTGTAACCTGTTTTTAGCAACAGTCCTGCTTGCCAAATATTCCTTTTTTTTAAATCTATAGCTTCTACTTGATTCTTGTGAACCAGGGGTGAGCGAATTTTTTCTGTCAAGGGACAAGTGGTAAATATCGTAGACTCTGTGGACCATGCTATTACTGCTGCAACAACTCAACTCTGGCATGCAATAGAATAGGCATGGCAACCTAATAAAAATTCATTTACCAGACCTGTGGGTGGGTGGGACTTGGACCGTGGGCTACATCAGGTGATCCCCTGTTGTGTTCCAAGGTTGGGAAAAGAAAGCAAAATCAACACCATGATTTGTTGAGGCCAGCTATGCAGAAGGCATGGTTTAACAGTATGGAGGGCAAGCTGGGCGAGTTCCTGCTTTTCTGGAGCTAACATTCTCATGGAGAGTGGGGGAAATTAAAAAAATCAAATCTAATAAGTGAATCAACAAAATAATTTCAGTTGGCGATAAGTTCTATGGGAAGAAAAGATGATTTGGTAAAGAATGACTTAAGACTTAAGAGGACATAATTTGCATGAAGTATTAGGGGATTTTGAACATGAATCCATGTTTTTGAGTCCTACACCAACATTTTTTTCTAAGGAATCTCTCAACCTCATTTTCTCTATTTATAAAATAATTAATATCAATACTTATTGCACAGGACTACATTGAAGATCAGATAAGCTTTATGAAAGGTTTTCTGTAAAACAGCAAAGCCAATTACAAATTGATTATATCTTATCAATATTGCTCTTGTCACCATTTTTGTTACCCATCTCTTTATCGTGTCTCATTGTTTTCTTGTAAGTTGTTTTTTTCCCAAAACATAATAGAATTTTTAAACAACATTGTTTGGACTGCAATTCTTTGCCCTTCATATTCCCTAGAAGAAGATTTCTCTAAGTCGTTGGCAAGTTGAAACTCTTTTCTTCATGTTAAGCTGACTTGAGAAATCAGTGTTTAATAGTCACACTGTATCTTACCCTACGAGAATATCAGTCATTGTCATCAGCTAACCCTATGGACTTACTAGTGACATGAGAAGACACAGGGTGAGCTGGTCCACAGCTTCAGATGAAGAGTGTGAAAAGCTTGGAATTTGATCTTGCATACTGGAAGCGTTATAAAGACATCTACTGATAACAGTGATGAGTGACTTACTTAGGTAATTAAACCTTCTTAATCTTAAACTCTTTCCTTGATTCAAAATGACAGTCTGAAATGTCTACACTGAGTTTCCACTTTACTTGAAGAAAATCTCAATAAAGTTCAGGCCCTTAAGAAATTCATGCCTGCAGAATGGAAAAGGCAAGAGGGAAGACACCAGCAGCTATCTTTTGCTGAGTCCTTAGAAGCCAGGAACTGGGCAGTGTGTTGGATATAACTTTTCCTCCACCCCTACTCTCTAACCGTTTATCACAACCTTCAAAGGAGTAAAATTCTCCTTTTCCACAGGAGGAAGTGGAGACTCAGAGAGACTAAGTGTCTTCTCAAGGCCGTCTGACGGATAAGGGGCAGAGGCAGAATTCAAGCTCAGACCTGCCTGATCCACAGCCAATGGTGTGTTTACCAGACAGTGGTCTCAAACTGTTATTGATTGCTTATAGCCAACAATAAAAAACCAAAGCATGAAAAATAAGCAGCAACAAACTTTTTCTTTTGGTTGAGAAAGGGTCTCCCTTTGTTACCTATGCTGGTCTCAAACTCCTCACCTCATGAATCCCCACACCTGTCCAACAAAAACATTTTGAGTATCATTCATAATATACATATATTTATTGGCAAGTTAAATCCTCATACCATTATACTAATGTACATTGAACAAATTATCAAACATTTAAACCATTAAATTAGAAATGTATAAAAGGATACACTCAAATAAACATAAATGGAAAAACTCATGTATTCTTGCACCACATGAGGGGATGGATCATCACCTGCTTCTCAATGTCTGCTTTGAACACCACGACACTGAACCAAATAGACACATCGGGTCTAACAATATTTGGTCTCCCCCGGTAAAGTCACTTCAATCTCTGTTTAGCTCTGCCTACATAGGCTTAGTTTTTCAAGGATTCCAAATGAGGACCGCTTGGCCTGGTGAGGCTGGTGCAGGCTGCTTGAACTGACACATTCATGGATATGAGTCTTCTTCCCTCAGCAAATCGATGGCTCAAGGGTTACCATATTGCCGAGAGTAGGGCTTAGTCTTGCTTAGTCTCCATGTAGCTCAGGCTGCTGCAGCACACTTAGTACTGGGGTATCTGGGTGAGTGCCACCGATGACACTAGCAGTAGGCTCTGGCCATTTCAGAAAATGAACTGCTGCTTCCAGCACACAAATATCTTGCTAATTAGCAATTAGTTGTTAAGGGAGAAGAAACTGAGGGGAACTGGGAGTCTGAAATAGTCTCCTAAGAGACGTGAAAAAAGCAGCACTTAAAGTAAGCCGGATAGAAACTGGGAGCTGCCTCATTTGGGCAAGATGTCTCAAGCCATTTTTCTAAATGTTTTAGATTCAGCAAAGGACCCCAATGCATTCTGCCAAGCGCTTTTCCCTTTAATTTTTAAATGCATTCAAATTTCAAGGGGAATTTAATCCGTATGTTTCTGGTTCTTTTGCACTTAACTCATCAAAATGTTGTTCTTTAAGAGCTGTTTGATCTGTAAGGCTTATGAGCCTTTGTTATAAGCCTTTTCAAAACCTCTTTCCCCTTTTTGAATCAGCAAATGGAATTTTGCCAATTCTGAATGGAATTTGAATAAGGAAAAGTCCAACTTTAGGATTAAATGCAGAACCTCAAGGATATCTGACCTGACTTTGCAGAGATGCACACTGGACCCTGGCATCCTCGGAGGACCGACGGCATCATAGGGTAGACTCAGTGGCTGGAGCCATGCTTGGTGAGCACGAGCCCACAGAAGATAAGCAGTGCGGCGCAGCGTCTGTGCTTCTGTTACAGAACCAGTTAACCTTAGATTTAGACATTGTCTAGCCCATCCTCCCATCCAATGATATTTGTGACACATAATAATGAAAATGACACTAATCAGTAGCCGACACTCATGGAGGCCACCTGTATTTCCAAGTGCTTTTCTACACTGTTTGATGCACCATCTCCTCTCTCATACTCCTCATCAGTATGCTGTGAGGTGGGTGTGGAGGTAATAAAACTTAGTGGATACAAGTTTAAGATTTAGAATCAGGCAACCTGGGTTTGAATCCTAAAATCAACAACTGTAAACTCTAGACCCAAGGAAAGTTCTTTAATGCTCGCCAAAGGGTGCTTCCATTTGCAGTTGCTCCTGTTACCATCTTTGTTACGGATGATGTTGATGCTATCTTTGCTCTAGTGATGGAAAAAGTCACTATCTCCTGGTGCAGCCATTTTTATTGATAACTTAGCGAGTTTTCCATTTTTTTCTTATGTGTCAAAATCTCCTGTTTTACAAATTATGCTCATTTGTTCTAAAATAGAGTTAGGCTAACCCCCCTTTTGCATGGCAGACCTTCACATTCTTGATGACAATTATGAGGGTAACCTGGTTGCATGTTCCTGACACTACAGCCACACACAGTGCTCTGGATGGAGCTTGTCCAGTAGGAAGCGTGGTAAGACCTTGTTCTCGTGTGTTGTATTTTATACTATTAATACGATCATATAATCTATTAACTTCTGGGAAGCCACATCATATCTTTTTGTTCATCTAGAGTTAATTCAACTAATATAAGTTTTTTCTTTCATGAACTGTTTGTAGGGCGGTGTTCCAGCTCTTGTATTTCTGTAGTTGATTTTTTAAATGTGGAAATATGACATTTTCTCATGGATTCTAATAAAAACTGAATATAGATTTAATGGAGAAAAATACACATGGTACAGGGTTTTGATGTTAAGTGTGGGTATGATAAATTGGAAGAGTTTCTGCATTCCAGTTCCTATATTAACTAAATTCATAGCCTCCAAATTTTAAGACTTCAGAACCTCATCCTGAAGAGTCATTGTGAAACTCAAGTAAGTTTTATCATGAAAGAATGCTGAAAAAATCAATGTCCTTTGGCCCTCCCATCGAGTAAGCAACTGAAAGTGAGCTTACAGCCTGTGTAGGACATCTTTTAATTTGCCAAGTGACTGAATGTGCCATCACTGCAGCAGGCATCCACCAGCTGTGCCCACATGGCCCACTCCGCTAGACTGCTTTTCAAAGAGCAGACAGAGCTTATCTTCGTACTAAAACTCCATGCCAAAAAGATCATCACTGGGTTTCAGCATTTGCACAAAATCCCCAGCAGCCAAGGGTAGACGGCTTCGCTTGACAAAGGCAGCTTCATTCCAAAATGACTAACAGGCAACTTTGGCTACCACTGGACACTGTGATAAAATGGCTGGGCACGGGGGCTGAGTGTCAGCCCTAATGGTGATTCTAGCCATTTGGTCATTTACCTTTTACCTGTATTTCATCTCTGTATTCCCTTGGGCTCTGGGAAGCCCTTTAAGCTTCAATGACCAACTCTGCATGAGTGCTGGACAGTTTCTGCAGGTTCTTACGTAACCTGAGAGCTTGTTAAATGCATCCCCATGGAATGTCTTCTCTTGCTGATAGTTGTTAGTTTGGATTTTAATCTAAAAAAAACTGTGAAATGTGCTTGTCCCATATGCTGCTTTTCTGAGAGGTTGCACGGAGATCTAATACTTGGGTAGCTGATGGCAATGAAGATAACTGATTAAGCAGCAGCACCTGTGTTCCTCATATGTACCAAGTCCAGCGCTAGATACAGTAAAAACATGAAAGTTTAGGGCAAGGTCCCATTCTCTACCCAGTTTTGAGGATTATGTAACATAGTGGAAGGGAGAAGATTCATGTAAAGGAAGTAATGTAAGTATATAAAAGAATATGCACATAGATGCTAAAGGATTTGGCACAGGCTGTGAAAGCTATAGTCCCTCAAATGAGGAAGAGTTCACCATCAGTGAGAATATTTCAGAAGGCAGGACTCTATTTGGGCTTTGGAGCTGCACAGGAATTAGATTGGTGCAGGAAGTGGTGAAGCTTGGGAATTTGAGAATGAGAATGAAGCATTAGGAATTTGCCGTGTACGTGGAAATCAAACACACATGCATGCCTATGTATACATATTACACTACAGAAACAATGAGTCAAGACTACTACATCTTCCTTTATTCTCTAATAACTAAAACCTACATGATTGTTGGTTCCAATAGTGATGTACATGAGACCTTCTTTCCCATCCCAACAGGATGGACAGTACATCTTCAAAAGCCAGAGTAGCTCTTTAAATCTACAAGCACTTGTATGAAATAATAGCTTTCAAAGTAGTGTGTGAACCAGCTACTTGGAGAGGTGGGGCAGGAGGATCATTTGAACTTAGGAGTTCAAATCTAGCCTGGGCAACATAACAAGACCACACATTATATATATATATATATATATATATATATATATATAAAAAGGTCTTTTTATGTTGTGTGTGTGTGTGTGTGTGTGTGTGTGTGTGTGTGTGTAGTGAATAAAATAGTGTGATTGCTGGCAGAGAAAATATGAAAAGCACCTACACAAATTATGAGGACTTCAAAAATTCATGGAAAAAGGGAATTGAAAGATAAAAACAAAAAAACTTTATTTCGTAAAAAAAGCTTCATCAAAGTTAAGACACTTTTGTAGGTGATGATACTTGGCATTTAATCCATCTCTAAAGAACTGACGGTCCTGGGAATGATGCAGGATTTTCCCCCCCTTCATTCAGCTAAATTCAGGTTCTTGTCTCATGACCAGGAAAAAAATAGGCACGTGGACACATTGAAAGGTGAGGAGGACAGAATTTATTAAGCAAAAGGAAAACTCTCAACAAAAGAGAGGTCCTGCATGCAGGTTTCCCTCTCACAAATTGAATGCCAGGTCACCAGCCACAAGTTGCAGAGGCAAGGCTCCTCCCCAGCATAAGGTATGAATTCCTGGTGGCTCCACCTCATTCTTCCAGTGTGCATGCGGGCCTTTAGTGTTCTAAAAACTCAATGCATACTCCACATTGATTTATTTCCCTTCCTGGGCATGTGTTAAAGGACAGATTTTCCTATCATGGGCATGTTTAGGCCAGTCCCCTGTGCACAATGACTCCGGCAGATCAGAGGTTCTTTGGCGACCCTTCCCTATTTGCATAGGCATTTGGCTGTCTTCTGCTCTATCATTCCCCCCATCTAAAGAAGTACATCTGACTGCTGTTAGAATAAGGGTAAGGATGAAGACTGATCTTAACTGACCCTGCTGACAGGGGGGAGCTGTTTGGGGAAAACAGCAGCCAAAGCTCCCTCAGAGGCCTACCTAAGGGTCCCCGGTAAAAGGGGGCCATTGTTAGAGGCTCTGGTTGCATGACTCTTTGGAGTTTGATGGCCTGAAGGCAAGAAGAAACAAACTGGCTTATTAGAAGACATGTATCAAAATGAAACAAAAGTGAGGGTAAGGACAGCTCAAAAATCCTGAGGCTGCTGGCAGGTTCAGGTGTTGGCTATAGCTATTCCTGCTAAAATTTGGGTGCATGGGTTTTGGCTTTTGGTTGGCTCCCTTGGTCTTATTTTACCAAAAAGAAACCTCCAGGTTAATGGTACCCTATTACTTCCATCACCTGGCAGGATTTGCAGGATAATTGCCCAGAACTGGAAAAATTGATCCGGATTTTTATATTACCTGTCCCTTTTTGTTTCTTCTGAGCAGTAGCCAGAGATAACTGTTTAATTTACAAGAATAAGCAGGGTTAGTTTAAAATGTAGATGAAAAACTTAAAAACAATGAGTGAATTAGAATTTAATGACAAATGTATGATTAGCTTTGAAACGTAATTTCTCTCTCCAGTCCTCATTTTTGTTAAAAACAAATCATGGTAGGACTGAGTTGTTTGCAAAATAAACTTTAGTCTTATACTTGGCCTGATTATTTGCATAAAATGCAGCAAGAATAATTATTTTTACATAGGCTTTTAAAACTGGCTTTGATGGAACTTTGTTCCAAAAGGAATCTCAGACACGATTTTTTTAAAGCTAAACCCAGCCATGGGTTTCTATCGTTGAATACCTAGGAGTTGGGTGAACTCTTTTCTTCTTGAAGTCACAAGAATATGGAGTTCCTGGGCCTGTTAGAAAGTAACATCTTTACTCACCACAGGTGAGGAACCCTGAACGGGGTCTGTGTAGACAAAGTATGAGGCCAGTTTCCCTGATGGGCTTTTATCGGCTCTGCAAGTTGAGCTTGACTCCTTAAATGGAAGCAAGTCAAACCCTTAGTAAAACAACCAGTTTCTCCAGTTTCAGCCTCTTGCAAAAGAAAATGATTGTTATTGCACTGATGCAAATAACCATATTGCCATCAAAATACTTACAGATAGTTTTCAAATTCTAGAGGATCCAAGCAAAGAGAAACAAACATGCTCCAAATTTTTTTCATAGGAGTCTGCCTTACTCAATTATTAGACTGTAAATTGTTCAAAATAAGCGTCCTTGACTGAGAAAAACGAAACAAATATTAGCAATGTTTTAAGCAGAAGTTTTTTAAAAAGGGCATTTCAGCTTTCTATTATTTCAGTCCATTCAGTTAATTCTTGTTCTCCTTGATATTCATGAACATTTCGGCTCTTCATGTGTCCTGTACATTTTTATTTTATTCCACTGTCATAATTTTCAAAATGATCAGAAAACTGCATTTGAAAGCACCTGTCAAAGTTCTATGGCTAATTATAAACCATCTCTTGAAGGGGATCAAAACAAGACAACAATTGTCTATGGATAAGAATATGTTCAGTGTAGTTACAATCAAAAACACAATTGAAAAAGAAATGTGGTTATCTCTGTGATTTATAATACTTAACACCCTTAATTATGATTGATAGTATATACTCAGATACTAGAATTTTAGAAATACCATATAATTTTGGAACATATATTAATATTGTTCACTAAAATATAACCTGAATAAGATTAAACATTACTTTGGTAATCCCATGTACCTAAACATGTCAGATAATTCTGTTTACCTCTTGTCTGTATGCTTCAAGGGCCCTCCATAGCATCTGAAAGATAGAGGTCAGTTTTTTAACCCTAGGCAAAAATTTACATTTTCATGTCTTCTTACAATCTTTTACTAAAGACACATTTTACTGTTATACACCTTACAACCTTAGAAGCTGAAACTTGATTTTGGGAAGTCTGTTAAATATGTTAGAGATTTAAAACACTTGATGTTATGAAATAGAATTCCAGATTACCGTAAGTTATTTTGCCAAAATGATGACTCAAAAAATTTAAAACAAGGCAAAAATTTTTACTCATTAAGAGGGAAGATTTAGCTTTCCAAACAATGTCTCCTGTCTTTTCTTTATTTTCCTTGGTAGTCTATCCACAAGACAAACAAAAATATTTCATTATCTTTTACTATTATGTGAAAATCTTGTATAAGGAAGAGAAAGCCAAATTTTACCCTTACATTAGTTTACTATTAATGTTGACCCCGATTTATTAAATGAAACCTTATAAACAATTCTATGCAATCTTAACCAGCTTGACCAGGAGCTGAGATTCTTATAAATCTTTTATAACCCTTTACAAATTTTGCTAACCAGCACATTAGTGACTTAAGAAAACCCTTCTGCTTTTATTTCAATGCTCAATTCAGCCAGTATTAACACACACAATTCTTTTGCAAGATTAATTTTTAGAAAACTTACATAACTTATTTAAACCATTGTCTTTGTCTTACCTAATTTAAAACAGTTTTTTAGCCCTAGGCAAAAATTTACATTTTCATGCCTTCTTACAAATTTTTTACTAAAGACATATTTTACTATTATACACCTTGCATGTAAGTCTATTTTCAGTGCTCTCAATTACATGTTATAATGTTACTTCTTAGCAATTTTTAACTTTAACATAAAAATCTGTGAAGTTGTTTTCATTATGTAGTAGGTGCTGATAAGGTTTTACTTCTTCTGGCATAGGTAAGGGTGTGGCTAATTCCATATGTCCAGGCTTGCTACCTGTGAAGCAGGCAAGTGGAACAGTTCTCAACAGCTAAAGAAGCAGTTTATAACCTTAAAACACTTAGCAAACCTAGTATCCGACCCATATAATTTAGACCACCTATTCATTTTTTAACAACATTTGCATTTTACCATTAATATTTAAGACTGTTTTTATTTCTCAAAGATTAAAGTCACTTGAACTAAAAGGCATTATAGCTTTTGTTTTTACTTCAAAAATATTTGAACTAAGCACTTACTTTTCTTTAGGCCATTTAATTAGAGCTCTTTTTTATAGACATCACACACAACACATATATAACTACACAGATAGACAGAAGAAGATTCAGTTGTTATATTTCATTCTCCAATCTCCTAATTGCATTATTGGTCTCTGGGTGGTGCCCTTTAAGAGCAGGGCTAAGAAAGCATGCCTTTTATAGGGCCTAATAAACAGGCACAGCTGGAAGACAAAACCGATTTTGAGAGGGACCTGTCTCTGATTTTGGGGGTTTCATGAGGAAAGCAGAGATCTTTTTCCAAATGGAATCTGCGGTGCCTTTACTGTTTTTCCCAAGGAGTCTCAGGGCATCGGAAGTTATCTTAGGGCCTATCATATGTGCATTAAGAGTGGCAAGACAAAGTGGAGAAAGGCAAATCAGTCAAATGAGAAAAATCTTTTTATAGCAAAACAAGATCCAAGAAGAGAAAAACATAAAGGCCTTTTGAATATATCTATAATTTGGATATCCCATTTTAATTAAGCTGAGTGCTATTTAAGAAAGTCCTTTTAAGTCCCTTATTGCCCAATGTTAGCCACACCAAGTGGCCAATATTTCTGGCTTTTGAACTTTACCAAAAGCGTCCTCACAGGTAAAACCAACAAGCCTCAATTAAGAGACTCAAAGCACACCAGATTAGCTACAGCTTAAGCCCAGTCTCATATTCTTTTTTCATTAATCAAAACTTGACAGAGAATATAAAGTGATCCTTATTATTCCTTTTACTGGTTTGCACAAGGAGAGAGAGTCCAAAATTCCAGCTGGTAAAAAATCTTTTACCCTTTTGCCAGCATGTCAGGCTACTGCGTTCTCTTCCCCTGAGCTCAATTCTAAGCCAACTAGTTTCAGGTTTTGGAAATTAACTTTTCTCAGTCTGGAGGATGCATCTGAGGGGGAGTGTCCTGTAGTACAGGGACAGAATTACCCATCTGTGAAATGAGGACAGAGGAGGAAAAAAGAAGACTTTCTTCTTCCAAAGGAGCCTCAAGGGTTCAGGATCCATTCAAAAGGCAAGCAGACTGAAGATGAATGGCTACTCATCTAGGAAGAGGGGGAGCCCTCATCCCTGGTTCCTTTCTCTTCCTAGCAAATACCCAGGATATGTGAGGGAGAGAAGAAATGTGTGTCCTTTCTCCTTCTTCTGTCCTTGTATTCCCAAGTTCCAGTGACCTTGAAAGGGTGCCTCCATGGGTGTCAATATGGCTTTCAACTATGCTAACAGGAGGCCTTGGGGTTAGGATTATCCACTTTTACCCACACGCTGCCTTTCCCTCTGCTGTCAGTAGCCTTTGACTTCCCTAGACCTCATTTATGCTGTGGATACTAGCATGACCTTTATCTATAAAACAGGAGGTTTGGCTTAATCAGCAAGAATTAGTCATGCTCACCTACATTGTTCCTTTTAACTTCTATTGTCATCTCCCTCTAGATCCCTCAGATCTAGTTTCTTTCCTAAGGCTTGAACCCAAGGCTTGGAATTGAGTTTGGGACAAGGAACTGCCTCAAGGAGGTGCTTGGATTCATCAAGTCCCCAGTGCCCCTTGCCAGACTGGGTGCTGCCTCCTTATCATAAGCCCATTGCTAAGGTGTAGCTGTGGAATAGGGTCCTTCTCAAACAAGGGAGGGAAGAAGGGTGTCTGATGAATTGGGGTCCTGATCTAATAATATGCCTTTCAAGAAGGAAAAACCTCTCACATAAAAGTTAACTTCTTACAGGGTGGAGCAAAGGCAAAAAAAAAAAAAAAAGAAGAAGAAGAAGAAGAAAAGAAAAAAGCTTAAGTGCTGGGCCAGGAATATGTCTGGGGGAAAAACCTCTTGTTCTTTTGCAGATAGGTTTCTCCAACTGGGAGAGAAACTGTTAATTGCTGTCAGACCAAGCTGGATTCATTGGCCAGGGGAGGAGAGAATTCTGTGGATGCATGGTGGGAAGTGATGGCCCTTGAGGCCCCCCTTGGGCCTAGGCAGCAGCTGTGACTCATTCCCAGCCTGCATGGCCCTTGAATGCCACACACATACATGTAGCAGACACAGCCATGCACCTCGGCCAGGAGGGAAGGGGGCAGCAAGCCACCACTCACCCGTCCACCCCACATGCCCAACTGTGGCCATTGGGGTGGAGTGGAACACCCCCAATATTGTAAAAGAAAAGATAGATCCCATTACAGTACCAAAAAAAAGGAAGGAAAATACCGTAGAAAATACTGGGTTGGTCTGGGCTGACATTCCTGAACCCTGAGAGCAAGTAGGGGAGGTGGGGCAGTTTCCCCTGCTCTCAGAAGAAGTCTGAGGATGAGAAAGCTCAGAAATGCAAGTGAAAGATATTTTGGGGTCCACATTTTACTCACCCTTCCTCATGTCCCCATACTGGCCACCAAAATGATGCAGGATTTTTTGCTCCTTAGTTCAGCTAACTCCAGGGTCTTGTCTCACGACCAGGAAAAATTAGGCATGTGGACATACTGAAAGGTGAGGAGGGCAGAATTTATTAAGTGAGAAAGAAAGCTCTCAACAGAAAGAGATGTCCTGCATGCAGGTT
Source organism: Ateles fusciceps (assembly GCA_036589455.1). NCBI lineage: Eukaryota > Metazoa > Chordata > Mammalia > Primates > Atelidae > Ateles > Ateles fusciceps. Next base: position 2,869,626 of record JAZHEH010003296.1, on the reverse strand, counting down.
TCCCCCTCACAAATTGAATTCCAGGCCACCACACATGAGTGGAAGAGGCCAGGCTCTTCCCCCAGCATAAGGCACAAATTCCTGGTGTCTCTACCCCATTCCTCCAGTGTGCATGTGGGCTCTTAGTCTGAGCCCCTCCACATTGATTTATTTCCCTTACTGGACATGTGTTAAGGGATGGAATTTTTCACCATGGACATGTTTAGGCAAGCCCCCTGTGCACAATGACCTGGGTGGGTCATAGGTTCTCTCGGGACCCTTCTCTGTTTGCGGAGGCATTTGGCTGCCTTCTGCCTCAAGAATTTAACCCTGTCAATGCAGTCTTTTTTTTTTTTTTTACATTATTAACTGAAGAAAAATGGGTGCCCCTTAGAGATTTTTTTTTAAGATTTGGAAACAAAAAGAAGCCAGAAACAGCTAAATGAGGACTGTAAGGGGAATGCCTAATGACTTCCCGTTGAAACTCTTGGAAAATTGCCCTTGTTTGATGAGAGGAATGAGCAGGAGCATTGTAGTAGTGGAGAAAGACTCTCTGGTGAAGCTTTCCCAGGTGTTTTTCTGCTAAAGCTTTGGCTTTCTTAAAACACTCTCATAAAAAGCAGATGGTATTACTGTTTTGTCCTCCAGAAATTCAACTAGCAAAATGCTTTGAGGATCCCAAGAAACCGTTACCGTGAGCTTGCTTTTGAGTGGTCACTTTGGCTTTCACTGGAGTACCTCCACCTTGTCTTGGTAGCCATTGCTTCAGTTGTGCTTTGATTTTGGAATCATACTGGGAAAGCCTTGTTTCAGTTCTTCAAACAAATGCTTCAGGATCTTGCTCCCGCTTGTTCAAAATCTTCATTGGAAGCTCTGCTTTTGTCTGTAGCTCATCTGGGTGCCAGAGTTTTGGCACCCATTGAGTGGAAAGCTTGCTCAATATTGATGTTTTAAGTCAGAATTTGATAAGCTGAACCTGTTGAGATGACTATGGTGTTTGTCATTGTTTCTGCTGTTAATCATCAGTCTCTTCAATGAGGACATAAAAAAGATGAATTTTTAAATTACAAATTGATGTGAATCTGCTGCCCTGGGCTTCATCTTTAACACTGTCTCCTCCCTTCTCAGATTCAGTTATTGATTTGCAAATACTCGTTTCTTTAGGGCGTTGTCCCCATAAACTTTTTGTAGAGTATCAATGATTTCACCATTCTTCCACCTAAGCTTCACCATAAATTTGATGTTTGTTCTTGCTTCTATTTTACCAGAATTTGTGTTTCTCTGATAAAGGCTCTTTTCAAAATGTCTTATTTTTCTTAGTGCCTCAAACTAGATTCTGTTCAGATGTTTTATAACCAGTGATTATGAGTTTATTTTAATGCAAGAATTTTTTTGAAATTCACGTATTTTTTATGTTTTTTCTATGATTATTTTAAATATCCCTTGTATTTACACTTCATAGAGCCCTTAGTGTATGCTAAGCACTCTTCCAGATGCTTTGTATATATTGTCTCATGTCATCCTCACAATATCCTTGGAGGGTAGGTATTATTATCCCCATTCACAGCCAAAACATGACTTTCTTTTGAGATTGAGTAACTTGTCTAAGGAAAGACAGTTAAAAAGTGATGGAATGAGACTATAAACCAGATATTCTGATTTCAGCAGAAGGTGAGCACTTAAACCATGAGGTGTATGTAGGAAAATAATCTAAATCTGCCTGGCAATTAAACATTTGCAAGTCTCCTTCTTATGCCTTGTCTCCTTGGCCCTTCCCACCTTCCCTGTGGCAGACAGCCTGTTAGGCCTGCAAGAAAGGTGGACACAGAGAAAGTTTCTCTTAGGTTTTATAGTCTTCCTTTCTGTTCAGACCTCCTGTACCCAGGGCATGAGTCCTCCAGTGCCCCGCCCCCTCAGTGTTACCTGCTCATGCCCAGTAACTTCATTTCCCCTGCGTTTTATGGTGCCATGCTCTTGGTTACCCTCTGAGTTTTGCGATCACGCCCACTGTCTTTAGCTCCTCAGTCACTAAATCCGAAAATTTAGTGAAAATCAGTCACTAAATCCTTTCTAGCTTGAGTCATTTCTCTTATTTGATCTCACTGGAACCTAAAGCTCCTGGAACACTCCACTTTTCCTCAGTCCCTTAGCTGCACCCTCTCCTCATTTCCTTCTCCATCCAGCCCAGAGGTGGCGATGCATGGCTTCGTCTGTTACTGTCAGTCTCTTCAACCTCCTTACCTCACCATCCTCCTATGACATTTTCCTGGAAAAACTCCACTCCAGAAAAAATTAACATCCTGACTTTACACTGGGTGCTGCTGGAGAAAATTATATTGTTTTACAGTGGCACCTTCACAAATTCATGATCTCTCACCTTACCCAGACCCACCAAAAAATGACAGTTCTCTGACCCTATTCCCTATTTTGATCTTCTTCCTTTCTCTATAGTGACTATTTCCAATTTTCTCCATTCCACACAAACCATGTAATCCTGTGTCTTTCGTACTCAAGAGGATTACTGGCCTTTGTCCTTTGGCAAACTCTTTCTAGGTTTCAGCTTGAAAATTAGTTTCTCACCTGTACATGGTGAGAAATGCTAGCTTGTAATTCTAGCACTTTGGGAGGCTGAAGTAGGAGGATTGCCTGAGCCTAGGAGTTCAAAACCAGCCTGGCCAACATGGCAAACCCTGTCCCTACTAAAAATAATAATTTAAAAAAAATAGCCAGGCGTGGTGGCGCATGCCTGTAATCCCAGCTACTTGGGAGGCTGAGGCAGGAAAATTATTTGAATCAGAGAGGCGGAGGTTGCAGTGAGCCGAGATCACGCCACCACACTCCATCCTGGGCAACAATGAGACTCTGTTTCAAAAAATAATAATAAATTAATAAAATAAAAAATAAATTTTTTCAGAGAGGCACTGCTTAATACCTATATCCTTTAATAGTTTTCTATATTTCTCAATTATAACACATACCACATATTTACTTTATTGAGACAAGATCTTGCTCTGTCACCCAGCCTGGAGTGCAGTGCTGTGATCATGGCTCACTGCAGTCTCAACCTCCCTGCCTCAAGCAATCCTTCCACCTCAGCCTCTGGAGTAGCTGGGACAACAGTCATGCACCACACACCTGGCTATTTTTTTTAACTCTTTTGTAGACTTGGTGGTCTCCTTATATTACCCAGGCTGATCTTGAACTCGTGGGCTCAAGCAATCCTCCTGACTCAGCCTCCCAGAGTTCTGGGATTATACCTGTAAGCCACTGTACCCGGCCCCATGGGTTTTTATTACTGTTTAACTTTACCATTATCAATAAGTTTCATGAGGTCAGACGACATGTCTTATACCCCCAGCAACTACACGTTTTAGTAGATGCCCAATAAATATTTGTTGAAAAAACAGATGAATGAATAAATTAATGAATGAAGAAAACATACATATACCATCATACAAGAGCTCTCATAACTGTCTGCCACCAAAGCTGTGAGTCCCCCTTCCCTTCACCTTCAATCCTCTTAAAGAAAAACAGTTGCACCCAAAATGAGATCTTCTAGCAATGCTATGGACCTTGTTCACGCCTGTCTTCTCAGTAACCCCATTTAATAATTGTTCTTCTCTTTCTTATGCCTTCAGACTCTCACTTTCTATTTCCCTTCAGCAATTGAACATGATCAAATCTATTTCATATTTAGAATTCTTGATTTCTTGTTCAAATTCTGTTCTGTCTCTTCCCTGTGATAGCCATAAGCAATTCCCCAGCATTATTTATACTTGTTGTTTCTACTTTTCCAGTCGGCATTTAGCTCCTTCTTCACTGTGCCTGACCTCTGCGCTGCCACTCCACTGAAAATGGGAACTGTCACCAAGATACTCCCTGGCTCTGCTCTTGTTCCTTCCAAGGGGGGAATTTTGCACTTGACTCGCCTGACCTCCTCAGGTCACTCAGCACCTCTCTCCTTGCTTCTGCAAACCTTAGTTCCTGGATTTCCTGGGCCTATCTGCCTGTCTTTCATGGTGTTCTTTGGGTTGCTACTTCCTCTGACAATAACAGCAGTATTGGTGCCCCCAGGAGCTACTTGGTGAGTCCGTCATGCTCCAAGTTTCCAGTGCCAGCTGTATACCGATGGCTCCTAATCGATAGCTCCAGCTTAGTTTCTCCCAACCCTCAATGATTGTCTTCTGGGTGTTTCCCTCAATCAGTGTCTTCTGGGTGTTTCCATGGAAGATCTACCGACACCTCAAATACAGTGAGTCTAAACTGACAGTATGATCTTTTCTTCAAGCTCAGTTTCCATATAGTGGTCCCTTGCCAAGAGGACGAAGCCAGAGACCTTGGTATCACCCCAAGTCCTCCATTTCCACTTCCCAAATCTCTCTGAAATCTAAACATTTCTTTCCATCCCCATCACTCTTTGGATAACTCAAGCTGCCTGATCTCTCATTGGGATTATTATGGCAGCCCCTAACTGGCCTTCACACGTCAGGCTGGCCTTGATCCAATTCATTCTCCATGCTGCAGCTAGCAAGAGACTTTGAAATGGAAGTATGATCTATCCTTACACTTTTTAGAACTTTCCATTGGCATTCTCATTATATTTGGGATAAAATCTCATCTTTGTAGGTTGGCTTAGGGTGCCCTAAGCCTTCCATCACCTGACACCTTACATGTGTCATTTCTACCTTCGAATCTTTATTTTTTTTTTTTTTAACATTTTTTTTTTTTTTTGCATTTTAGGATTGGGGGTACATGTGAAGAACATGGAAGATTGTTGCATAGGTACACACATGGCAGTGTGATTTGCTGCCTTCCTCCCCATCACCTATATCTGGCATTTCTCCCCATGCTATCCCTCCCCCAACTCCCCACCCCCCCACTATCCCTCCCCTTTTCCCCCCGACAGACCCCAGTCTTTACCTATTCACTCTGTACCTCTCCGCATATTCCTCACAACCCACATTCCACTCTGGCAATACAGGCTCATTCCTGTTTCCCCTCCGTATTCTCTCTTGCCTAGAAGACCTTTGCGCATGCTGTTCCCTCTGCCTGGGACACTCCGCGGGTCTGTATTAGACATGCATTCTTTCCGAGCCCACAAGGGCATGGGATGCTAGGAGGAGCACACAATTTGGAACCAGAGACTCAGCTTACCGGCTTATTTTTCCATCTGTTTATCGTCCATTGTCCGTCCAACAGATATTGGACTTGAGCCCTCTTCTCTTCCTCCCTTCCTCCAAAACACACTTTGCCTGGTATCTCCTGCCAGGCTTCATGCTGCACTTTAGACATCAACTACCCAGAATGCTTTCCTTCAACACATACGCACACTCTTTTTTGATATTGCATTGTACCCTGAAATTCTCTATCACAACAGTTTCTTTCAGTCAGCAAATATGTGTTGGATGCCTTTCTTTGTAAGAGGCATTGTGTTGAGCACTGTTTACTGGTCCATGTCACCAACAGGGTGGCATGCTTTATGATGGCTGTGACAGTGACTATGTCACAATTGCATGTGCCAGTAACTAGTATCACTCTTGGGTTAGGGTAGATTCTCAAAAATATTGTAGATTCTCAAAATATATGTATTTATGTTGTTAAAAGAAAAACTTTAGCCAAATTAAATTTCACAGTTTAGTTGAGCAAACAGCCAATTAAATCGTGTAGTTTCCCTGAGTCAGAGTAGCCCCCAAGACTCCAGCACAGCCACGTGGTGAAGACTTATGGGCAGGAAAAGGAAAGTGATGAACAGAAAATGGAAGTGGCATACAGAAACAGCCGGATTGGTTACAGCTCAGCGTTTGCCTTATTTAAACCTGGTTTAAACAGTTGGCCACCTTTGATTGGCCAAAACCCAGTCATTGGCCCAAGAGTAGGCTACAGTCTCTTTACAATTTCATGTAGGTTATAGTTCACAATGCACAGATACACCTTTAGGCTAAACTGAAAATATATAAGGAGGCAGCTTTAGGCTAAACTTGGTTATGTAACAATGTATTGATTTGCTGGCTAGCCAGCCAGCTGGATGGATAGAAAGATAGGTTGGCAAGCTGAATTTCTGGTTCCACATCTTGTGCTCTTCCTAGGACACCATGCTCTTGTGGGCACAGAAGCCATGTGTTTCCATGACAGACCTTCAGATACCACTCAGGGAGCACCTGCTATCCTCAGTGGGTGCAGCTCTTCCTATCTGTGGCTACGCTGGTGTCTCTCTCTCTCCATTTTTCACTGCCAGACTTTCAACCCTTAAAGAGTTTAGTCCTTCTCTTTAGAAAGACCAAAAGTGAAGGAGAGTGGCATAGATTTGAAGGATGAGATGACTGAAAGTAAGAGGTGACTGATTTGTTTAGATTTAGTAGTGTATTGAGGACACTGGTCCCCAGGTGTTGGTAAATAGAAGCCCCTTAAGCAGAGGAGCAGCAGGCTTTTCCTCCTCTTTCATTATGGTGATGATTATTATTTTTGTGGTTCCCATGGAAACAACCAAAGCGAGAGAACAAAAATGTCAGGGAGGTTAGAATGATGAGACAGCCCCCATATGCTTAAGAAGACTGCGTGTGTCCATGTGTGCAGCAGTGTGTGTGCATGTGCACTGCCTGCACGTTCGGCTCCAGCACACTGCCGGGTCAGGGGAAGTTGTGAGGCTTATTCATGGCATTTGTTACAATCGGTCTCGGCAAGGAGACAACTCTCAGCTTTAAGCAATTAGGGAGTCTCTGTAGCGACAGTTCCATGATGGCAGGGAGAGGACAGACAGAGATGGAGACATTCCCCATGTGAGCCAAAGGAGTGTCAAAAAAGAAGACAGAACTCAAAACTGGAGTTGCCGGCCCGCTTAGGCTCCCGTCTTTTTGTCTGAGAGGGCTCACTCTGGGCATCTCCTTTGTGGCTGCAATGGGCACAATGAAGGCAGCTGCCTGCAGGTCTGAGAGTCCTTGAGCTCTTCATCTGCTTGCTGCTCGCGCTTTTGCTTCTCCCCCACCTTTCTGATTCTTCACCTAATTTGGGAGTGGCAAGAAAAGCCAGCCCAGGGCTCTTTTCAGAATGGTCAGCCAGAGCCTTAACATCTTGAGCACCGAGAGGGTCACAGGAGCCTTTCCATAGGAACCCTTTCATCCACCGTCTCTGCCGAGGCTCTGCAGGGACTGGCGGCTCCCTCTTCCGCATCATTTGTGGCCGGGACGTTCAGGAAGCACAAGGCTGTAAGTGATGTCTTAACCACAGAAGGCATAGAAAGAAACAGACTTGAAAGCCCTGAACTGAGAGGGAATTCATTCTGATTGAGCAGAGAACACAGAAGACCAGAAACTAAAGAAGACATTGGGACAAAGGCAGCTGCTGTCCATTTCAGGCTAAGCTCCCTCCTCAGTAGCGGGCATATGTGTCCAAAAATCTCAGAACTCCATCCCCCAGCCATCCTGTGTCTAGCTGTGATTGTCACCCACATAATTATATGTGGTACTTCCAGACTTTCCACCAGCTGTGTATGAGCACACAGGGTGATCCTAGAAGGCACGTGTTAGAAAGGGAGGAAACTCCATTAGCCTGGGCTGCTTCAAGACTGCCCAGAAGAGATTTTGCTGCAGCCCCAGTCCTGCCTAATGACCAGGAACACCCACACTGCACTCTACCTGAGCCCAAAAGACTCTTCTTGTGTATTGGCCACGGACACTTTGGAGTTTATTAGTTCCAGTGATGACTGCTGCAGCATCCTGTTGTGGGAGGAAGCAGGATGTCATTTCTACCCCAACCCCACTGCTCCCAGGCCCCGTGATCTGCAACAGAGTTCCTCTCTGACAGAGTGCAGTTGAGCCTCAGTGACAGATTCTGTCTCCTAGGCCACTCTTCTTTTCCTTCAACGCCATTCCATTGACTTTCTCTCCCCATACTTTTTAGTCTTCTTTTTCCCCCTGAATGATTTCTGTATCTTTCTGACCAGCGACCTTTGATTGCAAGGAGCAACTCAGTTTCACATTACTAGAGTAACAGAGTGTGTTGTAATTGGCCGGGAATTGGTCTTGAAATGTCAGGGAAAGATTTATTTCCCCGTGTAACCTCTCTTAGGTGCTAATTTTGCTATAGGCTGTGGGATAATGGTTCCCGCTCACAATGGGCGAGAGTTCCTAATCAGAATACAGGGCTGTAATTGGGTTGAAGGGATTTTAAATCATTAAAGTTGCATTTAGAATGGGGGAATAGAAATAGAACCCCAAGATTGAATGACTCACTTAGTATTTAATGAGGGAGTCATGGAGTATTACTTATAATATTCTCTTAATGATCTTACAAGCAATGTAACTCCCCCCCGCCCTCTAGGGCCTATTCACAAGGCACAATTCTGCAGTCTCAGACCCACCACTCTGGAGCAATTAATTACTGACCCATCAAGGAGCAATCAGACTCTGCTCCACCAGCAGAAGCGCTGATTTCTTCTCTGACTGTCTCCTCACTCTTCATCTTCCTGCCTGCCTTGTTCTAGGGCCTGCAGGAGGGGAGTCGACATTTGCCAAGCGGTAAATCATCATGCAGTCTTCGGAAAGCACAGCTCACCATGAGAGGAACACCCTAGGGTAACCAAGGGTGCCTTTGGAGAATCTGAGAGGAGAGGGCATCAGAAGGAGGCTATGCTGGCCCCAGGAGTATACAGTCTACAGATTTCAGACAATATTCTCTGGTACCACGAGACATTTAAGTGTTTGGCACATAGTAGGCACTTAATAAATGGCAGCTTCTTGTGATATGACTATGACCAAAGGTCACTAACCCAGCTGAGTGAATTTGTTTAAGGTTTCAGGTGGTGTGAAGCTCCAGCAGTTATTTTGGATTTAATCTCTAGGTAGATCTCTAAGGCCAATGTTCCCGTAAATGGAACTCCTGAGAATGTAGGTTATAGAGAGGCTGCTTAAAACCTGTGTACCTCTTCCTTCTGTAGGCTCAGAAACAGCTCAGCTCTCTAGAGAGCATGCAGTGTTGTGTGAGTGCTTGCACGCTCCCTCTAGAGAGTTGTGTCACTGCTGATGGTCCCTCCTAGTGGGGACACACATTTGAGAAACGTGATTGACCTGGCTGAGTGGCAATGGAACTGTAGCAGGTCACTGATCCTGAGTTAGCCTCTCTTGGCCATTGGCATTATGTCGGCCAGGATGCTGGGGACACTCGGTGTGTTGCACTGGTGGCCAGGATGCTCCTGGATGCTGATGGCTCGCAGTTCTAAATCTCATCAGGGAATATCACTTGTCCATCCTGTGCCAGGCCTCAGATGACTTCCATCTCTTCTAGTACTTCAAGTAAAAGAAGGCTATGGGTTTCTTTTGTGATACCTCAGTTGTAACTTCTATCGTGTTGGCATAACAATTGAGATATAATGAGTAAATAACACTGAGATGAACCCCTAGGTCAGGTTGGCCTGGGAAAAAGCTTTCTGTTTGAGAACGTCTTCAACATAGAGCTTGGAAGGTAGGAGAGACTTTGTGAACACTCACGAGAAAAAAGTGTGAAGGCTGGTTGAAAGGGCTTCTCTTCAAATACGCCTAGCTGCTGGGTTCACTCAGGTGATTGTGATGAGGACCTTCTTCCATAAAGGAGCCAGAGGGAAAAGGGTCCGGAGCTGGTTGAGGTCCTCCAACTGGGCAGACGGTAGGCTGCTCATTACACAGAAGTGGACTCATCTGTGATGCCTGTTTTGCAATTGAGGAAAACCTTACCACCTGGTAGAACTAAAATATTCTACCAGTTCTGCTTTTGCCCAATTAAGGCAAATAAAGATTTGCGGCAAGTATTTTGCTGTAATATTTATTATTATGAATATCCATTGATCCTGCTAGAAAGAAATGTGTCATGATGTGGAAAGTTAAAACAACTAGGATATTCTTTAATAATGAGGTGTTGACTGATTTATATTTAGTAACTGTTAAAATATCAGTAGTTATATCATTAGTTTACCAAAAATTAAAAGTGATAATGCCTGCTTCATGCAAATCAGAGCCAAAACAGTGTACCTTTGTGCATGAAAGAACATGCTGTGCTTTATGTAATTAGTATCTTCCCCCCAAAATTGTGACTCATGATAAATCTAATAATATCTTAAATGCAAAAGGTAGTCCAGTATTTTAAAGAATCCTACAGAGAATCTTTTGTGTGAAGAGTCTTTGGCATTGCAGCTGTCTCCATTAATTCATGTATTCTGAAACCTCCAGCGTCTGTGCTTCTCCTATAAAGAAGGCCACCTCTGTGCATGATCAGCTGGACTGTGGCTTCCTGGGTGGCAGCTGTCACCTACCCAGGTGCTGGAATGACTGAGGCTAATGCTTCAGACCACGCACGTCAGTTGCTCGCAGATGGTGTCCCTGTCCTGACTCTAATGCCATTGTTTTAGCTTTGCCTTTTCAGTCTTCTATTTCAACTCCAGGCAAATGTGGCTGCCAGGCCGTAGGGTACCTTTTAAGAAGTGGGAAACTTGCCCCCTCTGGGCAGATACAGCCCCACAAGTGCAAGGTGTGGTGAACTTGTAGCATCTCCATGTGAATTCCATCAGGGAATGTAGCCCCAACCTGGGGTTTGCAGCTTAACAAGCAAATAGTACCTGGACTTCAGCCTCACATCCTTCCTTGTCCTGGTACCCTTGCGCAGTGAACAACCTGCACAACCTGTGTATGGCAGCCCTGCAGCTTGAACTGTTTTGATCACAGCCAGAGCAATGTCCAAATAATCTGCCAAATATTTGTGCGAACATTATGTTCATGTTTAAGTCGGAGCGATAGTTTTGTCGTCTTTATAAAAGGAGCAAATCCCCAGAAGCTGGTCAGGAGCACCAGCTGTTTACTGCCTACAGAAGCGACTGCTTATCTCCTTGTAACCACCTGCCTCTTAGAGATCATGTCTTAATTAACTCAGTGTTATCGAAACTGAAATTGTAGCAACATTGTAACATCAAATTGTAAATGAGAGATAAAGGGAAAAGAACTCTGTTGACCAGGAAAGGGAGCATGGAAACTCTCTGTTGAGCTGTAGGTAGTTGGCTCCAGGCTGATTGGTGGCAGCCTGCTGAGAATTAGAATCACAGACTCATATATTGTTTCCTTGAGAAGGTGTCTTGGAGGTCTTCTAATCCAGCGGTATTCAAATATTTTTTATCTCACAACGCCCAGCTTATTCTTCTGATGTTCAATATATGCTGATATTTTCTATTCTATTTAATTAAAAAAATTCATGAATAAAAATCATTCTGTTGATTTCACGACCCACTACAGATTCACAACATAAAAAACTGGAAAACAGTGATGTAGTCTAATCTCTAAAGTCTAAAGTTAAGGACTGAGGGACAAAGAGGTGAAATGACTTGCCCAGGGTAGGTTATCAATGGGTATTGTTCTTACACCCAGGTCCCTCCCAGGGATTTGGTTCCTGAAATCTGCTAAATCCTGCCACTGCAGGACAGCTCCGAGAAGAAAAGCAAGTCTTAGCCTAAGAAACAGGTCTTCTTTCCGCATAACAAAGCTGAGTACCCAAATAATACACAATGTGCCCTTTGAGGAGGTGGTCAGGTTCTTTCTCACATAAAAAGCCTTGTAACTGGTGCTTTGAACGCCTCACCGTGTTCCCATGATGAAACGGTAGGGGCGCCATGCCTCCTAGTGTTGGCGTACCTCCTTAAAACCTTCACACCCTGTGCTCCACCCCATGCTTTCTTTCCCTTTCATTTCCTTCACCCAAGTTGCATCAAGGAGATCTCTTTCTTCTCACCGCCCCTTGCAGTGTTCCTTCTGAGTCACTGGACTAACATCGTGACGAAACAGGCATTCTCACAGAGACAATAATTCCAAATTAAAAACAAAAATGTACACTATGAGAGACCTTTTTACATTTCTCTGCCTATATTTGCATGTTTTTAACAAATTGAAAGAAGTTTTTCAAATGAAAGCTGTCTGATTGATAGCCATACCCATGTGCTCCATGGCACTCACTCTTGGGAGCAATCTTGGGACCAAAACAGAGTTTGTTTAGTATCTTCTTGATACTGAAAGCATCATTGATTGATGAATTACCAGGAGAACTGGAATCGGGGGAAGCAGGCGATCTCCATTTACTTCTTGCAAATCCATTTCTTCATTTCCTCTGGCCCTGGGCATGTGGGCGCAAACTTACTGGAATGGCCATATTCACAGAAGCACAACTTCCTATAGCAAGCTGTTATCAGCTGTTGCTGCCTTCGGAAAGGCTTTATTCTCTCCTAGCTGAGGGAATCCCTCCTTTCCTTCCGGTGTTCACAACCAGTCCCCCACCCCCGCACATACATATACAGACAGTGAGCTGGGTTTCGATGTGTGAGGTGGGCTATCAGCTGTGATTTAATGATGAGTATCACTGTCAGACTTTACAAAATAGAATTCCATCAGTTGGTGAAGAAAGACTTCTGCATAGAAACTACAGAGGGGAAATTTGACGGCTTTTTCAATTCAGTTATCAAAGCATTTGCAGTTCAAAGCAGGTGAAACAATAATGTAATCTTAGCACTGACTGCTCATTTGTATCTGAGTGTTTCAATAAATAAAATGGTCAGGGAAATGAAAGCAGACCTGTTGTCTCCAATCCACTAAATTTAATATCCAGGGTATTGACTGACAGCTTTTTATCACCATAATTAGTATGGATTGTTCCTGAGGCCATTGATCAATCTTTCTTACCTCTGTGGACTCGAGTGGCTGTCTTCTTCCTCTCCTGCCCTCCCCACCCTTTATTTTAATATTGATCATGCCAGTTGTGTTCCACCGCAGAGAGGCTGCTCACTTAGACAAAAGAAAACTCAGGATGAAGAGAGATGACTGAGCAGCAGCCATTTCTAGGTGGTATCCACCTGTGACATCACTCTATCTCATTTATGTTGAACTTGTAACTTGACCTCTTGGTACCAGTGACCTTCAGCTCCTCAACACGGTAACCAGGCACAGTGTCTTCCCCACTGGGTGGAAGCTGTGGTCAATAAATATCTATTGAATTAATGAATATCCCTCCTGTAATATCATCAAGCTAAATAAGGGAGTTTGGATAGACCAATGAACTCAGCCGTGTGTGTGTGTGTGTGTGTGTGTGTGTGTGTGATTGTATGTGAATATCTGTGATGTAACCTATTCCATATAATGCAGACCAGAAACCTAAGACTTTCTTATTTCTTATTTCTCACCAAACCTTTCCAATTTCAGTCTGTCTGTCACTAGGCATTTACAGTACGTAGGTATGCACCTCACTATCTCTTGCCTTAATTATGTCATAATTCACTCTCTAATTTCCCTGCCTCTTGTCCTATCTCACCTAACTCCAACCTTGCATCTTTAAATCCTCCACACAGAGGACTGGGAGGTTTTTGTAAAACGTAAACTATTATAGTCCTTGACTGTTTCACATCCAAGCTCCTTGTCATAGCACAAAAAGCTTTCTGTAACCTGATCTCTTCTCCTTCTGCTTACCCCTCAGCCCCATGTCCACCATTCCTACAGGTCACACTCCTGGAAGGTAGAAATGCAAAGGTTCCCCTCCAGTCATCACCTGCTTCACGCCTGTAAGTCTTTGCTTATGTTCTGAATTTTCCCTGTAATAGCCTTCCCCATCCTTTTTCTCCTTGACCACACTTTCTCATTCCTCAGGAATTCATTCAGATGGCCTCTCTTTCGGAAAGCATTATTTTAGCTCCCAAAGTACCCTAACTATGTCTTCTTCTCACTCCTGAGATTTTAAGAGAATATATACATATACTTTTTTATGCACCTATATTCCATACGGGAGAATGAACCTGAATAGGACAGGGGCTACGTGTTTTTTTGTTCTATCTCCAATGCAAGGCACAACTCCTGGCTCCTAGGATATGTTTCTTGCACTGGAAAGAAGTATTCCTAAGAAGAGAGTCAGTGTGCCTGAAGAGCTGGGGCATCCGTGATGTCAAAGTGGATCCGTCATGGGATACACAGCATGCCGTGCCGTAGAACTGCACCATGAACAAGAGCGAGGTGGATCTTGCTTATTCTCAGAGTGGCGAGAAGAGACAGGAAAATATCCCTTCTGCATATAAGCAGGTTAACAAGGTATCTTTCTGACCTTAAAGAATTAAGATGTTGGCCGGGCACGGTGGCTCACGCCTGTAATCCCAGCACTTTGGGAGGCCGAGGCGGGCAGATCACGAGGTCAAGAGATCGAGACCACCCTGGCCAACATGGTGAAACCCCGTCTCTACTGAAAATACAAAAAAATAGCCGGGCATGGTAGCACGTGCCTGTGGTCCCAGCTACTTAGGAGGCTGAGGCGGAAGAATCGCTTGAACCCAGGAGGAGGAGGTTGCAGTGAGCCGAGATTGCACCACTGCACTCCAGCCTGGCGACAGAGCAAGACTCCCTCTCAAAAAAAAAAAAAAAAAAAGAATTAAAATGTTGTAGACTGGTTATTTTCCACAGTATGGAAGAGTTTTGCTATCTATGCACTGGAGCAGTTTTCTCATTGGCCTTCTTAATGGAATTTCCCTCTGCCCACTTTGTTGTATAGATCACCCATTTGCATAACTTTTCTGAAGGATGTTTCCTGAGGGGGAGCAGATGCCATGCATTTCTGGGAGTGCCCCATGAGCCACACTGACCTCAGACAGCCCCTTGCTCCCAATCTACATACCGCGTGGAGCCTGTCTTCCCTGTCTTCCCTGTTTCTGGCACTGCAGCCTGCCCCCACAGTTACAGGTGCTCGCACACATCAAGTGCAACTTTTCTGAACTGAGCACAACAGAGCCAAATTGGACTGGAAAGGCCACAGGTGCCTCGGGGCCTCAGGGAGCCTATGGCATCTACATTGCAAATTGGCCCCTTAGAAAAGCAACTGATGCCAGGGCCGGCTTTCACTTCCTCCCTACCAGGCCTATTGTGGAACCACAGCGGCAGATGTTTCTGGAGGTGACCCCCTAGATGCACAGAGGCGCGGGCAGCACCTCCTCCTCACCCGCCTCTCTCCAGGCTTATATAAGACAGATTTGACAGACTGATACCAATTGGCACATCTTCCCTGCCAGATTGGAATCAGACCCTTTTACCGTCTTTGGGGTCTGCTGCGGCTCCAAGTACAACGTACAGAAGGAATGTGATTCTAGCTACAGCCAATTTTCCCTTTGCTACTGCGCTGGCATTTCTCCTCTCGGGCGTTTTGTTGCTGTGGAGCACATCGCTACAAATCCAGTCTCCAGCTTAGGAACTTTGATATTTGCAAGCATGAGAAAATGCCTTTCCGTATTCCTACAGTTGTCTGGATAATTTTTTTATTTTAATGTATTGTTTAGTGCAAAACGATTAAGTGAGTTTCAGCTTATATTGCTACGTTGTTGCTTATTCAGTTATGTAGGGCTGGGGCAGGTGACAACAAGGAGGGAAGATGCCTTTGTCACTTACTCCTTTCCTAAGATTTCTGCAGCTTCTGCATGTAGACTCTTAAGCCTAGAGAGAAGGCAGTGCGCATATTTTGCCTCCTGGGTCCCTGTCTCTACTGTACCACTGAATGGCTGTGAATTTGTCAAGATAATTTTTCTGAGATTTCATTTCCTCACCTCTAAAGGTCTTCCCAGGCTGGAGGGTTAAATGAGGTGATGCAGATGAAGCCGCAGAGCAAGGAGTCTGACATGTAACAGAGGGTAGGCAAATGTCTGTCCTCTCCCTTGCTGTCCCTTCAAATGGCCTTCACCAGCAGACCCAGAGTCACAACACCTCTGACCTTCAAATAGTCTGTTAGTAGCAGAACCACATTTTAAGTTATGCATACGGTATACACCAAAGTGTATGTATGTTGTTTAGGAAGGTCATCCTAGAGAGTCCGCCTGATGGAGAGAGGGACTGTGTGTTTTTGTGTTGGTGTTTTTGTTGTCGTTCTATTCCCAGTAATGCAAAGCACAACTCCTGGCACCTAGGATGTGTTTGTTGCACTGGAAAGAAATAATCTTAAGAAGAGAATCTGTGTGCCTCAAGAGCTGGGGCATCCATTATGTCAAAGTGGATCTGTCATGGTGCGTGCAAAGTGCTGTACCACATGAGGCTATGCACCAGAATATTAACAGTAGAAATTTCTGAGTGACAAGATTATGGGATAATAAATTTCCTTCCTTCCTCCCTCCCTCCCTTCCTCCCTCCTTCCCTTCTTCCCTTCCTCCCCTCCCTCTGTCCCTCCCTGTCTCTCTCCCTCCCTCTGTCCCTTTCTCCCTCCCTCCCTCACTCCTCCTCCCCTCCCTCCCTCCTTTCCTCCCTTCCTCCTTCCCTCCCTCCCTCCCTTCTTCTCTCCATTCCTTCATTTTTCCCCCTTTCCATCTTCCTTCTTTACATCCTTCCTGTTAATCTATTTTTTTCCTAAAATTTATATCTTATAAAATAGAAAAAGATACAAAAATACTCTAGCTATTGAAAAACTGATTTCAACCAGGTGCAGTGACTCACATCTGTAATTCCAGCACTTTGGGAGGCCAAGGCAGGAGGATTGCTTGAGCCCAGGATTCTGAGACCTGGACCACATAGTGGGACCTCCCCCTACCAATAATAATAATAGTAAGTGGGTGTGGTAATGGATGCCTTTAGTTCCAGCTACTCAGGAGGCCAAGGAGGGAGGATTTCATGAGGCCAGTCTGGGCAACATAGTAGGACCCATTTCTACAAAAAGGAAAGAAAAGAAATTATCTGAGCATGATGACACATGTCTGTAGTTCCAGCTACTCAGTAGACTGAGGCAGGGAGATCACTTGAGCCTGAGAGGTCAAGGCTGCAGTGAGCTGTGATTGTGCCACTGTAATTACTCCAGCCTGAGTGACACAGGGAGACCCTGTCTCAAAAATCCCAGCACTTTGGGAGGCCGAGGCAGGTGGATCACGAGGTCAAGAGATCGAGACCATCCTGGTCAACACAGTGAAACCCCGTCTCTACTAAACATAGAAAAATTAGCTGGGCATGGTGGCGCGTGCCTGTAGTCCCAGCTACTCGGGAGGCTGAGGCAGGAGAATTGCTTGAACCCAGGAGGCGGAGGTTGCGGTGAGCTGAGATTGCACCATTGCACTCCAGCCTGGGTAACAAGAGTGAAACTCTGCCTCAAAAATAATAATAATACGTAAATACATATTTCATGGGAAGCCCAAGGAGGAGGGCAACATTGAAGTCAAACAAGGAAACCCAGCTGTGATTAGCTTTGACAATGTCCTCCTCCTTTCACCATGAGGAAACCTCAGGTTCACTGTGTCAGCTCACCCCATCTGACCCACAGCCCCATCACCTTCCTCCCAGTGGGTGGAAGGATTCCCCTCAAAGCTCCAACAGGGCCAGGCTGAAGGAGCATGAGTTGAGACCTGAAGTCTGAGCATGGCTTAAGATGGAATGCTGTTTCCTGAAACCATTCCCCCTACTTCCGGATGAATAAACTTGAAACATAGAAAATTCCTAAGGGTGTACAACACTGGTAAATTCAGAATAAATAAATGTGTCTGCTTATTAATATAATAGTTCTGTTAGCTCTGAAACCTATGTGTATTATTGTAGAAAAGAGAGCTATGAAAATTCAACTATTAGGAGAGAAATACGAGAAGAGAAATCAAAAGAAAGGGAAGAGGAGCATAATACAGAGGCCCATTAGGAAGTGGGGAAAGAAAGAACAGGTGGGAGGAAGGAGCCCGAGGAAGGCCATGGTTAGCAGGAGGAGTGGAGAAAACAATGGGAAGAGACAGAACCAAGGCAGGCAGCAGAGAAATGTCCATCCTGTTTCCAGGGTCAGTATGAGACTTAGGCACTGCCACAGCCAGACCACATGACTAATTGGCCTTAATGGTCATGAGTTGACTCTCCAGGCTGGGGGTCCCAGGACGTTTTCTCGGATTGGTTGGCTGACACTTCAGGCTTCTGTCCTCATGCAGCCTGGCCGCTTGCTTCATGCTGGCAGTTGTTGGCTTGGGGCCACCTTCACTCTAACCATCTTCTCCTTTTTAACCTGAAGATTGTTTCCATATCTAGAAAGAGGGCATGTTCTAGATGGCACCTGTGCATGTGTGGGAGGGAGGCAGAGACGGAGAACCTTGTAACTCCCTCCACCACCCTGCCCAGTCCCTACTGTACACCCAGGCCCAGCTCATCAAGGAAATCTTAAAACGGAGTCACTTTGAGGGTGGCCTGGGATCGTGTGCTCCGTGGCAACCAGGGTGGATATTGGTCTGTAATAAGTCAGTGAAATAGTGAGGTTCAATTACTTACACGTTCCCTGAAGCTGAAACAATTGCCATTATCCCACATAATATTGCTTGACCTACATTTTTACTTGAAAGCCTTCAGCTAACAATTAGTTTGAATGTTGAGTTATAAATGAACACATTCATATTCCAGAAATGAAAAGGGAAAGGGGCGTGATACCAACACACAGTTCCCCTCTGTCCCGCCCTCTCTTTCCTTTGCCTTTTGTATGATATTTCAACTTAGCTTTTCCAAGATGGAAGTCACTGGAGAGTTTGTCTAAAGGGGGACCATTCAGAGGTAATGAGACAACTGGGTTTTGTCTGGAAAAGGGGCAGCTTGGTCAGTGCCAGGGAGATTTGAGCCATCTGGATTAAAAGGGTCAGACTCTCCGTAGGCAGCAATTAAGCAGCTCCATGTGGAGAAGCCACGTGACCACACCAAAGGAGCTGCCAAGAACAGGAGATTAGTAAACATAAGTACCCAGCAGGAGGCGTCCAGGTTGGTCACTGCTCTGGCCACTTGGCATTTGCACAGCTTCCTCTCTCTCTGGCATCCCATCTGTCTGTACCCACAGCCCACCTATAAGCTATCTGCAGAGTTTAAACAAACTCAGGCAGAACTGAGTTTACTTAAAATTTTGAAAGTCCAGGGCTTAGTCGATGGTGATGATAAATCTTAGACATACGCAGCATCCCTTTCCAAGTGTTCTGGCAATGCCTCTGATGTCTTTGATGACTCTTTGCTGCCTCACTGTGAAAACTCCAAAGGGGGGACTGCCATTGAGCAGTGATGCTTATTTCCCTGAGCGTGATCATTTAGCCATAGATATTCACAACTAGGTTAGGAAGCATGTGCCTGGATTATTTTAGTGCAGGTCTTTGCGAAGCCTTGAGAATAAGCTGAGTTCTCCTTTCACTCTAAGAATCTTTCCATTTAAAAAAAAAACCCATAAAAGGCATGTAAGACTCCCAAACATATGCCTTTCTTTATTCAATGTATATTTATTAGCCAGGCACTGTATTATCCCCTGTGGCTAGAATAGAGACCATTCGCATGTATGTTACCCCCTCGGCCAAAAGAAAGAGGCACAGGAATTGGGACTGTCGGCTACTCCCCTACACAAATCCTCTTCTGATTTCCAATCAAGTCAGTTTCACACAACACAAAACTAACTTTTTTCAAGGATTTGTAACATCTTGAAGTTTTCACGTGACCTGCAATGGGCTAATTAATGTAGAAATTAATGTAGAATGGTAGTTCAGGTAAAAGATTTATGCTTTTTTTTTTTTTTTTTTTTTTGAGACAGGGTTTCATTCTGTTGCCCAGGCTGGAGTACAATGGTACGATCACAGCTCACTGTATCCTCAACCCCCAGGCTCAAGAAATCCTCCCTCGTCAGCCTCCTGAGTAGCTGGAAGTACAGGTGCTCCACTCTACCCGGCTAATCTTTTTTTTCTTTATTTTAAAAAATGTTTTGTAAAGACAGTGTCTCACTTTGTTACCCAGGCTGATTTTGAACTCCTGGGCTCAAGTGATCCTCCTGCTTTGACCTCCAGAAGTGCTGGGATTACAGGCATGAACCGCTGTGCCTGACCTTTGCTTTTTTTTGAATGAGTTAACGGCAGCTTACTGTGCAGCAATGTATCATGGGAACAATCTATGATACATTCTCATTGTTCCTAATGTTCTTGATTTCCATGACTCATTACTCCCTAGTTTTCTTTGTCCAGCTTTTCTGAGCTCTGCATGGCACACTACATCATCTTGAATGTTGTCACGCTAAGGACTTGACTCTGTGTCTTCTGTGCCCTGTCTGCACATACACACCTGGACTCTCTTTCACAAACTGACGTCTTGGCTCCAACACCTCCACTGAGCTTCAGACTTCCAGGGACAGTGATCTGATAGAAAGTCCCACACAAACATACAGAGATCATGCTCACTATAGATTCAGGGGAGATTCCAAGAGGACATTCCACGTACATGTCTGAAACAGAATGTGTTTTGCTCATACCCTGTTAACGATGCCTACTCCTGAGTAAAGAACACCACCTTCCACGCTGTTGTTCACACTGAAATTGCCACATACAAACTTTATTCCTCTATTATCGTTCTTCCCCATCAGGTCATCTCCATCATTTCTAATCCATTCACATTTTGTTGAGTGAACTTCCAAAATATATCCCCAATGCATACATTTACCTCTGTTTCCACAGCCTTTAGTTTAATCCATTGTCATCAAAATGACAATAGCTGCATGAGCCTCCTAAGTGACCTCTTTGTTACCTTGGCATTCCCTTGATACTCTGTTCTCCAAAAGAAATGAAAACATACATTTTTAAGGAATGAAATAGTGGCAATTGTAGCAACTTGGATGGAATTGGAGACCATTATTCTAAGTGAAGCAACTCGGAGTGGAAAACCAGACATCATATGTTCTCACTCATAAGTGGGAGCTAACTGAGGACGCAAAGGCGTAAGAAGGGTACAGTGAACTCTGGGGACTTCAGGAGAAGTGTCTCAGGGAGTGAGGAAGAAAAGGCTACACATTGCATGCAGTGTACACTGCTTGGGTGACGGGTGCACCCATATCTCAGAAATCACCACTAAAGAATGTATCCATGAAACCGGTTGTCACCTGTCCTCCAAAAACCTATTGAAATAAAAAATTTAAATATTTGTAAAACATGACTCATCTATCATATTGCTTTCCTGCTTAGAACCTTTTTAGCCAAACCCTTCATACTTAAAATCCAGTCTACTCATCAAGGTATCAAGACCTACAAGATTTAGCCCCTGCCTTCCCCTCACCTCCATGTCCACTGCGTCTCACTGGGCCACCTGGCCAGCCTGGCAGCTCTTCTCTCGGCTCCGGGACACCAAATTTTTCCTTTCTCAGCACACTGAGTGCACTGCAGTGTGCATTGTATCCAGTGTGTAATGTCTTATCCCTCCCACTCTTTCCTCCAAGTCCCCAAAGTCCATTGTATCATTTTTACGCCTTTGCCATCTCACAGCTTAGTTCCCACTTGTAAGTGAGAACATAGGCTGTTTGGTTTTCCATTTCTGAGTTACAATTTGCCTGGTTCTCTCCTCTTCTGTCCCCCAGGCCTCCACTTGACAGACTCCTGCTTACCACTTGGATACCAGGACAAATGTTACCTCCTCAAAATGGACTTCCTTAAAGACGTAACACTTTTCTCTCGGGCTCAGCTCTAGCCCATTTCCCTGTGTGTTGTCTTCAGAGCACTTATTGTGCTCTGCAATAAACTTATATCTTTTTTCTTCCTGTCTCTTCTGAGTAGCGCATAGGCTCCAGGAGGGGGAGGGCATTGTCTTTCCTGTGCTATACTCCAGCGCCTAGAACTTTGCCTGGTGCAGACTTGATGCTCAACAAATATTTGCTGAATAAATGAATGAATGATTACATAAATGAATAATGCGCTCCTCTTTCCATAATTTTGGTTTCCCGGGCACTGAAAAACTTAGGAAATAATATGGTCTTCAAGGTTTCTACATGTCTTATCTCTGCCAAGGACAGTTGCCTCTCCGGAGAGCTGACTTGTTGACATATGGCTGAAGTGTGATCGAGTGGACTGGAGGTATGCACTGATCACATTGCCCTGTGGCATGGGGCTTAATAAGCCTTTCCATTTTTGGCTAAATGGCTTTACTGCAAATGCTTTCAATCATATCCATATTTGGTTGAAACTTTATGGCGAAACATAACTTAGGCGGATTTTTATTTTAAAATTACATTAAAACATACTGTTCTTTCTAGATATATATTCAAGATTTCAGTGAATCAATGCAGAGTTTTTCTTGAACTTCTCTGTTCATAAAGAATATGAATTCTCACTTTCTGTCATAAGAGAAGTAAACCTGAGGCTGAGTATGGTGGCTGATGCCTGTAATCCCAACACTTTGTGAGGCTGAGGTGGGACGATCATTTGAGCTCAGGTGTCCAAGACCAGCCTGGGCAACACAGACCTTATCTCTACTAAAAATATAAGTTAAAAAATTAGTCAGGCACATTAATGTGTGTGCTTATAGTCCCAGCTACTTTAGAGTCTGAGGCCGAAGGATGGAAACCAGGAGGTTGAAGTTTCAGTGAGCCGTGATTGTGCCACTGTGAGCCAGCCTGGGCGACAGAGCGAGAACTTGTCTCAAAGAAAAAAAAAAAAAAAAAGAGAGAGAGAGAGAAATAAAACTGTGGCCCAAAGTTTAATCCCTGTTTAAAATAGAATGAGCTAGTTTCCTTGGTAGCAATGCATATGGCAGGAAGTCCCCAGAGATTTATGTACATGCCTCTGTGTGTGTGTGTTTGTGTTGTGTGTGTGTGTATATATGCACATATATAAATATAATATGTATTATATAAACACACATATATATATATATCTTGATTCCTTGACTTTTTAATCTCCTTTCTCTCTATGTTGAAAAAGTTTGAGAAAACAAAACCAAAACAAGCCTTCCAGCCAAGAATCTTTAGCACAAGGTAAGTGAACAGAGGGATCTAGCATCCTGAGCTGTTTTTAATAAGCCTTAATACAGCTTTAATGCAACCCAGAGGTTTGGACGCAAGGGTAAACATCAGGTATCAGGAGCTCAAATTCCAGTTCGTAATGCTGTGGTCCTCTGCAGTCCTTAGCAAGCCAGTACGGCTGCTCAGTGTCACAGTATGCCCTGTGTAAAACGGGGATTGTTTTAGGAAGATCAGTGAAAGTTTAAGAACTGACCTCCTGAAAAGAGTTGTAGATTCCTCAGACATCAAATTCAGCCAAAGAAAAATAAGAACTAGGCTTCAGATTCATTCCACCAAATGACTTCCCGTCTAAATTCTACAATAGGTAAAATAGAAGACGTTTCTTCTAACCGATCAACACCACCTGAAAGCTGGGTCCGTCTCCAAATCATGGTTAGTAATAAAGACGCTTCACCACTCGTTTGAATTTTCTGGCGACGTTGTCAGCGATTCGTGCTTGAGGCAGAAGGAAACCAGTTTTATTCTTGCATAGGCGTTTGGCAAAGGAAGAGAGAAACTTTGCTTTTCTCAACAGAGGCTAGAAATGACTCAGACTACAAATAGCTACTCTGCCATACAACAAAAGGTCATCCCTCCCTCTCATTTTTCCTTTCCCATTTGTCCTGAATGAAGGCCAAGCTATATTTCCCCTTCTCTCTTTCTCTTCTTAAAATGCATAGCCTTCTTTATGTGGTGCCTTCTAGTTCTGGTTGGTGTGTGACCCAAGCTAAGATAGTGTTATGCAGATTGGAGCATCCTAAACAGACCACAATTGAATCAGTCTTGCCGCCATTTGTCCTGTTCACTATAAGGCATTGAGTGGTAAATGAAAGAAACTAGTGTCTCTTATGCAGTCTAGTTCACTTCTTGCACACATGTTTCATAGAAGGGGACAGATCAACTCTTAGAGGAAAAATTACTAACGAAGAAAGACATTTTCAGAAACCATTCTCTTAGTAAGTAATGAGACTCCTTAGAGAATCTCTTGTGTTTCTCTGACTTGATGAGAATGATGTTTCAGCTTTGGTATGGGAATGACTGGTGGAGTCAACAGCAAGAAAAGAGACTCCCAGTGGGACAGCATGTACTGCCAAGTACTATGCGGGCAGCACTGAACACAGCCAAGGGGCGGTCTTCCACTAGAGAAGGCATCCTGCTCTCTCATCATGAGATCCCCAGGCTCTCAGAGGGCAAGACTTGGATCGAATGCCTGTGTTGGCCTACTACACATTTTCTGGGACGGCACACTTCCACACACACACGTTACATGACAAAATTCTGGATGAGCAGGAGGGGCTGCTGATCAAATGCATCCCTGGGCTTCTGTTCAGATTAGCATTGCGTGAAAACAACACCAATTCTGTTTCTTACTTTAAAGATCACAGAGATAACCTTCCTTGGTCACAGTTGGGGAAACAGCCAGAGGGGGTCTTGGGACCTCCAGAAAAGCCCTGGAAGATATTTGAATTCCTGCTGGGCCCATTGGACCATCTTTCATGTTTTTAGACAGAAGGAAAGGTTACCCCAGTGAGATTCTGAAAGCAAGTCCTCCCCGGTCATCCTCTCTTGGTATTGTTTATAGCTAGGTCCATCCCTCAAAGTGTTTATTTTTCCATACATGCATACATTATGCACACTACCTGATTGCTCTGATCGGGTTAAGGGCAGGAGCGCGCTCTACTGGCATGTCTTGTGGCACTTCCATGCAGCCTGCGCCCAGTCTCAGCGAGGCATTTCACCTGGGTGGTTGGTGAGATATCCAACTAGAGACTTGCTTCTTAAATAACGCTGGAATCATATCCACAGTTGTACTAAACGCCTCTGTGATTTGCATTTAAATAGTATTTTCCTCCCCAGATCACAAAGAGGAAAGCTATCTTAACATCCTGACTCGAATTCTCTCTGAAAGCCAGTCTGTGTGTACCACATACACATTGTCCCTCCAGGTGTCATTCAGATCTGGGTACCCTACTGATCAAAACAAATGTTTGCTTGCATTAGGATGGAAGCCTCCGGCAGCTCTGGCGTGCACTGGAGTCTCTGCGTTGTGCCCGCTTCATCAACTCGGATCTCCATGAGCTCTGATTGCAATGCCTCCGCCACTGGCTGGGATGTGAGAGGCACTCCCAGATGGTGCGCTCAGTGCCAGTCAGTTAACACAGTCATTTCTTGGGTGGCCAGTGAAGCCAACTAGATCTGGAAATGATTGAAAGGCAGTAAATATAGACCCCCCAGAGTCACCTTAGCAGTTGCTTTCCAGAGTAGCGTTGTGCTTCGAAGGACTCCGTGTAGTCCTAAGGCTCACTGTCCAAGCCCTGAGGGGACTAGTGAGACAAAAGGCTGGCTGGGCTCAGTGACAGGAAAGGGCGCAGAAGCCAACATCAGGCCCCAGCTTCCAGCCCCACGGATGGCAGCTTCATGCTGATTCCTCGGTTTACCCATGCTGCGGCTTTTTCTGCCCGACTCCAGGCTTTTTGTTTCTTTTCACGTCATTCTTCCTCATCTTGTGGAACGATTTTTTTTATACTGTACAGTTGAACTTATTTCATCATCAGCACATTTTTCTCTTCCCATGGATTCTTTAAAAGACTTCTTTTGAAGATGTATTTCTATTCAGATGCAAGCTTTTGTTTAAAAAAATAAAAGAGGTGTAAATATGGAATGTTATTGAAAAGGTCTTATCTTGCTTTCGACATGACATCTAAAAATATGTTTGAAATAAAGAACAAGTGTTGTACAAGGCATGTGTCAAGGCAGTTGGCTTCCAGCAGTGAGAGCTGGGTAGTACTTTGAACACTTTTCTGCACCTACAAAACCCTCTCACAGGTTAGGACCTTGCAACCCATTGTCCTCCTCCGTAAATGTCCCTTTCTGATCAGCCACAAGAGGGCAATACAGGGCACTTGGTTGGCTGCCTCGGTTGGATTGTAGTCGGTAAGCTACTTTCAATGAGGGAAGCTACTCAGACTATGATAGTAATTATATCAGCCTCTTAAAAGCCTGCTCTTCCCAACTTGCTGCTGTCCTTTTTCCTTTTCCGCCTGCCTTCCTTTCTTTCCCACACCCCTGGCCATTGGCTTTGCATTTGCAGATAACTCACTCATGATCCTATAAGGCAGAGAAGGGTATGCGAAATTAATGTTTGCCTTTTAAACCCTAAAGTAGAATAATAGGTTGTTTCTAGGGGGAAGGATCTTGAAGATCATCAAGTTTAGCCTCTTTGAGATGAGGAAACCTAAATCTGGAAAGGGGTCTGACTTGTTCAAGGTCCCACAGTATCACGGGTAGCCTTCGGAGGCATACACGTTCTACAAATGTTTACATTTTCTTTATCCAGTCATCTGTAGTCGGTCAGTTAGGTTGCTTCCATATGTTAGCTATTGTGACTGATGCTGCAGTGAACTTGGGAGTGAGGAAAAATCGTTTGGGACAGTGATTTCATTCTCTTTGAATATATACCCAGAAGTGGGATTGCTAGATTCTATGATAACATATTCGGCAACGTGGATGAATGTGGAGGGCTTAGGCTAAGTGAAATAAGTCAGACACAGAAAGACAAACACTAAATTATCTCACTTATATGTTGATCTAAAAAAAAACCAAACTCATAAAAGCAGGGTAGACTAGTGGTTGTCTAGGGTAGGTGGAGCGGGAGAGAATGGGGAGATGCCGATGAAGGGCTGCAAAGTTTCAGTTATGTAGGATAATTCTGGAGATCTAATGAACAGCCTGGTGACTGTAGTCAACAGTACTGGATGGCCTACTTGAAATATGTGGAGAGTGGATATCAAGTATCCTCACCACAAAGAAAAGGAAAGTAAAATGGTGGGGAGACAAGGTGACAGACATGCTGATTAGCCTGGTTGCAGTGATCTTTTCACAATGTATACGAATAGGAAAACGTCAGATTGCACAACATAAATATATGCAAGTTTTATTTGTCAATTATTCTTCAATAAAGCTGAAAAAAGAAAGATAACATTAGGGCAGAAGACAAAGGAATATAAAAAAATAAATAACATTTATTTGTAACACACAAACTTCCCAAGGCATTTGGCTGTGTAAGAGGAGGCTCAGCCGTGGTCTGGACGGTGACGCTCCATTCTACGCACAGTAGCCTCGGTATTGGACCAGGGACCCAGGAACTAATGAAGAAGCCATGACTCAGTGTTTCCGTGACCACTTGCCCTTCTTGTTCTAATGTTTGCTTAGTTTACAAAATGATGATGTTGCGTTCCTCTCCCTTCATTGATTATCACTCAAACCTTGTAGGAGCCTTTACATGCAAATCATTCACACACTGTGTGGCAAGGGCTGGTGAGCCCTGCTCCTTCCTCAGCTCTCAACCTGGGAAGATCCTTTCTTTATTGGGACGAATAAGGAAAACAACCTAAAAATGCCTTTACACATGCTCATCCTCCCCCTTGCAATGCTCTTTGCCCCATTCATCCTTTGGTTCACTGCTATAGCTGCTTCTAAACTCAGCTCAGGTGTGGCCTTGTTTGCGTCTCTTGGAGCATTTCTCCTGTCTCGCATTTCCCTGGATTAGGCACGGTATTAGTCAGAAGCCACTCTAGGTACAACAGTAGTTGGACTTGGTTGCACCTGTGATGCGAGGGCTGAGAAGTCCACTAGGAGAAGGCAAGGCAACCAAGGGAGTAAACAACGGCCAATTAGACTATTCCCATATCCACACACATCCATAGGACTGGAGGGATACCGGGTGAGACGCTGCTTTGAAGTGGGGGGCCAGACCAAGTCAGCGGGTGCTGGGACCACAGAGGTAGGGGCTGGAGCCACTGGGAGACACTGCTCTTGCATAGTACCCAAACAGAAGTAGGGGGTGATACTTTCTCTGACTCTTCCACTGACCAAGACAATGCTGAAGCCAGAGGGCAAGGAAGCCTGGGAATTATAGGGAATGCAGCTTCTGGATACAGAGGAAGGTAGAGAAGGTTGGGAAATGAAAAGGACAGATGCATGAGTGCCCGACCTCTTCTCTGGACTGTCATTGCATCCTGTACTTAATCACCTTCACAGTCGTAACTATAGGGTATCCTCAGAGTCATTCAGAGCAGGAGTGTTCCTCTACCGCAGGCACCTAGCATAGTGCACAGCACTGGAGATATGGAGGGAATGTACACATCGGTTGGGGAAATGGTGATAAGCCATGGAAATGCAAGTCATGATTATTACGATCCAGCCAAAAGCATGAGCTCTGCTGAGGACGACAGTTACAGACCTTTCTTCATCACATCTAACAGATGGCTCAGCCCCCTTCCGTGATGCTATCCTCATTTGCAGACTTGAAAACTAGTGCAGTTAATTAAAATCACGTGAATGAATGAAATATAGGTGTAGGGAAGAAAAAAAAATGCTGCGAGGAGCCCAGGTCAAAGGAAAGTAAGAAGGAAAGTGTCCATGGAGGACGATGCAGAGTTTCGTATGCTAATATTTTCTCAAAGGGTGAGACTATTTCCTGGCCTCATTTGATCAAGGCAGACTTTCATCAGCCCCCTAAAGTCGTAGAAGTCCAAAGCTCCAGAATGACTCACATCCATTTCTAATTCTGCATTGGAAAATTTCTATTAGAAATCATGAGTGTTCATTTAAAATGATTGTCTCTTTGTATTGCAACTACGTTCTACCAGTCTAGTTATCCCTCTAGCAATGCAAATGTTATTCAATCTTGCTGCATGAAGACAAAGAGAATATTTGCCAACCTCTCCATAAGGAAAGGGAGCATTGCTTTTTGTTCCTTCTCTTGTTGACTGAGTTTGAAAAGGTTAGAAAAGTGTGTCGGTCTTCAGACTAGAATCTCTGAGCCTGGTTCCCCTCCCTGGTCTGTGTCCCACCTTGTTTGGCTTCCTGGTCATATAATGGACAATATTTAGACTCTTCCAAGTTAAGCTTTTACTGGTGGAAGGAGTGACAAGTCATTGCTCTCAGAAGTGAAGGGCTGTGATTTGACAAAGGGCTTTGAAAGATTCTGATATATAAAGCATTAATTTCATTAATATAATCAACACTAAAGAAGTAGACCAACCAGGCCCTTTGATTCTTCCCAGGCTCAAATCTGCTTGGCTGATGCGATCCATCAACAATAAAATAGTAACCCTACCTGTACTTCCTGTTGTCCGCACAGGAATTTATCGGTCTGCGTTGGATTCACTGTCTGATGTATTTGTTTATTTGGGGTTTTGTTTGTGTAAGTTCCATGAGAACAGAGGCTTCACACTTTAAAAAATGCTTTACTGCTCTATTTCTGAATCGAAGAACGAGCATACTGTGGGCGCTAAATAAACGAGCATTGTACAGAATATAAAGTACCCCAGACTTCAGGGCAATACTGAGCTGTTAGTTATAGGTATCTGTCCGGTTCTTTATCCTCATACCCACAAGTTCCTAATTCAAAACTGAAGAAGAACTTGGGCTGCTCTTGGGACCAATGACTCCTAACTAACTTGATTTAAATCAATCTTGTCACTCCCATCTGCCAGCCTTCATGTCATCGTAGATTAATTGCAACATAATATAAAACACATTTATGTCGCATCTTCACAATAGTTTCAGGGTCCTTTACCGTCATACAATCTAATTAAGTTGTAGCTTCAAACATGAATTTCTTTAGTATTTTCAATGCATAAGTTGAGCACATAAGCATTTTTTTAAGCTTTCCTATTCTAAAACTGAAAGACCAGCTGATTCCAAAGTCCCTGAGTATTATTAATTACCAGTGGCTGCAATCAATGCACAGGGCTTGTCTAGAAAGCTATTTCCTCCTTAGGTGAATGGTTGGGAATACAATATATAGTAATCAACAATTTGAGAGGGCTGAGCATAGACTGAGGCTGGCAAAAGGCTGGGACTTGGCATTGCATATCTCCTGTGCAGACGGCAGAGAATAAATCTTGACTTTGCAAGGAAGATAAAACAAGGTGGAGGTGTTTTCATCACAATCACACACCACATAAATGGCAGAGAGAAGGAAGAAACCTTGGAACACAGGCTTCCTCTCCAAGGACAGGTATTGTTGTTTTGGAGAAAGATGATCTGCTCTTGTTTCACCACGAGAGAACTCTGTCCTCAAGGGCCATGGAAAGGGGACCAACAATAGACGAGAGCCCACCAACCAAAGGAATGATGAAGTGGCCCTTTAAATATAAATCTCTGGAGCCCCCAAACTGTGTGGATGTTCCCTTAAGTATTCAAATGAGATTGCAGCATCAGATTGGTATGCATTAGGCTGGTTTCAATGAAAATTAACATGTAATTGCTTCAAATGAAGTAAGTGAGGAGGTAATCTGTTCTTAAATTGGATTCCCAGGATTTTGTGGTACCATAATGCAGCTGTGAAATGAAATATATTTTAAGGATGATGTCCTCAAGGGGGTGAAGGGGCTGGGAGGGGGAGTAGAGATAGTGTATAGTAAAAGCGCCTCTCCCCCCCCCCAGCCCGCCTCATTCTTTCTCTGTCTCATTCTCCATTTGCACTGGATGAAAAGATGTTCTCTCATCCACGGGTGGCTCCCATGCTCTGGGACCTGGGCAGACAGTGCCCCCACATTGACACCAGCCGGTATCCTCTACTTCTTACTGTGTCTGGAACTGATTCCCACAGGCTGTAGCTCCCCAGGGTTATAGCTCTGTTGTCTCCCTCCACACTGGATTTGTAAGGAGAAGATGTTCATCCTGCAAGTGGTGTCTACCGAGATCATCAATGGCTGAAGGGTGCACTGCCACAGTTGGGCAGATTGTCCAAAGCACACCGTGCAGTAAGAAAAACCATCACTCCTTGTACTCCTGGTATCTGAAAATGGGGACATGTGCGCTTGACATCATGACTTACCCTTCTGATATCAAAGAGTGGAGCTGGGGAAGCGGCAGCAGGAACAGCCGCCAATTCCATTACCACCACCGGCCTCCACAGTCTGGGTTCAGCCAGACCAGGCACCCCTGCCAGCAGTGATGATATGGTCTGTGAAGTCCGAAGATGAGCCTGGGAATAATTAACCTTCTTACCCTTCAATCAGGATGGGAAGCAGCTGGGTGAGGAGTCAGTGCAGGTTAATGCATTAAATTGTTTGCTTTTGCCATCCTAGGCTGAAATGGGATTTTCAGTCACAATGGAAATAAGCTGGCAGTCCTCTGGTCCCGTGGCATCACGTCTCTCTACCAAAGAGCCATATCTGATGGGCTTGGGGGACCCTCTGCACCAAGGCTACAGAAGGGCAGAGCTGTTAAATGAAATGCAATCACCTGGCAATGCACAGGCAGTGCTGGGTTAGGGATCACACGGCAGAGCAGTGCCGCTGGTCTAGACCAAGTCCCCGTCAAGGGCTAGGCTGACAATGGCATGGCTGCCTGTGCATCAGCTCCTGGGGAGATACGAATTTATAATACGCTGCATAAAGAATATATGCGCTGGTGAAAAAGCCCCCATCAGAGCTCGAAAGCAGGGAAATCAACAAATCTGAGAAGAATGCGATTCTGAGTATTCTCTATTACACGCGAATCAGGTCCCCAGTCTGAGCCCCCCGCTTGCCTTCTCTCCCAGTCACAGCTTGGTTCTACAGCTCGGCTGATGATTTTTTTTAAAAAAATTCTTGTCTTTGTTTCCTCCTGTTTATGTTGCTATTTTCTTTCTGCACATGTTGAGCAGATCTGGCTTTAAAACTGATCAGAGCTAATGGCTTCTTCAAATGTACGTGTTGTATTTCTGGAGCCTCTCAATATTGGGACCAAGGTTTTTGAGAGAATGCCAGAATGTTTCTGTTCTTCCCAGGGGTTGGTGGACTTACGAATCTGAAGAAGACAAAAGGGAAAAGAATGAGAGTGAGTGGTGACCAAACTCAGTTTACCCAACCGAGTTTAACTCTCCCTGAAAACAGTGGACTGAGACCCTTAAGACCCAGCTAATGGCTTTTATTTATTTCTTACTCTAAAGATGGCCCCAAGGTTGCAAGAAACAGGGTCTTTGCTGTGGGTGTGAGGTATGTACCTGCAATAATTAAATTTTAAATCAGTCCATATAAAGAATAGGACCTCTGGCTACTTTTGAAGACCAAATCTGTAAACCACATTGGATAAATCATCTGTGTTGCTGGCTCCTTTCTTTCTTCATCTGGTAGTAGGCACAGTATAGTATTTGCCTCCCTGCTTAGGGTTCTGCAAGGATTAGTAGGCATTCATATCCACAAGAGTCCCTGGAGAGAGGCATACCAACAGCAAAAGAGAGCTTAGCATCCTTTTCTAGATTGTCCATGGATGTGGAATCTACTGTACAGTTCATTTGTACTCTAAACCCCAAGGCGCCTCTTGGTAGAGTATGAATGGGCTGCTGCAAGCTGAGCTCTGCTGGAAGAGGGGGGGGATGGAAATGTATTGTGTGTGTGTGTGTGTGTTTGAGAGCGAGCGAGCATGTACACTCATTGTAAGTTTTCAATGATCTAATATCTTGAATTAATTCTTGTGATGCCTTTTTCTGCTTTCAAAATATGTCAAGCGATCACCTTGATATGCTCCTCTGGCGTCACTCTCCTCAAAGTCTGCCATGTTGGCAGGAGAAAAGTAGAAGGGGCCCGAGGTCCCATTTTAGAGATAGGGAGGGTTTCACCGCAGGAGCCTGAGGATTTGCAATTCATCTTAATCACTAAAGTTGTCTCAGGCAGTGACCTCCACAAGCCCTTCTTCCCTGGACCTCATTTGCTTTGAATATGAAATCAGGGTCAGAGTGTTAATGTCCTACTCTTAAAACGCAAACCAACATCAAGGCCTAAGTATAAAAGTAAAATGTAAAGCAAAATGCATAAAGTTGTAGCGACCGTAGATAGCACAGTATAACAGAATATACTGAAAAAAATATGAATCTGGTATAAGACCCCTGGGGTCAACAGAGGCATGATGAAATGCAGGAGATGAGGACACATGGAAAATGCCCCAGCTCCATTTATTTAAGCAAAAGGACTATGAAGTACAGAAAATATGGGTGAAAAGCTGGTTCATTATGGGATCCTGTTCCCAGCTCTCTTCTTGTCAATCTCCCTTTGACCTATGAAATCCTCTCCTGTTTCTCTTTTAAATTCTACCTCAGAACCTTTAATTCTCATTTAATTTTCCTTTCCCACAAGTAATCTATGTCCTCACACAGCTCTGTGTCCCTCAATTCCAGTGGGCAGACCCACCCCCTCTTATTCATCCCTCCTCTCTCTAACGAGCCTAGACTGACAATTTTGCCAATAGTTTTCATACATAATAACATAAGTGCATCACTTTTCTACAAACATGTTATCATTAGAGTTCAATTCTTCTGCTCCCAGCCTTTGTGCCTGGTAAATATATTTCTTTGACTTGTGTTTTGGAAGATGGCTCCATTTTATGCATGTGCATTAGTGCCAATTGCACAAAGCAGAAACACAAATTACCTGCATTCTGCAGACAGATCTAATCACCTAGACACCATGGGCTGGCATTCATTGCAGCCTCCACCTCTACACGTGAAACTGAAAGGAGAACACCTAAACTGCCTATTAGTTTGAAATGTAGGCAAAGTGCTGTAGGCGCTGAATCACATGTAAGCTGTAGCGTGGCATTGTGCTGGGATCTGTGCACTCGGTGTGGGCCCTTGCTCAGAACAGACAGGACTTCTCCTTCGGGAGATGTAGGGCTGGGATGCTGGGACTCTGCCAAAGTGATCCCTGCCTGAGACTGGAACAGAAATGAGATAAATAACAAGGGAGGCCCCTGGATAGGACACCTGGAAGGGTAGATGTGGGTTTTCCCCGCTATGGTGCTCTGTAAGATTCTTTTCCAACTGGTTTTATTTCAGCAACTCTGTAGTCAGCAAAACAACCTCCCCTGGGGCTGTTAAAATCAAATCCAGGAGGTTTTCATGGGAGCGAATATTTATAACATAAACTGGGACTCCGCCTACTGTCAGACTTTGTGAGGCTTTTAAAGATGCCTGAAGATGTGCCTCATGTGCCTTGCGGGAGGAAAAGAAGGTCCCTTCTGTAAATGAGCTGACACTTGTCTGATAAAAGTGGTGCCTTTGCTCTGATCATCTCAGGACAAGTAAGCAAGCAGTGCCGCCTCAGAAAGGGGTGCCTCGGAGCCCCAGAGGTGTCCTGAGCAAAGGGAGAGCTTTCCGCACCAGGTGCAGCTGGAAAATCTCCCGGCCAGGGATTAACCCCTCACCCCCATATCTCATGAGCTCCTTCGCTGGTTTCTTTAAAGATACTTAATTTTGCCCTGTTCAGAATTTTTCTGGGTTTAGAGCTTGTCATGATGCTGCCCAGAATTAGATTCCTGTTGCCTCGTCACACACAGGTACACATACACACAACACACACACGCACTGACACACAGATTCACTCATTCATCTAACTGGAAACAAAAAGAACAAGGGCGATGGAAAACACAGCCTCTGGCTGTTCTCCTCCTCCCCCACCTTGAATGTATTCCTCATGCTCCCCCTGGCTGGCCTCCTCCTCGCACATTTTTCCTCTCTTCTCTTCTGTGCATCACTGTCAGCCTTACCTCTCTGGGTCTCACTCCCCCTTTGCTTCTCTCTGTCTCTTTTCTCTCATCTGCAATGAGCTGCTCAACTACTGGAGGGTCAGGACTGTATATCACTGAGGGATCAGCATGAGGGCCGCATTGACAAGGAAAGCTGTCATCAAATTTTACAGCTTCATGTAAAACGCAGTGTCCATGGCAAGGACAGAGAAGGGACTGGAAGGGCACAGGGGGCAGTGTGGGGAGAAGGGGTAGTTAGAAGAAAGGCTCTCTCGTAGGTGAAGGGGGAGGTAAACCTGTGTGCTTTCCTCAGAAAGGTATTCATGGAGCGAAATCTACTATCTTTTCTAAACCCAACCATGTCTCCGGAAGCCTCACTAGGAGACCAACAATTACCAAGAGTGTCAGTTATGGGATGTCTGTGTGGTACATTGCATAGAGCGACAGAGGAAGCTGATCCAAGCTTTGAGTACAAGGAGGCCAAGGGTAGTGATGTGGATGGGCCTATGGCCGCTATTTTTCTGTGAGAGCTAGGGAACTCTCCTGCCACGTGTCCTTCCCATACGGAATGCTCTATGCACATTTGATGAGCCAGTCAACTGGTGCCTGAGTACCTGCCGTGAGACCAGCTGTCAATAGGCACAGCAGAAGGGACCGTGTACTCAAGGAATCAAGCACGCGCCGTGTGCTCAAGCCCGGGGTGGGCAAACAAGACCAGCCCAGCACACTCCATTAGAGAACCACGCGTGTCAGTTCCTGACCAAGAGTCAGGTTCCTACGTGTGCACAGTCTTCCCTGAGATTCCATTCCTTAGGACTCTGCACTAATCCCATCCACTTTCTCAGGACAGAAACCAGGAGGCAGAGTCATACCTTGCTGTAGAGTAGGGGTCTCCTGGAGATGGTCACCAGAACTCAGTGCCTGCTCTGTAATTGATTAGCTACATGACTCCAGGCGATGTATTAGGCTTCAGTTTCCTTGCACGTAAAGTGGAGACATTTTTGTTAACTACCACACAGAGTGGCTGTGTGGCTCACGTAACATAATGTGAGTAAAGTGCTTTGCATAGTGCCTGGCACACACTAGTGATCAATAAATGTTAGTCAGGGTCATTACTGTGCTATGCCTCTTCCTTTCCGCTATTGCCCCTCCCAGCCCCAGATCTTCAATCGGGGCTTGGGTCTCTACTTCCTGGTGTCTCCAATCTCCATCCCTTCCTCCCCTGCCCCTGGGGCCCCATCCTCCCTGAGACCCCAGCAGCCTTGGCTGGGCTGGGCCCTGGTGGTTTCATGAGTGCTCTGGCTCTGCAGGGAGAGGCAGGCTCCCAAACACAAATTCCAGCGCAGCGCGGCCCTGTTGGAAGCTCTTGGTGCCTGCGCCTTGGATTCCTTAGGGAAACTCAAAGGCCCATCGTGAAAATACTTCTCTTAACCTGTCTGGGTTTCTTGCCCATCTGGTTCCCCATTTCCACGCAAATCCTTCTCAGCAGCTTCTCACAATAATAGTTCTCAGCTTTGCACGTCAGAAAAAGTTGTGGAAATTGTTTTTAATAGTGTGTGTGTGTGTGTATGGGGGGTGCAGGTAATTTATAAAATGCAGGCATTTATATAAAGCTCCACAGTGGCTGAGTGTGGTGTCTCATGCATGTAATTCCAGCGCTTTGGGAGGCCAAGTGAGGAGGATTGCTGGAGGCCAGGAGATTGAAATTGTCAGCCTCGGCAACATAGTAAGACTCCATCTTTACAAAAACAAACAAACAAACAAAAATAGCTAGGTCTGGTGGTCCTAGCTTCTGTACTCCTAGGTACAGTGGCTGGCGCCTGTTGTTTCAGCTACTCTGGAGGCTGGTTGCAGGCTGCGGGGAGCGATGATTGTGCCACTGCACTTCAGCCTGAGTGACAGCATGACATCCATTTCCAAATAAATAAAGCAAGCTCCACAAATGGGCCTGATTTTCCTGTCGAGCCGTAGAGCGCCAGCTGCCTAAACACACCCTGCCTTCCCCACACTGCCAGCACATCGGCTGCACCCCGTCCCTAGCACACTGATGGGCTCACAGTGCAAACGAAGATGGCTCACTGACGGAGCGAATCAGGAAAGGATATTTTTCATGGTATCGAGTGAGTTAGACTAAGTCGAACCCTCCCACAGAGTGTAAAGTAGAAGATAAATAAAATAATGTGCTTGGGGGGTGTGTGTGTGTGGTGGGATACATGGTATGCGTGTGGTGTGTGGTGTGTGGTGTGTGGTGGGGTATGTGGTGTATGTGTTATGTGATGTGGTACGTGGTGTGTGTGTAGTGTGTGGTGTGTGATGTGTGTGTGTGGTATGTGTGTGGTAGGGCATGTAGTGTATGTTGTGTGGTATGGTATGTGGTGTGTGTGGTGTGGGGTGTGCGGTGGGTTTTGTGCAGTGGCATGTGTGTGTGGTGTGTGTATGTTATGTGTGTCTGTGGTGTGGTATGAGGGGTGTGTGTTGTGTGGTGTGTGGTATGCAGTGTTTGTTTTGTGTGTGGTGTGTGGTGTGGTATGTGCTGAGTATGTGTATTGTGTGGTGTGGTATGTGTCATATGGTGTGTGTGTGCTGTGTGTGTGTGGTGGGGTGTGTAATGTATGTTGTGGTATGTGGTCTGTGTGGTGTGGTGTGTGTAGTGTGTATGGTCGGATAGGTGTTGTGTGTGTGGTGTGTGTAGTATGTGTGGTGTGTGTGTAGAGGAGTGCTTCTTGTGTGTTATGTGGTGTGTGTGTGTTGCATGTGTGATGGGTGTGTGTGGGTGTGTGTTGTGTGGTGTGGTATGTGGTACATATGTGTTGCGTGTGTGATGTGTGTGCTGGGGTGTGTGTTGTGTGATGTTGTATGTTGTGTGTGTTGTATGGCATGTGTGTTGTATATGGTGTATGTTGTATGGCATGTATGATGTATGTGTGTATGGTGTGTGTGTTTGGTTTGTATGTGTGTTGTTTATTATCTGTGGTGTGTACATGTGTAGTATGTGGTCTATGTTGTGGTATGTGGTATGGGTATGGTGTGTGCACATGTGTGGTGTGTGGTATGTGGTGCGTGTGTGTTGTTTTTGTGTGTGTGGTGTGTGTGATCTGTGGTGTGTGTGTGGGGGGTGGGGTGTATGTTGTGTGCTGTATGTTGTGTGTATGGTGTGTGTGCATGTGTAGCATGTGGTTTGTGTTGTGGTATGTAGCATGTTTATCATGTGTGCACATGTGTGGTATGTGGTATGTGGTGTGAGTGTGTTGTTTTCGTGTGTGCTGTGTGGTGTGTGTGGTGTGTGTGTGGTGGAGTGTATGGTGTGTGGTGTATATGTGGTGTGTGAGTGCATGTGTAATGTGTGGCCTGTGTTGTGATATGTGGTATGTGTATGGTGTGTGTACGTGTGGTGTGTGGTAATGCAATGTGTGTGTTGGTTTTGTGTGTGTGCTGTGTGATGTGTGTGGTGTGTGGTGCGTGTGTGTGGTGGGGTGTGTGCTGTGGTATGTGGTGTGTGTGTGAGAGAGAGATCAGCAGGGGTCCTGGGCAAGGGATATGTGTGGGCAGAGGAAGAGGCACAGACCAGGAAAGGTGCAGCCTCGGTTTTCCATAAGCACCTTGGATCCCCCAGGCACCCCTGTGAGATGTGGAAATGGGAGACGGAGTGGGCGTGAGGGTCTGGGCACCTGGGTGTGTGAACGAGTGCAGAAACACAAACAGCTACGAGCCAGAGGATCCTCAGTCCATCAATTCTTTGCAGAAGAAAAGTCTGATGGATTGAAATTGTCAGCACAAGAACACTGTGAACAATAGCAGGGAGATACTGTTTCTCTCCAGCCCAGCTGTGGTGAGTTACTTCTTAATGGCAAGGTAGGGAGATACACACCACGGACAATGCTGAGGGTGACCGGAGATGCCTGTGCCAGTTATTTATTATGGGAGAGGAAGGTGTTCCTTCTACTTTTTTTCCCTTCCATCATCCCCTTCTTTTCTGTGATAAATGGAGGCTGAGCTGTTTGTGTTATGCAGAGGCTGACAAAATGAGGCGATCAGATTGGAAATCAAAGCTCTCACCATAGCTGGCGGTGTGCCGGGGACTTCGCAGCCACCTCCCATGGCGGGGGCAGGAGGAGGGGGGAGGAAGCAGCTGCTGTCATTTCTCCCCTAGGACTTGTTTTTGGTTTTACTTTTATTTCTCCCAAGAGGAGAGGAGCTGGAGAGGGTAGCCAAACTAGCACAAGGAAGAAAAGGAGAAAGAAGGGCAAGAATGGAAATGCAGAAGGAGAAAGAGCCCTACAGGAGGTGGAGGGAGAGGCAGCCAGAAGGAGGGAAGCAGCCTCCAGCACATGCCTTCTTCCGATTTGTGCTGGCTGCGACCTTACAGCCTGTCTTTCCTCCGGCTGCCCCTCCTTTGATGTGAGAGGTGCTTTCTGTGACCGGCAAAGCGTGGTTAAATTTACAGGGTGAGTTGAAATGATTCAAGCATCTGCTCCTTTCATATATTGGGAAACTGAGGCACAGCACATTAAGAATGTTTTAACTTGCTTCTTTTGGGCCTTACTGTCAGTCTTTTGTCCTGAGAGTTCCAGAAACGATCCCCATCTCCAGCTTCCAGGATGAAGAACTTATTCAGCCTTTGCTTTTCTGGTTCCTTCTGCCAGAACTCCTATTTCAAACTGTCCCCCAAAGTCCCTGAGCCTGAGTCTTATGGGTTGACTCTGCCCTCTGGTGGATCGAAAGGTGGTGAATGAGGTGGAAAAGGGAGCTCATTCCAGAAAAACGTACCCTGGCAGGCTTCCCAGGAAAGTCTTTGGTTAAAGCAACCCGAATCCAAAATGAATACAGCTCAATATGCTGTGATGTATTAATATCCTGATAAGCGAGTCAGAATGTGTTTCCAAATAGACCTATTACATAAGTGGCAATAAATACTAACCCATCTCTCACCTTGCTGCGGTGAGCGCGTAGAGAGGCAGTCTTGGCGATGCTGACCTTCTGACGGATGGGGAGTCCTGAGCCCCCTATAACACATGTCCCCTGTGACATCCGCATCACGCAATCATGCCCTTTGCCCACTTTTTTAATGACTTTCTATTTTGTTTTACAACCAGCAATCTGCTGCATATGCTGGTTAACAGTATCTATCTTTTCTGCTGTGGCTTGCTGCCTTGGATGCTTTTATGGGCATTGATTCCCTTCACTGGTTCCCCAAAGAGGTTCTTTTCCTTGAGCCAGAGCAGCATTCCGGCGGATTACAGTGTCTGCCACTCTGCACTCCGATTTATTGCCATCCTGGGTTTTATTCTCTCCTACATTCACAGCCAAGCCTCATTCATTTTGTTTTCTGGGGCGAGCAAATGGAAGAAGTTGCTATTAATAGGAGAAAGAATGTCATGCCGGCAGACTTAGTGATGTCTAACTTTATAGTCTGCAAGCCCGAGAGCCAAGCTCTGGTCTTAGATCCACCCTTCCCCATCCAAGGGACTGAACCAAGTGGGATGCTGGACTGAGGGTTGACCCTCTGAAAGAATTACACTCTTCCGGCTTCCGTGGACAAAAGATGTTCACATATTCGGGCACCGTCATCCATCATTCCTCTACTTTTCCCTGTGGCCATCAGTTTGCATTCGGCAGAAGGTTATCTGGGGTTGTAGATGACGTCTGAGAGTAGAGGGCTGGGGACGGGGCCCTGGAGAGGAGAAACACGTGGCAAGTGCTATAGGATGGTTGGCCTCTCAGCTCTGCCAGACCCTAAAGTATATGAATCCAATTAAAGTAGTTCTGCAAGTGTTTTTTTTTTTTTTGCATTGATAAACCTGTTTACTAATCATTTATTACAAATTAAATAGGAGAGCAATTTCTAAACAATGTCCTACAGATAATGAATGTCTTTTGAATATGCATACAAAATGTTACATCTCAACTGTTGCTAGTCCTGCTTACTCTCTCAGCTGTAGAATTTGGAAGTTGGCCAGGGACTGTAGAGAGCACAGCATCAGGTGCTGGCTCTGCAGGGACCATCCTTAGATCGTTGTGGACTGGCCCCAGGCTGTCCAGACATATATCTCCTTCATGCAGAAAGAGGAGCCTCAAAGAATCTTCCCGTGGGTTATAGTTGTGGGTGTAGGAGTTCACCAAACCAACTTAACTTGCCAGGAGATCACACAGGTACAAGAGGTTGATAAGGCCAGAAATCACCATGGAGAGTGTGGGAATTTTTCTTTGGAATGGGTTGGTGTTACTAGTCCTAGCAGGTTATTGAATAAAGAATTCTCTTCAGAAAGTGGCCCCTGGAAAATTATGGTTTGCAAAAGAAGTGTGTGTGTGTGTGTGTGCGCGTGTGTGTGTGTGTGCGTGTGTGTGTGTGTGTGTGTTGATAGGGTGGATGGGATGGGGTTTATTGGGCACATATTCTAGAAGAGGAGTTTTGAGTTTGCTGTACAGGGACTTGGTGTCCAAAACTATTTGCGTTTCTGGAAGAGCAACTTTGTATAGTGCATACAGCTGTATAAGTATTGTTACCATTGAATCTCTAAGTGATGACTTGGAACCAACTTAGGGGATAGTTTTCCTGCATCTCACACATATATTGATTCAGAGTGTCTGGCATTATCATCAGTGAGATAACAAAGGGAAGCAAACAGATCCCAGAAGCCCCAGTTGAGGTGTTGCTATTCCCA
The DNA here is from genome assembly GCA_036589455.1 of Ateles fusciceps. Lineage (NCBI taxonomy): Eukaryota > Metazoa > Chordata > Mammalia > Primates > Atelidae > Ateles > Ateles fusciceps. Next base: position 2,828,722 of record JAZHEH010003296.1, on the reverse strand, counting down.
ATGAGCCGATGTATCAGAATTCTGGGTAACCTGACCCAGTAGCTTACGCCCTCTGAGTACCCAGTCTTGCTTTGAAGACAGGAGAAGTGTATTTTAAGACAGAATTCCTAAAGACAGACCTCAGGTGGGTTTTTCACGCCTACCTAGAAGTAAGGTCAGCTTCAGTTAATCTACAGCTTCCTGAGGGCTCTACCTCAAAGTCACGAAAGAATTCTTAGGAAATGAAAACTCATTTTTTGCTGTTATTATTTTTCTTCAATGCACACATTGAATAGTCATCCCCCAACACCAGTCGTTTCAAACTGGGGCTTGTAGGACTGTATTAGAAAGACAAAAAAAGAGCATACGGTACTGGAGGTGCCAAACAGATACAGCCTCAACGTTCTAAGCTTTGCCAAAACCGTTCGTCCGTTTCTCCCACCATTTCCTCAGTCCTGTTCCCCTTTTTCATCTTCACCTACCTCCATTTTCTTGAGTTTTCTGGTGCAGTTCTGGTCAGGCTTTTTATGAAGAACAGCCTCAACTGCTGCCAATGACTGTATAGCCTTCCTCGTTCCCCTCCGGATGTTCTGCTGATCATTGAACATTCTTAACAGGTTTGGATGAAGCTAACATGTAAATGTATCCTATTCTTAATTAGAAGAATCCAATTCCAGAGTCTGTTAGGGCTTTGGGAGTAGGAGATTTGTTTTCACAGTAAATATTCTCAGAAGGAGAAAGGAACCTAGACTGATATCCCCAGAGGTGACCAGTAATAGGAAACCATCTTGACAGATGAAAGCACTTGCGTCTAGAAATCAGTTGATTAGTGAGATGGGGAAAAAGAAAGTGAAGTCTCAAAAATGGGAGTTGCTTCAGCTTTGTTAGGGAGATGCAAGAAAATACCATACCAGTAAGAGAAAGTCACAAGATTAAGAAGTGTGGAATGTGACTCCAAGTGGGGGAAAAAAGGAAGATACCACATTTTCAATTCTCTTCCTTTAAAAAAAAATTCCCTTGATAATTACAATGAGAGGAGCAATCATGTCGCTAATTTTACTCCACGCATTTAAGTTCTAATTAATGCTATCTGGTTCTTCTGTGTTCTGCTGAGGTGAAATACAGCATGCTCTTTTGCACTTAGATCCTCCTTTCTCTCAAGAATTTGCATAGGAAGTGAAGGCATGTTTGCCTGTATTGTATTTTAGCAATTGCCACCCCTGACTTCACAGTTTTACATCAATTTCTAGTCTAACCACCTAGAACTTTCCTCTCTCCATTCACCATGGCAAATGTGGACCAGCTAAGGGTTTCAAACAACCCTGCCCTCAGAGAACAGGGAAGTTTGATGGAGTTACAGGCAGCAGACCTAAGCCACCAGCAGGCTCTTTATGGACCCCTACAAAGCGAGACGGAAGCTCTCTCACGGGGGCAACTGCATGGCTGAGACCCCATAGATGTTACCATTGTCCTGTACAGAAGACGAAACCGAGGCCCAGGGTGATGCAGTGACTTGCCCACTGTCACCTATTTCATAGCCTCAGATCTGGGATTTGAGATGCATGTCTGCCTCCAACTTTGTGATGGTGATGCCGTGAGATATGAATTATATCTCTGAAAGGGCTTTGCATGCTCTCATGTGCAAGGAAAGTTTAAGCTATTATTTTTCTGATTAATTAACAAAAACATTGCCATGAAATGTCTGCCGCGTTCTTCCTTCTCATTTTGCAAGCTTTTATAGAGCACAAAACGTGGCTTTGTGACTTCTAGTGGCGTAGCTCACACGTGCTGTAGATGCCGGCTTGTTAGGCTCTGGCAGCCCCGCGTGAGTAACCATGGAGAACAGCTGGAGAGATGCCAGGGTTGGGGCTGTGTGCGAGGCCAGGTATTGTCTCAGAGACACCTGGTTTAAGACAGATGCCTGCTACGGTGTGCCCTCACTTCAAGCAACTGATAGATTGCCTGTGGTAATGAACTAGGTACCATGGAAGGCACAATAGGTTGCGAGAGGATTAAGAAAAGAAAGAAAATACGTAGGTCCTGCCTTCAGAATGGCCATATGGGCTGGCAAGGATTATGGGGGAACCCTAGGAAAGTGCAGACTTGTTGGGTCAGAGGGAGTCTTGTGAAGGAAGGAGTGTGTAGGCGAGCGAGTAGGGAGGGGGTGCTGTAGACAGAGGGGTAGCATGGGAAATGGGTTGGGGCACGGGAGAGCATGCCACACTTGCATCTGGAAATCAGTCGATTAGTGGGATGGGGAAAAGAAAGTGAAGCCTCAAAAATGGGAGTTGGTTCAGCTTTGTTAGGGAGATGCAAGGAAATAACCAGGAAGCTGCTGGATCCCAGACCTCAAGGTCCTGGCATGTTCTTCTGAACTCTTTGAGCTTCATAACCTGAAGGCAGTGGGAACCACTGAAGGCTCTTGAACAAGTGATTCTCAAACAGATTCATTAGAAAGTTCCCTCCAGCAAAAAGGAGCAGACTGAAGAGAATTGCATGCCGAACCAAAAGACCAGGTGGAAGAAGCCCCCACCTGCACTGCCTGGTGTTCAGAAGATGGTCCATCTGACTGAGATTACGAAATGATTTGAGCTTGTGGTTGGAGGTTCAAAATTAGAATGCAGCAGGGAAAGAACTAGCTCTTCTACAGCCCGGCTAGAATCCCTTCCTGCAGAGAACAGTTAATAGAGAACATCATCAAAGGCACCAGCGAGTTTCTGTAAAGGACTTGGATAATTATTTGCCCAGTGTTGGTTGAAGAAGATTATTTTGGAATAAACAACTAATGCAGCTCAGGTCCCTGAGGACAGATTCTTCTGCCTGAAATTTTATACCTGCGCACCACCGCCCCACTCCCATCTGTGCCCCCAACCCTCTCAGGATCCTGCCAGCTCCTTCCACCAGGGTGGGAACTCCAGCAGAGCGAAGGAAAACAGCCCTCTCCTAAAGCCTTCCTTCTTTTGGTTCAGACTTGGTCGTTGTACTCTGAGAGTTAAAATTGGGTCCGTTTCTTTCTGTATCCATCCGGTGTTCATGATTCAGTTGCCTGTGCAGGCCCCCTGCTTTATTTCATTTAAGTAGCTGTTATCTTCTTTGTATCATAAGCTCCTAAAATATAGAGTAAGGAATATGTTTTGTTCTGAAGAGTGAACACTGCATCTTCGCAGGCATAATATAAACTCAATAAATAAACATGTAATGTTGAGCATGGTGATGTAGGCATGTATTTGGTTACTTGGAAAATAATGGGGAAGAGAGGGACAGTGGCATCTGCACCCAGAAGGTTTGTAAACACCAACACCTCCGTGCTCCTGCAGAGTCCTTAATACTCTTGCCCTCAGTGCTGACATTGACCCTCATTACAACAAGAACAGGGTGAGGCAGACCATTTTCCCCCGTTGTCACGTATGCAAGCCGAGTCAAAGAAAGACCAGGAACCCAGGCTCGTTGCAACACAATGGATAATGGGAGATGCACCCCACTGGGCTCCACGGAAATCAAGCTACTAGGCATGGTTGCTGCGTCTCAAATATGAACAAGCAAGCTGAGGTGAGCATAGATAAAATATTCTACTGCATGGCAGCTTCCAGATGGCAGAAATCTTGTTAAAATATGAGTAACACCCAGTGCATTGTCAAGCTTTCAAAATGTTCATTGCAAAATCTTACTCACCCCAGCAAAGACTATTACTAATTTTAAGTCAAAGAATCAGGAGGTGTCCACTGTCATCCAAAATCTTTCTTGAAGTAAGTAGCTAAATAGCCTTAGGCTTATGACAGAAAAAGCTGCACAGACTTAACCTCTGTAGGCTCCTTAGTGATAGATGATCTCCCATGTCTCTCCCAGCACCATATTTATACTCATTTATAAAGTTCTCAGCAGATACATCACTTCTACAAATCCTTCCCTGACCCATCAGACTAGGCTGCATTCCTCAACACATGTCTGCTTTCTGCACAACACCCATAGTTTCCTATCATAAGAAACATCACACTTCTGCATTATAATCCTGTCTGTTTCTCTCTCTGCATGAGTCTGTCTGCTTTGTTTGCTTCTGCATTGAATTCCTTAAGAGCTTAACACAATACAGGGCACATCGTAGGTTCTCAATGAACATTTGTCAAATAAATGGGCATCTAATCCTATTCTAAGGCACCTTAGTTCATCCCCATCTTTGGAGATAACCACCTGAAGTGAAGTTTAAGGGTACATTGGAAGCACAGGCTGGGGGGATGGCTGTGAGTGGAAAGGTTACCCAGGGGGCCTAAAGAATGGGCCACAAAGATGCCTGACACACAGCACCCCCTGCCCCAGCCCTGTTTAGGTAGATTCCAGCACCTTAAGAGCATATCTGCTTAGATGTCTGATGGTGAGAACAGGGCCTAATGTATTCGGGAAGGGCAACTCCCAGGAAAGGGACATGTCAGTGCTTCTGTTTCTGGCGCTGAGGGACTTCCCTGCCCCCATTATCTTTTCATCCTGACTTGCTTCTTTATTGCTTCCAAATATGATTTTCCTCCTGCCATTTGGCTCTGCTCACCTGCTTTGCTGCTGATGGGAGCCTACTCCCCAGCCTGGCATTCGATGGCTTCTTCGGCTGATTCTAGTCTTCTTCGGTATTCTCCCTCTGCTACTGTCAGATCCACCCTTTAAACCTATACTCCAGAGCCACACCCAAATATTTATTCTTTGTTTGTTTAATTAATTAATCTATTCATTTATTTATTTTAACAGGGTCTCACTCTGTAAGTGGGACAATAGGCACACACCACCACGCCCGCTAATTCTTTTTTTTTGTAGACGGTGTCTCACCATGTTGCCCTGGCTGGTCTTGAACTCCTAGGCTCAAATGGTCCTCCCACCCTGGCCTCTCCAAATGCTGGGATTACAGACATGAGCCACCATGCCTACCCCACACCCCTATCTTTAGACGCCCTTTTCTTTTTAGGGAGAACACCTCACCTTTTCTCTGTTTATTCAGCTGATTTTTTGTTTGGTTGGTTGGATTTTAATTTTTTTAAAATTGCAATAGGTTTGTGGGGGAGCAGGTGGTGTTTGGTTGCATGAATATGTTCTTTAGTGGTGATTTCTGAGATTTTGGTGCACCCTTCACCCGAGCAGTGTACAGTGTACCCAAGGTGTAGTCTTTTATCCTTTGCCACCCCCTACCTTTTTCCCAGAGGCCCCAAAGTCCAATACATCATTCTATGCCTTTCAGTCCTCACAGCTTAGCTCCCATATATGAGTGAGAACATATGACATTTTTTTTTTCATTCCCAAGTTTCTCCACTTAGAATAATAGTCTCCAATTCCATCCAGGTTGCTGTGGATGCCATTATTTTGTTCCTTTTTTATGGCTGAGTAGTATTCCATGGTGTGTGTGTGTGTGTGTGTGTATATATATATATATAGAGATAGAGTGTGTGTGTGTGTGTGTGTGTGTGTGTTTATATATGTGTGTGTATATATGCACATATATGACAATTTCTTTATCCACTCATTGATTGACAGGCATTTGAGCTGGTTCCATATTTTTGCAATTAGAAATTGTGCTGCTATAAACATGTGTGTGCAAGTATGTTTCTCGTATTGTATAATGACTTCTTTTCTTCTGGGTAGATACCTAGTAGTGGGATTGCTGGATCAAATGGTAGACCTACTTTTAGTTCTTCTGTTTTTTTTTTTTTTTTTTTTTTGTAGATGCAGTTTCGCTCTTGTTACCCTGGCTGGAGTGCAATGGTGCGATCTCGGCTCACTGAAACCTCCACCTCCTGGGTTCAAGCAATTCTCCTGCCTCAGCCTCCCGAGTAGCTGGGACTACAGGCTCCCTCCACCATGCCCAGCTAACTTTTGTATTTTTAGTAGAGATAAGGTTTCACCATGTTGACCAGGATGGTCTCGATCTCTTGATCTGGTGATCCACCCGCCTCGGCCTCCCAAAGTGCTGGGATTATAGGCGTGAGCCACCGCGCCCGTCCCTACTTTTAGTTCTTTAGGGAATCTCCACACTGTTTTCCGTAGTGGTTGTATTTTTATTATTTTATTATATCTTTGATTAGTTTCCTGTCCACATCCCCTCACCACCCACTGACCTCCCCAAATCCTCAACCCCTGAAAGAATATCCCTCGTTAGTACCTAAGCCTGGCTGGATTCTGTCCCCTCACTCCTGTGTCCGTGACCCAGGAGACAGAAATGTTCTTGACCCTCCGAGGCCTCTTAGTCCAGGGCCAGGAGGGCCCCCACTCCTGGCTTCTGGCTGCAGGCTCTGCCCTGCCCCGTGTCCTCTCTCCCAGGGGCAGGGGTTACCTGCTGTTGCCTGTTCCCAGTGCCTGACTACAGTCCACCTGCATCTTTCTAGCACCTTCCTTTCCTTGCAGACTCCCAAGTAGCTCATACTCCCTCTCCGGAAGAGTTCCTTCTAATCACAGAGGATTTGTGAGATTTACTCATTGGATTGTCTTTGTTCCAGTTTGCTAGAGGCAGACTCTGGGATAAGGATTTGTGTGGTCATGACTTAATAGGGAAATGGGCATAGGAAAAAAGGCAGAAGGTGTCGGGGGAAGCCAGACAGAACAGGGCAAGAAGCCAAGTGGAGGCTCAGTTTTAGGCAGAGACCCACCAGGGTGACCAGGCCCTTGTGTAACTCCCACACAGGCTATTCCTAGGGGCTGCTCTTGGGGACACAAACTCCAGGCACTGGTGGCTGTCTGCGGTGGTGGGGTACAAACAATCTCAGGCTGGGCTGTCAGCAGCAGAAGCAGACAGAACACAGGGAGCACACAGAAATGATGAAGGGGCCGAGGGGCCTGGGCTGAAGGCTGACTGCCTGCTTTCCCCTGCACAGGGAGAGAGAGACAGTGCAGTGGCTATGCAAATGATGAGCACCTCACGCCCCCATTGAGGTGAGGGAGGGCTCCAGAATGACAACAGGTCCCAGGAAAGGTAGTGTCCTCCCACTGGGAGCTTTCTCTTTCTGGGGGATGCATCCTGTCCCCTAAGGTGCCACGTCACCTAGGTCACTATCTGGAGAGATCCAATTACCTCTTCTGCACTTAATTACTCACATTTTCTTGTTTTAGGGAGTGTTGTCTTTCCAGACCCTGGGGGAGCCCTTCCTCTCATCCTCACAGGCCACTGGAGAGAGGAGAGGCTTCTGTGGGCTCTACAGGACAGGGACAGAGAAGGATGAGCCTCCCGCCACTGCACTGTGCATCTGCACGTCGGTCCTGCTCTCCCGTCCCGACTGTGTCTCACCTCCGTAGATGGTAGAAACGGAGCTCGGAAGCCAGCAGCCTCTCTCCTTGGAGGATGCCAGTCCACCCACCTGCTGTGCCTCACTGTCACCTAGGCCCCGGGGGAGTCATGTGGGCACTGTGTCACCACCAAAGGTGAGAGGATATGGAGCCGAGGTCACATAGTGAGAGAACAGACAAGGCCCCCACCTCGAGCCCAGGTGTCCCCCTCTGTCCCTCTGGAGTTCTAGCTGTATCTGACCTTTCTTCTTGTGTACCATGGGGATTGGAGGCAGCAGAGACTCTCTCTTCTTTGGCTGTGAACCAGATTCCTTCTTTCCAGCTGCACCGTCCCACCATACATGGCCATATACTTACATCATAAGTGTATACGGTCCCTGGGGCAAAGACCAGGTGGACAGGCAGTCTGCATGCTGCCCAGTTTGCACACACGGGTGCCAGGCTTCACACACACTGACTGGAAAGGAAACGGCAGCTGCATGTGGTCTGGGGGATGGTTTTGGTCTCTAACCAAATCTTGGCTGTGATTTTTTTTTTCCCCTTCAGATCATGTCCGGATTCTAAGTATGGATGGTGCTTTAGGGTGATAGGAGTGTGTTAGAGGCAGGATCCAGGCTGCGTGCTGGGGTCTGATGGTTAAAGTGTGTCTTGACAAAGGATTGGAGGTGGAACTAGCCCTAGAGATGAAGCCATGAGTGACACACATGCTTGCTTCCCCGGAGTCCAGTGCATCCTTCATAGCCGCGCCAGGCCTTGGGCATGGGAGGAGCGAGGTATTTCCAGCCTCTTTCTAATGTGGCACCATGTGGCTAATCTATACTGTTCTTCCCAGTTTGCCTGACTAAGTCCTGGTTTAATCAGTGTAATTGCAAAAAATGCCAGGTTTGGACAACAATCAGTGTAACAATCAGTTTAATCAGTGTAACTGTGTAAAAAAAAAAAGTATCTGGTTTGGACAACTGGCAGACTGGCCTAACTTGTCCAGGAACAGGATGAAGCCCCGTTTCTTCATCCAGTGTGTCCCAGAGTGTGGGGTGACACACACTAGCCAGTGAGAGCAGCACCGGAGACTAAGCAAAGATGGAAGAGAGCCTGCAGGTGGATTTGTTTCAGGGAATCCCGATTCTTTTTCCCAGCCTATTCCCTGCCAAGGAGGGCTGTCCCCTGGAGAAGAAAGACCCAAGCTCAAGTTTGCTACCGTCTAGAACCATCAGTTGTTCTTTGAGCTGGCCTTTGAGGAGGTCTTCCTTTTGGTTCCCTGTCTGCCCTTCGTCTTCAGGATGAAGTACAAACTGTGTCACGAGGGCGTATTGCACAACCTACCTGTAATAGTCAGGGATCCTACAGGGATCCTCACACTGGGTAATTTGAACAGAGTTTAATAAAGTGGATATTTACGAAGGTACAGCCAAGGTAAAGGAAAATTATAAGAGACAGTCAGGACCCTGGGGCTGTTAACACTCTTAGGCCAGAAGGAAGACCTTAGGAAGGCACTGTTAACACTTTTAGGCCTGAAGGGATAAGGGGAAGAGGTCGTGGCTCCCACCAGAAAGAGAGGGCTGTGTGGAGAGGGTCACTAGTCAGGGTGATCTTTGATGGAGGGATATAGAAGGCCTGTGGATGGCCCCTGCTTCCTCCCAAACCCGTCTCCTGTCACTGCTTCCCAGTGGCAGAACAACAGGAGGCCGTGGGCAGGGAGCCTGTCCACATGATCATGCCGGTCAGCCTGTGCTGGGTGGTGGATGTGCCGGCACACAGAGCAGCACGCTAGCTTGATGGCTTTGTCGCTGCAAACTTTTGTCTTCTACATATGCCTCTTATTCCATAAGCTCCCCATTTCCATCCTTCCACAAACTCGCTAGTATTTTTCCCCAGCTCCTTTGTGCTTTGCTCAAGCTCCTCCTACTGCTGGACATGCTGTTTACCAAGCTCTTTCCAACTGTGGCGGCCTCCTTAACACTCACCAAGATCCAGATTGCCCTGAAAGCAACCGCAAGTCATGTGTGAGGGTTCTTGGAGTAGAGAAAAGCATTGTGTCTACTTCCTGCCTTCCCGGAGCTCCACATATGACAAAAAGAGAAAGTATGGACTTACTGCTTCCAGCACACACCACACATCAAGATAAAGTATGTCTGGAGAACACTCACGGGGAACAGCAAAATTTTGCAAAGAAAAGGTTGTTGGGATATGAATTAATATTTAAACTTAACCTTGGTATGGCATAGGAATTTGTCTAACAAACAATAAGGAAGGGCATTCCATTTAAAGCAGTAAGTCACAGAATTCCCAGTGTGAACAGAGTATACAGGAAACAGCGAGAAGTGGTCTGATGCACATACTGCATGTCATGTTCAAAGCAGTGTGGGGTGGGAGCATGTATTAGTCTGGGTTTTCCTTTTCGACAAGGTCTATCTGTCATCTCTGTCTCTCTCTGTCTCTGTCTCTCTCTCTCTCTCCTGTCTCTCTGTCTCTCTCTCTCTTCTCTCTCTCTCATCAACTTAGAAGAATTGGCTCACGTCTGCAGTGTAAGTTTCAGTTTCAGTCCAAAGGGCTGAGACAGGGGGAGCTGATGTCCAAGGACAGGACAGGAGTGTCCCAGCTCAGGTGGGAAGACTGAAGTGCCCTTCCTCCCCTTTTTCATTCTATCCAGACCCTCAGTGGATTAGATGGTGCCCATCCACACTGGGAAGGGTGGGTCTTGTTTATGAAGTCTGCTGATCATCTTTTCTAGAAATACCCTCACAGACACACCCAGAAATAATGTGTTACCAGCTATCTGGCATCCCATAGTTCAGTCAAGTTGACACATAGAATTAACCACCACAGAGAGTGAGGTGGAACTTTGCAGGGATCACTCACTGAAGCCCAAGCCCCAATGGCACATGGAGTCCACCTGAATTCCCACCGAACTTCTCTCGGCACTTCTGGGCTCTTTCCTTTAGGAAAGCTTGGGCTCCGTGACAGGATTCAAGAGACTCTCGTCTGTGTTTGACCTATTTTGAATATGCTAGGGAAAGGAAAGGAAAGAAAAGCTTCCAGGTTACCTAGCTTTGGTCACTTGGGGGAAAGCCTCCACTGGTTGTGGTCCTATGATATGATGAAGATGCCCCCACATTTTGCCCAGCAAAAGTCTCTACCTTTTGCTAGAGTTTAGAATTTAGAGTTCTTGACTGCATGTGTGTAACACAGTTATTGAATCAAGAAATGGCTTGTGGGAGCTATGACTTACAAATAAGATATGACCTATTGAGCAATCTCATTCTTGCTTCAGCATTGAAATTAGTATTGGGCTTTTGTCATGGGTACAAATCAAAGCGTTGTGCCATTCATGTCAACCAAAGTCATGGCCCACCAAACTCAACAGAGTTTGTTTTGAGATGATGCTATTGTATTTGACAGGGACAGGAAGGACAGATGGTAGGTGTGCTTATAGAGAACCTTTCTGGAGGTCCACAGAGCAAAGGCTTTTTGATTTATCCCCTAAGACATTAGACAAGTGGAGGGGGACTGCCTCCTTGCACGATTCGCACAACACTAACCCGGCATTGGGCAGATGTGTGCATTTGTATTTGTGAGTGCAGGTTGGTGGGACATGCAACGTAATTATCCTCACAAACTGGGCCTTTATTGGATGCAGGCCTCATGGTCTTTTATCTCTCGGGAGTTTGTGAAAGAGGGAAGATTTTAATCAAATAATTAATCAGTGGAAGGATATTTATTGTGCGCTTACTTTGTACTCTACACAATGTTCTGTAGAGACACAAGCGGAAATAAGACATGATCCTTGATTTTCAAGAACTTACAATCAAGTCAGCAATGTTACATACCTAAGATGAGAAAGCCGTACATGTAATAGACTGTAGAACAGGTTTATTTGAGTTTTTACAATAAACAAAGCAATGTATTTACATGCATGTTTCCCGTTTAATCATCTCATTAACTCCATGCAAGAAGAGAGGTTATTTCTACTGCAGGTGACTTAAATGAAACCCAGTGGAGTGAGATAACCTCTCTGAGGCCTGAGGGGCATCAGGAACAGAGCTGGGACATTCACCGTACCAGTCAGACTTCAAAGCCTGTTCTCTTGGCTCTCTGTGACCATTTCTCTTGACTACAACTTCCTGCTAGCAGTGTGAGACTCACGGTGCAGTGTGTATGCTGCTTTTGGTTCTGTTTCTTTCCGCCTCCCCGTAATCCTTTCACCTGTATCATAAGTGCACCGTCTGCTTCTACCTAGGCATGATTAACCCTCTTATTATTTTCATAGCTAGGAAAGATTCCATGGCATACCTTTGTTTTCTTACATAATGCAAAATGGTAATGTTGGAAGATGTAAGACCAGTGTGCAATGAGTCTGTCTAGTATCTTTGTCTCTGTGTAACCCAAATCAATTCTGTAAACTTCCACACAAGTTTAGAGTCTAAAAGAAATCCAGTAGCCTCAAAATTGGCAGCCTGACTAGTGTAAGCTTTCTCTTACAATAAAGGAGTAAGGTGCTAGCTGATAACTGAATTTTCAGCGTATTGGTGGTGAAGTATCCTGTTTTGTTAATTTCTTGGTCTCCCCCAGAGAACACTTTCTCACAGGAGCAGATGTGGAAGATGCTCATGCCAACCCCGTGGCAGCGTGTGTGGGTATTTCTGAGCCATTTGTGTCACGACGTTCCCCTGTGGTGCTTGAGAGAAGGGGCGGGGCACAAGCCGAATGCTCAGAGGAGCCAAACTTAGGGGCAGCTGGAGCATTTCTGTACGATAAGAGGCAATTGTGACCAGGTGCTGCGAAGGGCAGAAGCACTTATTTTGCTGTGGTTTCAAGCATTTCCTGAGATGTGCTGCCTTTCAGAAGCAGTTAAAGGGCCATTTGATAGAAGGAATGGTTGGACTGCACACTGTCTGGATCCATTATTGCCCTCAGATCTTCAGGCAGGTGTGTTTAAGAAAGGCTAAGCCTGGAGTTTTCTCTCTTTATTCAATAATCGTTTTCCTTATTTCACCACTGTCTTTGCTCGTCTTTAGAAGGTTCCAAGCAGACACTCTTGCTTTATTTTTCTTCAATTCCCAGGTTCTTTCTCTCTCTCTCTCTCTCTCTCTCTGAACTCTCATCCTAAATCCAAAAGTCGCTTCAGGACCTGAGTCCATACTTTTATGGTTCCCTTTCTGCAGTGCACATCTTGGGCTTGCTTAGTCATTTACTTTTGTGTTTCCTCTATGTATAAATGCAGCATATGTAATAAAACAACTATTCATCAAAAAGAGATTCAGGACACAGAGGGTTGCATTTTTAGAGCGTTGGAACAATAGGTGCAGCTGCAGAAAATTACAGGTATGGCAGTGTTCTCTACCGTACTCTGAGCTCCCATGCATGGGTGAGCATGTGCACATGCGGCTGGTTCCTTTTCTGGCTAAATACACCCTGAGTATGGACACAGGTGGGGCACCCTCAATAATCCCTGCTCAAATCGAACAGGACTATTCTCTAAAAAAAGACACTTATCCAAAAAAGGAACATGGTGCAGACACACACACATAGACTAAGAGGGGACTGTGGCACAGAACTGAAATGGAAATAAAGGCCCTTTCCAGGCTTTCTTTCTCTTTGTCTGGATTCTGCCAGAATGCTGGGTAGGCTAGGCCATGGGCTGTCCAGGGGGGCCACACACAGGAGGGGGAGGGCCATGGGAGGGGTGCTGATGGGAAAACTATTCACAGAGACACAGAAGGCTGACGGCCACTGCCAGAGGGCTGGGGTATGGAAGCAACTGGAGGGCAAGCGTTGAAGCTGGATGACAGCAGGGAGCTGGCACTGCAGGGTGAGTCCAGAATCCTCAGGGGTGCAAAGCTTATTCTTCTTTCTGCATATATGTGGCAGGATGGGCAGAGAGGATGCCAGGGGTGGGAGGGCGGTAAATCTGGAGGTTGTGGACAAAAAGGAGAGAAACTTTGCAGGTCTGGTCTGGAAACGTCCCGCCTTACCCGATCTCCCACCTCCAGCCTCTTGCTGGCCCACGTTGTACTGATTTGTGACTATTCCCCCAACACCTGATAAGCGGCCATCTCCAGCTCAGCTCGCCTGGATGAGTCAGGGACAGTGGAGTTTGAAACCTTACTCCCCTCTGACTTAATCACCAAAGTTAAACACCTTCCTGAGGCAGGCGAGATACCATAACGTGTTTTGGGAGTAGTTTTGTAGAAGGACTATGTCAAGGGCTGTCTCTGAAAGAGAGAACTGGTTGTCTGAATTTCCCACCTCCAGAGCCTTCTCTGTGGCTGGAAGAGCAATTACGCTCATTTTCACTTTTCTTTTTTTAACCTAGGAGCGATGTGTCCTCTGCATTGTTGTGTAGACTGGATAAATGAGACAGATAGATGGGGGCAGGTGTGAGTAGGTGACAGAGCTTGGCCGCCGAGGTACCTTTGTGATTCATCTCTGCGGAAGCCGGCATTCGTTCCATGGGAATTCAGCAAGACTGATACCCAGCAGTGACAGTTTGGACATCTAAACATGACCTTGGATGTGCTCAGAACCGCAGCTGGAACTGTGCCAACTTCTCATAGTAGTATATTACTGGGGCCCGCAGAGCCATGCTGGAAATTGGCTGCGCCCAGAGCGGTGGTGCATCTGCAGACGAACCTCTGTGTCCCGGTAGTGCAGTGCAGCGTTGTGGGAAGCTTCCGTTTCTGTCAATTTTCAATAATTAGATGCTCACAAAGAAGCTCGGGACAGTCCTGTTGTATTCATCGGGAGGTGGTGAGATGCCCTCATTCTGGGCATCAAAAATAATTATTCAAGCACTTTAATGTGTGTCAGTCAGCATTTCCTGCACCGTGGCCACTCATCTGGTACTTGTCAGATTTCAGCTCCTGGGGGGAGAAAATAAAGGACTCTGCTTCTGGTTTCTCAGAACATATGGGTTACAGGAAAGTTCTCTCCTGTAAAATTTTAGAAAACTGTTTTATACCAGGGTCCTTCCCTAGTGCCTATTCACTCTGCAGCTCTTATTTTGTCAGGAAACACATGTCTAAGTTAGAGGTTCTCAGGGAACTCTCCAGACCAGCCTCAACAGCACTTGGAATTATATCAGAATGCAGCCTCCCATGCCCTGCCAGGCCTACTGAATCAGAAGCCCTTGGAGTAAGGTCCCAGTATTCTTTTTTTTTTTATTAGGTCTTCCAGGTGATTCTGATTCATGGTGAATTTGAGAAGAACTGATTTCAATGTTCTTTTGGGAAGTCCTAGAAGAACACTAAATTTGGAAAACAGCAAAACAAAAACTGGCATGAATCCTCGTTCTACAGTTTAATATCAGCATGATCTTAGTCAATATGGCTAATGTTTTTTAGCCTTGGCTAATTTTGTCTGTAAATTGGCAATAAGAGAACCCAACAAAGTTTGTGAAATGATAAAATAGTGCGTATAGTGGGCCCATGTAGTCAATTAACATTGACCGTGAATAGTGAATTTATCCAGTTCCCTCTTTGGACCCAGGTGAAGGTCAGAGCAGTGGCCACCCTTCAGGTTATTAATACAAACGATCCTAGATGCATTACTAGTGAAGCAAGCTGCAAAGTGTGTTTTTGTTCTGAGAGATTTCAAACCTGTGTCGTTCCAAATTCACGTTTTAGACAAGGCAGTACCAGATGACAGTCACGGGGTCTCCAAGGAGTGTAAAAGGAAGGTACAGGGTCAGTGCACCCGCCATCAACTGCACTTTTCTTCTTCTTGTTCACCCTCAGAGTCCATTGTCATGAAAGTCACAAGAAAGGCTTGGAGTATACTCCTGACCAGTTCAAACATCACGTGCATTCAAGCTACCTGGACATCTTATCAAAATGCAGATTCAAATTTGTTATCTCTGAGATGAGACCTGAGATTCTGCATTTCTGATGAACTCCCACCCAAGTGATGCTGATGTTGCTGGTTTGCTAACCACACTTTCGTGCAGTGCGGTGCTAGCTCAGTGCTTCTCAAACCCTCATGTGCATAGAACACATGTCTAGATAATGAACTTCTAGTTGTGACTCAAAGAATGACCCGGGGCCATCAGCATTGGCATCACCTGAGAGCCTACTAAAAATGCAGAATCCCAGGCCCTACCTCAGACCTATTGAATCAGCATCTGCATTTCAGTGAAATCCCCAGGGGGCTCATGTGCACGGCAAAGCTTGAGAAACATGCAGAGTTGGCTTCACAACTTTGTTTATTTGCATAGAAACCTTCACTTGGTTTTAATGCTCTGTTCTCACTATCTTGAAATCCTTATTCATTCTTGAACAAAATACTCTGTGTTTTTATTTTACACTGGGCCCCACAACTTATGTCATTTGTGGGGCCCATATTAGCTCCCCTATTAGTGGTTTTAAAACATTAGTGTGTGTATGACCCAACTGAGATGTTGTTATAAATTCCCAAATATTCAGAATGAGTAGGATGGGGGTGAGACTAAGAATCTGTAATAAACCTCTCCTGTGATTCTCATATAAGTAGTCCATGTCTACTTTGAAAGATAGTCCTCTGAACTTCTCCAAGTTAGGTCTTCACTCATTTCCATGCTGTGTCAGAATGGTGACAGAGAGAGCCTGCGTCTCATCTGCATTGCCAGAAAATGAAATAAGTTGCAAAAAACTTGTTGGACGCCTGTGCCAAGATGTTTCTTCTTGGGCAGTTTTTCCCACAAGAGCTCTCAGCAAACTATCCATCTGCACCTAAGGGGTCCTGCCATAATGGTGAGACATTTACGTAAGCAAAGCAGAAAGGTTGCATGGTACAGGATGTCTCATCAGGACAAGGGTCTCCTGAAGAAACAGGTGTGTGCAATAGCGGTTGGTAGAATTTTATGACCACAAACCATTTTGAGAATCCAGCAGAAGCAATCACCCATCCCCGATGAAAAATTCACCTTTGCACATTATGAGGCTCACACAGGACCAGGGATTAGAAGACTTGGCTGAGAGATCTGACTTCTGTACTTTTAGCTCTCATTCCCTGGACGACTCACCAGACTGTTCAGAACTTTAGAGTCTTTGATCTTAAAGCAAAGAATGAGTACCAGTGTCAACCTCACAAATTTGTTGCAAAAAATCAAATGAGACATTGAGCTGTAAAAGTGCTTTGTACACTGCAAAATAATGTGTACATCTGAGGTATCATTATACATACTAGGCTACATTGTTATTTCCAGCGTTATAGTCAGGATGAGGGCATTGTGTTTGTGAATTTAGCCTAAGGCCACGGAACAGACTTGCCGTAGCAGAGAGGGAAATGAACACAGAAAGATATGATGAGGACTTGGCAAGAGTTGCTGGGAAATTTAAAAGTGTAAAAGAGAAGGGAGCTTCCACAATTTGAGGACTCCAGATGCAAAAATAAAAGAAAGAAAATCTATTTTTATATATGCAGACAATTTTGAGATTTTGGAAAGTGGCTTTAGTCTAGCAGTAACGGAACATTTCTGCCCCTGGGTATAATGAAGATGAATAGGAATAGTGGTGGTCTGTATTTAGTTTTGACTGCAGAAGCCTTCTGGGGGAATTTGCTATTCTGAGATGAGAAGAATGATGTTTAGTAGTTAAAAGCTGGGCCTCTGATCTAACACGTATTTATCGTGTGACTTGGAGAACTAGTTTCGTTTCGTTTCTCTGCTCTTCAAGGCCTTTTTCAATAAAAGATTCTTCACAGGGTTGTTGTAAGTATTGAGTGACTAGTGCACCCAAAACACCTAGACATAAATGTGAAGGATTATCATCACCCACATCATGGAAATCCTTAAGCAAAGGGAGAGCTGGTAGTATTTGAAGTATCCAGCCATCCTGGGCATGCAAGATGCCTCCAGGTTATCACTGAGATCGTATTTGAAGTGGTTCTGCGCTCAAGTGGTTTGAGAAGCACTGAGCAGCGTTCTGAGGCTATAACCCACAAGGCCTTTGCTGTGTTCCAGAAGTCTACCCCTGACAAATCAAAGGAAATGTATATATTGGGGGAAGGGAGAAGAGACAAGATATTCTAGCCTTGCCATGAGGACGCCCCCACCCACCGATGGCTGCTGTTGTCTCTCAGTCCCTTGACATACCTGCTCTGGTCTTCCCTTCAGGTGCACTATTGACAACCGGGTCACCCCGGGTGGCCTGGCTAAACCGCAGCACCATCCTCTATGCTGGGAATGACAAGTGGTGCCTGGATCCTCGCGTGGTCCTCCTGAGCAACACCCAAACGCAGTACAGCATCGAGATCCAGAATGTGGATGTATATGACGAGGGCCCATACACCTGCTCGGTGCAGACAGACAACCACCCAAAGACCTCTAGGGTCCACCTCATTGTGCAAGGTAGGTGGGCGTGGCTTGGTGGAGAGGTCTGGATGGCTAGCCGGGAAAGGCTTCGGGTAAGGGTTTTTTCTCTGATCCTCAACAGAGATGAGCTCTCCTTGTTCTATGCGTCTAGGGTCCAGGACACATTTCTGGCTGTCATCTTGCAGTTAGAAGCTAAATTTTCCAGTCATTTTCATTGAGTGGAACTTAAGAATTTTTTTTTCATTTTTTTCCAATACTATATTTTCTCTGAAAATTATCTTTTAATTATTGCTTTTCTTGGCTTTTTCTCCTCTAAGTTTTAGTTTTTGTTGTTTTTAGATTTCATCCAATTTCAAGATTGTGTTATGTTTAAAACCAGAATTTTAATGCACTTTTGGACTACGGGTATGCCATGCTCCCTTCCAGCCTTGAAAGAAAGCAGAGCCAACCAGGACGCACGGGCACTGCCCTCAGCTGCATCCTTTACAAGTGCCTGCATGTTTCTAGCTCACTTGAACCTCCTCTCATCTCCCAGCCAGGGGTTTTGGATGTCGTTTCTCCCCTGTAGTAGTGGTGTCTGACTCTCCAGAGTTGATTCCATCCCAACTCTGCCGGCCTTCTTCTGCTCCCCAGGCTCCTGGCTTCTGAGGCTTTGTGTGTTTGCGTTTATGTGTGTGTGTGTGTGTGTGTGTGTGTGTGTGTGTGTGTGTGTGTGTGTGTGTGTGTATGTGTGTTGGTTCTGCTCTGTAGACCCTGGGAATGGAGCTCATGGAGCTCACTTCTTGCCCGCAAGGCAGAACCAGTCCTGGGCATTCACGCAACGCTTAACCTGGTGGAAGGATTCCTAGTTAGTGAGCAAGAGCTGGGATCACACGTGGTCGCTTTCTGGCTATGAGACCTTAATCAAGTTATGACCATGTCTCAGGGTTCTTTTTTCTGTAAAGCGGGCCAATGTGAGGACTGAATTGTCCTCGTACTGATGTAGAAAACATAGAAAACACTTAGAAGAAGGTCTGGCACATACAAGTGCTGTTTCAGTATTAGCTGTTGAGCTTTCTTTTCTTTTCTTTTTTCAGTACTCACAGTTTTTAAGCTTTTTGAACATCTTTACAGTGGGCCAAATATCTTATTTTGTGATGTCAACAGCGTAGCCCCTGAGCAGTGGAGTGCCAGCTCCTGTGCTGGCGCCATTTCCCAGCCTCACCCCAGACCCCTTCGGCCAGGGGACACGCAGCTCCAGGGCGACAAAATCCTCTCCCTAGGGTCTCCTTCCACTGGCCCCCTTGTTGGTGTGTTCAAGAAAAGAGTAAATAGCTATGGGATGATTGATTAGAGACAGAATAGGAAGGAAGGCAGCTTGAGAAAGAAAGAACTGAAGTGAGCTGGAAGAAGGAAGGGGCGGCCGGCTGTTGGGACAGCAGAAGGCGGAACCGGGGGTCGCAGTGAGCACTGTCGAGTAAGGCAGGGTCAGCAGGACCAAGAAGAGGACTCACAAGGACACGCTGATGCTGGACCTGGCTCTGGCCAGAGCTTATGGCAGGGGACACTGGAATCCCTCACGCTGTGGCCCAAGTTTGGTCATGCCAAGTTTTTATTATATTTTGTTTACTCTTTCTTCCCCCAAAGGAAATTACAATGGCTCTTTAAAAATTGATTCTATAAATGAATACTTTTGAACTGATGCATGCAAACAGCATTTTTAAGGAAAATAGAATTGCATAGAAGGTGTCAGAGTATATTACAAAGAGTGGGTAGGTGCTGCCACGTGAGATTTTTCTTTCAGTTTGTGTACATTTTTTTAATGTAAAATACATTTTGTATTGCGGATAGGAGACCAAAAATGCTTGTGAATCTCCACTCTGTCGGGGGATGGAGAATGCCCCAGTGCCACCATCTGCGTACTCTACCAGGTGGTGCTTTGGAAGCCATGGCTCAGCTCCCCTCCTGCCCTGCCCCAAGCCCTGCACAGTTACTGTTGAGAGAAAAGAATACCGAGCGTTGAATAATGAGATACTGGGAACTAGGAGCTATCATAGACATTTGCTTTGGGAAGCAGGGTTTTATGGAACTGGAAAATGGAAGGAATTGTGAAAATGCTAAAGCCTCCTAAAACAAGGATCATATTTTTGTCATTTTCTTTGTTGAGCCACCCCCCACTCACACACCCCACACACCCCTGCCCTGAACACCTGGCAGAATGCCTTATACAAAGTGAACATTTAATAAATGCTTATTGAAGCAAATGGCTAGAATTAGAGCCAGGCGGTTTTATTTGGGCTCCAAGAGAGAGGACTGGGTGTTTGTGGGGGGTGGAGATGATGGGGAGCGGGGGTTGGAGGATGGAGTCTACATCAATCTTCACTCACGTCCAAGCTAATGAAAAATGTCTAATCCCCAGCTAGGCGTTTACATCTGTGACTTGGCTAGGTGCCCTCTTCGCATGACACACCACCTCAAGTATTGGAATCTCATCTTGGGTTAATTTTCGAATGCTGATGGGTGTATTGATCTGGAAATAAGCTGGGTTAAAAAAGGCATTGGTCTTGTACACAGACTCAGCCCAAGCTAATCCGCTGTCGATATGCCTGGACTGAGTATATCGACACTTTAATGAATAAGAGGACCATAGTTTTTTTCAGAGCCAAACTACCCCTCTTCAAAGCAGTCAGACCAACTAAATAGAGCCAGACTCCTGTGTTTCTGTATTGGAAAGAGGATGCACCACCATCCTGGATTACAAAAAAATAAATAAATAAATAAAAAAGAAATATATTTATCTTGGGATCATTTATTCTACTGAGCATAAACCCTAATTCCCCTAGCAGAAGCTGACTGTCTGGATTTGAAGTTGCCATTCAGCCCTGAGCGCAATGCTTCTGGAATAAAAGTTGGGCATATTAGGTTTTCAAAATGGTATTATGATCATTTAAAAAAAGAAATAAAAACAGCAGCAACAAAAAGGAACTAAATTCATATTCTGCCCATGAGTATGTGTATTTATGTATGTGTCGTCAGCTTCATATATAAAATAAACCTACACAGAAGGAAGGTAATGACATTTCACAGCGTTGTGCAAGCTGCTTCAGGTCTGGGGTTATGTCTTTCCCCTTACTGACAAATATCACATCTACCCCCTAGTTCTCTGTACTGGATTTTCTTCCTCTGTGGTTCTGATCTGATATGGTTAGTTCTTGCAGACAGCCATGATGCGAAGGTAACCACATGGGGCAAGTCTCTGGGGCAAGCTAGGAGCAAGGGCCATCCTTGGGGAGGAGGGTGACCCTGGAGCTGGTGTGAGAGGGAGATGGAGGGGAAGGCAGCAGAAAAGGGGAGACAAGAGAACTGAGCTAAGTAGCAACCTGCCAGGGTGGCTATTTAAAATTAAATTTAAATTAACTACAACCAAATAACATTTAAAATTTACTTCTTCAGTCACACTAGCTACACTGAAATGCTCCATAGTTATGTAGGACTGGTGTTCCCTTGTATTAGTTCATTTTGCATCACTATAAAGGAATGCCTGAGGCTGGTAATTCACAAAAAAGAAGTTTATTTAGCTCACGGTTCTGCAGGCTGTACAAGGAGCATGGCACCAGCATTTGCTTCTGGAGAGGGCCTCAGACTGCTTCTATTCAGGTCATGGGGTGAAGGGGACCCAGTATACGCAGAGATTGCACGGTGAGAGAAAAAGCCAGAGACAGCAGGGATGGTGCCAGGCTCTGTGTAGCCACCAGCTTTTGAGGAAACTAACAGAGCAAGAACTCACTTGCTGCACCCCCTGCATTTATCTCTTTATGCTCCATCCCCCATGGCCAAACATCTCCCATTAGGCCCCCACCTCCAGTATTGGAATCAACTTTCAACATGAGGTCTATGGAAACAAACACCCAAACGACTGGCACTCCCGTATTGAACAGTGCAGAGAGAGAACATTTATGTGAACTTCCATCGTAAAAGCTCTGTTGGGTAGTGCTATAAAGGTTGTTATATGGGTCAGCAGGAGTAAACCTAGAATGGTTTTTCGTGACGTGAAGGGCCAGGTATATCGTGGAAAGGAGAGTGAAATTTTGGAAGGAGGATGGAAATTGCAAAAAGATGGTGCTCTTTTTAAAAACAAGAGAATTGTTGAAAAAGATGGAGTAATGGAGTTCCTAAGTAACCTTAGGCAGAGAAAAGACTCTGGAGTCCAAAGATGTACCTGAAGGAGAGTGGGCAGAGTTCAGGGGTTGGTTAAGTGTGAGCATGGGGGTGATAACTCCCCCAGGACACTGAGATTTCTACCTGTGAGCTCTGGGAGAGATGAACACTAACATATCTACAGATCACATGGCAAAACTGATTCATCAGCAGAGGGAAATGAGTTAAGATACCTGGACTTTTTGATTTTGAGATGCCTTGAATACTCCCTTCAAAATGTGAAATGTAAGAAATACCACCCATGGATTTGCATGTCCAGAACATAATCTTTTTGTCCAGAGTGAGGGAGATTCATCTAAAATTTATTAACATTTAGGTCTAATGATTTCTATCTCTTTGACCTTAGGGTTTTCTGCTTAATAAATGTAATTAATAAGTGGCTGTGTCTGGAGTCTAGCTGAATATTTTATTCCTTTCACTCTCTTAATCCTGCGACCAAACCAAGCATCTTGCACATCTGAAAAAGCCCTACTGCTGTCTCTATTGTTCCCTTGAACAGGTTACATCTTGGAAAACACAGAGTGGATTAAACACTCAGTGGGAATGAATTGTTTGCCAAATTAAGGACAGCTTGAGAAGACGTCTAAAAGGCCCCGTCTGTGTTTTCTGAGAACCCATGAATGGTGGTAGAGCAAAAGTGTGCTAGTTGTCCACGGAATGTTAAGAAAGGCCCTCCTTATTCAAGCGTGGAAAACCGACTTTTCAGTTTTGACTGGTGAACCTGCAGGTCTTCAGTCTCACTTAGAGACACATTTGGATGACAGAGAACAGTAGAATACAGTGCTTATAAAAACAGGGATATTTGTGTAATAATTTTTAAAAAAAAAAAAAGCTTTTAGCCTCTTTATCTGTTTTCCCAGGCCCTATCTAAGTTTCTCTTTGTCACTGGAGTATCTAATCAGCCCCTCCCTTTTGTTTGGTAAAATGAGCTTTTCTATTTCTTGCTGGGCAGAATTAATCTGAAAATCCCTGCTATTGTTTGATAGTTAATTACCTGCCTTTGGAGTCAATCAGCTCTAAAGCTCAGGTAAAGAAGGGAAACACAAATGTCTATGGAATAGGGCAGGAATGAGGGGAGAGAAGCCAGGACATCTGTTCACTTCATGTGTTCATATAATTCCGGGGAGAAGGGGGACTACACTAGGGAGACACCCAGCCCAGGCAGTGACTTGCAAATAATGGATATATGGCCACATCAGCCCCTCATTTACCTTTGATTGTCTCCATGCTTCTGACTCTCTCTCTCTCTTACCCACCTGATATATATATAACCATGTTTCTTTCCAATCCTGAATAATTAGTTGACCTTGTCAAGCAAAGCAAAGCTCATTATTATGACTCAGGAGAAGAGGAACGATAACTTTTAATTTCTAGACACCTACACCCCAGCGACCCCTCCCCACTCTGAATCTGAACTGAAGGAAATCTGCAATCTGAAACACAAAATATCAAAGGAAAAATGTGACCTAATCCTTACTTTGGAAGCAAAGCTTTCTGTCTTTCCAGATGTGTCACCCAGAAGGCACCATGCCCTTTTGGCAGGGCAAGGCTCCCGGAGAGCTCTGCACATCTTTGCACCAACACTTCCCATTCAAGCTGAGTCCATGGGAGAGGAAAGCATCATGATCCAATTCTAAATAGACTGAAGTCACCTTCTGAGAACATCTGTGTTCTCCAGATGTCAGTAGCTCTGTGTGACAGTTAGTGGGGCATACTTATCATCCCAGACTGCTTTCAAATGACCTCTCTTTTTTGTGTCCCATTCAAGAAATAGATGAAAATGTATATTTGATCTGGTCATAAGACTGTGCATCTAAATTTGATAGAACTTTGAAAAAGTCAGGAAATTAAATTCCACTGCAAAATTGGAGCTCTCCTCAAAGCACCCTGGAGAATGACAAGAAGTAGGGCATTTTACCTGAAATTGATGTACAATATCTAGACAGCATGCAGATGAGGCAACTCCGTTCTACCTGGTGAGTTTTAAAATTTCTTGAAGCACTTACTGACAACAGAGGGACAAAAATTGACAGAAACGCTAGACCGATGTTAACATTTCAGTAAACCCACCCCAAGCATCATCTGTCTGCTGAGCCAACTAGGGCAAAATGTAAAGACTAAAGTAATCTCAGCAAAATGCCAGAGTAAAAGTCATGTTCGTTTAATAATGGCATTTTCCTTTCCTTTTGGTATGGCTAGGAAGGGGTCCTCATGTTCTCTACAGAGTTTGGAAAACTTGGCATCTTTTGCAGAAGAGTAGATCATAATAGGGTCCCCTGTTCGAGCCTAGCACACCCACTCATAGAGAATGGAGCAGAAAGTTTAGATGACCCTTATTGCTTTACAACAAGCACTTACAGAAATCAGGCAACATCTCTCCAGGTAAGCAGTTAGGGCTCCCATGGGAACATCTGTAAGCAGCCACTGAGTTCTTACCCCTTCGGTGCTTTTCCCCCAGGGAGTGTGGGCTGCCTCTGAGTGGCCTCGGATTCTAACATCATAGGATTGAGAAACATGGATTGGATTTCTTCTGGGATCTTGATTCTTTCTGCAGCTTCCAAGTGAGAAATGTCATTTATTTTTGGGAAAGGACAAACATCAGATCCTGAATAATCAGCTTTTTCAAGATATATCCCTTTAGACTCCCATTCCCATATCAGAGTGCTGATTTAGTCAAGCTGCACTTGAAGAAAATCATCTTAATTAAGTGTTGGATGAGGTCTCTTTATGGTCTCATGACCCACTACTACAGATATTCCTAACAGTTTCAGAAGGTCACCCCAGCAGAGTATGTATACAGCAATATCAAGAGAAGCATCACTGAGTTGGATGCCATGACTGTTATGAGAAGGTTCCTAGACACTCAAAAGACCCAAAGATTCTGGTCATTCTTTTCTTCTTAATACAGGTAAACTGTGTAGCTTCTTAGGGCCTGGGAGTAGGTGATGAGGAAGGTTTCTGTCCATCTCTTGTCAGATCGAAGGCAGTCTACTGACTCTGCTAAATTCCATTTAACAGTATTTTGAAGCTAGTTCTTGGGGACACAAAGATTCAGACAGAGCTCCTGCCCTGTCCGGCAGAGGAGACCACGATAATAACAAGTATCTGTCTCATAAGGTAACAGGCATTAGGATGTGTGAGTGTATGAATGCTATGAATGCCCTGAAATAGAGTAACTGAATTTACCTGTAGGATTGAACAAAACTACAAAGTTATATTTTATGAATGTCTTCAATGGGAGTAGAGTGTCTTTAGAGGACCTGAGAGGAAGTGGCGTCCCAAACAAGAGCAATCATGTGGACAAAGCTTGGAAGGCTGAACGCAGATGGTATGTTGGAACAGTGAGGACGCTTATGTGGTCACAGGGCAGAGTTCCTGGGGTGAGATCATTCAATATATGGCCAGAAACACAGGCTGCATCTCAATTTCAGGTGAAACCAGACAGGGTTCCAACAGGCTTGTTTTTTCTTGTTGTCCTGCTAGAATGCTACTTCTCTTTCTCAAGGAAGTGCACATTAGATTGTTCTGACAATGGTAATCAAAAGATTATCAGTGGAAAAGAACATAACAAACACTTGGGTCAATACACATTGGGTGGAAAGAAGATATACCGGAAGGAAAGAATACATCCAGTCCCAATTGGTTCTATGCCCCTTGCATGGTTAAGACACAAAGGGGAAAGATAGCCAAAGACTTTTCCACCAAAGAGTCAATTGTCAAAAGCAGTAAATGTATGTCTTACATTTGAATTTGTAAGAATGATTCTTCTTCCATAGTACAGTTAAGGTGCATCTCTTTATGTCCTAGCAAATAGAGTGTGTGGTACTGGGTTTTGTGCTGTCATGGTGATGATCATGGCAGAGAGGGTGAGAATGAGTGACAGCCGCAGCAAACAGTCCCCAACCCTCAGGTCCTCAGCAGCCTCCCTACCTGAGAGTCCACACACAAATGAGAAGACTCCCTGTTTCTGATGTCTCCAGGCTAATTTAGGCTTTGAGGTGTCACCACTTGGAGTATATGTTGGGACATATTCCTGTTGAATGTCACCTGTGGTAAATAAATGTCTAACGTTGGTATGAAACCTAATTGGCTTCCGCTAGAGCTTGGCTCAGCAGAGGAATTCACTCCTGGAGTTTTTGGAGCACCACACTTTGCTTTTGAGAGATCTTCATTTCATGTTATTTGAGAAAGAATTTATTGATGCAAAATCAGGGCAGTTTAATTTGGTGGCATGTTTTCTTTATGTCTCAATTATATATTCATGTCTTTGTGGTAAACTCAGCTGGTGGGGGGGATTAAGAATTCAAAATAGAGGATTTTCACTTGGCAAGTAGTGCTTTCTACTGTGATTAATTGGGAGTCTGCACAATGAACCCGGTGTTGGCTCCATTGGGGATTTAATAGCTTAGTAGAAAGAAGTAAATTTCAGGATTTAAGAGTTTTGGGTTACAGGCTGAATTTTAATAATTACCTGGAAAAAGGATCTCCTTATTTTAGTTATTCCAGATTAGATATTCCCAATTAGATACCTTTTGTAGAAGTGGTTTTGTGTCCCATAATCTGATTTGCAGAAAGGTGCCAAGTAGGTACAGGGAAGCAGAAGGGCACCCCTCACTGTTGAGATCACTTACCAGTCCTAAAGCAGAAGGTGACTGCCCAGCAGTGCCCCTCACGTTGGGATCATTTACCAGTCCTAACGCAGATGGTGATTGCATAGCAGCGCCCCTCATTGTTGGGATCATTTACCAGTCCTAAAGCAGAAGGTGACTGCTCAGCAGCGCC
The DNA here is from genome assembly GCA_036589455.1 of Ateles fusciceps. Lineage (NCBI taxonomy): Eukaryota > Metazoa > Chordata > Mammalia > Primates > Atelidae > Ateles > Ateles fusciceps. The sequence goes on along the minus strand of JAZHEH010003296.1, from coordinate 2,802,225 downwards.
CCTCATTGTTGGGATCATTTACCAGTCCTAAAGCAGAAGGTGACTGCTCAGCAGTGCCCCTCATTGTGATCATTTACCAGCCCTAAAGCAGAAGGTGACTGCTCAGCAGCGCCCCCTCATTGTGATCATTTACCAGTCCTAAAGCAGAAGGTGAGTGCTCAGCAGTGCCCCTCATTGTGATCATTTACCAGTCCTAAAGCAGAAGGTGAGTGCTCAGCAGCGCCCCCTCATTGTTGAGATCATTTACCATCCCTAAAGCAGAAGGTGACTGCTCAGCAGCGCCCCTCATTGTTGGGATCATTTACTAGCCCTAAAGGCCTCCAGGTGCTTACATCCATTTGTCTTTTTCTTGCTTGTTTATATGGACCAAATCCTCTAGACGGGAATGCACACATGTCCTGCTGCTGATGTGGATCCCTGTTCCCAGGAACCTATCTGGATTGCCTCCCGTTTCCCCATCCTCAGCCCCTTCCATGGAGCTCTGTTGCTCCTGGCTTTCCAGCCTTTCTGACCCGGTGCTATTCCTCTGCTCTCTTGCCACCATCTCCCGTATTCTCACAATTCTGTTTGGGCATGTTTTATGGCATTCTTATTGTCCTAAAACCTGGACTTCACGGAGGGCACAAGTGTGCTAACACTGTTCCTCATTCTGAGGTCTAGGCTGGCCAAGCCATTTCTTCCTACTCTGAGAAAGAATGATGAGAAATTTTGATTTTTTCCTCTTTCACACATAAACTACCATGTGTCAAGTCCTGAAATAGAGGTTGGAATGGATACAAAGAATACAAAGATGGATGAAATGGGTCCCTACAGTGGGGACATGCAAAGAGGGTGCGGTGCAGGTAGGGTGTGGAAGGGCAGTAGCTCTCACAGACGCTGGAGAGTCCCCAGGCTGAGAATGATGCCTGCAAGCTGGGGTGCCAGGCTTTGCTATCCCAGAAAGCCAGGAAAATAGAAAAATCTTTTGAAATTGAGTAGTGTGGCATTTCAGCTCCCAACTATTAGAATGAGACAGCGATTCTGCCACACCCACTCTGCTCCCCTTACCCCTCATTTCTGCTCTTGCGCCTGAGTGATCTTTTCAAACCCAAATCTAGTGGTTCCTCAAGGACTTTTCTTTAGTCCAAGAGAGCCAATTCCTTATGAAGGAATTGATAATCCTGGAGGCCAGGCTCCAGGGGACTTCTGCTCCTAATTCATGCCACACCCTGTCCCGTTATTTTCATTCTAGTGTATTTTATCTTTCCAGTCACAGGTCCTTTGAACATTCCCTTCCCTCTTCCTGGAATTCTCTTCTGCTTTTCACCCAGTCAGTCTTATTTATCCTTCAGACATTGACTCAAATGCGATTTCCATAGAGAACATTCCCAGACCACCACTGCCGCTCCCACCTCCACCAGGAGCTAGAGCCTTGCCCTTCTTTCCAGTTCTTGCCACAGTTAAAATCTGGCATTTGTCTGTGTGATTGGTTGATGATGTTGTTTTTTTTCCTGAGGTAAGGGGCCTATATGCTTGTACATTCTATCCCCAGTGCCTGGAATTTAATAGAGCTCAGGGACTATTTGTTATATAATCAATCTATAAAGGTTCTTTTTTATTACATTTTAATTATTAAGCAAAATGATTCACTGTTTTTTTTTTTTTATTACTAGTTGTAGTAGGCTGAATAATGGCCAAGCAAAGACATCAGATTATAATCCCTGGAACCCAAAAATATGCTTTGTATGGTAGAGTCCTTACAGGTGGGATTAGTTTAAAAATTTGAGATAGGAAAATTGCCCTAGGCCTTAAATGCAATCACATGAATCCTTATGAAAGGGAGGCAGAGGGAGATTTGATAGGAAAGCACACAGAGGAGAAGGCATTGTGAAGACAGCAGCAGAGGGATGTGAAGATGCTGACCTTAGGGATACAGTGATGTGGCCACAAGCCAAGGAATGCCCACAGCCAGCGGAAGCTGGGAGCCCCAAGGAGCAGATTTCCCTCAGGAGCCTCTGGAGGAATCACAGCCTTTCTGATACCCTGGTTTCAGCCTGGTGAGAGTGATTTTGGACGTCTAGCTTCTAGAATCATCAAAGAATCAATTTGTCTTGTTTGTTAAGTAACTAGAGGTATGGAACTGTGTTAAGAAAAAGGAAACAAATACAATGGCCTTCAACGTTTTGAATCCTGAATGGCTGGAAATAGGAAAAACAAAAATTCGTATTGAAATCTGCCCCAAATTTAGTCTTTGTCCCTGTGAGAGATGAAGTAATATTTATCTTTTTCATTATTTCTTTTTAAAAAGAATCTCTTTGGAGATGCACGCTTGTCATGTAAATGCAATGAGGCGTCAGCTTCTTGTCCTTTGGGTATCTACAGGAGCCGATGGGATCATCCACTTTTTACAACTAAGATGATACTTTTTGATGTTGAAAATTTCTGTCCCAGGGGCCCTAGGGTATGGAAGCAGGGAGGGAAGGACACCTCTGCTAGATATGGTTTTAATGAGAGGAAACCATTGATGTTGCCTAGCATTAGGCTGTGAGATTTGGTTTGTGATTGTGGGACAAACATTGAAGATTAAAATCGCTAAATGTCTTCTTGTTAACCTGGGGAGAGGGGGCCGACATATTTGGGTTTTATCTCCGCTACGTGTCTCATAGGCATCTCAAACTCAAAATGTACAAAATAGCTCTCTTGAATCCCCTGACTCCAGCCCTAGCCCTGCTCCTTCTGGAGCCCTGCTGTCTGGTAAATTAAGCCGCTCCATTCTTCCAGTGGTTCATGTGAAAGCTGCAGTCCATCTTCACCGTTTTCCTTTTCCCCTACTCTTCCTCAGTCTTGAGCATGTCCTGCTAGATGTGCTAAATTCAGAGGTTTATCCAGTCCTGCCTTTTCTGCCCTGTCCCAACCTGCTGTTACCTTTCTCTGGAGTGTTCCACAGCTTTCTACCTAACTGGTCTGCTTTTCTCACTCTTATCCCCTGTCTGTTCTCCATGCTCAGTGAAAGCATTTCTGTACAGTCTTCATTGTTCCTGATTTAGTTGCTTCCTGGCTCACCTAAGGTCCTTAACGTCTCTTCTGTGACCTAAAAGGTCTTCCTTGCTCCGGCCACCAGCCTCTCCCTGGCCTGCCCTCCTCATACACTTCCCTTTTTCTTACCCTGCCTCCAGTACTCCTTGATATGTCTGTAATACACTAAGACGGCACCCTGGCTTCCAGGCCTTAGAGCTCCCTCTGCTAGGGACCCATGCCAGGTATCCTTGGGGCTCTCCTTAGGTCTCTGCTCAAGGTTACCTTAGGGGAGAGGCCTTCTTCACCACCTGCATAAAATAGAGCTCCCAACCCCATATCATCACACCCTAGCGCCTTCCTGCCTTGCTTTTTTCTTTATGAAGTAAGTCACCTATTGGCATCATGGATATTTCTGAGTTGGAGAGTCGTAGCCTGTCTTACCCCCTCTAGAACATGTGTGCCATGAGGATGGGTCTTGGCCTGCCGTGTTCACTATTGCGTTCCAAGTGCCTAGAACAGGGTCTGGTGCACAGTGGGCACTCTGTAAGTATCTGTCAAATAAATAAATGAATGAAAACAAAGGCCTGCCATAAAGTGGACTTGATCATTTTATCTCAGCATTTTCTCAGTCTCTTTGCTCAGGCATGAGTGCATAAACTTCTGTTACTTCTGTGAAAATGTTTTGGTCCCTCTAGCCTTAGATCAGGTGACATTCAGCCGAGTTTTGCAGGATGCATTTTCTTAGCAAGATAAAGATTTGAAGCAGACTGAAGGAACAACTCACATAGCAGGAAGGACTCCGAGAGACCAAAGATGGGTCACTCCAGGTGTGGACTGGACAGAAAACAGGAAGATGGGGTTGCACCACAGCCTGGATAGCAGGAGAAGGCCAGATCTCTGCCACCCCCAGGGTGTGGATTTCACTGTGGAGGGGATGAGGAATTACAGGAAGGGTTGAACAGGGAAATTGAATGAGTTGTATTTAGAAAGGATCTCTGGCATCAGAATGAAGGATGGATTGGAGGGGAGTTTTGCAGCAGGGAGACAGAGAGAATGCAAACACAGCTGAGATTGTATTGTCCTGTGTTCCTGACTGGGAGACCCCCCTCTCTCCTTAAGGGGCTGGACAAACAGGGTTTTAGAGCAGCTGCCAATCCTTAACCGGAGGTCACACACACAGGAAGAGTAGGAGGGGTCCCGTGGCCACATGCTCCCAGTTTTCCTGGATGATCCTATTCCTAAGAGACACGTTTATTCTCCATGTGTGTTTGCTAAAAGAGTAAGTCAATGAAATTTAAAGTTTACACTTTTGTAAAAGTTTCAAGTTTATACCTTTACAAATACGGGGGGGGGAAATGTGCCAACTTTGTTTCTGTTTGCAATTCTGGGAATATGGCCTTTGGATTATGGACATGAAATCATGTCACCAACAGGAGATGAGGTTCTGTGAACAAAGGGTAAAGCTTGCAGTAAAACAGGGTAAGACAAGATAAAGAACCAGGAAAGCCTTTTAAGTAGGAGAAGATATTTAGAAGCAGAAAGGAGAACAGGTTAAGAGGATACCAAAACCAGAGATATCACAGAATGTCAGATCACGCATTCCTGCTACCTGCCTTGGAATCTCTGGAGGAACCTCTAGAAATAAAAAGAAGATGGAGAGCACTCCACAGATCCACCGAACCTGAGGTTCCCAGGTGCAGGCGTGGTGGGGGGCACTTTGTGGGGGTAGGATTGGGAATCACAGGCTTGAGCCCAGCGAGCTAAGGCCAGAGGCAGCCGAAGGTCAAATTGGGAACATTTCTTACATCAAATCCTAAATGAGGTTCATGCTGATTAGTAGGAACTGTGTCAAATAGGTGAGCAGGCGTGTTCTGGGTTTCTGATTACAGTGTGGCTTTCATCTCCCTGAGCTTGTGCTGCACTGTTGTTCAAATGAAAAATGGGAAACAGACATGAAGGGGGAGCTGCTCCCTAGTGGGTCAGCACAGGCTTATTCCACCTTCTCCCACCTTATTTTTTATAAAGAGTTGTCTGGCTTTGATCCTTCACCGATTCTCCCTGAGACGCGGCAGCCAGTCCTTTGCCCACTTTGGGCAGGGGCAGCATGTGGCCCATTTGGGACTGGCAGTAGAATAGTCAACGAATTCTTTTAACCTTTTTCTGGGGCTCATATGGCAAATGAATTTTTCGTCCGGAAGCTTCCTGTGATTGAGTCCCGGTAGCACAGGCGGTAGCTAATGCACCAGAATTGTCCTCGAGGGCCAGCCTTGGCTGCAGTGGTGCAGGACGCTCACGGCTTGGCAGGGAAGGGCAGCTGAAGCAGGCCCCTCACCCCTCTCCCACCAACACATGAATCGCCTGCCTCACCTTCAGCCCAGGACCTGGTTGAAGAAAGATGCATATATAGCAATAATCTTTTCTTCCTTCCTTCACCCATCAAATATTCCTTGAACCTCTACTATAACCCAGGCATCATGCTACACTTGGGGCAGAACATGAACGCCCTACTTACCCCCGAAGAAATAATATGCGGGCGGGTGACTGGAGAAGTCAGTAGCTCCTTATAACGGGAGACAGCTTGGATGAGTACCAGGGGCTGTTCCAGAACCCAGGGGAAGCCCCTATTCCTGAGAAGCCCAGGGACTTTGGAAATGAAGCTTTGTCCAGCTGAGAGATGAGGAGGATTCGCTGTGTGGCATGAGAAGGTGAAACCTTATGGACAAAAATGACAGGTGTGGGGATGAGGTGCTGACGGGGGCAGGGTCCCTTCATAGAAGGAAAAGGCATCCCCTGTGGGCACTGAGAGAAGGAGGAGGGTGAGAGGAGAGACCTGAGAGGGGAGCCCTGCCAGTGACGTTGGGATATTTCTTAAGGGTAGAAGGGGCCAAAGTTAGGGGAGAGCAGACCCAATTCAGGAGAATTCCTGTTGGTTTTAGTTTTGAAAAGAGGGTATCTTGGAGCAATGCAGAGACCAAAGGACCCCCATCGTTCACAGCTTTATGGGATCCTCTCTTCCTCCCTGCCTACCCAGGGCTGCCCAGGGATAAGCGGACATGAGGAGGAGCTGAGCTCCTGTTTTAATGCTATTTGTGCTCCTCCAGCCAGGCTTCAGTTGTGGACGGATTCTCCCCACTGGAGTGAGTGCAGCACCCTGTTTTAGAAGATCAGCAGATTCAGCAGAGCATAGATAAACACCCTTCTTCCTCTCCAGAGACAATTCTCTTCTTTCCCGTTTTCTGTCTGGCTCTTGGAGGCTCTTTCTCTTTTGGTCTTTCCAGCAGCTTTTTCTTTTCCCCACAAAATGTTCTTTTTGTCGTCTTCTGCCTATCACCGTTTTCATCTGTTTTTCTGTTCTTTTTCATGGTGTCCTATTTCACTCTCTTAGGCGCGCTCCTGTCTGACCCTCCCGTTCCGTCATGCATCACCAACCCCGCTCTTCATGTTGAACTTCGGTCCTGTGCACTGTGCACCCGTGCTCATGTGCCCTTCAGTTTTGCATTTGTCACAATCTTCTTCCCCCCCAGCTTCCTTCGCTTCCTCTCCTCTTTCCCTGGCGCCCCCTCGCAGGTTGCCATCCCTCTGTTTTACTCAGTGTCTGCTTTCTTCCCTGTGCTCAGCCCGGTGCACCCAGCCTGCCGTTCCCCTCCTCCGCAGCTCCGCCCCCCGACCCTTCCTGCTGGGCTGCTTCTCCACGGAAGGGCCCCATGGGTTTTGCCTCCAACACTCAGAGCCCACATGGCTGTTGTGGAGAGGATAAGATAATCAGATGTACCTTTTTATTTATTTATTTTTCATCTCACTTAATAAGCTCATCTTGAAATTGAGCTGCAGTAATAATATATCATTTCCCTTGGGGAACCCACATCCAACCCCTGTTGAAATTCTCTCCCTGCACAGTCCAAGGAAGAAAGATGGTAGGTTTCAGGTTTCTTTGTTGAGAATCAAACATGTTACGTCCTAATGTAAAGTGCGTGGGTCTCGAGTGTGTGTTTGTGGGAGTGTATAAGTGTGCCTACTTGGTCCTTTCTGTAATGTGCCTTTGTATAAGAGTGTATTTGTGTTTGTGGGGGTGTATGTGAGTGTGTGTGTGTGGGGGAAATGTGTATGTGTTTGTGAGTTTATGGGGAGTGTGTATGTGAGTGTGTTTATGTTTGTGTGGGGAGTGTGTATTTAAGTGCTTGTCTATGTGTGGAGTGTGTAGGTGTTTGTGTGGAGTGTTGATGTGATTGTGTGTTTGTGGGGCATGTGGGGAGGACTGCGTGAGTGTGTGTATGTTTCTGTGTGGGCCTTGTGTGTTTGTGTGGGCCATGTGTGTGATTGTGTGTGTTTGTGGGGAGCCTGTATGTGAGTGCTTGTGTACGTTTGTGTGGGAAGTGTGACTGGAGGGAGTGTGGATGTGTGAGAGTGTATGTTTGTGTAGGGAGTGTGTATTTGTGTGGCAAGTGTGTGTTTGTGGGGCCTGTATGTGTTTGTGCATGAGTGTGTATGTGTGTGTGGTGAGTGTGTATTTGTGTGGTGTGTGTTTGTGGGGCCTGTGTGTGTCTGTGTATGAGCGTGTATGTGAGTGTGTGTGTTTGTGTGGGGAGTGTGGATGTGATCTTGTGTGTGTGGAGCATGTGTGAGCATGTATGTGGAAAGAGGTTTCTATCTATCTATGAGCCATAGGCACAGTAGACATGTAATACTTACCCAGAGTAAGTATGAAGACCACAGAGGGAAAAGGGAAGACCAGCTATTCAAAGGGACTGATGATTTACCTAACTCTCCCCTGGTCCACCCCAAAAGAAGGATCAGTTGTGAAAGTACCAATCACCAGAAGTGTGACGGCCACTCCACCAGCCACCTGGAGCCCAGTGGAAGGAGCATCTGCAGAGAGGCCCTGCCTGCCATTTGTTTTGGCCTAGCCAAGGGCAAGCAACTCAGGAAAAAGGAATTTCCTGGAACAGTGCAGCAGCCACAGGACACAATTGTGGGTTTGAGTCCCAAGGGGCTGCTCTGGCCCCTCTAGGCCCAGAGGCCTCTTCTGCTCCAGGCAGGGATCCTTCCCTGGGGCACAATGACTCGGGTGCCCCTAGCTGGTCTAGTCGTGGGAGCTTGTAAGCATAGCTTCTCATGTCGCTGAACTTTTAGAGGCAAATGCAGGAAAACAGTAGCAGGAAGATTTCATCGTGCAGTATTAATACTATTTATACCTATAGCTTATTGAAACCTCATTATGTGGCAACCAGGAACTAGATGAAGCTCATTAGGAATACCATCTCATTTAATGCTCAAAGCAGCCCTGTGCAATAGATGCTGTCATTTCCCTTCCTTTAGAAATGAGGAGATGGACTAACCTGAGTAAGGTTGCACATTGGTAAGTGGCAGAGCCAGAGTTTGAATTCAGAAAGTCTGACTCTTCACAGCCCACTGCAAACACCAAGCTTTCCTTTATGAGCAAAGGATCAGGATAAGCTGACTCAAAGGACTGTATCCCAATTACAAGCACAGACGTGGGCTCAAATTGTTTTCAAGATAGAAGCCTCCTTGGAGGCCACCTAGCCAGTGACTCTCAACTCTGCTGCGCATTGCAGATACTTGGGGTATTGTTAGGCGATAGCAACATTGACTTCCTTCTCAGAAATTCTGACTCAATTTACTGGGGGGTAAGGCCATGGTGTCTTTGTTGTTTGTTTGTGTTAGCACCTGGATGTTTCTGTTGTTTACCCATGTGGAGAACCACTGTCCTAATTCTACAGATGGGAAAACATGAACTGAAGAGGTTAACTGGCTTATCCAAGGTCATGCCACTGGTTAAGTTCAGCAGCAAGGACTAATCCCCACTCTCCCAGTTCTCCTCCAGGGCTCTTTCTCTTGCCCCCAGTGAAAGACAAATCTTTCCTTATGTGTGTGAGGGAACAAAATACAATATGGTGGGTAAAAATTTGGACTGAGACACCAACTGGGTTGGAAAAATTGCAGTGTTATCTTGGTTTTTATGTGTTCTCTGTGCTTTGTTTTTTTTTCCGTTAGTAAAATGAGGAAAGTAATAAATCTTGTCTGGCGGGATTCTGTAAGGTGATAACATGAGATGATACCATAAAAAGGTGCCATAATCCAGCCCAGCATATGGCAATTGTTTTTACTATGTGGAGAGGACCGTTCATTAACATCAGCCCAGTGACTGGGCATTCTCATGAGCTCAGATGGCAATTATCAGTAGTACCAACTTTGGATTTTCTAAAGTAGTATACAAGTAAAGAATACATTTATTAGACTGTGAACTTGTTAAGGGTGACGTGTGCTATGCAAATGCATGCTACACAAGATAACATCGCCTGTGGAGCCTCTGTGACAGTTGCTGATGGAGTGTCTGGCCATTGGTTTGGCTGAGGTAGAACCAGAATCTAAATCTACTGCTGCCATGTCGTCCCCTCTAACTTGTTGTCACAAATGGGGACACTTGATGTTCTTCCACAAATTCTTCTCAATCTCATCACCAAGGCAAATGTGAAGACGTTCCTAATGCTGACCACAGGCACAGCTCTGACCCTGTGAACTCCTGAGGTCTGCTCTCCATGGGGTGATTTCCATCAGGAGACACAATTGTTTCCATCACAGGTTTCCATACCATCCAACAAGGATGCCATGGGGATTGGAGCTTACTCCCTAACGATATTGTGCCCCAGCTGATGCAAAAGCTACTCTTTCTGAGTTTCCCCTTGCCTTCTTGGAGTCTGTCTAGATGGCTGTTTGATTCTCAGCTCCCCCTCCCCTGTTAGCCTCCACACCTTAGTCTTCTGTTCTCACTTGGGCTACATGCTGTCCAGTGACCCACCCAGGCCCAGGGCTTTACCTGCTATGCTTTCATCCATGATAGCCACATATTTATATCTAATGGCAGCAAAGCTACATTTGTAGGAACCTAATGGAATCTCCTCTCAAAAGTGGCACAATGTATTCAAAATTAAACAAATCCTCTTGCCCCACCTCCCTTACCACCCCAAATTCATCTCGCTTCTGTATCAGCAGTCTTGGAGTGGTAAAACGCAGTCTCAGGATAGAGCACTAGAGATCATCCTTGATTTATCCCTTTCCATAGCACTCCTCATTCAGTTATCTGCTCCTGTAGATGCCCGTTACTCATAATTCCGCATCTTTGTGTCATGGCCTTGCTTCAGCCATTTATCCAATTTACCTAACTCATGGCCTTCCTGCAGCTTCTGTCCTCCACTGTGCATCCTGTGTCACATGATCACGCTAAAATAAGAGCAAACATGTATTGGGTCCTTTCCATGTGACAGGAACCAGGCTTAACTTACAGAGTCTCATTTAAATCTCACAATAATCTTAAGTAGTAGATAGGAGTGTGATATGAATGCTTTTAGATGAGGAAACTGAGGCTTGGGGGGGGTTAAAGTCTTGCTGAAGATCATCCAAATAAAAGATGGGGCTTGACCCCTTATCTGCTGTTGAAAGAAGCCTGAAAGTGGGGCAGTTCCCTCCCTAAGAGGCTGAGCTCTCTCTGCTTTCTCAAAAGCATTCCTCTGCTGAGTGCTGCTTCTTACAGAGAAGAGTCTTCTTCTTTTATTTCTTTTTGGGCTCTGCTGTTTCCTTGGAAATGTTGATTTCATTGCATTTTCCTAATATTTCATGCTTTAATTTAATTTATTTGGTGCTATCGTACAATGCCTTGAGCACCTCAGAGGAAGCGAGAGTTTTATAAATAAAATAATTATTACCGCTTGCTCTGATGGCAGCCCCTGAGCTATTTAGTAGATATATCAATTACTCTCAGTGTTGAAAATTTTCACCTAAAGCCCTTTATGGCCCAAGTTTTCCTTGGCTTTTTATGCTCTGTCCTGCTTGTTGTAGTTCTGACACAATTTTGTAGCACTTTTCTTTACTATCCCCATCAGAAGCAAACAGACAGCAGCTCAGCAAAAGTGCCATGTAACGTATTCTTGAGAACATGGCCTAGTTTTCTTAACCTTTTTGAATCACTGAGTTCCAAATGTCATTTACTAGGCCTATAATGTCAGTTTCGCAATGAGTCAACCCTCCTTGCCCACCTCGTGGTCTCTATTAGTGAGACCTCATTATCTAGTAGGCTGTTTCAGAAACCTCACCCACAGTAATCTAGAGGTGGGTATGAATTAATCACAACACTCTTTGGCACCCAGGATTTCAGGAATCTAAACTACAAGGCTTATGCAGACAAAATGTTTGTCAAAATCTTGAAAGCAAGTGAAGCCCCAACACGAAGTCGGGTAAGTGGATTAGAGAGTGCAGTGTAGAGAACTGTCTAATAAATCCAGCTTTTCTGGAGCTCAGAACGCTATGCAAACCACATAGTAATTAGAGAGAACTGAAGTAATGTTGCATTCTTGGACCCAGTATTCTCAAGATGCATTAATCAGTCTGTGGCAATTTGCATTCCTACTAAGCGCAAGCCACTGTTCAATATGCTGCTTGTGTTAAACTGGCCCATTCCTCCACAATTTCTCCTTTCATGATGAGTGAAGCTGGTACATGTCATAAGTGCCACCTCTCAGGAATACACCTAAACGTGGCACTGACCATCATTTCCAGCATCATGGCTACTTTCTGGATCCTGCCTACCTCAAAATCTCATAGCGCTTCACTAGCAAGAGACATGAGAGGATCGCTGTCATGTATTTATAGTTTCAGAGACATGTTAAAGAACTGATGGGATAAACCAATGACCAAGCTAAGATTTCTCCCTGGACATCTCTCACTCACGCAGTTAAACATGACCTTCCCTCTCTCACTTCCCCCATGGCATGGTTTTTTTTAAATTCTATTTTTTAAAAAAAGAACACTTTATTCTATCCTATTTTACTCTATTCTATTTTATTCTTTCATTCAGTAAAAATTAGCTAAGTACTTGCTGTATGCCCAATTATATGACTGGCATGTACAATGATGGGCAAGACTGACATTGTTTAGTTTTTTAGAGTTTGAGTTCTTCTCTTCCTTTTTTTAAACATTTTTAAATTTGTTTTGTAGAGATGGTGTCCTGTTAGGTTGCCCCAGGCTGGTCTTCAACTCCTCAAGTGGTCCTTCTGTCTCAGCTTCCTGAGGTGCTGGGATTACAGGTGTGAGCCCCCATGCCAAGTCTTCTCTTTCTCTTGTCTTGATTTGCCTCCTTCTCAAGATTCTACTCTCTTTGTAATATGTAGTTGTATTAAGGATTTCTAAAGAAGTTTCCTCATTAACCAGGAACAATACACTGTGTTGTCTCCATTTTGTGTTTTTTTTTTTAGCAAACAAATGGGAGTAGCCAATCTGTCCATTATAAATGAGTTCATTCCCATTCAAGCAATGGCTGTCACGTATCTTGCCTGAGGCTTCTTACGTTATGAGCAACATATTGGCTTCAGTTGTCTGTACTTTTTCCTAGCTGCACCGAGAGCCTTAGATGAAGGGAAGGCACAATAACTCAAAATAATTTATTGTATGATACAGAGTAGTCATGCATAGTTCCAGTGATAGGAAACACAGTAAGCTTGTTCAAGGTGGATATGTGTAACCCTCTCTCTGGGCCAGGTACAGGTTGTTGGATGTATAACAACTATTCTTCCCTCTAGCCAAATATGAATCTGAAACAAAGTATGACCCAGATATCCAGACCAGAAAGAAACAGATAGGATGAAGCCTGTTTTGCCCCCCAATGGGAAGAGTAACTTCCAGTGAAAACGACTAACCAGAAATACTTAAATTTCCATAGAGAGTGCAGTGTAGAGAACTATCTAATGAAATTCAGTTTTCCTGCAGCTCAGAAATGCTTTGCGATCCACATGGTAATCAGAAGACCCAAGTAATTTTGCATTCCTGGACCTGGCATTCACAAGATACATTAATCAGTCAGTGGAAATTTGCATTCCTACTAACTGCAAGCCACTGTTCAAGATACTGCTTGGGCTAAACATGTCTATTGCACCACACTTCCTCATTTGATGATGAGTGAGGCCCATACAATCATCAGATGCTACCTCTCGGAAATACACCTTAAGAGGTCAAATCCTAGGCCCATTCTTTTGCTCTCATTTCTCCAAAGAGGTTGTGAACCTAGATGGTCTTCTTGCATGGATCAGGACAATCCTGGGTTGCTGGTTAAAGGCCAACGTGGTCCATTTGCCTCCATTCTATTAGATATCTCATATCACTTTTATTATAATTCTGTGTTAGCCCTCTAATAAAAATGGCCAGCAAGCTCACAAGATAACAGAATAGGAATCAGTGAGACCTGCAGTTGTCTGCATGCCAGATTCTCCTGTCAGCCTGGCCTCCAATCCATCCTGCCAACTCAACCTCCTCTGGGACCGAGACATTTGAAAACAGTGCAGCAGCCTCATCTCCCAGGCAGTGTTTTTCTCCATCATTTGCTTTATTAAATATTGATTTTCTGTTGCATTATTAAACCTTAAGTCCAGAGCATAAATTCTGGGCTGATACTTTAATCTGGCTCTCCTCATTTTTTTGGCTTTTAGAACTGATTTTCAGGCCAGCTCTCCTGGGGAATCTTTAAGTCAACTTAGGGCCAGAGACAAACCTGCCTGTAGGAAAGGGAGAACCTGGAGTTGAGAAGGAGCTCACCTTGCTGGTGCACTATAAATAAGACTGTGCCTCTGTCAAGCAGATCTTCACTTTACCAGTGTCTTAGACACAGAGGCTTATGCTCCCGGGGATTCAGGTTACAGTGCAAGGAATGACTTCTGGATTCCCACCACCAAAACTATTGAGTAGGCAAATGGTATGCAGAACTAATTTTAGAGTCAGACGTCACAGAGCTCTACAGATATTATCAAACTCATTATCCATCCACTTCCTCCACCTTCTTTTGGCTTCTAATGTTCCTAGTATTTGAGTCAGAGATTATAATCACAGGCATTTGGATTTCCACTTACTTTGGGCCTCTGCTTCATTCTTGTTTTCTCTTACTCTCTCTTCTCTCTAAGGGCCAATGGTTGAGTAGTCAGCTACAGCCATCCGTTGTAGGATGGAGCTATCACACACTTTATGAAAGTCTTTCTGAGGGATCCAGACATTCCAAACTGGTCATATTAGCCAGAGTGATATCTAGGTTTAACTTCTTACTGTTCGAATAGCTTCTTAGACTGGCTCTAACACTGGCTGAGACTAGGGTTGGTGATTTTAAAGATAAGAAGCAGAATACTGACAGACAAGCCTGAGAAAAGAAATGCAAGTAAATACGTATGGAGTTTCTCTGGCAGGACTGGGGTGTGTTGCTGTGTACGTGGATGTTTGCAGAAAACTGTTCCTATCTTCCTGTGTGACTTCAGTTCATCCCATCTTTCTATTCAGTTATCCCATCTTTGCCTATTAGGTCCTGCATCTCCAGAAATCTAGTGTTAGGAAATTATTCCAGGACCCAGCAGAGCCTCTGTTTAGGAAAAGAGTGGGTTTGATTTGCTCTTCACTCTGGGTTGCAGAGGGAGCACAGGTAGCTCCTGGGGCCGCAGAAACTGGCAGCTACAAACCTTCAGATGCTGTGGGCCAAGTGCCGACTGAGCCAGGACAGCCACATCAGGTGCTGTTGAAAATGATTTTGGGGGAGTATTTGACAGAAACAATGTGAAGATCAAGCTGGAAGAAACCGTGTCCTTCATTTTTACCAATACTCTTCATGTCACCAATACCCATAGGCTTCTAAAGAATAAGAGATGTTCTCTTTAAGGTCATGGGGATTCCAGGTCATATATCTTCCCCCAATTCCATTTCAAAGCCTGAATTTCCTCTGTAACTGGTATATAGCTAGATAGGAGGTAGGGAGTATCTACTATTTGTTTGAACACTATCAGGGATGAGCAACTAATTACCTATTCATCTAGGTCTTACTTCTTTTAGAAAAGCTCTGCTACATGCACATATACACCTCTCTCCCTCTAATGTCTACCTCTTGGTTACTTCTGTATAACCACGTAGAATAAGCTGAATCTTCTGTAGTGATAAAAAGTCCTTGGCATTTAATTAAGAACTATGAATTTTGAATCTTACTGTCTATGTAAATGTCTACAAGTTATAGGTCAAAATGGCTGAATAGTGGCAGTTGCATATGTTTCATTCTAATATTTAATCTCTCAGAGCTCCAGCTTTCTCATTTATAATGGCTTGAGTATAAGAACTCATCAGTTTATTATGAGGTGGGATTGAAATTAGGCGAAATACCTAGCTTTGAGAAGCATTCAATTTTTTAAAACAATTTCAATTTAACAAATATTTGCTCGACTCTTATTCCATGTCAGGCACTGCGGCAAGTGTTGAGAATAGGAAAATGAGTGATAAATGGTCCTTGACCTCACCATGGGGATTGCAGTATTTGAAGATGCCTATTTTAGTACTTAAGTCTTCTCTTCTTCTGCTAACTAAATAGAGCAAGCATCACCTACATTTGTCTTTGTATTCACCTCATTAAATTGTAATTATCTCTTCACCCAAAAGATACACATTTTGGGGTGTAAGAATCGTTCACTAAATGTCACATATTTTTCTCCATAAATTCTGGTTGTTGGATATGTTTGTAGCTCTTCATCTTTTCTTATGTGAAAGATTCTAGTGTCTTCGCTTATCTCTTCAGATGTTAGCTGACTTTTCCCCAGGGCAGCACAAGCTCACAGAGGTCAAACAAGCATGAGCATGCTGACTTCCATTCAGTCACCTCTGCATGTCCTGCTGCTGATCTTTTATCTCCTGTCTTTATCTGTCTAGGCTGCTATAACAAAATACCATAGACTGAGTTGCTTGTTAAGGACAGAAATTTATTTCTTGCAATTCAGGAAGCTAACAAGTCTGAGATCAAGGTTCTGGCAGATTTGGTGTCTGGCGTGGGCTCATTTCCTGTCTCATCAATGATGACACCTTTTTGCTGTGTTCTCACATGGTGAGAGTGGTGAGGGGTCTCCTTCTAGCCTTTTTTTTTATAAGGGCAGTAATACTGTTCATCAAAGCTCTGCCCTCATGACCTAATCACCTCGCAAAGGCTCCGCCCCTCAAACCATCATCTTGGAGGTTAGGATGTCAACATATGACTTTTAGAGAGATCTTAACATTCATTCCATTGCTTTCTCCTTTCACACACCTGGAATGCCTCTATTTTCTCTTTGGTTCTTCACTATTTCTGCATATTAAATTTTTGTTATGATTAAAAACTCATCTGAATGGGGGAGAATTCATTCAAATAGTTCAAGACGATTTATTGGAAAGATAGATGAGAATTTATGGAAATAAATGCAGGAAAAACAGATGAGCCCTGTGTGGAGGGGATTCCTCTGACCACTCCTCTCTGCCCTTCTCTCATTGGGGCTATGTCGTCTCCTTATTTGCGCTTTTTCTGCACATCTCCTATGGTTGTCTCTTCAGTCTCTTACTTAGGGTTTCTCTAATCCCCCACTAGCTTTATTTCACGTGGCCTCGGCCTACATTGGTGCTCATTCAGACAGCTTGATATATCACAGTCAACTGACTCCACATTGTTGCCTCAAGTTCCACGTAGCAGAACAGCAAGTCAGAGTGTCTTCATTTGAGTTAAGTGACCAAATTGAATTAAGTGAGTTAAACAGCTACTGTTGAGGTGAGCATGGAGATTGTGTGATACATGATGCTATTTGTGTCTATTCAGGGTTCTGCGAATTCAGAAATTTTGTAAAAATACATTATTAGCAACTGGCAGATCTCATACAGAGATGTTTGATAATGTCCACATGGTGAAAACCAAAGATGGTCTGCTTGAACCTCCTCTGCCTCCTGTCTGGTTCTTCTCATAACCTCACTCATTTTCTGTATACATCCTTTGCCAAGAGATGTCTCTGCCCAAGAAATTGTCTGAAACTGTGTTCAGGGCATACAAGCCTTCTCTTCAAAGGACAGAACTTGGGGAAAATGTGTTCAGTGGCTGGAAAACACCCTCACTTGAAATGCTTTGGCCTATTAAAGAGGAGACTATTACAATCTACTGAAATGTCAATAATTAAAAGCCAAAACAGTTATTGGAAAGGCTAGCTCATGCCAACTCCCAATTCTCCCCAGCATGTAGCCTCACAAGATATATAATTTCCCATTTGTGTATAGTGGAGGGCTCCAGGTTCATGTAAGGATATTGAAAATGGGTTGAGGACCCAGGGTCTTCAGGCTATTTCTGTCTCAAGTTATTTTGATTTTCCCTTTTGATGCTGTCAGAAACTCTGGACATGATCATTTGTGCTGGAAATAGCACAACTTCTGCCCTTTGCTTCAGTCGCTTTTGCCACATGTGATTGGTGAATTTGATTGCTGGCCACAGAAAATTGCATTTGTGTCAGGAGCATTCAGAACAGATCAATGTAGGAGGAAACCAGGCAGGATCAATTGTGATACCAAAGGACCAGTATAAAAAGTCATGCAACTCACATGTCATCCTATGGCTCTCAGTGTCTAAACATCACGGGGATCTCGGCCACAATTCATAAGTTAAACCTCACAATACACAATGAGGTTGGGTAGTGCCCCATGCTAGACATCTAGGACAGAGGGAAATACCACCATGCCAATCCAACTGTCTTTATGCAGAGAATTTGCAAAAAGTGAAACAACCTGTAAAAATACAAATAATTATTATAGTCGCTCCATGTATTTTCCGGGGGCTGGCTATGTCCTCTATACACATTGCTAATTTAAACTTCAAGAGAAATTAAATCTCTTTATCATTTCCATTTTATGACTAATAAATCAAACCCAGAATGCTTAAATAATCTATGGTTGTCCATGAGTGTGCAGTGAAGTGGGTCTCTGGAACTCTGTTCTGGCTGGCTCTGAATATCATGCTTTTAACCATCTCTATTTATTGTCTTTGTGTTTTCAAACCACAAAGCTATATACCACTAGGCATAAGCCTTGTGATTGCTGCCACTATTCTTGTTATTTTACTAATTCTGCCAGACGTGTAGTAAGCTAAGCATTTTCTTTTCTCCACAAAGGGACACTAGGGTTCTAGGGGGGGCAGTTATTCATGTGATTACATCTGTAATATTTGTATGCATCCGACTTGATCAAGCAGTTTCCCTGTCTATTATGAAAACCAGCTTGTGGAGGAAGCAGGGCAAGTATCATTCATTCCATGTTCTAAGTGAAGAGAGTGAGGCTCACAGATTGTGACTTGTGCCCAAGAATGGAGAGTGGAGCTAGGAGGAGAAGTCAGGGCTCTTGGCTGCAGAGCTGCTGTTCCTTCCACTGTCTTGTTCTTCCATAACACTTCAGCCAAAGAGCGTGTCCTACTCTCTTTAGGGTTGGACCATGTCTTATAAACCTGTTTGGTCCTATCTAGTCCTTGATAGGCTGCCTTCAACAGAGGGAAGCAGTGGAGAAAGCCCTTAACTGGCTGCTAGAAGACAAAATTTATTTCTTAATGATGCTTAATGATTTAGTCTCAACACTGTTTATTAGCAGAATTGTTTAGTGATGGCATCCTGCATTCTGGGTCCTCACTGGGCACTGAGTAGCTGGCCGAACTTGTACAAGTCACCTAACTTCTCCCGGCCTCAATTCTGTCATCTGCAAAATAGACCTATTAATGCCACTTTCCCTACTGCAAAGAGTTATTGTAATAATAAAATTAAATCATGGTGAAATGCTTCTATAAATGAATGAACCCCTGTACTTATGTGACACATTATTTTAGGCTCTAAAAAATATTTGTAAATATATCAACAAATTAAGAATGTACCTTGTTACATGCCCCCAGGGTCACAGAAACGATGTGGTACAGTGACTTCCTGGACTGAGGTATACTGGATGAAGATCAGACCGTGAGGGGCATCGCAGTGTCGTCTCTTTTTTCCCTCTTGTGGAGGGGCTGCCTTCAGCAGGATGGAGCTGCTGCTCTCTGTGCAGCCATTCTCTTGGAACTGCTTTCTCTGAATGGTGTGATTTTTGTAGCATTTTCTTCTTTTTCTTTCTCTTTCTGGCAGTGACTCTTTGAAATATTATTTTTGCTTCCTCGACGGCTGGGCTGTATAATTGATGGCCTCTCGGGGTTGCTGGAGTCATGCATTTAAACCACGATCGCCTTGGCTCCCGCGCCTCAGAGTTCATTGCTTTTTGAAATGCTTCATGTCTGTTTGTGTTCAGATTATTGTTGCTCTGGAGAGAGAGGTTATTGTCAGGCAGGAAGAGGAGTGTGGAGCAGAATTCATGATAATCAAATTCTCTTCTCTTCTTGGATGAATATTTCTGGGTAACAAGACTTCACATTTATCTGGTATGGCTGTTCTGAACCAGGGGACCAAGGACCTTCACTTTCCCCCTGCAGCCTGCTGGAGGGAGTTTAGCAGCATTCGGTCTTGGAATGTGGGAGGCTGCTGCTTTGCAAATAAAGTGGGTAATAAAAGTGCCCAGTGCTGGTACTAGAGAATGATTTAGTGCAGAATGTGTACATGCAGGATTTTTAATTAAATATTTGGGGTACACTTGATTCTCAGTGATGGTGTGGGTGGCGGGAGCATGCTCTCTTCACTTGAGCTGTGATCTTCTCTCAATTAGGCAGTGGTCGTCCCATCCTTCCCAGCCCTTGCCTCTCTGTCACCTCCTGATCCCCCCCACACCTTTGTCACTCATGTATGTCCACACCCTGGCTCCTGTTCTCTACCCTGCACCAGTTGCATTAGCATTAGTACCCCAAATTTGGTAAACCCAAACAAATTTGTGTAAATTTGGAATATACAAGAACCTAGTCTATATGGCAAATGAAGAATGACTCCTCTACATTTCCAGAAATGGAGACTCAGAGTTGTTGGGGAGGCTATAACTGAGAACTTTTAATTCAGATTCTGCCATTCTATGCATTTTTATTCTCAGACTAAAAAATCCTACCTCATTCTTTAAGACTGAAATTAACCACCTTCTTGAGCAGCCACCCTTAGAAGTTCCCCACCCCCACCTCATTCTATCTCAGGAAAATTCCCGGATCCCCCATTGAACTTCCAGAGCTCCTTATTTGTATCATGGCTGCAACATTCTTTACATTATTTGTAATTCTCCATCTTATGTCTGTTCTCTTTGCTCTCATTGTATCCCTTGAGGACAGAAGCTATGTTTTCTGTTTGTTCATTTTATTTCTGAATCATCACCATCTAGTGTGGTTCCAACATATGTTTGACACTAAAGAAACATTCATTGAATTAATCCATGAAAGAATTCTGTGTGATTAAGTCACATTTTGATTTTCCCTTTAGTTAAGTGTGACTGTATGTGGAAGAGAAACAGTGTTGTGTGTGAGGGACACGCTGATTCATCTGCCCTTTGAAAATACACACAGCTCCTCACTCCAGAGGGAGAAGCAGTCAGGTGCAGTGCCTTAAGTGGGGCTATTTACAGAAAACGTGGTGGTAAAAAGTAGGCATTTCTAAAAGATGGGTTTGGTGTATTTTGGTCAATTATAGAAGCAATTTTCCAGGGAAGAAAAGAAAAAAAAATCTGTCTCAGAAAGATTTTTCATCTCAATAAGATAAAACATTTATAAGTTGAAGGTGGTTTTTTTCCTTTTTGCAACATAACAAGTAGAAGATATTGTCACATCTTGTCATTTGAAAAGCATAAATTAAGTTATACATGTAACAAAAGATATCAGTTATATGCTGGTGTTTAACAAAAAATAAATACTTGAGTGAGTATTTTCTGTACATTTCTAAATAGGACACCAAGTGTAGATATCCTCCCAGATTATGCCTGACATGTTATTATATTCATATATTTCTTAGTATTCTAGGGGTGAGGAAGGATTTTAGCCTCTGTGAATCCTAGTTGAGTATACACGGCTAAAGGTTTTTTTGTTTTTTGTGTTTTTTTTGACAGAGTTTCACTCTTGTCACCCAGGCTGGAGTGCAGTGCTTGGCTCACTGCAAACTCTGCCTTCTGGGTTCAAGTGATTCTCTTGTCTTATCCTCTCAAGTAGCTGAGACTATAGGCGCCCAAAACCACGCCTGGCTAATTTTTGTATTTTTCACAATGTTGGCCAGGCTGGTCTCAAACCCCTGACCTCAGGTGATCCACCTGCTTTCGCCTTCCAAAGTGCTGGGATTACAGATGTGAGCCACCCCACCCAACATGCCTAAAGTTTTTATTGTTACTTTGTTACTCAGACTTCTTGACACATTACAGGAGAATGCTAGATTGTGTGGATTATAACAGTCTAAAGCTCAGCAAAGTGAAGGTTATTATCAGAATTTTAAATGCTGTGACATTTTGCTGCCAAAAAGTAATTGATTTATTAAAGACATTACAATACATGCATGATTCAACATAAGAGTTTCCTTTGAACTTGTTCAGTACCAAATCCTGTGGGAGACTATTTGCTTTCAGCACCACGGACAGAAACTCTCTTTCATTCTGATTCAGTTGACCTTACCCAAGTAAATATTATAGCTCAGCAGTGGCACTCCAATCCACTAGCCACAGTATGATCCAATTTAATAGCTTTAACATTCCAACTGATGGGTACTGGAATATTAATATTGTTTTGTACTTATTTTGCTGCAAAGTGGAATAGGGGACAAGATTGGATGACTTTATAATGCATTATTATTGCCTACACCTTGCTAAAAATAGAAATACTAATTCATAACAAATCAGATGAAATACATAATATTTTAGAAGATGTCTGATTTTCGTTTCCTAACAAGCAACTTCTTGGTAATGTAGACTTCAAAACACTAAACAAGAAGCCATAATTGAGTTCAGTGATTCCACACCTGATCACTGAAACAAAGAGGCTAATGAAATGCCTAAGGCTAATAAAAATCTTGTTGTGGAAAGCAATGAAGCCCCAGTGGGGCACGGGGTAAAATACTGGAAGGATCAGGATCTTCATCTGTCTTATGGCTATGACTAATGCACTTATCCTGTTGGGTAAACCTCGAGTTATTTCCCAATTGCTTCAGGCAGTGGGTCAAAACTTTTAAAATAGACATAGTCTTAATCCAGAGTACTGTTTGCTTCCTTATTCACTGTTGATTATAAAAGTTCCAATGCAATTTTATTTCTCCTCACTCACATGACAAAAGAAATGGAAAATTATCATGGAGTAATTCAGGAGTTTTGCTGAATCACACACATTATATTGATTATAAACTACATGGCCACATTGATGCCCAGATTAAAAATTTTTATAGAACATAAGCTGACAGACATCTTAGATAACATGAAGTTCAGCCCGTCTCCTTACAGATAGGGAGGCTGGCTCCACAGGGTCTCATCTCTTGCCTGAGGTCACAGAGATAAACACATGGTTGGGAGGGGCTCATTGCTTGATTGAACAACAAAGAAGAGAAGGAGGGATAAACTTTAATAATATCTAAGTTTTCTTGTTTCCGTTTTTATCCAGAAAATCTGCAAGGCTTCCTTCTTACTCAATAAAATACCATGTAAGTAAACATAATTCCCACTTTGCCTTTCTTTCAGGAGGCTTAAAATGAAATTTCCAGCCTACCCTAAAAATTTATGTTGACGTTTATGGTTTCCATAAGAGGTATTATCTTTTTCCTTGGACCTTATTTTATGTGTGTACTGTACCCTTTTGTTTTGTGTTTTCATTATAAGATTCCTCAAATTTATCGGGGAAATGATGAAATATAAATAATTATTAATAGTTTGATAGCCTTTTTCAATGTAATTTAATCATATATAAAATATGACCTGGGCAGTTGACACCTTGTGTATTTTTTGTGGATCAACTTGGCTGTGATTCATTTGCTCATCTTAAAAATTGGGGGTGGGGGAAGAATGTTCATTTGTCTCTCAAGGATGCATGATGGAGGCAATTAAAAATGAAAAGAAAATAAGAATTTTATTAGTGTAGATGTAGGTTATGTAAGAGATGAAGTATTTCCATTCAGAACAAAAATGTTTTTAAAATATTAAATGAAAATGTAGGTTAATATAATTTAGCATTTTAACTTGTCAGTTGGATTAATTAATTCAAAGCAAAGAAAAACTCACGCGTTTCAGTTATCCAGTTCAAACAATTACATTAATTAAATAAGCGGGATTCACTTTTTATTCCTGGTTTTATTTATTTTTCCATTCATTTATTGAGTACCTGCTATATTTCAGGCACTCTGTACTGTCTGGGTATTCAGAGATAAAAGAGAATTGCTCTTCTCAAAGAGTTTTCAGGAAGCTCCACCCTCTGCTAAAATATAATACAATGAACTGCGGCAAGATGCTGGGGGAAACAAAAAGAGGATCAAAACCAAACTGGTACAAAATAGAGTGGAGCTTCGAGGAAGACTCCTAGGATTGAGTCTAGATTTAAAGGGCTAAGAAAAATTTGTTATGTAAAGATTGAGAGTCTGCCAATTCAAAGAACCAGACTGGATGAACAAGGGAAAATCCTAGGAAGAGAGTGGCAGGACACTCATCCTAATCTAGTTTACAGTGAATAATGGTTGAAAGATGGGAGTGGATAGGTAAAGTTTCTGGTATACGTGTGTGTGAAGAGAGAAACAGAGAGAAAGTTTGGGTGCCTTACGGTAAAGGACAAGATGGGAGAGCTGTAAAGTGGGGCAATCTGGAAGGGCCTTGCTTTACACCTCCAGCTAAGGGGTTTACATCCTGTGAAATGAAGGAGAATACTTTACAATGTTATAAGCAGATGAGATTTGCGTTTCGACAAAGATTCTTCCAAGTCACGTTGGAAGATGGTTTGAAGAGGGACGAAGCTGACCTACTCTTTATAGTAATTCAGGGGAACAGTGTGGATGGCCTAAATGTAGATAATTAGCCATGGTGATGAAGGAGATACAGAGTGGAATGCATCTTTACCAGCAGGGACCCATGGGACTTGGTGACTGGTACGGGAAGAAGAAATCTTGAAGAAGAATGGGAATTTCCTTGGCTGAGGGGTAGCGTAGCATAGCAGTTTAGCATGTGGACTCTGGGAGGAGACTGCCTGTTCTAAAACCCAGCTGTTTGACCCTGGAATGCTTCTTAACATCTCGGTGCCTCCATTTCTTTATTTGAAAATAGGATAGCACTAACAATAGTAATGTTATTTTTCACACATTTTCAGAAAATTATTGAAAAATCATCACCCTTTCTTAAATCTCTTTAAAGGCCTATGGGAACCCTGTTTGCTCTTGAAATATACAAAAGGGATTGATTGTCTATGGAGAGAAAAGTGATTCATTCAATATGGGACTTTGCATTCACTTTGTGTTGTATATTCACAGTCTAATAAATTATTACATAATTTGTGAAAAGATGAAAGAAATAGGAACATCCTCAGGGAGGATGAAATAATCCAATAGAGAGATGTTGGTGGTGATTAGTGAAGACATTCAGAAGGCAGAGAGAAACTGACAGTCATGTTAAGTCTAACATGACTTTTAAAGAAGCTACTAAACAGTGATGGATTATTATTAAAGGCAGAGATTAGCCAAGAAGTAAAGCAGGCAACTTCAAAGGAATACAAAAAATGGGGGAAAAGGTACTTCAATCCTTAAAAGAAAAGGACAAACGATAGAAATTTTTATATAACTGAACGGCTTCCCATAAACAAATAGCTCTGGTTTTCTCTCAATTCTAGAACTGCAAACTCACAGGTTTCCAAGTCTAGAAAAGTAAAAACAAAAAACAAAACCAACCAACCAACCAAACAAACAAACAAAAATCCACAAATGCTCTGAAGCTCTCAGACTTTTCTATAACTTGTGTCCTGGGGAGCTGGGTTTAAATTCTATCAACCTAAGGACCCAAGTTTTCAAACACTATAAATCTAATCTGATTACCACCAGAGTTTGTACTTCAACTCACCACCTCCAGTCAACCCAGTTTTAGAGGATGAGAAACTAAAACCTGGTGAGGCTCTCCCTTCAGGTTTGATTTCCATTGTATTCTGCTACTACCAGTCCTAGCCAACATGGGCCCCTTCCTAGAAGAAACTTCAGGGAAAAAAATGGAAGATCAAAGAAGAAAGACATGGTCAATTTAGTTCATTATCATGTACCTAAAGTCAATAATCCCACACTGTAAATGTAGGCTACGTATTTAACCTAAGGATCTCAGAATAAGTTACTCAAGTAAGACAAGTGATTGTGCTAAGGACACAAGCAATTGCCTATTGCCAAATCCCATGACATCTTCTCAGTACTCTTTCTGTCATAACTGATGCAGTTGCTACCACTCTCCTTACTAATGATACTCCTTCTTTACCAAATTTTCATGAAGCTATTCCCTCCTGACTTTCACCCAACTCTCACCACTTCATCTCAGTTTCTTTTCTTTATTCACTATAATTCTTCTCATGAGTCATAAATGCTGGCTTTCCCCTTTGAATCTTTCATGATTTTCCCAGGTGATGCTACTCCGTCACTGCATCATCATGAAGATTGTGATTTGGGTAGTCATCCTGCCGTGTTCTTCCTCATCTCTTTTCTGAATTCCCAAAGGATTACAAGTTGTCTGTTGAGATTCTTAGCTTTTATGTCCTGCAGACAACTTGAGCTCAGTGTATTCCAAACTGTTTTTATTATCCTTGGTACCTAACTAGGTTTTTGGTTTCAATCAATGGGGATTGATTCAGGTTGACTTAACAGAAACAAGGAGTTGACTGAAAATATGTTGTATAACTCATGGAATTGACAGAGGTTTGATTCAAAAATGGGAAAGGGGTCAATACACAGAAAAATTACAATGCAGGAAGTCCTGCCAGGGCATTGCATCCACTACAGCTTAATATGGCACTGATGTTAGCACCATTGAAACACTGGCATTTGATGCGTCTTCTGTTCCTTCGGATACCTCTGAATGCTGGACATCCCAATAGTAGTGAATTCCAACTGTCTCTGTATCTTTGCACTTTTAATTACATATGTAAATTCCTTGATCAGAACATCCAATAGACAGAGACCAGGTGACATTTCTATGCTGTACCTATTAGAGTACTATAAGGCAAGTCTGAGATCTTATCAGATTTCAAAGTAGACTCACACTATCTAGTTGTTGTTGTTCTTAATCCAGGAAGAGGGTTCAGATTCTGGGTAGTAGCATAAAGGAATGGCAAATTCCTGCTGCATATTTCATGAGGAAATCTTATCTTCAGCCATTATTTCCCATGTTAACTAATGCCACCAACATATCATATCAACCCAGCTAGAAACCTCCATCATTTGCTAGTTTTTCTTTCATTTCTTTTTAACATACCACTTTGTTAGTGGTGTTTACTTACTTAAGTCACTAATCTTGCAATTCTATCTACCAAATATTCCTTTTTCTTCCATTCTGTTCTTTCCACTCTTAGAGAAGCCCTAGGTCGTGACTGGAGAGGACTTTTACATTTTTAAACAGTGATGTACTAGCTAAGGATGCATGCTCCAGTGTCTGATCACCTGCAGTCAGATGAAACTGCAAATCATGCTCACTTGTTGTGCGACCCTGGACATGTTATTTAATCTCTCTGTGTGTCATGTATAAAATCAAGGGAGTAATAATAATACCTGCCTCACAGGGTCTCTGCAAGGACAAATTGAGGCTGTAGGTGTAAAGCATTGTGTATGCCCACAAGCAACGTGCACACAATAAAGGTAAGGTGACACTAAAACTGGAAAGTAATAGTGGTGAGTGAGGTGGTGAAAACAGTAATGGTGGCAGTAGTAATCTGGTAGTTACCTCTAATCAGTACTCTCTCGAATATGCAGTCTGCACTGCTGCCAGCATTATCTTTCCAAACAAATCAGCTTAGAATCCTTGGATGGGTCCCCCATTTCCTATGGAATAAAATCCAAACGCTTTAACAAAGCATATAAACTTCTCTAAAATGGGGTCACAAATTATCTTTTTACCATCAAATTCTACCACCCACCTTATAGTACAGGAACAGACCAACTCATTTTCCAACATTTTAAAGATTTTACTTCTAGATTTCACATATACTTTCTACTTCCTAGAATACTCTCCTTTGCTGCCTTGGAACTCCCACATTTTCTATAAGGCCCAAACACGTGGTGACTTTCTTTGCATTTTCCTCCCTGATACCTTCCCTGTGTTCCTATCACACTCTATATATGCATCTCACACAGCGCTGTACAGTCATTGTAGAATATAATGTCAGCTTCTACACCTGCTGGCTCACCCTTGAGCTTAATACTCCTATCTTGCTCATTACCATCTCTGTTACATAAAACCAGCACATAGTAGTTGTTCAGGGAATGGTTATTCTATTACTGCAATAATGAACACATTTGTAAAGACTCTGCAAGGACCCAGAACCCTGGAGAGGCATGCCGACTTGTCCCAGATGAGTTAACCATGCCCCACTGGCCACATTTGGCAGTGACCTAACAGGCTCAGCATTTGAGGGCCTGGCTCTTGACCTCCACTTTCATCATTTGCAGTTTGTGCTTGGCACCAGACACCATGAAAAAACTTTAACATGATACTGGGAAGACATGGTCAGTCCTTTTTCTGAAGGAATTTTCATGCCACCAGAAACTCTAAATTAGCAGCCATCATAGTTATGAGACCCTGGAGCCATATTTGCCATCACCATTGAGACAAAGAACTAAAGGACTGTGCATGTCCCAGCAAGGTATTCTAAAACAGAAATTGCTACTGCCTTCAACAACACAGGTGTCGCCTGAAAAATTTCCATGTTCTTTGAAAGCATCAGGACAAGTATATCTTCTCTAGATCTATACGGCCATAGAAACCTTAGACTCCCCAACTCCAAAAAATAAAGTGCAGAACTTGATGTAAACTGCTTCCATTCCTGTTTTGGAACTTAATATTCAATGGAAATTTAGGCCATCATTAGATGTTTCAAACGATACCTGTGTTGTTGAAGGCAGTAGCAATTTCTGTTTTAGAATACCTTGCTGGGACATGCACAGTCCTTTAGTTCTTTGTCTTAATGGTGATGGCAAATATGGCTCCAGGATCTCACAACTATGATGGCTGCTAATCTAGAGTTTCTAGTGGCATGAAAATTCCTTCAGAAAAAGAAAGGACCCACCGTGTCTTCCCGGTATCATGTTAAAATTTCTCCATGGTGCCTGGAGCACAAACTGGAAATGATGAAAGTGGAACTGAAGATTTTGTGTTTCAAACATTTTATTCCCGTTTTTTGAGTCTCTTTGGAAAGGACTGAGTTGACAGGGCTGTCGGTGGTCTTCCTTTTCCATGTCCTTTTTCCCACAGAAGAGGGAACTTCCCTTGACACTTCTGCCTTCTTGCCAAGACAAAGAAAAGAGATCCTCTTTTTCCTCTGCTCCTTTGCTCTGTTCTCTTGGGCTGAGGCTGGGGGATCCAGTTGGTTCAGATGGTCACTGGCTGCCTTCCAAGCAGATCCCTGTCTCAGCTCATCCTCTTTCTGCTTCTTTGGCACAGCTGTAGGGGGCACTGCAGGCCCTTGTTCCTATATCCCACACCCAGGTGGGTGCTGCTGTTTCTTTTAAGACTTTTCTACCTACTACTGGATAAATGGGTCAGATTGGCTTTAGGTGGAGAGCTGCTTCTTTTTTCTTGAGGCAGAAGGGCACAGGAAATTCCTACAGATCCCCACACTCCAACCGTCTGGCGTAATGGTTAAAAGGTGGTGAAGCCCTCTGATTGCCCTGAAGCCTGGCTCTTCCCCTCAGTTGTTCAGACCTGGAAGGAAAGACCAGAGAAAGATTAGGATTAGAAATGAAGCTCTGAAGTCATAGAGCTTCAAAGCTGCATTTTTTTTCTGAATATAAATTTAGACTGTTTGTAATTACTTGTAATTACACAAGAAGAACTTGATGAAGAATGAGCTACACAAAGTTTTTTGGGAAAAATAATATTCATTTCCAGGCAGTGGACCTTCAGTCAGATTCATACCACATCATGAATGTCCCATGTCATCGTGAACCTATGCTACTACTTCATGGCATCAGAGGTGCCAATTCAGAGGCAACATTTTATGAAACTGTGTAGCTGGGCCTCCTACTTTCAACTCACCTGTTTTTTTTTTGTTGTTGTTGTTCTAATTTATCTTTATTTACAGTCATAGTGTGTACTCTGCCACAGCACACTGGATTATTTTGCTGAGATTGTTTATATGGAGTGGCATCCTTATGAGGGTATCTGATCTGTTATTATCCCACTTTCTCTGAATAGTCATATCTGGGCTTGGTGCTGTAGAAACAGAAGGACTTTAAAAGTGAAAAACAAAACAAAAAATTCACTGTTGGAAGACACTTCACACTTAAACATCTCTTTCTCTGTCTTGCTTTCTGTCACCGTCACTCTCACTGCCCCCAAATACGTGTGCACGTGTACATACATGTGAATGTGATGTCTCTGTGTGTACACACAGGCATATATCCAAACAGACATTTGTGCACACATTTCTTGAGATATCAATGCTTTTTTGTTCCCATAATGTATGCCTCTTCTCTCACTTTTCTTTTTTAAGGGAGGAAATTTTCTCCCATGCGAATATCACTCTGAAATAAGCCCTGCATTTATAATGCACACAAAGACTTTTTCCAGTACTTATCTAATGAGAAGCGATGCCCAAAATTAGAGCTTGATGCCTTCCAATTATCCTATTGCACATGATTTTGTTATACCACAAATAGTTATTTTCTTCCTTCCTCAACAGCTACATAAATGGGTCGTGGTAACCCACTCCAAAACAAATGTCTCAGTGTTGCTAACTTTGCTGCATATAACTCAAATCTCTCCATTAATAAAGAAAAGAGTGTCTGGTCGTTCAAAAATAATTTTTAGTATTATTATTATTTTTAATATGTTGGTCAGAGTCACAAAAATAGCCTACAGATCTTTGGCATGGAGGAGGGTTGGAAGTTAGTTCTCAAGAGCATAGCTTTTATGAAAGCTGGGAGAGAGCCCAGGATGGAGTAGGAAGGGGGCTGCAGGGCTGGGTGGTGTCCATTACTTTCACTTTATTTTTGGGCTTGGATTCTCTAATGCTGACCCTGCTTTGTGCTCAGGCAAATAATGGGTCACGGCACTTCAAAGCAGACAGCTGCTCTGGACTTGATTCATACTAATCAAAAATAACTGCTGCCCTTGCCTATTCATCGCTTTCCCACCCTAGAAATGGGAGATTAGGGGAAGAATGAAGTCAAATCTAAAGAGTTCTGCCTTGATAGTTAAGAGGATGATTGAAATCAATAAATCCCAGGCTTTCGGGAAGCCCACTTGATTCCAAATTTACTAAAGACAGAAAGAAAGAACTCCAGCAGGAGCCTCCGGTGACCAGAACTCCACTACTGAGCCACTGTGGTGGCTCTCTCATCACCAGGACCTCCCAGGAGGAGCCTAAGTTTTACTTGATTCCACCTCATTATGGCGCTCTCCCCAAGAGGAGTGTAAGTCACAATGAGAGCGTGACAGTGTGATTGGGAGACACAGCCACCAAGGGAAGCAGGCAGCGGGTAGCCAGTTTCCATGAATACACTAGCTTGTCTCTTTCCAGAAGCCCAAATCTCCTTGGAGGAAATCCCAGCCAGCGTTGGATCTCTAATGCAGCCTTCTCTTTTTAGTTTGACTGGTATCGCAGCTCCCCGAGGAACCTGCAGGCCACTTGAAATTCATGATGACAATAGCAGATAGAGACTCCATCTTACCATCCACGTGGCCACTGCTTTGGAGAGCCAGCTTTTTAAATTATTTTTTAAATATTTTGTTTTGTTTTGAAATGTTCAGGCTTTCAGGTCATGGCACTGCAGCCATTCCTCATATATTTTTCCTTTATTGGTATGTAAACACTTTCACGGAGGTTGTCTTATTTGGTTCTCAGAAGAATACCATAAGGCAAGGCAGTTGTCGTAATTTTCATTTTGTAAATGGAGCAAATAAACCTGAAGACATCAAACCAGTGGCCCCGAAATGCGCCAGGGATAGGACTCTCGCAGATTTGCCCTTCATGCAGTTCTCATCTCATTACTACTTCAGAGCCCCCTGTGGGGGATCCCTATGATTTTCTCAAATGCTAGATGGTTCCCTGTGGAGTGCCCCTGTGCTCACACTTTTAGAGAGGGGTTTGTGGTGACCACAGGTCTATGAATATGTCCATTTCATTGACTCCATGTCTAGGAGAACATTGTCTTTATCTGAACGCCAGGGTCCACATCTGTTCAACTGAACAGACTCCACTGAATGCGTCAGAGAAGCAGGGCCAGACCAGCTACCTGCGGCCTTTCTAATCTCACTGTTCACTTCCCTAGGGAAAGATGCTACTTTTGAGGATATCTTCAGAGCCTTGCTTCTTTTTTCTTCATTTTCACTGGAAAGGAAGTCGCTCAGATGGGGTGTGTGTGTGTGTGTGTGTGTATGTGTGTGTTTTAAGGATTGAATGCCCTGAAAAATCAAGATGAGACTCTAGAAGTATGTTCAGCAACACCATATCTGGCTTCTCTTTACCCTCCTTCATATTTTTCTTAGCTGTTCTGTTTTAGTTAGCACCAATATAGTGCTCCCCCTCCCACGTATCCCTTTAGGGTGAAACGCCTGCTCAGTGTGCTTGGGAAAGGCAGTATATTTTAGGCAGCCTGATAAAAGGCTCTAATAGCCCCAGATTAATGCATTCATTCCTAGCCAATTGAAGGATTCATTACAGTGCTCAGGCTGAGGCTCCTCTAACAAATTTGCCCTGGGTAATGAGCCATTCAGCAGCTAGCTACCCTCTGCTGCTGGTGACCTGCAGAAGGGACAGTGAGATGAAGCTGAGCAGACACAGGTGGAGTACAAAAGAGGGGGAGAGATTTGAGGCCCCTCTGGGTGCTGGGGAGCAGCTGTAAGAGCAAGAAAGTGCTTCTAAGACCACATTTTCCTCTGGAGCCATGACAGGAGTCTGACAGAGAACATGGCGCCCCTATACCTTCTAAGGCTAAGAAGTGAGGTTCAGAGCAAGACAATGTACATCTCTGCTTTGAAAGTGAACATGGACGGGGTAACTAAAAAGAGAGTGATATGTAGGAGAAACTTCCAAACAATTGCAATCTGTGCCTCTGACTAACATGTCTACATGGAGACTTCCAAAATAGGAAAATGAAACATCGCATCACAGAAAGCAAGAAAGCCTCCTAAAGATGAGCTAGCCCAGCAGCTCTACAGAGTCTGACTTTACCCTCTAGGGGACATTTGGCAATGTCTGGAGACATTCTAGCTTGTCTGAACTCTGTGCATGTGTGTGTGTGTGTGTATGTGTGTGTTTGTGTGTGTGTGTGAAGAAATTGGCAGGGAGCTGCTACTGGCATCTACTGGGTAAAGACCAGAGATTCTGCAAAACATCCTGCAAAGCACAGGACAGCCCCACACAACAAAGAATCATCCAGCCGCAGACGTCAGTAGTGCTGAGGTTGAGGAACCCGGACTAACCCAAACCCCTCCTTTTATAGGAGAGAGAGCTGAAGACTTGAGAAAAATTACTTGCAGAGGAGGCAGAATCCTGTGTCTTGTCTCCCTCCAGGCTATGCCAGGCTTGCTTTTGAATGCTGTCCTGAAAAGTACTTTCAGAAATGAAGAGGTTCTTCTACTCCCAGACTCCAGGGCACCCTTCCCAGCTCACATCTTCAGGAAGGAAAATTCCACTGCCTGCCTTAATGAACTCATGCCGCTCCCTAAACATTTTGGTCTAGGCGTATATCTTCTGGGGGGTTAGCTTATTATTTTTATTATGCATTTTAGAGGTGAATGGCACTGCAGATAAAAATAGGAATTGCCAGAGGAACCAGCACCAGGCATCATGATACACTATATGTGCAATGTTGTTGCAAACAGTTCCCCATGAGGGTGGGATGGAGACCCCCGCATATACACATAACTGTATCTCACAATTATTAAATATTGATTCATCTCAGCAGGGGCCTGTGTCTGATTTAAAATAAAGGCAAGTGCATTAACGGATGCTAATCTAATCTAGACCTATAGTACTACCCCCTGGGCTGTCTCCACTGACCCTGGTTCTCTGATTAACAGTGTGCATGGGAGCCATTTCCTCTACCAACCATTTTGATTCTAGAAATGAGCACACATGAGTTTATATCTGGAGTTACAGGATATGTGGGGATGTGAGCATAAGAGCTTAATAAGAAGGAAAGGAGGCCTACATGATGATGAATAGCAATTACAGGGAATTAGATTAGTATCAGCGTCTGGAGTAATTGTCAACATTTTCTGGTGCTGATGTTTGATAGTGTTGGGAAGGGGGCCGGGTGGGAGATGATAGAAAGAGAGAGAGGCCAAAGATAAGAACAAATATGCAAGTCCATAGTATGTGCTTAATGGAACTGAGATTTATTTCTCCGTGTGTCTTTTTAAGGCTCTAGATAGATCACGGAAAATACAGCCAGCCAGGAAAGAAATAGCCCAAATGTAATTTAAAGGACAGCTTTTTAACCAATACTTCAGCTTGGAGACACCTGTCCTGTGTTCCTTGAAGATGCCCAGCTCAGGGGAGGAGCATTAAAGTTGCTGATTTATCTTCAGGAGCACAGACCTTTTTTTAATTTATTGCCCAGTGACAGGTTTTTTGTTTAGCTCTTCTGTGTTGCTCAACACAACCTTCTCAGTAAAGAAGAGCTGCCTGCAAGACCTTGTTTTCTTTCATGTTCCAGAGCCTTAAAGAAAGGAACTGAACTTGGACTTCTCAAAAGCATGTTGACACTTTAGCTTCATGGCAAGCAGCAAATTCTGCACCAGGAAATATAGTTGCCTTGCCCACTGATTCACAGCAGATATGTGCACACGCGCACGCACGCAGGCACATGCGCACGCACTCAGACACACACACACGCGCACACAAAATACTTGAGTGGATTTCGGGGTGTGTATGACAGCAACAGTGTCAATAGTTATGTCATGAAACCTTTGCCAGAAATATATCTTTAAGTACTACAGAGCCGCAAGAAAGAAAATGTGTGTGATTCAGTTCATGCATACAAATGAACGATCATTTGTGGTGCCCCTACTATTCGCAAGAAACACTGTTCCTTGCTGGGGGACATAAAGGTGAAGTACACAAAAGAGATAAAAACTATTATAGGTCTTGCCTTTTTGAGTCTCCTATTCTTGTGGGAGTGATAAGGATATTTACTAATAGTTGCTAAGACAAACTGTGATATGCTCTATTAGAGTGGTTAGAACAAAGGACAAAGAAGGAATAAATTAATTCTGGCCAGGGAGTTCATATAGTCAACAAAATTATTTGAGCCCCTATTGTGCACTGGGCATTGTTGGTGGAAGGGACAGAGTATGGGCAATATATGGTTTGGTTCTCATGGCTGTTACATTCCAGTGAGAAGAGAGAGACATCAGACAGTAAACAAATGAATGAGAACTTCAGAGAGTGGCATGAGCCATGCTAATAATCAAAGCATGGTAATGGGGTGGGCCAGGAGCTATCTGAGGTAGCGTAGCCAGGAAGGTCACTGAGAAGAGGAAATTTGAAATGAGAACTAAATGATAAACAACTAAATATGTGACGCTCTCAATAAAGAGCATTTCAGGAGAGGAAAGAAACTGCAAAGGCCTGAAGACCCTTAACCTTGGCACCTTTAAGAAATAGAAAGGGCCGGCCAGGCGCGGTGGCTCACGCCTGTAATCCCAGCACTTTGGGAGGCCGAGGCGGGCGGATCACGAGGTCAAGAGATCGAGACCGTCCTGGTCAACATGGTGAAACCCCGTCTCTACTAAAAATACAAAAAAATTAGCTGGGCATGGTGGTGCGTGCCTGTAGTCCCAGCTACTCGGGAGGCTAGGCAGGAGAATGCTTGAACCCGGGCAGCGGAGGTTGCAGTGAGCCAATGTCGCGCCACTGCACTCCAGCCTGGCGCCTGGTGACTGAGTGAGACTCTGTCTCAAAAAAAAAAAAAAAAAGAATAGAAAGGGCCAGGTATGGTGGTTCACGCCTGTAATCCCAGCACTTTGGGAGGCCGAGGTGGGTGGATCACAAGGTCAGGAGTTTAAGATCAACCTGGCCAAGATGGTGAAACCCCGTCTCTACTAAAAACTACAAAAATTAGCCCGGCACGGTGGCAGGCACCTGTAATCCCAGCTACTTGGGAGGCTGAGGCAGGAGAATCGCTTGAACTCGGGTAGCAGAGGTTGCAGTGAGCTGAGATTGTGCCACTGCACTCCAGCCTGGGTGACAGAGTGAGACTCCATCTCAAAAAAAAAAAAAGGAAGTAGAAAGCAGATCAGGGAATTAATTGAGTGAATTCTAGGCAAAATAGTCCAAGGTAAAGTCAAAGACTTCCTTCAGGTGTTAGCTATGTAGCATCTTAGGGACACGGGTATGGACTTTGAATTTAATTCTAAGTGCAGTCAAATGCCATTGGAGGATTTTAAGGATGGGATGATATTATTTGATTTTTTTTTTTGTTATTTTGTTTTGTTTTAATTACTCTAGACATGATGCAAAGAATGGAATGTCCATGCAAACAGTAAAAACAGGAAAACCACAGAAAAGTATTGTTTTGTAAAAATATTCTACTTTTACAAAACCATAGTAAAAGTAGAATAGACTTCAGTAGTAAGAGAGAAGATGATGCTACCCAGTCAGGGTGACGGTCATTTTTTAGATAAAGCCACCAGAGCATAATAACTGGTTGAGGAAACTGAGGGAGAGAGAGAAATGAAGTATGACTGTTGTTTCTTTGTCCTGAGCAATTGAATAGGTAATGGTATGATTATGATAGAGAATACTAGGGGCAGAAGAAGGTTTAAAGTGGGGATGGAAGGAACCCAGAACTCTGGGACTTATTAAATACATTTACCTATTGAACAATTAAATAAAGATGATACATAGGCCAAATCATTATACTTTATTGAGCACAAATTATGTGATCAGTGTTACTCTAAGCACTTCATGTATATGAACTCATTTAATCCTTAGGATAATCCTCCGGGGAAGAGTCACTATTATATCATCTTTTTACCAGAGAAGAAGAAACAGGTCAGTATCCACAAAGCTGAAAACCATTGATTCAACCCCCACCCCTGGACACTGCCCCTCTGGAGTGCATATGCTTGTGGCCATCAGCCAACAAAGTGCTGTTGCTAGTGGTCTGGGAGCACCTCAGCCCCCGAACCCTGCCACCATGCTAGAGTGCTTTCAAACCTCAGCTCCCTCTACAAAGTGCTGCTGCCAGTGATCTGGGAGTACCTCACTCCCACCTTCCAGTGCAGCCAGTACTCAGCCTCAAGGGGACAGAGGACAATGCCACAGACCAAGTTTTAAACCTACAGGATTAGAGCACACTGCCCAGGAGTGCTGAGCTGAGCCTTGGCCCTCTGAAAGCCTTTGAAAATGAAGCCATTTGACTATACCCACCTTGCACCACAGTCAAACCCTCAAGGGCAGTAAGGAACATAAAAACCAAAAGCCTTATCCAAAGGATAGTAACTTCAAAGGTTAGAGGAACATCACCCTCCACATGAGAAAGAACTCTGGCAACTTTGAAACCCAGACTGTCTTCTTACCTCCAAATGATCACACTAGCTACCAAGCAATGGTTTTTAAGCAAATAGAAATGGCTGAAATGTCAGAAATAAAATTTAGGATCTGAATGGCCTGGAAGATCAACAAGATACAAGACAATGCTGAAACTCAATCCAAGGAAAACAGTAAAATGATCCAAGAATAGAAAGATGACATAGCCATTTTAAGAAAGAACCAAATTGAACTTCTGGAAATGAAAAATTTACTACAAGAATTTAATAATACAATTGGAAGCATTAACAACAGAATAGACCAAGCTGAGGAAAGAATATTAGAGCTTCAAGATAACTTCTTTGAAGCAATGCATCCATAAAATAAGTTTCAAAAAGTTTTTACAAATGAACAAAACCTTCAGTAGTACGGGATTATGTAAAGAGACCAAACCTACAACTCACTGGCATTCCTGAAAGAGGAGAGAAAACAAGCAACTTGGAAAACATATTTGAGGATATAGCCCAAAAAATTTTTCACAATCTGGCTAGAGAGGTCAACATGCAAATTCAAGAAATTAAGTTGAGAGAACCCTTGTGAGATACTATACAAGATGACCATCTGCAAGCCACATAGCCATCAGACTTTTTAAGGTCAAAGTGAAAGAACAAATATTAAAGGAAGCTAGAGAGAAAGGGCAGGTCATTTACAAATAGAACCCCATCAGGCTAATAGTGAACTTTTCAGCAGAAAACTAATAAGCCAAAATAAACTTGGGACCTATTTTGAACATCCTTAAAGAAAAAAATTCCAAGCAAGAATTTCATATCTTGGGAAACTAAGCTTGATAATCAAAGGAGAAATAAGATCATTTTAAGACAAGCAAACCCTAAGTGAATTTGTTACCACCAGACCTACCTCACAAGAGTTCCTAAAGGGAGTGCCAAACATGGAAAAGAAAGAATAATACCTGCCACACTTAAGTATATAGCCCATTGACACTACAAAGCAAATATTCAATCAAGTATATGTATCAGCTAACAACATGATGACAGGATAAAATCCTCACATATCAATAGTGACATTGAATATAAATGAGCTAATTGCCTCCCTTAAAAGGCATAGCATGCAAGTTGCATTAAGAAGCAAGAGCCAACAGTCTGCTGCCTTCAAGAGACCCATCTCATAAGTAACAATACCCATAGGCTCACAAACTCAAAATCAGAACACTCGGTTCATAAAACAAGTTCTTAGAGATCTACAAAGATATTTAGATAAACATGCAATAATAGTGGGAAACTGCAACACCTCACTGACAACATTAGACAGATAATTGAAGCAGAAATCTAACAAAGATACTCTGACTTAACCATGACACTTGACCAGTTGGATTTAATAGGCAGCTGCAGAACACTCACAACAACAGAGCAACAACAGAATATACTTTCTTTTATCTGCATATGGCATATACTCTGAGATCAACCACACGCTCAGCCAAAAAGCAAGTCACAGTACATTTAAAAAAGTCGAAGTCCACCATCCACACTCTCAGACCACAGTGCAATAAAAATAGAAATTAATACTGAGAAGGTCTCTGAAAACCATACAATTGCATGGAAGTTAATCAAACTGCTCCTGGATAACTGTCAGGTAAAGAATGACATTATGGTAAAAATTAAAAAAAAAATTGAGACTAACAAAAACGGAGAAAATTTATCAGAATATTTGGGACACAGTTAAAGCAGTGTTAAAAGGAAAGTTTATAGTGCTAAAAACTTACATCAATAGACTAGAAAGATCTCAAATTAACCACCAAATGTCATACTGAGAGGAAGTAGTAAAACAAGAGCAAACCAACATCCAAAGATAACAGAAATAAAGAAATAACCAAAATCAGAATTTAACTGAACAAAATTGAGATGCAAAAATCCATACAAAAGATCAACAAAACTAAAAGTTATGATAAATAAACAAGAAAAAAGATATAAACCTCATCAGAAATGACAAAGGTGACATTACAACCAACCCCGTAGAAATACAAAAACTACTCACAGACTATTGCAAACACGTCTATGCACACAAACTAAAAAACCTAGAAGAAATGTATAAATTCCTGAAAACTACAGCCTCCCAAGCTTGAACCAGGAAGAAACTGAAATTTTGAACAGAGCAATAATGAGTTCCAAAATTGAATCTGTAACAAAAAGTCTACTGACCAAACAAAGAGCAGGACCAGATGGATTCACAGTCAAATTTTACCAGACGTACAAAGAACTAATACCAGTCCTTCTGAATTTATTCCAAAAAATAGAGGAGGAGGGACTTCTCTCTAGCTCATTCTATGAAGCTGGCATAATTCTGATACCAAACTCTGGCAGAGACATAATTAAACAAACAAACAACAACAAAAAATCTTCAGGTTATTATCTGTGATGAACATAGGTACAAAAATCCTCAGCAAAATACTAGCAAACCTAATCCAGCAACACATCAAAAAGTTAATTTACCATGATCAAGTTGGCTTTATTCCTGGGATGCAAGGGTGGTTCAACATATACAAATCAACAAATGTGTTCCACTAAATAAATAGAATTAAAAGGAAAAATAACATGATCATCTTAATAAATATTGAAAAAAAATAAAATTCAACATCCTTTCATGTCAAAAACCCCTCAACAAATTAGGCATCAAAGGAACATGCCTCAAAATAATAAGAGACATGTATGGCAAACCTACAGCCAACATAATAACTGAATGAACAAAAGCTCAAACCATTCTCCTTGAGAAATTCAACAAGGCAAGTATTACCACTCTCACCAGACCTATGTAACATAATACTAAAAGTCCTTGCCAGAGAAGTCAGGCAAGAAAAAGAAATAAAAGGCATCCAAACAGGAAGAAAGGAAGTCAGACTATCTCTTCACAGATGATGTTATTCTATACCTAGAAAACCCCAAAGACTCTCTGCCAAAGACTCCTTGAACTGATAAACGATCACAGTAGAGTTTCAGGATACAATATCAATGCATAGAAATTGGTAGCATTTCTTTATTTTTCTTTTTTCTTTTCTCTTTTCTTTTCTCTTTCTTTCCCTTTCTCTTTTCTTTTTCTTTCTTTCTCTTTCTTTCTTTCTCTCTTTCTTTCTTTCTTTCTCTCTTTCTTTCTTTCTTCTTTCTTTCTCTTTTTCTTTTCTTTTTGAGACAGGATCTCACTCTGCCGCCCAGGATGGAGTACAATGGTACAATCTCGGCTCACATCAACCTCCACCTCCCAAATTCAAGTTATTCTTGTACCTCAGCCTCTTGAGTAGCTGAGATTACAGGCCTGTGCCAGCACACCTGGCTAATTTTTGTACTGTTAGTAGAGAGCGGGGTTTCACCATGTTGACCAGGTTGGTCTCAAACTCCTAACCTCAAGTGATCTGCCCACCTTCGCCTCCTAAAGTGCTGGGATTACAAGTGTGCACCACTACACTTGGCTGAAATCAGTAGCATTTCTCTACATCAATAACTTCCAAGCTGAGAGCCAAATCAAGAACACAATCTCAATTACTATAGCCACAAAAAGAATAAGATACCTAGGAATACGTCTAACCAAGAAGGTAAAAAAATCTCTACAATGAGAATTACAAAACACTGCTAAAAGAAATCAGAAAAGTCACAAACAAATGGAAAACCATTTCATGCTCATGGATGAGAAGAATCAATATTATTAAAATGGCCATACGTCTCAAAGCAATTTATAGATTCAATGCTATTTCTATCAAACTATTAACATCATTTTTCACAAAATTAGAAAAAACTATTCTAAAATTTATGTAGAACCAAAAGAAGAGCCCATATAGCCAAAGCAATCCTAAGCAAAAAGAACAAAGCCAGAGGCATTATATTACTTGACTTCAAACTATGGTACAAGGCTACAGTAATCAAAACAGCATGGTGCTTTTATAAAAACAGACACACAGACCAATGAAATAGGATACAGGACTCAGAAATAAAGCTCTATACCTACAATCATCTGACCTTTAACAAAGTTGACAATAAAAAGCAACTGGAAAAGGACTCCCTATTCAATAAATTGTGCAAGATAACTGGCTTAGCCTTTTGTAGAAGATTGAAACTGGACCTCGTTCTTTTACTATATACAAAAATTGACTCAAAATGGATTAAATGCTTAAATGTAAGACCTAAAACTATAAAAACCTTTGAAAACAAACCTAGGAAATATCATCATGCACATCAGCCATGGCAAATAATTTAGGACTGAGTCCCTAAAAGCAATAGCAATAAAGCTCAAAATTGACAAGTGAGACCTAATTAAACTTCTGCACAGAAAAATAAACTATCAACAGAGTAAACAGACAATCTATGGAATGGAAGAAAATATTCACCAACTATGTATCCAGCAAAGGTCTAATGTCCAGAATCCATAAAGAACTTAATTCAACAAGCAAAAAACAAATGACTGCATTCAAAAATAGGCAAAGGACATGAACAGCTATTTCCCAAAAGAAGACATACATGTGGCCAAGAAATATATATATATTTAAAAATGGTCATTATCTCTAATTGTTAGAGAAATGCAAATCAAACCACAATTAGATACCACCGCACACCCAGTCAGAATAGTTATTAAAAAGTCAAAAACCACAGATGTTGGCAAAATTGTAGAGAAAAGGGAACAGGTTTACACTGTTCGTGTGAATGTAAATTAGTTCAGCCACTGTGGAAAGCAACGTGGAGATTTTTCAAAGAACTTAAAACAGAACTACCTTTCAATGCAGCAATCCTACTACTGGCTGTATACCACAAGGAAAAGAAATTGTTCCACCAAAAAAAGTACATACACCCATATGTTTATTGTAGCACATTCACAGTAGCAAAGATATGGAATCAACCTATGTGCCCATCAGTAGTGGACTGGATAGAGAAAATGTGGTACATATATACCACAGAATACTATACAGTCGTAAAAACAAACCAAATCATGTTCTTTGTAGCAGCATGAGTGGAGCTGCAGGTCATTATCTTAAGTGAACACCAAATATTGCATGATCCCACTTATAAGTGGGAGCTACACATTGAATACACATAGACACAAAGAAAGAAACAATAGACTGTAGTGACTACTTGAGTAGGGGGAGAATGGGAGAGAGGTATGGAGTGAAAAACTACCTGTCAGTTACTATGGTCCCTACCTGGGTGACTGGATCATTCATACACCACACTTCAGCAACTCACAATTTACCCATGTAGCAAACTTGCACGTGTACTTCCTGAACTTAAAAGAAAAATCAAGAGAAAGAAAGAAAATAAAAAGCAATGAATCCAGTACTTGGCCTGTGAGAGTGAAGCTCAAAGGAGAGGTCAGGGCTGATGGCATGAATTTGGAAACCATGAGTATCTGATAGTAGTTGAGCCACAGATGGGATGGAAGGGAGTTTTAGTTAAAGAAAAGGGCTGATGGTCATGAAATAGATCATGTCAGCATTTAGAGTTTGACATTAAGGAGGAGTAGCCAGTAAGCTAAGTAGAGAATAAGGAGAGTGTGAGAGCATCAAGCCAAAGAAGGAAAGGTCGATCTGAGTCAAATACTGCTAAAAGATTAAATTATATTGAGGACAGGTAATTGGGCATTAGATGTGGTAAGATGTAGCTCCTGGGATTTGGTTATACAGAGACTGGGGAACATGATTCTATTAATAGTTGGATTGGTGAGTGCATATTTGTGTGTGTATTTCTTTTTTTGATCTTTTAGCATGTGCTGAGTACTACATAAATCATCTAAATTACCATTTGTTATAACCACCCTATTAGGTATTATTATCATTTGCATTTTGAAAAAAATGACACTGAGAAGTTAAATGACTGTCTTAAACATATGTAAGTTTATAAATTTATTTATTTATTTCAGAGACAAGGTCTTGCCCTGTTGCCCTTGCTGGAGTGCAATGGTGTAATCTTGACTCACTGCAGCCTGAATTCCTGGGCTAAAGTGATCCACCTCAGCCTCCTGAGTACTGGGTCTATGGTATCATGCCACCACAAACAGCTGATATTAAAAAAAAAATTGTAGAGATGGTGCCGTTGCTATGTTGGACAGGCTGATCTCAAACTCCTAAGCTCAAGCCATCCTCCCACCTCAGCCTCCCACTGTGCTGAGATTACAGGTGTGAGACACTGCACGTGTCCTTACAAATGTATTGAATGCGACTGAACTGTATACTTAAGATGGCTGAAATGATAAATGTCAGGTATATTTTACCATAGTAAAAACTTTGAAAAAATATGGCTGGTAGATAGTAGTTTCAGAATTGGAGCCTGAGCCTGCTTGGCTCCTGAGTTTGGGTTCTTGGCTATGATGATGTTCTGCAGATTTGCATAGAGCTTTTACTGAATATTAATCCATTCAGATAGAGACCAATATGTGATGTTTATCTAGCATAATTATAGAGAAGAGTAGAAGGTAAGTGGGGAAGGAGGAGTGCGTAATGTCTCAAGACAAGTACTTTAAAATTTATTCTATGGGTAGACAGAGATGGCAAACTTTTAAACATTTGAATTAGTTCACTCATTTAGTATCAGCCATCCAGCCAATATCTAATAAGGCCCTGGTGGAAGACAGTGTGTGTTTATCTAGGACTAAATGATGAGCAACATTTCAGACATGTAGACCTGAAAAGCAAGCATCTCATAAGACAGGATAAACGTCATCAGCCAAGACAGGAAGTACGGAA
The DNA here is from genome assembly GCA_036589455.1 of Ateles fusciceps. Taxonomy (NCBI): domain Eukaryota; kingdom Metazoa; phylum Chordata; class Mammalia; order Primates; family Atelidae; genus Ateles; species Ateles fusciceps. Next base: position 2,759,080 of record JAZHEH010003296.1, on the reverse strand, counting down.
AGTGGCAGTGAATTCTGTGCTAGAGCAGTTACAGTCCAGGGTGGCTAGAGTGCTAAATGGCAGCGGGCCTTAAATGACAAAGCGTGGGTTTTTGAATTATATTTTGTGGACAACTATGATGAGTTTCCTGGATTAAAGGTGGTATCAGAATGAAACATAAAAGGTCGAGAAACATCAGCAGGAGAAATCTAAGAAAGGCATGACACCACAGGTTGGGATTTTGGTGATTGCAAAGTATGGTATATAGAGTGTATTTGTTTACCTAATTCATAGGGAGGAGGTTTATTACATAGTTAAAGATACCAAGGGACTTAGGTTCTGAGTTTTTGTCAGTTTTGAGGTACAACATCTGCTTCTATATGCTCTTCTGTAATTGGACATATCAAACTCCTAAGTTTGAGTAGCCAGGCTCCTTGATGTGCAGAGGTAAATGAATGCTATTCAGCGACACAGATCTTTTACAGTTCTCAATAGTAAGGGAAGATGCTGGCATAAAACCCACACAATTGCATTTCTCACAGTAAGTGGTCAGGTGATCTCCTCCCCTCTGTATCCATAGATAGGGGAGAAATTCCTTCCTGAGTGATACCGGGGGAGCAGATGACCTTGTGTCAAGATTCATTGACATACTGATGGGTCTGCTTTCTCCTGCTGGGAACTGGTGAGGGAGAAGAAGAGTTATTGTCAAATTCCCAACCTGCCCTTTTTGATATAAAGTTCACTTGTAATTTTTTTTTTTACTTCTGTTGCTAATGCATTTTGTTCTCCTGAGTGTGAGAGACCCAGCTTCTTGCGTAGCCTTTAATTAGTTTCTGGATGATGACATCTCTACTGAGAAGCAACTGGATGCGTCCCCTCCAGTCTCAGGGGGAGATATAGAAATCTAATAAAGACATTCTGCATTTCTAGGTGATGTGTTTGACAAGCTTTGTATTAACAAGAAGTCATGTTGAAACTTTTTTCTTTCCTCAACTGTACTGCCTCACTTGCTCCAGCACTGTGACATTTCACAGGGGGATTAACAGAGCTGCCGCTCTCACTGAGAACTTGTAGTTTAAAACAGACAGACCTGCGTCTCTTCCCCCTCATGCTAAAGGGGAAGGAGCTTCACCTTGATCTGTTCGTCAGCCATAACCTTTATGAGGGATTTAGTGGCAATAGGTCTTGGAACACAAAATCAATGGACAAGTTTCCTTGGACAGCAGTGGGACCACCTCCCAGGATTCAAGATTCAAGGTCAGATAATGAGATGTGTCTTCCTTGCAGCTGCCTACGTTCTTCCCAAAGACAGTGGTCACAGGGAGTGTAGGAATAACTCAAGTTTTCTGGCATGAGCAATATTGGGACTCTAGCGGTGGAGAGAGGCAGAAACTCTTCTCAGGGATAACGACCCTCCTTTGCTGAACTCAACTGTGCAGTTATTTGAAGAACAATTAAAAAATCTGTGGAATTACTTGCACTTTACTGCAGTCAAGGGGTGAGATGTGGTGAGGACTTTACCACAACGTTCTTACTGCAGTCAGCATAATTCCCTGCTGCATACAGTTTTATAGCTTGCGTTTGAGTGCATAACTACCAGTGCTTTTAGGCAATTAAGAATTAAAGTGCCGATGACGCCATGAAGGCAGCTGAGAATGTAAGTGAGCTTGGCGCTGCTGGCAGCCAGCAGATTGACAGCTCAGAGATGCAGGTTTCTGCAGAGCTGAGAGCCAAGAGCAGGGACCACCTGGGGACAGGGGCTTAGTCTCTATCTGGTTGACCTCCATTTGACCTGAGTGAGGCAGCCTGGGAGAGAGGAATGATTGTTACCTGAGTATCTCTTCAGGGCAAGAGGCGAACATGAGCAGAAAGAATCATGGCTCAGAGTCCAAGAGGTTACTATGACCTATACATATACATTTACATATTTGTTTACCTGTATTATATCAAGATGTAGAAATACAAACTTTATTCTGGGGTAGAGTGATGGCACAGACTATTACAGCAAAATGGTTTTTCTCTCTATAAGGTGGGTTTCTGAACAGAAGCAAGAGCATCCAAGGGTCAGAGTTAGCTAACATCTTCCTGAATTTGCAGACAATTGATGCTTTTTGAAAATGCAGTGGGATTACAGGGGTCGAAGTCTTTAGAACTAAAACAGAAGTATGTGTACCTAGAGGGTCCCTCTAGGTGAGGCTGGAGCTGCCAGGGGTGCCCTCTCCCCATGAGTTCTCTAAGTGTATTAGAATTCAAAGCCTAATGGGGTCTTGTTCCATTTCTATGAATATCTTTTGGAGATGGTGCAAAAAGTCCCTCTAGGGGAGAGAAGTAACTAACAGACTCTGGCATATGATAGAAGTGGCAGTCACCATTGCATAGTTTACGGTATCTGGTCACTTGAGTTTCATGAACAGCTGCATTCTTGCTTTGGGAAGAGAAAGCCACAATAAGTTGCCAGATATCAAGAAAGCAAAAGACACACTTAAGGAGGGCTTGCCGTTGAACCTCAAAGGATATGGCAAGGCTATGGCTGTTGGGAACTACAGGAATAGACAATTCCTGGTGAGAAGAAATTAGAAACAGTGGTATCAGAAATCTCTTGCCAGCCCCTAGTTCTGAGGAGAGGATAGTTGTGAAGAAACTGTGCATGTCAGGAGATGTTGCTAGTGCTATAAATAAATCCTGGTCAGCACATCAGGGCTGCTTTTACAGCAATTATGCTGTTTACCACTAATTGATTGAACTCTGAATTATCTCAATCACAATAGCATTCATTTGCAGAGTGATTAGTAATTCACTAAGTGCTTTCAATTATACCTACATATTTCATTTGATCCCAGAATCCCTGTAGGAAGAACTTGGGTCTAAGAACAGCCACTTTCTAGCTCAGTGGCTTTGAGCACATCATTGACTGTGTAAAACCTCAGTTTCCTGGATTAAAAAGGAGAAAATATGGGAAGTCCTTATTAGGTCTTCAACAAATATTAGTTTTCTCCCATGAGGAAAAATATTAAAAAGTAATGTTTTCCTACATTTTTACTTTTGTTCTCTTCCTCATAAAATCATGTAATGAATTAGGTTAATTGATTCGTTTCTTGTTGTGCCATTATTTCAAGTTTTGAGGATCTTTGGCTTGTATCAATTTTGGCTGTCAGTTTTCAGGGACACCTTATCAGAGAATCTGCCGTGTGCCTGACATTCTGCGTTCTGCATGATGGGTTAGTTGTGTAACCTCCCCCCAGCTTCAATTTCTCGACTACATGGTGGGGGATCATGCCTTAGGAGTTACAGTGAGGATTTACCAGGGAGCAGCAAATGTGGAACACCTGGCAAAGTGCTCAGCGTAGAAGGTGTTCGGTGTTTCTTCTCTTCCCACCCCATCTCTCCTCCCTTCATGAACTGGTCCCTAAAGAGCGAGGCCTGGTGGTGGAGGGCGATAAAGCCAGTCACATACGCCCAGCCCAAAGCATGCACCGCTGTACATGGAAAATACGCGCAGCTGTGAAACGAGCCGGTCCTGTCTGGATGGCGGGTCTACATCATGATCACCGATATGTCCCTATGTTTCCATGTTGACAAAATGAAGAAGAGACACTTCTTAGTAATTTCTTAGATGTGGCCCACATAATGGGGCACTTATGATCACAGGTAGTCGCTATGAAATTCAATTTGTACCAATATGCCCCGAAGCCAAGAGGCATGGAATGAGGAAAGAATGGTGTGAACTTCGCTCTCTTATGTCTCCATCAGGAATGACTAAAACTGGGTCAAGAGGCAGAGCTCATAAAGACTTCCTTCCACATTTCAGTTGATCCTGAAAGGAACAAGTTCCAATCTTCAGAACCACTGGTTTATGACTAATCCTGAATAAATCACTAGCGTTTTTTCCCAGGGCTTCATGATTTTCCAGCAAACGTGAACGGTTTTACTCTGGAGGGGGGAGAGAAGGAATGAGATGTAACAAATGACAGAAGGGTTCTGGTGAAGAGAATAATAATCCACCGAGGTTATGCCATTAAGCAGCTTTCCACATTTTCAGACTCTCACTGGGAATTCTGAATGTCTGTAATCTGACCCTTCCCTTCTTGAAAATGAAGGCGGCAAGCACATTGCTGGCAAAACAATGAGGTCCTGTTGCACAGCACATCCCAGCCTGGGGCCCGAGTCCTCATTTAAAGATGCAGTTTATTCTCAAACCATGAGCACATCAGCAGCGGATAGTGTCCATCCCAACATCCAAACCAAAATAGTCCCTTACTGCACTGAAAATCTCTATTTCTCTTCATATTGGTCTCTAGAGGTACATATTTTTAAGTAACACTAAGAAATGACATTTGATTAATGCTTTTGTATAAAAAGTGATTTTTTAATTTTAATCTGATTCATAGAACATCTATTTTGAGGAAGAAAGATAGGTATTGATATATAATGAATATAATCAGACACTCAAATGATTACCATGCATTTATACAGCTAGTAACTTCGAGGTGTGGGCTTAAAACCTGGACTTCTGATATGAAGGTTAGGGTTCTTTTTTATTAAAAGAGACTGTAGGAATCCCACAATACTGGAATGTATATTCTACCACACAAATATTTTTGGAAGGAAAGAAGGAAGGAAGGAAGGAAGGAAGGAAGGTAGGTGGGAGGGAGGGGGAAGGAGAATGGAGATTAAATATTTTTTTCAAATGTGGGAAGATCCAAAAATATATTTATCAAACATCCAATCCACTGTTGTTGCAAAGAATAACATCTTATAGGTAGCAATGGGGGAGTGCTCCCTTTGTTAAATATACCATGGGATTTCTGGGTCAAATGGAATTTCTGTTTCTAGATCCTTGAGGAATTGCCACACTGTCTTCCACAATGGTTGAACTGAATTAATTTATACTCCCACCAACAGTGTAAAAGTGTTCCTATTTCTCCTCATCCTCTCCAGTATCTTTTGTCTCCAGATTTTTTCATGATTGTCATTCTAACTGGCGTGAGGTGATATCTCAATGTGGTTTTGATTTGCATTTCTCTAATGACCAGTGATGATGAGCCTTTTTTCATATGTTTGTAGGGTACATAAATGTCTTCTTTTGAAAATTGTCTGTTCATATCCTTTGCCCACCTTTTGATGGGGTTGTTCAAAGAATTATAAGTCATTCTATTATAAAGTCACATGCACACATGTATTTATTGTGGCACTGTTCACAGTAGCAAAGACTTGGAACCAACCCAAATGCCCATCAATGATAGACTGGATAAAGAAAATGTGGCACATATACACCATGAAATACTATGCAGCCATAAAAAAAGATGAATTCGTGTCCTTTGCAGGCACATGGATAAAACTGGAAATCATCATTCTCAGCAAACTGACACAAGAACAGAAAACCAAACACCACATGTTCTCACTCACAAGTGCTGTTGAACAATGAGAACACACGGACACAGGGAGGGGAACATCACAAACTGGGGCCTGGGGGGTGGAGGGCTAGTGGAGGGATAGCAGGGGGGTGGGGGGGATTGGGGAGGGATAGCATTAGGAGAAATTCCTAATGTAGATGACAGGGCGATGGATGCAGCAAACCACTACCATGGTATGTGTATACCTATGTAACAAACCTGCACGACCTGCACATGTACCCCAGAACTTAATACACACACACCCCCCCACACACACCCCATGGGCATACAGATGTCCTTGTGGAGCTGTGAAAGGAACAGGACCTCCTATATGTGGACGTGTTCAGCAAAATCCAAGGGCCACTGGGTTGGGATCTGCATTTTACTGGACTGAACTCTGTGTGATGAAAACATAGCTGGGATCATATATAACTTTCATTTAGGTCCCACATTTACCAGTTGTTAGCTGAGTGACCTTGAGCACACTACTAAAATATCACTAATCATTAGTTTCTTTATCTGGCAATTGGAATAACAATAGCACTGCCTCATAGGATTCTTATACAGGATGAGATTATCAAGTAATCCATTCAGATCCATCCCTGCGAAGCTTCTAATGCACAGTAGGTTCATAGTGTGTAGGTGTCCACAAACATATAGGTATTGGTGTTTGCTTATTCTTTGTGTATATTCCCATGATTCCATGTGCATTTGTTATTTTTCTAACCCACGTTATTTCTATTAAAAATAAACACTGCGATTTTCAGCTGTATGTCCTTGAACAAGTTCCTTGATTGCTCTGAGTATCAGTATCCTCATCTGTAAAGTGTGGGAAGTAATTAGGGTGACCAATGCATCCCCATTGGCCTGAAACACTTTTGGTTTCAGCAGTGAAAGTTTTATGTCTCAAGAAACCCTCCAATTCCAGGTAAACCTGGGTAGTTGGTCACCTTAGAGAGAATATCTATTTGTGGGATTCATATAATGAAAAATAAAATAAAGGTAATATATGCTAAACAACTGTTATACAGCAGGTATTTAATAAATGGTAATTATCAACATCATTGTGTTCACTTACAGTCCTCAGGGGCAATTTAAAGATCTTGAGGAAATTCAGTCATTTCAATTTATTTGTATTTGCATACAGCCTTGAAAGAACACAGTAATTCACTCACTTAAACATTGTTGGACACAAACGATGCCTGGCATTACGACATGTGCTGACCATTTCAATGAATGGGACAACCAACAGAGCTTACATTGTTCTTAGGAGAGGCAGACAGTTGTGTAGCAAGCTAGGCAGCCTGGGGATTCTCTTGTAGAAAGAGGGTTCAAGGAAGCCTTCTGTGAGGAGCTGAGATTGAAAGAATTAGAACCAGTGTGAGGAGCAGGAGAAAGGCAAGTGTGAAGGATGGAGTCAGAGGAGGGCTTGAGGCATCTGAGGAGGACAGGTGGCCCGCAGGGTGAGGAAGGGAAAATGCTGTGGGAAGAGCACAGAGAGGGAGACGGCGTCCAGCATGTGCACGGCCTTTGAGACCAAAGGAGTTTGCCTTCATGCTCCAAGACAGATTCATCTCTCCATTCAGTCTGGATGAGAGAAGGGAAGTTTTAACCAAGCACATTTGCCACAGCCTGAATCCCACTTGAACCACTCAGCTGTGCCTAGCACTTGGGAAAAGATGGATTTGTCTCAAAACCAGCACCTCCCTGCTTGCCTCTCTCCAAGCTTTCTGATCTGGGTTGTACATTCATGCACCAGGCTGTTCTCATAGGCCTGAGTGTCTCTGCACGTGGTCTGGAAGCCAGAAAGGTTAAGAGCAGTCCAGATTTGTCCTGTTAATTCTGTAAAGACAAAAGTCCCTAAAGAGGCCTTAGCAGCAAAGCAGCCCTCACTATGAGACCTGCCCTGAGGAGATGTGGGCATCTCCAGTCTTCAGGACAGAGGAGAGACAGGAGGGGAAGCCCCACTGGCAGCCAGGGAAGCCATCTGGGATCTGTAGATTTGCATTTGCTGTGCAGTTACCTGGTCCAAGTGGCTTATGTGCATTCTCAGCCCCACAGGACTGCACAGTGCTTAATAAAGCATCCTAATTTGGATTTAATAGGATATCCACTGTGTGCTAAAAACAGCAAATTACTATTTATTAATGACATAATTATTAAAACGCAACACCTGGGCAGTGGAAGCTAAACCAGGAGAAGGGGAGTTCCTCAGAATACTGTTTTAATAATTATCTTATTTAATTATTGACACATTTGAATTAAAATTCAGTAAGAACCAGATTAAACATTAACATAATGTATTAAATGTGGAACTGTATCTAAAGAGCATGACTCACTTGGCTTCTGTCCTTCTTCCTAAACATCGTAACTGCTCCTTGGTCTTTCCGTTTCTGTAATTGGCATATTTTCTGGATTCAGCTCTCAGAAGCCAGGACCTGGCACCTCATACGTGCCTGTGGGGAAAAGCCGATGGCCTGTTCAACGGACTCATCCAGTCTTAGTAGGTCTGATTTACCTTTGGTGCATCAGTTCTCACCCCTGTGCTGTTTACCTTTCATGTGGTTCTCAAAATGGGATCTTGCCCAGACCTCCGATCCTCTGATTCCAACTGCTAAAGCAGTAGTAATATTCTTCCTGGATGTCCCTTCTCATCTCACCATCAGCAGGTCTAAGACAGAATTAATCACACTAAAGTTCTCTCCAAAAATAGTTCTCCCTAGAACGTCTAGGGATCTCCTCCTGCAGCTGTCTAGATGCTACTGAATAGAATGGCATTCCTGCTTGACTCCATCTCCCTGGTCGCCCTCCCAGCAACCATTTGTGCATTTTTCCTGGGCATTGCTCTCCAATCCATCCCTTGCTTTTCATCTTTTCAGAGCCAACAGTTTAATCCAGGCTTTGAACGTCACTGTAGATTGATTTCTGTGACTCCAGTTTCTCTCTATTTTACTGCATGTGACACAATGTTAACAGATTCTTTTCCTTATACTAAAAAATTTTTTAAATTATGACATTTCCTTTAAAAAATGCAAATACTTGCCACTGCCTATAGGATAGAGCTAAAATCTAGGTCCTAGGCATTCAGGCTCTTCCATAATCTGGCTCTCATTCACTTCATGATCCTGTATTCCATTTCTCATTGATTCTGTTAAAATTTATTGACTGTCCATTCTGTGTTGACACTGCATATGTGTGTTTGCCAAGCACATACAATATTAAAACTCACTCATTGAGCACTTCACATTGCCAGGAACCATTCTCAGTTCATTTCATAACTTACTCCTATGCCTTCAAAAGAAACTTATTATTATCTTCATTTCATAAATGTGGGCAGCGAGGCACAGGCGGGCAAGGTAACTTGGCCAAGGTTGCCCAGTTAGAATATAGTACAGCTGGATCTCAGTCCCTGCTCTGTGTTGCCTCTTGTAGTCAGGAGACTTTGTATTTCCTCAGTTGGTGGATTTCTGCCTTTCCATCTGTGCCCATGTAATTCTATCCCATTTGAAACAGCTTCACTTTTTCTGCCTAGATGCCTGTTTCTTATTTATTGATACCTAAAATAAACTCCAGTTTGAGGTGAAGCCATCTCTGACACTCTCACTTACTGTTATCGTCCCTCCTAGTAACTCATAGCTCTTAACGTTTGTACTGTTCATTCATATTCAATCACACACCATTTTCTAACATATTTTGCCTTTTTATTCATCTCTTTGGAATATTTATGTGCCCTGTTTCCCCAAACAGATTATAAGTTCATGGAGGGCCAGGCAAATTGGTATATGTCTATATGTCCTTCATATATCTAGCACACCATTGTGTAACAGTAGGTGTTCACAAAATGTTCACTGAATCACTTTTGGCCCAGCCTCTAAAGCAAGGATCTCCAAACCTCAGGTCGCATACCGATACTGCTCTGTGGCCTGTTAGGAACCAGGCCACACAGCAGGAGGTGAGTGGTGGGTAAGTGAATGAAGCTGCTTCTGTATTTACAGCCACTCCCCATTGCTGGCAATACCACCTGAGCTCTGCCTCCTGCCACATTAGTGGCAGCATTAGATAGGAGCATGAACCCTACTGTGAACTGCCCATGAGAAGGATCTAGGTTGTGCACTCCTTGTGAAAATCTAATGCCTGATGATCTGTCAGTTTTTCCCATTATCCCCAGTGGGACCCTCTAGTTGCAGGAAAACAAGCTCAGGGTTCCCAGTGATTCTACATTATGGTGAGTTGTATAATTATTTCATTATATATTACAATGTAATAATAATATAAATAAAATGCACAATAAATGTAATGTGCTTGAATCATCCTGAAACCATTCCTTTCCCCATCCCCAGCCCATGGAAGGAAATTATCTTCCATGAAACCTGTCACTGGTGCCAAAAAGGGTGGGGACTCCTGCTCTATAGGAGACTTCCTCCATTAAAAATTATGCCTGGTCAGAAATGTCTTATAAATAGTGCTTCCCATAGGTTGTCTCCTTTGCCTAGGATATCTTTCCTCCTTTCCTCTCCAGACCCAATTAATTTCTACTTTCTCCTAGGGCTTAACTTAGGTATCATATATCTAAAAAGCTTCTTGTGACATTCATGACAAGGCTGGCTTAGGTGTCTATCCTCTGTGTCCCCATAACACCTGATTCACGATTCTGTGTCACCATACGTTAGAATATTAGGCTTCTGCAACTATTTTTGTATATTAAGGCTGTGAACTCCTTGAGGAAAAGCATGGTATCTTATTTATTTTGTCTCTAGTGCTAAGCACAATGCTGGTATACGGAAAGTGATCGATAAATATTGAAGAAGGAGTGAATGAATGAAAATAAGTGAGGCCGGGCACGGTGGCTTATGCCTGTAATCTCAGCACTTTGGGAGGCCGAGACGGGTGGATCATGAAGTCAAGAGATTGAGACCATCCTGGCCAGCACGGTGAAACCCCATCTCTACTAAAAATACAAAAAAATTAGCCAGGCATGGTGGCACGCACCTGTGGTCCCAGCTACTCTGAAGATTGAGGCAGAAGAATCGCTTGAACCCAGGAGGCAGAGGTTGCAGTGAGCCGAGATTGCACCACTGAACTCCAGCCTGGTAACAGAGCAAGACTCCATCTCAAAAAAATAAAATAAAAAAGAAAATAAGCGAAGCAATCCTACTATGTTTCTAACAGTCTGAATGATAGGAATTGAGATACAGAATGTATCCATGGAAACAATATAGAAATATAAGTAGCCCTTTCTCACACTTGGCCAGAGGCTTTCTTATGAGGATCGCTTAGCTAAAACCACAGTGCCAGCCGGGCACGATGGCACACACCTGTAATCCCAGCACTTTCTCGATCGAGAGATCGAGACCATCCTGGTCAACATGGTGAAACCCCATTGCTACTAAAAATACAAAAAAATTAGCTGGGCGTGGTGGCACGTGCCTGTAGTCCCAGCTACTCGGGAGGCTGAGGCAGGAGAATTGCTTGAAGGTTGCAGTGAGCCGAGGTGGCGCCACTGCACTCCAGTCTGGTGCCTGGTGACAGAGTGAGACTCTGTCTCAAAAAAAAAAAAAAAAAACCCACAGTGCCTCCTAATCAATTCAATGTAACCTTGAATACAGACAATGTGCTAGAAGTTGCCACCTAGAAAATCATATTTTTACTCCCTTAGCCTCTTAGCCATATGCCACTTTGTTTCTGATAATTGGGATTGCTCTCCTGGTCAAACCACTTCATCTCTATGCCATGCATGGTCTGTCTTTCTCATTCACCCAGGGGCAGTTTGCCTGCTTCAAACTGGATTCTTTAGGCAGAATTTAAAAGACAGCAAACACTTCTCCAACTTCCACCTCATGAGTTGGATATTTTCCAATTGCTGGTGGGGGAAGACAATTCTAGATGATTCTTCTAAGCTTGAGGTACAATTGTCTCATTTAATATACTTCCTGCGCTGACATCTCTGGCCCAAACCACCTTCCATCCTTCTTGGGGACTGTCCATTGTTCTCTAGTGTATGATTAGCAGATTAGCTATCATGTAGGAAGCCAGGAAAATGAACTCGCAGTAAGCCCTTCCAAAGCAAGAGTAATTCATTACCCGGCCTGATTTCCACTTAAAATGTACTTTAAGCACACTTCCAACTACAAACCCTAAATCACCCTGTGTTCACAAAGTCCATCATTTTTTATTTTATTGCATGGCGTTGGCATGACATAATCCCTTGCAGAGCATCTCAGAGTGCTTTACAGATCAATAAATTACTTACCTGCACAGTTGAAGCAATGTCTGCAAGGCCAGCACAGACATTCTGCAGGCAGCCTGTCCTCCAGGAAGCAAGCAAGCCTGTGTGGGTGCCAAGAGTGGGCAGGGGCAGGGACCAGCAGATGTATGGGTTGGTGTTGGGGGGTGGGGGGTGCCTGGTGCGTGAGATAGGAGTGCTCTAGCTAAAACTGTGAATAAAACACATCAAAGTGTCTATTTTTGCAATGATCAGTTTAAATGATCCCAGAACGAAGAGAATTTAGAAATTTGTACCCTTCAGGCAGTCAGCAAATCAAATGCTCAGTCATTAACTCATCAATTACCTTTCTGTCCTAGAAGGTTCATTCTACCTTTTAAAATGATACAACCATAAATTGCAATGTTATATCTTAAAAGTCCCAGATTGTAGAGCTAGCTTTCTCTCTCCTCCAACCCTCACCACATCCACTCTCCATTATTTCTATCCCACAAAACACTTGTGAAAGTGCAAAATGTGTGTCACAACACATACACACACACACACACACACACACACACACACACACACAGCCTCTCTATCTGAACGTCAATGAGGATTGAAATCTAAAAATGATTAACTGGTGCTTACTCTATGTAACATACCCTACTTAGGACAGCAAAAAAATAGAACGTTAAGTGAGGATCTTGTTTGATATTTTATATTAAGGTAATTTATAGTATAAAAGGTAAGGTGGGGTACATGTAACATAAGAGTTTACTTTAAATGCCATATGGGAGATACTACAGTGATGTGAAGTCCCCCAGGGTGGAGAAGTCACATCCTCTTGGGGATCACCTGGACAGCCTTATCAAAGGGGTGGTAATTCTCTCAGGCCTTGGACAATTTTAATAGATGTGTATAGTCACAGAGAAGACTGTGAGTACTGAAGTCAGCAACAAGGGTGTGGGGATGAGGAGACAGCTAAGTGCGGCACAGAAAAGTTCAGCACACGCTTTTTAATGATGAGCATTTCAGTTGGGTGGAGGCAGGACATACATGGAAGATAATATTGGAGAAGGAGGGAAGGGGAAGAAGGCTAAGATATCTTTATAATGCCCCCTATTCATGAAGGAAAAGATCCAACACAACTAGGAATAAATGAGCAATGCTTCAAGTAGAGGTAAGACCGGCATTAAAATTTGCAAACCCATCTGACTTTAGTGTGAGACCCCACTCTGACTTTGGAACAAGGAATAAAGTCATCCTATAGTTTCCTTGGGCTCTCCAGCAGGCCAGATCACATTGTAAGCCAGGTGGATGGTGTGCTTTAGAACTGCATGGCATGGTGGCTCTGAGGAATCTTACTCAAGGAAAGAGTATAACATAAGAAACAGAAGAGTGTGGGATGGAGGGAATGCTTAACTTGCCAAGAACTAAGAAATCAAAACCAGCATCAGTAGCATTGAAAGAATATCTGCCAGTGACCCAGCTCTGAGGTTGTTATTAACTTGTTGCACACAGGTTGGGAAGGTGGTTCCCTTGAATAACCATTATGACTCAATTCTGTAAGTGTTTGTTGATCTCTGAGTGTGGTTACAAATATAAGTAACACATTGTTCAGGTCGTCAGAAAGCTCATGGCCTAGTGGTGATGCTAAGCACATAACCATAGCACAGTGGAATGAGTGTCTAGAATTGGAGTTTGGGAGCTCAGCAAATGACACCTTTATTCCATCCACTTGAATGATAAGACAGATAAGTAGACACATGTAACCAAATATCACATTTACTAATGGTAAAGATAAGACTGGAGAATTAGGCTCAGATATGCAGCAACAATTAGGTTCTATGACTGGACCCCAAAAGAAACAGGCACACACATACAATGGCTGGATGTACCACAATACCTATCCCATCCTTGTGGGATGCTGCTTCCGTAAATAAGCATGTGGAGGAACACACCGCAATATAAGCTTCAGAGGGTTCCGAAATAGAAGACGGAAGGAAGCAGACATTCTGTCTCCAATTTTACTTATTACCTATCAGAATGAACTCCTTCCCTCCCTAGGTGGAGTCATTTAGTGGAGAAGAAGAGGGGGAGGGGGAAGGGGAGAGAGAGAGAGAGACAGACAGACAGACAGAGACAGAGTCAGAAGTAAGTTATGGCTAACCGATGTTTTATTCGATTCACCACCAGCTGTGTAGCATGGGCTCTGGGCAGCACATGAAGCAGCAGCAGCCAATTTGAGATGTTCAAAAGGGCAGAGAAGTGTAGAGGGTCACGAAAGTTTCAACAAAGAAAGTGGCATTTGATTTGGGCCCTAAGGATGACTGAAAGTGCAGTCTGGGAGTCCGAGGCAGGTGGATTGCTTGAGTTCAAGACCAGTCTGGGCAACATGGCAAAAGCTTGTCTCTACAAAAATAAAAATAATCAACCAGGAATGGTGGCACATGCCTGTAGTCCCACCTACTTGAGCTGAAGTGGGAGGATGGCTTGAGCATGGGAAGTCAAGACTTCAGTAAGCCATATTTGCACCACTGCACTCTAGCTTGGGTGACAAAGTAAGACACTGTCTCAAAAACAAAAATGAGGATGGCTGGGAGTTGTCCGGGAAGGATGTAAGGAATAATATGGACCCAAATGCATGATGCCCAGACAGTGCCTAATGTCCTGCGGATAACAAGGGGGTCAGCAGAGGTGGGGATCCCTGGGGTTGGCCATGGAAATGTAGACTGATGCTTGATTTTGCATAGTGTCATGCCTAGAAGGAGCCCTGCTATGACCGGGTGGCCATGGGGAGCCATTGGAGCTGTTTTGACAGAGATGTGGTATGATCAGAATTGCATTCTTTCAAGACATCACTGAATGCAGTGTGGAGGATGGCTCGTGGATACGTGTTGGAGGTGGGTGGGGGTGAGTGGATACAGGAGGAGGGTGGAGGCTAGGAGAATAGCTATTGCAGTGTTGCAGTAGAATTTATTCCCTCTCAGACTCCCTGACTTTGTGTTTAAATAGGAGGAAATCAAAGCTAAATTCGAGGTAAGACATTTTTTTATATTTAAGGTAATTCCTCTAATTTCTCATCGTTAACTTGCTATAATTCATATATTTTACTCTCTGGACTATTCTCCCAACTGCCATGTTAAGATAACTAAGAAATGTTTAAGCAGAATTTTTATTTTCATTCTGTCTTGTCTCCACAGTATCTCCAAAAATTGTAGAGATTTCTTCAGATATCTCCATTAACGAAGGGAACAATATCAGCCTCACCTGCATAGCAACGGGTAGACCAGAGCCTACGGTCACTTGGAGACACATCTCCCCTAAAGGTAAGAGAACAGTTTGGTGCATTGCATCACGAGGGTAAATGGGGGGAACTGTTGGCCCTTGGTAGGAGGTTATGGGTGCTGGTACCTACTCCAAAAATGTCTGCGTTTTTGGTGGCCTGACGATAATATACTCTTGGCTCTGCAGAGAATGTTGATGTTCTCTGCAAAACAGGCATATCTTCTAAGATTTAAGAATCTATACCTCTGTATCTCTCCAATCCCTTGGAAATTAATCCCAGTTGTTAACTGTGTAAGTCCTCTGCTCCCAAAGGTGGCCGTCCCCGGGCGAAATGGTGGTAAGGTGTTCTGGGTGAACTTTACATGTCGTTTGATGATGGAACAAAGCTTTAGTGGCAATTGTTCAGCTGGTTATTTTAAATGAGAGAAAACACATAATGATGGGTGAGAGCTTTAAATGGCCATATTCCTAAAAGGAGACGCTCCAAGTCTGTGCCTCTGCAGCCTTGCCAAAAATCTGGTCACGAGCTGTTTTTTGTGGTTTTGTTGTTGTTTTACTCCGATTGATCCTAGAGAACAAATATAACTTAATGTGTGACTAAATTGTAAAAATTTACTTTACCTGAATGCTCAGATGTTATGTGGACCAAAGCCTTGGTTTGTGCTTTCATGGACTGAACATTAAAACCTTCAGAATTTGAGACAAGATGTCCTTTATTATTAAGGTAGCTTTTATTTGGGAACAAGAAAGATAAAAATATTTCATTTAAAAATATTTATTGAGTGCTTGTAATAGTCCAGCCTCTCTTCTGGGCACTGGGGGGATATAGCAGTAAGCCAAAGCGGTAAAGTTTTCAGTCTCATGAGCTCACATTCTCATGAGACAGATGACAAAAAAAAAAAACAGTGTGCTATATAACAGGTGGTACTAAGGGTGAGAAATAGAACTGGATGTGTTGACAGAATGACAAGCGCTTTCTTCAGAGAACCGCTCTGAAAAGGGGATATTCGTGCAGAGACATGAATAGTGGTCCTTAATCGTGTTGCTTATTGCTGATTAACGTGAAATGTGTGCATGTGATTATGTATGTATACATGTGCAGATGTGCACAGATGAATGAAGGTGTGTGGTTGGCATGAAAGACGCATATTAGGGGGTGCTTTTGGTCTCAACTCCCATGGAAGGGAAAGTGGGGAACATACTTGGACAGGTGACAAGTTGACTTGTGACACAGCACAGTGGGACATCTCAGCTGAGCCTATGGGGGGCTCTGAAGCTAGGATTGCCCTTCAGAAGTTTCCTTTATTTAGGTGATGAAGCTAGTTTTCTACATAGGTACAGCAGTCTGAATTAGGCTTATCTCAAAACAGGTGTGACTGTGAGCCAGGCATCTCTCTTCACATGAGACAGTCCCCACAGAGGGCTGACCTCTGAGGGCTGTTCACCAGTAGCAGGTCCTTTGTGAGGTATAAGTCCTCTGCTCCCAAAGGTGGCTGTGCATGACACTGTCCACTACACTTCAACATTTTAATAAATCAGAGCAAGACCATGAAAGAGCCCGAAATACCAGATTCCAAACAGTGACACTTGGCCCTGATGGATGTTCTCAGAGAAGGCATGACATTTTCAGTTGTGTGTGGCCTGAATTCCTGGGAGCTGTCCTGGGCCACCATTCTTGACACTTTCATTGTGAACAAAGGGTTTGTGAGAGCTATTCACGTCTCTGCCAATTTCTCCATTTGAAGTGACCTCACATGTGGACTGGCCCAAAAATGGGGAGGAAGCTTCAGTTGTGTATGAGATCATTAGTGATGGGGAATGGCCCTGGGCCCCTTCAGAGGGGCCCTTCAGACGGATGCACACTAAGTCCGTGGTGTGCACCATTCATCACAGCCTGATGTGAGTCCCCAGCGCTAGCGGATGCCAGCCCAGTCTGTGCCTTTGGAATCTGCAGAACATTTATCATAGGAGTAGGCTTCCTGTGCCTGATGTCAAGGAGCCCTGTCTTCAGTTTGACATCTCTTCTCATTCCCTCCTTCAGCCAGTTCTTTGTCCTTTTCTGGGTGTTTCCTCTGCTTCTCCTGCAGGCATCTCCTTTTAGTCCTGCCATTTTATGCCTATGCCTTCCCTATACGTTTTTTGTTGTTGTTGTTCTATGCTTTGCCTTTCTCTTGCAGGCTCTGAGATGCTTCTGCTTTCATTTCATTCTTTTCCACATTCTCTCTCCCCTTATTGCAGTTGTTTTTTGTCTTCCCCTCTGATGTTTGAGCCTCTTGGGTTGCCTGGCTGATGTTCACACTGCAGTGTGACAGAGTCTTTTGTTTCCCCTTTTGTGGCCATTGAACAGATTCACTTCCCCAGGGAACTTCTACCTCAGCCTGGGCCAGGTGTCCCATTTTACTGAGGTTTTAGCTGCTATGGAAACAGAAGATGGATCAAGGAAAGAGGAGCAGGACAATCAGAATCTACCTGTGGATTAATTTACATGAACAGCGTTTTCCAGATCTCAGGTCCAGTTTAGGTAGCCCGGATTGAAACTGATGAGACATGCCAAGCAATAACTAATCACCTCAGAACTCACCAGGGTGCCGTTTTCCAAGTGACTGATTATTTGGAGATCAGAGATGTCACTGGGCTGCTGCCCAATCTGAACTGAAGCTGGAGACCCTCAGCGGTCAGGCCTTCAACTTTCCTCAGTAGTGTTTCCTAAAAGAGACTTACTCTAAATAAACCAGGACAGGCTTGGAGTTCCTTAGAGAAAAACATGTGCACCTCAGGAGAGGCTCCAAAGGCAGAGTGCCATTGTCATCTTTTGTGCCATTCTGCGAGGGTAGATTACATTTCCATCAAGATCTTTCTTACATGCAAAGCTGCCAAATCCCTGGATGAACCAGCTGATCAGGGCTAAGCAACTTCAGCAACCTTGATGGCTTCATTGCATTTTTTCTCTCCAGACTGGTCTGTTTGTTCTGCATGTTCTTAAACGTTCTTGTTCCCTTCATCATCACTCATGTGGTGCTGCTCGCAATAAACTTACATAAACCTCGTTAGAATGTGCATTTCTAGCCTTGGCTACCTTGTGTGAAGAGGAGTACAGAAATGTTAGACTATTTTAGACATGGCTCATACACTTTGATATAGGGCAGCTCAGGAATGACCATCAGGTGGAAAAGGAGATGGAGGGCCGTGTGTAGCACTTGATATCAGATGGAGAAAATGTCAGTTGTCCATGTCCAGTACAGAGAGGGAGGTGGGGCCTCCAAGGCCACCTCTTGGCACTTCCATTGATTGTTTGAAATAATTTTCCATATATTATTACTGGCATTATGCCTTTATAGTTCCCTTCATGAATTTAGCATTTCCAGATTTCAAAGAGAAAAGGCACTAGCTTTTTAAAGATCACTGCCCTGAATCTGCACACCTGTTTTGAGATGGGCAGATGTTATTTGCACCTGCAGAGACCTTGGTCTTTTCATGAGGAAGAGCCCCCATCTCACTCCTCTCACTAGCAGGAGCCATCTCCATCTGCACGAGGGCTTATTAACCCCAACCCAGAGTCCCTGTGGGTGCTAGCATACTACTCTAGGTGCACAGGTGCCATCAGTGGAACCCCAACCTTCTGTAGGTAGAAAAAAGGAACAGGGTAGCAACTGCATACTGTGCCTGATGTCATGACTCTGTGCTTTGCCATTTGTCCACATCTAGACCTTCAAGAATGTGTTTTTTAGCATAGCCCTTAAACTCTCAGCTTTCTGTCTCCAATAGAAGAACGTTAATGCTATCTGGTTCTCCTGAGTCTTCCCTAAATAAATAGAAACATGATCTCTTTCAATATACCCCAAAAGATGCCATGTAGGACTTCATAGAAAAGCATTCTAAAAGCTTTATTTTTATGTTACCAGTTTCTATTGGACTGTAAGAGCTTTAATGACGCAGCTAGGATTCCTACATTGCCACATTCCTGGGAGGCCAAAATGAAACTCAGGTGAAGAAGTGAGTCCCATCACTTACCTGTGGGTGTCACTATCCATTTGCAGTCAGGGATTACTGAGTGTCCTAATGGAGCTCCCCTCTTGGGTGCACTTACCTTCCACCTTTCCCCTCATCAAACAAGACACTGACAATAAAAACCTCATCTAGGATTCCTAGAGAACACATTATACTGAGATATTGGTAGGGGGATTCAGCAAGGCCCTGTGAGCCATTCACAGAAGTGTCCTGATTCCCAGTTTATTTGCAATACTTCTTTCCCATGAGTTCTTTGAGAACAGAGTTTGCATCTCACTTCTCTTTGATTCTCTCCTTCTAACACAATGCCTAGCACCTAGAAAGTTTATACTTCAAATCATCTTTAGATTATTTACAATACCAAATACTATATAAGGCTAAGTGCAGTGGCTCATGCCTGTAATCCCAGCACTTTGGGAGGTCAAGGCAGGCGTATTGTTTGAGCTCAGGAGTTCAGGACCAGCCTGGGCAACAACATGGTGAAACCTTGTCTCTACAAAAAAAAAAAAAAAAAAAAGTATTCAAGAAATATTGGTCCGTTCAGTGAACAAGCACTGGTATTTGCCAATGCCCCAAAGGGGTATGCCTGTTCTCTCAATTCAAAGACTATCTGGATCGTTGAGGAATTCTCCTCCACTTTGATGTTGGCATGGAAACCTGGAGTGTTTTCTGCTGGCAGATCTCCAGGACATTTTCTCTGGTCTTCACAAGATCTCCAAGCCTTTTCTGAAGTCCCTTTGAGGGGAATCCTGCTGTGGCAGGGCTTGACTTGTCCTTGAAGAAGAACTCCTTTTCAAGTTTCCTTTTGCCAGAAGAGAGGAGATGACTTGGACTGTGGGTCACCTGTGAGCTCTTTTGTGCTGTCATGGCTGCCTCATTGCAATCTCTCTTCCTCTGGCCCTTCTAGTGAGCATCTGGCCCTTTTGGTGCCTTGCTGTTCCAAGTACTCCTGTGTCTAAACCCCAGGTGGCTCCCAACCATGATTTCCTAAGGGAATCCCAATATCACAAGGGGGGTTAGTTAGCCAAAGAAAAAGGAAAAGAAATGAATCAATCAGTAGAAAAAATAAAAGTATTTTAAGTTCAGTTTCATTCTTGTGCCCCTTACCTGTCTCTCTCTCTCTCTCTCTCTCTCTCCTCTCCTTTTTCTGTCTCTTTCTTTTTCCTTGCCTCTGTGTCCCTCCTGGTGTGTGAATCGAGGTGGGTTAGAGATGAAAAGAGATCTTCCCTAGGGTCACCCAAAAACCTTAGGAGCAGAATGAGAGCAGAGCCTCGTGTCTGTTAGATTTCAAGCCCAGCCCTTGTTCTGCAAGCCTTTCTCTTTACGCAACGTGAAGTGGGTACATCTGCATGGCTCCCTCTCCATACTCGCAGGGCTCAGTGACCTTCCTCAGGGCTCAGTGACCTTCCTCAGCTGCCACATCTCTTCCTTCCCACCTCAGTTTTCCTGTTCTACTTGAAGAGGCCCAGTGGGCATTTGGCTGCCCTGTTCCTTTTTTTCTAGAGTTTTCAAAGGCACCAAGTTGATGATGATTACCCCCGGATAAGAGCTCTTCTCTTGGCCAATGCTCTGAGCCCCGTGCTCCCTCTCCCCCTCCCCTAGGACCCTCACGCCACCCTATACCCACCTATTTTCCTATTTGTCAGCACTGACAAGGCCTTCTCACCAGCCAAGCAGGACACTAAAGCACTAATTGGCACTAGAGGTATCACAGCTTGAGTTCAACCAGAGCTGGCAGGCTCCATGACTCCAGTGACAGCTCTGTGAAAAAGTGTCAGGATCAGAGCTCTGCCGTGCCATCGGCTGACTGCAGCACCATGGCACTAATGAGCAGCCTGTCAGCACCAGCATCCGGGGCCCTGTGTGGCACTGAGATCATTAGAGTGGCAGAGGAGAAAGACTTCCTCAGCAGAGAGGGGCTGGGGAGGGGAAAAGAGGACAAAATGGTACTAAAGATATCGCCTTACCCACAGAGGGCAACCACCCAACAGGAAAGGACTGAGAAGAAAAACAGATAAAAAGAAAGAATTAAAAAGATACTTTAAAATCTATCTATGCCAATTCTAGACAACTCTTGGAATCTCCTTTTGTTGGGTTGCCCTGTCAGTAATCAATATGGGCTGTAACTCCTTGCAGTAATCCAGAAAGGGGCCTCGGTGATTAAATTAATCTTCAGTCTTGGCTTTGCTATGAAACAAGGAAGTCGCCCAAGTCTCTGGGAAACAGGGACCTGGGGGAGTAAGGCAAGACTTGAGATTGTAGTCTTTTGTTACTTGGCAGGACAGGCTCTCTACCTAGCCTATCTCCTGCATGGCCAGCTGCCTGTCTGTCTTCTGCTGGAGTATCAGCATCCAGGAGAAGCAATTAATAGTAGGAGTTTTCCCTCTGTTATTTCTCCGCAGAGGGAGGTATGGGGACTAGTAGGTGTGCCTACTCTGTATCTGCTTCCTGAGGCCAGTTGTGAATTATCCGTCTTGCTCATTCTTCAGCTTCAGGATCAGAACTGGGCCTTCAGGTCTGAGCATTAAGCAATGCCTGGCTCCTCTCTGAGGCTTGGGATACTAACAATGACTGCATTTCCGGGAGAGAAGGCAGTAATGTGTCTGAAAGAGACAGGCTTTGAAGGCAGGTCCCAGGGGATCTGAATTCCCATGCACTATGCACTGGCTAGGTCGTGCTAGGATAGTGAAAACCTCTCTGAAGATGTGCTGCTTTATTAATTTTATTCTTGCTTCTTGGCAGGAACCCTGGCATTTTCATGATTTGGTTCTAGACCCCATTTGCTCCACACACCACAGTCACACTAACAACTTGACATTCTCCACTCTAGGTGTCTTTGCCTTTGCACGCACCATTTGTTCTCCTTCCAGCATCCCCCCTACTTCTTTTGGTTTGAGTTGTACTCTTGTTTTAAGACTATACTCAAATGCTACCAGTTTGAAAGCCTTTGGTGACTTTCTTCAGGAAGACTGACTTACCCATTTCTTGGAGATCCCACAGCACTTTGCATGCATTTCCAATTATGGCACCTCTTACAGGTATCCAAAGACCCCTGACTAATTCCTGTCATGCCAGGGATCATGGCAGCCAGGGACCACCCTAACACTGTTTTGTTTTATCCTTTGTGTCTGATATAGCGCCAGATGTTCTGGGTCTTGTAAATGATTGTTGAATGAGGAAGTATCTGATACTGTAGATGTAGTTTTCAGTCCTTTTCTAAAATTAAATCTCTCTTAATGTAATACCTATAATATTATATAATTAAGTATAATATAATGTATTTCTTTGTGTCAGTTTTGACTGTGGATTATCTTGTATTTCCCAAACCCATCCAAGGAATTCATAAGAAAAGGCCTTCCCCGAACTGTCTTCCTGGTCTGTACTGAAGTCTGAGCTTTAGACTCCCCGTGAGATCGAGATAATAATACCTTTCCGCCATGGATATGACAAGGATTAAACACATGCACCAATGGAAAGCTCCTGGCCCATAACAACACATAGTATTATCCAGTAATGTTCGCTTACTTACCTTTAGCCAGCCCCCTCCTCTTCACTCCCACTCATGAGAAAAGAACAGAAGGGAAGGAAACTCAATTTATTTTTTTTTTCTGAAAAGGTTGAATCTTTATAAAAGCTCAACTTAGTCCATTGCCAGAATGGATAGATATTCAAAGGTGCTTAATCAGCAGCGCTCTCATCTTCACCATTTTCTAATTAACATAGGTGCTTGATTAAAATTCCCAGTACCCCAAGAAGCTGTCCCAGGAGGGCCAAGTAATTGCCATTGCAAAAGATATTACAGTCGTCATTGATGGTGGGAGAATAAAAAATAATTGCATCGTAATGGAAAGTGGCCAGCTTCCCGTCCAGAGTAGCTGTGAAACATACAGCATTAGGTCCAACCTATACAGAAAAAAGCGATTAGTTATGACAAAGATAAACCAGTGGTACAACCTCAAGTTGGGGAAAGATGTCCAGATACTCCTTAGGCAAGTGGTTCAAACACAGACAGGCAGACCAAGGTGGGAGAGAGAAAAGCAGAGGAAGACATTTATAGATCACTCTTTAATTCTGTCACTCTCTTTAACCTTAGAATTACTGCTAGATAGATACAGTTAGGGTAAAATTTGCCAGTGTCAATAAGGGTTTTTATAAGTTTAATATTTATGATCTGGTTTAAAGCATTATTATAGCTGTGTAACTTCCTACTTCAAAGAAGAGAGAAATCATGAAAAGACTGGTGGGGAAATTAATGAGTTCAATGTGCTGAATTGAGAACATATGAAATCAAGCCTCATTCTAGAAACCAAGGGCAGGAGTGCATACCACAGACACTGTTTGTGGTTTTACCCAATTATTTTAAAACCCTTGAAAAATATTGTAGAATCAGATGTCTGCTGAATGCAGACGTCGCTAACAGCATCCTCCCCCCACACTCTCAGGAGTCTTAAGCTATTTATGCCTGTACTTGGTGACCGTTACCATGCAGAACTGTTTTGATGGAACAAATAAAGGAAACACAATAGCAAGGAGATTGTGTCATCCTCCCCCACAGAAGCCAACCAGCCATGGCTCAGTAAGATGCAAGTCTCATTAAAACAGCAGCCCGTACAAGGCAGGAGACCCCATCTCTCAACCAGCGCCCGTAAGAGTCAGCACCCTCAGGAGTACGAGAAGGTCCTTCATGGGACGTCTTACTGCCCATCACAACCAGGGTACCTCCTCAAGTCACACTGCTGTAGACCAGCTGAAGGCTTGGGGGTTTTCTTGTGTAGGACCCACGAAGCACTGCCAACCAAGCTTGGAGAAACTTTCAGATGAAAATGTCCTCATTGCTGGGTCCTCAGGTGTATTGTTCTGACTTTGCGCCTGCTTTTGGATCCTGAGTCTTTGTTTTGACCTGTGGCGACTGCCTGGTGTTATTTTTTCCTGGAGTCTAAATAACACCAGAAGTAGTATCATGCAATCATAACAATAGCTAACAGTTGGTGGATGCGTAAGAATGTGGGGACTCTCTTCTAAAAACATTTACGCACAGTAATATCTATTCTGCACAACTACGTGAGACAGGTCTTCTTATCAGCCCACTTACCCATGAGAGAACTTAATATGTTTTCCCATTTGAATGAGGCTTAGGGAGACCAAGCTAAAGGGCCCGGGTTACGCAGTGCCACATTGCAGACCTGAGTTCCAAGCCAGGCAGTCGGTCCGTTCCCATCCAGAGTGCAAGGGCTTCATTGCTGTGCTGGGTAGGGTAGTTCTCAACGGGCGGTCCCTGGATCATTGCACCAGCCAGCATCACCAACTCATGGCCCAGCCTTACCAAGTTAGAGCTGTAAGAGTGGGGTCCAGAAGCCTGATTCTGACAAATCCTCCAGGCGATTGTGATGCACGCTTGTATGAGAACTGCTGCTGTGTAAATGTGCTCTGTGCCCAGCAATCTTCTTCATCCACATTATGTTCCTTAATTCTCATGGAGGTCCTAATAAGTAGGCATGATTTTTATTTTAGAGACAAAGACATGAAAATCAGGGGGCAGGAGAAGGAATTTGCTCACAAATACTAAACAGCAAAGGTGAAATTCAAATCCAAGTCTTTCTGACTCCAAAATCCACACTCTTAATGCATATTGATTTCCTGCTTGATGTCTGACCCACTGCTTCATCTTGCTCTCTGGGACATGTCTATTCTCTGGTTTCATCCCACCTCCCAGCCTGGGGTGTCCGGTCCTTAGGTTGTACACGTTCTCACAGCATTCTTACAAATTTATCCACACCTGTGTCCTCGCTCTAGACTCCAGGATCAGCCGTGTGCCAGGTCTCTGCATTCCGCCCTCCCCAGCAACCTCAGGCTCTTTCCGGTAGGTCTGGAGATGAGCACCTCAGTGCAAAGGACAGAGGCCTAGCATGGAGGTTGACCTCTTCCCCACTGGCAGCTGAGCTCTTCCGGCTGAGTCAGCCTTTGTCTTTTCTCCCTTTCAACCGGATGGCGCACAGGACGGACACAGCCTCCCTCTGATCTGACTTAACGTTTTCCTCATGTTAAATACTATGCTGTGTCTTGTGCATTGATTGTTATTATAAGGTTGTTTTACACCTTAACAGCTTTAGATACAAAAAGAAATTGCCAGATTCCAGGGTGTGCATGTCCTTTCTTATCTGAGTCCATTCAGTTTCCCCCACCTGTCCTTGTGGGAGTTGGCGTTCTTCATCTTACTAGCTGTGTAAAATGTTTTTCTCTCCAGAACCAGGATAACTGAAAGGGACTGAGCAAAGGATCATCTCAGTTGCTCTAAGATCAAGGCCCCAGCCTGCTACCTGCTCTCCAAACAGCATGGCACAACCACAGCCTGCCTATTGTGCTGGAACCCCGAGTCCTGAAGATGTGGTCCCTTCCCTGGGAGGATTATCTTGTCCCTTACTCCTATCCAACAGTGGTGGGTTCTTCTCTGCTTACTGCCCTCCCCCACACCCACTCTACCCTGAAAAACAAACCCCTCTTCCTTCTTCTAACCCAGAGTTAAACAGAATGACTTTGGACTTTGCAGTTCTTCTGTAACAGATTCAGGACTCCTGTTTAACTGATTTGCAGCCAGGGAGGCTGTTCCTCCCCCTAATTCCTTGCATCACTACCTCGCCTTTTATGGAGTGCTTCACTGAGGTGACTGTGGTTGAAGATATCTGGCCAGTTATCTGCATGATAGAAAAAGACAAATGGCTTTCTCACTCATTGATTTATTTATTTTGACACCTACCAGTCCAGAAAAGGATTTAAGCAGAGAAAATGGTATGGATTTTGTCCCCAGGAAAACCTTTTGGTAAAGCAATTTTGATTAACTTACTTGTTCAGTAATTGCTTGTTGAACACCTACTGTGTGCTGGGCAGCTCTATGAGGTACTGGAGATCCATGATTGAACAAAGCAGCCCAAAGCCTTGGCTGCCCAGAGCTTGTATGCCAGTGGAAGGGAGAGAAAATCAGTCCGTGGATAAGGAAGGTCTGTAATATGTTATATGGTAATTGCTTTAGGGTAAGAAGCAAAGAGATGATCAGGTGTGTGTTTGAGGGGTTATAGTCTTAAGCAGACTGGGTAGAATTGATTCATTAAGGAGATACCTCATAAAAGAGGGGCAGACATTTGGATAGCTTGGCAGGAGCCCTCCTGGCAGGGTTCACAGTGACTACAAAGGCATGGGATCAGGACCCAGCCAGCATGCTCAAGGAACATCCACATAGCCACATGGCGACAGAACCTGTTTAAAACCTTCCCTGCCTGTACTAGACTGTAAGCTTCATGAGGGCAGGAAGCATACCTATCCTTGCTCACCACTGTGTGAACCAATGCTTAGCACCAATTTGCTTCTCCAATTATATACATTGATACATATTTGTTTCAAAAATAAGTGAATAAAATAAACATGAGATTATAGTTTGAGTACTTGAGCAAGCATGCTGGAAAGGTGCAAGTTTCAAGTCAGAAATCGCGGTCCCTTAATTAGTGATTTCAGAGAATGACAAGTTCAGGCCAATGTCAGGGGCTTGTGGCTGAGACAGAGGGGAAAGCCCATGAGAGGAAAAGGTGACAGCACAGGTGTCTGAGGACTCATCACAAGGAGCGCTGTGGTCACCCCAGGTAATGGCTGAGGCTGGTGACAAGTCTGGGGTATGAGTGAAGTGTCAAAAAGCCCCGGATGAATCTTGAGGGACTCAGGATATCAGTCATCGGCAGAAAAGAAGAGGGGGTGGGGCAACATTGGCAGGTGGCAGGAGCTTCCGACAAGCAGGGCTACTCAATAGAAGTGTGAAAGAGTAAAGGTCTCCATTGAGGAGGATCCTTCACTACAAGGAGGATCAGAGCCCCAACCTCTGCATGCCAAAGCAAACAACCCAGGAGTTTCTTGAGAATGCTACCGAGGAGACGCTGCCCTCAGGAAACAGCTGGGTTTCAATAAATGAGGGCAGTTCAGGGAGTGCTCTGTCTGGAGGCTGATGGTCTTGGGGAGCATCTTGCTCATGTTGTGGGTGTTCCAGAGAGCCCAGTGGATGGGCGTGGAAGGTGGGGGAGAGTGAGAGATTGGCCGGGGGAGGGGGGAACAAATGGGCTGGAGAGCCAGATGATGTTGGGGGAGCAGGGAGGGATGTGCATGCCTGTACTCACCCTGGCAATAAGAGACGAGGTGTATTGGTTTTAATCTCACATGTTTCCCAGTGGAAGGTGGGGGAAACCTCACCTCACAGATTTCATCTGCAGCCTGTGTCTGTGGCAGGAGCAGAAACCTCTTTTCTTCCTGCGCCTGACGGTATACCAGTGGCAGTAAGTGGGTAGCTGTCCATAGGCCAAGTCTTCGTGTGGTCCACAGTAAGAAGACGTACCTTCAGGAAGGCAGCAAAAGGTCAAGGGAAAAGGTCCTGGGATAGTGGGAGTGGAGAAGAGAGGGTGAGGCTTAGAGATATGTTGGGGGCCAAACTGCCATGACCTGATGCTCAGTCCAATTTGGGATGGGAGTGAGGGTGGAGGACGGGCTGAGAAGAACTCCCAAGTTTCTGGATTGGCCTTCCTTATTGCCTATTTGAGAGAACGAGGGATTCTCTGTCCAGCTTTTCTCCTGTGCGGTAATAGGTAGGGTATTATGGACTAGCTGATGTCTGGTTTATTTCTGCCTACTGATCCATGTGGGTTAGCTCTCTTTCTACAAAAATGATCATAACAACTCCAGACTCATTTTTTTAAGAGAAGAGGGATTTATAAGATTGAACAGAAATGATAGAATACAGCAGATATATGATAAATAGGCAGAATGGATCATCTTTTATTCAATAGATATTTATTGAGTAGCTAAAGCATGACAGTGTGTACTTAGGTGCTGCAGATTTCATGGTGAATGCATCTTTACCTCACAGGGTTGCAATATGGGAGTGTAGGCAATATTCAATAAATAAATGTGCAACCCAATGCCAGGGACAGAGAGTGCCATGGAGAAAAATTAAAAAAAAAAAAGACATGGGTGAAGAAAGCTAGGAGGAGGTGCTTTCATTAGAGAGTTACTTTGGTGCTGCAAGAAAGCCAGGTCAGCATGGAGCCTAGAGACCCAGGTGAGATGAGATGGAAAGGGGTTGTATGAAGAGAGGGTGTTCCAGGCAGAGGTACCTGCGAATCTAAGGCCATGAGTGGGTAATGCTTTTGGTGCGTATGAAGAACAGTAAGAATTCTGATGCTCAGGGAAGTGATGTGGGATGCTATGATGAGATCCCCTATCGTCAGTTCATGCATGAACATGGAAACCATGTAAAACTGTGGGATCTGTTCTAATAAAAATACAACAGCATGTTTTAAGCAGTAGAGCAAAATAATTTAATAAATGTTTTTAAAAAAGTATTTTAACGGTGAAGAGAAAGATGGAGGAGAGGGGACCTAAATATAGCAGTGCGTATACCATTTAGGATACTGTTGATTTCGTCCATCAAGAAATGATGACGGCATGGGCTGCAATGTGAAGATTTGCAATGATAAGACTATGTTTAATCTGGAATATATTCCGAAACTAAAGCTAGAAAGTTCATTGACTGATTTGATGAAGTTTGTGAGAAACAGTTCAGAATCAAGAGTGACTCTTAAGATTTGTGGCTGGTGACTAGCAATATACCATTCTCGGCCATCAAGAACTCCAAGAAAAGCAGGCTTATGGGAGGAAGGACTTTGGTCCTTTAGATATACAAATGGAAATGTTGAGTAAATAGTTGGCTATGCCAGGGAGCTAAGAAAAATACATATGGTGATCCTAATCATACAGGTGGTGTTTAGAGCCAGAGGCCGGCTATTCCACCTGCAGAATGAAAGCAGACAGCAGCTCTGTGGGCCAGGAACAGTGGCACTCCAATAGACCAGAGTCAGGAAAAGGAAGATCCAGCAAAGACAATTGGGAGATGGGAGGGAAATCTCAAAACCAAGTGAAGGAGAATGTTTCGATAAATTGCAGGTTTGATTACAGCACAAGTGTTGCTTAGAAGTCCAGGGAGATTAGGACTGAGATTTTGCAAAATGCAGTTATACACATGAGACATTGGGAAGGAGGGTTCTGATGAAGACAGTAGATAAAGGATTAATTAGAAAGAGGGAGAATGGGTTAAAGAAGTTGAGAGAGTAATTAATTTTGCTGAGAAGTTTTGCTACAAAGGGAGACAGATTATTGAAAGTCAGTGGTTGGAGGAGAGTGTGAGTTGGGAATTTTTTCTCTGAAGTCCAGTCTGCAGCCTAATATCCCTTGATCCTTTCCTGGCTATTACTGTGGCGTAATTACTTGTCTCAGTGTTCTCAGTTGTTCCTCCTCCTCAGATGAAATAGGGGAAAGAGTTAGCCAAGATTGGCCTCTGCTTGCTGAGCAATCTATACATTTTGATCTTCATCCAATGACCTCAAAATTTTTGTGTGTGGCTTTTGGGTGCTCTGGGAATTTGGAAGGAAAGTCACTCTGTTGCTAAAGCAATTGACTGTGGCTGACACTGGGTGCTCTGTCTGGAAGTGAGACTATCTGCTGCCAGCCCTAATGAGGATTCCACTGGGGATTGATAGTTTTGGCACTTACGGGAAACATTGCTTGGAGCGTGAACCAGCTTATGAGAAGGGGCAGGGGACACAGAATGATTTCTGCTCATCCCCAGTCCCTCCCCAAGGACTGGGGCAGATTTCTCAAAGTCCTCAATATTTAATTCTGCATGACCAGATGCTCACCTGAAGCAGGAGTGTATTAATGCATCTTTTTTCAAAAAAGATGCCAGAGCGGGAATCAAGTTAGCCTTTTGATGCCAGCCCCTCTGGCCCACACACGAGTTTCCAAGTGAAGTCTCCTTGTCCAGGAGAAGCTCTGAAGGGAGTAGAAGTGGAGGGTCAAACCAATGCCACAGAAAGTAGACAAACACCACCCGAGTCATATTCTCGGGAGAGAAGGGCTCTGAGGAAAATACTTCCGCTCTACATAGTTCCCTGCCCTGGGAATTCTGTGAACATCCCTGCTGCCTCAGTGCTGTGAATTCTAAATCAAGGGGGCAGAGGAAACAGGCTGCCTCAATGTTTAGGCTTGAATAAGGTTAGGGATGAGAGAACTCACCAACCTGGAAAAGGTACCTGCCACCATAACTTGCTCACCTAATCCAGGCTTGCAGGTGACTTCCTGGGTATCCATCCAAAATGCTTCTCTTCAGAGTTTTAACAAACCCATTCTCATTGCCACCATTGCCCTAGAGGCACTCCTTTCTTGGAGAGTGAAAGCCAGTTGATTGATAGGATATTGCATAAGATGGGAAATAGGAAAGAATCGCTTCCATCCCTTTCTGTACCTGCCTTCTACCCAGAACTCATGGCTCTTGAGAATTTGAAGCAAATGAGTAAGAGTGACCACAGTGTTTCTGGTGTCTTTAGTTTTGCTTCCAGCTGCCCACACTGAGCAGCCGCTGTCCTGCTTTCAAGCAGTCACGTTCCTAGTGTGCTGACCTGCCTTCTCTCTGCACCACCACAGTTTCCTAGACCTCTTGGTTTGGGTCACTCAGGTGTTGTCATGGCAATGACACCCTCAGTAGAGTGGCGCTGCTCATGTTGTCATGGTTATCAGGACCTCTTGATGGGAGCCCCACTTCACTGTTGTCATGTGGAGAGCAGGAAGGAACCCTAGGACCTTCCAGTAAGCCTGGATTCTTAGGCTAGGCACAAGTAGTCTGTGCCTGAAAATGAAAGTGGCTATGATCAGGGAAATGGCAGCAGCCTGTAATGGTGAGATTCGAACCACATGAGAAATGACAAACTGAAAGAGATATTATCATCCTTATCACCGTGATTACCTCCTCCCCTTCTCCTCTTCTTCCTCTGCATAGTATCTGATATTTTTATGGTAGCTTGGCTATGTTCCAGGCACTCTTCTAAGTGTTTTCCATGTGTGAACTCCTCAGTTTCTTGACAGCCTTATGATGTAGGTGTTCTTGCTGCTCTTTTGCAGATAAAGGAACTGAGACGCAGAGCGCTCACTTAGACCACTTGCTCACAGGTACACCCTAGCATGCAGTATGGCCAAGACTTAACCAGGCAACCTGGTTCCACTTTCATTCTGAATTCATTATTTATTCTGTTTCAATACTAACAAGAAAATTCAACATGGATTTGTCTAGTTACCGAAGGCATTGCTAAAGTATATCATCCTTTTTGGGGGGTAGATTCCATATAGTTTATATTTTTTACTTCTCTTAAGTTTTAAAATATTTTCATTTGATTACAACTATGTGCAGTTAGTATGACTATTAACTATATTTTACAGATGAGATCAAAGTTTTGAGAGTTCATAACTCCCCAAGGAAACTTGGCTTCCAAACTATGTTGGACTGGATCGGAATTCACGATAATCTGTAGATTCAGAAGCTAGTGTTTTGTCATGTCCTACTGCAATATCATGTCACGTTATATGGTGCAGGGTCTGCCTCTGGGGAGGAGAGTGGTTCAACCATCTAAGATAAATGGTTACAGCAGCCACCTCTATGGATAGAAGGACCACACGGCAAGTCTTGGCATGTTCACTCAAGGAGCCATTCCCTCTCTTTGCCCTCATTAGTCTATGGCTAAAAATTCCACTGTTAGAGTACCTACTTTATCTATTGCCATATAGGCAGGACAACAGCAACCTTCCTTCCATGGCAACTGCCGTCATAGAATCTGGGCTGCTTTGAGCAAGCCATTTAACCTGTACAGGAGAATCCCAATAGAAGATTAATAAGCTCTGTGTCTAATATAAATGACAATTAACCACAAATAAGTTACTTAGAAGGTGGTCTGTAAGAAAGTACAGAAAGACAGAGGACGCTGAGGCCTGAGAGTCGATGTATCTTCTCATTCGAGTACAAAGGGGTTGATTGGAGGGGAACATGCTGAGTGGGGAACAGCAAAGCTAATAAAGATGATTAAAAATAGTCGCAGCAAAAGCTTCTTGTTTCTTAAATTATCTGCGAGCATTTTACCTGTATCAGCATGTTTATCTTTAGAGCAGCGCTATGAAGTAGGTAATAATGGTATATTATTATCTATATTGAGAAAATGGGGAATGTGAGGCTCAGAAAGTTTAGCTAACTTGCTGGAGGTCAAGTCAGAGGTGGAGCTGGGACCTGCACTCAGCCTCCTGGATGGGTCTGGCAGCATTGGCAGCTGTCTTTCCAGGTTTGGACTGGGTTCCAGAACCTAGGCCTGGAGCTTAATCATAGGCATAACGTGATGAACCTGAAGGCTCCCTTTCTGCTCACCATTCTCCAAGCAGCCGCTCCTTGTGCACTTTGCCCACCCACTCTGAGCCTTCACCGTCTCCTCTGTCAAGTGAAGACCGTGATAGGATGTATATTCCTGGCTTGTTGTA
The DNA here is from genome assembly GCA_036589455.1 of Ateles fusciceps. Lineage (NCBI taxonomy): Eukaryota > Metazoa > Chordata > Mammalia > Primates > Atelidae > Ateles > Ateles fusciceps. Next base: position 2,726,824 of record JAZHEH010003296.1, on the reverse strand, counting down.
AGGACTACATGAGTCAGCTCATGTACATGCATGCCCCTGGGGCTGATATAAAACAAATGCTTAGGATTGGTGTGGTGGCACACGCCTGTAATCCCAGCACAATGGGAGACCGAGGAAGGAGGCTCACTTGAGCCCAGGTGTTTGAGACCAGCCTAGGCAACATGGTGAGACCCCATCTCTACAAAAGAAAATGTTTTTAATTAGCTGTGTGTGGTGATGTGCACCTGCAGTCCCAGCTGAGGCAGAAGAATCACCTGAGGCCAGGAGGTGGAGGCTGCAGTGAGCTACGAGCACACCAGCGCACTCCAGCCCACGTGATAGAGTGACACCTTGTCTCTAATAATAATTGTAATAATAATGCTGATAAGTGTCAGAGTGGTGACATCACAGATGGTACATAGAGTGAGCATTAGATTTGGTAGCTTTTCCTGTCCTCGGCAATATGTCATCTTAATCTAAAAGATGGACATACTGTTTATAGCACAGAGTAAAGTGCCGGATGTAGCAGGCTAAGATGCAAATGTCCATCTTCAAGACCTTTCCACAATATCCCATTTTCTCTAATGCAGGGTTTGGCCTATCCTATTCTTATATGACCTGTTGGTACAAGGGCTATCATTTTCTTTTGACCGTGTTTCCAAGTCTCAGTGACCCCTCAAGTGAAATCCATAATGTCTTCTAAGTTCCCAGTGGATTTCAAAGCCTCATAATTAATGTCTATTTAATAGAGATAGTGAATGACTGCTTGTTGCTTTCTTAGCAACTTTTCTTTCACAGGTAAAAGGATAAATTTACAATTAGTAGCCTCCAATTTGCATAGACACAGAAGTTTAGTTAAGGGAGCAGAAAGTGACTGAAATTTAACTGAAAGTAATACTATGATTTAGGTTTTAATAAACCAAAATGTAAATGGATACATTCTTATTTCTACTATAAAAGGGCACTTGATTCAAAATGTGATGGTCCAGGCTTGAATTGAAATATGTTTTTTGTCATTGCTGGGTAAGCAACGTCCTAACCACATTACACAAAGTGGATTTAGCTATGAGCTATGAGCTGGACACCAGTCTGCATTCCTACTTCCATAAAAAAGTAACTTGGACATAGAGTTGGCACTGTCCACAGGCCTTGATAATATCAAGATGCTGCTGTCCTCATTTGATGCTTAACCATCAGCTCTGAGGCAGTTTTCATGCACTTTTCAAATGAAAGCTCTCCCCCTCTGCCTAGCTAATGGATAGGGCAGCGCCACGGGAGGAGACCCGTCTGCTGCCCTCCCTAGGCGATATGGCTGCCAAGCGAGTGGAAGGCAGAGCAAGAGAGACAGGAGGTTCACAGCAGTGTCTCTTTCCAGATCCAAGGGAGACACAAAAGGGAATTAAAAATTTCACGTTGTGTTGTTGTCACCCTACCCGCGTCTCACCCGGGAGAGTTCTGCAGCTGGAGAGTGCTGAGAAGTCAGCCTTTCAGAGCAATTACAATTCATATTGACTATAAACTTCCCACTGTGCGAGGAGAGGAAGGGAGGTGCTTGCCAAGCGCTCCAAGGGGTGAGTGTAAGTTATTTCACCATCTGATGATATATACCACATTGGCAAACACTAGGGGAAAAGAGAAGGAGGAGAGAGAAGCAAAGAGTTTGTGGGGGAGCTGACAACTCATCATCAGCGTTCATGAAAGGAACTGGGACCGGGCACACTGGTGGGACAGGTCACCCACCACAGCTGGGATGAGTCACCCACCTGTTGCTGCTGCAGCTGGGTTGTCCATGTTCTACACTTGGGCAACGAAAGCTTTTAACCTGATGTCCCAGCTCACACGTAACTAGAGGAGAGGGCAGGGAACACGGGAAGTGAAGAGCACTTTGGTCAGAACACGTGGTTTGCCTCTTTGCTCCGCCAGTTGCTAAGTGGGTGACACTTAACAAACCAATTAACCTCTCTGAACCTTTGTTACCTCATCTGTAAAATAGGATCAGAATATGAAGATTAGCAACAATACATTGCCGGTGCTTTGTAAATATGAACACGTTATGCACATTGCCCTTTATTAGAAGTTTTGTACCAATTACACATATTTTTTCGGGCAGTGCCAAGAAAATATAAAAGGCAGAGAGGAGAGGTATGAACCCACCACAGAGCAATCTTCTAAGACAAAGGTGTTTCTAAATTTTTGCAACACAAACTCAGAAAGCAAATAACATAAGCAGTGTTTATGACCGTTGTTATAACAACAGCAATTATCATTTGTTCTCATTATTGTTTGCTAAGTGTTACGTTTATTTACGCAGCGTAATTAATCTGAAAATTCACCTAACCATTTCACAAATGCTCCGGTGGAATGGAGTTCAGGGAAGTGAAGAGAGTTGATGCTGGAACTGATTTTTAAAGAGCAAAAGGTTAAGATACAACTGGGCAGTGCAGGAATCAAAAGGGAAATTGCCGGGCAAAAGGAACAATGGAATTGATGCTAGTTTTAGAATCGGGCAGATCACTTGAGGTTAGGGGTTCAAGACCAGCCTGACCAACATGGTGAAACGCTGTCTCTCTTAAAAATGAAAAAACAAAATTAGCCAGGTGTGGTGGTTCACACCTGTAATTCCAGGCGAGATGTGGTGGTGCACACCTGTGATTCCAGCAATTCTGTAGGCTGAGGCAGGAGAATCACTTAAACCCGGGAGGCAGAGGTTGCAGTGAGCCAAGACTCTCCAGCCTGGATGAAAAGCGAGACTCTGTTTCAAAAGAAAAAAAAAAACAGAAAGAAAAAATAATGGGACCAGGATATTTGACTTCCAAAGGATTTAAGATACTCAAAGCCAGTGTTGACTCTTGTTGCCTCATTCATGACACTAGGGATCAGCAGATTAAGGCAGATGGGTTTATGAATAGCTTGTGAGCTCACAGTGAATTTTATATTTTTAAGTGGTTGAAAAAAATTAAAGAAGAATCATACTTTACGGCTTGCGCAAATTATTTGAAATTAAAATGTCATTGTGTCTAAATAAAGTTTTATCAGAATACAGCCATGCCCATTTGTCTTGCCATGGCAGAGTTGAGTAGTTGTAACTAGATTGTAGGTATGGTTGGCAAAGCCTGAAATATTTATCATCTGGTTCTTTAGAGAAGTCTGCCAATCCCTGCACTACATTAAGACAGACTCCTCAAGGCTCTGACTGCTATTATTAAAGTTCTTATTTTTATCCATACTCCCTTTCTGGTGCCTTTTCTCAGCACTCTGTGAAAGTTGCAATGATGGTAGTTTTCATATCCATTGCAAAGGATGCCCACTTCTCTGTCTTCCAAGAGTGGCCCCTGCCACCCCTGCAGGAGTCCTTCCTGGCTTAGAGATGCTGTGCTGTACCCAACGGCTATGGCTCACCTGATTTTCAACCTCATCTACAGCAAGACACTTTCTTGCCTTGTCCCTGACCTGAGAGGTCCTTAGGAGATACCTAAGGAATTCAAAAGAGTTGATGATGGTAAAATATGGGTTTGAAACCAGCAGAACTAAGGAGTATGCAGCGACATGTTTTGCATCTCTGCTGCCATCTTTATTATTCAAACGGTTCTATACTCTGCCCACTTGGGCATTTTCGGAGTCACTCTTATCTGGGGTTAACCAAACTGATTCTTGCCCTGGCTCATTGGTCATGCTCAGTGGTCTGCTGTTGGTTCTGGTTCTATCTATGGGGAAGTTTGTTTTCGGATAGTGTCACTGGTTGGTTTGTTTCTGTAGCACACGTCATTCTGTGGCAGCATCTGAGCCCGCCTTCCGGTGAATACTGCCTCCGAGGCGGGCAGCATCTTCTCAGGAGGAGCATATTTGTATCAATCAGCACCTTCAACCAAAACATGTCGTTGCATACTCCTTAGTTCTGCTGGTTTCAAACCCATATTTTACCATCACCAACTCTGCTCCCTGCCTCTTCACCCTCTCCCTGTTTCTGTCTGAAATCACTCTGTAGCACACAGTTTGTTTGTGAAGCAGAGGCGGCATGCCTTAAGTTGATCAGAAGATCATGGTCAAATGAGTCCTACCCAATTTACTACATTTCTTTTGAATTCCTTAGGTATCTCCTAAGGACCTCTCGGAATCCCATAATTACAATTTCATAGTTTCAAAAATACTTCACACGTTATAGTAATAATGATTTCAATGATAAGAGAAAGGGACCACCCCTGTCATAGGTATTTCTTTTCTGTTGAGATGGACTTTGAAATCTTGTCACTTTCAAAAATGAATCTCAATTTTTACATCAAAAAATTAATTAGGGGTTATTGCTAACTGTTGGAAGTATATGTCATTTATATTCTTCTTCATAACTTTGTTACTTTTGCAAATGTGTAATATACGTTTGTGACAATCTTGTCGTCATAAACTGAGCCTTTAGAAATAGATTTTCAACGTTAGATTCCAGTAAGATATGTTTAGCTGAGACAGATATTGAATTAAGCAGTAATAGGCCTTTGGTGAACCAGCAGGCAACATGCCTGTGTGTATTAATTCGGTTCTCCCCTTTGCTGTGATGCAGAGAGTGCCATATGATCTGAAGACTCTGTGGTAGCAGAAGTCTGAGTCTTGACATTCCCTAGTTGTCAATGGGATAAATTCTGGAACGAAGCCCAGATTCTAAAGTCAACCCACATGGGTTTTCTAATGCAGGGGGTGTCATCTCTGCTTCCATCTTCATTAAATATTATTAGAATCATCTTCTGACCCCTCAAGGAGATGAGGAATGTTGGAATCCTGCAATGATGCATCAATAGGAAGCAAGGTGGGTTATTTAACCCCCCATCAGGCTTTACGTGTTCACTGTGTGTGTGTGCACGCATGCACGCATGTGCATATGTATGTGGGTGTGTATGTGTGTGTGTCTAGTCATCATGCATCTCCAGCCTCCAGAATGTTCTTCCTCTTGTGTTGTAAACTGAATTGAAAGGTGGTCACATTTCAGAATTAGCAGATGCCTAGAATGTAGTACTTTTGGTAGCACTGAAATAGGAGAAGCAAAACTATCAAAAGGAAATTCTGTTTTTTCCTACTTTTCTTTTTCTTCCTCTCCCTATGTAGCACTAACTCATTTGCCTTACAAAAGTCCCTTGGGCTTTTTATCAATTAGCTGAGGTAATCCAGGCTGAGCCACATGGGGCTCAGGGACCACCCCTCCAGAAGCATTGACTTCTGATGGGGTGGATTTTCCAATATAGTTCAACACAATTCTATATGGGCCTGTTTATTATCCCATTATTAGTGTTTTTAAAAGTGAACCCCCTGGGAAAATTTGCAACTGATTAATATTCACCTCTGCATATGCAGTCTATTTCAACAATATGGTGTTTTTGACAAATACCAGAACTACTTAACATACCCCCAGGAAGTAGTCACTGATCTGCCATTGCTGTGAACCTTTTTGGAATACACGTCATAGAAATGTCTTAGATCTGGTTTAAAAGTCAGCCCTCAATTTTTTGACACACACACACACACACACACACACACACACACACACACAAATAAAATTGTATAACTCGCTTAATTTATGATAGTTTGATTCAAATCGTTGTTCACAAATAAAGCCTATGCTTAAAAAATGATTTTGTTGTCATTGAAGGCACGAAAAGTATCATTAGCTAACTTTTCTGGAGCATTTATTCTTTGTCAAGCCTGAGTGAAGTGCTCTACATCTGTGATCACATTTAATCTTCATAATGAGGTAAGTACCATTGTCATTTTCATTTTACAGATAAGAACATTGAAGCTCAGAGAGGATCAGCGATTTTTCCAAAGTTATATAGTAATAACTTTTGCGGCAATTTTTTATTAGCCCGTATGGTATCTATAGAAACTAATTTTACTTAGAAGGAAAACAACACTGGGGAAAGATAATCCACTTGGAATCAAACAGACCTGTGTTTCCATCTGCTTCACATTTGTCAGTGCTTCTCCAATTGTAGATTGGGAATAATACATACCTCTAAAAGTGAGATTGCATAACTATTCCACATCCGCTGTAGGCATAATGGAGCACTAATCAACAGCAGCCATGATTACTAGTGTTATTAGGATGAGATGATGGGGAGAGACTTACCTATACTTGAATCCACGTAGGGATGGACAGAGCAATGAAAAGTCTTTGAATCAAAATCAGAGGCAGGGAAACCCTAGCATTGCCATAGAAAGGCAAAGCAAGCCAGAAAGAAGCAGTGGGCTGTGCTGGTGCTCAGATGTGCCTGAGAATCCTTTGTGTCCCTCTCATCCACAGCAGTCTAATCCCCTGCCCTGGAGAATGGCTGGCCTTAGTGACTCCCTCTGAATGAATGGAATGAGGTAGAAACAATCATATCACTTCAATCTTCTGTGATATCCAAGGCCAGGTTACAGAAGGCCACACAGCTTCTGCTGGTTGTTTCTGGGGACACCAAATGGAGAGATCTTCAAGAGAGGGGGAGACTAGGGGCCCAAATCCCCAGGCCCAGCTGTCAGAGTCTGGAAGTACAGCAGCCCTAGAGAGGACCCCAGTTACCCTCTATCTGACCCACAACCTCATGGAAGACCCTGATGGGATCTGCTGGTTGAGCTCATTCCACCCCAGATTCATGAGCAGAAAACTAAGATGGCCATTGTTGGTGTAAGCCCCTGTTTTGGAGCTGTCTGATCCTCAGCGATAAACATCCAGAGCATGGGTCCATCAACCGAGGAAATGCCAGACGCTCACTTAGATGTCCTATGGTCCTTTGCTCCTCACCTCGACTTCCCTGTCCCTCTGCACTTGCTTCCTTTGGTCAAGGCAAGGTGGACCGATGGTCTGGGCTACACGAGGGCCTTCCCAGTGCCCTGAGTTTGCGATCTGATCTCAAGGTTTTTCTTTCAGATCTCAGTATGTCATGGTGATCCCAGAGTTTCTGTCATATTCAGGTAGCTCCAGAACCACAGCGCCCTGAAACTTTGTCCTGATAATTAGCTCTTTACTCGTTCTGCCTTTGGGCCATTGAACCCATCAAAATGGCAGAAACTTAGAGAAGCCCATCCTGTGAAGAGGTCTACATTTTCAGCCCATTTGTGGACATTCTCACTCCCTGATGAAGCCACACTGAGTCTCAGCATCTCAGGCTGAGGGCTACATTGTGGAGACAGAGGTGGGCTGGGTCCCAGTGCCAGTCCATTTCTCTGGAACCCACAGGCAGAGGCTTCAAGCCACCTGTCCTCCCCTATACATCAGAAACAGGGCAAGTAGAAGCTTGGGTGTCTTCATCCCTCTACAGCCAGAGGAAATCTGAGTGCTCAGAGAGATTTGGAGTTTCATCCTCCCCTCTCAGTCAGTCGCAGGCCTTGCCTCTGAGGAAATTCACTGAACCCTTTCAACAGGCTTGAATTCTGTCGGCAGCCCAACCATCCCCTTGTTTACTTTTGAAATAATTACTACTTTGCCATAATATTAGCTCTGAGCCGTGACTCCATTACCATTATCACCGGAATATTACCCATTTATTATCTCCCAGCAACCCTGGAAGATGAATACTGGGCTTCAGAGACCAATTGTTTTACAGCAGACAGGATGTTGGTGTGCATTGTTTAATGAGGTAAACTACATTACAGCCAGCATTAATCTGGCTGCAGTGCACTCCACTAAATCACTCTTAACCTGGAAATCTGCCACTCTTTTTGATGTGCCCTTAATCCGCGAGGATGGGAGACATCCTTTGAGAAGAGGTTGGAGCTAAGCGGGAGAGGAGAGGAAAGGTTAAAGGTGGGCAAGCCCCTCCCAGAGATGTGTGCATAAGAGGAGGGAGGACTGTGGAGTGCGGGACCAAGGCAGGCAGGTGGAGGAAGCAGGCAGAGGGCTCGCATCCTCTGTTCTGCTGGTCCCAAATGCCTGGAAAGATGCAAGGGTGATGTGATGGCTGGGCATAATCCATGTGCCTGCCCTCTCTAAGCTCAGGAGTTATGAATCCACAGAATCCATTTTCTGACCACGTTTGGCTTTTCTTTTCTATCTGGCGTCTTCAGAATGACCACAGCGACCCACAACAGACAGAAGACAGAACTAGACAATGAGATTGTCTTTCGGCATGAGATTGTCTTTCCATATAGATTGTCTTTCGTTTTGAGCAGCAGGGCAGCCTCCCAGAGCTCTGGCCATTTGCTGGGCTCGCAGGAGCTGCATGTGGACCCGCGGAGCTCATTGCCTTAGGTGAAACACAGCTGGAGACACACTGAGAAACAGAGGAGCAGATGAAAGGAGTTTCTGCATAAAGCCTCCCTTGTCACTTACATTCTTGCTGTAAGCTGCATAAAGTCACCTGAGGACTTCCGTTAAAGTGCAGATTCTAATTCAGCAGGTCTGGGGTAGGGCTGAAAAGTCTTCATCTCTAAGTGGCTCCCAGGGGATGCTGATGTTGCAGGTCCACAGCAAAAGGAGCCTTGTTTCTCTAAGAAATGTCTGCACTGCCTTGTTCAAGATCGTGCTCCATGAAGTCTAATAAAACAGCAGCACAATTACCATTTTTGAGGTGGGCAAACAGAAATGAATTCCTTTTGCTCCATCAAATCCTCACTTCTTCTATATAGGTCCTGGGGTGAATGAAGCACAAAAACTTCTAAGAAAGAATATCCCGGTCATGATAGATAGCAGAGACATTGCTGTAAGTTGGTGCCTTCAGATTTGTAGGGCGGAGAACATTGGAGTTCTAAAACATCCCAAGAAATTACTTTTATATTACCAATTGAGAAAGAATCAGAAGGGCTTGAATACAACTTTAGACTCTCGGAATCCAGTGTAATCTTTTTCTGTAAAGATAAATAAATATATTTTCTGCTATGCCACTGGTGAATTTCCCAAAATTATCTGTTTTCTTGATGTTGAAAACCTTCTCTCTGCACAGCCTAAATGAATTTAAAACTTAAGCAATCATTGCATAAACCTAACCCATGAAATCATGTTGAAATTAAAAATTGTTTATTAGAAAATTCCAGAGTTTCTTCTTTAAAAACTAAAATGGGGCTGTCATGTTTCTCAAAGTCTCTCTCAGTTTACCCTGTGCTCATCTGCCCAAGTAATACCATCACTGAATTTTACTGAGAGAGAGAAAAAGTCTTTGTGATTTAATGTATAATCTCAAGAGTAACAGATCTTGGCTGACGGTATAAATTGGTATTGTCTTTTACCGCACATCTTCACTCCCAACGCTCTTTATTATATCCGTCTTGAAAACTTATAATGAATATTTTTTATCTCGTGTCATACATATGAAGTGTAAGGGGTGTGTGTGCCTGCCTGTATGTATGTGTGTTCCATCCTCTGTAACAGTAGCATAACAATAATTTTCAAATTTTATCATAATTAAAGGAAAAGGACATCGCTAACCTAATTTCACATTGCCTACCAAACTGTTCCACTAGTGTTTGGATAACATTTACCTGGTTTGGGAGCATTATGCCTTTCCTAGTTCATTTGTCCATCCATCTATCATCCATCCATCCATCTATATCATCCATCCATCATCCATCATCCATCCATCCATCCATCCATCCATCTATCATCCATCCATCCATCCATCCATCCGTCATCCATCATCCATCCATCTGTCCATCATCTATCCATCAATTTATCCATCCATGCATCCATCCATCCACAAACATTTACTAGGTTCCAGTAAAGCTGGAAAAACAAGTAAAAATTAGAAAAGTAAATACAATTGAGACATGTTTTCTGTCTTTTGGGGATTTTGTAATTTATCAGGAGAGACAAACGTAAATAATTTCTTGTGATACCATTTGGTGGTACATTTTAGTTCTTCTCTTCTTTCCTCAACTCTATGGCAGTTTTCTTTGTAGAGATAATCTCTAATTCTTTTCATTGAACCATAGACAAAACAAGGCGTGGAATCTAGCAGAAAGCGAAGAGTAGGAACTGGGTACAGTTTTGAGGTGGTGATTCTAACAGTCTTCTTTGGTGACTCCCCAATACAACTACAACTCCAGTTCTTTTCGTAGGGTCTCCAATTTTAAAACTGGGCATTACTAACTCGACTCTTCCATCTCAAGAATGTTTTTACATATTCTAATGAGAGATTTTCCTATTCCAAACACGGGTGGAACCCTCGAGCTTAGCTCTAGAGAGCAGCTGTTCGCTGGAGACTACACATTTGCCAGAAGAATGCCATCCCGTTGAAGACAGTTTGCCACTGGCCTTTTTCAAGAAGCCAAAAGTGGAAGACTGCACTGAAGGAAATTTGTTCAAAAGAACTTGAGAGATTAGGGGGTGAAATTAGGTAGAGAAAAAAATTCTAAACACGATGAGGTATGTCATCAATAAAAGGCACTTTGGCGTAACAAAGTCGTGAATGGAAACAGTTACAGAAATATTGTGTTTGGAGAAGTCCCAAGTGTTTCTACAGTTGAACATCCCTGATTAGAAAATCCAAAATCAGAAATGTTCCAAAATCTAAAACTTTTTAAGTGATGTCAGAAAATCAGAAATGTTCCAAAATCCAAAACTTTTTAAGTGATATCACAAATGGAAAATTCCATACCTGACTTTTATGTAACAGGTCACAGTCAAAATACAGCTAAAACTTTGTTTCGTGCAAAAATTGTTTAAAATACTGTATAAAATTACCTTTCGGCTATGTGTATAAGGTATAGATGAAACATAAATGAATTTTATGTTTAGACGTGGGACCCATCCCATTTTGTATATATAAATATTCCCATATTTTTAAAAATCCAAAATCTGAAACACTTCTGATCCCAAGCATTTCACATAAGGGATACTCAACCTGTATTAGATAAATTCAGAAATCTGCTTTATGTAAACTTTAATATATGTATTTCATATATAACAAATTTACATATAACTTTTTCCTTTTTGGCACGTTAAGCCTATTTTATTTGGTTAATAATCATGTGACTGTTACTCTGAGGCCAATTTAACCGTTTTCACTGAATAGTTACCATGTGTTGGACTCAGTGCTAGGCAATTAAATTTAATATTATTTAGTCCTCATCCCCTCCTAGGAATACAATTCAGTGATGTCTAGTTACATGAGCTAAATTAACTAATGGGATATTTTGACTGTTGAGCAGGGCCCTACAATCAGAGTAATTCAAAGTCGTAAAGACAAGTAGCACCCTTTTGGTAACTGGCTCTGTCCAGGCATGCTCGCCTCTTGCCATGACCTCTTGCATGTGTCTCTGTAAAATGAAGCTCATAATGAACGGTTCCCTACTCCTAGCACTCAAAATATCTGTGATATAGTTGTAAAACTTCTGAGCTCTTAACTTAAAAGCTATCATGAAAGTGCACAATTATTTTGCATGTTTGTATACAAGCCTCATATCCACGAGTGCACTTGTATGCACCCTCCAGTCCTGCTCCCTGATTTCTAGTACATTCCTCAAGCCCAATTGCCCATGCACAGTAGAATTCTCTGTTAAGAAGTGGCATTTGGGAGGAAAATGTAAACTAGCCTTTGTTGTGATGGTCTCAGTATGTGTGCGCTGTGTTTTCTCTCTCTCTGAGGCAAATTCCTGTGGTTAAAACCCATATTATGCTCTCAGATACAATCCCAGCCTTTGCTCAATTGTACTTTGCAATGGCACAACTGATTGTGGTCGTTTAATACCATCTCCTTTGGTTACTTTTCTCATATTTGTTTGTCTCTCAGCTAATCAGAAGAATTCAAGAGCCTTCAGTAGGTCTCTCAGTCCTTAGCCTCAGAACAACTAGTGGAACCTTGCCCATCCCGGGTAACCCTCTGCAAGTCAAGCTGTCTTGATTTGCATTACCATCTTTATTTATCCGCTCTCCAGAGAAGCCCCATTTTAACAATTAAAGCACATAGAAGAAAATGAGGATTTCCTTTTGGCTTCCCTGGAAATGGAGGATCAATCTGAATAAATTCTCCAGGCTTCTCAATTTGTGAAGAAAAATGTTACATTTAGGGGAAAAAAGGGGGTCCTGCTTAGTTAAAAAATTGGTGGGTGAGGACAGAGTGCAAGTGGGAGAAGAGAAGAGAAAGAAAAAGAAAGAAAGAAAGAAAGAGAGAGAGAGAGAAGAAGAGGTGTCATTTGGGCATCTGACTTGTTTTTCCTCTATCCTGGTTATCAAAAGAGCAAAGAAATCTACTTCTCTTTCCCCTCCCTCAGGTGCCCTCAGGCCTGCGCAGCCTGGGCTGGGCCTGCAGGATTTGCACACGGTCCGAGTAGCCATCCTGTTTGAACGTAAAGCAAGAGCAGCCAGCAAGTATCTGAGATTCATGAGATCATTCCACAAATTAAAACCTTTTATCAGCCTCTCAGAGCTGTGCAAACTAATTATACTTTGACCAAACTTTGCCGGTGACTCCCTCGAGGTATTATTATAAAATTTTGAGCTTGGAAATGCGTCCCCATTCTGTCAACATCAGGTTGTTTCAGCTACAGAAATCGAGCTCCAGCTCATTTTAGCTTCCATGATGTGCTTTGCATAAACCGTGGCATTTTGCACTGTTGTGGCAGGAGGACAGCAGCACAGCTGGATTTGAAAACACGCAGGAGACGATTTCCAGCAGTGTGACTTCAGACACAGGGACTGAGTTTCAAGAAAAACCCATTTTTGCCTCCCAGTTTTAAGAAGACGCTGCAGGGTTCTCAGCTTAAGATGTAGAGGTGCATACTCAACATCCAGCTCTAACAGCTGCTAATTTAGGGAGGACCTATCACTTCCCTTCTCAAGGTTTTTGGCTCTTCATATGCAAATGAACAGCTCTTACTAACAAATTGCTGCTCAAATCCTTGGTCATGTTTTGAAGCAAAGTCTGGGAGAGGAGGCTTTTTGAAAGAGTTTGGTAAGAAGTCAGTAAACTTTGATTTGCCTCAGAGGATTTAGATTCATAAATAACAAAGGTGCAAACTCCATGTGACTCAACAAATTTTTGAATTTGCCAGTCAGAATATATTTATTAAACATATATAGGCTATTTGGCATTATTAGAGGTACCTGGAGTCACTGACCGTGCCATGTACGCCAGTGGAGCCGTTCCGACTCTTGCTCGGAATAATTCTGTGTGTGGCTGGCCTGGGAGTGCGCAATCCCTCTGCAACAGATCTGCCCTTCCACACGATCAGAGCCCCAGGACACAGTGGACATCAAAGGGGAACAGAGAAATAGAGGGTTTCCCCTCATCCTTAGCCCATGACTGGAACAGGGGGCCTTGGAATGAGAGGTGGTATTTGTTTATTTTGCTGAAAATGGAGTGAGGTGACCTTCTGATGTAGCCAAGCACCTTATAACGGTGTGTTTTACCACTTCCCAGGACTGACCATCTGCCCAACTTTTTGACCAATCCTGGGCCACTGGTGGAGCCAGGAAGCCCAGAGGGTATTGGAAGAGGAGACTCTTGCCCAGTAGTCCAGAGGAGGGCTATGCAGCTGGCATATTGGTCCACAGAACCCCCAGCCCTACAACACGGCTCTGAGCCCTCACAGGCCCAGAGCAGAGGGGGAGTAGAGGCTGCCAGGGTGTAGACCCTCTTTCACTAAAGGGTCTCCAGGTTCATTTTTGTCTCCACCATCTGCCATCCCATCGCATGGGCTCTCATGATGGGCTCATCAGGTTCTTGAATTCTTTCCAGTTGTCACTAATTACACTGCAGATCCGTAAATCATTCCAGGCTGGGGCTGACAGGGAGAGACGGGCCCTCTGCCATGCTGAGCTGGGGCTCCCTGCCACACCTACAGCGAGTAGCCCTAAGGCAGCCACCCATCAGTGCTCAATGCAGAAGGGACGGGTGGCCAGTCCCTGTGGCCCATGCCCAGGGGCTAGCTCTAGCCACCGCTGTGGCCGCATATACATGCTCATCCTGGGATTTGGTCTCAGGCAGTGCCACCCTGACTGGAAGAACGTAGCTACTGTCTCTGCCTATAGGTTTTTATTACTGTTTGAATATTAAAGATAGCTACGAGGAAAGGTGAGATTATTTCATCTGGAGTTTGATAAAGTTGGGACAGCACTTCTCAAACTTAGTTTAATAATGCAAGAGACTGATTCAACCATTCTGGGACTGGGTCTACCAATCTTCCTTTTAAATATATACCCCAGGTGTTTCTTGGGTGGTGATTCAGTCCCCCACTTTAAAAACTACAGAACACAGACAACCTTTACCTCTCTCCGGCCTAGGCTATCATTGACCCTCTTGTTTCTGGATCGGGTGAGAATCTTCTCTTTCCAAGTTTGCTATTCTAATAGGGAGACAGATTTCCGTTCAAAACCACACTAGCTTTTCTGTACACAGAAACTATTGACAATGCAGGTGCCCCTATGCCTGTCACTGAGAGAAAACCTGTGACCTCTGGGTGTTGGGCAGCTGGTGTGGTGGGCTGAGAGGGAGCCCCCAGTTGACCCAGCCCACTGGCTCACTGCACAGATTGCTGGCTAATGGGGCGGAGCTAGCTGAAGTGCCTTCTATTAATGGAGCAGAATATAAACAGAATAAAGCCTTCATTTCCCAGGCTGTGGTTTCATTATTAATATACTTTACAGTTCACAGGTTGTACGTTTGCGCCCGTGTTTTCTCAGCTGGCGTAATCTGCGGCGCCGAGTGAGAACAGTCATAAAATTTTCATTTCCAGTTGAATGTGCATCCAATTCGCCGTGAAATGTTCTATCTGTCGTGAATATTAAGTGCACTGAAGCAATGGCTGCTGGATTAGGCAGAGAGGTTCCCCTGGTCCCTCCCGGGCCTGACAGGACAGAGGTTTGCTGGGGCATGGGTGGAACTTTTATGGGGAAGCTGCATGGCGTGAAGTCTGTTTTCTTTGGCCACCTCCTGGAGCTTTGGTAGAAGAGAAGAACCTACTGTCCAGGCAGGGGACAGGTCAGAAATAATGGAGACTGTGTACCTCGGGACCAATAGAAAGCAATCAGACAGGAGGTGAAAGGGCACAGGAAAATCAAGTACAGAGAAGAGAAGTGGGGGGCCAGGTAATGCCAGGGCAGAGGTGAGGAGGGAAGGGATTGCAGAGGAGAGAGCAGGCCTGAGGGGAGCGTGCACTGGGGAGGCTGGTTGTCAGGCATAATATTAGAAAGAGCAAGCAGAGCATTTTATGCACAGTGCCTTTTTAGACACATCAATAAAGTGCTGAGGAGAGAGCACGATGGAGGAGGTGCAGGGACAGGCTGGGAGTGACAGCAATTAAGAGAGCCTTTCTGTCGGATGGCCTGCAGCCCTGGTGTAGGGCAGAGCATCATGGGGGCCCTGTCCTAAGAACAAATGTTTCCCGCTGCCAGCTGGCCTGCAGTGGACATTATTTGCCTCCCAGCACTGACTTATTATCCCTTCCTCTCATGCCACTACCTGTGCTCAGCCATGCCAGCTGGCTCTTCCCTCCAAACCCTTCCCCCTCTCCCTCTTTCTTAGGAGTTGCAGCATTGTGCCAGTTTCAGGGTTGAAACCCCTCGGTTGTTCCCAGAATGTGCAGAGAGCCTCGGGAAGCCAACGCCAGATAGGGGTAGAAAGCCTGAGGATTCTGATTTCTACTCATCCCAGCTGCTGCGTCAGGATCTTTTATCCCCGGGGGTCCACGTGCCCCTGTCCTGTAGGGGTTTGATGTGACAACTGCCCTAGGCTAGAGGAGAATGAGAGGCAAATAGGAGAACAGGGCTGAGAGAGTGGAGTCTTCTTGCCTTGGGCCCACAGCCTCCTTAGCAATGGTGAGTGGAACCGGCTGTGCCCTGCAGGAGAATCCCAGGAAGACACCAGCTTTTCTTTCCCACAACTAAAGTGCTGATTCAGGCAAAGGCGCCTTGCCAACACCTCCCCACCCACGCGGGACTCCTCCCAGCCTGCCCGCTGGCCCAGGGAGGGGGTGCATGCATGTGCACGTGTGTGTGTGTGTGTGTGTGTGTGTCTCCGTTGACACAATCACACAATGAAAGTCAATTTGTTCTACATCTCTTGGCTCTTTACAGGTAAAGCTCCCAACAGCCCAGTGAAACAGCAATGGTGATATTCCTCCTTTATAGGTAAGGAGCGCCACACAGCCACAGATTAAGTGATTCTGCCAAGGTCACAACGCTGAACTCCCAGTGGAGGCAGAACAAAACCCCTTTATTCTGATCTGGAGCCATGTGCATGCTCCCCCCTCCCCCAATTATTGATAGTTGACTCCCTCTCTGGTTTCCAATTGTTTTGCTTTGGATAACATTCAGATAATTTTGTGTTTCTGAAACGCACACCTGCTGGGAGGAGTGAGTTGAGAGGAAGAAGCTGAAAAATGAGCTAGGCTGAGATATTAAAGTGGTAGAGAACAATAATTTACCAAGTGACATCCTAAATACATGTACTTATAGCCCAGGAAGGCATCGTCTGTTCTCTACGATGGCCATCCTTTCACACGCCAGTCACATACTGACTCACCTTCATTGTGAGCCTTGAGAACAAAGCTCAGCATCCAGCCTGATGCTTCCGGCAGGCAAGAGCCCGGCTACCCTCTCTTGCCCCAGGCTCATTCCCTGCCCTTGCTCACCACTGTCCTGAATCTTCCCAGGGCAGACTCCAGATTTTTAAGCTTTGCAGATACTGTTCCCTCTCCTGAGAATGCCACTCCATCCTCCTCCCCCTCCCCAAACCTGGTGCCCACCCTCACAGCCTTCCAGAGTCAGCAGACAGGCTGCCCCTTTGGGAAACCTTCCTGGGCACCTGTTTTCACCCTCAAGCGCAGCCTCCCTCCTGGGATCCCCGTGAACTTGAGACACACACAAGGCTCATCATTGATTGCCCTGTGGTTTGCCATCTATGTGTATGTCCAGCTCACAGAAGAGACAGGGAGGTTTTCACAGACCCTAGAACACCCGTCCTTGAACACATACTCAGGGCCTGGGCATTGGAATTATACAGATTTGGGTTTTAAGCCCAGTGTTGCCACTTAGTTGCTATGAGGCACCTGAGGAATTATATAACTGGCTTAGGCCTCCGTTTTTCATCTCAAAAATGGGGATCAGAAGTAGGTTGTAAGCAATCAATCAGTGAGGAAATATATATATACACACATACACACACACACATATGTGTGTTATAGAAAACTTAGATAATTTTTCTTCCCTTCTCTTTAATAGATGCCTCTTCTCTCCAATAAATGTTTATTGGGTGAATAAAGGAATAAGAAAAAACATATAATTAAGTGCAAAATTGTTTGGTTCAGACTCAAACTATACTGGGGATTCAAAAGGAAAACATCCTCAAAAGGAAGTGTGGCTAGGGTCTTCAAGCAGGACATGGGTCGTGGAGGCATCTTGGAATCCAGGATAAGAACCCTTTAAAGTTGGATCTAGGAGACCACCCTCTGCACATCCTCATACCTTCCTTCCTTCCTTTCCTTCAGGATTTCTCTTTTTCCTCTCTCCCTCTTTCCTCTCCCCTGTCTCTTTTCTGTTCTCTGATTTCTTTCTTTTATTGGACGTGAACGTTTAGTAGACACTTGCTACCCCATTTTACCCCCCGTGTATCTCTAACCTTGGATTTGAACTAGTTACCCCTAAGAAATGTCATTTCCAGCTCTTAAACCCTTGGATTTTCCAAGAACCTCACCTTCTCTCCACAGGCCCTAGAGAGAGCACCTGAAATGCCATAAATGGTCACAGCCCACAGCATCCAAACATGGGAGAAAATGGAGAAATTAGGAGGAAGTGCTCTCAAAATGTGCTTGCCTGATGAATCTTTAATTCTACCCCTTGTGGCTCAGAACCTCTGTCCTTAAACTGCATTCAGAATGCATTCAGCCAGTGTCCCATTCTCAGGGAGAGATGGAGAAAAAACTGCACATCCTTCTCCTGGCTTGTCACTGTAGAGTTGAGATAATAATAGTCTTTTTCTGATCCCCTGAACTTTCCCATCTGCTTCATAAAACAATGGCAATTTTTTTTCCCTTGCTCTGTCTTCTTCTCTCTCTCTTTTATTTTTATCCTCCTACACTATAATTTAAAACTGTGGCAGCGCTATAGCCCTTGAGTTTTTTTTTTCTTTTCTCTTTCTTCTCCCCTTGCTTTAATACATGACTGTTATTTAAAATGGCCTTTCATCTGAGCACCAGGAGCCTGCCTGAGCAAGCTGCCTCCTGCTTTTAGAGAGGGAGGGTAGGGCCAGTGTGGTCCCTGGTCTAGCCCAGCACCTAGCTCTCTTCACTACTGCCAAGAAAATCAGAAGTGTTGTTTGTTCTTTCTGAAAGAAGACAGCAGAAGCCAAGGCCTGGAAGTGCCCCTGCCTCAGAAATGGCCATCGTATCAAGCTGGTGGCTGTTAGTGGTTCACCACACATCAGGTCCAAATAAAGGAATTTCAGCAGAAGGCAGTAAATTCAGTGTGCCCATCGATGCCAGGAGGAGAACGTGTGTCAGCCACTCAGCACAGAGACTCAGCCGTTGCTATGCAGGCTTTTGCTCAGCTGTGCTGCCAGTCACCATCCAGATGCATCTCTCTTCAGCTGGATGGGCACCGCACAGAAAAGAGTGGTGGCCAGGGACTTCTTTCCCAGGGGAAATGTCATCTGTTTTGGGAATCAGAAAGGAAGGCGTCGGACGCTGGTGTTTCTCATACCAACTCTGCAGCATTCCCTGCCGTAGATGGTCGTTCACCTGCTGCTTTGGGGCACCGGCTGGAACGCGCTCCACACACTTCCTGTCTGTATGACAGTTCAGCTCCATGAATGCACCTGTACCTCTGAAAGTGATTTTGGCCTTGTCTTTTCCTCTCCAAGCTCTCTCCAGAGTTCTCTCTGAACTGGCATCAGCAAAGCAATCATATTCTAAATGAGCTTCGTGAGGAATACGCCATTGCAGTGCAACACCAGGGGACAGGACAAGGCTGAAGGCTAGAAAATAAACCGTGTGTATGTGATGAGGGGGGTGTTTGTGTGTGTGTGAGCGGAAGGTGTGTGCCAGCCCTCAAGAACAGAGTGATCATTTCCTTCTTGGGTTAAGCAGCCCTTCTGCCAGCTGGAGAAGGAACTCCCTGGGGAAGACAGGGACCGCTTATCTCCAACTGATCTGCTGAGGAGGCCACCCACCTGCAGGAAGTGGACAATGTTTTAATCCTGGCTATGTGGGTTGTTTCCTTGGCTGTGATGCCCAAAAGCACTGGCAGCAGGAGGAAGTTCCCAGAAAACTGGTCTCTTGTGTCAGGTTGTTAGGGTTGTTGGATTTCAAATCCTAGGTGTCATTGCTTCAGTCCCTCCTTCTCCTTGGAATCCTCCTTTCCTTTAAACATTGGAAATGATTCTCTCTCTCTTTTTTTTTTTTTTTTTTTTTTTGAGACGGAGTTTTACTCTTGTTGCCCAGGCTGGAGTGCAATGGCGCAATCTTGGCTGACAGCAACCTCCGCCTCCCAGGTTCAAGGAATTCTCCTGCCTCAGCCTCCTGAGCAGCTGGGATTACAGACATGCACCACCATGCCTGGCTAACTTTGTGTTTTTAGTTGAGACAGGGTTTCTCCATGTTGGTCAGGTTGGTCTCAAACTCCCGACCTCAGGTGATCCGCCCGCCTGAGCCTCTCAACGTGCAGGTGTGAGCCATCATGCCCAGCCAAAGACTGGAAATGATTCTTAAAACCATGTACAACTATTAAAGTGAGAAAGGTTGAGAAATCAAGATCCAGGATTTTCTCCTGAATCTGCTTTCTCACCGTGCTGTGATGAAGGTCACGACCCCCAGCCAGGTACTTTCTCTTGCTTTTCCCTTCAACTCATCAAAGGACCATTTTAATCAATGTCTTTGCCTTCCCCACTGACAATCCAAGGATGTCCAAAGAATTTTAATGTCTTCTCTCTTGGTCCAACTTCACTGCCATTGCTGGTATATAGCTTAATTTACAACATATTTTCAGAGATTGTTTTAAATGATGTTCACTGATCACTAGTTTATCACCCTCTTTCTCTTTATTTCTTCCTGCATCTCAGACTTTACATCTGCGATTATTTTCCTTCTGCCTTAATCCTCTAAGATTTCCCCTGGGATAGCTCTGCTGCTGGTGGCATTATTTTCTCAGTTTTTGTTTAGTGAAAATGTCCTATTTTGTCTTGATTCCTGAAAAGTACTTTTCTGATACAGAATGTTAAGTTGGAATTCTTTTTTTTTTCAGTTTCCTAAGGAACATTTGACTCTCAGTTCTGCTGTTGAGAAGTGAGCTGTCAATCTTATTTTTATTGCATGGAAATTTTATTTTTATTTCCATGAAATAAAATTTCTCCCCAACTTCCAACAACCTCTGTTTCTTTTAAGATTTTTTATTTGGATCTGGGTTTTAGCAAGTTCACAATGCTCTGTTAGGTATAGATTTCTTTCATTCTTTCTTTCCTTAACTATTCTTGGGATTTGTTAGTATTCTTCAATCTATGGATTAATTTTTTTATTACTTCTGGAAAATTCTCAGGTATTTTCTCTTCCAGTATTGCCTCTTGTCCCCTTCTCCCTTTCTTTTCTCCTTCTGGGACTCCTCACTAAATGTAGACAAGACCCCTTCCTCTGTCAATGCCCTTATGCATTTTTGGCTTTCTTTATCTCTGTGTTTCTTCACACTATTTACTGTTGTTGTTTTTTTCCTTACTTAACTTACAGTTAATTGATTCTCTCTTTAGCTGTGTCTCATATTCTTTTAAACCGTTACACTGGTACTTTAAGTTTTTCTTTTCTAGACGTCCTATTTTTACATTTTTACTCGAATATGCTAGTTATTTTCATAGCTTTATTTTCCGATATGATTGATCAAGTTTGTCGTGTATTTCTTTATATAAAGGTAGTTGTTTCATAGTCAACGTTTTATGATTCTATCATCTGATATATTTGTGAGTCTATTTTTTTTTTGTCTATTTTATGTTCTTTTCACTCTTAGTATTATGATTTCTTGTGTACCTGGTTACTTTTGGCTCTGTGATGAACACTGTCTTTTTTTACAAACAGTTGAAAATTTTTGAGCCCTAAAATGAAAGCACCTTCCTTCAAGAATGATTTGTATTTACTTCTGCAAGATGACTGAGGTCTACAAGGGTATCTAATTTCCTAGCAAGTCCAGGTAATTCAAACCATAACACAGTTTCTTGGAGAGGATGTTTGTCTTTTGGTTCACTCTCATCTTGGGGATGCAGCTTTTTGTAACCTCCACTTATGATAAAGAGGTTTTCCTATTAAGACTCCATCACTTCAAAAGGGTGCTTTGCTTTGATTTCTGTTCCCCTGTCCTTTCAGGTTGTCAAACAAAAGCTTCAATTTGCCTGACTCAGCAAATGCCCTCAGGTCAGGAACCAGTTGTCTGTTGGTTCCTGTTTTTCCTTTAATTTAGAGTCTGGTAATTCTGTACCAGGAAGGAAGCTTCTAATGCTTTTTAAAAAGATGCAAAGCGTCTCATCCAGTTCTTTTAGTAGTTTTCAATGGGAGGGTTAGCCTGAATAACCCAATCTGTCTTTTCCAGAAATAGGAAGATCGGTACCTTTTTAACCCACATCCCACATCTGCTTTCCATCCACAGTCTGAAACTTCCTTATGTGACGATGAGTGTACCTAGAGGAAAGAGCAAGCCATGTGGAAGCCACTCCACTGCTCACCAGCTGTTTCACATTGTACGAGGATCAAAGTTTGTATCTTTCTGTGTCTCAATATCCTTGGATGTGAAATGGCGCGACCAACAGCCTGCAGTGCCCATGCCTACCCCACAGGGTTATTCCAAAGCTCAAAATGATCCTTGATGTGTATTTCCCTGGACTCAGTCGTATGTATGAACGTGCCATTTGGAATTTCAAGCCTACTACTTATGTGTGGGACTTGGAATTTGCTTGCTTGTCAAAGAGTGGAGGGCCAAAGGGCAAACTTAGGGCCAGAAAGAGGCGCAGGCCTCTACCCATGAGAAGAAAGTCTTCAGGCTAAAAGTAATGAAGCACAGTACCAGTCAAGCACAGGTGCTCCAAGGCTGAGGCTCACCTCACCCCGCCTTTCTGCCCAGGAAAAGAGTGATGACTTCTCTTTGGAATGTCCTGAAAGCAAGTTTGTCCTTAGAGCACGGCCTGCCATAGGCAACCCCTCAGCCTCACTCCCCACCTCTCTTTTCCCTCCCCTCTTAGGCAGGGCTGGCCACTCAGAGTCAGTTCTACTTGGCAGGCCTTCTTTTCCTCATCTTTATCTTAACATTTATTGCTCATCTTATGAAAAATTGCGTATCTACCTACAGTCAACCCTTCAACTCACCTCCTTATCAGCTCCACCATCTTCTCTTCTTATTTATTTCTGACAGGCATCATATAACAAATTCTTAATTTGAGGAGCTTGATACAGCCCACAGGCAAAACAGGGAGCTGAAGTCAGGGCTGGCTTCAAGAATGTCCCATACTGTTCAGCCACCTCTTCTCTGGAGAGCAGAGAGTCCCCAGAAAAGGGTGGAAATGGGAGAGGAGTGATCCTGTGGGGGGGTCTGGCAGCAGGAAAAGAAAGCCTGGACAACAGTTTTCCAGGGGGAAGCCTGGAAGACAGTGTTGGACAGAGTCACCTGAGGCTAGAGATGTGCATGGGCAGATGAATAAGAAGTTGGTTAATAAAAGAGAGAGAAAGGCTACTCGCAGCTTTAGGATACTTCTTGGTAATTACAGACAGGAAACACCAGCTCAGCTACATGAACACCTGGATCTTTTTGTCCTGATATATGGCCGGGGAAGCAGAGCAAGCATCCATGTACACCATGATTTCTGAAACCATTGTTCAGAGTGACATTGATTGTCTCTGAAAGGTTAATGGGTATTTACGTAAGGAGGAAAAATGTACGTTGGTTAAATAAGTTTAAACAACTGTATGTGCTCCATTCCCCATTTGGAGATCCACAGGATATAAGAACTTAAAGATTCTAAAAATCCTGCATTTAATCTAATGAACCCAGTTTCCCCAGACTTGTGTGACAAAGACATCCTCTTTGCAGAATACTAATTACAGTACCCTCTTGCAGGATACTTAGGAGAAAACGTTCATTTAAAGCCATAATAAGCTCTGTTTTATCTCTGCTATTCAGGGATTCTCTGTCCAACAGCAATGTTTCTAGAATGGTAACTGTGAGCAAAATGTCCTTTCTGGAACACATCCCATGTCCTGGAGCTTAGGATCTGGTAATTTTCTGTCTTACTATCTGATGATGATAATGACCACCCCCAATTTACTGCGGGCCTGTTAATCTTCTAGGTGCTTTTTCTATGTATAACTTCTAATCCTCACTATGATCCCATAGGAGAGATGGCATTACCCCATTTCATCTCTGAGAAAACTGAGTCGGGTTATTAAATAATGTGCCCAAGGCAAGTGGCTAAGCCAGAGTTTGATCCAAGGTCTGGCTAACTCTAACATAATGTTTGTGTCCATCATACTGTACCCATTATGAAAATGGGGCAGATTTCACAACACAGAACAGAATGATTTAAAAAGCAAATACATTCACCAGCCTGGCTATTTGTATACAAGGACCACTTGTTGATTGAATGCTAACTCTAGGGGGGAAAAAATCTGAAAATTATCTAGTCCTATTATTTATTTTTTCCTCTTGCAATAAAGAAACTGAGGTCTGTAGAAAGTGACCTGACTTACCCAGCCTCACGTGGCCCCCTGGTTTCAGAGTCTGCATGATCACTACCAATTACTCTCACTTCTAGTCCAGTTATTTTTACCCACAGTGACTTCTTCCCTCTCCTCTCAGAAACTTTTTGTCAGGTTGAGACTTGCCAAAATGCCCAATTTGAAGTGTGAAGATGATGAGGACCCCCTCAGCTCGCCCCCTCTATGAGGAGGCATCAGGAACAAGGCTGTCCTTCCCCGCCTGCCGTGTACTGAGGACCTCATGCAGAGGAAATAGGAGTTCAGCTTGCCATCATCCTGCACTCTCCTGAGTTCTCCCAGATATGGAATCTGGAGAAATGAGGCAGTCTCTGCAGGTGTAGTTGGGAACTCAAGCCAAGCAGGGGCTGGAAGGCAGCTCTCTGGACTCTGCCAAAGACTCCTCTCACTTGGTGTTCTATGCTGTCCAGACTCCCAGCCTCCTGTCCACCAACTTTTCTAGATTTGAGCTGCCAAGTAAAGCTGGCAGCCAGGCACTTAGCCCTTAGACACACTGACAGGGTCTTTGTGTTCCACTAAGCACCCGGCTAGAGGCAGACCTTATCTCCTGCCTGCCCTTACTGGGGGGAGCATCTCCCCCACAACCTGCCTTCATCCCTAGCGTTCTTCAATCTCCTTCTCACCCACTTGTCTCCTGGTTGCTTTTCCTATTATTTCTGATTCTTCTCTTTCTCTTGTCTTTGTTAGAGATGTTGCTTTCTTTCCCCCTCGCCTTTTGCACGTTTCTTAGAAGGCCAGTTTCCTTTCCCCCCACATCTCTGTGACATATCCCCTGTGAATGTGCTTTGTTTTCACTCCCGCATCAGCTGCTTAGAGTTCCTAACAGTGTCTCTCTGGGCCCCACCACGGCATTGTTCTCCAGGCACTTTGACCATCGTCCTTCCTTTGGTCACTCTTCTCGCGTTTCATTTTCTTAGACCTCTTTACATATTTTTGCTTTTCCGATGTGTTCCCCTCTCCCTCTCCCATTTCTATAAGAGACTGTCTCTTCTAACCTCTGTCGTAAGTTTCCTTATTACTGGAAGACAGCAGCAGCATTCTGTGGTGATGGTGATGACTGCTGGTTAAAGGAAATCAGTGTCTCCTCTTCTCGATGGGTTTGGATGATTTCCAGTGAGGCCAGAATCCTGTTGCCCCTGCTGGGATTCTCCAGTCTGGGGTTCTCATCCTTGGCACCGTTGCCGTTGATATTTGGGCTGGCTAATTTCTTATTGTGGGGGCTGTTCTATGTATGATGGGATAACGGGTCTCTACCCACTAGATACCAGTAACACATACATCTCAATTGTGATAACCAAACATGTCCCAGACATTTCCAGATTTCCCCGGGAGGCAAAATCTTCCCCATTTGAGAAGCATGATCCTAGCCCACACCCTGCAACCTTACTTCTAGAAGCACATGCCGAGGTGAGGTTTCTGATGCCTGTTGGATAAGCAGGAAAGATGTAGAAGTGATGGAAGCTGCCGGTGGAGACACACAAGAAGGCTGTTTGGTTTGGGTCTGATCTCTTTCTACTCCTTTCTTTTAGCTCTTTATCCATGTCTTCTCTTTAGCCTTCTTTCAGTGTAATCCAAACTTCTTTCTCTCCTGACAACATGACGCTCTTGAGGCCCAGACTGCTAAAACTGGCTCTGATTAAGCCCTTTAAATGATTCCTGCAGAAGTGGCTCTGATGGTGTTCCATCTGTACCCTCAGAAAGGTCAAGGTGTCACTCGGCTGCTCGAGGGAACTCTGCTTCTGGGCTCCCCAGGTGGTTAATGCCTGTTTGATTAGCTGTAAAACAAAATCCAGAAAATGCCAAGAGGCGAATCTCAATTCACCTTTCAGAATGAAGCTCACTGCCCACTCAGAGAAGGGGGTGTGGAGGGGGGTGGTGAGACCCACAGCTGTTAAATTCGCAACAGGTGAGCCAGAGAATAGACTCAGTACTAATGTGGCTGCCCTTATCTGCCCAACCACCTGAGTCACCTTCACCTTTCTGCTGCTGACTCTTGGCTGGAAGATGTTTCAGTCCTATTTGCTCTACTTCCACTTGAGTGCCTACTTTCATTCCAGGCAGCCCCCCTCTTCCCTGCTCCACTACCATCTTGTTGCTTTCCTTCCAAGCTCACCTCTACACCCAGGGAGCTGGTCTCAGCTGCACATCTTCTCCTTGCTCATCTCACAAATGTGTCTGACTCCCAGATCTGCAGCAAAACATCAGAACCAAAGAATAAGGATGAACAAACAGACACCCAATGAAACTCCTCCTACCTCAAGCACCTCCCACCTTCTCTTCTATCTCCCCTGCAGCACATCTGTGCATACTCCTTCCTACGAGGCAGATGTGGAATATTCTGTGTGGGCCATGCAGAGGTTGGGCTCCTGGGAACCATCTCCTTGTGCAACGCTCTTTTGCACACACCACACACCACGCACAGCGGTTCTAACACCATGGTTGTCTTGCTTGCCAACATCCTTTTCATATCATTTTCCAAATCCCAATGTGGTCCTCTCATGTGCAGCCCTTCATTGAGAAAGACCGCACTACTGACCCAACCATAATCATGACTGCAGCATCTGGAACGAGCAATGCCCATCCAGTATCCACCCCCTCCAGTATCCATCACAGAGGCAGCATGCCGGGAATGTCGACCAGGATTTTGAATACCGTCATGGCCCAGGTCCAGGGCCAAGCTAATCACTTGCACTGTTCAGCCTCTGCAACAGGTAAAATTTCTTCTCTCATTGAACCCATCAGCCACCTTCCACCTTTGAGGTCCATAACTTTGCCTGCTTTTTCTCACTGTCTTTGCTCTTCTTCTCATTCATGGCTCACCAGGTCCTTCTTTCACCAGGACATTCCTAAAGAGAGGTGCTTGCTGGATGTGAGCTGGCCCTCATGGTGTCGGTTGATTTTTCTTTTCTCGTGACTTGTGTTGACCGGCAGGGCCTGTTCTCGGATGAGAGGTGTGAAAGTGGCATAAACAGAACACGAATGCATCTGGAGAAAGCCCCTGCCGCTGGTTCCCAGTGACTTCAGGAGAGGCAGAGGTGGGCCGACCAGCCCCACTCTCACATATGGCCCCAGCGATTCCGGCGGCAGGAGAGTGGGCCTGCCTGGCACGGACCCGTGTTATCGTCGGGGTCCCCAGCTCCCCACAGACAAGATGTGTGTTTGTCTGGCTACCTTTCTGCAGGAGCGTCTGTCACTCTCCAATATTTCCTTTATCATTGCAGCAAATTATTTAAACACTACCCACTGAACTCCATCTGTCACTGTGCCCCATCGCTGTCAGGGCCCTGCCTCCCCAGGTCTGCAAAGAAACTTGCTGGCAAAGCCTCTGTGCCAAACAACAGGGCAAATTAAATCAAAGCGTGCTCTGGCACCCAGGGGGAAAATGCACATCAGTTTTGACTTATTGCATGAAGCACGCTTACAAGAGAGAAAGCAGCGGCTTTTGTCACTGCAAGGGGCCATGAAAAATGAATTAGGGCCTCTGCTGAGAGAGGGCATGGAGGAGAATCTTTCATTCTGAGATGTTGTCCTCTCTCACCTTGTAAGAAGGAAATAATAAAAGCAGAACTTGTGGTGGGTCTAAGTCTCTCCAAGCTTTGACACTGTCCTAAAGCACTTCTGGATATAGAAAGGAAGTAAGGAGTTGGAGAGAAAAGGACTTTGAGAGGCTTGGAAACAGCCTGAGTTACATGGTGCCACCAGAGGGTGAGAACTTGAGCAGGTGCAACTAAGAGCTAGCAGCATTCGTCCATTCCAGGAAGCTGGAACAGAGAGGGACAGAGGGAAATGCGGGCCTGATCCTCACTCTGCCCAGCAGTGTGACCTGGGAACTCCTAAAGAAGCCACCATGACGAGGGAGAAAAACCTATGTCACCAAACCCTCACTACACATTACTTGCTGGGATAACTCTTCTTCACAGTTGATCTCTTTCAATCCCCCACATTCTCATGAGATAGGAGTTATTTTTGCCCATCTTACAAATGGGAAACCTCAGAAAGTTTAAGGCGATTGCTTGCGGTCATCCAATTTATGTGTGGCAGGGCCGAGATTCAAAACTACATCCATCTGATTTCAAAGCCCATTGCATCTCTTTGTAAAAGAATTTCTCCTCTGTCTTCCTGCTCCCCATGAGACACAGCTCATTTGTTTTCCTATAATGAGGGAGGGGCCTTTGATTTCCTAATAGATTGCTCACCTGCCATCCTAATGGAGCTGGCATTTACTGTGGGTTTAGCTGCAGAGCCTTCCCCCACCAGACACATTTGTACTTCATGACAGCAAGAACACATGGACAGCTGCTGGGGCATTTCTAACGCAGCCCTTCTTAGGCAGAGATCTTGGCTGGGGACGGCATGACTCCATCCTCCAGGAGAGGACAAGCCATGTGGCATCTCTAATTAGAACCCAAGCTGGAACATTCGGCCTAATGATCTGGGAGTTGGAAATGCTCAGCTGGAAATGACTTGGTCTGGCAGAAAGGGCAGAAGACCGAGGAACACATTTTCTAAACTCTCTCCTCGTCTCAGTTGCAAATCATCTTCTGCTTCTGACTACCCATCAATGGGTTATTAGACTCTGTTGTGCATTTTCCTCAAGTTCAGAGTGAACGTGCATTAAATACATTAGACATTGGCTTAAATGGTTGATGAGTTTTCCTATAGTCTTCTAGGAGGTTGCTCAGTGTTGCTGAATACTTGGGCAGTTCTTGGACTGCTGAAGTATTATAAATAGAATGTGCCACCTAAGTAGTGTCTTCGCTTTTTGCGCTCTCTCAAAAGCAGGGAAGTCCCAGGTCAGTTACCATAGTGTTGTGCTTTGCCATTGTGATTTTCTCACCTAAGGTTCTCTCTGTGTATTTCTTAAGAGTTTGGACCCATATAACTTTAACCATATTTCAAAGACTGTTGGCAACAGAAGAAAAGCGAACACCTCTAGACCTAGGGCCATAGTGTCAAGGGCCCACTGATCTCAAATGAGCCTTTTGTGTGGCCCACTATTTCCATTCAACACAAGTACACAGGGACACCACATGGGGAAGAGAATGACGCTTATGACTTTGTGGAAAATTCAGAAGCACAGTATTGTAGTGAATGAGTATTCATCTGTAAGGTAGTCACAGACATCTTTCATGCATGTGACAGCCAAACTGAATGTTCAGTTCAATTTCAGTCAAAACAGTCCAATTCATTAAACACCCAATAGTTCTGTTTCGAAGCATCTTCTGCACTTAATTCCATAAGCTTCCTATTTGTGCCCTGCCCCTGATTTAACTGCTAGAAATATTACTCCACTCTTCGTGGATTTAAAGTTAGGCATTGACCACCCCCCGCCTCAGTTTCTCCGTGAGTCACTGCTAGATAGGGCTGCAGAAGCAGGCTGATGATAGGTAAGAATGTTGTATCTAGAATCTCTCTGCAAATATATGATTTTCTAGTAAAATCATGCTTTTAAAATAGTTGCCATTTTAAATATGAATGTCAGTTTTGATGCAATTAATATTGGAAAGAGTCTTAAATTCCAACGTATGAATTTAAAAGGAAAAAAAAAGACCCTGAGACAGTGTGAGGAACCTCTAGAGAAGCTCAGATGAAAAAAAGAAATGTAGAAACTGCACATTGCAGAGTGGTGGCACTGCAGGGTCAGCTATAAAATAGTTTTTTAGGCCAGGTGCAGTGGCTCATGCCTGTAATCCCCACACTTTGGGAGGCTGAGTGGACAGATCACCAGGTCAGGAGTTTGAGACCAGCCTGACCAACATGGTGAAACCCCGTCTCTACTAAAAATACAAAAATTTGTCAGGCATGGTGGCGCGTGCCTGTAATCCCAACCACTTGGGAGGCTGAGGCAGGTGAATTACTTGAACCCGGGAGATGGAGGTTGCAGTGAGCCGAGATTGTGCCACTGCACTCCAGCCTGGGTGACAGAGTGAGACTCCATCTCAAAAAAAAAAAATAGTTTTTTAGTCACCAATAAGTCAACTAGGACAGGGTTTTTTTTGCTGTTGTTTGTTTGTTTGTTTGTTTTTGAGAGATAGTCTCACTCTGTCGCCCATGCTGGAGTGCAATGGTGTGAGCTTGGCTCACTGCAATGTCTGCCTCCCAGGGTCAAGCAATTCTCCTGCTTCAGCCTCCCGAGTAGCTGGGATTACAGC
Source organism: Ateles fusciceps (assembly GCA_036589455.1). Lineage (NCBI taxonomy): Eukaryota > Metazoa > Chordata > Mammalia > Primates > Atelidae > Ateles > Ateles fusciceps. The sequence continues at coordinate 2,697,062 of JAZHEH010003296.1, read as the reverse complement.
CACGTACCACTATGCCTGGCTAATTTTTATATTTTTAGTAGAGACGGGGTTTCACCATGTTGGCCAGGCTGGTCTTGAACTCCTGACCTCAGGTGATCCACCCACAACTAGGACAGTTTTGAGTAAAGTCAGTTGATGAAGGTATTTGCCTGGGTGGCGGGAGCAGGAGAGATGTACCTTAGGGAAACATGAAAACTTTTGTGAATGGGAAACAAGGGAGGAAGAGGACTAGCATTTGTGTTATTTTGTGACTCTCTGATTAGCAATGAACTAAGCCTGGCCCCAAAGTCAAACCTAAAACCTGGGTGAAACAGACAGTCTTTAGTTACCACAGGAGCCCATGGATGAATCAAACGTTAAATCTAAAAAAATCACACAGCCTTTTTATTTAAAAAAAAAAAAAAAGATAAGAGAACACAGGTTCAGAGGAATTAAGTGAATTTCTCAAAGTCACACAGCCAATTAGTAGCAAAACTACACCTAGATTCCAGACAGTGTAACATTTTTTGTAACAATCCTTCCACAGCATCCTGCTGTTTCTGAATTACCATGGGAATATTTATTTTTGCTTGCTTGTTCTATTTGTTTTTAAGAAAGTTCTACAGCTTTTTTGGACAAAGGTGCTTCAAAATGTGGATGATATAATTAGAAGCAAGAGAAACTGTAAAATGAGTAAAAAATGTCCACCAAAAAATTATTAGTATGGCACTCAGTGTTAAGCTGAAATTCTGGTACAAATTTGTGTCCTCACGTTTGACTTGTCTGTGGTTTACACAACTAGACTATAAAATATTTCAAAAAATGATTTTATTCACAATCTGGCCAAACTGGCTTGTTTTGGCTGAAGAGCTACATCAAAAGAGGGTCACCAGATGGGAAAGCCTTCGTCTCCAGGGCATGGCCTAAAACACAGCTGAATTTTCCGGTGTTGGCAGTAGAACACCATGGAACCTTCTGTTCAAATGTGCCCTGAACCTATTAAGTCATCAGCCTCAGCCTGGTTTAGAGATTGGCTTCTAGGCGTCTTGCCTCATTTTCTCCTGAGCAGCACTTGTAGACCTACTTTCTTTAGGAAAGGGAGTCAGAGAGCCATTGGCAGCTCAGATGTGAAGTGGGGTCATAGAAAGAGAGTATGCTTAGGCATCAAAGGATTTGGGCACAGTCACTGGTTCTCATTTTAGCTGCACATGTCTGTTAGCTAGATCTGAAGGTGACACAGGTCATTCATTTCATTTAGGGGTGGCCAGGTGCACTAATCCAGTGTTCTCTTCCTTACCTGTAGAAAAAGTGGGCTTTTCATGGAGATAAGAACCGTTCTTTGGCCGAGAGAGTAGAGGTGGCTCCACCTCCCTGCCAGAACTTCCAAACAAGCTCTCAAGGGCCTTCACATGTCACCTCATTTCTCCGAGCCTCAGTTTCCGCATCCTTAAACTCAGGTTGTCTTGAAACCCACCCCATGGGTGGATGGGAAAGGACTGCCATAGGTCTGCGTGGGAATCGCTGGGGCATGTCTTGGAATGCCAGGTATGAGTGCACCTAGAGGCACAGATGCTTGGCTCACAGCACTGAAGCTGTGTGGAAACCAGCTTCCTCCTCCCTTTTGTGGTGGTTATAGTACTTTGAAGAGTGGGGCATGCCAGTAGGGCAAGCACTGGGGAGTGGAAAGATCCTGGTTTTCTTCTTTGTTTAGTCAGAATTGGTTAACGGCAGAACTGGTAGTTTAGACTGCCCATGTTCCAGACCTAGTTAGATGGAGGCATCTCTGACACGCCTTTTAAGATTGAAGGCAGAAGCACAGAAGGCCGTGTGCCAGCACAATGGAAGATAGAATGCTTGTACCTCATTGTCTGGAGAATAGATAGATTGCAGGCTTCAGTAGAATAGGAGCTGCCAGTCAAACCGTTTTAATGGAACGGGAGCAGATAGATTTCAATAAAAGAAATGAGTATAAATATTGTGAGTGGAGGAAGGGAGACAGCAGACAGATCGTGTTTGACTAGTCACAGTGGGGAAACTTTTCACGACGTTTGAACTGAAAACCCACAAAGCTGAGGTGGGTGACTGGGTTGAATCCACCGACAGCTGTAGATCCAGGGCTGGCCCCATGGGCATTCATTAAAGAGGCTCCAGCTGGATAAAGAGCACTCCAAGTCTGTGGTCCTGCCCCAAATCTAAACCCATCCAGTCAAGTGCAATGAGCATTCAGCTGTCTGTTTTATTGGCATCCTCCACCCCCACCCTATGCAGAAGCCAGGGAACCCTACAGGCCTAGTGCCTGCAGCTGATGCCTTATTAGCCAGGGGGGATTCTAAAATCATTCCCCTAGGAGTCCCTCCAGGGCGGTAGCCCCTACCACCGTAGTCTCAGAGCATTCTTTGTTAGCGGCTGCCTGATTTGTTCCCAGATTTGCAAACCAACCACCTACCAAGGCCCTTTAGATCCTTCTCCCCCACTGCCCCAGGTTCCCAGGAATTCTGTGTCTTTTACTCCAGGGGGTGGGACTTTTGGCCATTTTGTTTGCCACTTGCCACAGTCAGCTCAGGCTGCTATAACAAAATACCATAGATGGAGAGACTTAAACAACAGACATTTACTTCTCACAGTTCTGAAAGGTGGAAGTCCCGGTCAAGGCCCTGGCAGATTCAGTGTCTGGTGAGAGCTCTCTTCTCGACTTGTAAGTTGTTGCCTCCTTGCAGCTTCCTCACATGGCAGGGAGAGAGAGAGAAGATCATCTCTTTTTATCTCTTCTTAGAAGGACATGAATTCCATTCACGAGGACTCCACCCTCCTAAGCCAGTCACCTCCCCAAATGCCTCATCACCTAATACCATCACAATCAGGATTAGATCTTCAACATAGGAATTTTGGAGGAACACAAATATCAACTCCATAGCATTCTGACCCTGTCAGTCCTCCCAAATTTATGTCCTTCTTACATGTGCAATACATTTATTCCATCCCAACAGCCTCAGAAGTCCAAAGTCTCATTTAATATCATCTTAATCTGGTGTGAGACAAAATTTCTTTGCAGCTGTGAACATGTGAAAACAAACAAGTTATGTGCTTCCAAAATACAATGATGGGACAAGCATTCCCATTCCAAGAGGGAGAGACTGGAAAGAAAGAAGGGCAACAGTTCAGGCAAGACTAGACTAAAAGGCAAACTCCATGAGATCTTAAGCCTCAAGAGTAGTCCTCTTTTGTTGCAGGAGTATATCTTCTTTTGTTTGATGCTCTGCCTTCCAGACCCAGTGGGGTGGCAGTCCTGCTCCCCACAGTTCTGCAGGGCAGGGGTTGCAGCTCCATGACCTTGGCAGCTCCAACCCCAGGGCTGCTCAAGGGGGCCATCTGTCCTGTTGAAACTGAGTGATGCTCCCCTGTCCTCATATGAAACTTAGGGGACAGCCCTGATGATCTCTGAATCACTTTTCTGGGTTGTTCTTCCCTTGTCTTGAAGAATTGCACACATTCATAGCCAAGGAGTTCTATGTAAAATCCAAGAAATTAGACAGCCTTCCTTCCTTCCATTTCCTTCAGTTTAAACTGGCAGTTCTCCTGCTAGGTCAGCTGATTAGCTTGTGGTTCACATCCACAGATTTCCTTATCAAGCAATGAGTCTGCCACACCCTTAGTGTTCTTCTCCAAATTTGCATTTTCATTTTTTATGATTTTGACCAGCTGAGAATTTCCCAGATCTTTATGTTCTGGTTCCTTTTTTTCCCTGAACAGTTCCATCTTCAATTCATTTCCCTTTCTCATGTGTTGTTATTACCAGTCAGGAGGAATCAAACTGCTCCTTCAACACATTGCTTAGAAATATCCTAAGCTAAATATCCAATTTCATCCCTCACAAGTTCTACCTTCCACACAAAACACTAGAACATGAAGAAAATTCAGCAAAGGTCTTTGCAATTTTACAACAAAGATGACCTTTCCTCCAGTTTCTAATAACATATCCTTTATTTCTGTCTAAAATCTCATCAGAATGGCCCTTACCATTCATATTCCTACCAGTATTGCGTGCCTGGTTATTTAGATATTCTCTGAGATGGAAGCTTTCTCTTCAGTTCTCCTCTTTTCTGATGGAATCTTCATCAGAATTGCCTTCAGTAGTCCCTTTGGCAATATTGGCCTGTTCTTGCATGGACTACAGAACTCTTACAGCCTCTAACCATTACCCAGTTTCAAAGCTGCTGCCACATTTTTAGGTGTTTGTTACAGCATCACTGCCCTCTTGGTGCCAATTTATCTAGTCTAATCCCAATACTTACTACAGTTTAGACACACATGCTCAATTAATATTAAGTTAATTATTATTAACACCTTATTGATTCCAATTTACAGTTTGATGACTGTCTAAAAACATTTCTGTATATTATTCATATACTCCTATATAATGTGTAAGTTATATATCAAATAAATGACATTACACTTTACTTAAAGTTCTGTGACTCCATGTTCTAAACTTAATAGAATATCATATAGTTTTTTCATGTTCATCCACATAGATAGATGGCATTTGGTTTATTGCTACATAGATCATAATATGGCCATATTAAAATTTATTAAACTTTGTGATACATGGTAAATTCTAATGTTTTGTTCTTCCAATGAACATTTCCCAGAATAGCCTCAGACATACAAATGTTTGTATGTATGTACAAGGAATATTTTCATAGACAGGATTCCTACAGTGGAATGGCTTGGTCATAGGGCATGTTTATTTTAAATGTTTACATTGCCAGCCAGCTTGCCCTCTGAAAAGGCTATGTCAATTAGCAATCTCACCAACAAATAGAAGTGTCTATTTTCCCACCCTTTGGCCTATAACAGATACATTCAATAGTTTACATTTCTGCCAGTGTGATAGGCAGGAAATTGCACCTACTTTAATTTGCATATTCCAGTTACTAGGGAAGCTATTGTGCGTATTTTTTCATATTTCATATATTTATTGGGTATTTGTATTTCTTCTGTGAATTGCTTGTGCCGTGTTCTTCTTCCATTTTTCTATTGGGTTGCTTATCATTTTGAAAATTGATTTGTGAAAGCACTGTATACATTATAGATGTTAACCCTTTGTTATAAGGTTATAAAGGGTGCAGATATCCCCTCCCAGTCTTTCTCTTGTCTTTTACTTTATCTTATGGTATCATTTGTCATACAACAGTTTCAGATTTGCATGTAATAAAATCTGTCAACCTATTCCTTTATGGCGTTATCATCTCGTGTTTTGCTTAGGCAGGCTTGCATTTTATACATACAATGTATTATATATTTGCATAAGCCTTAAATCTCTTAAAAATAAAGGCAAGATATAAAGAGATGAATGAATTAAAATAAGAAGAGTTCCTCCCAGGCATGTCACATGTGAAGACAGTGGTATCTTATAGTTACATACCACTTTTACTTCCCAAGTGTTTTCAACTTTATTATCTCATTACTCATGTCTTACAATGTTTCCAATAGACATAACGGCCAAAGGCAGCCTCAAGCAGCTGCTCATGTATTTACCTCCGTTGCCCTCTCATGGCAAGAGGGCAAGTGCATGGATGACAGCTCAAGTCTCCCTTCTCTTCTTATAAAGCTGCCTGTCCCATCAGCGGGCCCTACCATAATGACCTTATCTAATCCTAATTACTTCCAAAAGCTCCACCTCCAACCAACATATAAGTTTGGGAATGAAGGTTCCACCACAGGGAATTTGAAGGACACGTTCAAATTATAGCAGTAGCTAAGGTGAGAGGATCAGCTGCCTGTGTACCAGCTGTGGAGACTTAGGGCAAATAATTTTCACTTCTCTCGTGGTATTGTCTTTTAAATACTATGGCATTAGAATCTACTCTTAATTTGTATGGTGGTTCTCTGAGTGAAATGACATTACCCATCTCAATCATTTTAAACACAAACGCTCAAAAAGCCAGGTATTTTTATTAAAAAATGAAATTTCTGGCATGGTTTAAAGGAGATGGGTTTTGCAGGCAAGCATAGGTTTTACTTCTTGTTCTGCCATTTTCCAGCCATGGGATTTTGAGCAAATTACTTAAATTTTCTAATAGACTGAAGTTCTTTTCTGGCCCAGAAGAGGCACCAAATCTATTCTGAATTCATTCAGCGGAAACAACCCAAACTCTCCCATGCCTCCTGAACCCCAAACTGGTAGTCATGTTGTAGCAGTTTGGATTCTTCCCTTGCATACAAACCAGCACTGATGTTAATGTAATCTAAGGGGAGTATATTGCTGAGAATCTAGGGGCTCATGGAATTTATGAAAAGCTGGGCCACATGCAAGAAATATGACATGAAGGTGAATGGGCAGTAGAGAGCATAGGCATGATAATTGTGATGGTGATGATGATGAGCCAGCCTGTGGCATAGCATTGTTGTGCATGAGGCTCTATTTCAAGCACTTTTAATGTATTAACTCATTCAGTTCTAATAACAACCTGAATGAGGTATGTGCTATTATTTTCCCCTTTTTATAGATAAGAAAACTGAGCCACAGGCAGAGAGGGGTTAAGTAGAAAGCCTAGGGAAACACATCTGCAGGTGGCAGGGCTGGGATACACTGTTGGGAGTTTTCACCTGTCCTGTCTTAGGGTTCCTAGAAAACAGAACTTAAGCCAAAATCACACCTGCCAATTCCTTAACATAGGGTGCTGTTCCAGGAGGAAGAATGAGGAAAAACATAAAGCAGGACAGAGCAGGAGGGGGAGAGCAAGTACAGGAGCGACCTTTCTGGAGCTGGTTACAGGTTCACAGCAATGCACTTGCCTGCCTGGTCTATAAAATGGCTCAGGAGAGTCATGGGAAACACCTGCACTTCCGGACAGTCTGTTGTGGGGAGGAGGGCAGGGATTGATCACTCCCGGTTGATGACCACACCAAGGAGCGTTAGCTCTCTTCAAGTCCAGCTGTGTCACCCACTCTCCCAGGCAGCTAGAATCTCCCCCGGGGTGAGTCCAGCTAAGGCACTGGCATGGCTATCTCTCTTGTTGCCAGCATGGGTTAGGGGACCCTGGCTCTGTTGTAGCAGTGGCAGCTGAGGCCCCCTCATTCCAACCTCAGAGCAGTGTGAGCCCTGCTAAGATTGCTGCAGGGAGGAGTGAAGCAGAAACTGAGACCCAACCTCCATCTAAATATGATTTTACATGACAAGAACTCTAGGCAGAGCCAAATAGAAGCCACATGTAATGAAGAGAGAGGCTTTTAATGTCTTCCTCTGAGACAGTAGCATGATCTAACTTTTATAGACAGAGAACTCAAGAGCTAGAAGGATTATGTGATTTGAATGAGGTTTTATAGCTATTTAGACATGAGAGAAAGAGAGTCCAGGTGCTCTAGATCTTTCTGAGGTTTTGATTTTTGTGGATAATATAGATCTAATATGCTTATAACAGTTTGGGGTCTGGTGGAACGAGTTTCAGAGAGGAAAGCTGTGAATGTGCGTGTCGATGGAATTTGGCTAATTGTTTTAGAACAAGCACATATTGTTGAATAACTTAGTTGACATCTGAACCAGAGAAGGCCATTAATAGATTTTGACTGTAAATGTTTTATTTGAAACCAAATTGATCTTTTTAGAGTCTACAAGCATTAGAGGTTGTTAGTCCTCATCAGGGAAGGTTGGCATATCAAATTGTGATGGAAATAACCAACACTGAAGTTCAAGTAGCAGAGGAAAGACGGGAGGGGCCGCCCACCATTTATCATCATTTTCTTGTGCTAGCACCTTGTAATAAGGACAAGCAGTATTTTATACATATCTGCTGTACTCCCTTTCCCTGGAGTAGCTAGATCAAAGGAGTTTTCCTCTGGAAAGCTCATTTAGTCTCATAGCAAAGATTCAGTAGATGAAAGACTAGAAGTGCGGTCCAGGAGCATAAAATCAATTAACTTAAAAACACGATGTAATATATTATAGCTGGTTACTTAGAGAGGCTGCTGCTAAAACATTGTAAAGATCATTGGAAGACATGTTATCATTTAAATATATACATCTCTCACTCTTTGGTTACGTGACTCTAAGTCTACTGAAATTTACATATCTCCCTCCCTCACACTTTCCTTACCCATAGTTGATGGGCTTCAAATCCGTACCTAACCCCTTGTCTTGGATGAAATTTTTTTTAAATTTTCACCCTGATGCCTTTGTGTGTGTGTGTGTGTGTGTGTGTGTGTGTGTGTGTGTGTTATAACTTAAAACTCACTGGAGCACTTTGGGAGGGCAAGGCAGGCGAATCACCTGAGGTCAGGGGTTCGAGACCAGCCTGGCCAACATGGTGAAACTCTGTCTCTATTAAAAATACAAAAATTATCTGGGCATGGTGGCGGTGCCTGTAATCCCAGCTGAGGCAGGAGAGTCACTTGAACTGGGGAGGCCGTATTTGAGGCAAGAGAATCACTTGAACTGGGGAGGTGGAGGTTGCAATGAGCCAAGATCGCACCATTGCACTCCAGCCTGGATGACAGAGCGAGACTTCGTCTCAAAAAAACAAAACAAACAGAAAACCACAGCTCATTGGAAATCATATTATATCCATGAAACTTCCTTAATGGAGTGTAAGTGGGTGTTTCTTTCACATTCAGGAAATAAACTAATAGGAAGAAATGATACTCATTCACATCCAAAAGAACACTGTCTTTCTTGTTCCTGTTAGGCACAGGCTCTTAGAAGTCAAGAACTAGATTGTGGAATCCAAGTCCATGTGTTCATACCTACAGTATTACCAAGTAATGACTGTAACGAACTTTTATTGAGTGCGTAAATGTGTAAAGTTTTTTGCCACTATGGAGCAAGGGTTATGTAACAAACACTTTCAGCTTACAACATAGTAGTTAGAGCTTATATTATAAGATAGACTTCTGGAATCCCACATTTTTCTTAATAACTACAAATATTAAGTCATGATGCCTCAGCCTCACATCTGTGTGAATAAAAAGAAAAGTATGGAGTGTTTCTTCATGCACTGTGCTAGCTACATATACACTATTATTTTATTTTAATCTCTGTCACAACCACACAAAATAGACATCACCCTCATTTTTCAAATGAGGAATTCAGACTCCATGAACAGTTCAGTAAAAATTTCACAGCACACGTGTAATCATCAAATACCTTCTGCATCTTGTTTTATTGTTGTTTCAGAAGTTTGGCATACAGTCATGTCTGGTGAAGGAAGAGGTTACCCATATGTTTAGGTTTGCCTGACGATTGTGATTACTAATTCAAATGTGTGTGTCTGTGTGTGGTGAGGGGGTGTGTGGAATGTGGTCTTCTCTCTCTCTCTCTCTCTTTGTGTGTGTGTGTGTGTGAGTTTGTGGTGTGTTAAAGCATTAAATTTAGGGTAAATTTGCATTATTTTTAAAGGTAGATCTGAGCTAATGCTAATATTTTAGTTCCAAAGAAGGAAAAAGTCCAGTTTGCTATGAGAATAGTAACATTGGCCATGCTCTCTCTAGCAAAAAGAACGGTGAGTCTCAGTGGACAGCCTGAGGAAGGTCAGAGAATGCCAGCTTGTTCCTGAGTGGGCTGTGACGACCCAGACACGGTCAGTCACGATTCCTCAGCCTGGGGCATAATCGAAGGATCATCTGGGCCTCCGCTCCTCCTAATGCCTTTATCCCCTGCAATCCAAAGCAAGAGGGGAGAAAAGTAAAACTGAATCTGAAGGCAGACTCCATGTGACCACTTTAATTAAATGTAAGAGTGGCTGCTGTGTGAGGCAAAAGCAGCAAACTCAGGAGAAAAGGTATGATATTGTTTTGAAGCAGGGAGGCTGAGGACATACAATAGAACAAGAAAATAAAGTATGGAACAGCTACTGTCTGCTTGCTGTGCTAGAGTGCGTCTTCCATTCCATTGCAGGTGCAGAGACCTGGAGAGAAGGCAATACTAGTGATTTTGTTTTTAAATTAGTCACCAAAGGTAATTAAGTCTTCCTTTTGTGCTTCAGAGGAAACAGAATGAGTCAAGCTCCAACCGGCAGGATGGCATGCTTCCTGGGCTAGACTGCACCTTCTATCCTGCTAAAATGGGCACACATTTCACCACAGTGTGGTACTTCTCTATGTTGCCTTCGGTTAATAAAATATTCATCAATAACAGTCCCACCTAATGTGGCAGATTATTATGTAGGTATTATAATGTAATTCAATTGATGTAAACAAACCTGAAGAATAGATAATTTACAGGTCAGGATTTATATTCAAATTGCATGACCCATAAATGCTATAGCCAGGATTGGAATCAAGATTCCTGACTTCCAACTCGGTGTTCTCTTTATGACACGATACTGATGGAGAGTGACCACCGCACTGTGGCTGGGCTGGAGGGTGAGAAAGCAGACACTGTTGATTGGAGGATCCCGGCAAGCCAACAATTTAGAAATGTTCCAGACATCACATCACTCAGGAGCCAACTCTGAACATACACCTGAGACATGTGTCATTTTCTTCATCAAGTGATTTGTGCGTCATTTTTAAAATCAACTTAACTGAGCTATAATTTACATACAAAGACTTTCAAACATTTTAAGGTTGATGAGTTTTGACAAACTGTATACAGTCAGGTAACCAACTTAATCAAAATATAAAACCTCCTCATGAAGCGAGAACATTCCTTCATGTCTCTTTACATTTCTTTAGTCATTCTCTCTCCTCAGCATCTACTCCAGGCAACCACTGATGTGGCTTCTGTAACTGAAGATAGCATTTTATTTATATGAGATCATACATTATATATTCTTTGGGGTAAGGCTTGCTTCACTTGACATAATCTCTCTGAGATTTGTCTTTATTTTTGCATATAGTTTACATGTTATTAAGAGACTTTATTTATTTATTTATTTATTTATTTATTTATTATTTTCTTTTTTTGAGACGGAGTCTCTCTCTGTTGCCCAGGCTGGAGTGCAATGGCACAATATCAGCTAACTGCAACCTTTGCCTCCTGGGTTCAAGCGATTCTTTCACCTCAGCCTCCCAAGTAGCTGGGATTACAGGTGCCACCACACCCAGCAAATTTTTGTATTTTTAGTAGAAATGGGATTTCACCATGTTAGTCAGACTGATCTTAAACTCCTGACCTCAAGTGATCAGCCTGCCTCAGCCTCCCAAAGTGCTAGGATTACAGGAGTGGGCCACCATGCCTGGCCAGAGACCATATTTCTTTGTAATAAATTCTTTTGTCAAACGAAATTTAAGTTATTTTTAGTTTCAGGTTATTATGACTAAAACTGTTATGAACATTTGTGTATATGTCTTTGTATATTTATTTTTGTTTACTTATTTTTCACTTTTTGGGGGGGGGTAATACCAAGGATTAGAATGGCTGTATCACAAGTGTATGTTAAGATATAAAAAAAAATTTTGAAAAATGGTTGAGCCCCTTTACCACCAAAAATATATGAGCCTTCCACTTACTCCACATCCGTACTGTTTGGAATCATGATTTGTGTGTGTATGTGAGTTACAATTAACTAATTAAAAGGTAATACATGAACATGAATAAATGCAGTTGTTAGCATTGTTGAGATACAATTAACATAGCTTACAATTTATTCATTCACAAGTGTATCATTTTGTGATTTTGGATATATTTAAAAGTTATACAACCACCCATTTTTTGTTGTGCAATAAAATCAATTTAGAAAAATGTTATCATCCCCAACAGAAACCCATACCTTTTAGAAGTGACCCTTCACCTCCCCCTCCCCCCACATTACCTTCCCTAAGCCCAGGCAACCACCAGTGTACTTTCTTTTTCTATAAAATTGCCTATTCGGTTTTATATCTTTTGTCTTTCGCCACTCCTCTGTTGACTTAGCATAATGTTTTTAAGGTTCGTCCATGTTGTAGAGTCTATCAGTACTTCATTTCTTTTTATGACTGAGTAATATTCCAGTATGTGGATCCACATTTTGTTTATCCATTCATCAATTGATGGACGTTTGGGTTGTTTCCACTTCGGGACTATTGCGAATAATACTGCTATGAACGTTCATGTATATTCATGTGCAAGTTTTTGTATACATATATGTTTTGCTTTCTCTTGGTTTTATACTTAGGAGTGGAATCGCTGAGTGATAGGGTAACTAACTACATTTAACCCTTTGAGGAACTGCCAGACTATTTTCCAAAGTTGCTGTACCATTTTACATTCTCACTTTAGCATATGACTCTTCCAGTATTTCAGCAACTACACCAACACTGCTATTATCCATCTTTGTGATTATAGCCATCCTAGGCGGGGTGGAAGTGTGATCTCATTGTGGTTGTGACTGGCATTCCCGGGTGGAACTGTTTTTGTTGTGCTTATTGACCATTCATACATCTTTGGAGAAATGTCTATTTAGAACCTTGGTCCATTTTTAATTGGGTTGTCCTTTTCTTGTGAACTGTAAGAGTTCTTTATATTTTCAATATATGAATTCCTAATCAGATATATGATTTGCAGACATTGTCTCTCATTCTTTATTCATCATTTCAGTTTCTTGGTATTCTTTGAAGCACTAAACTTTTAAATTTTGTTGTTATTCAGCTTATACATAAGTTGCTTGCGGTTTTGATTGTCATATAAGAAACAAAAATTATTTCGCTAAGAAACCATTCCAAGGTAATCAAGGTTTATCTCTATGTTTTCTTCTAAGAGTTTTAGATCTTATATTATATCTCTTGAGTTTTATATTTGGTAGGTAGTAAGGTACAACTTTATTCTTTTGCATGTGGATATCTAGTTTTCCCAGCATCATTTGTTAAAAAGACTACTCCTTCCCCTACAAACTGTTTTGATACCCTTGTCAAAAATCACTTGATCATAACTGTGGGGTGGAAGTGTTGCTCCTGAACTATCAATTTTATCCCAATGCTCTATATATTTATCCTTATGCCAGTAGCACAGTGAAGACACTCCTGAATTGCCATGGAAATTTTATCATCAGCTTGTCAGTCTTAGCAAAGAAGCCAGCTGTTATTTTGATAGCAATTATATTAAATCTATAAAATAATTTAGGGAATATTGCCATTGTAACATTAAGCCTTTCAATTCATGAACATGGGATGTTTTCTCAATTATTTAGATCCTCTTTAATGGCTTTCTATAATGTTTTATAGTTTGTGGATAATAAGTTTTTCAGTATTTTATTAAATTTGTTGCTAAGCATTTTATATTTTTTGATACTATGGTAAAAACAGTTGCTTTTGTAAATTCATTTTTAGATTGTTTACTGAAGATATATATAAATACAATTGATTTTTGCATATTGCTCTTGTAGTCTGCAACATTTCTGAGCTCATGTATTAGTTCGAATAGCTTTTTAGTGGATTACTTAGGTTTCACTGTATATAAGATCCTGTCATCTGTGAATAGATTTATTCTTTCCTCCAGTTTGCCTCTTAATATTTTCTTGCCTAGTAGCCCTGGATACAACATAGAGACAACGTTGAATAGAACTAGTTGAGAGGAGATAGCCTTCCTTCTCTTGTTCTTGATCTTAGAGGAAGGCATTCTGATTTTTACCAGTAAGTATAACGTTAGCTATGATTTTTGGTTTTGTTTTTGTTTTTTGTAGATCCACTTCAACAAACTGAAGAAGTTTCCTGCTATTCCTAGTCTGTTGTATGTCTTTTATCACAAAGGAGTGTTGGATTTTGTCAAATACTTTTACTGTATCTCTTGAGATTATTGTGTGGTTTTGTACCTTATTCTGTTGAAATGATATATTATATTAATCAGTTTTTGGATGTTGAACCAATATTGCATTCCTGATAGAAATCCCATTGATTCATAGTGCATAATCATTTTTATGTTTCCAGGTTTTGTTGACTAGTATTTTTTTTTTTAGGAATTCCACATATGTATTCATAAAAGATATTGGTCTGTAGTTTTCCTTTCTTGTGATATCTGCCTGGTCTTCGAATTAGGGTAATACTAGCTGCATACAATGAGTTGTGAAGTTTCCTCTACTATTTTTAAAAATAATTTGTGGATAATTTGTATCAGTTCTTTAAATAATTGGTAGACTTTACCAGGGATCCATCTATGCCGAAGCTTTCTTTGTGAGTAACTTTTGATTGCTAATTTAATATGTTTGTTATAGTTCTATTTTGATTTTTAAAATATCTCCTTGGCCACAAAAAATTAACCAGGCGTGGTGGTGCATGCCTGTAATCCCAGCTACCTGGGAGGCTGAGGCAGGAGAATTGCTTGAATCTGGGAGGCGGAGGTTGCAGTGAGCTGAGATCACACCATTGCACTGCAGCCTGCGCAACAAGAGTGAAACTCTGTCTTAAAACAAAAAAATCTTCTTGAGCCTGTTTCAGTAGTTTGTATCTATATGAGTTTGCATTTATATGAATTTGCCCATTTCATCTAAGCGATCTAGTTTATACGTATACAATTATTCATAGCATTCCTTTGGGATCCTGTTTGTTTTGTAAGTTTGGCAGTAATGTTTCCTCCTAAATTTTTGATTGTAGTAATTTTAGTTTTATTTCTTTTAGATTTTTTCTTGTTCAGCCTTAGTGAAGCCTTGTCAAATAACCAACAATTGATTTTCTTGATTTTTTAAAATTGTTTTTTAATTTTTTTTCATTAATGTCTTTTTAAAAAAGTAATTTTCTTCTTTCTGCCTGGTTTAGGCTTAGTTTACTCCTTGTTTTCCAGTGTATTAAAGTGAAAGTTTAGGTTATTGATTGAAGGTCGCTCTCTCTCTCTCTTTCTCTCTTTTTTTTTAATATTACAGACATTTGTAGCTATAAATGTTCCTCTAAATATTACTTTTGCTGCAGCCCCAAAGTTCTTGTTTTTTGTTGTTTTTTTAAGTTTTGACATATTATGTCTTCATTTTCATTCATCTCAAAGCATAATTTGAGGTAAATTTCAGATGACGTGATCTTATATGTAATAAATCCCAAGCTTCCTTTGGCTCATTGGTTATTTAGAAGTGCATTGTTTATGTTCATGTATTTGTGAAATTCTCAATTTTCTTCTGTTATATATATCTAATTTCAATCCATTGTGGTCAGAGAATATACTCTCTATGATTTCAATCTTTTAAAATTTATTGGAACTTATTTTATAGCCTAGTATAAGCTATATCTTGGAGGATAAACCATAGCATTTAATGTGCTCCAAGTGCCCTTAAATAGGATGTTTATTGTGCTATTCAATGGAGTATATTATATGCCAGTCTCTTTAAACTTTAGCCAGTCAAGTGAATGTTCAGGCTGCTTCATTGTAGGGTTGATTCATATTTTTCTGCTTACTAATGATGTTACTTGCCCATTTTCAAACAAAATGCATTCTGTTATTTTTGTGTTATAGGAGTATCATAATATTTGCAATACAAGTACCTTGCCGGATATATTTGAATTGCAAATATTTCATTTCATTTTATTTTTTCGGGTTACATTTTTATTTTCTTAAGTTATCTCTTGATAAACTTATATATAGCTTTTGTGGCAAGTCTAAAGATCTTTGGCTACCCCAAGTTCATAAAGATATTCTGTGTTCTCTTTAAGATATTTTATAGTTTTCGCCTTTATGTTTAGATGTACAATCCATTTCAGTCAATTTTTTATATCATGTAAGGGAGGCATTGAGATATTTTCTTCATTTTTCTGATTCAGATATCCAGTTATCTTAGAATATGTGTTGAAGAGAGTATCTTTTTAACACTAAATTATATTGGTGACTTTTGAAAAATCAATTGACTATATATGTATGGGTATTTGGGAACTAATTATTCTCTTCCATCAATGTATATATATGTCAATCCTTATGCCAATGCCACAATGTGTTGATTATTGTAACTTTCTAGTAAGCATTTAATGAGATAGTATGAACTCTCCAATTTGATTTCTCATTGTTTTTTTCATTTTTTGCTCATTCTGTATACTTCATTTTTCTACATATATTGCAGAGAAAGTTAGTTAATTCTTTTAAAAATACTGTTTTTTACTGGTGTTTATTTCTTTCTTTGATACATTATTAAAATTGTGCATATTTTTGAAGTACAATTTAATGTTTCATATATATATCTATGTTATACAATAATCTCATCAGGATAGTATATCCAACGCCTCATGCATTTATCATTTATTAGTGGTGAGAACATTCAAAAGTCTTTCTTCCAGCTATTTTGTAATATATAATATTTTACTGTTAACCATAGTCACCCTGCAATGCAATAGAACATCGGAGTGTATTTTTCTTGTCTAATTGTAACTTTATACCCACTGATCAGCTTCTCCCCATCTTCGCCTCCTGCCTCTCCTTGCTAGTCTCTGATAACTACTCTCCACTCTCTGTTTCTGTTCTACCAACTTTTAATTTTTTTTGAGATTCTACATATAAGTAAGATCATGCGGTATTTGTCATTCTGTGTTTGGCTTATTTCACTTAACATGATGCCCTCCAGGTTCACTCATGTAAAGCAATGGTATGACAGATTTTATTTTTGTGTGGCTAAATAGTATTCCATCATGTATAGATACCACATTATCTTCATTCATTGTTAGTCGGTTTGTATCTTAGGTTGGTTTCGTATCTTGTCTGTTGTGAATAATGTTGCAGTAATTATGAGAGTTTAGATACCTCTTTGACATACTGATTTCATTTTCTTTAGACACACTCAATAATGGGATTATTGGATCATAAGTGTTAGTATAGCAGAACTGGGACTACTGACATTATAGAAGATTGCTTGCAAGCTTGGCTTTTGGGGGGGGTGTCTTGGACTTGACTGGTAAACAGCTTCCTAAACTCATAAAAAAGACATTGCTTAACTGATGAGAGTGACTTACTGTGCATAGAATGATCACACAAAAAACGTCGTTTGTGCTGACACCTGCTTTCCTTCTAGGACTCTGGAATTTTGGTGCACCTTAGGCAGGAGGTATCTATGTGACCACAAAAAACGTCGTTTGTGCTGACACCTGCTTTCCTTCTAGGACTCTGGAATTTTGGTGCACCTTAGGCAGGAGGTATCTATGTGACCACTCCCCAGTCCAAACACTGCTCAGTCTCTACTGGGATTGCTTAGACAGTAACATCATGCACACGGTGCTGCATTTTTGTTGTTAGGGAAGGGTGTGCTCTGTGTGACCCTTCGTGGAGAGGGAAAGAGCAAAGAGAAGCCTGCATGTGGGTTCCTCCAGCCTCTGCCTGTGTATTTATCCCTTATGATTCAGCAGTAAGTCTTACTCTACCATTGTTATATAAGTCTTGGCCAAGAGCACAACTCTACGCCGAGTCCTATGAGTCCTTCTAAGGACTCTCTGAGGCGTGGGGGTGGTCTTAGGGACTCCTAATAGATAGGTGGCTTATTCTATTCCAATTTGTTGTTGCTAGTATATAGAAATACAATTGATTTTTGTATGTTGACTTTGTATTTTGTGACTTCACAACATTCACTTACCAGTTCTAGTAGTGCTTTGTAAATTCCTTATGTTTCTACATGGGAAATCATGAGATTGGTGAATAAAGATAATTTTACTTCTTCCTTTCTAATCTGTAATCCCTTTTATTATTGTTTCCTGTTTCTTCCTAGTAAGGCTTCTGTTGGATGAAAGTGGCAAGAGTGTACATTTTTGCCTTGTTCTTATACAAGGTGGAAAACGTTCATCTTCTCATTATTAATTTATTATTGATTTTATCGACTTACTTATGACTTAATGACTTTGCCTTGACTGGATGTTTTTCTAAGAGAAAGTTGCTCAAAAACAGGAGACAGTAGCAAGGCACATATTGTACAGGTACCAGGTGACCAAGGATTATAGGAGAAGGCCTCCACTGATGAGGATAAAAAGAGATAAAGGTGGCATTGTAATATCTAAAAACCTACTTGATATCTTTGCAGATTTTCCTCTCACTTGCTTTTCTTCTTTTCACTTATATATCTGTCTCTCAGTTCCTAGCCCAACATCTCAGAGAGTTGGCGCTCAAAAAATAAGAATTTGGGGACACTTGAATTGAAATCCATCAGTATAAGGGATTGTTTTTAATTTTGTTGGGTGCCATAATTATATTTGACTATGTATTATCAAAAACATTACTTTTAGAGGTATTTCTGAAGTATCTCCAGGGGGAAAAAAATATAATACTTGGGATTTATTTTCAAATATTCCAACAAATAACAATAACCAAAATGAGATTGTTATAATATTGATAATTGAAAAAGCTTGGTGCTATTTATATTATACTAAAAAATATATCTTTTTAAAAAGAATCAATCCCCTGTGCTACTTTTAATGAGAAATAGGTAAATTCTGGTTTGAGGACTCTTACTTTCCGAGTTCCAAGAAATTGAAAGCATATTTGCCAAATACTTTGTATAACAGTTTATCGTGAAATTGAAAAATTAGTATTAAGAAATCATCAAACAGTCACTGAAAGATAAGAGAAATGCTTTTGGAAAGAAGAGTCTACTTGCAATGTGCTTTGGGCCACAGTCACTGCTTAACTCACTATGGTAATCACATCACCGTGGGCCTTCTGGTTGCCAAATCCAGTAGACACTTTTTCCTTACCTTAGTTCAACACTCTGCCTCCTTTACAGCCTACCCACTACTTATTGAGGATTTCTGTTCCTTTGCTTGGCCTCTGTTCTATTTAGCTAGTGCTGTGTAAGAAACCACCCCCAAGCTTCGTGGTGTAAACCAACCATTGTATCATGCTCTAGTATACTTTGGGTCAGGGATTTGTGTTGGACACAGAGGGATCAGCTTATCTCTGTTCCATGATGTCTGTGGGCCTCAGTTGGAAAGACTTGAAGGCTAGGGGTGAGATGACAGCTGGAGGCTGGAGTCATCTAGAAGCATCTTCACCCATCTCTGCTAATCCGTCAGCCAGAACACCTACAGGTAGCTTCTCCAAGTAGTCTTTCTGCATGACCTTCCTTGGGCTTCCTCCTAGCAAGGTGGCTGTGTTTCTAGAACACGGGCAGAAACTACATTGCAGTCCCACCCAGACACCAAGGGAAGGCAAGGAGGCAGGGTGGTATTCACCTCCCAGTGGGAGGACTGTCAAAGTCAGTGTGGAATGGGGCTATCGTCCAGAGATATTTGGAAAATATATTCTGTCTTAGCTTCATAATGCTGCTTTGCAGTTCTGCTCCTCCTTTGGAATGTCTTTCCTAACTTTCATTTGGGCTTTTTTCTCCCCTCTCTCTCTTATTTACTGCTTAAATGTCAACAATCTCCAGAGTGGCTCTGATACAGATTCTTTCTTTTTTTACTCTATGCTCCTCTCCTTCTATCTCATTCAAGCCCACAGCTATAACTTACACCAATATGCAGCTGCAACGAACATGTAACAAGCAGACCTGTACAGCTCAGTCTTCACTCCTGAGAGCCAAATCCAAATATCCACAAGACGCCCCTTTGGAATGTCCTACGGTCACGTTAAACTTGGATCATCCAAATGGAATGCAACATGGCGTTTCCTCTGTCTGCCCCTGACATTCATCCTGTGCCGCTTATCACAGAGAATAGCACAGCTATCCACTGGCCCCAAACGGAAACTTGTAAATTATTTTAGAAGCCTTCTTTTATTCCAGCTATCTTTTCAATCAATATCCAAGTCCCATCAATTAATTCTTCTAAATTTTAATATACTACATTCTGTCCATTTCCACAGCCACTGTCTACCTGAGGCATGTATTATCTCGTACTGGAATCATTGCGCTATTTCTCTCACTAAGCTGTTTATCTTTAGACCTGGCCTCTGCTTCCTCCTCCATTCTTCTGCTAGAGGGCACTGTTTATCACAGAGATCTGTTTATGTTGCTCTTGCTCCAATCTGGCAGATAGACGATGATCCATGATTCTCAGGAAATACCCTACGGTCCTTTTGTGTGTCATATTTAGGTACCAGCCCACATGTTCACACTTAATGCTCACCAGAATTTCTACTACTTCACTTTAAGCCCAAAGTTCAAAAAAATATGTATAAATACTTCTTAAAACCATATTTCTTCATGCCTCTGATTTTTGCACAGACCATTCCACTTGCCTGGAATCCTTTCCACCACTCATCTTCCAGGCCTTTGTTTATATTTAGCCTTTAAAAATCTCAGCTTAAGTGCTGCCTCTTCTATGAATATTTCCCTAATAACTCACCCACTCCATCCACACACATGCACATACCCACCAAAATTAACAAACACAAGAACTCCGTAGACTTGTGGACTTAACACTCTGCGTTTCCTTTGCATACCTTCCATATAAAGTTTCACATTGTGTTATAATAATTGTATCACAGAACTCTGTTCACAGGGCTGTTCATCTCTTAATGGTGAGGACTGCCTCAGTAATCATCCATTTATTAATTCATTCAATAAATAATGGCTAGTAACTCCTACTGTATGCCAATCACTGTTGTTGAAACAGAGTGCCATGGTAAACAGGACTTCATTGAAAGTCTGTCTCCAGCTCATGGCACATGTCAGGACATCAGCGTTGAATTTTTAAATCACCTCTGGACTATCATGGGTGCTCAGTAAGTGTTGTTAAACAGTTGATGAGAGAAAATTCCCCTTGATGGATCTCAACTGAGGTCATTAGAGAAATCTTTCTGTACATATAGGGCAGGGATTATGATTAGTTTACATAATGCCGGAAAGTAAATTTGATGTTTGCTATCACAGCTCCTTTGATTTATCTTGAAGGCTGTTGACATCAGTATCCCCCTAAAAATAGTAATGTAACATGGTAAAAGTACAGGACAGTCCGGCAGAAAAATGCTGTTTTCCTGCCTATGGTGAACTAACTCGTTAGTTTTTCAGGCGACTCTATCCTGAGCACCCTCCTAGCGTACTGGGGACATCTCCTCGCCTCATGCTGTCCCTGATAGTCTTCTTCTCCTTTTTTTTTTTTTTTTTTTTTTGAGACGGAGTTCTGCTCTGTGGCCCAGGCTGGAGTGCGGCGGTGTGATCTCTGCTCACTGCAGCCTCCACCTCCCAGGTTGAGGTAATTCTCTTATTTTGGCCTCCCAAGTAGTTGGGATAACAGGCACATGTTACTGCACTCAGCTGATTTTTGTATTTTTAGTAGAGATGTTGTTTCACCATGTTGGCCAGGCTGGTCTAGAACTCCTGACCTCAGGTGATCCACCCACCTTGGCCTCTCAAAGCGGTGGGGTTACAGTCGTTAGCCACCATGCCAAGCCTCTGATAGTCTACTTATTGTGGATTAAGGATAGCTTTCATTTGTTTATGGCTCTGTAGACCCCACCCTGGATTTCAAAGCCACCTATAGCTTTCCTCAGATTTGATAATCATTGCCCGCAGGGTAGTCATTGGCTAAGAAGCCTCTGGAGGAAAATCATGCTTGAGGCAAATAACATTCTCTCACTATTAGCAGCTTTTATCTTTCTTAAAACCTCATTTTCTTTTTCCAGCCCCCATTGCATTGTAGACATTTTTATAATGAGCATAAATGTTCATTTACTTTTATTTGACATATGCTGCTTTGAAAGTGCCACATCAACACTGAGCATCACTCCTTCAATAACTGAATTCTGCTAACAGCTTCAAAGGAATGACCCTTGGTGTGACCAGTGGTTCTTCAGAGCATGGCTGCGTTTTGATTAGCTGAATTTTCTGTTAGCCCAGTGAGTCCACACACCAATTAGTGAAGCATAATCACAAGCCTGAAGGTTTCAGGAGTTTTCTTACAGGGACGTAACATTGGTACTTTTCTTAACATATCACCCTTTTTAAGTAATTATCTGACAGTGTCTAGGTAAATAAATTCTGTACGCACAAAGCTCAGTGTACCTCCAAAAAAGTTCAATATCCACGTATACGTATATGTTTTTCACAATTCAGATGCAAATAACACAGAAACATTTGTTCATCTTCAAATCATTTTCATAGAGAATTGGTTTCCTTGTCCACCCACTGCACAATGACTGTGGGAGACCCTTCTTTCATTTACAGAACCCCAGTCTGTAAGAATAGATATCTAAAAATCCAGAAACCTGATGCCCAGAAATTGTCCTGGAAGCTTGCTTCTGAAGCACAGTATGTGGAACCCAAAGCATGAGCAGACAGTAAGCTTTCACATCATACATGGGTCAAGCACAGACATATTTTTCTTTTAGGTTTGGAATAAGGGTTAATTACATCATCTAGAAAGCATCCAGGAATATAGCCTTGTAAATTCTCACAGTTATGGGTACTATCAAAAATTGACCTCACACGTGATAAAAAGAACAAGAAATCCTGGAATTCTTTCAATCTCAAAAAAAAAGTATTATGATATTAATAACAGATTAAAAATTATTTTTATTAATTCCTACTTCCAAACTTTCAACCTGTGAGCTTTAGGCTCACATCTTATATTGCTATGGTTCATTCCCAAAAGCAACTACGTATTGATATTTCAGAAATGCTGCCGGGCCTTTATGTAACCAGTTGCTGTTTTACCTCACAAAATAAATAATGCTTCCTGTTTTTACTTTTACTTATCTGGAATAAGTAGCTATTGACATCTGCTGAAGTCAGTATAAAGATTTATTTACCTGAGTGCAGATAGTGACCAATAGGGAGCCTGGCTCAATGTTTATATTGAAGGACAATAAATTGCCATATTGACTGGGCTGAGACATCAATATTTGCATTGTTGTAAACATTTTTAAAAATCTCCATGAAATATTTTTCAGAATTCTCTTGTCATCAGAGCAGCTGAGGTAGAGCTCTTTAGGGAATAGCTTGTGTCTGGAAGCCAGTGGGTAACTTGAAATAGCTATAAATTGTTCTGGTTTCCAAGTTTACACAAAGACACATTTTTCATGGTGATGTATAATGCTGATCATTAGGAGCTTTCAGATGACAGTCCCAGCCCCCTCCTCAAATAGAAAATTTTTGTCTACAACAACTCCCTGAACAGAAATACGCTCCCTGAGCAGCTTGTGTCTTGAAAATCTCATGTTTTCCAAAAAATATTTCATTGCCCAAACCTAAAAAAAGTTTCACATCATTAATTCCAACTAGATTAATTTTAAAATGCGGGCTGTTTCAACTCAGTTGGAATAACTTTTTCCTTTGTGTCTACAGCAGAAAGAAGAAGATAGTTTAGAAAAAATTAAGACAGGTAAAGTGATAAATTGCATATTTAGCCCATTTAAGAGAGAAACATAATCTACACAAAATCTTCTCACTTCCTGTGAATGCTTATTAATAGGCATTAACTTCTTAAGTGATATATGTGTTTATGTAGTATATGCCATTTTAATTGAGTTTTAGTAACCTTGTAGTAGATATAAGACTATGCAATTTTATCAACATGTGCTCATATAATTTTATGTACTTGGAAAGAATAAAACAGGGGCGATTTCTTTTTTTTTTCTTTTTTTGAGATGGAGTCTCCTTACTCTGTCACCAGGCTGGAATGCAGTGTCATGATCTCGGTTCACTGCAACCTCCACCTCCTGGGTTCAAGCGATTCTCCTGCCTCAGCCTCCTGAGTAGCTGGGATTACAGGCACATACCACCACACCCAGCTTATTTTTGTATTTTTGATAGAGACACAGTTTCACCATGTTGGCCAAGATGGTCTCAATCTCTGGACCTCGTGATCTGCCTGTCTTGGCCTCCCAAAGTGCTGAGATTACAGGCACGAGCCACCGCACCTGGCCGACAGGGGTAATTTCTATTATATAGGGTATAAACTAAACATCTGGCAAATTCTTAATTATTTCCAAGTTGGTAAAATCATAACCTACTTTAGCCAGCCCAGCAGTTCTAAGTGAGTGGCTTGAGATAATTAGCACCACCTCTTGGAGAAGCACAGATTATTGTTCTAGTGCAGGGTTTATTGTCTCATCGTCTTTGTCAAGTAGGACAAATATGACAGCGATCAGAGATCAACGAGCTCAGAATGACGTGCAAAATGTGATGCCTATTTATGCTTGAATATCAATCTGGATGAAAAATTTGGCATTTTAAAAATATTTGCATCATGGTTATATTCCTAGATGATGAATAAAAGAAGCATCCGATTCTCTGTGCAGTTGCCTCCATCTCTAGGCGGTGCTTCGTAGCACCCCTGTTCTAAGCTAGGCTCAGGGACTGACAGTGCTTTTAGCGAAGAGGAGGGAAGGCTAAGATGGGCAAGTCTGAAAAGTGCCCTCCTGTTAAATGATGGGCTTCTGAGGAAAAGTGGAAATGTCCTGCCAATAACCATGGCTGCAGATGAGACACTCAGCTCTTGCCCAGGCCCTGTGGGAGCCCCTGTTCTGTCATCACCCTAGGGGCTCTATCTTAGTGACTTTCTCCATCACACCCTTTTCCTGGCGTCTCTTTCTCCTCTTGGGCTTCTCCCCTCTCCCCTCCTTCCTCCCTCTGAGACAGCTGCCCAGTGCTTGTAAAAAGCCCTACCACTTCCAAAGGACTGTCCCAGCCCCTGGGGCCTCAGCCCCAGGATCCCTAGAGGATGATTTTGTGGGGATTAAAATGAAAAGAAGGTGTGGGAAAGAGTTGGCACACAGTACACCCTTCAAGGTGAGCCCCCTCCCTGTTCTGGGCTTTTCCTTAGACACCCACTGTACTGGCTCTCTAGCGCTGCGGTAACAAAGTACCACAGCCTGGGGGCTTCAACAACAGCAATGCGTCATCTTAAAAATCTGGAGGCCAGAATTCTGAGCTAAAGCTGTCGGCCTGATTGATTTCTGGGAGGGCGTCTCTCCTTAGCATGTAGGTGGCCGCCTTCTCCCTGTGTTTGCACACGGTCTTCCCTCTGCATCTCTGTGTCCTGATGTCTTCCTATAAGGACACCAGTCCTATTACATTGGGCCTACACCAATGACCTCAGTTTACCTGAATGACCTATTTAAGGACCCTGTTTTTAAATGCTCCCACACTGTGATACTGGCAGTTAGGACTTCAACTTTGGATTTGGGGTGGGAGCACAAATCAGCCCATCCCTCCCCCTCTGCCTCCTCCAACTTTCACTTTGCAAACTCCACCTGACTCTTCCCCCACAGTGGCCTTGGGTAGAAGGGTGGGCCTGCCAGGGTTTCCACACCTGCCTCCAGGAGACCCGCCTCGGATGCCCAGCACCGCGACCACTGCCCAGTCATGAGGCTGAGGGCTGCGGATGCGTGCACGACTTAGGAATGCATGCTGGTGTGTTTGCCACAGCAATGCGACGAGGAAAGCATAGCTCCAAGAGAGATGGGGAGCTCATCTGTCTGGGGAAGCGTGAGCAGGAGCAGGGAGGTTCACTCTGGGACTGAGCTCACAGGACCCTGAGGTGCAGCAGAAAGAGCAGGGTGAGGAGCAGAGTTAACACTGCCTGCAAGGGCTTTCCACTCGGACCCTCCAAGCCTTGGCTTCCCTGCTCCCCATGTCTTCCCACCTGGACTACCTTCTCTCAAGAGGCATCCCCAGTAGTACTCTCTCAGCCCACCTGCCCCCCGGAGGCCTGGACCCCTGCCTTGCCCTCTTTGTGGCTTCACATTGACATTGACTGGGAGCCGTCCTACCTGGTGCTCATGCCCACCAGCATTCCTCTCCACCCTGTGGTCACAGGAATATGGGAAGCCACCACTCTGAGCTCTCTTTGTGCCTCTCTCCCTCTCACCTTTTTCTTGTTGTTAATCGTCACGCACATCTTTAAAAAGGAGGAATGAAATGCTTCTGGCTCTCGCCAACTCTGTTTTTCTCACTGTCCTACTCCTTCGCAGCCCTGACCCAGATGGCGCTGCCCCTCTCACTGTCACAGCCACCCCTCGCCAGCCTGAGGCACACTCCCTGCTGCTCAGGAGCACACAGATTGGGGCATTAGTGCACCTGGACTTGCCATGTATGTCTCTGGCACCACCCATCACACCTGCCACTTTTCTCCATGAGATATTCACGGCAGTTCCCCAGGCATCAAATTGGCAAAACGAGTTTAGTTCTTGGGACCAAAGGACACACAGGAGATCATTATTCTTTACCTCACTCCTCTTTTCTCAGGTAGGACTGGAATCTTCCCCATCTCTTCTTCTGGCCACATTTGCTGCCAGTCCCTGTCCCCCAAGCAGTCTGCCTCTCCTAGCCTTGACAGACGAGTCTCACTCCACCAGGGTCTTTACAATTCAAGGTGTAATCCAGCCTCTTGTAGATGGTAATCTTGTTAATGCAGCCACTCTAGCTTATCCCGGCTGTATCATGAGAAAAATAGAGTTAAGCTCAGGACTGGCTTCCTAGGCATGCAGAGTCAGTGGTCACCTGCAAACTAAGAGCTTCCGGCTGCAAGGAAGACCTATCACCCCAAGCACTTGGCTTGGCTGCTGGATGACGTTTGATCATCAGTAACTTTAGTTTGAGTCTCCGGTTCCTGTGAAATAATAGCTTCTAATATCCACACAGAGGAATACAATTTACAGAATGCATCCATATATTTAAAATATTTAAACTGATCTATAAACTTCACAGTCGATATTATATCCCTCTCATTTTAACAGGAACATAAGAGACTCACTCAAGATACCTCAGTGACAAGCTAAAACGTAAATGAGTCAGGTCTGTGGCAGTGCAGGCTATTTCTGTCTGTAACAGCAGGCTGCCACTCTACACTTCATCTCAGGAGAAGAGTTTAAAAATATTGGTAGTTCTTTTAAAATGGGATTGTGTTTCTGGTCCTTTCTTGGAAGAGGTCCTGAATAAAGGATTGAAAGATTCAGAGGAAGGAGATTTAAGAGTAACACAGAAGTGCCACTTAGGTAAAAGCTAGAAAAGAACATGAAATTACACATGCTTTGCATTCCCCCGACCCCCAGACACAGATAGCCTCAGCACACAAATTTGGTCCACTTATTTTTGCCTCACTAGTCTGTTGTTGCTACCAGAACTTTTGATACTCGTGACACTCAATGGTTTTCAACTGGGCACCATCTCTGGGGGAAATCTGAATATGCATAAGCCCACCAGAATGACTACGTGGCAATACTGGCCCCCCTGTGGCAGAGGGGCCAAATTTTTATCCCAAGAATGTACGGAACTTCAACCTGCTCACAGATCTGTGAGTGTCTGCTCACAGGATCCCTGAGAACCCCAACTATTGTGCCTTTCCTGCCCTTCTGCCTTATTGATCCTTCTTTTAAGATGCTTTTCTTCTTCGGTGCCTATCTGCTTCTCACTCTTGAAATGTCTCAACTATAGAAAACCCTTTCTCTGGTACATGAACAAGGACTTCCTCCTTTAAATTCCTTCTTAGTGTATATTTATTCTTCAAAATACTCTCTAGACCATTTGAGACCCCCTAGGCTGTCGATGACAGAAAATGTGCTGTCTGATGCTCATCCATCACTCTCCTTTATCAGATCTGTCTAACCAGTCCTGAAGCCCTTAGGCAAGGCCAGTTTCAGTCCTGGTGGGTGTAAAACTGAGTGCTTTTCTCATGCACACATAATGGTGAAATAATGATGATCATAATCAGAATTATGATTTGGTAAATAGAGTATGCTGTATTTTCCAAATGCTTATTTTTCATTATGTATAGAATGAATAATGGAAGACACATGGAGCTCAGACCCAGATGTTCTCTGCGTACATTTCCTTCTAACAATTTGAGAGAAGCAGCATTCTTTTATCCAGCTCATGGCATGTGTGTTGGGCTGGGTGGGCATGTGACTAAGCAGAGAACGCTAGAGCTGCGTCTGTATCGTGCCATCTGAGGATGAAATTCTGTACATTCTTGGGGTAAAAAATCCAGTTTATAAAAAAAAAATATGCTTAAAAGACTTGAGAAAGGGATCTGAGAGACTGAACAGTCCCTAAAGAATATAATTTCACGGAGTCAAGTACAAATGAATCAGGGACTTTTGACTCTATGAATGTTTCCCAATATAGAACATCTGAAAAATGGATTTAAACTTGAAATAAATGACAGATCTAAGTATTCTGATAAAGAAAGAAAAAAATGTGCTAACATGTATGTGTGAGCATGCATGTGAATATGTGTCTAATGCACTTACATTTCATGAGCTTACGATTTTGGGTCTAGATTCATGTCCAAATGCAGGATATGCGTGTATATGAAAAGCAGGAGAAACAAGGTGTGCTGAGGATTTGTTTGGTGTATATGTGTCTATTTTGAAGAATATGGAAGAATAATGGAGGCTATTCATTTAATAAACATTTATGTGGTTAAGAGTAAAATATACATTGTCCCTAGAGACAAAAATCATTAAGTACAATTTCAGTTTCTTTATATGCTTTGTGAAAAATCTCTTTTTACAAAATCCTTCAGCATTGTGCACAGTGCACAGAGCCTAGAGTCAGCGTTTCTCTGGGGATTGAAGCAAACACTTCAACCAGCATGGGGGTGGATACCCAGGGTGGGATGCGTGCCACATAGAGGGAACTATGATTCTAGTGGAATCATAGTTCCCTCTATGTGGCATGCATCCAAGACATATGCAGGCTTACCAAGATGCCCCAAGCCACTGGAAAAAATATGGAGTTTCTCAGTGCACAGAAGATTCAGAAGATTTACTTAAACTGAAAGGGCAAGTAGACCTTCAAAAGCTATAAAACTTGGGAACATCCAAGATTCTGACATATGAAATACAATTTTTTTGGCACCTATGGTATGCCATACACTCTTAGCTACTAAACTGTTACTTTTTAAATGCATATTTCTGTGCATGTATGTTTTAACATATACATAGATTCTTGTATACAATACCACTTAAACTGAACAGAATACACAATAGTTCCATCACCCCCAAAACATTTATTTTGTTGCCTTTTTAAAGTCAAACCCATTCCCATTTTTTAACCTCTGTTGTTTAGCTCAGATAATTTTTTTTTTTCCGAGATGAAGTTTTGCACTCAGGCTGGAGTGCAAAGGCACGATCTCGGCTCACTGCAACCTCCATCTCCCAGGTTCAAGCAATTCTCCTGCCTCAGCCTCCTGAGTAGCTGGGATTATAGGCACCCGCCACCATACCCAGCTAATTTTTTGTATTTTTAGTAGAGATAGGTTTCACCATGTTGGCCAGGCTGGTCTTGAACTCCTGACCTCAGGTGACCCACCTGCCTCAGCCTCCGAAAGTGCTGGGATTATAGGCATGAGCCGCCACACCCACCCTGATAATTTGTAATTATATTTAAGTTTACTGACTTTTTACTCTGTCATCTCTATTTTGCTATTAAGCCAATCTAGTTAGTACCTAAAACTCAGTCCTGGCTTTTCTTACTTCCTTCTTGTGTATAGCTTCTAGTTCTCTGTTGAGAATTTCCGTCCTCATATTTGTTTTAAAAGTGCTCACCTTTACTTTGCAGGGCATAGTTTTACTAGCTGCTGTAAGATCTGGCAATTTGCAACAATTCTCAGGTTTCCTCAGGAATGATGTTTGTTAACTGTCTTTTCCCTTGGGAACTGTTTAGCTTCCCCTTGTTCTTTGCAAGCTGAGTAATTTTTGATTATATAGTGCATATTTTGGTTATATTACTAGATTCTAGATTCTATTACGATCCTTTGGGAATACAGAGGCAGAGTTGGCCAACTAGGATTCTGGGTGGTAGTTTACATAAGGGTTCAGTTCTCAAAGCCTTTGATGTACTGTTCTGGGTCAGTTCCACATAAGTTCTGGGTGAACCTGGGACTTTTTACATTGCTGTATCTGATTGCTTTCTTGAGCTCATTCTCTCCATGATTTCCCCCTGCTCTCCAGCTCCCATGAGTCCTCTTTCTTTGCCATCTGTCTAGAAAGCACCATCCTCTTTCCCCTCACCCCTTGCCATAACCTTAAAATTACCAATTTCTTGTGACTGAGTCCAACTGCAGGGAAAGTGGTGAGAACAAAGAGAAAAAAATATGTAATAGATATTCTTCTCTACTTTTCAGACCGCAGTGGCTCCTGTACTCAGTTCCTCTGGTCATGAAGTAGTTTTAAGTTTTAGATGTCTTTGTGGCCCATGCTGCTACTATCCGCACTGCTGCAAAGGTACAGCTTCAGGGCTGAGGTTTGCATCAGGGCAGGGCCAAGGGAAGGAAAGAAAATGGATTTCCCCTCACTCTCCATCTTACGAGCCTAACTTTTCCACGTCCTCGGAGCAACAGGAGTTTATCCCAGAGATTTATTTATTTATTTATTTATTTTCTGTTGGCATCTGCTGTACGGTTTTAGCATTCTGGCTGCGCTGAGTTTAAGCCAGGAAAGGAAGGAGGAAAACAAACCGCAGGAGACTTACCACTATATTGTTCTTTCTTCAAGTTTTCATTTCCCTCCATAAGCTACCCACTATTGTTTGACTTCTGGAGCCCTCAGCTATTTCATTTATGCATTTTGTCAGCTATAATGAATGGGAGAGAAAGGCTAAGATGTGGTTACCCCATAATAACTGGGACTGCAAATCTTATAGAGAATTAAAAATAATAACAGTAACACTGACTAAAAGTTAGTCTGATTTTTTTTTATCACCGTACACACGTAACTTTAAACACTGTCAGTGAGCACACATCTACCACTGCCTTGCCCTTGGTAAACCACCGATATGGAGAAATTGGGAGCCAGAAGCAACAGGAAATAGGGCTAAAGAGTCAGCTATGAATGTCATGGGTTATAGAGAACTTAATAAGGAGGGTGCCCTTCATTTTGGAGTTCCAAATATGCATTGGGTACTGAGTGGATTGTTTTAATAGACCCTGTGCATTAAAACATAGATGGAGAATTAACATTGACCTACCAAATTATAAATTTATTGAGAGCAAGGAACATATCAGCTTTACTTTTATGCATTTATTCATTTAACAACTATATGTTATATATAACTATATGTTACAGATACAAAAATATTATCTCCCTTTAATGGATCTTTAGTCTGAAGAGAGAGAGAGAGATAAATAACCAGGCCATTTTATTATAATGTAATAAGTGTTACCATTTTTAAAAAGCACCAAGTAGTTAAGATGTACACTGAATTGGAGATGGGGGTGCTATCCCAGGGAATGTGCAGATATTACAGAAGGATTCTTATTAGAGCTGAACTTAAACTGTAACCTGAAAGAAAAATAAGAGACAACCTGAAAAATAGAGTGTTTCCAGATGATAGGATGGCTAAAACCAGAGACAAAAGATAAGATGACATTCTTCTAGAATTGTGAGTTGGTCCAGTTAGACCTGAACCAAGTGTGGGAAAATGTAAGGGAAAAGTGGTAAGGAAATAGAGGCATTAAATCACAATGAGCTGTATAGGAATTTATGCCATGTTTGGGATGATGGTATCATATGGCCTGGTACGTGAGTATGGATCAGATGTTGACACCAATCTAATATTCTCATTGAACAAAAATTAAAATAGTTAATATCTGTAAATAAGTTTTATAAATTTGAAAGTCCAGCAGACCCCTCTGGTGGTCCCTAAAGTGAGTGATACGAGTATCAGTGAACAGAAGAGGATGGATACTTTAGAGGTAGAATTAATAAGACGTGGTGATGTATTTGATATTGGAGTCAAGGAGAGGTAAGTATTGAGTTTGACTGCTACATTTTTTTTTGAGAAATGTGATTGATAAAGGTGCTATTTGTGAATAAGAAAAAAACTGAAGGAGAAGAAAATTTGAAGTAGGATAAAGCTTGAAGAATTTCATGTTGGACATGTCAAATTTGGGATGCCTATGAGATTCCATGTGACCATGAAAGGTAGGCAATTGCCTATGTAAGTCTAGGGCTCACAGAAGAGAAATAAGGTGAAGATATAAATTTATGAGTTATTACCATAAACCTGAATGTTCAAAGCCACAGAATAAATGATATTGCTGAGCAAACATTGTACAGAGAAAAAGAAAAGAATACCTGGAATCTAGCCCTGAAGACAAGCCAGCAAAAGAGATTTTGAAGGACTATCCAGAGAGGTGGATGGGCAGTTAGGAGATTATGACATTGTAGAAGCCAAGATAAACTCATTTTAAAAAGTGAGTTGTCAACTATGTATACTGCTGGTGAGAACGCTCTTAAGAAAATGGTAAGAGGTGTGCCATGAATTTGGAGACCTGGCAGCCATTCAGTGACCTTGGAGTGGGTAGGTTCAGTGGAGAGGTGTGAACAGAAGCTGGGTTGGACTGATTGAAATGTGAATATGAGGGGGAAGAATCTGACAGCAAATTTGCACAACTGTTCTGAGAAGCTTGACTGTGCAAAGAGGCTGTGGACCATGGGGTCAGTGGAAAACAGTGGTGTTCGGGCAGACATTACAAGGTGTGAGAAAATCCAGGAAAATGATCCAGTAGAGCTAAAGCAGATGAAGATTTAGGAGAAAGTCCAGGTAACTGATGGAGGGAAGTCCTTGAAAAGGTGAGAAGGAACAAAATGCATAGAACAAAAGAAGGAATTGTTTTTTTTTTGTTTTTTTTGATGGCAGGAAGGGAAGACATTCATTCTGTTAGACAATTAGTGTAAAGTATGAATAGAAGTGAAGGAGTTGAGGGAATTTCCCCATGAGAGAGTGCAATGATGGGTCATGAAATCTAAGTTTTCTAAAATTTTGGAGATAATGATATGGCAAGCACAAATGTAGGTCTGTACATTTGCTCATGAGAAAATGAGTCTGTCTGATGGCTTCTCTACTCTCCCTCCTCCGGCCCCTCCCCCCACCTCAGAGGAGCAGGAGACAGCATCCTCAGAAGAGGACAGCATGGATGGAGGGAGAGGGTGATGAGACACTCAGAAGTTGAAAGAGGGTTAAGGAGAAAAGTGAACCTTGAGAATACTCAAGTGTCCAGGGCAGTTGTGAGTGTCTGTTTGAGGTGGGCACGCATGAATGTATGGAGAAGCCAGTTTGCTTGTTTTTGTGATATTCCTAGAGCAGACACAGAGGAGAGAGACATTTGGATTCATCTAGGATGGGGTTTTCCCAGGCTAGTGGAACAAGGGAGAAAGGTGAAGGAGTTGAGAGTATTTTCCAGGGAGAGAGAACAATGATGGGTTATAAAATATAAATTTATCAAAAGAGATGTAAAAGTAAAAAAAAAAAATACCTGAAAAATGTTGGATCAAGAGATTTAAAGCCTCAGTGAAGAAAAATAATTATTCCCTCAAGTCACTGAACAAAGATTTTAAAAAGGTAGGAAGTCATGGGCAGAGTGAGATGCTTAAGTTAATGCCTTCAGAGATGGTTCCATTTCTGAAAAGTTTCAGGTGTGAATGTGGAGTAGGTCACCGAAGACAGCAGAGCAAAACGTCATGGAGATAAGATCAAGAATATGAGGGGCAGGTTTTTGATGGATTATATTTCTGCACAAGGAGGTCACTGAGAATAATGTAGGAGTTAGGATACAGATGGAGACTCTAAAAAGCAAAGTTTTTATCGAATAAAAAAAACAGGAGGCCAGTAGAGAACAGAAATGTGATGGAAGAGGAAGGTGGGGCTATAGTTATTTAGATAATATGAGCCTCAAAGGTGTAAGGTTTAAAAAAGATGGAGCAAGCTCAGAAGTGTAACTGAAAATAAAGACACCAACTAATAACAAAATATGTGTGGTATCTGAAAATTGGTAGCCCCCACTGGACAGGACGGTGTCCAGGAGAACCCGTGTCCCTGCCTGAGTATGAGAGTGAGGGTGGAGGCATCTCGCCAAGAACTGGATGTTGTAAGGGAGTGTTGATCATGCAGGAGAGGTTCCTGAGTGCAATATGGAAGGACTGCGAAAGGGCAGGGAGGATATGGAGTGGAGTCAGATGAAGGGTTATATGAAACAGCAGGTGTGAGACTACAGGAACTCATAGATGACTGGAGAGTTATGCTTCTAGAGGAGAGGTCCGCAAACTACAGCCTATGGGCCAGATTCAGCCTGCTGCCTCTTTTCTGTATGCCCTGCAATGTAAGAAATCTTCTTTCTTTTTACATTTTTAAATAATTGAGTGTCAACCAAAAGGAGAATACTATTTTCTAGCACATTGGGATTGTAGGAAATCACAATTTCATTGTCTAAAAGTAAAGTTTTATTGGAATGAAGCCGCACTCACTAATTTATGTAATATCTATTACTGCTTTTGTACCACAGTGGGAAGTTTAATAGTTGCTCCAGAGGTCGCTCAGCCTGCAAAGCCTCAAACATGTATTATACTATTTGGTCTTTTACAGAAAACGTTTGCTGACCCTATTTTACAGAATTGGTTATGGAGGTCTCTTGGAGAAGAGTGGTTCCTGGAGCTGATGCTGGGGTCTTCAAAGCACCATAGGGTGCTACAGTAGTTTGCAGGCTAGCTGTTCCCACAGGCGTCATAGGAAAGCATGGTTAAGGCTAACACCTCCCAGAGGTGTGACTGTGACTTTGAGCTTTGATGAGAACATTGCAGTCATAGGAGTAAGCTGATTTACCTAAGCAACTGAATAATTGCCTTCAGCAATCATGTGTGTTCTGGCTGCTTTCTCTGTTTGATGTGTTATTTTATGATCTGCTTGTGCTCTCTGGCTCTCTCACACTGTCCTCTCCTTCCCCTCCCCCTCATTCCTCCGTCCCACTTTTTTACCAGCTGCTAACTCCATTAGTTGATGCGTGAGCTCCTATCTGCTCCTGTACTGCACCATGGAAGGTGCCATTCAAGTCTTAGATGTGGAAATTAGTCTTCTGAAGTTTAGATTTAGAGCTGAAATTTAAAAAATGACTTAAAACTCTTCAGTTAAGGTTGCCAGTTTTTTCACTTCAAGGACCAATGACATTTTGGGTGTTGATACAGCAAAATGTTCCTTTATCCTATTTCTTAGAATTATGGGGAAGGAAGAGTTACTGGAATTGAAGAAGCCTAGAGGAATGTGAATTAATGCAACTTACATTGAGCAAATGAGGACAAGAGGTGGCAGGCAAAGCCCCAGTCCTGAGAGCAAGCAGGTGCAGGAAAGCCACCGGAGCATGTCAAGGCCCATTTTGTAGTGAAGGCAGAAGTTTTTTCCTTGCCTGTCCCAGGAAGGTAGAGAGTTTAATCACATTCCTTGCAATCGTTCCACTAATTACAGACAGAAAGAGCTGAATGGCCGGGCTGATTCCACTCGGAAAAAAATTCAACCAAATTGATGATGACACAAGAAAGCTCTCTTAGACACTTCTGATTAGGGCACACTGCATCTCACGGAAGCAGGGACATAGGCCACAAGAGTTTTTAAGAATATTTGTGAAGGTGGCCAAACCTGGCTCTTTTCTTATTCATTGCAGGCCTAGCTTGATGAAGGCTCTTTTAGTCCCCCTTAGGAAATACGGAATAAAATTACTTAACTTTCAGAGATTTTAAGACATCTTTTCATGAATCCAGCCCTTTCTCTCTCTCTCACACACACACATACATGAGAAAGTAAAACCTTAAAAAATATATATCCACTGCTTTCTTAAAGGTCATCAAAGAGTGTTCTGAATCATTGATTATGATAGGCTGTTAGGCTACAACAGCCATCAAAACTCTAGTCAGCTAGTTCATTCATTCAACCTTTGCCCACATAATCATGTGGCCCCTTCTGTGTGCTAAACCTGCTGTAGATATTGGAGATGCAGAGTTGCATAAAAGAGTCACTGCTCTCTTGGAATTAGAGGCCAGTGGGGTAAACCTATTTAAATACATAACAATACAGTGTGATTAGCAATGCTAGAGAAACAAACAAACAGTAATAAACTGTGTGGGGGAGAAGGTCAGGGGGTTTGAGTGTGACGAGAGCGTTCCCGAAGCAGTGATAGCTGAGATCGTTTTGAAGGCTGCGTAGATATTTGAAAGTGGACAAAAGAGAAGACGCACAGGCACAGGGTATCAATACAATGTCTCGTGTTTTAAGAACTTCACTGGTATGTCCACTGGGTGCAGGGGGGAAATGAGATGGTAATAAAGAACCTGGAGAGGTAGGCGAGAGCCAGCTCATGGGAGCCTTCACATTCCATGCCATGAGCAATGCGGAGCAGTGGAAGGATTTAAGCAGAGGTGGGACTGACTCTTATTTTTGGCAATTATTTTGGCAATAAAGAAAAGAATAAATGGGAAGCATGGAGACTCATAAAGAGGATATTGTAATAATCCAGAGTAGATAATGAGGGCCTGAGTTAAGACAGTGACAATGATGAAGAAAAGAAGACAATGGATTTAGAAGCTGTAAAGGGGGTAGAAACAGCAGGATTTGTTGATTGAAGGTGAGGAGTAAGGGAAAAGGAACAAGCAATGTGACTCCCTTTTATCTTAGGAGAATGGGGATTTGGCAGTGCTGCCAGGAGAGATTAGACACAGGAGTGAGAGCCGATGTAAGGGCAAGGTGGTGAATGCAGCCTGCGGCGTCTGGGAAACGTACGGAGGAGGCATTCCACGGGCAGTTATGGGCCCGGAGCTCAGCAGGTCCTCCTGGGACAGGAATGCAGATGTGGAGATCATGAGCACAGCTGGCCATCTACAATGCGGGAATGGCATTTAGAAGGATAGGTTCACCCAGGCAGGGGCTAGAAATAGTAGAGGAGGGCCTTATGAGATGCTGTTATTTAGGGTTTGAGTGTCCCAAACTTTTCCTATAGTTTGTTCCTTCTAACATTTTTAAAATTCTCATGTGTTAATTCTTCTTCCATATATTTGCACAAATTCTCTCATATGATTTTC
The DNA here is from genome assembly GCA_036589455.1 of Ateles fusciceps. Taxonomy (NCBI): domain Eukaryota; kingdom Metazoa; phylum Chordata; class Mammalia; order Primates; family Atelidae; genus Ateles; species Ateles fusciceps. Next base: position 2,660,500 of record JAZHEH010003296.1, on the reverse strand, counting down.
AGACCCAATATATGAGTATTTGAGTAATAAATAAACAGCCACATTTTACTAAGGAGAGAACTGAGGCTCAGTAATTTACTCAAGGTTACCAGTTCCTAAGAGACATCACCATACTGAGGATTCAGGAGCACTACGTTTGTTTGCTTGTTTTAATGCATTGCATTCTATCCAGGACCCAGGTGAGCATGCCTATGTTTAGATTTTATGTGACATGAAGTAAAAGGCATAGTAGTAGTGTGCCCAGTGAAAAAGTAAATCAGCTCTTCTTTTCCTTTCCATACACTTTTTATAGATTTCATGTAGGTGAAAATTCCACCTGGCAGTGGAATACTAAGAACAGAGGGGTGAGGCATTCACAGATAACTGGGCAGGGCCCAGGCACATGTTTCCAGCAGGATGGTTTGGTAGGAAGTAGCTGTTATACAGAATAGATTTTGAGAACTGTTTATAAAGATTCATTTTTTTCCACAGTCAAAGACTTTAATTAAATGTTACACATACAGTCGTTTTCAGTCATGTCTCCCTTTCTCCTCAGGCCCAAACGATCCTGCTCCAATAGGCTTCCTGCTGTTCTATAGAATTGTGTGGATTCCCAACGTATTCTCCTCTGCACATGGGTGGTGTCTGTCCTCTCCATGCCGACTTAAAATACACAGATGGCACTTCCATCTTTAGTATTCCTGGCACCTTGTAGTGTTCTCCCAGGAGCTGATCTGAATTTATTCATTAGATTGTCTTAACTATAGATCTGACTCCACCTCAGGTTTCCTACTCCCTCTGTCCCCAAAGTGGTCACGTTGTCATTGAGGTTTTGCTTGACACCATTAATTCTTCAGGAAAGCCTGTGTTTTGATATTGCATCTGAGGATGCTGCTTGCCAAGGGAAAGCCTGGCCTCCCTCCTCCTTCCATGTGCAGGAAGCCTCTCGTTCATCAGTCAGTGGGCATGGGCATCTGCAGGAACAGGCAGAGCCCTGCATCCTCCGTGACTTTGAACTTACGCTTTGGTGGGAAAAGACCTTCCCGCATTTAATGAAAAAAGTACTCCCCCATATCGATATAGCTATTCTTCAGAAGGATTATTTATAAGTTATTTCACTTCCCATCCTCCACAAAATATTTAATAAAACATACGTCAGGCTATGCTTTCCTGTGGAGTGATGTTCTTCTCCCTATCATCAGCTAGATTTCTGAGGGCTTTTTCTCGGCAGAAATGTGAGCTGACATGGACTTGGTTCTGCACCACCACCAGGGGATGATCCAGAGGATCATTCCAAGAGGGATACCAAGCCATGTCCTGGGCTCCTTTTACACCCCTTTCAGAGAGCTGTAAAATCCCTTCTTAGGGAAAACACACACCAGTGCACATATGCATGGTATTATTTCCTGGTGTTCAAAACCCCAGGGGTTACAGTTCCACAATTCTCAGATTAAGAACCCCTACCCTACAAAATGTCTCGATGGCTAAATCATGGGCTGCCCTACTTCCCAAGGCTGTTGGGATCCAGGGAGAGAAGGTGACTTCTTATCTGACCCTGAGCATGATGGTATCAGGAGAACCTTAACCCTTTAGGAGCCTCTTAAGTCAGTAGAATTTCCTTAATTTAATCTGGGCAAGGAATTGAAAGCAATTAACTCCTTCAAATATATCAGCACTTAGTACTGGCTTATATCTCCAGCGATTTAGAAAAAGAGAAAGCAAACAGCCAAGATACTGAGGCAATATGACACTGCGGAGTGCTATATTTATCCCCTATCAATGTCTTTCAGATCAAATTGGCTGAGTTTACAAATCAAAAGCTGATTTATTTTTTTATTTTTATTTTTTTAGCAGCCATCAGCTGCACTACTGCAAATACGCAGTTCCCAGACATCAAGCTGCAAACTCTAAACGCCCAGCTGTGTGCTTTCTGACTTTGATATCATCATGCGTAACAGAGGGTCTGCATGCAAAATTGAGCTGACAGGCCTACTGAGAAGGCTCACAGCAGAAGAGCACCCAACTCCCAGGGCCAGCTCAGCTTCTGAAGCCGCGTCTGCAAAGAAAACTCACGTCATGTTATTAGGGGAAGGAAATGCTTCAGAAATGCTCAGGGCCTGGCTCTGCAGAGTACAAACAGTTCACTTTCTTATAATTGCACTTTAAGTTGCGGCTTCTCTTTAATATGAAGCTAATTATTATTCCCAGAAGATTTCCCTATCAAACAAAATTAAGGGATTTTTTTTTTCTATTCTACATATCTATAGAATGTTACAGTTGATATATGCGTAGCCATACATATTCAAACATATACATATATTCAGTTCCAACTATCAAATGAGTTCTTAATATGTGTCAGGATCTATGATAAGTGTTTTGTTGATATAAATACACACATATATGTGTGTATACACACACGCAATTTATAGTTGGCACCAGTTTGTACAATATTTTTATTGAATCTATATTTATTGGTTTGTGATAGAATCTGGTTAATAAAGTAAAAACTATTCGTTTGCATTTCTAGCTTATAGTGAACATGGAAGTTGTTCGGGGAATGGGACGTGGTGCAAAAGAAGGATGGCAAGGTGGAGGAGCTCAGGAAGAAGCCGTTTCTGTGTATCCGACAGAAAGGGTATCTTGAGAGAAAGGAGGAGATAAGTTTTCCAGGTATAAAGAAGTCCAGGCTGGGCGCGGTGGCTCACGCCTGTAATCCCAGCACTTTGGGAGGCCGAGGCGGGCGGATCACGAGGTCAAGAGATCGAGACCATCTTGGCCAAGACGGTGAAACCCCGTCTCTATAAAAATACAAAAAAATTAGCCGGGCGCGGTGGCACGCGCCTGTGGGCCCAGCTACTCGGGAGGTTGAGGCAGAAGAATCGCTTGAACCTAGAAGGCGGAGGTTGCAGTGAGCCGAGATTGCGCCATTGCACTCCAGCCTGGTGACAGAGCAAGACTCCATCTCAAAAAAAAAAAAAAAAAAAAAGAAGTCCAGGTGAAATAAACAGGAATCTGAACTGACAGGGAAATAAACAGGAATCTGAACTGACAGGGAGCACGGGACGTTGCCACATGCATCCTATATGACTTATGCGCACTCACGAACAGCCAGCATGGCCTATTTAAGGATGATTTATATGATGGGAGCCACCTATTTAGAACAATTCAGCTGTCCCATTTCCCAGAGACAGGCTCTGTGTTTGATATCAACTGTTTGAGGCTTGTACTGCAGTGTTAGAACAGGAAAAAGTGGGATTGAGCCCTTCGGAACTTTTCCTACAAAACACATCTTTTAATTTGCCCATTTTTGGCAAGATTATCAGATTCTCTTTCTGCCAGCCATGATACCTGCGTCCAAAGGAAATGTCAAGGAACTATGTGTAATATATATGTATGTATATTACATATATATGTAGATATATATTTATATCCTTTTATTTTTAGTTGTGAAACCAGAGACATTTTTTAAGCTCTCAGCAGTTCTTACCTAGGCGATGCAGCTATACCGGCTTTTTTAAAAGAAACAATCATGAGAAATTGTATTTCTTATCAATCACATCCTCTTTTAAGTGAAGAGAGTTAAAGGATCTCTGGTGAATCCTTTGTAAGATTTATTATTATTAAGTTCCTACTGGCAAAGCAGAGGTCTGATTATTATTTCATTTCTGAGTTGAGATGTTCTTGTATCAAGGATCATATGTATTAAAATGTGCTAAATCCTAGTTAGCGTTTCAGTAAAAATAAAGGTCGTGGTAGCTACCGTTTCCTGAGAGCTTCCTATTTGCTAAGTACTTTATCCAAATTTACTCATTTAATGCTCACAATAATGCTATAAGGTAATCTTATGTTCCCCATTTTACAGAAGAGAAATCTGAAGTGCAGAGAACTGAACTGTCAGCTAGTATCGTCTACAGGGCTCGAGTGCAGAGATACTAGAACTCATCATTGCTCCCCAGTGCAGCCAGGGGGAAGTGGTGCTTACAGCTGCTATCAACTCTTCAACCATTACTCCAGCCTAGTATCAGGCTGACAGAAGCTATGCTGTTTAGATCATTCTACATGAATATCACATTGTGGAAACACTTTTTAACACTGAGAGTTTCACCCTGTTGCAGAGGATATTGCTGTGTGAGTTATGTGGGTAGCTCACATGTCCCCAGCCTTGTTGAGCTTGGAAGCACAGGATTGCATTAATTCCACATTACTGTGCCTCTCAGCACCCATCTGCCTGCCTGGACCCTCACTTTACCTCAAAACTGGCTCTGGTATTTCCTGGAGTCCCTGTTCCATGCTTAAATACAAGTCTTCTCATGCCACCCCCTTCGATATAGTCCCTCCCGTGGCCTCTGCTGCCAATGAGAGTGAGGCTGTTTTTGAGCCAGATTGGTCTGTGCACTCCAGCTCCCAGGACTGCACTGAGTCCTCAGGAGACCTGGTGTAAAGAAGGCCTTTCCCAATTCATCAGCAGGCCTTGACACCAGAACTCACAGAGGCTCTATACACCTCTGTAGTAGTCTGTTCTCACACTGCTATAAGAACCTACCCAAGACTGGGTAATTTATAAAGAAAAGAGCTTTAATTGACTCACAGTTCTGCAGGGCTGGGGAGGCCTCAGGAAACTTACAATCAGTGTGGCAGGGAAACCAACGTGTCCTTCTTTACATGGCAGCAGGAAGGTGAATGAGTGTCCAGCAAAGTGGGAAGCCCCTTATAAAACCATCAGATCTTGTGAGAATTAACTCACTATCAGCAGAATGGGAAAGGGGAAACTGCCCCCCATGACTCAATTATATTCACCTGGTCCCTTCTATGACATGTGGGGATTATAGGTACTACAATTCAGATGAGATTTGGGTAGAGACACAGCCAAACCTCTAAAGTCTCTCATGAAAACAGCTTCTTTACTTTCTGGCCAAGCCCACTTTCTTCATCAGACCTCAAAATCAGTTCCTGGGGCTTGCATGTGTTGGTACTGAGGAAGAGAGTCTCACCTCTGTCTTATCTCCCAGCATCTGAACAAAACCATGCCTTCCTCCAGTCAAAACAGAAAACTCTGCATGCTCATCAGCCATCATAATGGGCACTGGGAGATATACAACTGCCCTTGAGGCCAGCCTGGGTTTAACAAGAGCACCCAATGCAACCTGAGAGAGTAGAGACAGCAGTGGCTGCAGAGCTGGTGTGAGACTGGAATGTCACTGCTAGTCATTTGATCTGGGCTAAAATTTAAAAATGATTCCCTCCAGCTCTCCAATTCTGGGATTCTATGTTCTGTATCTTTTTTCAATTTCTGACATCCAATGATTTTTATCTCAGCTGGTATATATGCCATAAAAATATGAAGCAAAGAGGCAGCTGTGTCCTCTCCTCTCCAGTAGCTACAGCTGTTCTCCTGACAAGCTTATTCTTGGGTATGATAAAAATGATCACTGTGGTTATTATTATTTTCAGTTATAAAGATTTTTAATGCCCAATCTATGAAGTCAGAAATGTGGAATTTTCTTTTCCAAAGGAATGTTATGCACACAAGACAGTCTCTCTCCTTTGATTAGCTGTAAATGCTGAGCTCAGCACTTTGGCACAACACCAAACACCTGTGGGGATTTGGGGGCAGGTGTGATCACATATCCAGCTTGCTTCATTTCCCTGCTTTGGTTGTCATGTTCCACTTAATGAAGTAGCTGTATTTTCAAGTTGGCTGTAAAACAAATTTCTCTTAGATTAATCATACTTCATTGATCTATACTTTTGAATTAAGGATGCCTTCCCCTGAGGACATAATTAGCCCCAAAACTAAATATAAATTATACTAAACACTCAATAAACCTTTTAAAATCACATATTTAAAGAAAATCTTTTCTGTTAGCATATTAACAGTGAGGATATTTTCTAAAGTCAGGAAATACAATTATCTTGCTAAGAACAATGACTGTATATGGTGTTGTTTTGGGAATGGAGCCACAGGAGGATTAGGTGAACAATAAGGGATCTCTGACTCTGTGTGTGTGTGTGTGTGTGCACCATGTTTTTTTTTTATTGTACATTAAGTTCTGGGGTACATGTGCAGATCTTGCAGGACTGTTGCATAGGTACACACATGCCATGGTGGTTTGCTGTCTCCATCCCCCCATCACCTACATCAGGCACTTCCCCCAATGTTATCCCCTCCCCATCCTCCCCATCCCCTGCTGTCACTCCCCTAGACCCCCACCCCCCAACAGATCCCAGTGTGTGATGTTCTCCTCCCTGTGCCCACGTGTTCTCATTGTTCAACACCCACCTATGGGTGAGAACATGCAGTGTTTGGTTTTCTGTTCTTATGTCAGTTTGCTGAGAATGATGGTTTCCAGATTTATCCATGTCCCTATAAAGGACATGAACTCATCCTTTTTATGGCTGTATAATATTCCATGGTGTATCTGAGCCACATTTTCTTTGTCCAGTCTATCACTGATGGGCATTTGGGTGGGTTCCAGGTATTTGCTATTGTGAACAGTGCTGCAGTGAACATACATGTGCATGTGTCTTTATAATAGAACAATTTCTAATCTTTTGTGTGTATACCCAGTAATGGGATTGCGGGGTCAAATGGAATTTCTATTCTAGATCCTTGAGGAATCGCCACACTGTCTTCCACAATGGTTGAACTAATTTACACTCCTACCAACAGTGTAAAAGTGTTCCTATTTCTCCACATACCCTCCAGCATCTGTTGTCTCCAGATTTTTTAATGATAGCCATTCCAACTGGTGTGACATGGTATCTTAATGTAGTTTTGATTTGCGTTTCTCTAATGACCAGTGATGATGAGCATTTTTTCATATGTTTGTTGGCCTCATAAATGTCTCCTTTGAAAAGTGTCTGTTCACATCTTTTACCCACTTTTGAATGGGTTTCTGTGTTTTTTTTCTTGTAAATCCACTTTATTTATTTGTAGATTTTGGATATTAGCCCTTTGTCACATGGGTAGATTGCAAACATTTTTTCCCATTCTGTTGGTTGCCAGTTCACTCTGATGATTATTTCTTTTGCTGCACAGAAACTCTTAAGTTTAATTAGATTCCATTTGTCTAATTTGGCTTTTGTTGCCATTGCTTTTCGTGTTTTAGTCATGAAGTCCTTGCCTATGCCTATGTCCTGAATGGTTTTGCCTAGGTTTTCTTCTAGGGTTTTTATGGTGTTAGATCTTACATTTAAATCTTTAATCCATCTGGAATTTATTTTAGTGTAAGGTATAAGGAACAGGTCCAGTTTCAGCTTTCTGCACATGGCTAGCCAGTTTTCCCAACAACATTTGTTAAACAGGGGGATCCTTTTCCCATTGCTTGTTTTTGTTAGGTTTGTCAAAGATCAGATAGTTGTAGATGTGTGGCATTACTTCTGAGGCCTCTGTTCTGTTCCATTGGTCTATATCTCTGTTTTGGTTCCAGTACCATGCTGTTTTGATTACTGTAGCCTTGTAGTATAGTTTGAAGTCAGGTAGCATGATGCCTCCAGCTTTGTTGTTTTCCTTAGGATTGTCTTGGCTATGCAGGCTCTCTTTTGGTTCCATATGAAGTTTAAAGTGTTTTTTTCCAGTTCTGTGAAGAAGGTCAATGGTAGCTTGATGGGGGAAAGCCTTGAATCTATAAATTACTTTGGACAGTATGGCTATTTTCACCATACTGATTCTCCCTAACCATGAGCATGGAATGTTTTTTCATCTGTTTGTGTCCTCTCTTATTTCCTTGAGCAGTGGTTTGTAGTTCTCCTTGAAGAGGTCCTTTGCATCCTTTGTTAATTGTATTCCTAGGTGTTTTATTCTCTTTGTAGCAATTGTGAATGGGAGTTCACTCATGATTTGGCTCTCCGTTTGTCTATTATTGGTATATAGGAATGCTTGTGATTTCTGCACATTGATTTTGTATCCTGAGACTTTGCTGAAGTTGCTTATCAGCTTAAGGAGAGTTTGGGCTCAGATGATGGGGTCTTCTAAATATACAATTATATTGTCTGCAAATAGAGACAATTTGATTTCCTCTTTTCCTAATTGAATACCCTTTATTTCTTTTTCTTGCCTGACTGCTCTGGGTAGAACTTCCAATACTATATTGAATAGGAGTGGTGAGAGAGGGCATCCTTGTCTGGTGTCAGTTTTCAAGGGGAATGTTTCCAGTTTTCTTTTTTCTTTTGCACCATGATATTGGCTGTGGGTTTGTCGTAAATAGCTTTTATTATTTTGAGATACGTTCCATCGATACGTAGTTTATTGAGAGTTTTTAGCATAAAGGACTGTTGAATTTTGTCGAAGGCCTTCTCTGCATCTATTGAGATGATCATGTGTTTTTTGTCTTTGGTTCTGTTTATGTCATGGATTACATTTATAGGTTTGTGTATATTGAACCAGCCTTGCATCCCTAGGATGAAGCCTACTTGATCATGATGGATAAGCTTTTTGATATGCTGTTGCATTCAGTTTGCCAATATTTTATTGAAGATTTTTGCATCGACGTTCATCATGGATATTGGCCTAAAGTTTTCTTCTTAGCTGTGTCTCTGCCAGTTTTTGGTATCAGGATGATGTTGGTCTCGTAAAATGAGTTAGGGAGGATTCCCCTCTTTTTGTATTGTTTGGAATAGTTTCAGAAGGAATGCTCCCAGCTCCTCTTTGTACATGTGATAGAATTCGGCTGTAAACCCATCTGGACCTGGACTTTTTTTGGTTGGTAGGCTATTAATTGCTGCCTCAACTTCAGACCTTGTTATTGGCCTATTCAGGGATTCAACTTCTTCCTGGTTTAGTCTTAGGAGGGTGTAGGTGTCCAGGAATTTGTCCATTTCTTCCATGTTTACTGGTTTATGTGCATAGAGTTGTTTGTAGTAGTCTCTGATTGTAGTTTGTATTTCTGTGGAATCGGTGGTGATGTCCCCTTTATCATTTTTTATTGCCTCTATTTAATTCTTCTCTCTTTTCTTTTTTATTAGTCTGGCTAGTGGTCTGTCTATTTTGTTATCTTTTCAAAAAACCAGCTCCTGGATTTATTGATTTTTTGAAGGGTTTTTTTTGTGTCTCTATCTCCTTCAGTTCTACTCTGATCTTAGTTATTTCCTGTCTTCTGCTAGCTTTTGAATTTGTTTGTTCCTCTAGCTCTTTCAATTTTGATAATAGGGTGTCAATTTTAGATCTTTCTTTGTTTCTGATGTGGGCATTTATTGCTATAAATTTCCCTCTAGACACTGCTTTAAATGTGTCCCAGAGATTCTGATACTTTGTGTCTTCCTTCTCATTGGTTTTGAAGAACATGTTTATTTCTGCCTTCATTTCATTGTTTATCCAGGAGCAAGTTGTTCCATTTCCATGTAGTTGTACAGTTTTGGGTGAGTTTCTTAATCCTGAGTTCTAATTTGATTGAACTGTGGTCTGAGAGACTGTTAGATTTACGATCTTTTGCATTTGCTGAGGAGTGATTTACTTCCAATTATGTGGTCAATTTTAGTGTAAGTGTGATGTGGTGCTGAGAAGAATGTATAGTCTGTGGTTTTGGGGTGGAGAATTCTGTAGATGTCTACTAGGTTTACTTGGTCCAGATCTGTGTTCAAGTCCTAGATATCCTTGTTGATTTCTGTCTCCTTGATCTGTCTGATATTAACAGTGGAGTGTTAAAGTCTCCCACTATTATTGTGTGGGAGTCTAAGTCTCTTTGTAGGTCGTTAAGAACTTGCTTTATGTATCTGGTTGCTCCTGTATTGGGTGCACATACATTTAGGATAGTTAGCTCTTCTTGTTGCATTGATCCTTTTATTATTATGCAATGCCCTTCTTTGTCTCTTTTGATCTTTGCTGGTTTAAACTCTGTTTTATCAGAGACTAGGAGTGCAACCCCTTCTCTTTTTTGCTCTCCATTTGCTTGGTAAATCTTCTTCCATCCCTATATTTTGAGTCTATGTGTGTCTTTGCACATGAGATGGATCTCCTGAATACAGCACACCGATGGGTCTTGACTTTTTATCCAGTTTGCCAGTCTGTGTCTTTTGATTGGGGCATTTAGGCTGTTCACATTTAACATTAATATTGTTATGTGTGTATTTGATACTGCCATTTTGTTACTGGCTGGTGGTTTTGCCCATTAGTTGACATAGTTTCTTCATTGCGTCATTGGTCTTTACCATTTGGTACGTTTTTGCCGTGGCTGGTACTGGCTGTTCCTTTCCATGTCTAGTGTTTCCTTCAGAATCTCTTGTAAGGCAGGTCTGGTGGTGACAAAATTTCTCAGCACTTGCTTGTCTGTAAAGGATTTTATTTCTCCTTCACTTATGAAGCTTAGTTTGGCTGGATATGAAATTCTACAATCTCTGACTTTTTTTCATTGAATTCAACCTGTTGTTCTGGGTCTGTCAGCCAAAAGTTAGTCAATAAGAAGTTTACAAATTTTAAATTCTGTAAACTGGTTTTCTAGCTGCCTTGAGAGCCAGAGATGTCCAAGACCTGGTTCCTGCTGTCAAAGGCCTTCAGTTGCATTGGAAAAATAAGCCCTGTGTGTGCAGTACAAGACAGCTACTCAAAAACTCTGTTACGGTTGCAGGAGCAGTGGATCGGACATCAGGAGACCTCGTGTGCTCTGTCACTGACCAGATGTGTGCCTATAGACGCCTCTAAGCTTCAACTTCCCACAAGTAAAATATGAGGCTTGCCCATGTATGAGAATTTCCTAAGGAGATTATGAAAACACCTTACTGTAGGAGATTCTGGTTGAGTGGGTATGACTGGAGCCTAGAATTCTATATTTTAAGCAGGTTCTCTAGTGAATTCTGCTACAGTCAGACTGTGTCCTAGCAGAGCAACTATGGCATTATATAACCATTCATGTCCCTTTAAGCTCTTTAAGTTAATTCTCTTACGATTTTAAAGACTAGATGAACTGAATGTGCAACAATAGTGCAGAACAGCCAGAGGCACCAAGAGTTAGGAGACAAAAGGGAATGTACTAGTGTCCCCGGGCTGCTGTGACAAGGCACAAAATACTGGGTGACTAAGAACAACAAAACTGTACGGTGCTGGAGGCTAGAAGTTGAAATCTGACAGTGATAGGGAGAACCCTCCCTCGCCTCTCCTGGCTTCTGATATGCACTGGCAATGCCTGGCATTCCTTGGCTCATAGAAGCATCTCTCCAATCACATGGTCATCTTCACCCTGTGTGTCTTCACACAACCCTTTCTCTGCATGTCTGCCCAAGCCTCTTTTTATAAGGACACCAGTCATATTAGATTAGGGCCTACCATAATACCTCATTTTAACTTGATTACCTTTGTAAAGACCTATTTCCAAATATAGTCACACTCTGAGATACTGACGGTTAGGACCTCAACATATCTTTTTTGAGAGGACACAGTTGAACCCCTAATAGGGTGTTTGGAAGGAAGAGTTAAAATTTGAAAGAAAGGTGATGTTTGCTTAGATAGACCAAGAGGACACAGCTTTCTAGGTGACCAAAAAAAAAAAAAAATCTGTGAAGAACGAATCATCACATCGGTCCAGGATGAGAACTAACAAGGACTGGCAGAAGAGCTGTGGCAGTGGCAGTGGTGGCCTGGTACCAGTTGTTTAAGTCCTGCAGAGGGCTTCTCCTGGGCATCTCACTGTCCCTACTGCATTCCATGTGTTGCCTTTCACAGCAACCCTAGAAGCTGGCAGTGTTATTCCGAGTTGTACAGGTGAAGACATGTTGGTACAGGGGAGTTAGGTGACCTACTCCATCATGAAACTAGAGGGTAGAGAGTTAGCTTTTTCTGATCTCAAACTTTTGCCTGTTAGGACGACAATCAGTTGCCTTCTTCATAGCACTCATGCAAGATAAACTTGAGTGAGTAGATCAGGGCTACTTTATGGAGGGCTTTGATAATAAGGCAGTAGCATTTGTGTTTGATATGACAGAAAAATGAGGAGCCATTTCTAGTGTCTGAAGAGGTGGACCATGCTGAAGGGGGTATTTCAGGAAGATGAGTGTCTCATTTCCACCCAAGGATGCATTTTCTTTACACAAAGAAAAAGCAGACTTATAATGAGAAGCTATTGACCATGAAGAGTTTCTTTTCATAGGGTTTTATCAACTGGTTTGCCTCTTCCCCACTGATGTCTCTTAACCAAGAATATCCTTTAGCACTTTAAAAACTATCCTTGCTTGATTTTTTTTTACCCAGTATGCTTTGTGAGTCCCTCACACTAGTGATAAAGCACTAATCACTTCGTAGCCACAGCAGAAATGCTTTTAAATTGAACTTTTCCCTGATTTATTAACTCAAGAAATTCAGATTTCAGTTTAGTGTTTTTGGGAGTTTGTTTGTTTGAGGCATCTTGTTTAGGAACCTGATTTCAGGTGGTTCAAAGTTTACTTTGTTATGCATAAACTGACCAACTTTCTCTCTGGTTTTGCCACATATGCCTCTAGCAGATAAAAAGGTGGGTGAGGAGAAAAGTGAGCATAATGACGAGGAAAGCTTAAATTTGTTAAGCATCTTACTATGTGCAAGTCACTTTTTATATGCCTTACCCAACTCAATAAAAAATGTAAATGTAATAACTGGTGAGCAATGAAGTCATTATGGTTTCTCTATGATTGCACATTTGGTCCAGGGAACATAGGATGGTAGATTAAGCCTCACTGTTCTTGCAGGAGGAGAAAGACTTCAGGAAAAAAATCTCCTTCCTCTGGAATTAGAAATCTGGATCAGTAGAGATCATATGCCTTCCCCAAAACTAGAGCCATCCAACTTCGTTTCCTACGCAAGATCTCCTGACATAAATACACAAAACTACACATACATTAATGCACCCATGTCCCCCACAGAAACTCTGATGAGTTCTTGATGTTGACTGCCTTAATATCTGTGTACCTGCATTTCAGTTTAGGACTGTCATGCCCCCAACAGGTTTTTCCATTTGGATCCCCATATGACAGGTTGACCCCTGCAAACCTCACTGTGGCCACAGAAGAGCATATTTGGATTATGGAATTAAAACAGAGGCATGAACTTTAGCTGAAGAGCACAAGAGATCCAGAGAACCTGTGTCTTTTTGCTTGTTTCCCCTGCTTCGGTGAAGTAATACACAGCCTCCCAGGAGACCTGAGGTCCTACCAGTCACTGCTCCGACCCTAGAGCTCAATCCAGAAACAGCTGTCCAGAGCTAATTTATTTCCTAATGCCGCAGCACTGTTAATTTATAAATTACACTGGTAATTCGAGCTATTATTAATTTCAGATGGTGTAGGGCAAGCCTAATTAAAATATGACACCAATTGCCACACATATGTACCAAGGACTACCATTTAAAATTAATGGGAATATTAAGTGTGACACTGGTCTCCGAGATGCTTGGCACAGTAATTATAGCATTCTGGCAGGGAAAGATCTGACAAATGTAAGCCCGTGGTTGGTAGCAAATAAACAAAGACAACACAAGAGGAATTACAGACTCTTCATTTAAAGCTCTTCTCAATTCTTCCACCCATCCTCAAATCAAGGTTAGTACCTTTCCCCTGAACACACTTATCAAACAATATTAATAAAGGCTAGTGAGACCATTAGACGTGTCTTACTGGTAGGAACTATGAGTCTGTTTGGGTTAATGTTGTTTGTCCCCTCCATATCCTGGTCTGTTGGGCCATGTTTTCTACTTATGAACAGGTTCCTTCTTTGTCTCGTGAATTTAATAACTCTTTCTTGTTTGTTGTAATGGACATAGGTTGTTCTTTTCCTCTTCTCTATGTAACAGAGGCAAGAAAGCTTCTGTACATACACAGTGTAGTTGCATATGGCCTGAGGATGTATGAGGTGTGAGGCTCCAGTTGGTCCTACTGTTGAGCAGTGGCGCAGACTTATCATGGCCAAACAGTGCTGATTGAGTGGAACAAGGCAGTGGCCCTTCTTTACAGGACCCTGGTCTTACTGTTGTTGCTATTGTTATTGTGGTTACCTTGACAAAACAGTTACTTCAACACTGTCATGGAATAAATAACAGTCATCCCTTACAGACCGCACACATTGACCCTTGCTGTATTAGTTTCTTACAGCTATTGTTTTCATGATCTGAGCCAGCAGAAACATGTGGCATTACAGAAAGTTTTTATGACCTGGAGAAAATTGATCCTTTGTTCCCTTTCTTGGGCCACTCATGTTCATACAGTCCTACACCACCTGAAGCATCTGGATTAATAGCTAAATCAACAAGTATGCAGCACACAGGAGTTCCAGAGTGCTTTCGTATGTGTGTGTGAGTGTATATGTGTATATATATGCATATTTGTGTGTTAGTCTAAATAGCCCTGTGACCCTGTGAGATGTTAGGATTATATATATATTATGTTTGGGAAAATGCTTCTCAATTGCTAGAGACAGTCTTAACTTATTCTTGTTGTCTGCTAATAATCATTACCAGCACCTCTTTCCCTCTTAAAGGTATCCAGGTTTAGGATGCTGTCATCCTAATTACCCTCATTTAAGAGGTAAGGGAGGATAACTTGTGATGTAAGCCATTACTTTTGTTTTTCATTGTCTTTTGGCAAGGAAGCTAAGGCTCAGGTGCCTCTGGGAGAGAACTTTGAAATCTCCTCTAGCCTTAAATATCTTGATCTTTCCATAACTGAGTGCTCATGGCAGACATCAGGCACAGAGTCTGGCAGGTGGAGGGTTGTTATTATTACTCATAATTTTTCACTAAAGACAAGTCCTGCAATGATGACAGGACTGAGTGGATTCGCAGCCATGTCACCTAACAAATTTCTGACAGGTTTACAGTTATGCATCAAGTGCAGAGTCCCATGGCTAGTCTGTCTTTAGGATCTTGTACCTGGGAGCTCTAGCAGGTCGAAGTTTAGCACATTGATTTCTGCCTATCCAATTAATTGTCTGAGTCAAAAAAACAGAAAGTTAAATTTAGTATGTTACTATTTCCGCTGCCTTTGTGGCAAGGGTGTGTGTGTGTGTGTGTGTGTGTGTGTGTGGTGGGGGATAGCTGCTGGTGTGGCATTTTTAATTAATTCATGCTCAAAGATGCAGTCATCAACTTTATATACAAGGCTCAGTCTAAGTGATACCTTGAGATCAGAAAGAGTTAAGTTACCTAACTCAAATCTCAGAGCACGATTGCTTGGTAAGATACAGGCCGTATAAATGTCAAAATTATTAATCACTTATTGGGGACCAGTAATTCTCTAGGCACTGTGCTTGACTCAGTTAGGAACACAAACATTTCAGCTGTTCCAGTGGGGAGCCAAGGACAAGTTGGTGGTGCAAAGGTGTAGAAGCGACGGAGGAGGCAGGAGCCACACAGTTCCTCAGAATCGGAGCTTACAAGTGGCACAGTTCTCTGCAGACATAACCATTTTACACTTCGTTTTTTAGGTTAATATGGGTTGGTCTTTTTGCCTTCGATTTCACCTCACATTACTCTTTTCCTGCAGCTGTTGGCTTTGTGAGTGAAGACGAATACTTGGAAATTCAGGGCATCACCCGGGAGCAGTCAGGGGACTACGAGTGCAGTGCCTCCAACGACGTGGCTGCACCCGTGGTACGGAGAGTAAAGGTCACCGTGAACTGTAAGTGTTCCCACCACTGCCTGCCCGCCCTGCATGTGCACGAGGCTGGCCTGTTGTCACAACCACCACACAGAGCCTATTGGCACAGCCAGCTGCTGACTTCGGGTGGGAAGGAATGTGGCATCCCTTTCCATGCTCTGCTTTAAGGAGCAACCATTTCAAACTCTAGTTTTTGACATCTCAAGGCGTCACAGTGTCACATTAAAAAAAAAAAAAAGTAGCTGAAAGTAACTTAACATAATACCAAACTTGACTTATAGGGCTGGGAGATCATTAAATGGCATTCAGTGCATAATTTATATAAACATGTCTTCAAATCCAAAATTTTCCCATAATTTACTCACACAATGCAGCTGTGCTGGACCCTCTCACTGTCTATGCCAGGCATCTCCATAATGGAACAAGAAACCGTGTGCTAGAGTGTATGAAGGAAGTTTAGGGCTTTCATTTATGGTACATCTATTGTATCTCATTATTTTACAATTATAGCTGTGCATGGCATACATACAAATAGCTCTGATATAGATCTTAGAGGATGTATCAATATATTTGATTGTTACTAATACAGGTATAGGATCCAAAAATTTTGTAAGGCCCTGCGTGGACCCATCATTCTCCTTTCTCAGCCTTCCAGATTCTCTCTGACATCAAACCCACTTGAATTTCTTACCTCCGTTCACTCTTTTCCCTCTGGCTTCCTCATTATGTACCTTGATTTAGCTCCCTACAACAGTCTGAAGGTTTTCTCTGCTGTGCACATTCCAGGAAGACTTATGAAGAAATAGAACTCAATAACTAAATCAGCAAATGAGATGACTTTTCCTTCAAAACTTGGGCGGAGTGGAGTTAGAAGAAGAATATTGTATCCAGGAGAATATCCAAACTTTAAGATTTAGGTTTGTGTCACAATGTGAACCCAGTCAATATAAAGCAGTTTAAGAGAAAGACAATAGGTATAAAAGAAATACCTAATGTACAATAGGTATAAAAGAAATAACTAATGTATACAGGGTACAGCAAACCACCATGGCACATGTATACCTATATAACAAACCTGCACATTCTGCACATGTACCCCAGAACTTAAAGTATTAAAAAAATCTGTCATTTAAGAAATCATATCACCATTTTTTAGAAAGGGACTTAAGATGATTTACACTTTATAAAGATGAACCTAAAACATAAAGAAAGAGAAGCAAAGAAAAAATATACTTAGGAAAATGAGTGAAAGCTAGGAAAACCCCAGCACATGAAATATTACCACAAGATCGCTAGGTGCAGGTGCAGAATTTGGCTTAGCCTTGCTAAAGCAAAGAGGGAAACGTCACCTGCTTTAAGATTTAAGTTGTCCATAAGATAAAAGCAAATTGGTTGCTTGGAAGAGACACTGCTTTCCCTGGTACTGGGATGCCAGAGAAAATTCTCTTCAGGGTCTCCACAAATAGAGCACTTTGAGATAGAGTCAGCAACAGCATGTACAAAATTTCTGCGTTAAATAGAAGAGCAAGCTTATTGTGGCTGTTTTTCATAACGCCCTGTATTATAAACTGTTAGAATGTTAAGGGTAGTTTGGCAAAGACTTCAAATGAATGCATACCAAGTGCTTAAGTCTAGTTTGGCCACCTGGTCTGGCTTGATTCAGGGATCTGTTTCAGAATACCAAGAATGACTGATCTGTGTATCCTTCAGGCAGTTCTCCTTGAATATTATTTCTTGCAATTGAACTTTTGATGGGAATTGAATAGTTCAAGGTTATATACTTTTGGCAAGAACCTGGTATGCAGAAATTCTAGAAGGCTGATTAAAGGGGCTGACTGTCAACCCATGGAGTGTAGGGTTGATGGGCTGCCATCATCCTAAGAAAGTTAAAAAGTTTAAACAGAAAATATGCATGAGCACATGGTCATTTCAACTCTGTACAGAGGAGAACAAAAGCAATACATGCTAGGAAGACCCAGCTTTTCCCTAGAATGGCATCAAAAATGTTTTCATTCTCTGGTACAATTTGTATAGCAATTTTACCGTCTAAGTAAGCAGAGCTAGGACAGAGAATGAGAAACAAAATCAACAAATGGAGCAGCCTTCCTCATTTTAAAATGCATTATAAAATGCTATAGGTTGGGTGTGGTGACCTGTAATCCCAGCACTTTTGGAGGCTGAGGTGGGCAGATCATCTGAGGTCAGGAGATCAAGATGAGCCTGGCCAACATGGTGAAACCCCATCTCTGGTAAAAATACAAAACTTAGCCAAGCATGGTGCTATGCACCTGTAATCCCAACTACTTGGGAAGCTGAGGCAGAAGAATCGCTTGAACCCAGGAGGCAGAAGCTGCAGTGAGCCAAGATCATGCCACTGCACTCCAGCCTGGGCAACAAGAAGGAAACTCCATCTCAAAAACAAACAAACAAACAAAATACTATGAGACATCTTTCTCTGCAGACCCACCATACATCTCAGAAGCCAAGGGTACAGGGGTGCCCGTGGGACAAAAGGGGACACTGCAGTGTGAAGCGTCAGCAGTCCCCCTCAGCAGAATTCCAGTGGTACAAGGATGACAAAAGGTAAAGCTTCCTTCTTTCCTCTCCCACCCCCACCCCCATCCCCAGAAGAAGAAACTTTTCCAGGGTCCTGATTCCAGATGCTTTCAAATGAATTCTATAAAATCCTCTTTGAATGTCTCCTCTCTATAGGGGGCAAATATGCAAACAAGTCTTTTATTAACATTCATGGATTTCAGCGACGTTTTTAATGTCACCATGCAGAATTATCACTGGCCAACCAACAGACCTAAAAGGTAGTATTTTTTTTAGGAAAGCAAAATCACAAGAGAAAGGCCACCAGGAGCATTGTAAGGCCTGTGAATTTTTTATAGGCCAAGAACATAATGTGTTCTGCCTGAAGCTATTTTTACTACATTCTAAGGCTCGCGTGAAGGAGCTAGGAAGGCTCATGGGGCCCCGGGAGTGGCTAAAAAGTTAGCTACAGCTAGCAGGTCTCCCCCTTCTGTTCCAGACACTATCAGTAGCGGTGTATAAGAGTCCATGACCCAATTTAGCGCTCGCTTTGTGCCCAAGTTGTTCTTTTACTGTAGGAGAAAAGAGAAGGGACTCTTCCCTTCCTTCCCATTGTCACAGCCCTTGTGGGGATATTTGTTGTGAGTCACTGAAGATGATCATTTCGAGGAGTTATCAAATGGCATGTCAGTGCAGGGATCACTATCTCAGCACAGCCAGGCACCGTGGCAATTGCCATTATCAAAGAGCCATTTTAAGGGCCGATGAACAATGGGAAATGTGGGAGAACTGCCTGTGTTCAGAACATTTTCACTTAAAAAGAGGTGGTGGCATAGGGGATGCAAAAGAGTCCTGAGGTGTATGTTGGGTGGAGTAAGAGGAAGGAGTGAGGGAGGCCAGGAAGCTGAGAAGGAAAAACAATGAGGAGGGCATTCTGAGAAAGAGAGCAGCATGAGAAACCACGGGCCAGGAGCCAGTGAATGGCTGCCCACACTGCGCGCACATGTTCAGCCGGCCTTAGCTTTCTTTCCTTACGAGGTCAATCAGACACCAAAAGTTCTTTCTAGCCTCTACATTGAAAATTGAGTTTTGTTTAGAACCATGTCAATCAGTTGTAAGATTCACTGTGTCTTATCATAATGCCCCCCAAATGAAAAGCAGTGTTGTTTTTTTGTTTTCATCTTTCAGGACACATTCTGGCAGCTTCTAGTGAGGTGTATTATACTTATGTAGCCCATTTTACAGATGAAAGAACTAAGACGCAAAGAGAAAAAACAAACTCACAAAGAGAAGAAATAGAGCTGGTGTTCCCCCTTTCCAAGAAAGAAGAATTAAGCAGAATAGAGCGTGTTTTTCTGATCAATATGGTTACCTGACTTAGAAATTCTGTTTCACTTATCCATTCCGTTGTACTAAGAAGTAAACTGAGAAATGAAAATTAATGATTGAACCAAACCAAGCCAAAAACCTATTGAGCCATGGGGTCAGTTCCCAAACCTTCAATTGTCTAGGTCTTAGTGAAAAGTCACTGACTGCGTCCTGTTATTCTAATTCTTTATTGGAGAAAAATGGAAACAAAATATAAGAGAAAGCAAAATCTTGGAGGAAAATAAAGAAAAAGTGGCCAATGGTGAGTAAAAGTATGAGAGAGCTCGCCTCTGTGCAGCATCTGGGTTCACCAGAGAGCAGGCTGGCAGGACCAGGGATGGTTTTTAGGGGCCCCTGACTCAGGCAGCTTTGTTTCTGCCTTTCAGTTCTTCTGATGCCCTCTCCTTTTCTTTCCTTTCCATTTAGTTAGGTCAGTTTTCCATTTGATGCTCATGTATTTATTAATTTCCAATATGCTGCCATGAGACAGGCTGTCTTTCCTCCTGGCACCCAGCCCAGCCTCAGCATCCCCCGCCTCTGAGGTCCTGGTCACAGCCCGTTGTGTCTACCACGCAGATTTCCAAAGGCATATTTTGTCTGCCCTGGGGGGAAGACCAAAGCCAGCTCTAGCCCCTCTCCCATTTCCAGTGAGATGAGCAGACTTCCAAGGCAGATTAAAGGAAACTGGTGAGGACAGCAGTTTTCTCAAGCATTAGGTGAGAAGTCTTTGGCCACATGCTAGCACCACTCAACTGCTTGCTGTTGTGTGTTACCAAACAAAGAGAGAGGAATGGAATGCTATACTTAAGGAAGGCCACCCATCCAACAGGGGCATTGGCCAATGAAAATCCCACAGCTTTCGTAAGAAACTGAGGCCTGGAAGCAATGCAGGATGGAGGGGATGTGTGCCGGCACAGAGAAGGGGAAAGTGTGTCCTCCCAGGAGCTGCAAAGCTGCAAAGTGCTGCTGGCCCCCTGTGCTGTTTTTAGCTAAAGACATTTCAGAGCTGTCAAGCAGGAACCTGCTTCCTGTTAGTCTCTCCCCACTGCAGAGCTGAAATCTCATTCACAGTTTGGTTATGATGGGAAGGCTTCCTCCCCATGGTGGAGGAATGGTGTCAAAATGGCCAGGTGGGATCAATCAGCCTGACTTGCTGACCGAATCCTCCTGGTGGGAGGTATGGACAGCACCCCCTAGAGGATCAATATTTACATAACACGCTGAAATGTAAAAGTGGCCTCTGGCTGCACAGCCGGATGCCTCATTCCATTTGGACAGTGCTAGCATTTTAATGAAATCATGGACTCAGGCCAGTTCATTGCCCCTAGCTTTTGGAGAGGAAGGCTCCCAGAGGAACATCTACATAATGAAAAGCAAGGCAAGTCCGTCCAACCTATCTTCTGACTTCCCTGGAGGCAGATGTTGAGTTAGAACTCCAGCCAGAACCTGCCTCTCTTTCTATCAAAGTTACTGTAAGTTGCAGGAGTGGAGAAAATTATTCTGTAATTCCACAGAGGCAGGTCTTCAGATAATGACAAAGCAGCTGCCCTCTATGCCCAAAAACATACTGTGACCCAGGGATGGGCAAGAGTCATCTATGTCTAACTCCATAGAAATACATTACACTGAATACCATTGTGTGGTCTGCAAAGTATTTCCTCATCATTGTCTCGCTGGGCTTCACTTTCTCTTTCTGCCTTGAGTACTGTTTTTCTTAGTTTCAAGACTCCAATAAGCATCCATTTGCCCCAAAACATGTCCCCTGAATCTGTTCCAGTATGCTTCCACCATGACATCATCTGCTGGCTACAACGTGAGCTCCAGCCAGGCCCTAGACAGGACACTTAGCTTTGTGTCCATATTCCCTGAGATCCCTCATTAGAAGGGATTTTTTTCCCTAAGAGTATTCATCTTTCCTATAGCACAGAATCAGCTTCAGGGCAAGGATTACAAATTGTTTCAGGGAAAGTAAAAGTTGGCTTAAAGCTCATTCTAAGAAATGGGCATTTCAGAATCTTGCAGAGGAAGGTAGGTGTTGTCCATAATTGTTACAGGAATTGCTGTTAATAACCTCCTGAGAAGGAGGACATGTGCCTACCGGCTCCGACAGCAGCTTTCTCCTTACTCTTTTATATGCCCAGTAATAGAATCCATGGTTGTAATAAGCGTACCTAACTTCCCCCCACTAACTCCCTGTGGCATTTCTTTAGTGGCCCCTAGACCAACGCAAGTCCTTGTGTCTTACTGGGCTGCTATTGTGGCACTCAGGGAGACTTTCCTGGCTCTAGAGGGACATATTCTTAGGAATCATTAATCCCTCCAAACTAATCCTCTATAATAGTCTGGGCATATTGCTCCTTCCAAACCCTTCATGATCCCCTGATGAGTAAATGATGATTTGCTCCTCTTCATAGCCAAAAAATTAAATATTATCTATACGATGCCTCCGGTGCTTAAGGAGAAATTAGATTACCCAGGTGCTTGAGAAACATTTTTCATTCAAATTCCTCAGGTCGCTCTTCTCTCGGAAGTTTGAGGTTTTCATTTGCATGGTTGTCATCATCACCGTCATCATCTTCGTTTATCACCAGCATCAAGTCCACCCTTTCGAGCACCTACTGTGTGAATCATCTTGCTCTGAATGCCACACAGCTGGGCGGGGATACTTGTTGTGGTGTGGCTGACAGGGTACAAAGCAAGGATGAGAGGCTAGGGAGCTCAACTGTTCTGGCAGGAGTGTCCCCGGGCACATATGTGAAAATCAAGAAACGCGTGTCACTGTCTGTGAACTACTGCTACGTTATGGTGTGTGCATCAAACAGTGGTTATCGTGATGTCAGAAGGCAGGCAAGGAGAAGATCACAAATCCCTGGGCCTATCTTATGAGGCCTATCCTATGAGGACATATAACCATCTTGTTTTCTTCTGTTTTTTTTTTTTGTCTTTTGTTTCTCTCAGACTGATTGAAGGAAAGAAAGGGGTGAAAGTGGAAAACAGACCTTTCCTCTCAAAACTCATCTTCTTCAATGTCTCTGAACATGACTATGGGAACTACACTTGTGTGGCCTCCAACAAGCTGGGCCACACGAATGCCAGCATCATGCTATTTGGTGAGCCTGTGCTCTGAGCTGGGCAAGAAGAGGGGAGAGGGTGTGGAATGGGAGAACTGGGTGGGAGGGCCCCTCAAGGCCAGGGTCAGAAGTTAGCAGGACAGCAGTGGATGAGGAGAAGGAGAAAGAGAGAGACACAGAGAATGCAATAGAGAGAGGGAGACAGGAGAGACAGTGAGAGACAGAGATAGACACAGGGAGGAGGCAGAGAGAGACAGAGACAGAAAGAGACAGAACAAGAGAGACAGAGAGACAGTGTACATGTTTACAAAGTAGTATATGTATAATACATGTGTAGCTATCAGAAGTAGGAAAAGAAAAACAAAAAAGAATGTTTGTGTTTCATTCTATAATGAAAAGATCCTGAGAAGGAGAAAAAGACTCTGGAATGACAAAAATGACGTTTGATTTTTTTTTTTTCTCAGTGATGTCTCCTAAACTGACTGTGGGAATCATAATTAGGTAAAACAGTCAAGAACTCAGAGGGTAATGTTTACTATTTCAGTCTATGCTCACTAGCTTAGTGTAAAATTTTCCCTTTCCTGAAACTGTTTCCAGTCCCTGGGATGTGAAGAGCCCCACCTTCATCATATATCTAGCTACCGTATTGATATCAGAAGCAAGTGAGCAAGCTCCTTTGTAAACCCGATGTCTGCCCCTGCGAGCAGAGAGCTGTAAGCCTGCCTTCCTGATGGTGCCACCAGGCAGGGCTCCAGGCATCTCAACATGGCTCCATCCCTTGATGAACACAGAGCCTCCGTACAGGCCACAGGATTTAATTCTGGTTGGCTTTCAGGCAAATTTCTTCATACCCTGTCAAGTTCCTTGAGCTTGAGATTTCTAGATCTGTTTCCCCAATCCCCCATGTTAACAAGCACTCTTGAATGTGATGGGGAAGTCAGGGGAGGCATTTGACAGATAATTGGCAAGAATACAACTTCCTTATATTCTGAGAACTTTGGGGGATAATCGCATAGCCCAGCCACGTGCCCTCGGTGGCAGCGTATATGGCTTGCTCCGAATTATAAGCCTGCACTGCTTCACCACACAATCTCTGCTTCCCTATTACATCCTCCCGCATTCTACCTGGCACAAATAATAAAGCCCGGCTTGATCTGAGAGGGCTGGGAAGGAGAAAGCCACCCTTGATCCCCCGAGCCAGTGGCTCAGAATGGGCAGGGATGTGATTCCAGTGATTGATCTGTCCGGCATCTCGCACAGTGATGACCATAAGGGCCCCTCATATTTGTCAGGGCTTTTTGCCTTTTTGGCAGATGTCTGTCTGCATGAACACAGACCAGGATTAGGAAGGAACAGACCCTTCCTTCCCTTGCCTTGCAAATTTAAGGCTCCCCCGTGAGTTTCACATTAACCCCTCCCAAGTCCTGCTCCCCCAGCCACAGCAGTCCTCATCCTTACAGGGGTCGTCTTCCTCCCTCTTGACCTCTCTCCTGATTCATTTGTGTGAAATGGTTCAGCCATGGGCTTTATCACTACTGTCTACTTCCCCAGCTTCTTCCCCTTAAGCCATCTCTGGATGAGAATAGGGAGAAGCAGCAAACATTTCTTGTAAGAGTTAAATAGATGGCATTTATGACAAGGAAAGCAGCAAAGCGCAGGTCATAAATATGCTCTCTTCAGCAGACACACGTGTAGCGATTACAATGTCTACTTCTTGAACCCTCTGCCCCGTGGGTCTGTCAGCATCTGCCCTGTGCTTCCTTTGGGACGTTTCTACCACTGCCAGCTCTCTGGAGTTCAGGGTTTTGTAAAAAGGGCATGAAGAAGTAATAGTATGTATTCAAATATGTTTAGAAAGACTGGGTCAAACCAAGATGAGTGGGGTACATGTGGGGATGTTCTTTAATGCCAGAAGTCTTGGAGCCTTGACATGCTAAATCTCTAAGGAGAAAAAGTTTGCAGCATGTTTCAATCAGAAACCAGTTAAATTTTTTAGCCTCAGTTGAGACATCATTCCTGAGGAGCCCATCGCAAGAAATGCTTCCTGGGTAAGATAGTTCTGTGGAGCTCGCAACCCCCATTCCAGAGTGAGATGAGTATTTGCAGCCAATAGTTTGGGTATTATTGTGGCTCCTAGGTTCATTACTGAGGATCACCGTCAATGAGGTCTTTTGACAAACATGAATCTATTAGGGAATTTTCCTTGCCAGTTTCCATTAAAAGCCAGTAAGCACACTTGGGGCAGGTTGGAAAGCAGCATTTACTTTGTGTGAATATACAGACTTCTTGATGAAGTTTATTCTCCTGTGGCATTATAGAAAGCCAGAAAAATTATCATTGTGCCACTGACTTGTGCATAAACTGCCCGCTGTCTCCATATGGCCTAGACATTGGGAAGTGAGGAATTCTGTTGCAAGAGACCGTAGTCCAGTGGTCTGGGGGATGCTTAAGTCAAACAGGAGCACTCTAAGGTTTCAGGGCTTGCAGGGGCCTCTGAGAGTTCTGCTCCCACACTCCTGAATCACAGTGCTCTGGGGGAGCTTGTTCCCACCATGGTGCCAGGGGGCAGATTCCTGAACGTGGTGTCCCAAGATGAAACAATGGAGGCGGGGAAGAGGGGAAACAAGTCTCATCTGGAAACAAACTTTAGTCCTTTGTTATCCAGTTGGTAGCCTGGCTCAGCACAAATGAGTGAATCCAACTGCACCAGAAACGTGTGGTGTGGCCAGCTCCCTCCCATCCCAGCCACGGCATTCCGTGTGGAAACATAAAGCACGTCAACGTTTCTCTCGCCACACCTTGTCCTACCATCTTTGGTTTCTGTCTTTCTTTTATTATACATTCCCCAGAAATGTCTGTGAAAGCAGTATACAAACTATATATTACAAATATATAGCACTGTATATAATCTATGTGTTTGTTCTCATTTTTCTCTCCTGTGTGTCCTTCAACCGATTTAGAACTAAATGAGCCTACGAGCTCAACTTTGTTGCAAGGTCAGTATCCTCCTTGCTTTATGTTTTGTCTCCCCTTCCCTCTATCCCAGAGCCCCCCTTCCCCACTCCCTTGCTGTGCATTACCTGAAGCTCCTGTCTGTAAAGTGGCTTAGAAGATGGCAGTGGAAGGCTATTGAAGGAGGTGATTGGGAGCCAGGGAGACTTCAAGCTCCCTTTGCTCTGCTCATCCCTAGCTCACACTCCCCCAGGTGGGCTGGGAGGTGGAAGGAAAAGAAAGTATCGTTAAAATCTCAAAGCCCAGAGATCAGCACAAAGATACAAGGTAGAGAGTGAGTCTGGGACCCGTAGGAAGACGACTTCAACCGACTGAGCAGGTTTCATAACAAGGATCTTATTGATGGCCCCTCAGCAGGAGAATCAGATACCAAGCACACTATGATTCAGATATTCTGTCCAACGTATCAACTGGCTCCCGAGGTTCTCCAAAGGAGGAAGATGGGCATGGCGCTGCAGGAGTGGCTGCCAATACTCAATGATTTCTAGGGGGTGCCACTAAGGTCTAGTTTAGGTCCTGGCGTTTAGTAGTTCTTCGGTCTTGGGCAAGTCACTAAGCCTTCTTTAGACTCAATTTCCTCTTCTATACAATACAGTTGATGTGCTTTACCCACCTTCCAGAGTTATCCCAACAGTCAGTGGAGACTGCATATTACAAAGGCTTTGAAAACTGTGTGAGGTGCATGTTGAATCTCCATACCTAAACTGAAAGGCAAGGACGCCCCTCAGCGGAACATCATTGGGGTCCTTCACTCATTTCTCAGCCCCTTCTCCACAGTCCCTGTACCTCCTCTTCCACTTCCAGCCCTCCCCTGCAAATGTCTCCTGCATCTCTTCCCTGTCTTTGCACATCCCTTCCAATTTTTTCACTGACCTAGAGTGAGTGATTCATTAAGACTTATGACTAAGCATCCAAGCAAATGATGGAATAAAACATGTGCCACATGCACTGCTGTCACCCTGAGGACAGTGCTGACCACAGCACTAGCCTTGCAGGAAGGCAGCTGTGAAGCCAGGGAGGGGAGTGCTTCTCCCACCTTCCACCCCAATCCCCTGACCTCCTCTCCCCACCTCACTCCACACCACCCTGTTCATCCACTCGCATTCTGGCTTTGCAAACAGTCCTCGGAGGATGGCTGTAGACTTCGGAGGTGGACTGGGAGATGAAAAGAAATGCATTACATGGGAAGCTGCTTGACAGATGAGGAAAAGTACCTTTATCGTGGAAAGAGTGAGGGCTGCATTACCCACCTTAGTGATGTATAGCACCACCGTGATGAGCCACGAGCAAGAAAATGAAACAAAGAAATAGAAAGGGAAAGTGAAGTCAATGGACTTATTCAGATTCAACCTATGATTCCACTTGTGTTTCCTGAACCTCCACATGAGTGTATTCACAAACGTAAAATAGAGAGCAGTAGAAAAGTGGTTAACATACAGTACCGGGGGAAGTGAGAGAGCCTGGAGCGTGGACATGCACTGCTATGGCTGTGCTTTTGGAAGAACTAAGCTAATTTCGCCCCCTGAGATCTTCATTCTCAGAGGAAGTCAGAGCTCTTGAAACTCTGGTAGGGGTTTTTAACAAGATGGTATTTAACGGAAGGTGTACTCAGCTCACAGAGAGACATCTTCCCATATCAAAGTCAACCATGGGAAAATCAACCAGAAACACGAACTAAACCAAAGAGGGTACCTTGCCTGGTCACTGAGCATGGGGCAAGGAGCAGGAGACGTTTTTATTAGACCCCACCTGCTGAGAAAAAGCTGGACTGCTCACTTCTCCCTTGTGAACATGGGTCTGGGTGAAAGGCTCTCTGTGCCAGCTTGCTGCTCTGATTCTTTGAATGTGCTCAACTCCTCATCTCAGCAACCTTCTTGGGTGTAGGAATGTGGGTCAGGGAGAAGGCTGTGGACATCTAAAATGTTCTGACAGTTGGATTAGTACAGTCTTTGTTATAGGTGCTGGACTCTTGTACAATGAGAAATATTTTAGAGAAAAACAGCTCTCGCCCCTGGGCTCATCTACTGCACTCATCTGTGTTCATTCCTCCACCTCTTTTGCTAGTCTTCAGTACAATAGAGAGCTATCTGTTTTCCCAGGAAATACCCTCTAAGTTATACTCAGTTTACCTCAGAAATACCAGGAAAGATTTCTATAAATGCATGGGTTTCCACTGACAGAGTACACTTGGCTTTAAGAGAAGTTCAAAGCTATTTTGCTACCCAATATCTGGATGGAGTAGAAGGATTTTGATAAGAGAATTTCGTTCTCCCTCAGCATTTTCTGCCACCATTGAAGTATTTTTCTGTTTTCCTTTTGCAAACAAAATAGATGGCATGTCACATCTCCTATTAATATTTGGTGGTGCAGGACTCTCCTGGTGATAAATAAGGACTCAAGGATGTTCCACCATCCCTCACCGAACTTCTGTACAGGAAAGTGCGCTAGGGCCACAGTGGAAACTCAGCGGCTCCGTGGCTGTTCATTTTCCACCCACTGGCCCTTCGTCTTTTATCTCCTAGGCATTAAGTCAGATTTGATGGTATCAGTCGGCTGGGAAAGGTTGGCTGATTAATATCTGTGAACCTCACAGTGACCATCAAACCAATCTATTAAAGAATGGGGGGACCAAAGTAAACTCCATATATCAGAAACTCTATATATGCAACAGAAGAGATGATTAGTTCTTCCCTGCAGAGGATTAAAGACAGTTAATTAGGTCAAGTCATCCAGTAGTTAAGCATTTCTGTGGCATGTGTGTGTGTCTCAATATAAAGGACAAAAGAATGAAAATTCCCTCACCCTCTTGCTAGAAGGTTTACATATCCATCTTCACATGAAAACAGCCCTCCTCTGGCCACTGGAGCAAGACAACAGCCCCGTGCTTATCTGGACACTCGGATTCAGCTAAATTGGCTGTGCTGGCAAAAATATAACTTTCTGGATTGAGTAGGCATTGAATATTGACTCAGAGATAGGGTGGTAGGGTTCTTTTTACTGTTGTTATTTTTCTTTTTTTCCTTTCTTTTCTCCTCTCCCCTTTCCTCCCTCCCTTTCTTCCTTCCATCCTTCTTTCTTTCTTTGCAACATATTTTCCCACCCTCCCTGACTTATTGTTAATACACCATTAACAAAGAAATCAATTAAATTTCAATCAAGATCTTTGAGTGGAAAATATATGCTTGAATTTTCAGGGATTGTTTACGTTCCTGATAGTCAAGCTGTTACTCAAAGACTTGAGCTTGTGGCCAG
Organism: Ateles fusciceps; assembly: GCA_036589455.1. Classification (NCBI taxonomy): domain Eukaryota; kingdom Metazoa; phylum Chordata; class Mammalia; order Primates; family Atelidae; genus Ateles; species Ateles fusciceps. The sequence goes on along the minus strand of JAZHEH010003296.1, from coordinate 2,631,731 downwards.
CACTAGCTTTGGTGGCTCAAGCAAGACTCCTACTTCTGGAAACTGGACACCACACACCCTGGACAGCAGCATCTCAAGCATGGCACAGAGGACAGTGCCAGCACGTGCACCTTCTCCTTAGTACCAAAGCAACGGGGGGTGGACTGGAGAGAGCATGATGAGCTTAGAATATACATGAAAATATCCTGGCATTTCCTCCCTATTGTGGTGGGGGACAAGTGGGATCAGAAGGACACTCTCGTTAACTGGGAGTTGAACCTTCGCTACCTGGAAAAGCCCCAGGATGAGTTCTAGCTAAAGTCAAGGATGAGCATCAGATTGTTCTTAACCTCTATGGATACGGAAAAGAGTTGGCCTTCTTTCAAGTAGTGTGTGTTGGAGATTCGGAGAAAGAGAAAAAAAAAACCCATCTGGATGGAATAATTAAGCTGAAGTTTTTTTCATGTCTTTGCTTTATAGAAAACTTCTGGTATTTCCAGGGGGAACTTGTGCTTTCAATGCACTCTTCTTCTGATAGTCCCAACTGCCGGATGGAAGCTCTCCATGTGCCCCTCCCTCCAGCACAGTCTGAACCAGCACTCCCGTCACTCTCTGGATAACCTTCCCCAAACTGCTTGTGGTTTGGGGGTAAAGGTTTTATGACTACTTTATCTTCTCAAGTCTGTCTTCAGTCCATCCTTCCTCCTTCCAGTTATCTTTTTTCTTGGCACAGAGAGAGTCAAAAATCACCGGTAGCTAAATAAGACAATTAGTGAAAATAGCCCCTCCTCTCCTTAGCTTCTGAACTTGTTTCTGGGGCCCAGTAAGGACTTCAAGGGTCTGTCCATGTTGAATGCACAGGCAACATGGCGTCCTCACCCCTGGCTTTTCTCCACCATCCTGCTGTACATCAGATATTTTCTCAATCACAAAACTTTTGATCGTAGATAAACGCTTTACCTCTTTATACCTTCAGGGTAGCCTCTCAGGGTTGTTAATGGCCACTTAAATCAAGAGGGATATCATATGTCAGGTGACTTTAAAGAATAGATTGAGGGCTTGAATGCACAGATATGTATTCATCTGACTTTGAACAAATGTTTTAGTTGCTTTTAGGATGAGTTATATCTAGGTTGTCTTTCTGTATGTGAGGACCTTTGCACAGAGAACATAGACTCCCAAGGTATCACTTTGATGCAAAAAGCTTTAGTGCCATTTTCCATCATCTCTGTATCCATGGTGAACAACAAAGAGGGAAGGAAAAGATTAGAGATCATTCTAAACTCAGGCCAAACAAGGCATCTACTATCAACAGAAAAGGTGGAGAAACTCTGTAGGTTGTTCTGCGAGTTGAAGCTGGTGAAATGGAGGTCTTTCACGGTCTAGGCAGCAGAGAGGGGCTAGCATCCCAGCATTCCTACAGGGAGGTCCCAGCAAATGTGACTGTAGCAGCACAGGTGTGGGTCCTATAGCTGCAGGCTGCCCCAGAGAGATGAGGCTTTGTGGGACTCGGTATTGTCCAACCCATCAAGGAAAGTCAAATATCAGTGGTTTGGGCTCCTCTGGAACATGGAAGCTTACTCACCAGTGTTTCTAAATACATGGCTAAATGCCAGTCAGACTTTTCCATTTCAAACACAGCATGAGCACCTACCTCCAAATGCTGCAGTATAAATCCATATGTAGCAATCACCTTTATACTTAAGGCCTACAGGCTTCAACGAATTAGAGGATAGTCTGATGACCAAAGAAAGAAAGTTGTTCTACAAAGGAGTTTGGGTTTGGAGCCTCAGGCTCCAAAGGTGCAACTGTGTCACCTGCTAAAGTCAGGCAGATATCTTGGCTCTGCTTCCATCTGTGGTCCAATCTGACTGTCATTCACGGTCCTTCTCCAGCCACCTGCTCACCTCTTGTGGCAAGTGGCTTCCCAAGTAAACCAGAAAACCAGAGGGCGGTCACGTAGGAGGGCTGGGCAATGGGCAGGACAGCAAGGGATGTGTACAAGAGGGCCCAGGGAAGCTCCTGCGCCAGGAGCACCAGCTTCTTCCTGAAATCTTCTGATGGCAAAGTGAGCGCCTCCGTCTTCTTTCGACCTTAACAGTGGCTTGTTTTTAATTTCTTTTAGAAGTGAAAACTACAGCCCTGACCCCTTGGAAAGGTTGGTATATGTTTCAGGCAGCTGCTGCCTTGGTGGGTGTGGGGTATGTAAAACTCTTCACCTTCTTTCCACGTGCCTTCTTTCCTGAGCTAACTCCAGGAAGCAGCCCAGAGGGAACCTGGACCTTGGGCCATCTCTGTGTCAATTTAGATTAACCCCATCCCCCAAGGACCTCTAATCCTTCCTGGGTAGATCCCACTTGCAGCAGCCTAACTTCTCTTTGCTGGCAGCACTAATGAGTACCTGTCAGTGCTGAGAATAGCTCCACCTCTGGGCTCCTCTGCACCAGGCCTGCCTCTTCCTCACACGGATGCTCTAATGCAGCGATGTTTGCAGACCTTGGCCCTGCATGCTGCCCTTGCTTGCACCGTTCTTTCTATCTCTGTAACTTGGAGCTGGAAGGGAAGTGGTGGGAGGGAGGGGCAGATGGGAGGAAGGGGGAGGTTCTTGGGTGAGTCACTTGGCTACGAATAAAATGCATCTTATTTGAAGCTTTCATTCCTGCCAGATGTTTCCGATGGATAATTGACACTCATCACAGTTCTCTGGGACCCTAACTGTCCTGGTAATTAGTCTCTTTAGGCCTCCGCAGCTCTCTAATGAGATAGAGGCAATAAAGGCATTCACTGTGGAGTGGAGGCGTGGCTGAATGAAGAATAGAGGCCTCATCTGCATGCCCATGTCACTAGGCAGATGGACTGAGCTGTCGCTCCGACCAGCACTGGCTCTGAGAGGGACTCGCTCCCAGGGTGCTGTGATCCACACCCGCCTGGAGCTAAGGTCTTCATCTCATGGAAGCCTTCCTCATAGCATTCATTCAGTGTAAGATCGCCTGCAGGACCCAGCCGCACACCTGTGGTTCCCACCTTAACCTGTACCCAGGAGGAGCAGGCCATGCGGCCACACTCTCTTCTCTTGATTCTCTGAAGATGCATCTCTGAGATAGTGGGAAGATAGTTGCATTTGAAAACAGAAGTCAAGAAACTTGGGAAAGTCACTTAAGCTCTCTGAAGTTGTTTCCACATGTTAGAAAGGGAGGTAATCATTCTCATCTCCTACATGAGTGTCATTAAGGTGCTATGATAGCTTTCCAAATGCAAGCACTCTGTCTGAAATCCTAATTGACATGGCTTTGCTACTATGTAGACAGCCACTCAGCCACAGGAATTCTCAGTAACTTGGATATAGTTAGAAACAGGGAGGAAAGGCATTTGGAAGAGAAAATTGAGGTAAGGCAGAGGGCAAGGTATAAAAAAGTTTTTGTTTTGTTTTCTTCAAGTATAATCATAAACAAAAGAAAAATCCAAAGACAAACTAATGTGGATATGTCAGCATGAATGGCTGCGCCCCTTCCTTCTTTCATTAAACATTGGTTGAATACCTGCCATGGGCCAGTGAGATACAGACTCTGCCCTTAAGGAGCTTACTGCACAGAGGACAGAGGAGGAAATGCAAATAAGTTAGACACAGAAGGAGGAAATACAAATAAGGTAGACAAAGAGAATTATGACACTGGATGGTAAGTATTTTATGGCACTGAGTGAGCCAGGGAAGGCTGCCTGGAAGAGGTGTCTGAAGGTTGGAAGAAGAGCTGAAATGAAGAATAAGAATGATAGGCATGAGGCACATTTCGGACAAAGGGAAGAGTGTGTGAGAGTGGGCAAAAAAGACCCGCCCCTGTGTGCACATGTGGCTATGTCGCAAGGGGCAAAGGCACCAAACTAGCTGTGGCAAGAAGGGGCACCATGGATGCAGATTGCAGGCACGTCACGAATGTAGCGCTCGTTCCGCTGAGGAGCTGGGCTTGGTGTTAAGCTGTTGGACTCAAATAAATGAGGAACATGATTGATTAGGAGCAGAAACATCTTCCTGGAATTAGCATGAAGAATAAATTCCAGGGGTCAAGGCCACAGGTGGCAAGGCCCAATTTGTGAACATTTTTGGGAATTGAAAGATGAGTTGGTGCAGGCTGTCTCCTCTGAGAGGATGTGTGGAATGCCCCTGCCTCAGGGCTACCCGTTTCCTTCTCCTTCTGTCCAGCTTGGTCCAGGTCAGGTGTCCTGGATGTGCTGAAGAGACAGACAGGTTTGGGGGGTTCAGGGGTTCGGGGGTGGCGAATGCATGTACCTATGGGGGGGGGGGCTGCTGTGGGCAGACTGGATATGGTCACATAGTCAGTGCCAGCTCCTCACCAGCCTGAGATGGAGACGAAGAGATTCAGAGGGGCCTCTCAGGCTTTTCCTAGATATACTACAAGCCAGAGAATGGCTGGCAGGCACTCAGTGGCCTTTTTCTATCTTCCATAGGAAGAATTTTCTAACACAACAGGCCAGGACTCATCCCTACAAGCATTCTGTAGTGCTTCCCAGCAGGGAGCAGAACCACAAAAGAACTCTGAGGGGGCGTAGCAAGAAGACCAAACACAGGCACCCAGGGAGAGTGCCTGGCATAGCTGCAGGGCCATTGAGATGTGCCACAGGGGGTGTTTGCCCTCTCTCAGTCGTCTCCTGAGCTGCAGAGTCCCCAGCCTGGAAACAAGGTTTCAGCGCTTCCTTACATGGTAACCACGCCAGGCTCCTGCTGGGCTGAACACCTGGCTGTGGCGTTCTCCTCCCTGGAGGCTTCCACTGGCTGGTCAGGATGCAAGGAGGGAGGGAAGGAGAGAGTAGAGGACATCTCAATGCAGGGAAGCGGCACTTGTTTTCTGTCTCTTTACCCAGGGCATCTTCTTAGCCATTGGCAGAGAGCAGGAGACGGGAGGTGGGGTGTGCAGGAATTGAATGGAAAATGGATTTCAAAGATGTGCTTGGGTGTTCAGGAGAGCAAAAGGGATGAAAGAGGCAGAGCAGTGTGCTGACAGCTGTGTGTCCTGCCAGGAGTTCAGCACGCCAGTGTGCAGGACACGTGTGGAATTGTATTGTGTTTCACAGTCGTATGAAGGTAGAATGTGACTGCCGACTTACTGAGGCAGAACACGAGACCTGGCTTCCACAAAGGCCTGCTGGGCCAGGTGGACTCAGAACCACCCTTGTCATCTCAGAGTCCTCAGCCTCAGACACAGACAAGGGCCTTGGTGGAAAGAATCGTGGAGTGCCAGACTTCCTCAGAGAACTCTTCCTCTTCATGTCACCCTTGAAGGCATCGGGTGGAGGCTTCTCTCCTTTGATTCCAAAGAATGTGCTGTGTAGATGGCAGAGTGAGTGGCTGCAAAGAAGGAGTGTCTGGTGATGGTTTTTGTGGACACACGGTGTTTTGAGATTCTAGAAGACACAACCAGTTAGTGATTGATCCTAAATGACAAGCGTGTCTGGGTTGAAATATAAGTCCTCGGGAGTTTTACAGGAATGCTCTTTGGTCACCTATATCCCAGCATGGATGCCTTTGGTTTTGTGTTTTCTCCTTTCTGCAGGGTAAAGAGGCGAATAAACACCCCCTGGGCTTCTCAGCATGGGGATCTGCACCACTGAGAAGTTCTGGCCTTAGGGATACTGCGAATCACCAGGGAACCGTGAGGTTGATGACCTGTTGCATTTCAGTCTTGTGGCTACCTATTTAGCCACTGCCCCCAAAGTAGGGATTTATCACAAAACGCCAAGACATAACATCATATGGGCAGTGCCTTCAGGCCAGGAGTTCTAGACAGGATGGAATAATCCCACATGGAATCAAGAAGCCCGTTTTGATTTTGAATTGCTTTAGACAGAAATGTCTCCAACGCTGAGGATCCAAGTCAGGCAGGCAAGTTCTGGCTTTACTCCTTATTCCCTACCCCAGGAGGACATGGATTTAGTGAGGCCACCAGCTTTAAATACCTTTACTAAATTGAATGCAACAGACCGTGCCAGAGCACTTCCAGTCTGAGAGGTGGCCTGGTTCCTTGGGTACCTAATTCATCTAGTCATCCAAACTTATGTACCCTACAGAAATCAAAGCTCTACTGGTCATGTGGTTTCTTGGCCACAAGGGCTGAGGTAGCCAGAAAGCGTATGTTTCAGAGCAATAGGGAAGCTGCTGGGGAAATGTACCACCTTGCAGTTCTCTTACCTTCTGTGTTCGTCTCCATCTCAAAGAGTATCTGTTTGCCAGCCATGTGTGCCTCATAGGGAAAGGCGCCCCCACCTCCCCCACCGAAGGACATACACTGGGGCAGGCTCTGCATCCCAGTGTCCTCGTTACTCTCCAGTTACATCCACACGAACAGGAAGGTTTCCTGTTTCTTTCTGTGATCTCACCTCCATCCATGTGGGCTGGCTTCAGCCTTGCAGGCATGTGATTCTTGAGCTGCGTCTGCTCTTACCCCATTAAGATGGGGAAGAGGTCAAGTGCTCCAGATGGAACCCTGGTGCCCTGCCCTGACATAGAGTGATTGGCAGGATGGCCTCTGTGCCTGAGGCAGCAGCAGCAGCAGGCAGACACATTGTTCGAGCCACAGGCTGAGCAGCTGGAGGGTGGGTGAGTGTTTCAGGCAGGCAGTGCTCGGAAGTGGATGGGTGATGAGGCACACAGTACAGGAGTCTGACTTTATTAAAGCTCTGTGTAGGATATTAATGAGTCTGCAGCTTTCTTGAATTTGAGCCTGAGCCATGGCCTTTGCATGTTACGACACAGTAAGGAAGAAGGCCCAGGACACTTTAACCTGAGCCTCACGTTCTCTGCTTGCCGGGAAGGGTTTCCTGTTACGTAGTGTGTGTGTCTGGGGGATGTGAGTCATAGAACGTTTGCTTCTAATGCTCGGGCTGGAACACCACGTGTTTCACTTAGAGGACACCTCACCAGGGGCAAGGCCAAATGACAGCAGCGTGTTTCACTTAGAGGGACACCTCACCAGGGGCAACACCTCACCAGGGGCAAGGCTGAATGACCAGGCATTCACCGGGCTTTCCTTCCATCTTCTCCCAGGCCACTCACGGCGAGTGTGTTCTCTCCACAGGCCCAGGCACCATCAGCGAGGTGAGCAACGGCACGTCAAGGAGGGCAGGCTGCGTCTGGCTGCTGCCTCTTCTGATCTTGCACCTGCTCCTCAAATTTTGATGTGAGTGCCACTTCCGTGCCCGGGGAAGGCTGCCACCACCGCCAGCACCGACGCAACAGCAACGGCAACACCGACAGCAACCAATCAGATATATTCAAATGAAATTAGAAGAAACACAGCCTCATGGGACAGAAATTTGAGGGAGGGAAACAAAGAATACTTTGGGGGAAAAAAAGTGTAAAAAAAAGAAATTGAAAATTGCCTTGCAGATATTTAGGTACAACGGAGTTTTTCTTTCTTTTCCCAAATGGGAAGAACGCACACCCCGGCTTGGACCCACTGCAAGCTGCATTGTGTGACCTCTCTGGTGCCAGTGTGGGCAAGGGCTCAGCCGCTCTGCCCACAGAGTGCCCCCCACGTGGAACATTCTGGAGCTGGCCATCCCAAATTCAATCAGTCCATAGAGACGAACAGAGTGAGACCTTCCGGCCCAAGCATGGCGCTGCGGGCACTTTGGTAGACTGTGCCACCATGGTGTGTGTTGTGAAACATGAAATAAAAAGACAGAGAAAGAAAGAAAAAGGAAAAAAAATAAGACCGTCCGACAGCAACAACAATCCCACAAACAACAGTCACAAGAGATACCATTAAACTTTTTTTTTTTCTCATTTTACTACATGGACATCATGGATAACAAGGGATTCTGATTCATTATTAATTTTATTAATTATATTTTCTGATATGAGTCTAGAACTTAGTGCAAAAACAAGACAAAACTAAAAAATACACAACTGAAAAGGGTGAAGAGAAGTATGTTTGTTAAACAGTAAAAATGAATCTAAGTAGTATACTTCTTAACTAGGTTTACAACTGGTGGACCACACACCAGGCACTAATCACCTGGTGAGGATTTGGCATATCCACCAAAAATACATCCGATTTAACCAACATCTCCACCAGCGCTACAGATTCCTCCTGATTCTGGCATCTCACGCAGACAATACTATGCTCTCTACACACTGTTTAGAAATGGAAAGGTGATCTGCACTGTATCTTGGGTTTGTTGGCTATGCTTCTTTTGATGACATATATTATACAGTATATATATACATATATTTTTTTTGTTAGAGTTCTAGCCATTTTATTTCTCCGCAGGGTCCTTTCTCAGACATTACTGCATGCTGTATATGGCGTTAGCTGTGTGTTGATCTTCTAAAAGATGATAGAGTTTTACTGGTAATTGTGTAATCAGCTCCTGCCTTTTTATTTTCTTGGGTTATTTACATGTCAGAGACATTTATAAAAAGAGAAAATACCCCGACTAACACCAGGCGCAGCATCTTTGCAGGTGTGGCTCTGCACGTAGGCCGCCCCCGTGGCCCGTTTCTCCATCCTGCCCTGCGGCATAACAGACAGCAAGCAACTCAACAAGCAGAACCATCAGGACCTACTTGCTTTAGCCCATTATGGGAATCTCTGATGCCTTTGTGACCACTGGAGAGTTCAATCCTCTTGGTTTATTTAATTTCCCACCTTTGTGTGAGTGTGTATGAAAGAGAAGAAAATGCAATTTTTAGGTAATCTTTTTTTCCCTCCCCCGAAAGTCTGGGAACCAGAGAGTCCTTGGGGGAGGGGTCCTGGATGTGATGAGGGAAAGTGGGATTGGGGGACCGGGGGAGGGTGGGGTTGTCTCTGACTTGACATTAAAAAGTGTTCCATGTCCCTCTTCACCTGGTGTGGTACCTCATTCTACAGCGGTGTGGGGGCACAGCCTGCTTAGCTCAGGTTTGAAGAATTGGGGGGGATGGACTCTTAAACCCTCCTGGGGTGGAGGGGGTGGCAAGTGTTGAGATGACAAACAGGAAAGACATGGGACCTCCTCCATCCCCTGTCAGGGGCAAGGTGAGGATCATGTGATAGGGACTGCATTTCCAGTGCCTTCGGGAGGTCCTGCCCATGGCTGCCAGTGTCCGGTGTGTACTCAAACATCTCACCACACAATGTGGGCAAAGGTCAAGTCTAGTCAGGGAGAAGACTTCAGGCCCGATTATTTCTGGGAGGCAGCAGAAAGTCACTGTCACAGAAAACAAGCAAGAAAACCCCCATGAGCCAAAAACAATCTCCCTGCAACACAAAACAAAACAAAACAAAAAACAGAAAGCCAACTTGTAACATTGTGTGTTTGGTTTCAAATAATCTCAAACCCCGTCAACCAGTCCTCCAAACCCGACCTTCAAACCTCACCTCTAGCCACATAAGAGGAACTGAGAGACAGAATTGTGTCCGAGCCAGAACAACTCAGGAATGACGGCAGGCATTTCCAGGTCATCTCCACCTGAGAGGAACCAGGGAGGATTGGGACAGAGCTTTGTCATTTCCAGCTGCTTCCAGCAAAACTGAAGAAAGCTATTGACTTCACCTTTTTTGTGTCCTTCTACCCTTTCACCCTAACCCCACCCACATCCCAGCTGCCCCAAGTTTTTCCTGGCAGCAAGGTCTGGAACTGCCTGCCCAAGCCTCAGGGATCTTGGTGGCATTGGTGTTTATCCCTTCCTATGTCCCAGAACAATGAAAGGGGAGGGGCTTTGAGTCTCCTTAGAATGAAAGTGGGTGGATGGAATTGACTATGGGTTGAAATTTAAGTCCTCGAGAGTTTTACAGGAATGCTCCTTGGTTACGTGTATCCTCATGTTCTCTCCTTGCAGGAGAAAGCTTCCTGTTATACAATGTGCGTGTCTGGGGGACATGAACCATAGAACGTTCACTTCTAATGCTGGGACTGGAACACCACGTGTGTCACTTCTAATGCTGGGGCTGGAACACCACATGTGTCAACTATGCCCAGCACCTCAGCAGACACTGGTCTGAGGGTTTGGGTGCAAAGCATGGCTCACTGGAATAGAGTAGGAAAAAGATAGTGAGTTCCATATTCCTAAGCTGGAGCCCAGAAATACCTCTGAATATAATGTCCCAAGGCACCCGCAAAGAGGCACTTCTGAGGCTTAGCTGAGACAGGAGAACACAATACACACCACCTTTGTCTGAATGGGAGCTTTTTCTTTCACATATACTATCTACTTGTAGATATCTACCAATATCTACCAGATGATCACCAGTAGACATTAGTAATATCTGCTACTGCTAATCGTGCTTCAAATCGCCCTGTCACCATCCTACCAGGAGAGAGTGCTGAGTCAGAACAAACTTTGTAAAGTGGCATTGATGAGGACTTAATTTTACCTATTTGCCAGCTCAATAGTTTTCTTGCCTTGTGGATCTTTAAAGGCCTGGTTATGCAAGAGCACATTCTTTGTTGAACCAGCTTTACTGTGATTGATGACTTCACCAGAGAGGAGCCCTCCCTATCCTGCCTCAAGAGGAGCTTACTCTCATCTTCGGCTGAGTGTGCCATGTGAGCCTCAGCCTTCTGAGTTGCAGTCTTTAGAGGGCTGATGTGGGCACTGCAGGAAAGGGTATTCTGCCTCCCAGGTCTTCAACCAGATTTAGAGTTTCATCTAGGAGGACATGGCTTTGAAAGGAACTTATAGGGACAAGTCACAGCCCTACCTTTTCTGGAAACAGGAGCTTGGTAAGAGAATGTTCATTAGAATGAGCACAGAAAATCACCCTGAATAGAGCCCGTAGTGATGTTTTTCTTGGTACAGGGATAGATGGAGGGCAGTTGCTACAGGTTGGCCTGGATTTCAAGTGTACTGGACCCTGGACCCCTTGTGACTCAGAGATAAGTCACTGCCATACTTTAGGATTCCTCCACTATCCCTAATATTAGGATGTGCCCTGGCATGAGCATCATTTAGGATTTCAGCCTCTCATGAATGCAAGGTGGATGGTGAAGGATGCACAGCCCCTATCCACTCGCCAACCACTCCTGTAGAATCACATTGCTCTTCTTTCAGTGGAATACTCACTCCTTTCCAGGCATGCAAATGTGCAGTGGCTCTTCTGGTCCTGTTGTTACATCTTTCCCCATCAAGGCCTGTACACAATGGGTCCAGATGTCTAACTTGAAGCACTGAGAATATTTATCCAAGGACTGCCCTCTGACCAGTGGGATGTGCCAAGCATATTCATGCCTGACAATCCACAAATGTTTGTTTTTGTTGCAGTGGATGGTGATGATGACAGTGATGATGAATGACAGCTATTGTTCTTCAAGCTGGAAATAAGTTAGCAAATGAATTAACACTGAAATTTAATTGAGGTTCAGCACATTTCACTGGACTGACTCCATCTTTATCTTATACCTCCTGAACTGAGAGTTGGGAAGGAAAGACAGTACCACTAACCAATTATAGGAACCTAATGGATGAACTTGTTTAATTAAAACATACAATACGGGTTCAGCGACACATTTGTAAGGATTTTCTATTCCCACAATGGTAAAAACATGAGGTACTTCTCACTGAAGAGAATAATATATGCTAAAGGATGAACGTGGAAAACTGAATGTCATTGTGCGACTGTTGGCCAAATGCATACACACACATCAGTCGCTTACCCTTCTTCAGAGAAGCAGTGTAAAATAATTGAGATTAGTGGTATCTGGTGCAGCAATGAAGTATTACCTCTTTCCAGCATTTAAAAAAAATTTAAACCGAATCCCAGAGCTGATTTGTTTCAGAACTTGTTCACTGGGACTTGAGCGCACAGTATGTCTCCTTTGCTACCCATAACTGCTCAAACAAGCCATTCTAAAGCATCAGTTCCTCTCTCTCTGTTCTCAGTTCAAACCCTGTTTCCATGAGTGTCCAACTTTATCCACCTCCAAGGCAATAAATGCAAATTAGTATCCCCATAACTTGTGAATAGCTGAGCTCTCTGAGTCTCTGCCTTCTCATTCAGATTTTTCTGTTTTCCATAACACTATACCTTTGCCATCATGTACGTATTATGTGGTTAGAAACACATGCTATTTATAGAAAAGGCTCCCTAATTCCTGAGCTCAAGTTAAGATCCATTCTTACAATATATGTCTGAGGCATTTTGGTGCATTATCCTTTATGAAGATGACCTGGGTTGAATTTCGTTTTTTGAATGTTGATTTTTACTCCTATGCAAGCATCCAAATAACTTGGATCCCTTCTCCTGGCATGATGTGAGAGTATATGAGTTTATTTCAATATTTTAGGGATTGTTAACATTATTTGAAAATGAATTATTTCTCTCTCTGTACATCTATTTGATTAGAACTTCCTGGAGTTTCCATATGACTTACCTTGTTTCCAGTGAATCTTGAACTGTGGCATTTCTGAGTATCACTGTGATATTTTGGATACAGAACTGAATTGCTAATCAGTAGAATTAGGCTGCAGTCCAGATTTTATCACTAGTTAGTTGAATTTCCTTTCCTTATCTTTTATATAAGATGTTATGATGGAAGATTGCTACTGTTCCATCTAGCTTTAGAGTTTAATAATTAAGTGATTTCAGGTTTTATAAGATTTCTGCAAGAAAAACTTGGGGAAGCAGCATTTTTGATAAATGAAAATTGCAAGTGTGAATCTGGGCAAGATCCACAGCCAATGCAATGTCTCCGTTTCCAGAATGGCTCATAAGAAGATAAAATGCATGACCCTAACGGCCATTTCTGCAGATATTTCAAGTGACTCCTTAAGGAGAACTTGAGGGATGGACGCTGCAGCACTTGGAAAGAAGCATTGCTTAATAAAAGACAGTGGCTTTTTCTGGAACAGGAAATGATGTTAGCCCCAAGCTGCCCTCTATATGACACAAGTAAAACAAGAGAGAACAAACTGTCACACATCCGAAAGTCTAGAAAAGTAAAAGATGTTGGGAGTAGGCAAAATGCTCAGAATTTTCAGTACGGGTGTGTATGTGTGTGTGTGTGTGCGCGCATTTGGTGTGTAGTATTTACTGTAATTATTTAATTCTTTAAAACAGATGACACCTGTTATTACCAAGATTCATCTTTAAAATAACAACAGATAGTGATGAAAAGAGGGGTCTCTAGATACGATTTGCAATGATTTCTCATCATTCTGATCGTTGTAATGAAGGATCCATAAGTGCACATGCAGATTTCACTGGACATATTCATGTATTTTGGCTCAATTCCAAGTTCATGGAGTCCTGCTCACTTTCCTCTCTTGCCTCTAGACTCTGGGCTTCATTTTCAACCGCTCTGTGAAGAGCCTGAGGATATGAGAGGAAGAGGGAAAAGTGTGGGGTTGGAGCAGACAGAATGTGGGGTTGGAACATAGGGGAGCCCTGGTCCCTTCCCCCAAGTGCCTGCGCCCAGCCACCCTCTTGAGCTTTAATTTCTTCTGAAGCTTCACTTTCAGAGTTGATGGAAGGTCAGACGGAGCCATCAAGCTGTACCTCCTGCACTTGATTAACTGTAAGAGTGACACGGACGCCAGGAAAGAGGAGCCCAGACTGCAGAGTGCACATGTGGATGAGGGGTCCTCATCTTCTCCGGGAAGGATGCCAGAGTAAGAGAAAGAAAGAGCAAACAAATGCCTTACCTTGTCACTGATTCTACCCACCAGTCACTTGAGCCAGTGTCCATAATTCTCATTTGTGTTTGGCTACTCGAAAAGGAGCTAAGATCTGCAGCAACAGACGCTCTCTGTCAAATACAAAATTCCTTTTCCTCTAAGTGTTCATATTACAATTTAACAGGCAAGAAAAATGAAAATAAAATGAGGAAACATAAAGGACATCCAGACAGTTAAAACTCGTCAGTGAGTATCTAAGTGTGAGAGGTCTGCATAGATGTACATCAAATGTCTTCTACGATGCTAGAAGTAGGATCTCAGAGAGAAGAGTTGAGGTCACATCTCCCTGCTCCATGGTCACAGGGAGCACCATTCCTAGACAGGCTGTCAGCAAAATACAATCAGATTTGAATACTAGGGGTAGCATGTGCTGTCACTGCATACCTATGTCTTCCCATTTTCCCAATGAGCAGGGATAGATAGAGTAGAGGGAATATGAAGCGGGCACCCAAGCCCAGCCTTGAGTTTCTAGGGGACCTACAGCAAGCTGTGGCACCTTCCAGTCCCAGTTTCCCCATCAGTGAAGTGAATGTTGGACAAGTTCATCTCAGAAGACCTCTGGAGTTCTGAAATTCTCTGGGTCTCCATCTGCATGCTTCCACAGTTTGTATCTATTTCCCTAACTAATAAAATTCCACAATTCAAACCAAGGCAAAACCTTTATGTGGTGTTGCCTCCATGGAGCTACGTAGGAGCTATCTCTGTTCACACAGGACTTGGTTGGAAAAGCCCTTGTTTCTGGCATGGCATACAGATTGAAAGGCTATGGTCCCGACACCTTGGATGTAAGACTGCCCCTTCAGAATCTGAAGAAAAAATACAGACACTCAAGTATAAATACACAAAATGTTCTACAGAGGTTTCAGTGGTTTGTGAGCTGCTAAAACTCACTAGTGAGACCCATGTTAAGAACCCCTGCTGTGCAATTTCACCTTGGATTTGTCTCATAGGCTGCTTACATTTCTCAAATATAATTGGTAAGAATTGTGTCCTATAAGGCTTTAATTTTTAACTAAATAAACAACAACTAGGGCATCCTTCTCAATCCCTCAGGGACTTCCATAGGGACTGAATCTAATCCTTGGGGAATCAAACCTGTAATGATCTAACTGCACAAGATCTTTGCCCCAAACTCTTTTTGCTGATGGACTCCTCTTGGCATATGTTTCTACCTCTGACAATTACACCCGTCTGGATAAAACCAAACAAGTTTGTATTTTATTTATAACAACTAGTGATACCAACCCCTGCTGTCCACCAGAGAGCTCATAGTTACAATCAGTCAAGAAAATCAAATCAGCACTGTTTTCCCATGCCCATTAGGCTTAAGGTAGTCAGGACATTTGATCTAGTAACACCTAACTCAGGAAACACTCCCATGCATCAGGGCTCCGGAATGTTAAGGTGCTCTATCCTTCTGGACAGCACTTTCTTCTTTGTGTCCTGAGTACAAGTTGCTGCTCCCCCCACACCAAGTCTGAAACATGTTTTTCTTTCATGTAAGCATTTGATGGAGCTGATATTAGCATAGCATGTACACAAGAGGGTCAGGCAAACCATTTGCCCAGCCCTAGTCCTGAGCAAAGAAGTCCGTATTCCACAGTGTAATTCACTAGTCGGAAGGAATCGCCTTCTCTCATGGCAGCATGGGGGCAGTAAATTCATCACAACGAGGTTGCTGCCAATTCTCACATGCAGCTCAACACTGTTGTTTTACAAAAACTTCCGAAACCCCGGCCCCAGATCATTTTTGCATTAATGCACGTCTTTTTGCCTAGCCACATATAGAATACTGGCACACTAGGAACTTCTATATTAATGTCTCATCATTCCTTGTTTTCAAGAATATGAAAGAATAATTATTCAAATGGAGTCCACAGCATAGGAAGAGCTGAGCTCCCAGAACACTGGGGATCAAATCAGAATGTGTGAGTAGCAGTATAGCCTATTTCCTAGCAAACAGCAGTGTTAAAGCATGCCCCTAACTATCAATGAGAAAGTCTTTCTGACTAAATAGCTCACCAACCTCGCTTACTACATTTCCTTAGTAGCATTTTCTATTTATTTCCCATTATCTCCTCTCATCTCTGTCATTTCTTTCCCCCAGTACAGCCTACCTTTGCAGTAATAACTTAAGAAGCAAGATATTTAAGAAGAACCAATTGGGAAAAAAAATTCAGTTGCACAAGGCTGTTCCATACCTCTTGGTTTACAATAATCATTCAGAGTGACATTAGGACTTGGAGGAAAGAAATGTGATATGGTTGGGCTATACTTGGGAATATGCATTACCTGCACCTTGGGTTAAACATACAGTGCCCTGACATAGACAGTCCATATCATTGGCAAGGCTTAGTGGACATCTGAGGCTATTCTGTGCTAGGAGTTGCATCAGTAGATATGAACCATTTGGAAAACTAGTCAGGAAACTCAGTTGGACTTAGTCCCATGCATTCGCCTTTAGCCATTTGATGAATAACCCAGATTATCCACAAGAAAAGAACATTTGCCATGGAATCCCAGGCCTGATGACTTAAATAGTTCTTTGAGGAAAAGGAGTGCGTCATATTAAGCTCCAGCTCCCCCATGGCTGGCTGGAGGTTTCTGGCACATACCCAGCGTGGGCTGGAGACAGTTCTCCCTCTAGCACTACTCTCATATCAGGACTGTTAAATTCCGTTAGAACATCAGGACTCCACAGAGAGTCAAGAGGGGAATTCAGTAGATTTATGTTGTTGCTGACATTTATGTAAAGACTTTTTCAGTCCAATTATATTTCTTTACATTTCTGAATCACTTTATCTTCTTTCTGGTGCATTTCTTCCTAGGGTCCCCCAAAGATCCTTCTAAAAACTAGTGAAGGGAAAACTGCCACCAATGAGGGGATAATTAGTTACACGTGGAACTGGATTAAAAAAACACCCATATGTATTAATTTATTTCCTACTATTTATTGAGAACTTAATATACCTCGACACTGTTCTCCATGCTGTGGATAAATGGTGACCAAACAAAAATTCTTCCTGCTCCCAAGATGTTTTCAATCTAGCAGGGAAGAAAGTTAATGATAAAATTATGTTACACACACAATGTGCTGTGCATGGGGTGTTATGAACACATGAAACATGAGGAGCCTGTCTGAGAGACCAGGGAGGTGTCTGGATGTGGTGAGATTTGCACTGAGCTACAAAGACAGGAAGAAGTTAACTGTGCAGATTGGGAGAGGAAGGGAGGAAGCACTCAGTAACCATTGGTAAAAAGGCCCTAAAAAAGGAGAAAGAATAACATAACAAAAAACCCATCATCCTCACATGTATTCTTCTCATATATATTATTTCTATGGATTATTCCTTTCTTCAGGTACGGGCAGTCTTACTATATATATATAGCTGAATTCAAACCAGCACAACTGCATTTTTTACACACACATTCCCACCAAATAATGCACCAATGAACTTTTAAAATATGAAGGTTCCATGTATCCCAAGACTTAGGCTCTTCTCAAAACTTCACGCAGCACATCTGACTCACTGGAGGAGATACCTATAGAATTAGGATCTCCACAGGGAAGGCCATGGAAGGAGTATTCTAAACAAGCCTCCCTGATGACCTTTCAAAAGGAGTAAATACAAAACAGAACATGTGATTCTTCCCAGTTTCTTTGCCTCTATAAATGGCACCATCAAACTGGGCTCAAACCCAAAACCTAGAACTTAGCTGTGACTTATCCTTCTCTCTCACCAACCCCATGCAATCCATCAGAAAACTGTCATTTCCAATCTGTATCTCATCTGCATCCTGTTCTCTCATTCAAGCCCCCATTGTTGCTCAGACTACTCTATGCTAGTTCCCTACCTAGTCCAGAACAGCCCCGAAGCTAGTCTTCATCTGTTGCTGAACTTTCATCACACAATAATGCTGGAGTGGGACTTTTTAAAAAGCAATGATTCATTGTAAATTTTGGCTTATATTAATTCAATTAACAACTCTCTCTTGAGGAAGCTACTTTCCTGGCCCTAATTTGCAGGTGAGGAAAGTCAGACTTAGGGAGCACTCGAGGTCACTAGAGATCAAACCAAGATTTAAACCCAGTTGTCTGAACTTGCAAGCCTACTCCCTAAAGTATACCACATTTGAGAAGTACTATTTTTATCCAGTTCTAAGATACATATGTTTTTACTTAAAAGTATTTGAAGTTAGAGCTGTGTGTTGCAATCAATGGCATGTCATAGTTGAATGGGCATCAACTTTTCCTTATGGTATATAAAATAATTGCATATCTTACAAATGACAACTCTTAGAGTTGGTGAAATACAGTATTTGTTGAATGAATGAATGAATGGGAGTAGGTCAGGGAGCTACCCTGAACATCTTTGCTTAGGCTTTATCTTTAAGGTAGCAACACATACAAGATGCATTGAACACTTCAGAAAAAGATGGCAGTGACCTATATAACCATTCCTATTACCATCATTATTTATGGTTCCAATTAATCATATTTTAACTTATGTAAAAAAAGAACTAAAGATAAAGTTACATTAGAGTAACCCACTTTTGTTTAACATTTCCTGGTTACTATTAAATATTTAGTCGCTTAATTATTTCTTCCAAACTGCTGTTGTAAGATGTTTTAAGGCATTAAACTCACCCTATTTCATTACTCTAGGTGGTTTGAACTAGATGTTCCTAATTTTAGGTACCATTATTACTCTTTGTGAATCACACACTTCTAAAAACAGCCCAATGTTTTCTTGTGTTAGAGGAGAGAAAACAGAATGCTTGCCCTTCTATTTGCATGTATTTCATTCATTACTTTATGTGGATGGTTTGGATTGGACATTTGGGGATTTGCAGCATTACAATCAGTAAGTGAGGACTATCTGCCTAATCAGTCATGCCCTAGAAGTAATATTAAAGATAAAAATGTACACTGTGGTTTATAAAATGCTTTCACACACTCCATCTTACTTAATCTTATGTAAAACTCTCCATAACTGTGTAAGGATAGACATGGCCTTTCACACTCAGCATTTTCTTAATTGTATTTCTCTCTAAATACTCTCAGGGCTCTGAAATGACTACTTCAGATAGGCCCAAAGTCAAGAATTAGCCAAGGAGATACAGGGTCAAGAGTCTTAGAAAATTCTGGAAGTGCTTTTCTGAGTGGTAATGAGTCTGCAACTGCAGACCAGAGCTCACTAATGTGTGTTGTGGCACCTAGCATGAAAAGATTGGGTTAAAGGAAATCTAGGGAGCAGAACCTGGGCAGCTGGAACCCCTTAGCCTGAGACACCTAACTGTGAACAGCTGAGTTCATTTGCCCCACTGTGCTATGCACATACACGTGCTCCGTGTGTGCTAAGAAGTATGAAAGGCTGAGCAAGGGTGCACAGTTCGGAATAGATTGAACCTTCTGTCTGGGCCCTGTCACTCCCGATGTGTGTCACTGCACATCTTTAGGTGGTGCCATGACCACTGGTCTACTTGAGGAATGTAGCACAGGAGCTGTGGTGTGCACAACACACGTGGCTTTGTGCTGGGGCTCTGAATCTCACTGCAACATAGATGCTAAGACTCACTCACCATCTCAGTCTGGATGCTGCCTTTTTTCCCAGAGATTCCATGCTAATCCAAAAGGCTTTGAAAAGCTTTAGGGTTCTGGGAAATTTCTAGAGATAACCTAGTGATCTCTGGGGAAACAAAACTCAGAGTAAGAATATACTGCTCATTCCACACTCTGCCTTTTCTTTATCTCTCAGTGCCTCGAAAACACTTTCACAAATTCCCCCCCCCTCTGCTAAGATGAATTTCCTAAGTGAGATTTCCTGGTGAGCCAGATAGCACTAGCACTAGATGCATGCCCAAAACACATCCTCTCTGGTTAACCCAGCACAATTGAGTAAGAGCAGGTAGTCGAACCATATCAATAAAATGTGGGTACCAGCCCTTTATGTTAAATGGGATTAGCAGCCCAGCCATTACACAGAGCTGTAATGACAAAGGCTTTAAGATCCTCCCGGAACCCACAACCTCTGGGAATTTTTACCTTCCATCCTGTTTAAATCCGAGAGGCTTCTCCCCTGCTGGCAGCTCCAGAGTTACTGCTGAGACTCAGGGAGACGCTGTTATGAAAAGCTGAGGTTGTTGCTAAGCAAAGGCAGTCTCAGGGAGGCAACTGACAGAGCAGAAGCAACACCTGGTTAAACTGAAATTGACATGACAGCTTCTCTCGCTTTAGGTTGCCTTTGCCAGGGTTAGAGTTCCATTCGCCTAATATTGGAAAGGCAATAAGCATAGACAATTGCAGTTCCTTCAATAAGCATCTCCCCAGCAGTGGGGGAATAGCGAGGAATATGGCAAACCTCAGGGTGAGCAAAGGTTATTGTGTCTTGGAGGATGAGGTCTTCAGAGTATCCTCAATGCCCAGCACCACATGTCCTCTGTTGGGGAGGGGGTAAGCCATGTGGAGGAAGCAGCTCCCCACACCTGCACGTACTCCACTGTCCTCATCTAGAGAAAGGAAACTGTGAAGAGAAGTGACTTCTTCCTGTGGGGTCCTTCAGACTCTGGCTGGTATGAGTGCAGAGCTCCTGGCATCTGATGTTTAGGTGATTTCGAAATAAAGGAGCTCACAACAGTTCATCAGTGGCCTCGTCTTCCTTCAGGAGCCCTACTGTGAACTCAGTACTGTGCCCAGTTTGTTGGGAGATGCAGGAGACCTGCTGAGGGTCTCCTCCGCAAGGCACCCTCTGCAGTACAGCACTGATACATAAAAGGGAGGTTTATTAAAAAGACAGCAGAGCCAGAGGACATACCAAATGGCAGTGCACAGATTCTAAGAATTGAGGGAGGTCAACAAAAACAGAGTGGCATGGGGCCAGCTGGGAGGGCCAGGGAAAATCAAGCCTTGAGGAAGGGGCAGGGAGACAGTAGGATGTGGATGACAAAAGGTCAGGCCTTTCTGCAGGGGGAAGCCACACGATGGAAGCTCTGCAGTGGGAATGAGCCAAGAAATTAGACCTTTTCTACTTACAGGTGACAGCAAGAGATGGCTGAGACCCGTGCATTGCTCAATTTTTGCCTACTTCTACCACATATTAGCAAAGAGACGATAAAGGAAATACCATAGGTAAATGTACTCAGCTTATTCCCATAAAGCTTTGACTGCAAACACCTAGGGAGAACCCCTAGCCCAGGAGCTGGACTGAATCTCCTGTGAGCCACAGTCCTTTTCCATCTCTTACTTAAAGACTTACTACCCTGGGAGGCTGATCATTTGAGTCCAGAGTTTGAGAACAGCCTGGGCAATATAGGAAAACCCTGTGTCTACAAAACAAATACAAAAATTAGCCAGGCACAGTGGCACATGCCTATAGTCCCAGTTATTTCGGAGGCTGAGGTGGGAAGATCACTTGAGCCCAGGAGTTCAAGGTTGCAGTGAGTTGTGACCATGGCACTGGGCTCCAGCCTACTGGACAACAGAGTGAGACCCTGTCTCAAAAAAAAAAAAAGACTACTTTAAGAGCAGAAGAGGTTGCTTCCTATTCTCTTCAGGCTAAACTTGACTCTCTAATGCAAAGAGAGAGGAAAAGAGAGCATTACATTCTAAGAGCAAACTTTTTAACAGTAAACAAATCCTCGGCAGCTGGTATGCCAAGGGATTAGGCCAGACTCCAGCTCCTAGACACAGGCCTGCAGGATCAGCTGTACTGAGTGAGTAGCACTGAGCACCTTCCTTTGCCCCTCCAAATCAATTCTCCATCCTCCTCCATCCTGCTGTGGACCCAAGAGGCTGACCTTAACTGCCAGCCTCAAACAGCCCCCCTGACTGTCTAGTTCTAGGCTGGATCCTGCTAGTGAGGGGGCACCTGCAGAAGAGTGGAAAGGGGAGATAACAGAAGTTGGGCTACTCTTCCCTTGGGCCCCTTTCTGCTAGGCGGAAGTCAGCAGAGTCCACGTTTCTATATAAAAGCCTTGGTTCCCATCAGTGGTTTCTCTCCATGGCCACAGATCCAACCAGATTCTCATAAACACTCCATAACTTTGACCTTTGCTGCTATGGTCTCTGCATGATGTGGATTCCTCTGCCTGAAAGTCTCTCCCAGTGTTCCCCAACTTTTGCCTGATTAACCCCAACTCTGCTTTAATGTCATTCCCTCCATGAGTCCAGAGGGATATTAACAGCTTCATTTCTCTTCAACTACACTTTTGAGTAGCCTGCCTGCATCCTGCAAAACTCTGCAATCTATCCATCTGACAAAGGGCTAACATCCAGAATCTACAAAGAACTTAGATTTACAAGAAAAAAACAAACAGACCCATTCAAAAGTGGGCAAGGTATATGAACAGACATTTTTCAAAAGAAGACATATATGAGGCCAACAAACATATGAAAAAGTGCTCATCATCAATGGTCATTAGAGAAATGCAAATCAAAACCACATTGAGATACCATCTCATGCCAGTGGGAATGGCTATCGTTAAAAAATCTGGAGACAACAGATGCTGGAGAGGACGCGGAGAAATAGGAAAACTCTTACACAGTTGGTGGGAGTGTAAATTAGTTCAACCATTGTGGAAGACAGTGTGGTGATTCCTCAAGGATCTAGAAATAAAAATTCCATTTGGCCCAGCAATCCCATTACTGGAATATATACCCAAAGGATTATAAATAGTTATATTATAAAGACACATGCACACGTATGTTCATTGTGGCACTGTTTACAATAGCAAAGACCTAGAACCAACCCAAATGCCCATCGATGATAGACTGGACAAGGAAAAGGTGGCACATATGCACCATGGAATACTCTGCAGCCATCAAAAATGATAAGTTCGTGTCCTTTGTAGGGACATAGATGAATCTGGAAACCATCATTGTCAGCAAACTGACACAAGAACAGAAAATCAAACACCGCATGTTCTCACTCATAGGTGGGTGTTGAACAATGAGAACACATAGACACAGGGAGGGGGGTATCACACACTGGGGTCTGTTGAGGGGGATTAGGGGAGGGAGAGTGGGGGGGTAGGGAGGTTGGGGAGGGATAACATGGGGAGAAATGCCAGATATAGGTGACAGGGGGGATGGAGGCAGCAAACCACTTTGCCATATAAGTACCTATGCAACAACCCTGTATGATCTGCACATGTACCCCAGAACCTAAAGTAGAATTTTTAAAAAAAACACTGGAATGATACATACACAGCTGGATTATGGCATGGTCCAGGGGGTACGGTGGGGGGTGGGGGGGATGTCCAGGGTGTCCACTATGGTAGCTTTCATGGGGACAGCCAGTAGCAAAGCATTGCACTGTGTCAGTAGCTGCTGGAATCACAGGGAGGGGTGCTGTCCCATTACTCTTGGGCTGATTGCTAACTGCACTTGACTCATTTTTGCAAATAAAGAAACCAAGACTCAAGAGGGTCAAACGAAATGGCCCATCATGATTTTCCTGTCTGCAAAGGGTTTTGGGTAACAGCTTACAAATCCTTTTAGGAAAGTGAATGCCACATTCTATATATAAACCACGACATATAAAAAGAAATATGTAAGAAATTTTTTCAAAAGGGTCAGAACCCTGACTGCATTTATGTTCTTTACCTGTAGGGTTTTTTTTTTTTTTTTTTTTTTTGGTCACCTACTCAATGAATTTATTTTCTGTGCTCCCTGGGAAGAGCTGTTATCCTAGCAAAGACCTTATCTAATTCTTTGTTTTGGTACAATGTCCAACATGGTTTTGGCATTTAGCAAATGTCTATTAATAGCCACCTATTCATGGGAGGCTCTGTGCTCAATGTGATCACTTGCCGTTTCACATACAGACAGAATAAGGGATCCGCTTCTTTCCATATGAAATCATAGATCAGCACCAAGAAGGCTGTCAGAGGCCCGTCACGCAGCCCTGTCTCTGGCCAGTGCTGAGTTTGAACTGTGAGGCTCACAGCAGCATCTCCCATGGACACCTGTGCTCATGTGCCCTGGACAGTCCTTCTGGGCTCTGCAGTCCTGACAATGTGAAGACGCTTTCTCCTGTCTGATCCGAATCTCTTCTGCTGTATTCTCTGCCTGGCACAACACTGTGCACACGGTGAGCAAAAGAAATCGATTACAGGGAAGGCAGCAGGAAACAGATTAAAAATGAAAGCAAACCAAGTGAAGTGTATGGCAAACAGCTGAAAGCCTGCAGGCTCACCCTCCGTTGTTGAAAACAAAAAGAGGGGCTGATTTAATACATTCCAGGACAGTCCTTTATTCACCCAAGAGACAGATGGTAAGCATTGGCTATGTTTCAGGCACTATTAGGGACTAAGAATATGAAAGTGAGTATGGCATCCGCCCTGCCCACAAGGAGTGTTCCCCTAAAAAAAGGATAAGTATTGACTGGGCACAGTGGCTCAAGCCTGCAATCCCAGCACTTTGGGAGGTGGGTGGATCATGAGGTCAGGAGATCGAGACCATCCTGGACAACATGGTGAAACCCTGTCTCTACTAAAAATACAAAAGTTAGCCGAGTGTGGTGGCATGTGTCTGTAGCCCCAGCTACTCAGGAGGCTGAGGCAGGTGAATTGCTGGAACCCCAAAAGGTGGAGATTGCAGTGAGCCAAGATCACACCACTGCACTCCAGCCTGGCAGACAGAGTGAGACTCCATCTCAAAAAAATAAAGGATAAATATTGCAAAGCATTACTACTGCCTGTTAATTATTTCTTCCATATTCAGGGAGTACCTGCTACATGGCAATAGCTCAGAATATGAACAAAGTAGCTTCCACTGCTCTCTTCATGGTGTTACATTCCAGTAATGGACTGGTATTAACCAATAACATTTCCTAATACTTATACAAATACTATAGTACCCACGGCTTAGGGGTTTTGTTAGGAGTAAGTGAGTTACTATATATAAAGCACTTTGAACAGCATCTGGCCTAGAATAAGTGATACATAAGCATAGGAAGAAAGATACATCGTGAATGGAGAGGAAAAGCTGAGGACTTAAACTTTCTTGGGGGTCAGAAAAGACCTCTTGGAGGAAATGACATTTAAGCAGAGTTGGGGCTAATCAGACAAAGGCTGGGGAAGGCTGCGAGAGACTTTGAGGCAGAGGAATCCACATCGTGCAGACACCATGGCAGCAAACAGCCTGGAGTACAAAGCGCTGTCTGGAAGGCATGGCGACAGAGGAAGCTGATGTCCTCAGGGAGGGGCTGTGCAGAGCCCCGCAGGCTGGGCGGAGGGTGGACTGGATTCCAGCCCTTACAGAACAAGTTTCAACTGTCTCCCTGGAGCATCCTAGCCCTTCATGCTAGGTGTGCAGCATCCTGTAGTGCTTAGGGCCACTGTTGGAAGGGGAGTCCAGATTGACTTAGGACTCAATGTGCTTACCAGGTGTGTGGGCCTTGGATACTGAGTAGAACCCACCTGTATCAAGCCTCATCTGGAGCAGAGGATCTAGGTATGGCCCCAGTCACAGTCACAGGGACAATAGCAGGGCTATTCTCTGTAAAGTGGCATCTTTGCTTGCTGGTCAGTCCACCCACCATGCTGTCCTCATTGGGATGTTCCCCCGTCAAGTTGTCCAGGGTCTTTCTTATAAAACTCACCTTGTATGTTAAGCTTCCTGCCACGTGGGGCATTGAAAGCATGGAAGTAAAGATGCCGGGCTTTGGCCTCACAGATGTGAGCTACATGGGTTGAGCTGTGGAGGACCACGTTGCCTGGCACTGGAACTGTGCCTGGGGGAGCAAGAAGCAGCTCCCAGCCTGGTATGAATGGGGTCATTCTGTGAAAAGCCTTGAAGTGGCTCAAAAACGGGCAGCAGACGCAGTTTTGGGAGATGCACCAGCTTTCCCACAACAGCAAAGCCTTCTCAAAGCCGGGACTGGAATTAGGCAATGGTGGCTGTCACTTGCCTGGATATCCTGGTTCCCAGATGACAGCTAACTCACAAGGGTCTTCAAAACTAGGCACTCCCTCCCCCCTGTTGTCACTCGGGGCCCTTCACCCCAGGCCTGTGCCCAGTGCGTTCATGTGGTAGGGTTCCACTGTCCGGGTGACACCAGAGGGTTGGTACTGCATCGCTGCGGTAGCACAGCCTCCAGCCCCCACAGGCTCAGGCTAGGCACCCTGCCCTGCTCCTCCCAGATGGCCACACGCGCCAAAGGAGCACTATGTTTGTCCTCACAAAACACAAAAGGTCTTGTCCGTCCTTTCTCTAGGACAGATAGGACTATTGACCATATCTTTACCTTTCTAAAGGAGGCTGAACTTGGAGCTTCCAGAGTGACCTTCTCTCTAAAGGAGGTCACTCAAGCACTTCTTGGGTGTCTAAGAGAGGCCACTCAGTGATTCTAAGGATATTTTTTTCAGACTTAGCCAATACTATGAAGTAACTGGTGATACTTCAACAAAGAAGAAAAGAAAGGTGCACATGCATTTCATCTTAATGGCAAATCCTGATTCAAAGCCTTTGAGGACAATGTCCTAGATAAGGAAACTAGTTTTAGAAGGGTATACTAATAAAAGACTTCCACCTTCAGTCCTGGTAGAGCAAGAGGGAGTGGATTTATCCAGTAGCCTCACACAACTGAAATAGGAGCTAAGTACGGGAAAGTGCAGTTTTCCCACATTGGTCAGAGAAGGGTGTGAGTCCTGCAGGCACTCTGATAGGAGCAGAGGCCAGCAGTGCTCTTGCTCACACGCATAGGGCATGCATTGGCACACATCAGGGGACATTTGGTTATATTTTGGGTGATCTGATGTAAGATTTGGGAGATCCAAATACAGCGCCCACGTGTGCCCTGCTGGTTCGGATAGAGTCAGAAGCACATTTCTGCACGGCGGCCCAACCGCCCAGGGGGAGCACAGACTTTCCTGCATCTGCGGGGCCTTGGCACATCACAGGAGAAAGGCAGGTTGTTGGAACTACACTGATCTAGCTACTGTCCCCGAGGGATGTCCTATTAGAAACCGGCTACATCAAACAGGGAGTAAGACCCACGCAATTTTTTTTATGAACTGTCTAAGTGGTAAAATATTTTAAAATCTCTCAAAAGCATCAGAGGAGAAAGAGCCCCGGAAGGTAATGTCTATGTCAGTATCTGCGTACACCCAGTTTCTAAAACGGTAGATCACTGCTTGAACTAGAAGGGAGGTCTGTGCCAGATGTACCTTGAGGACGTCAGGCAGTGTCTATACCATGTGAACACACATGTGTGGGTGAGTGCCAGGTTGTGAAGTCCAGAGAAATGCCCCAAAATACCCACACTGCAGGCGATTTTATTCAGTGCAGTGACAGAAAAGAAGATTTTAAACTGTGACTCTACCAAGCCATTTAGATATTACTAGGCTGGCAGGTCCCTGAGGCAGGAAAAAAGGATGATAATTTAAAAAGCCTACAAGACCCTGCACAAAAGGTCATCTGTGACCTCAAAACTGCTAATGCCTTGGTCCCTGTCACTAAGGGCTTAACGACACTTAAACAGTAGCTGGTCATGTGGAGGTTGTAAGAACTTGCATGTCGGTTTTTCTACCATGAAACACAGGGCCAAGGAGGCTCCACACAGGTGTTGACTTTAGAGGAGCAGATCAGGAGGCTGTGCAGGAGGGAGTGAGGGATGGAAGCAGACACGAGGATTCAGCATGACCGGCAGACTTGAAAAACTCAGCCTGGAATGGCATGCTGAGAGTCCAGAGTTGGACCTGAGTGTTCCACTGTTGGTGAGTAAGGTTAATTCTGGAAAGGCAGAGAGAGGGCCAATAATACAGGTTCCTGAGTCACAGGAGGTCAGCGGAAGCTGGGCTCTGAAGCCCACCTGAAATCCCAGCTCCGGTTTCAGGAGCAGGAGTTGATGTGAGTCTCATAACACCTTGAGGTCAGTCCATGGTGCTGAAGGCTTTCTTGAGGGAGGCAGGAGTCAATCTTGTCCTACAGATTGACTCAGAATTCCTTTACACCCACTCTTCTTCTCATTAGAATCCAAGCACAAGCAAGTCAGCCGAGAAAAGCATCCTCCAGTGCTCACTGTTTCTCAACAATGGTCTCTGTGGAGGCAAGTCTGAAGAAGAGAGGCGGTGAGTCCAGGGGCCAAGGGTTCAGCCTTGCAGGGGGATGTCCTTACAGCTACTTCCATGGCAACCACCTCAAGAAGAGGCTGCACTCAGTTCTCAAGGAGGGCAATGTCTAGAAAGCCTTATAGCAATGAGTACAATCACTGTCTGTTTTGAGTAAGGTAGGTATACTGATTTGCTGTTGCTGCTGTAACAGATCACCAAAGCACAGAGTGGCCTAAACAGTCCACATTTATTATCCTGCAGCTCTGGAGTTCAGAAGCCCAAAATCAGTTTCACTGGGTTCAATCAGGTGGATGCAGGGCTGGCTCCATCTGGAGGCTCTGAGAGTGAAATCTGTCTCCTTGGCATTTTCAGGTTCTGGAAGCCACCTGTACGCCTTGGCTTGTAGAACCTTCCTCCATCTTCAAAGTACAGCGTCTTCTCCCCTCTCTCACTCTGACTCTGCTTCCTTGGTCACATCTCCTTCTCTGACGTCAACCCTCCTGCCTCTGCCTCTCATAAGAACCCTTGTGATTACACTGTATCCACCCAAATCCTCCAAGATGTCCTCCCTATCTCAAGATCTGGGACTCTAATCGTGCCGGCAATGTCTCTTTTGTCAAGTAAGGTAACATATTCATAATTTCTGGGGATTGGGATATGGAGATCTTTGGGGCTGTATGAGGGCATTATCCAGCCTCCACAGGAGGCCGCATTTGGCTGGACAGCAAGAGGCTGAGAATGTACGCTTCCCGATTTTGAAGCAAATGTCCTCCTGGAAGGATCAGGGGCCCAAGTCCAAACCCGCTTTGTTACTGTAAAGTGAGGGGATTTAGAAAACAGTTTATTGAAAGGTACCTTTTCCTGGATGAAAGGGACCCTCGTGAGGTCATGAATAATCTGGACATGCTGGGCAGAAGGAAGTGCTGTTGCTGTCTGTGCCAGGCCTCAGCATTCAGTGGTAGCTCACCATTGTGTTAGGACAGAGTTGGTGGAGAACTGCATTGCTGTTCCTATTAAGAATGCCTACATACTAAGGATGGAGTATGGGGCAATGAGAGAGACAGAGGTGACTGCATAAAATGCAGAACTCTTATAAAGCGAACTAGAGCTTGAGACTGGGTCTAGAAACCATACTCATCCCCTCCAGTCAAAACTCATTTCCAGAATCATCTGTGACTCCAAAACAGTTGACACCCTCAAGCCACAGAGGCCTTGGAAAGGACTTCTCCCAGATAAGCACAGGGGGCAATGATTATGGCATTCACACCAGAAAAGCCAGTGTGAGGGTTGAAGAACCTTGTCTATTCAGGTGGTTCCCTTTGGGAAGGTGAGATCTATGCTTTTTCTCAACTCGATTTACAGTGATTCTACCAGTGCTAGGTGAGGAGACACATTGCCCAGGAGCTCTTTGAAGCCAAAGTGGCTGGCAAGCAAGTGTGCCCAGTAGGCAGCCTATGACTGGCAGCTCATTCCAGGCCTGCCACACTGCAAAGAGCCACCATGCTCAAGGCCACCACGCTCAAGGTCACCACCTTCCTGGAACAACCCCCATGTAGTGACTCAATGACGCAGCATCTAAGCGCATAGCCAGATTTAACAGACGTGCAAGACTCAGAAAGACTTTCTCTAGCGCTCCCCCAACAGGTCAGCCAAGGCTTTCCTATGCCCGAATCATGTTTTGACCTCTCTTTCTGCTTCCTCCCTCTTGGGTTCACAGATTTCAATCCTAATAAATACCTTGTACCCCAAGCAATACACAGTTTGGTGCTATTTAAAATGGAAGTCAACATGTCTCAGAGAAACATGTACAATCTCTGTGAGATCTGAAGTTAGGAGCACACATGGACCTGGCATGGTTCCATAGCAAGGAAGGATATTAGCCTGAAGAAAAATCAAATCTAGACCTGGAACACTTGCTCTAATCCAGGGATCCTTGGAAGAAGTGATTGTGGCAGTGTCTGCCATGACGCCAATCTTCTGGGAACCAGCTACCTGGCATGTGGTATGCTTTGAAGGAAAGTGACTGATTGTCTGTGTGAACTAGGAAGCCATAAACCTGGAGATCAAGCATGTGGCCCCATTGCAGAGCTAGCAGAGATTTTGACAGGCAAAGCCTCTCAGCACCACAGCAAGCACTGTTGTTCTTAGCAGTGACAACATATAGCCACCAGAAGAGACTTCTGCCACAAAGTCGGGGACTCCATTCTTTGTCTGGCACTTGTGAGAAGGAACGCTCCCTCCCCCTCTTCCTTTCCTGGATTGAGTGATTTCCTTGGGGCTTGGATAATTGAGGAGGGGTCGCTTTTAAGAAAGTGAGACACTACTTTCTATTAATGTGGGCATGAGGGTCTTTGGATAACCAATTAAAAATATAAAAGACATGAATGCATTTGCGATCAAAACTAATGGGATGAGTCATAAAGATTACATTTAGATATTCAAATGGACATCATCACTAATGCATAACACCAAATTAATATTAACACTAGTCTTCATTTCATATGCGTGGAAGAGAAGTTACTTAATTTTCTTTCAACATAAGAGGTTCAAAGAATATGGGTTATGAGTATGCAGAGTGGGGTGGTGGGAAGACCGGACTTCTCCAGAAAAGGAGTACTGAAGGAAGGCAGTTCTGGTTTCTAGTGCACGATCCCAGTGATGCCCTCCTCTCCCCCGTGTGTGTGTCCAGACAGCAGGTTGACTACGCAAGACACAGGACGCCCTTCTCCCTGCAGTAAGTACAGGGAATCAGAGACATCTGTGGCTTGCTACTTTTGCTCCTAAGTTCACGTTAAGTAATTTTACAAAGAAGTTTGTATGTTATTAGCCTGTATCACTGTGCACTGAACTCAACAATATTAAAACCCTGTTGACAACTTTTAATATTATCCCACTCAGGCAAGGTCTCAAGAAGTGTGTTTTGCCACAAAACAGGGGATTTGGAGTGTTTCAGGGGAGTGGTTGGGGCTAACAGAAGTTAAGAGTCTCTGCAGGAGAGTTCAGGCCAAGGCATGTCATCAGGGAACTGAATCAGACCCAGGCCCAAACTGAAACAGTGAATTGATCACAAATAGGTAAGTAGGTGGCCCAAGCAAAAGGGATTCAGACAACAGGATTGTTGGGAACCCAGCATGGCTTGAAGAAGATAAAAGAGAAAAGGCATAACCTGTCGACTTTCTGGGGTCATGGCTGGAGTCCCCACTTTTTGAGGCACGTTCTCAACTGTCTGTCCTAATTAGCAGTGACACATTCAGTTTTGAGATGAGTAGCAAGCAATTTCTTGGTAATAATACAGTAGCGAATTTATTTCTTTTAAAATTAGATTCATGAATTAAGACTCCTTCACTAGTAGCTGAGAGTTAGTCAAATTGAAATCATTTGGGTAAGAAGAGAAACTTATTGCAAACGCTATGTAACAAGAGCAGGGACGCAGCTCGGTGGGAACCTAGAACCAGGACCCCGACATCCGCAGAGCATGCCCACTCCGCTTTCCAAATCTACTTTTCTCTGCCTGTGGGATTCTTTTGTGCTGCAGGACAGGCTCCTCCGCATGGCAGGAGACACAGCTGGAAACAGTTCATGAACCTCATACCTCACATGTTTTGACAGTAGTACATCCTGAATCTCTGTTCCAAGTTTCAGTTTGAACATTTCTAATGTTCAGTAGGTGTGTTTTGGGTTATGCAGCCACCACCGAAACAATGACCAACCAACTGTGACCAACCAAGGTGTGTCACATTCATACTCACCTCGCTGCAACAGAAATCCATGCCTCCCAGGTAAGCCGGTATCACCCACACCAGATAGCCAGGTGCCACTGTGGAATGAACGTATCCCATATCACATTCCGGTCATACAGTCACGACTCTGGGCAATCTTCCACCCCTCTCCACCACTCTTTATATTCTTGTCTGCAACTTAACATCAGCAGAAATTCCGTTTGCATCCCGAACTCCTGCCCTAAATGCTATATTGATGGTATTCTCCTAACTGTCCCTGAAGATATCACCTCTCCAGTTCCTCTCTCAAGTGGATGCTGTTTTTCTCTCTCGCTTTCCCACAAACACTTGTGGGTCTGAAACTGTACCCTTGGTTCTCCATTGCTGTCTGCAAACCATTTCATTTTTATTTAAAATCTCCAAGCCTCTGGAATCAGACCATTAAACCATGTCCATCCCTGACCCTCTCTCTTCTCCTCACCCATTGACCTACTGACCATTTCCCCTTGTTCTTTAAAAGTCCGAGTACTAGCTTCAACTATCATTCTCTCTACCTCATGTTCCATAGCCATGAGGACAATTTGTTCAACATCCTGAGGTCTCAGGATATAATTTAGGCCAGTGGGGGATGGGAGAGGGTGCAGAGGACAACAGAGAAGGGAATTAAAGTTTAAAAAAAAAATGAGGACTTGGTTAGGTGCGGTGGCTCATGCCTGTAATCCCAGCACTTTGGGAGACCAGGTGGGAGACTACCTGAGGTCGGGAGTTCAAAACCAGCCTGACCAACATGAAGGTACCCTGTCTCTATTAAAAATACAAAATTAGCTGGGTGTGGTGGCACATGCCTATAATCCCAGCTACTCGGGAGGCTGAGGCAGGAGAATCACTTGAACCTGAGAGGTGGAGGTTGTGGTGAGTCGAGATCACACCATTGCACTCCAGCCTGGGCAACAAGGGTGAAACTCTGTCTCAAAAAAAAAAGAAAAAAAGAGAGGACTCAGCTTGAACTTGAGTGATGGATGGTCATTCTATAGGTAAGGCAGGAAAGGACATGCCAGGGAAGAAGAACACAATGGACGAACTCACAGGGACTAGACGCAGCCGGATCCATTTGAAATACTGCAAGTCATTTTGACTGGCCAAGACATAGCAGAGGGAAAAGGAATAAGGGGGTGAGAGCACACAGTAGAGATGCAAAGTTCAGAAGGCTTCTGTGCCCTGTTTAAAGAGTTTCATTTTTTCCTTGTTTTTACAATAAAGGGCAGTTGAATCGTTTAGCACATGTGTATGTTTTGATGATGGTACTTTGCACATTATATGATAAGCTACTTCTCAAGCTCTCTCCTTTCACTGTGGATGCATGAGGGTGGAGACTGACTTATGCATCTTTATTATCTCCTATATCTAACAGAGTGCACATGCTATAGGCATTTAATGTTTACTAACGGCAATAGTAGACTTTTGTGAGATGCCTTAAGATTATACTGTTGATAGAATTATTTATAAAGAAAATAGTAACAAAATATGTTTTGTTATAAATAATAGTTTATTTATAAACTATTTAACCCACCCAATTCACAACCCTGGGATAAAGATTATGTGATTTTGAACATTTTTTAAATCTGCTGTAGAGAACCGTGATGCAGCTTCCTTGCGCCCAGGAGTTTGTGAACAGAGCTAATGCTTTACATGGCTTTATTGGTTTACAGTTTGCAAGGTGCTTTTCTGGTCCATTATTTTATTAAATCCTCTCCATCAAGTTTGAGAGAGGTGAGAGGTAGATCTTATTATCCTTACAATGAAGAATGTCAGACAGAGATTTAAGCCACTTGGCCAAGGTCATACAAAAAAATAAGTGGTAGAAACTGAACTTAAACTGGGACCCACATTCTGAGCACAGTGTTCGCTGCATTCCTGCACACTGCCTTTAGATTCAATTCGACATTGAAGAGACTGTAGGTAACAAGTGAGGTTGTTATATGCCATGGCTATAAAAAAGCCCAAGGTAAAGGCCACTTGTGCTAATAAGTGTGTGAATTGCCTACAAAAACTGGCTAAACTTTTACTCTTTTATTGCTTTGTGCTATTGGTCAGACCCTTATGTCTCGTCTGAATCTTAGTCTTTTAAGAGAAATGAACAGAAATGTGAAAGGGACTCAGCCTATTATATCTGATCTATGAAAGAATATTATAGGGAGGATTATGTTCACCATCTCTGCCGAGGTCAGAGCCTCACAGGAAATAAGCATGTTACAGCAACGCAAATACAGGCTAGACCGAAGAAAAAACTTACTGATTGTGAGCACTGTGAGATGTGGGAAATGTGTTTTCAAAGCAGGATATGAAATCTCTATCACTACAGATTTTAAGAATAGGAGAAAGTCTGTTCAGAGTAAGTTGAAAAGCCTGGATGCTGAAGGATGTATGTAATTAGTTTGCTTTCATCTCATTCAAGGTGAGCTGTGGCATTGGGAACCTTCAGCCTTACCCTGAACTCATTCTCTTCATTCATTCATCTACCCTTCCCACCTGCATTGTTTGTTTGCTTACTACAAGTTAATTTGTTTTACTCTCATTATTTTTTTAAAATGTAAAATGCCTTCTAGGTTTCCATTCTTGGAGAAAATCTGCTGTCTGGAAGGTACCACCTTCTGGTGATACCAAGATGAAAACAGAAAACAGGAAGAAACTAAGCCATCTGTCTATTTCCTTTCTTGGTTCCTCACCAAACCCTTAACCATGTTAGAAACACCACACAAAACTTTTCTAAAAGCTACTAGTTATTTTTTTATGCTCTTTACCAATTGCTTTATTCTGATTCTGCCCTCTTCCCCCAGATCTAAGTGATCTTAGATTTTTGTCTTTCTTGTTTTTTAAAACGTGTGTGTGTGTATTTTTGTATTTCTTTAATGAGTTCCGTCTTACATAATTATACACTGTCGTTTGGGTCATTTCAAAATGACATGAATAACCCCCTTCCTTGCATCCATGCCCCCTCTAGGTGTGTAACTCTGAGAGTCCTCTCATTCTGAATCTGTGCTCAACTGGGACTGGCTCCAACTTACTGGATGTCAGCAAATGTGACAAAGCAGAGGCTTTAGAAGTGTTTGTGCCCTGGGGCTTGTTTCCTCTTTAAATCCTATGAGCACCATTGGAAGCAGCTCAGCCTAGCCTGGGGAAGAATGACAGGCCTCACGCAGAGATAAGTAGAAGAACCATTCCACTCAAGGTGTCCTTTACTCAACTAGCTGACCAACTGCCCGACATGTACCTAAGTCCAGTCTAGTCATCCAAACCACAGACAACTCACCCGCTGACATCAGTTATGAGAGTGCAACCTAGATGAACCAAAACCAAAACCAAGTCACCCTGGATCAATCACCTACTGATACACAGAGTTACGAACAAAATACATGGTTGTTCTAAGCTACTCAGCTTTTGGATATTTTGTTATAACTTATACAGCCTACAAACTCAGAAATGGCAGAATTTGTTTTTAATTTCTTCCTTTTTTACTTCATCTTAGCATTTACTGCCGTAAATTTGGTATGTTTCCCTTAGCCAAGTTTTGTACTTTTATTATAATAAAAATCATTGTGCATGCTTGTTTTATTAGATAGAACTTTTTAAAAATTTATTTAATGCAACTAATACATATTAAATTATACATAAATTTTCTTTATGTATGTAAACCTGAATTCATGTTTTCATTTCTCATCAGTAGATTTTTGGGTTTGGTTCCAACATTAAAATCTATATATCTATAAAGATTCTTGTGTACTCCTTGTAAACATATGAGGGAATTACCTAGAAATAGTTATTAACTCATTTAGTATACATTTTCTCAATTTTACTAGAAATACCAATTCTTTAAAATATTTAATATGTAAACATTTTTGCTTCACCCATCTTTTAAGAAATTATTTTCTACACCACTTTGCAAGATATTTACCTACATGTTCTTTTAATAACTTCATGGTTTTTCCTTAAATTCATGTGGAATTGAGTTTTTGGATTTTTTTTTAATAGGATTTCACTCTGTGGCCCAAGCTGGAGTGCAGTGGCACAATCTCTGCTCACTGCAACCTCAACTTCCTGGGCTCAAGCCATTCTTCTGCCTCAGATCTCTAAGTAGCTGGGACTACAGGTACTCACCACCATGCCTGACTAATTTTTTGACTTTTAGCAGAAACAAGGTCTCACTATGTTGCCCAGGATGGTCTCAAATTTCTGAGCTCAAGTGATCCTCCTGGCTCAGCCTCCCAGTGTTGGAATTACAGACTTGAGCCACTGCACCTGGCCTAGAAAGGAAATATCTTTATACCATTATTAACCACTTATCTTTTCCACACTGACTTTAAAACTATCTATATTAAATAATAAGGTTTAAAATATTTGGATCTGCCTCTAGCTCTTCTGTTGATTTGTCTATTCTTGCACCAATACCATACTTTTAAAATCAGTATAAATTTAATATCTTCTTTATAAAGAGGGCTCTCCTCTTCATTTAGATGCTTGAAATACATAATATACAAAATGAGTAAACTTTACTTCTCTTATATACCTCACATTCTACCAGAAGGAGACAAAGTACACTAAAATAAGTAAAGAACAAAGCTGGAGGTATCACCCTATCTGACTTCTAACCATACTACAAGGCTACAGTAACCAAAACAGCATGGTACTGGTACCAAAACAGATATATAGATCAATGGGAAAAAAACGGAGACCTCAGAAATAATGCTACACATCTATAACTATCTTATCTTTGACAAACCTGACAAAAACAAGCAATGGGGGAAAGACCCTATTTAATAAATAGTGTTGGGAAAACTGGGTAGCCATATACAGAAAACTGAAACTGGACCCCTTCCTTACACCTTATACAAAAATTAACTTAGGACGGGTTAAACACTTAAACATAAGACCTAAAACCATAAAAACCCTAGAAGAAAACCTAGGCAATACCATTCAGGGCATAGGCATGGGCAAAGACTTCATGACTAAAACACCAAAAGCAATGCCAACAAAAGCCAAAATTGACAAATGGGATCTAATTAAACTAAAGAGTTTCTGAGCAGCAAAAGAAGCCATCATCAAAGTGAACAGGCAACCTACAGAATGGAAGGAAATTTTTGCCATCTAACCATCTGACAAAGTGCTAATATCTGGAATCTACAAAGAAATTTACAAGAAAACAACAAACAACCCCACCAAAAAGTGGGCAAAGGATATGAACAGACACTTTTCAAAAGAAGACGTTTAGGCGGCCAAAAAACATATGAAACAAAGCTCATCATCACTGGTCATTAGAGAAATGCAAATCAAAACCACAATGAGATACCATCTCATGTGAATGGCGATCATTGAAAAGTCAGGAAACAACAGACTCTGGAGAAGATGTGCAGAAATACAGACATTTTACACTGCTGGTTGGAGTGTAAATTAGTTCAACCACCGTGGAAGTGTGGCAACTCCTCAAGGATCTAAAACCAGAAATACCATTTGACCCAGCAATCCCATGACTGGGTACATACCCAAAGGATTATAAA
Source organism: Ateles fusciceps (assembly GCA_036589455.1). Classification (NCBI taxonomy): domain Eukaryota; kingdom Metazoa; phylum Chordata; class Mammalia; order Primates; family Atelidae; genus Ateles; species Ateles fusciceps. The sequence goes on along the minus strand of JAZHEH010003296.1, from coordinate 2,594,757 downwards.
TCATTCTACTATAAAGACACATGCACTTGTATGTTTGTTGCAGCACTATTCACCATAGCAAACACTTGAAATCAACCCAATGCCCATCAATGATAGACTGGATAAAGAAAATGTGGCACATATACACAATAGAATACTCTGCAGTCATAAAAATGGATGTGTTCATGTCCTTTGCAGGGACATGGATGAAGCTGAAAACCATCATTCTCAGCAAACTAACACAGGAACAGAAAACCAAATGCCACATGTTCTCACTCATAAGTGAGTGTTGAACAATGAGAACACATGGACACAAGGAGGGGGAACATGACACCCCAGGGCCTGTCTGGGGTTGGGGGGTTAGGGGGAGAGATAGCATTAGTTGAAGTTCCTAATGTAGATGATGGGTTGATGGGTGCAGCAAACCACTATGGCACATGTATACCTATGTAAAAAACCTGCACGTTCTGCACATGTATATCAGAACTTAAAGTATAATAAAAAGGAAAAAAAGTGAAAAAAAAATTTGAAATGCTTTTTATTCACCAATTGAAATAATTTTACTTTTACCTTTATTCTGTTAATGTGATGTACTTGATTTCCATATATTGAATCAAGAAATACATTCTTGCTTATAATATGTATTTTCTTTATATGAGAACTATTTATGTTCTTTTTATTTGATAAATATATTTCTTATATGAAAATATATATTTCTTCTATATATTCTGGAAAAATTCCACTTAGTCATACTGTATAATCCTTTATAGATGCTGTTGAATTTGGGTTGCAGGTGTTTTCTTAAGAATTTTTACATCAATATTCATAATAGATATTAATCCGTAGTTTTTCTTTGTAGTAGTGTCTTTGTCTCTTTTTGATATTAGGAAAATGCTGGCCTCACAGTGAATTAGGAAGTGTTTCCTCTTCTTTAATTTTTTGGAAGAGTTTGGTAAATATTGGTGTTAATTATTCTTTAAATATTGGGTAAAATTTAATGAAGCTATTCGGTATGGGGCTTTCTTTGCTAGAAAATTGCTAATTATTGATTCTATCTTCTTACTTGTCACAGACATTTTTCTGATTTTCTATTCTTCATGATTTATTTTTGGTAGTTTATGTTTTTGGATTTTTTTCATTTAATTTGGATTATCCAATTTGTTGGTATACACTTGTTCATAATACTATCTTATAATTTTATCTCAAATGATTAACGGCACACTTTTATTTCTAAATTTAGTTACTGAGTCATCTTTTTTTAGTCATTTTACTTAAAGATTAGTCAATTTTATTGATCTTTTCAAAAAAATAATTCTTGATTTCATCAATTTTCCTACTTGTTTTTAGTTTTCTATTTTATTTGTTAATGCTGTAATCTTTATTATTTCCTCCCATCTGGTAGTTTTGTGTTTATTTGCTTTGCTCTTTTTAATTCCTTAAAATACGAAGTGAAGTTATTGATCTGAGATCTTCTTTTGTATGTAAGCAATTATAATTATAAATGTCCCTCTTATATTAGCACTACTTTTTCTGCATTTGTTAAGTTTTGGAATATTGTGCTTTCATTTTCATTTGTCTCAAAGTATTTCCTAATATCCTTTGTGATTTCTTACTTGGACCTTTGGTTATTGAAGAGTGTGTTGTTTAATTTCTACATATTTGTGAATTTGTGTTTTCCTTTTACTGTTGATTTTCTAGTTTCATTCCATTGTGACAAGAAAATATTCTTTGTATGACTTTAGTATTTTTTAATTCATTAAGACTCATTTTGTGGTCTCACATATGGTCTACCCTAGGGAGTGTAACATATGTACTTGAGAAAAATGTGTTGTTGTGGAACTGAGTGTTTTGTATATGTCTTTTAGGTACAATTGATCTATAATATTGTTCAAGTGCTCTAGTTCCTAACTGATCTCTTGTCTGTTTTATACATTATTAAAAGTGCGATCTTTGAGGCTTCTGCTAATATTTTACAGTTATCTACTTCTTCCTTAAATTTCTTCAATGTTTGCTTCATGCATACTGAAGCTCTAATGTTTAGTGCATACAAATTTATAATTGTTACATGCTCTTGGTGAACTGACCCCTTGTCATCGTTACATTTTCTTCTCTGTCTCCTATAAGAGTTATCTGACTAATGTCTGTTTTGTCTGATATTAGTATAGTCATCTCTTCTCTCTTTTAGAGGCTATTTCCATGGATTATCTTTTTTATCTTTTCACTTTTAACCTATGAAGATACTTAGATCTAAAGTCTCTAATAAACAGTATTTTGTTGGAAACTGTTTTTGATGTTTTAAAATTATTTTTTCATTCTGACAATCTATGTCTCTCTACTGGGTAGTTTATTTCATTCAAAGTAATTTTCTGATAAGAAATATTTATTATTGTAATTTTATATATGTTTTGTGTATATTTTATAACTTCTTTCCCCTCACTTAATTTATCACTTCCTTCCTTTGTGTTTATTTGATTTTTCTTGTCATAACATATTTTGATTCTTTTCTAATTTCTTTTAGCGTATATGCTGTAGATATATCCTTTATGATTACCATGGAAATTAAATATAATATCTTAAAGTTTTAATAATCTATTTCGAATTGATAACAACATAACTTCAATTGCATATAAAAACTCAGCTCCCTAGAGCCCAACCCATCTCATTTTATGTTATTTATCTTGCAAATTAAATATTTATATGTTGCATACTTATTAAAAGTAGATTTATAATTATTTCTAATTTATATGCTTTTGTTTTTTTCTGCTTATGGAACAAGATAAGAAGTTACACACCAAATTACAATAATACTTGTTTTTGTATTTACCCTTATTAAAGAACATTTAGGGGAGGAGGAGCAAGATGGCTGAATAGAAGCATTCACTGACTGCCATTTCTACAGGGACACCAAATGAAACAAATATGCACACGAAAAAGCACCTTCATAAGAAACAAATATCAGGTGAGTGATCAGAGTACCTAGTTTTAACTTCACATCACAGAAAAAGGCACTGAAGACAGTAGAATAAAAACAGTTTTGAATTGCCAACTCTACCCCTCCCCCATCTACTGGAAGTGGCCCCGTGATCTTATACTGGGAAAACCTAAAAACCAAATAACTACTAGAACTGATAAACAAATTCAGTAAAGTCATAGAATACAAAATCAACATACAAAAATCAGTAGTAAATTTATTTGCCAACAACATACAGAAAGAAATCAAGAAATTCATTATAATTGATTGAAAGAAATCAAGTAATTGATTGTATTGTAAATCCCATTTACAATAGCCACAAATAAATAAAACTAGGAATTAATGTAACCAAAGAGGTGAAAGATTGCTACAATAATAACTATAAAACATTGGTGAAAGAAATTGAAGAAGACACAAAAAAGGAAAGATATTCCATGTTTATGAATTGCAAGAATAAATATTGTTAAAATGTCCATACTACCTAAGGCAACTTACAGATTCAGAGCAATCCCTATCAAAATACTAATGGTAATTTTTCACAGAAATAGAGGAAAAAAATCCTAAAATTTATATAGTACCACATAAGACCAAGAGTAGCCAAATACATCCTGAGCAAAAAAGAACTAAATTGGAGAAATTACATTACCTGACTTCAAATTATACAACATTATAATAGCCAAAACAGCATGGTACTGACACAAAACCAGACACACAGACCAATAAAACAGAATAGAGAACCTGGAAACAAATCCATACATCTACAATAAACTAATTTCTTTACGTTTCATTTTTTTGGAGATAAAGTTTCACTCTGTTGCACAGGTTGAAATGCAGTGGTGCAATCTCCGCTCACTGCAACCTCCATCCCCTGGGCACAAGCTATTCTCCTGCCTCAGCCTCAGGAGTAGCTGGGATTACAGGAATGCACCACCACACACAGCTATTTTTTATTTTTAGTAGAAATGGGTTTTCACCATGCTGGCTAGGCTTGTTTCGAATTCCTGGCCTCAAGTGATCTACCTGCCTCAGCCTCCCAAACTACTCGAATTACAGGCTTGAGCCACTGTGCCTAGCCCTGTCTTTGACTTGATAGTTTATTACAATGTATCTCAGTGTAGATCTCTTTGAAATTATTATACTTGGTATTCATAGAGATTTTTGGATTTCCATATACACAATGTTCTACAAATTTGAGAAATTTTCAGTCATCATTTCTTCAAATAAGCTTTCTGATGCCTCTTTTTTTCTTTCTTTTCTCCTTCTGAAAGCTCCCATGATGTGTATGTCAGTCTTCTTGATGGTGTCTGAAAGTCTCTTAGGCTCTGTTCACTCTTTCTTGTGCATTTTTTCTTTTTTGTCTTCTCAGACTCAAATGGCCTATCTTTAAGTTTGCTGATTCTTTTCTTCTGTTTGTTGAGTCTGCTGTTTAACTCTCTGAGTCAATTTTTAGATTGTTACTGTATTTTTCTGCTCCACAGTTTCTGTTTGATTGCTTTTATAATTTCTATTTCTTTGTTAATATTTTGTTTGTATATTATTTTCCTGATATTCTTTTTTTGTCTGCATTTTTCTTTAGCTCTAAGAGCATATTTAGGGCAGTTGTTTTAAAGTTCTTATCAAGTTAAATGCCTATTTCTTTAAGGATGGTTTCCGGATCTTTATTTGATCCTTTAAATGTGTCATATTTTTCTGTTTCTTTGTATGCCTTGAGATTATTTGCTAAAAATTTGCCACTTGTGGAAAAAAAAAGCCACCTAAAAAAGCCTTCATATACCAGCTCCATACAGTGGAATACCTTTAGTAATTACTGTGGCATATTTTAAACATTGAGGTCACCCCAAGGTGAAAGCTTAAATTCTTCTTAGGCCTTTTTCTGGGCATGTATTTTCCCTCAATGTTTGCGGTGGGGGCTTTGAGCTTTTTTTTTTTTTCTCGGTATACCTGTCTGTGCATAGCTGTATTTTTTCCCAAAATAGTCTCATCCCAGGTTTCTCTCAAGGTTTTATATGTTCTATTGAATTTGTCTCCCTATAATTCCTTTCCAAATGCATCCATGGGTTTGCACTTCCCTTGAAGCTTTCACTGGTGTGCCACTGCCTTCGGTAGCTTTTTACAACCTGAAATCTAAGCTATGACACTTTTTCCTGTCTATGCTGTTTTTCAAGCAATACAGACATCAAGTCCTTAGGCAGTCCACAGACAGATTAAAACATTGTAAATTAAGTCCAGTCTACTTCCTCCACCTGAGGAAGGGGATCAAGAACTGGGCCACTTCCAACTTGAAGGTGCCAGGAAAGGTGTGGGAAAACGGGAAGTAAAAATGCTATGAAATTTTCTACCATTTTAAATGTGAATTTTTTTTTCTAACTGAGTATTTACTTGGTTTCTGTAGGTATTTGGCGGTTTTCCAGAGATCTTATAAAATAATTTTAGCTAGTTTCTAATGTTTAATTGTGTTTTAATGTTTCCATGGGAATGAGGGCTTGGAGCTTCCTAGCCTACCATCTTGCTGATGTCACCCTCTCTCTCTAATTAATTTGCTCTTTCATTCTTATGGAAGACTATTTCACACTTCTTCTTTCCGAATCTTCAGCACCATGTTTCATGCCTCACTCAGAGTAACAAATAGTTCACAGCCCAGCACGAGTTTAAGGATCTCATTTTGAGTAGTACTGCTCTAAATGCCTGAGTATGACATACATATTGTCTGGGGTATGCTGTGTGCTATGGCCTGAATTTTCATCTCTTCACAAAATTCATGTGTTGAAATTATAAACCTAGAAGTGATGGATTAGGAGGTATGACCTTTGACAGAGTATTAGATAATGACAGTGAAGCCTTCATAAGTGGAATTAGTGCCCTAATGAAAGACACTCCAAAGAGACCCTCTTTCCTTACACCACATAAGGACGCAGCAAGAGGACTCCCATCTATAAATATTGAAGAAGGCCTTCACCAGACACCAATTCTGCGAGTGCATTGACTTTGGACTTCCCAGCCTTCAGAACTGTGAGAAATGTCTGTGGTCTATAAGCTACCCAGTGTCTGGTATTTTGTTATAGCAGCCTGAATGCTCTAAGACACCATGGCATTGTAAATTACAACTTACTGCGTTTTGTACCTTTTTCCACTAAACAAGAGGAATAACACTGGATTATCCCTCTCCTGGATTTTGGATTTAAAACATACTTCATTTGGAAATACTGCTTTAGAATATTTATTGAGTCATCCATAGACTGCCAGAGAGGTAGTCTTCCCCTTCCCCTTCCCCCTTCCCCTTACCTTCTCCTTCTCCTTCCCCTTCTCCTTCTCCTCCTCCTTCTCCTTCTTCTTCTTCTTTTGTAGATTCAGAGTGCAATGTATGCTGTTCTGTCCCTTGGGTCATACAATCCAAGTGCTAGAAAACCTGTGGTAATTAAGAATGTATGAAATTTTTGGGAGACTCCAATGGAAGTGAGAGAGCACACACCATCTGGAGCAAAAACATGACTTTTTAAAATAGATAACTGCTTTGCACTTGAAAAACAGCTTATGGTGAGATACTAGGGTGTCGTGAAGATTGAACACCTGATCGCAGAAAAAACAAATGACTGTGGCCTGCAATGGCAGAGGAACAAGAGTGCAAGGCCAAATATGGAGGCACATTTCATACATTTCTTAAGTTATACTTGCTAACATCCCATCAGGCAAACAAAGTTATACAACTAACCTAAAGTCAAGGAGCAGGTAAGTACATTCTGCTCTCTCTGAGGCCAAGCAAGTCACATAACCAAGTTACACATCAACAGACTTAGAATGTATGCCTCTCCCACGGAGGGAGAGTGCAAGAGTTAATATTTTTGAAGAATAATGTAATCTAACATAAATACCAAATTATAAAGTTATGTACTCTGAGCAGAAATTCATCATGGAAGACAGTTGGTACATTTGGGACCAAGCTCAAACAGATCTAGGGAGCACAAGTGTGTTACATAAGCAGAGGTTGTTTGCATTTTATATCCTACCTCTGTTCTCTCAAACCACACTTATAACCTCTTTGTGGTGTGAGAAGACTGTTATGACCAATTCACAGAAGATAAAATAATTTTGACTTGATTCCAAGATATGCCAGTGCGAAATGTTGGCATTAACAGGAAATGGACCCCTATCCTGAGGTTTCAAAGGCAGGATGATTAGTAGTAAAGGGAAATTCTCTTGTGGTGGAATCAGTCATCCATCTTGCCTAGAGGAAGAGATGGCCAGAAGAAAATATTTAGACTGACTCCTGGACAAATGGCTTGGCTGATTAGTCAGACTTGAAAAATATCATACTAGAAGAGAAAAAACAAGGAGATCTGCAAAATAAATATGTGAATGGACCTCTGGGAATGAAGGTGAAGGGTAGAGATCCTTTTGTTTCCTACCAATGCCCAGTAGCAAGCATCCATTGTAGAGCAGCTGCTGAGCAACCAGAAGGGGTGAAGAGTTCTGCGGTGGACGTCAGCCAGCCTCTTTCCTCATTCATTGTGATGCACAGGGGCAGAGAAGGAGCCTGGGACTGGATCAAACATATAAGTTTGCCTTTATTAAGGCCTATCTAGCTAAAACCTCTGACAACAGCAGAAATGGATATGTGACACTGCGTCTCTGGGGGGGACCTAACATGTAGCACGGAATGAATACATTGTACTGTCTTCATCTTAAAGAAGCATGAATTCACCTTTATTAAAATAGATATAAATATCTATGTGTGTCTCTATCACCACCACCAGCCAAGGCTTACAGAATACCTTGTGCAAAGACACGGTATTACACAACCGTGCTACATATAAAAGGACACAGCAAAGCACAGCTGAGAGTAGTTTCATCATCATGAGTTTCTCTAGTCTTATCTATCCTATCACCCAAAAGCAGCCAGTCTGAAATAACACTGCAATAGTTAGCCCATTGAAGACTCAACTAAGGTACGGAAGTATGGCTGCTGTTTTCCAGGATTTGATACGTGTTAAGTCGATCACCAATATATGGCTCTGTATCTCCAATTGCCATAATTCATGGACACAGGAAATCAGAGTTGGAAACAGGAATGCCTCCTCTCACTATCATACCTGTGGTTTAGTTGTAGAATTTTTGCTTTCTGTCTCGTTTCAGCCATGCTGATTAGAAGTCCTGCTCACAGCATGTGGAGAATTGAAGAGTTTTGCCAGGGGATATATTAAATGTTCCACTAACAAGGTGTAACTGTCACCTTGTTAGTTTGGGCTTCTCATGTTGGTGGACAACAGGAAAAAAAGGAGGTTATGTAACAGGTAGGGTTAACTGATCTTGTTTACATGAGGAGCTATAATTGGCACTACATAATTAGGATAAATGAGTATGGCTACATTGTTGGAAAAGTAACTCTCAGAACAACTGCGCTTGGTAACAACTGCCAATGAGCAGATATAACAATCCGACCCCAACAAGTTTGGGGAAACTAATGGCTTAGATCCCTGGAGGATCAGAGTCTGGATCACTCTACCATACATTCACCTCTGGCCAGCCTGATAGTCCAAGAGTGAGAAAAATCGAAGATTTCTGTAACAGAAGAGAGATGATGGACAGCAATTGTAGGCTTGGGACCAGGTGCAGCAGGAGTTAGTCCACTTTCTATCATTCACCCTGTTTGCTGCTTAAGTGCTTCAGGAGTTCACAATTGGCTAAAACCTTAAAGCGGATTCTAAGTGCTTGGACTTGTGCCTCTACTCCCTAACCCTTGGAGAAGATGCAAAGGTGTCATTTTCTTACAACACATACACACACATGTGTGCAAAACGGAAGTCCTATATTGCAGGAAGGAAGTTGAATGTAACGGGTACACCTATGCCTACCTCTATTTCTGCCCTGCTGTCAAGCTCTGTTCTTTGATCTTGGTCACATAGCTTATAGATCCTTCCCGTGCATCCAAATGTTGATAAAACCCTGCACTGCATTAGAATCTCACATCCCAGGGCCACTAAAAAAGTCAGAAGATGCAACTCAGGAGTCCAGGAGATTTCATGTTATTTATCTGGCAAACTTTAACCAATAAAAACAGGAAGCAGTATGAAGTTGAGAAATAAATCCCCCCCCACTCCTCTTTCCCATGGACTATTCCAAGGCACAGCTTTTGGGTGGATGCCATCTAAAAAAAACCCATGTGCTGAGCAGTAGCAGATACTGAGCAAACCTGCTTTGTCTTTTCCTTCCTGGACACACTGGGAAGAAGTAGCCAATATGGTAAAGCATCATAATGTTTTTTGTTTGTTTTTTTGTTTTTATATTTTATATTTTTTATTTATTTATTTTTTATTGCATTTTAGGTTTTGGAGTACATGTGAAGAACATGCAAGATTGTTGCATAGGTACACACATGGCAGTGTGATTTGCTGCCTTCCTCCCCATCACCTATATCTGGCATTTCTCCCCATGTTGCACTTAACTTTTTCTTCATTCTTGCTACTGTGGGCCTGCACCACCCAAATGAAGCATCAGCAGGTTATGCTTTCTAAGAAATCCTGCCTAGGAGGTGAGCCTGCATCTGAACACATGCTTTCATTCTAACTGCCTCTCTCAACGGGTAGATTACCCCTATTTCTATTTGAAGGAAGCCTCACCTGCCTGGTAAAATCCATCCCCAATTTTTTCCACTTTGGCTCAAGTCTTTGTCTTGCCATTGTTTCCACTTTCTCCTGCATTGTAATATTTTTTTCTCTCTACTGGACCATTCCCATCAGAGCACAAAGGTGCTGCAATATTTCCCATCTTTAGAAATCAATCTCTTTTCCTCACCACCTCCAGCTACTACTAGCTTCTCAGGTATCCTTTATAGCAACATTTAAGTAACACTCTTGTCTCTACTTTCTCTTCGTCTATTATTTCCGTCACATATGCCAAGATTTGTCCTCATCACTTCACTCATTAAAATTGCACATGTCAATGTCCTCGTTCTCAAAAAATCATTTCCCTCCCATATGTATCAGTCAAGTCACAGTGGTAAAATCGCTGCACATTTTGGCAGCATTTAATGCAGTTGATCATGGCTTCTTTTGAAATACATTCTTCATTTGCGTCCTGGGATGCCACCTCTCTTTCCCGTCATACCTTAATGGAAACTCATTCTCATTACCTCTTGGTCGGTTAATCCCTTGTTTCTCATGTTTCAATGTTGGATTTCAGACCCTTTCTCTTCTCCAGCTATAATTTCTTCTTAGGTATTTTTTTTCCAACTCCAGCTTTAAATCCATTTGTATTCTGATGACTGCCAAATTTTTGTTTCCAGTCCCAATCTATCCCCTAAGCTTTAAACTTATATAGTAACTGTCTACTCCACATCCATCTGAATATTCAAGAGTAACTTCAAGTGAAACATACATGTATGTGTACACACACACACACCCAAACACACAAACACAGAGGCACATACTCCTTTGCTCACCTTCAATACAGTGCACTACCCTTCTTCCAGTGCTCTCAAATGAAACTTAAGAGACATTTTGATTACTCTTTCTCTGTTGCACTCTGCTACTGCTACTGCCACATCAGTAAATCCCATCAGCATTCTTACTAATAAATCCTAGATCCAAATGTTCCCCATGGTCTCCTCTGATAGCACCTAAGAGGAGCCACCAAAATGTCTAGCCAGGATGACTGCAATCATTTTCCTTTCTTTTCCTTCCTTCCTTCTTTCTTCTTTCTTTCTCTTTCTTTCTTTCTTCTTTCTTTTTCTTTTCTTTCTTTCTTTCTTTCTCTTTCTTTTCTTTCTTTCTTTCCTTTTTTCTTTCTTTCTTTTCTTTCCTTTTATCTACTCTGTTGCTCAGGCTGCAGTACCATGGTGTGATCTCACCCCACTGCAGCCTCGACCTCCCAGGATCCTCCCACCTCAGCCTCCATAGTGTCTGGGACTACAGGTGTGCGCCACCATGCCCGGCTAATTTTTGTATATTTTGTAGAGCTGTTTCTGGGGGCGCTGGTCTTGAATATCTGAGCTCAAGTGATCTGTCTGCCTACCTTGGCCTTCCAAAGTGCTGGGATTACAGGAGTAAGCTTCCATGCCCAGCCAATTTTCTAACAGTTCTCCCTTTCTCTTCTTTCTTTCCTCCCTTCTGTATTCTGTCCATTTCCCTTCATTCCTTTTCTCTTTCTTTTCTTTTACTGTTTCTTCCTCCCTCCCGCCTTCCCTCCCTTCCACCTTCCTCCCTCCCTCTCTCTACCTTTCTTTGTTTTTCCTATTTTTCTTTCCCTTGCAATTAATTCTTCACGTAACAACCAACCATATTTCTTCAAAAATAAAAACTAGATTATCTTATTCCCAGTTCACAAGCTTGCAGTGATTTTATGGCCCACTTTGAAAAAAAATCAAAGTTTTTACCAGGCTTATAAGACCCTGCATAATCAGACTTCTGGCTACCTTTGCCCGATTTAATCTTCCCCTCTCTTTCATAGCTTGAGCTTGATCTCCTTGCAATTGCTCCAACTCTCAAGCGTGTGCCTACCTCAGGAACTTTGCACTTTCTATTTTGGCTGTCAGGAATTCTGTGTTTTAAGATCTTTAGGACTTGCTTCTTTGCAACATTCGTGCCTCTCTGCAGTCTTTCTCCTACCCTATGTTGCTATAGCACTATCACCAGCTGACAATATATTGCATGTTCACTTGCATACTCTCTGTCTCCTCCACTGGAAAACGAGGTCCCTGAGGATTAGGATAATGTTTTCTTTATCATCTCACTCCTCCAGCACTTAAAAGAGTACTTGGCTCATGGTTGGCATCAATAAGTGTGTGTTGAATGAATAAATGACTAAATAAAGTGACTTAATTGTTCTTTACCAATAACACAGACATTCATTTCTAGGTTTATTTATTTATTTACGCCACCTGTTCTTTTCTGTATGCTAATATCTTCTTACCTTAGGAATTTTAGGTTGCTCCCAATTGCTGTATATATTTACTTTAAATATGGCAATGTTGGATTTTCTAGTATGTTTAATGTTTTGGATTATGAACTCATTTTCCCAGGCCCTTTCTGCTGCGAGTGCTCTGTGCATTCTGTGGGCTGTGGAGGCATCTGCAAGAGGGGGTTCCTTGTTGATTTTGCCAAATTGTTACTCATTTTACAGGTTCCAGACCAAATATATTTAACACGAAAGGTTAGGCCTTATATCCTAGCATACCTCAGACTAGGGTCTCTGATTACTTGCCACAGAATCATTTCCTCCTGGGTTCTAGATGTAGATAACTATTTTCCTGCCTTATTCAGCCAGGAAGTGAAGATTTTTGTCCAAGTGGCCACATTTTGCAGTCTCCTAGCTTTATCCAGGGTACAGATTTCAGCTGCTCTATGTATGCAGTGCTAGCAATTGATCTGTAACCGACATAGGCAGGAAGGTCTCTACAGTCTGTATTCTGTCCATTTCCCATCATCTTTTTTCTGCCATGTGTTGCATCTGCGTCTGCAGAAAGTGGAGTCAGTCCCTTCTTGATTTCCAGTTCAGCAACCTATTTGATTTCTTCAAAAAATATTTTATGTAGCATTTTAATATGTTTGAATTAGAATATGCTTCTCATATTAATTCAGCATGGTCTTCCCCAGAAATCTCTAACTTTATTTTTAAATGTCTGGGCTAGTGACTCTTAATCTATGTTTTCATAATGACGATAGTGGTGCTGGCGGAAACATGGTGTATTGTGTGGGAATGCAGTGAGACTTTACAAGGCAATTCATATTGAGAAAAATATCCCATTGTCTGAAAAGAAATAATAATCGGTGCAGCTGCTGGAACAAATTTACCACAGACTTGGTTATTTGAAATAGCACATGTTTACAGTCTTACAATTACGGATGCCAGAAGTCAGAGATTAACATAACTGGGCAGAAATCAAGGCATCAGCAGGATCACAGTCCCTCCAGAGGCTCCAGAGGAAGAGTCACTTGCCTCTTCTGGCTTCTGGTGCTGCCAGTATTCACTGGCTTGTAGCCACATCACTTTACTCTTAAGGGAAATGTTTCAAATTCCTCTCTGCTTCATCTCCCCATAGCTTTCTCTCTGTGTCAGATTTCCTCTGTCTCTCTTATAGGGATATAGGTGACTACAGTTAGCGTCTGCCTGGCTGACCTAGCACAATCTCCTCATCTAAAAATCCTTAACTAAATCACATCTGCAAACTCCTCTTACTACCAGCCTTCCCCATTTTTGGTTATATAGGGTGAGGATCACAGACTCAAGTGGCTAGGACATAAATATCTTTTGGAGAAACATTTTTCTATCACAAATGGTGATGGTGATTTTAAACAAGAAAGTTTTCCCTCCCCTTTCAGCATCCTAAAGTAACAATTCTGTGGGGAGATAGTGTGAGTAGAACACATGCAAGCCAAAGCCAGGAGAGCTGATTTATACAGGAGGAGCAGAAAAGATGATGAATTGAGTCACAGGTAACAATGCACATCAGAGAAATGATGGGCACGAGATGATTCTGTTCTGGGGAAATTCTTGGGAGAAGACTGAGTAGAAGGAGGATGATAGAGCTGCCCTTGACATCCCCCAGTTCTTCATAGTTCAATTCCTTTTTAGAAAACACTACTTACTTGTGGAATTAAAACAGCAATAGCTATGAATGGCTAATGGAAAAAAAAAAGCCCTATAACTTGTTATGTCATACTCATTCAGTAACTCCAGAGGTATAAGGAGCTCAGGGATCCTGAGGGATGGGTTACACAGAGATCAATACATTCATTTCAAGTTCACCAGGCTCGACCAGAGGTCAATGAGAACCCCTCACAATAAATTGAAGCATTTTATTCAGGAAGACTATATTTTCCCAAATCGGGGTGGGGGGAAGCAAATATCATAGCTTGTAGGGATCACAGAAAAAGGAGGGTGGAGGTCCACAAAGTTCAATAAACTAAAAAGTATTAGAGGTATTTCATGTCAAGTACAGGCTCTAACTTAGTGCTGTTTTCTTCTCTACAAAATTAAGCACAATAAGAGGTGTTTCCTGAAGACAAAAGAGGTCAGAGAAAAGACAGAAATTTTTTCCACAAGTGCACTGAAGTGATGAGATTTAGCATAGCGACTAGGCGATCTCCCACTTTGATGTGAGGATCCAGAGGATCCATCCATTTTCTTTGGTCACTGGGAAAGTTAGTGGGGAGTTGGGTGGTCTAGCACCTAAACCCAATGAGGGGTGAAAAGCCCATCCTTCCAACTCTTTAACTGGAGTTCTGAATACATCTTACCACTTAGAGAGTCTTAAGGTAGGAGAGTCTGTCTTTTTAAATGCAAATAAACCCTGAAAGAGGAAATTTACTGGTCATTTACAGACCTCAGTGTGAATATCTTCAATAATTGAATCCCATTGTCTCTTCCCTGCTCCAGGTTTCAGGATGGAAGTAAAAACTTTTTATTGGCTGGGCGTGGTGGCTCACGCCTGTAATCCCAGCACTTTGGGAGGCTGAGGCAGAAGAATCACTTGAACTTGGGAGGCAGAGGTTGCAGTGAGCTGAGATTACATCACTGCACTCCAGCATGGAGAGAGAGCAAGACTCTGTCTCAAAAAAAAAAAAAAAAAAAACTTTTGGCATGTGTGTGAGGAGTTAGAGAAAAATAGGAGGTTATTTTTTGGAATATGAAACACCCCCAAAAAGGGAAAGGGAGAATGTAAGTAGAGACCAGAGTTATGTGCTTTGGCCAGCCTCAGGGAAGGAGAAGAAACTAGCACTTACTCTTCATTATGTACCAAGCATAGTTATCTCATTTAAACTTTCTCAGCCCCGAGAATGGCAGGGCCATTGCATTTTACAAATATAAAGGAGCACCTCAGGGAGATGATACCTGTTTAGGGTCAAAGGTGGGCTGGAAGCCCAGCCTAAGTGTTTCTTTGTAGTATATCCATCACCAGAAGTCTTTTGGACAGAGTACACTGTGGAGCTTGATAGGACATAACACCCAAGGGTCTGGCCACAGTTCCTTACCTGCAGGTCAGTTGCCTCATGTGTGGAGAAAGAGGGTGGTAGAGTTTCTCTTCCCGGGTCCTGCTCCCTCTTCAAGGTGGGATATGCCCTTCCAAGCATTCTGGCCTTTGGTCTTAGCATATCACTTTACGTTTAATAGATCCTGTTCTAACCACCCTCTGGGCCTCTTGGAGGCAGAAACTGTCTTCTTTAGTACGCTCACCTGGTTCCCAGCACAGCACTGGCTCTAGGTCCATGGCAGGGAGACTGCAGGCTGTCTTCAGTGCCCAGTGAGGGAATCTTTCCCATCACCATTTGGATCCAGCCAACAGTTATAAAGTGACCTTTGTGCTCAGGCACCACGCCAGGCACTTGCAGATAATTTTTATTCGTTAATTCTCACACCATCCTATGACACCGCTATGATAATTCTTAATTAACAGATAAGGAAACTGAGGTGCAGAGAGGTAAAAGGGCTTGCCTCAGGTTTGATGGTGGCTGGATGTTAAGATTTGAGCACATCTGTCTTGTGACTCCACATTCAGCATGCTTCCCCCATACCAGGCTTACTGAATATCCCTCCAAGGACACGGCTCTCTATTAGAACTAGCAGGAGAAAACATGGTCTTTGCACAATGGGAACTTAAGATAAAAAAAAAGAAAGTGAAATACCTAGGGATGCTTTAAAAAGCAACATTCCTGATGCTAATAGGTAAATGGCCAACTGACCAAGACACCAGGGAGCCAAGGGGATTCGGAGTGATCTGAAGTAAGTGGGGTTAATCAGAGGAGGCCACGTTTCCTACAGGAGGTGGCATCGGAGCCAGCGTAGCCAGCAGGTCTGCAATGCAGAATTCGCTCACTGAAAAGCGTGCTATGCTCACTTGGAAGTGGGTGTAATTAAGTTCTTCCCTGAGCAGCTGCAGAGCATGGAGGTTGCTGGGGCTGCCACCAGTGTATTGCTAGTGCCCCCCTGTGCACAAAGGAAGAACTGAGCAGTGTGCGGGGTAAGCGGGGTGGGGGTGGAACAGCGGGCTGTGCCCTTCACCAGGAGCATGCATATCAATTCAGACTTCCCTGAAACTGCTCCTTTAGTCTGAGTAGCATGTAAGTAAGCAGCGAGACCTTCCCCCTCTTCGCATCCCTGCTGCAGTGAGCGAGCCCTTGTCCCTGGGCACTCTGTCTGGGATCTCTCCCACAGGTACTCCCCCTCCATAGATGTGCTGTGGACAGGGCAAGCTGGAGTTTCCCTTCAAGGGGAGGAGCAGGATTTTCACTCCCTGGCTAGGCTCTGTGCAATTAGGAAGCCTTGTCCAGTAGAAAGCGCCCTGGGCTAGGACCTGGAAACCATGAGCTCTAGATGTAAATGTTTTTTGCCTAGTTGTGTATTGTTGGGCAATTTGTTCTCTGGATTTCAGTTTCTCTGCCTAGAAAACAAGTGCTGGTTCACGTGGGGTTGGCCAGTGCATCAGTAGTCCAGTGCCTGCCTGGGTCCTTCCTCAGCTTTCCAACACAGTGGTTGGTATATTTGCTCACCTCCTCTCCCTCCTTGCTCCTCATTCTCTCAATCCCCTTGGAATTAGTCATAAAGAATTTGGATGGTTTAGTAGGTTAGATCGTTTATATAGGTTAGAAAATGAAAAAAAAAAAAAGATGTTTCCTGAGGTTCCTCTGGCTGCTGACTTAGATTCTATGTAAGAACAATCAACCCCCACCCTGAAGGTGAATAGTACTTTGTTTCCTTAATTTAATTCACCTAGACATATATGTGTGTGTACATACACACACACACACACACACACACACACACACACATATGCAGTGACCATCTATGTCAAGTGAAATACTCCCCCATGCCCCTCTGAATTGATAAGCTGGAGGAGATACTTACTTGCATTGTAAAGACTGCAATATAGAATTATATCTTTCCTATGCTTACATCTCTGTAAAATTATGTATTAGACAAGAATTGGAGAGCAATGTTACAAATAAAAAAGCATAAGACAAGAGTTGATTTGATGGGGACTGTGAATGTGGAAATAGGCAGCTTTAAATGTTATGGTGTTGTTATCTTTGCAAATACACACATGGACCATAGTAGGTATTTATAGACATAAGTTTAATAGACACAGGGCACCATAAAACGGGGACAGCAGGGAGTCACTTTCATAATGACATCTAGAAAGTCTTGGTACAGATGGCATTTCAATGTCAACATTAAAAGAGGAAGTTTGCATACCCAATGAAGCAGCCTATGGAATAAAAGAAACAACAAATGGATTCATTCATTCATCTGTTCACTCATTCATTCATTGTTGGGAATACAAAGGGAATTGATGCACGGTTCATTCCCTGAAGAAAAACACATGGAGCACAAACTGAAAAGACTCAAGAAATGTACTTTGTCAGGTGAACACACAAACCTGAGAAGTGTTTCCTAATTAGCCATTAATGATTGCCTCCCACCTTGACAGCTCATTGTTTATAAGCAATCTGTCAGTTATAAGTACTACTGTTATTAACAGTATTATTTTCTCTGCATCTATAGAGCTTACTGGGAGAAGTGGGAGAGAGAAAGGAAAGTGAGAACATGGGGGCTGTGCATTTTAAATGGAGGCCTGAATTGGGGTGGTAGTTACTGGGAAACCAAGCTTTCAAGTACTTTGTGAAAACTTGAAAACACTCCTAACAAATGAATGGATCCCGAACTGTATATCTGCTGTATATAGCCTGAAAACACTCCTAACAAATGCTGGATCCCTAACTGTATATACCTGCTGTGGTATATAGCCTGCCTTGCCTCTCCATTCCCAGGGCAGTTAATAGAGAATGATGTGCACTGTTTGTATTTCCTGTTCTTCCTCCCAGAAGCACAAACTGCATGCCTTCCAGTGCCTTGGACTGTGCTGACACCAGCTAGATTTTACCCAGCAGACCAGAAGCAGGTGGGAGCTTCCCCATCCTTACCCCTCCCTGCGTGCTTGTGGTTCAGAAGCCAAGCTGATGCTGCTGGCAGGAGCTCTCAAGGGAGGTGGTCACGTGGAGAGCTGGGCTGTAGGTAGTGGCATCCCCTTGCCATCTGAAGGTTAGGACATCCTGAGAAGAGATGGATCCCAATCCTTGGCTGCCTGACAGACCCTTGACTCCAAGGAGCAGACCCCACTGGTCAAGGGAGAGACGGCCGAACCCTGCCCAGTAGGACACCACTTCCACCTGGCTCTCTTCTGCTTCCCTGGAAAGTCTGCAGGGCTGGGCACTGGCTACAAGAGCTCTTGCATTCCCAATCTCCTTCATTCTTGGCTTCCTATTGGCTGATCCATGATGAGTTCAGCAAAAACAGAAACTAAAAAACCTAAACTTTACCCCATCACAACCATTACCACCAAAATTTCACTATTTGAAGTATTCTAGGTTTAAGTTCATACTAATAAAATAAGCCCCCTTTTCCTCTACCCCCCATCTCACTTCATAGAACATCAAGCCTTTCTATGAGAAGAGGCATACCTTATAAGAAACACTGTTGAAAGCCCATGATTTTTTTTGTTTTATTTAGGTCTAAAACAAGCTGCCATCATTAATATTTATTTCTCAATCTCAGTCCAACAACAGTTTCTGTAAGTAAAATGAGTAATGAAATTTAGTTTTCATTTTAGTTTTAGTTTAGTTTAGCAAAGGAGTTTGACAAAAATCGCTTAAAAAAAATCTTTTAAGGAATGCCCTGAGGCTAAAAAAGCCCAAACCCACTACGAGGAAGCACATCACAGAAGGTCCTATTATGTCCCTATGCCCCCTTCTTCTTTTTTTTTTTTTTTTTTTATGACAGGATCTCATGATGGAGTGCAGTGGCACCATTCTAACTCACTGAAGCTTTTAACTCCTGGGCTCAAGTGATCCTCCTGCCTCAGTCTCCAGAGTAGTCAGGAACACAGGGGTGTTAGTTTTTAATTTTTTGTAGAGATGGGGTCTCACTATGTTGCCTAGGCTGGTCTTGAATTCCTGGCCCCAAGCAATCCTCCTGCCTTGGTCTCCCAAAATGCTGGGATTACAAGTGTAAGCCACACCACCTGGCTTCATTCCATTTTTTTAAACAATTGTATCTCCCCATTAGAACTGAGTATTTGAAAAATGGGATGTGAGGCAGAGCTAGGAAAACAAAGGGTTAAGTACCTTCTTCTTCTTTAACAGTGAGCTCTGGGGGATGAGAAGAACCCTGGTCAATAGACAGATATATTGACTTGTTATTATTTAAAGTTGTTTAACCAGGTAGAGATAAACGAAAGCTTTCAGCAGCTCAACTATCACACATATCACAATTAAGGTGGCATATGTGTTGGGAAGACGTAAAATCAATTCCCGCGAAGATAATGTTTTAGTCTCTATTTGAACTTGAAAACAGAAGTAAATTTTCAGCAGCAACAGCTGGTCTTGTTCCATCCAGGAGACTCTCTATTAACTGTACAACAAGGGCCTTTATTACCTCTTCTAATGGTTTTGTCTTCATCAAAAAAGCCCAATTGATTGCCGTGGTGCTGTTTACTGATGTGGCACAGAGGACGGCAGCTAGGCGCCCACCCACCCCAGTGTTTGGACCTCCCTCCCTCTGAGTGCTGTTTCTTGTTTATGGAGGGAGAACAGTGGACCCTGGGAACAACTGGTCTGGCTGGGTAGGGGAGGGAGGGAAATTTGCCATCTTTCTCAGCTTTCCTCTCCCAGGTAGCCTTCCCTGAGCTCCACTGGGTGAGGAAGTGTGTGTTTAGGCAAAGGAGGGCATTTGAGCATTTCAAGTAGTCTTTGCAATGTAATCACCCCCAAAATTTCTACCAGTGGGATGTGACTTCTAAAGCCTGCTCACCATTCAGGTTCTAGTCATGCAAATTTGTGTGTGCGTGTGTGTGCATGCACATGTATGTGTTGTCCTCCCAATTCCAGCCCATACTCCCAGAGGCAGGGACCACATTTTATGCACGCCATTCTTTACCAGGCTGAGTGTGGTGCTGGCATAACACTCAGCCTGGTAAAGAATGGCGTGCATAAAATGGAGTGCTAACTCAACCAGGATGTGGCTTAGATGCAGTGGACTGGGAATTCAAGTGATACTCCAGCCTCAGCCTTCCAAGTAGCTGGGACTACAGCTGTGCACCACTAAACCTGGCTAATTTTTGTATTTTTAGTAAAGACGGGATTTCACCATGTTGACCAGGCTAGTCTTGAACTCTTGACCTCAAATGATCCACTCGCCTCGGCCTTCCAAAGTGGTGGGATCACAGGTGTGAGCCACTGCGCTTGACCCTGTGCAGTCTTTCTTAGATGGGGCACAAGGGTGCAGTGTAAGCTGGTGGGAACTAGGTCAGGTTTCCCCCTTGGGGTCACAGGGCTTGCTGGGGAAGAGGGAATGTACACCGATGAAGAGGGAATTTGACTACCCAAGAGCAGGAGGGAGGGTGCTAGGACAGAGGTTCTTGCTTGGGAACAGAGGCTGCTCAGGAGAGGAAAGGTTACGAGGAACAGATAAGCAGCCAGGGAACCTGGACAGTGACTCTCACCTGCCTCTAACTAGGTGTCAGACTAGGGCAAGGCATTGGGCTCTGCGTCACAGATGCTTTGCCTGAAAAATACGCGCAGTAAAACCCAAGCTTCTTACAAACTCAACTAGTTATGAAAATACAGGATTAGTGTCACTATTCCAGAGGAAACAAACAAACAAAAGCATTATTAAAAGAAATTGCTTGTTCTACTCAGGCCAATTCCTCTCAGACAGAATAAACAGACAAATACCACTGATCCTCCCTTCTCAATATCTTTCCTATCTGTACGATCCCTCCCAGCCTTGGCCACCGCCTCCATCAGATGCTCATAACCGCAAACACGGACCACCTGGAGCTTGCCTGCCTCCCCTGCCCTGCCTACTGGATCTGACTTTCCCCTGTCACTCTACCCAGTACATCTCTACAAGGCCTCAGCTCGAAGAATCATTTTGATTATGGCGTTCCACTGTTCGAAAGCCATGGATTCGTTCATTCAGTGAATACCGAGGCCCACCCTGTGCCAGGCACTGTTGTAGATATTGAGAAAACAGCAAACATACAAACTCCTTCCTGCTATTGTGCTCATTGTCACGGAGGGTGACAAGAAAAATGAGACAGATGAAGAGGTAGAGAGATAAAGAGATGGGTGGGTAGATATTTTTAAGTAGACATATATATTTATATTTATAATCCATATAAATGGAGTTGTATTGAACTAATTGAGTCAGTATTTTACAGTCCATAATCTCTCTTCCTAGGCTGTGATTTTCGTCAGCCTCTGCTGTTTTGTCCCAAAAAAAAAAAAAAAAGCAAAGATTTCTTCTTACTCATACGATACTCCTTTGTGAACTTTGATTCTAAAATTAATTCTTTTATCTCTTCAGTTCTTTTTAGGACTGTAAGATTCTTTTCTGTCTGTTGCTTCCCTGAGGCTCTGAGACCCGTTCATGAGTTAGGGTCAGTCTCAGGTGAGCCTATACTCCCAGTGGCTCATTCCCCAGTGGGAAGGTAGACAGGGTCAGTGCTGAACAGCACAGCCATTTCCTGCACCTGGTTTTTTAGTTCAGCCAGGGGGTTGCCTAGAAAGCTGATGTTGTTTTCTTTCAAGATATAGGAACCCCTGCCCTCCTTCTTCCAAGAGGTGGAAACTCTCTTTTCCTCCAAGAGACAGACACCCTCCTCACTTTGTGAACTTTCTAGAAGCTCACAAATAAGGCAGCCATGCAAGAGCCTGAAGTGACTTTCTCTTGTGTTCAGTAAAGATATCCCAGTGTGTTTTGGAACACGGGGTGAACCCTGAAGCACAGAGACAACCTGGTGTGTAACTGGAAAGGGCTTGCAGTTGGAAATTGGATGGACTTGCCTTGGAACCCCAGCCTTGCTAGTCTTCAACAGTCGGCCTCGGAGCTTCAGTGGGAATAACACATTGTTCCCAAGGTTGCTTTGAATAGTGTATGAGTTAGGACACTTGAAAGTCTGAACTTGTCACATGATTTCCATAAATACACATATGTTAACAGCTTTCCATCCTTGCTCAGCCCCCTCACTGGCCTCTGCTCCCTGCACATGCATCACTATTATCCTGAAGCTGCTGTACAGGAACAGGAGCAGGTCTGCAGAGAGAGAAGATTCACCTGCTGACTCCCTGTGCATACAACAAAACACGGCTTCACAAGACGGAATTCTTCGCCTGCATGGCACCTATCACTTCTTGTCTCACTCTCTTCCTTAGTAGCTTCAACTTTCTTAAGGAAGAAATAATTAAGAGGAGGAATGGGGTAGGTTGAAAAGTGCTGAAGCTGCCCACGGAACAGAGGTGAGAACAGGAAAGAGTGAGGCAGGGACAATGGGAAGTTTTGAGAGGAACTCAACAAGAAATTTACATCAAAGTGGAAACATTGTAGCAAGGAGACTGGTTCAGCACTGGGGCCACTATCACACAAGGTGGGAAATAGGAAACAGAGAGAAATTACAAGTGGGGCTGTCCACACTGCCACGGCACTGCAACTGAACCTCTTCGTGCCTCAAGAGGAGAATTGGCAGCTTTCTATCTGAGGACCTCCGATGCATCCTTGCACGGTCTAGCTGACTCAACTAGGCAGTGACTATTTCTCTAATAAGCTGATTCCCCCGAGACCTTTAGTGACAAAGAGACAGAAACTGAAGTGGTTTGTTATTGTAACCAGAGCAACCGTCCTTACAAATCCACCACACAGGAAACAAGATCAAGAGCAAAAGAGACAGGCTTCATGGGCAGAGCCAGCCTGCCTGTGTTCTCAGGTGTACAGGTGCTTTCTGGGAAAGGGTCTGGTCAGTAGAGAACTTACAGGCATCCTCTGCATTTGTAGCTGGTTCGCTTATAGTCAAATGTCTTCAGAGAAAGGGAGAAAGGGAATTGGATATAATTGAGCATTTAGAAGATGGGCACCTTGCTAGGCACTCTGCATGTTTTATTTAATGGAATCCCAATCGTAAATCTGAGAATGTGATATTTAATTGAAACCAGCCCTTACGTGATGCCTTCTAGACAATCATAAGTGGTAAGTGTGGGGTGGCTTGGAAGAGGCAGAAGACTGCGAATAGGGTGAGGAAAAGTTGACTGTCTACCACTGCATGCCAAGCATCTGCAGGCAAGAAGCTGTGCAGGGATCTTCCTATCACTCCTTCTCTTATACACCTCACAGCAATGTCATGGGGTAGTTCATTCTCAGCTCTACTTGGCTGAAGTAGATGAGTACACTGAAACTGTAAGAGATTATTTCATAAGCTCTTAGGAACACCATCCGTACATGGCAAAATCAGGATTTCAACTCGGTTCTCCCTGATCTGAAAGACCCTGCTCTCTTGCCTCCTGAGCAACACACAGATAGACCCGGATTCACATGACTCTGTACTGGATGTAAGCTGACAGGGCCACCTGGATGCAGTCAGACACCGTGGCTTCCTGCTGAGATTCAGCCTCCTCTAGTTTTAGGGCAGTCTCTCTGGGATCATTGGAAAAAAAAATGAACAAGCTTAACGTATATCTCTATTCTTAAGTCATTCAAATGAAATGCATCACTCTTAATCAGAGGTAGGCTCTCTGATGAGGTTTGAAAGCTTAAAAACCTTTCTGGAATTTGTTAGCAAGCAAGTGAGCATCAAACTATGTGATGAAAATACGAATAGGACTTGCATCACAATAATCTTGCAGGCAAATTGGGGAAAAAAATCCACCTTCGTTCACACACTCTCAGTGGTCAGCCCTTCTCACAGAACCCGGTGAATGATGGCTTTGTCCTTTGTGTGCGGTCTGGGAAGCGCCAAATTTCATCTATGTAGTGGGACAGCTGTGCCTGTTCCCCCTTCGCCATTTAAAGCATCTGTTACTTCTTTACTGCCTAATCAGAGAACCGCTTTCTAATCTTCTATCACAACAAGCAGTAAAAAAACAGTACCTTTTTAAGATAAAATCAAGATACAGAGGAAATGGAGGATGATAAATGAATTGCAGGTGGTTGATCCAAGGAGCTAGAGCTCCTCTGGAATTAAAGTAGGACGCAGAGAAAGGAAATCAGGCATCCCTTGTGCATGGCAGTGGATATAATTAGATGACTTAGGAAAATGCTGATGGCGCTTAAACATCTCCACCTGGAGATTCTATAGACACTTAAAACTGGACATGTCAAAAACTGGATGGAACCTCACCATTCTCGTAAGTTTTGGGAATCATAGAATGGCACCATCTTCCATCCAGTTGGCTGAAATGGAAACCTTGTATATTCTCCATGTTCTACATCATCCATCATCCCATACACCCAGGCCCTCCCATTAAAGCTACCCCTGAAAATCATCCCAAGTTGCCTGGTATTCCTTCCTATCATTTCTCATCTGAATTATTTCAATGACTCTTAACATGTTTTCCCCTTGCCAGTGTGACCAGTGCCCAGTTAGTCCCTGTTGCTGATCTTTCTAAATTGCAAGACCAATTTAGCTGCTCTTTTTATTCAATCTTTCAATGTCTCCCTTATTTTTTTTAGGACAAGCCTTAATATATCAGCATTCCCCATAGAGATGTTTAGGGTCTGGACCTCGTCTCCTGCCATGCACCTCTGCCTGCACCCTCTTGGGGTAACCTACATTTGCAGTTTCCTGACCATGCTGTGCTTCCCTCGTGCCTCTATGTGCTCTCTGATGATGTTCCTCTGTACATAGTCACTTGCTCCTCTCCACCTCCCTTTCCCTGGCTAGGTCCTTCTGCTCCCTTAAGGCTCAGCTGAGACCTCTTGTCTTCTGGAAGTGCGCCCTCAGCCCTCCTTCTGGGTTAAGTGCTTTCTACTGGGATCCTCAAGCCCTTGATTAAAAACTACCTTGTGCTGTGCTTTGGAATCTGGGCTGGGACTTTTTGGAAGACAGACACTCTGTCTCTCAGTTTGAATCCTCAGCACCTGTCATATATTGGCTATCTGATATATGTCTCCTAGATTAAAATTCTAGTTCTATTGCTTCAACACACCTTTGGAATTCTACCAAAAACCTTATTGATGCCACTTTCCAACCTTGTGTTCCTGAATAATCCAAGACTCAGAAATGCGTTTCTCCTTTTTGAACTTCAAGAAAGAGATTACATATAAATTATAATTTTTGATTTTTTTCAAAGAAGTAAGCACAGTTGAACTATATCTTCAAAAACACAGAAAAGTGAGGACATTGATGAAGGCTGAGAGATAAGCAGGAGAAAAAAACAACAAAAAAATGACTGTTTGCTTTGCAAGTAACTGCTGTTACCTGGGACTCTGCTCAACAGCCTTACTCATTCGTTATCTAATAGTGAAATAATTCTCACAGCTATTTTTTTTAAGGTGGGCATTATTACCATTGTTTCATTAAAGCTGAGACTGAAGTTCATTAAAGGATGAACAATTGGTCTGCAGACGACATAACGGGTAATTTGCATCGTCAGAATTTACAAATAAGTTTCCTTAAACAAGCCAGTTGGTTTGAGAACTCGTGGTAAAGGCAAGGCAGTATGTCATACGGGAGACGGGAATTCATGGAGACGTAAAACTAAGAGTATTCTTATCTTGAAACACCAGACGCTGTGGGATGCTGACATGCAAATGACCCAGGTATTGCATCCTAAATCACAGAGTTTTAGTCTTCTCTGGAGAATCCGAGTCTTGAGGAACTATTCAGCAAGTCCACATTTAACCTCTGCCTACCCCTCCATGCCTCTGCTGCAGCACATGGCCCCAGGCACAGCTTCTCCTTCCCTCATCAGCAAGGCTCATGGTGTTAGATCCAGTGAAAGGTGATATGCTCAGTAATCCTACGTGGGACTGAGACTTTATAACCAGCTTCCTAACCAGCTTTGACATTATAGGTGTTGCTTTCTCCTCTGCAGCAGGTCTATGTTAGTCTATCATCAACTGCACAGTGTAGTCCTTTGGCCACTTGTAGTTTTAAGTGCCTTCATGGTACTCATTCATTTAACAAATTTTATTCACTCCATTGATAAATTATTGAATACTGAATGTGCATGATCCCGTAACCCAATTATTTTTTGCAGTAATATATCTGTGCACCATGTCTGCAGCTTACATTCGCTGTTGTTGGCTGTTTACATTCTAGCGTTTTATCCCTGCGGAAAAAATGGGGAAAACGAGAATGCCTCCTAATCATCTCACAATATTTGCTCTGCACTTTGCAGTCATTTCCTCATATCTCTGTCATAACACTTGTCATACTCAACTGTAATTTTTCTTCTTATACAGCAGTTTTTATATCTTAAATGTGAACTCCTTAAGCGGAGTTCCTGACTAAATGTGATGCATGAATAATGAATAAATGAATAAGTGGGGAAATATAAGGGAGAGAAAAAAAGATATCCCAGTGACCAGATGATCATATTAAAAGAAGGTAGCATCATTTCTAACTTGACGTTTAGTTTTCAAAACTGATCATAGGGTTTGGCATCAATTAGCACTCCTCCTGAATTTTTCTCAAAGTGAATAATTAATTCAACAGCAAATCAGATTGTGGGGAAGAAGGAGGTCCATTGCCAGTTGACGTCCCCCCCCTGTTTCTTCAGTTATTTGTTATGTTCATCACATGACTACACTCCTAGCATTATATCTGTTCATCCACTCCGCTCCCAACTCCACATCCTCTTCCTGCTTGATACACCTTGATAGGAAGAGAAATGCCCTTAATATATCTCCAGAGGTGCTTCTGTATATGTAGGATTTTCATAGGGCAAAGACAAAAACGCATTTAGTCATTTAGCTGCCAGGCTTACGAGTCACTAGATAAAGCTTCCCTTGTGGAATAGAGAGATAACAGCAAAGATTTTCATTACCTTGAAGTGGGTTGGTAAACAGGTGTGTCTGCTAAAGGCTAGCTGGAGCATGCCTGGTGGATGGACTGACAGCTGGGAAAGGATAGATGTTCTTAATAAATAGATGGGGTGAGAAACAGTCTCACATTAAGGAGGTGCATGAGTATAGAAATGGAATAAGGGTTAGATAAATGGGAAAATAACATGTGAATGGATAGTTGAGTAGTTAGCCGATGGGAGAATAAATTGGTTCACGGATGATGGATGGAGTTGAGTGGCTAGATGGAGTGAGAGACTGATAGCAGATAGATGGGTAAATGTTGTGTTATGAACAGGAACAAAAAAGGGTCAGGTGCAGATGGGAAGAGGCTGATGAAAAGGAAGGAAAAAATGACAAGAAGGGAGTACTAAAGGTATTGAGATGGCTAGGGGAACTGGAATTTCATTTCCTTAATGAATCATAATTTTACAATGAGCCAGAGGAAATTGGAAACTCCCAACCTTAGCGTTTACTTGCCATTGCAATTTACAAAGACCATGTGTCTAGTCTATCAACTTATTTATGTTCCGTTCCCTGCAGGGGAGACCGAGTCATGAAAATATTAGCCCTTGTCTACATAGGAAGCCAACAAGAATATAAGACTAATAACTTTAGCTCAGGAACTTTGCCAGAAAGGCTACTCGTGCTGTTAAAATTAATGAAATAATTTCAATCCACTTTCTACCCAGTTATCAAATCATAATCAGTCACTGTCCCTAAGCTTTATTTGAGAGTAATCTTAAGAAATCTAGTGGTTGCAAAATAAGCCAAATGGTGACCAAATAATTTTGAATCAGTGTACACTGAGTGATATAATTAAATTCACCAATGATACAGATGACAGAACAAAGGCTAAGAAAGTCACACACCAGTCTAAGTTCCCGCACCTAGTTAATGGCAGAACTGGGAAGGGTTAATAGATACACAAATGGCTAATGAGTTGTAAAAGAAGTTAATATCCATTTCTCCAGAAAAGTGGATGGATGAGTGATGGAGAAAAAGGAGCTGGGGTTTTATTGGGAGAGAAAGATGTTTTGGAAATGGCAACCAGAGGAGAGGAGCCGCTCCTCTGGAGTTCTTCTCATACTATTCTATAAGAAACCTCAGCTAAATGAAACCTAACCCAAGTAAAACTGAAGATGCATAAACCTTAGTATAACGGCACATACTTTTAAGAATCAATGTACATCCTCGACCCCATGTCTTCTCATACTTACCCTTGTCAAAGTGGCGTGTACTTGAAGAAATCAAGCATGAGGAACTACTAAGGACTCAAATTCCCAAACTGGGCGTTATCTGGTCACCCCTATTTTTCTGACACTTTTCTTCTGCTTTCATTTTAGTCTACATCGATAAATAATTTAGACTTTGAGGCTACAGTGGCATTTTATATTGCTTATAAATAGCATAGATATTTGATATACAAATGTAATACGGACAGTGCTAAGACTGCTTTCTACAGTGTGTGCAAGAGAGAGAAGGAGGGAGAAAGAGAGGTGGGGGGTGCAGCTCCAGGCTCTCTGAGTGCATCTACTCTCCAAAGCCAAAAACACATACATGGGAGAAGCACAACCCACTTCATATTTTTCCCCTCCTGGATATCAATAAGATGTCCTAATAAACAGCCCCCCAAAAGTTACAAATTTCTTGAACTTTATTGATACACTGCACAATCACAACCATCTCGTATTCATCCTGAATTAGAAAAGTTCACAACTACAATGTAACATGCACAAAATTCAGGTAGTATATTCACCCTTAATACAATTATTGACAGAAATCAAGTCTTCATTGATTTTTTAAGGAAAAAATAAAAAAGAAAATAAAAGAGAAAAGAACTCTAGAAGGCTGACAAAGTCATACTCTTGTATCATGTGAATAAATTTTTAAAGCATTTGAACACAGATTTTTTTGAAGGATAATTGTGAGAATGGGCACACCTATTGTCTGACACAGCTATAATGGCACCATTGATAAGTCATAATTTTTTTTTAAATCTAAAGGACTCTGAACTTGACAGATACATTTTCGTACACCCACACATTCCTCACAACTGCACTTTACATGTCACAAAAATTTCTGAATGATTAAAAACGCTCCCTTTAACTAACACAAGGGCAGCTTGTATTACATAGCATTGTTATTATTGATATCTTTATAAATCTGCCAAATAATGTAGAATGTAGCCTCAAAAGGATGCTTGAGGGTTCACAACCTTTCTTTCTCCACCCAGTGGTGTGGAGCAACTCTATGCCTTAAAAAGGGCACCACAGAAAGAAACGAAAAGGAATCTCTTTCAAAATGCTGGAAATTAGACTTAGCTGACTACTTTCAGGATAAAGACAATTGCATCTAATTAAGTCCACTCCACGTTTCTTTGGACTCTAAGTATTCTGCACCTGAAGGCTAAATTGAACTGGCTCAGCTCTATCTTTTTTGCCACATCTTTAATTACAAATCTACTTCTTCTTCCTCTCATTTACTTCTCTTCTCTTAAGTAAGAAATGTGGGAAATGAGACTGGCATTTTTATTTGTTTGCATTTGGTGATCATTAGTTCTCATCATATGTTCTCTTTTTGAAAATGTTGCCTTCCTACTTATACACCTGTGAAGTTTTACTCACGTGCTCAAACTTATTTGTCTTCAAGTAAAAAGACAGGAAAGCTCTGAATAACAGGAGGGGGAGGCAATTGGGTGTGAGAGTTTCCAAGAAAAGGTCTTGCACAAAATTAAAACAGAAGACTCGCTGTTGGAGAAAAAGAAAAGAAATGCATTTTGCCAGAAAGAAAAACCTTATGCAGCTTCCCTTAATTTCAGAAGGATTAAAATTTGCTTTTGTGTGTGTGTTTCATTGCGGACTGGTTTTAGGTAATGCATGGCTAGTTTTTCTTTCTCAAAATCAAAGTCAGTATGAAATTGAGGAAAGATGCCCCATCACCAGATCTCACCTCATCTTAAGCCATTCCTCCCCTCCTTCTACAATGGGCTGGTGACAACCACCCAACACCTGAATATTCAACGTACAGCCACTCCTGGTGCAGTGACAGGGATAAGTTCTTGCTGGGGTTGCCTGCCCATTTTGGGGTTCTCTGCTTTTCTCATGGAATAGTTATTTCAGCATAAATAGAACTTGCTGGCTTCACTTTGTTGAAGGCAAATTGATGCTCCGCGGCTTGAACTGATGCAGAATCAGGTCCTGAAACCCAGCCTCAGTTGTGAAGTTGCTAGAGTTCCAGAGTATTCTTCTCAGCCAGGTTTTGAGAACGAACTGCCCAATCTGTGAAATGTATCATCTAGTAGGAGGCATGGATGTAAGAGGAAAGAGGCTCGGGCCTCTTTGTGACACAAAACCTTACCTTTTCTTCTGTTCGGTGGAGCACACTTGCAGCAGAACAGCCATGTGCAGTACTTTGCATAAAACCTGTACCTGTTTTCACACCATTTCCCTACATCTCCCCCCTCCCCGAATTAAAACAAGAATGAGAAAAACTAAACACGCTTGTTTAGACTTGCAGATGACTGTATCAGGCACTTGACATTAAACCACTGAAAAACAAGCTTGTCCGGAGCCTTACCATGAGCACTTCCATTGGCATTACTTTGGTGGACGTACATATAAACTCTGTTTTGGGAAGGGGAAGGGTTTCAGAGTCCCTACATTGCTCATTCCTTTCACCTAATCTCCCAACAAGCCTTATTTAGCTTCCTTTTCATGTGGAAAATCTGCAAGAGACATACATTGCTCAGAGTTGTATATTTTGTCCTGCCTTACCCCCACCCCATGTCCATTACTGGCACCCTGAACAAATCTAGCCTGTAGGCCTTCTCCATGTACTCTCTGTATGTGAAGTTGGAAAAGTTTGGATATTGTCTTGTGTAAGCATTTGTTGTTCCATATACTTCAAAATGATGGGTGACAGCCCCTGTCCCGTGGAGCCATCCCCCACCAAAGAAACGCAAAAACACAGAGGCAGAACTATGTCTATTGTGAAGAAAAGTCATTTTCATTCCCAGTGAGTGCCCCAGTTGCCTCGGGCCGTATTCACTTTGTAGTTTTTACCCCAGACAGATGAGGATTGACTGGAGTGTTTTTCTCCCCTCAGAAACGTGGCTGGGTACTCACCCGAGGGGCATCTTAGTATCCTGTGGAAGGGGGAACAGCAGGGTTCCATAGTGACCCTGAAGCCAGCCTTGTTGAGTTGAAAGGTTCTCATGATCTTGGCCAAAGGGGCATGGACCCTTTCCTGAAGAACAAGTCTTGGAGTGAGGAATAGGTCCAGCTTCTCCATTTCAAGCAGTGTTCTCTAAGACTGTCCACTCTTCATAGCTTTCACATTTATTTCACTCCAAAGTAACAAATTCATTATGAGTAGAATGCTCAGATGACACATTTAATTCGCACACACTGTCTGACACCAACTCAACTTCAGATGCTGAAGGTGGTGACAGATTTGAAATGCCTATGCCCGACCTTTAATTCTGGTTTCGTGCCTGTTCACGATTGTCCCTGGAACTGGGAATCAATGTGCTGCTCCTGGCATATCATTTCTGTTCCTGAATCTGGCTCCCAGCAGCTCACTAGGAAATGCAGATGTCTGTTTACAACTGGAAATTGTAACAATTTCACTCACACTAGCTCCACCCCTTAAGACAGTGCTTAGCATTAAGTGTGCCAAGACGGTCTACATTTGTGTGTATGTATATATGTATAGCTATATCTGTGTGTGTTTCCTCATGGCAGAAGTCACGCTCATGTGCTGTAATGGACAAAACAAAGAGGGCACTGATACTGGAGGAAGAAGACCAGTTAAGCATTAAGGGCACAGAATTCTATGGTGCTCATATATATTTTTTTATTTTTTAGACTGAGGGCCTGAAAAGGTTTTTCAACTGAGGCAGGGCAGCTCTGTGATTGATGCTGCATTCTCATCCTCTCTGTGGGTCAGTCCCTGAAGCCCACCTGTGTGGTCTGCAATGCTTTTCTTTTGAATCCCAGGCACCCTTGCAGGATGAGTCCTTCTTGTCCCAGGAAACAAGGCAGCAAAGGTGGGTCAGCTCTTGTTTGTGTGTTGGGTCTGCTTTGAACCTGAAGAGCTGTGGAAGCCTTCCCCAAAGCCACTGGAGAAGCAGCCTGCATCAGAGGAAACTGTGTCACTGACACTTTCCCCTTCTGTTTGAAGTGTTGTGTTAATCAAGTGCTTGAAAATTAAGTCAGTTGCTCAAGTGCCCTCAGCTTAGAAGAGCTTCCTGAAACAAATACCAGAGTTGTCAATACACCCGCCATGTAATTGGCCTCCATCAGCTTTTTACTGGATAGTTTTCAAGTAGGTTAAACCAGAACTGGAGCAGAGAGGAGACTCTAGCTGAAGTCATCCCACTCAGGCGGGTGGAGCTCTTCACTTCACATTGCAGAGACAGATGTAGTTTTTTCTCTCATGTTCTTGCTGTCAAGGAAAGCCAGCCATAGGTTCTTGACACGCACTTTCTTGAATGGTTGAGAGAAGCATGAAGGCTGACACCTTTGTCCTTCAAGTGCAAAACGAAAACCACAGTGCTAATCAAGACTTTTCTAGGCTGATCTGCTTCCCAAGAAGATGTTTTAGAAAACACGGGCTCTTCTGGGAGTAGTGAGTGACTGATCATTAGCTTGCTACTTTGGCCCATCTGTTAGTGTCTCCCTTGAGTGGATAGGATGCCAGATTTTAAAGAGTCCACAACACAGGGTATTGCTTTTTTAGGTTGTTAGCCTGTGAGATCATTGGCTTTCACAGGAGAAGTTGATAGATAATTTTGAAGATGCCAATATCTGCTGATAGTGTATAAATGAATACAGTGGGAGAGATACGATATGATTAGAGATTAGTATGGGGATGAATTCATAGTGAGTAGCAGGGAGAGAAATAGAAAGAAGTGTTAGACAATCACATTGATAGATTGATGAACAGTAAATAGATTGCTAGAGAGGAAGACAGGTGGCTAGATAATTGGATGGTGAGATAAATCAGACATTTGAGTAGACGGGTAACTGTATGATTACCTTGATAGATAGCTTGATAAAACCTAAATAAATCAGCCATCTATCCATCACTTTTATGAGTTGAACTTCTCTTTTGTAAAGAGATGTACTATCTTCAAAATGCCTCCACCTTTTTTGGTCACTTGACTTGCAAATTTTTAGGGTTTGGTTGCATGCATAGCCCCAAATTTCAAATCTCTGCAGCTGGCGGAAGAAATGAGTAGGGCAGAGGGGCTACAGAAGATGGCACAATCATCTATATCGATATCTATAGATATGGATATCGTAGGATAGTGTCCCAGAAAGAAAAGATGTGAACCCGAATGGAACTAGATAATAATTAACATGGATGGGGAGATATGTACATTGTCACTGGGAAAATAATCACAGATAATAGGACACTCTGTTGTAGCTCTTGCTGTGCACTGTGTTATGAGTCAAGTTGTGTCTTCAGGGTGTTTATTGTGAGGCTCAATTTTTGCCCAGATGAAACTTATGTTTTGGTGTGTGTGGCAGAGGATGTTGGTGGGAATGACGATGAGGAGAGAAGCAGAGGAAAGGGAAGGGTCAAGGTAGCAGGAGCAGAGCCCATTTTTGGACTCACCAATGAATGATTATCCTACACGTGGTAGAACCCTGCCCACCCCGCCCCCAACCCCACTCATTCAAGCTGGAAATAAAAGCAAACAAACAAACAAACAAAAACAAAAAGAAAACAAATCTAGAAGAAGAACAGAAAGAAACAAATAAAAAGAAGCCCAAGCTGGTTTGCTCTCCGCAGTGTAGATTAAAGTCTGTGATATGGAGAGCAGGCGTTGCTCAGAGGACCTAGGATTTCTTATCAAAACTTGATGAAGAAGTGGGCTAAGAGGGTCCCTGATAGCCAGAGACAAGCCAGTGCTCTGGAGGCCGAGTTTACACCATCAATGACTGCTCCAGGCCCTGTGTAGGGGAGAGAGAGACAGACCCATTAGCACGCACCCAAGGACACCAGAGTTCTTCTCTGACAAGCAAATACCCCAGACATGCTTCCCACCTTCCACCCTTCCACTGACCATTGCAAGCCTACAATGGAAAATGCCCATTGGGAGCATTTAGGAACTCAAAGGGGCAAGCTGTTGGGATGCCTTGACCAGGGCAGTCTGCTCTGAAAGACTATGCTTAAAAAGTAAATATGTGAAGTTGAGGCTAGTCATTGAGGCCCATGGGCCCAAAGGTTAGGGCAACACATGGAAAGGCAGACCTGCTGGCTGTTTGCTAAGCAGTGCCTTTAACTGTGTGCTATGCTTGGAGAGTGTCCAGTACAGACAATGCTGAGTCAGGGGGGCACAGGGCCAGAGGGGCAAGGAGCAGGTGGTGGGGTAGGAAGGGGACAGGGATGGAGTCATAAGTTCCAGTGTTGTGACAGATTCGTCATCCTCAGTGCATGCAGCCTACGTGTTGTGGAGGCTCCTCCTACAGCAGCTGAAGAAGGAAGAACAATCATCCCCACGGGTTTTAAAGGCTGGAATTAGGCTTGTCCCAGCAGTCAGTGCTGCCTCCCTAAAGGCCTTGAAGCAGATCAACATCCCCAAAACAGAGTGACCCTGAAGAGTCCACCTGAGGAGCTCTCCCTTGATATTTTTTCTACCTTCTCTCTCTCTCTGGCCCTTTCCCGCATCCCTAGTAAATCATTCAAGGTCCACTGGGAAATAAGTCCACAGTATCATGAGTGCTGCTCCTTTACCCTCATGTTCCATGGCTCAAGAACACAAATCATATGAATTGGTGTTATCTCAGCCTGCTGCAAGGGCAGGTGTATCTAACTCGGTCCAGGCATTACTCCATCACCTTTATCAGCAAGAACATAGGGTGGTATGCAAGACCAGGAGCCAGCGGCAAGTGTATCCCAGAAAAAGTAAAATCTAGTACTACCAAGGGATTAAAAGCCATTGAGAGGCATTTCTATAAAACTAGTGAAGACGCACAGGAGCTCTAGAGGAGACAGTATGTCTCTTCTACCATCTCAAGCCAGGACTTCATAGCTTCTTTGAAAAGCAAATTGGCCTACTGGAAACAAGCTGAGGTACTGCAGAATCTCTTTAGATAGGACCAGTTCATTTGGCGTGCCTGTCAACCTGACGGTGTGGATCCATGCCTTGCTCAGAAAGGGACTGGTGGGAACATTTTACTTTGGGAAGTCAGGTCTTTCAGTTCAGCAATGAGCATAAAACTGTTCCTGTCCACTAATTTTAACATGAATACCTTTTCTTCCTACTTAAAATATACATGCTTTTATGGACTAAAAGTCATTTTTATTTGATAGCCTGAAGTCTGGCTCATACTACTCTGCATTTTTGTTAGATAATATTCATAAACAAGGGTGGGATCCAGGTTTTGGTGACACATTAATGTTCCAGAGGAGGCTCCGTAGATATTGATGGAAAGTAACCTGACAATGGGGCCTGACAAGTAGTCCTGGCACACATTTTGAGAAATCATACAAGCCTGCAGAATGCACTGAGTTAGAAATGCTCGGGTTGAAGCTCAAGGGAATTCTCTATATATTGTCTTTGCAAAAGATGAATGATTTAGATTTTTAAATAGTTTATTTAAATTTTTAAATAAAAATATGTACATGAAGATACATTTAAAGAAACATGGGCAGATTCACAAGGCTCATATGTTTCTTTAAAACTATCTTTGTATGTATTTTTCTTTAAAAGTATTTTCATGACATATATGGCATACATACTAGACTAGTTATATATGTCTTTGTCTAATTTATTATTTTGAACTTAAGAAAAAACTGAAGCCCTGATATGCTCCACTCCAGACAGACAGAACTCTTGAGTGTAAGAATCACTCTATCCCAAGTTCTACCAGTGAACTGAAACATTCCTGTGGATGTCATGCCATCAGCACAAGGTTGAATATAACTAAAGCAAAGAGGAGAGGGACAATATATACAGAAAACAGAGCATGGAAGAGTGGGGCTTGGCGAGGGAAGGAGGCAGAATCGTAAAAGGAAGTGAGTGTTTCTGGTGATGAGCAGCAGTTGCCATGGGATGCTTGGTGCTTACTGGGTGGAGGTTTACAGCCATATTCAGCTTCTGTTGAGTGTTTCCAAGAGTGGAAATGCAAGAGGAACTTAGCAGATGACGTAGGCTCCTCAGCCTGCTTAGGGCAATGATGACAACACACATTCCCACTGGGCTCTCCACGTGGCAAGCATGATTCTAAATGCTAAACATATATTCATTCATTTAATCATCACATCAAACCCATGAGCTATGTGCTACTGTCATTCTCACTCTGTAAACAGGAAATCTGGGAACAGAACATTTAGACATCTCCCCCTGTGGCCACACAACTTATACAAGTTGAGCTGGATTAGAACCAAGTCACTGTCCCCAGAATCTATGCCTTAATTATTACAAGTCTACTTCCTCTCTGTGGAAAATGACCATTTGTGCAGGTTTTCCAGGGACCACAGCATCATGGTGCAAGAGAAACAATGGACTAGGATTACAGTTTCTCTCTGTGAATCTGCTGCACCTTAGCCGAACGACGTTTCCTCTCTGGGCTTTGCTTCTTCCATTGTAAATTGAGAAGAGATGGGGTTTGATGATCTGTGAGGTCCTTCTTCTATTAGCTCTCTGAGTTATTACAGGAATGGAAATTCTGCATCCGGGTGTTAGGAGAGACAGTTGGTGAGTAGCCAGACAGCGTTCTTCAGTTGAAAAAAACCATCAACACGAGCCTTTTGCGCTTCAGCGTTCATCTTCCCTGAGATGGCAAGAGGGCACCAAACACTCTAGACCCTAAAGTTTCCCTTTTCCAGCCCCATTTTCTATGTGGTTGCAGAAAGCTTTATTCTTCAGCAGGTATGGTGAGCACCTGCTTTGTAGTATCAAATGCCATAGCAAGTTACTGCCAAAGTAATGGTCAACTGATGTATGAGAAATGGCTGGGCTGTTGTGGCCAGAGAATGAATCCAATCCACTATGATACAGAGTGAAGCTAGCATCACTTTCTTCATACAGATCCTGGGCACATTTGAGACTTGTCAGCTGGGCCAAATGCCGATGCCATGAGGGCTCTGCCGGAGGGCTCTCCAGCTGTGTTTGGAGCAGAAAGAGTGGCTCACATCTATGTACCACTCTCTAGACTGGAAGAGTGTGAGACAAAAGCCATGGACAATGAACTCATTCTTCAGCTGCATCTTTGCAGTAGCCCTATGTGACTGGAAATGAGGAAAATAATGTTTCTGGGTTAGCTCTCTCCCACCAGGCTTCTATATGCTACAGTTGCCCACCTAACTTGACCACATGCTTTTCTGTTTTAATATAAAAGTGATGAGTTGCTGCAGTTTAAGTAATTTGGTGTGGTCCCATGGCCTTGGGGCTCACATTTGGTCCCACAGGTTACCATGAGGCTTTTGTAAATGTTAGCTCAACAAAGCTGTAGAGCCACCTGTGTGACAGGGAAGGACACAGTTTTGAAGGAACTCTTCATGCTGGGCTCAGCAGTGGTGACACTGAAGCTTGCATACCAGGCCTCAGAGTCAGGTTGAGTACAGTTTCCCTAGAGCATGGTCTCATCAGGTAGCAGCCACATGGACTTCTCCAGGTACTTGGTACCCAAGATGATACAATTTTGAATTTCAATATATAGGGTTGGAAATCCAAATGTATTTATTTATTTATGAAAATAAGAAGAAAGGTGATTCTTCTCTAAAACCTAGAATCCCAGATTTGGAAATGTGAAGCAGACTTTCAATGACGTGTTCTATTCCAGAAAACTGATGCTACAATGCACCCTGATAAAGCCCGTGGGTTTGGAAGAAAGACAAAGGAGGAGAGATCCTGGAAGCATAAGGAAGAAAACATCCCTAGGGACCTCAGAAAAGGCTCTCTACACTCCCCCAGGATGAGGTTGCTGATCAAGTTCTGGCAACGTTGGAGTTGGACCAATTTGAGTTTAAATCCTGACCCTATGGCTGGCCAGCTTAGGCAAGATACTTTCTGTTTTCTCACTGAAAATAGGTGAGATGATGCTGAGTTTGCAGAATTGGTTGAAGAATTAACATCATCAGTACAGTGTCTGGTACAAAGTAGTCATGTGAGCATGGCAACTGCTGCTGGAACAGGGGCTGCACACCTTCCCTGTCCCTTTCTTAGTGGAGACTGATACTAGCTTATTAAGATCTTTCCCATATATGTTGAACCTGGGGTGAGTTATTGGTAGGGGAGTGAGTAAAGAAGTGAGATAGATTAAGGTTGGAGTGTTTGCTGCTGAGACAGGCCACCGGCTGTGAGGGCTCTGGAGGATATGAGGCCTTGAGCAGGGCACTGGGAGCCAGCCACAGCCAAGCTTCCTGGCTAGGTCCAAGAGTAATATGTCCATCCTGCAATGGACACGGACCCCAAGCCAGTCTTGGAAAAGTTGCAGTCATTCTTTCAACATACATTAATTAATCCCTGCCATGCACTAGGTTCTGCTTTCAAAAAGAAAGGCAGACACAGTCTCTACCTTCAAAGAGCATAAACTCCAGGAGGAACTTGCATATCGTCTGTCCTTGACTAAATAAATAAACAAATAAACAGACAAATTTTTTTTTTAAATTATCACAGATTCTGGGAAGAAAGCCATTTGGAACAAATAACCCCAAATCCCTTTCATCTCAGGAACATCCGGCCTATTGGATAGTCTTAAGAGGATTTAATTTAAGAGTCAGAACTGAATTTGAATTCTGGCTCTGCTACCCACTAGAAGGAAGACTTTGGACAAAAAGACAAGACTGTTGACTTCTCCGAAACAGTTTCTTTAATGTATAAAATGTGGAAGGGGTAGTTCTATCTACCCTTGCAGGGTTTCTCTGAGAATTAGTTAAGATGGTCTGTGCAATCATCAAGTATAGACTAAAGGATGATTAACTATTAGGTCAGTTGGAACTGAGACAAGAATTGCTAATCCACAAAACAGCATGTTGTGTGGGGGTTCTGCTTTTAAAGAAAGAGGTATTCTAGAATACCAATTTCTCAATCACTACTGTCCAATACCAGCTGAAAGCAAGGTTGGCTCTGGCGTGTAATTGGGTGATCTTGTCCCTTCTGCAAAGACCTGAAGTGGCTGCTAACCACAAGTAAAACTTCCTAACGAATGCCAGTTATTCTGACAAAGTGTATTCAGTAGCCCAGTGCTTTCTGTGGGCAAATGCCTCATTTAAGGACTCTTTCTCTATTTATGGTTAATAACAATTCAATTGAACTAGAATGTCTGCTACAAATATCAGGCTTAATTAAATATTTTCAGGGATAAATCGAAAGTGAGAACATGTAACTATGCCCTTTAACATTATCCCGGCACCTCTCCTTCACCCTTTTCAATGCTAAAAATTAACAGCTTCTTCATGTCCGGAGTTAAACATCTTTTAAAATATAAGCTGAAATGAAGATGAAAAGCCACAAAGTAAAATGTGAATGACAACAGCAAAATACTTTGAGGACAGGGACACAAAATAAGATAGCCTTCAGAATATAGAAAGAACAGTTAGAGAGACAGACATGGTTAAGAGACACGTTTCAGAAATGGCAAAAAGGTCCATTTGAGTGGGCACTATGGCCAGAGCACGTCCATATGGCTACAGGGAAGTTCAGTAGGGTTAAGACACATAACAAAAAAAAAATAAATAAACAAATAAAAGGTCTACTTTTGAAAGGCTACTTATCTCGGTAAATTGTTAGGTTTGTGCAAAAGTCATCATGGTTTTTGCCGTTACTTTTAATGGCAAAAAGTGCAATGACTTTTGCATCAACCTAATAAAATATACTGAACATTAGATTTTTTTTTTTTTGAGACAGTCTCACTCTGTCACCAAGGCTGGAGTGCAGTCATGTGATCTCGGCTCACTGCAACCTCTGCCTCTCAGATTCAAGCAATTCTCCTGCCTCAGCCTCCCAAATAGCTGGGATTATGGGCATGCACCACCATGTCTGGCTAATTTTTGTATTTTTGTAGAGACAGGGTTTCACCATGTTGCCAAGGCTGGTCTTGAACTCCTGGCCTCAAGTGACCCACTCACCTCAGCCTCTCAAAGTGCTGGAATTACAGGCGTGAGCCACCATGCCTAGCCTAAACATTAGATTTTTAAGAAGCAAATTTGGTTGAAGGCTTAAAACAGAATGAAACCACAGCTACCAAATAAGAACTGGGAACTTCAAGCCATCCTGGCACTAAGATTTTGCTGCTGCATTCAGGGGTGGTTTACCACCCTCTTGAGAGGCAGGTATTGACAATCACAGAACCCAAACTCAGCACAAAGCTCTCAGAAAAATACAGAAGCTTCCTGCTGAGATCCTGCCTCATGAGAGATTTTGAAGCTTAAAAATGTAGTGTATATAACAAGCCATGAAGGTATTGGAATATGTCGCTGGTTTTTCCTTCCATGATTGTAATGAAAATACGGCATAGATCACCAGCAACCGTAGACTATGCAGCTAAAATTTTACTAAAATGGCAGGTGGTAGGATGAAAGAAAAGAAGAAAAAACCCATAGGCAAGTTGAACTTGTTGATAGCACAGCGAGATTAATGAAATAGCTGAAGTCTAAGAAGATACAGTTTTGTTCTGAAATTTGTATAGGTTTTATAAGGATGATTATGAACTGTGTGACCTTCCTAATGAGGAACCAAAAGGATAATGATGTTCTTGGTGATTAAAAAGAGGAGCAAAGAAATCTAATTAGATGATGTGTGTGTTACACTTGTTGGTGAAACATAAACCTATTTTTAGAAGTGCTGGCTGATGAAGGCACGTCGCTTGCCTTCAAAGGGAACTTTTCCTTCATTGTCTTTAATTACAGCGGCAAACATGGCACTGTGTTGCTTCACAAGTAAGATCAACCAACAAGGCTCTGCAGATAGCTAAGACCCGTCGATAAAGAGGCAACCATCTTTGTTCTGTTCTCCTTAACACACACTGTTTTGTGCTTGCCACAAAAACAAAAGCGTAAGAAGTTAATATCAGAAGTTAATTCCTATCTGTCAGCTCATCACAAACCTGAAAGAGACAAGACTTGAGTCTATGTTAAACCGTAAGCTCTGTGTCTGTGCTGACATCAGCACACCCTGAACGCTCAGTGTTAAATTCTAAATGCTTAGGCTAATAGCCAGATGTCAATGATTCAGAGTGAGGAGGGCGGGGTAGGAGCGAACGACAAGGAACCTCATCAAGAATGAAATGGGAAATGTCTGCAGTCTTTTTCTAATATGTTGACATTTTGCAGGTTGGGGGAAAATACAAATGAT
The DNA here is from genome assembly GCA_036589455.1 of Ateles fusciceps. NCBI lineage: Eukaryota > Metazoa > Chordata > Mammalia > Primates > Atelidae > Ateles > Ateles fusciceps. The sequence goes on along the minus strand of JAZHEH010003296.1, from coordinate 2,553,673 downwards.
TACTCTGCTGTCATCAGCCAAAAGCAATGGTGTTTCTCTCTGACTCATTCCCTTCCCACCTGGATTTAAATTGTGGATTTGAAAAATAAAAATCATACACACATTATCAGCAGGAAACGGACAAATATGTGCAGTTTTGATGTCTCTGCAAGAAGATATCATGTGATGAACATCTTCCTAAACAGAGAATTGGAATATTTGGTATAGCCTCCTTCAAAAAGGAGATGCAGGATCGGGGGACCTTGTATTTCAAATTAGAGTTGGAACATACAGGATGCCGGAATGCAAGGGAAAGTCAGGAAAATAGTGATTTGGCTTCCCTGAGGGGAGGGGACTACAAGTCCTCTTGGGTATTTGGCTTTTCTTTGGTTAGTGAAAAGTCTAAAACTGTATAGAGGCTATAACTGATGCCCCCATTGACTGGAAGATAAATTTATTAATTCAACAAACAGTTACTGGACAACAACCACTGCAAGACACAGTGTTACATCCTCTAAGTGCAGAAAAAGATACAAACAAAATATAAACCTAGGGGTAAGCCATCCAAAAGATGAGGGATTGATTCTTCAGTGGAGCTCACAAATGCTTTACATAAGGGGCGTCACCGAGCAGAGCCCTGTAAGTACACCCTCATCAGGCAGAATAGAGGGCACAAGCCTGCCTCCGCAACCCTCCAGCACACTGGGAAAGACAGTATATGGATTTGAAAGAAATGGGATTAAGGTCAGATAGACCTGGGTGCAAAACCTGCTGTTGTCCCTTGCCCCTTCTGTCCATGGTGGAATCACTTTTACTTGGAGGAATTCAGTAACATCATCTGTTCTTTGAGCGCTAGGTTTTTCTTCTGTGCCATGAAAAATACTATTTCATAGGGTTCTTAGGCGTATAAAGCCATGTGTGCCTGACACTTGACAGCTGACAGCTTCTTTATTCCTCAAGCATGGCATTTCTTATATTTTATTGTAACTATTTACTTGTTTGTGCAAGATCAGAAATTCTGTTTCTCCCTGTACCTTAGTCCTTAGGAAAATTCCTGGCATACAGTAGGCACTAAATAATAATGCCCCATTTGTTGACTAGATAAATGGGTGGATGGACGGATGGATGGACAGATGTATGGATGGATGGACAGATGGATGTATGGATGGACGGATGGATGTATGCAGAGTGGCAACAGCATGATGTGTAATGGGATCTGGGGACACAGAGGGCCCAGCCTGGTGGATGCAGGGAAGGTCGCAGATGGAGTGCTGGGGACACTTGAAGCTATAAGGCTACGCTGATCTCACAGTCAGAACAGCCTTAATGCCAAGCTGTTCTGGGAGGCAGAAGTTTTCAGCAACCAAAATGACAAGGTTCATTCTGAGTTGTGGAAATGTCACTTGGCCCTGCTATGGCAAACTGATTGGAGAGGGATTGCCAAAGAAAGATGAGAGAACCAGTGAGAGGATATCACAAATGTCCATGTGAGACGCATGGCACAACATGAGTGGGAATGGAGATTGAGAAGTCACAGGAAAGGCCATTTGGTGAGGCTTGTTGGCTAACAGAGGTGAGGAGTCAGGAAAAGGGGGAAGTCAAAAACGACCACAGAGATTCTAGAGAGTGTGTAGGGGAAGAGCGAGGCACACACTGAGCATTCCCAGAGGAGAAAGGCTGCCTCTGAGACCCCTGTGGAACATTCAGGAAGAGAGAGTGGCTTGTAGCTTAGAATTCAGGAGAGAACTAAAGACAAATTCAGGAATTATCAGATTGTTGTTCAGAGGCTATCAATCTTCGGTGTGCATAGGATTCCCTGGAAGAGCTTCCTCAAAAGTGCATTCTCAGGACCTTCCCTAGAGGTTCTAATTAAATGATTCTGGGGGAAAGGCTCACATATCTGCATTTTTAAAGCATCCAGAGTAAGGCTAATGCAGGCCAACAAATCCCTCTCCATTGGGTGCTTGAAGGTACAGAAGAGCCCTTCCCCCTCTCACTGTAGGCTGACTCCCAGGAAGTCTGATGGGGCAGGTGCTACAGGAGCTAGAAGCAGACTGAGACAGGTAAGGAGACAGTCACCACCCCGTCATATCACAGAAGCCAGAGGTGAAGCGCTGTTGGGTGAGAGGGGTTCTGGCACTGAGAGGAGGTGGGGTGTTTGAGGGAGACAGATAGTGGTAGGCTGAGGCGCAAGCAGGTTTGAGAAAGTGGAGCCACAACGCTGTTCTGCCTCTCAGAAGGAGGTCTGGGATTTGGAGGGTTGGAGAGAAGAAAGGCAGGGGTGTGGTATGGAGGTTGCACTGAAGAGAACCTCGGTCCTTGTGCCCACTCTCCATGTCCCAGCTGGAGCCACCTGGGGATAGGTGTGGTTGTCAGGATGCCCTAATAAAGACATGGAAGGAGAAGACGGAGGCGGGAAGATGAGGGAGGCCGGGGATAAGGCAGTGGCACTGAGGGCTCTGCCCACGGGTGGGGTGGTTTCCTATGAGAAGGAGGTCAGCAAAGGGAACAGGGTGAGAGCCGCTGCCTGGTGCAGGCTCTGGCTCAAAGAAGTCCAGCTCAGAGAGCCAGTATGATATGTATATTTATTCTGGAGGAATGGCCATTAGCAAAAGAAAATAGAGATTCCATCCTTGAGCCTCCCAGGAGCCGCTGAGGCTGGCTGGAGTCACATCTTCTCCAAGAGGGCTCAAGCTCAGCCTGAGGAAGAAACTCTGTGCACAGATGTTGCTTTAACTGGAGCGTTTTCCTTTTTCACTTATGATGACAGGATTCCTATGAGTTGTCCCTACGCCCGACACTTAACTCTTAATGTAACTAATTTGTGTCGCTCCAATTTCACAGATAAAATGGGAGAAATCTGTTTTTCTCTCTGCAGTGTCCCCACTCCGTCTTGGCTTTGTTTGCGTTCTCTGTCCCTTTCCTCTGCCAGTTCCAGTCATCCAGGCGTTTACATGCCTCATTAAGCATGTCGCACTCTCTGCAGTGCCGGATGTAACCAAGTCCAGAATCTTCCTTCTCTGCACACTAAGAACAGGACAGGGGGATGGGGCTTCTTGCTTAAGGCTCAGAGGAGGCAAAGGGAGTCGGCAAGCTGGGAGAAAGTGAGTGACCTCTCAGCAAGCCGAGCCCCAGCCACCCCCTCCTGTACATAGCTCTGGCAAGGCTTCAAGTGCCAGGGGGCTCCCTGTGGACTTCCAATGGCTGCACCCACTCAGTAAAGCTAACAAATGCTTGGAGCAAGCTGCTTTGCAATAATAGCAGGTTGCCCATGGTTATGGCTGATAGCTTTTGGAGACCTGTTCCTTGCCCTGTGTTCCCATTGTTTCCCAAATTCAGCACAGACACTTAGAAAGCTGGAAATAACTTGGGTGTTCATCTTACTCCGCTTTTATGTTTTATGCACAACTTAGGAACCGACAGCATCATAGTTTGTCTGTATCAGAGTCAGGACTGGAACCCGTGACCTTTGCTGCTAGTGTTGACCCCCTCTCCACATCGTGCCACTTTTCCAGCACCTGCAGTTACCGAGGGCTCAGGAAAGTGGGGGGGTCTAAAATGTGACTGTGAGTTGGCACTCTGCCTATGTGACCACTCTGTCCTTGTGGCTCTGTGTGGGGAAGGCAACTGGCGCAATGAGGAAGAAGCATTTCATATCGGTGCCAACCGCTGATTCGTCTTGGACGATCGCCTACCACGTTGTCACTCACACATTTCTAGTCATTTCCGGTTTCAACCCACTCACCAACCCATTGTCTCCAGTTTCTGCCCTCTACATTCTTCCAAAATTGCTTTTATTCCATTTTCCTTTGCTCTTTGCTTGTAGGTATGGAATACATGAAAGATGTATGTGTGAGAGAGGTGCGCTGTGAGGGGATCACAGGGGCAAAGTCAGAGGAGGCTCTCAGAAAACAGACTGAGCTTCTGTGAGAGTAAATACAAATGCACGCCTGCAAATAAGGAGTGTCTGTCGGGGAAGTAGGAGTATATGGGTTGCAAATGTAAAAACTGTCCTTTACAAGAATGAGTTCAGAAGTAGATGGAAGAAGGGAGAATTTGATGTGGGAGGTAGGTCCAAGCAGACTAATTGCTGATACGAGGCTCCATTTGGAAGGTCATCCACCATATCCGTGATGGGTTGCCAGTTTATGAGCTGGATTGCAGTGGGAGCAAAGCGCTCTGGCATGGGAATGGGAGTACATAAGCTCAAATCCCAGGACAAGCACTGATAAGCTGAGGTGTTTTGAGTTATCTGCCTAACCTCTCAATTTCCTCAAGTGTAAAATCCGGATACATATAGTACTTACTTCACAGAGTCACTGAGGGTGATGAAACAGGAAAAGCACTTAGTCTAGTGCCTGGTACACAGTAAATGGTTGGTAATAATGAGGCATAATTATGGGGGCATTGAGGACTAGGAAGAGCATGCCTGGCCAGGAGAAAGAGTGGGTCAACTGGACACTCTTTCTGATATTGTGCTGAAACTATTACCATACAGTCATAGGATCAGAGAATTGTGCTTTGTGGGGACCACGAAAAACAAACATCTTAACCAAAATGCCTTCACTGATTAAAAATATAAAAAGGCCCGCTGAGATTGACTTTCTCAAAGCTGTTCAGCCAGTGAGCAGCATAGGGTCTCAAAGACCGTGTGAGACACATACCCCTTCCTCTATGCTATGGCATTTCAGTCCCTGACAGCTAAATTGTTGCTGTGACCAACACAACCTTTCCAACCCTACATATATTCACACATTCATTCATTCCACAAAGTTTTCCTGATGAGCTACTGTGTATAGATCCTCGTATTAGGTCCTAGGGATTAAGCCAGATATGGCCCTTATGTTCATCGAGCTTATAGCCTCAAGAAGAAGGAAGATATTAATCAAACCAATTTTGAAATATTAAAAGCAAAATTACAACTAGAGGATAAAGTCTACAGAAACAAGGAGTCTATCTGTTGAGTCACTGCTGTCTCCTGATCACATAGAACAGTGCTGGGCTTGTAACCGGTCCTAAATGCACGCTTGCTAAATGAATGCCAGGCAATGCCCTGTGTGAGTGCAGCAGTCAAAAGCAAGGAATGAGTGGATCCAGAAAGAGGGGCTGGCCTGCTCAGAGGAGTCAGGAAAGGCTTCCTTCAGGAAGGGATGCTGAATGCAAGTGTATGCCAACAGGGTGAAGTGAGACAGGGTGAGTTATAGGGATGGGTGAGTGCTGGAGAGGAAGGGCACAGAGAGCTTTGGAGGAAAGAAAAGAAGTGGAGTCTAGCAGTGACTCTGGCAGGCAAATGGAGGGAAGAGGTGATAGCATGGGCCATGTCACAAGTGTTGGCAGGTACCAGGAGGGACACAACAGTATTCAATGAGTCATTCCGCTTTGATGAATATTGTCTTATTCACAATTCACAGTGACACTCTCATGTCCGTGGGTCAGAAAATATCATCCTGCTCAGCTGAGTAAACTCAGCCTGTGGTCTTTGTTTGTGGTCAAAGTCACACATGTAAACAGCATTTGTGAGACTCCTAATGTATTTAACCTTATTTCATCCTGCCGCCAGTCTTTTGAAGCAGGCGTTAAAGGAAGGTTCAGCAAGGTCAAGTGAATTGGGATGTGAAGGCTGAATGGGGATGTAGATGTCTGCTATGGGCTGAATTGCACCCCCTCTACTACCAAATGTCTGTGTTGATGCTCTAACTTCCAGTATGTCTGTTTTTGGAGGTGGTACCTACAGGGAGGTAATTAAGGTCAAATTAGGTTATAAAGGTGGGGCCCTGATCCAATATAGTTAGTGTCCTTATCAGAAGAGACACCAGAGATCTCCCTCTCTTTCTCGATTAGAATTCAGAGGATAAACCATGTGAAAACACAGCAGCTGTCTACAAGCCAGGAGGTGAGCCCTCACAAGGGCTGCCCTGGCAGAAACCTGCATCTTGGACTTCTAGCCTCCAGGACTGTGAGATAATAAATGTCTGCTGTTTAAGCAGTATTTTGTCATGGCAACCCAAGCCAATTAAGACAGTTTTACTGTACACTGGCTATTGTTATCTGCTACGACACACCTCTTTCTTAGTTAATGGCAGAGAGAGACAAGAAGGGCCACTGGGTTGTCAGTCCTGTGCCCTGCTCTACACCATACTCCCTGCCACTGCAATCCGACCAAACTGGGGACAATGGCAGGTCGTGGCAGGGAAGCCACTCAATCCCACCCTATCTTCTCAGTTTTGTCAAGACCAAGGCATGGGTGTTCCTGGTCACTGGGGTGTGGGCAAAACTAAACGTCTGTGAGTGTCTTGGATCAAGCGCTGTGGCAGTGATAGTTGAAGAGCTGATTTCGGGTCTAGAAAATTCAAATATCATCTATTTGCATGTGACTCAGATTGACATTTTAGAACAGTAGGGTTGTTCTGGAAGCAGAGCTGAGTACCAGCTACTGTTTTACCTAAATGCCTCAGTGACTGTGTAAGAGTGTGTGTGTGTGTGTGTGTGTGTGTGTGTGTGTGCATGCATGTGCATGTTTCCCTTTGCTGATGCTCTGGGCAAATACTCCAATACCTAATGCAGGGGTCCATTTCTGGGTCTCATCCCATACGTATTCATTAGCTAAGTGGCCTTCAGTGTTACCCAAGTTCTTTACTCCTCCTTTTACTTATCTGTAAAATGGGGTTAATAACCTGCCTTGCACAGCACTGACACAATGCCTAGAACCCAGTACACATTTGATAAATAGCAGATATTATCATTATGAATAATGATTCCAAGTACTTCTATTTTAAAATAAAGTTTTTAGAACTAAATCATTACCCCTGTTTGCCTTGGGCTAAAGAATAAAAACATCATAGTAGGGTGACGTCTCCATCGAGACAATTATCTATTAATCCAGTTGGTCTCCTGGCTGGGTTGCCGTCGGTGCTGTTGTTTGTACAAATAGCAGAATGACCATCCTTTTCAAAGGCAACCAACCAAGTATAAGGTTCTTGTTTTGGGGGCATAAATAAACCCCTTCCCTCGAAACCCATAAAACTATTCCATAGAGTGCATGTGAAAGCCGTCATATTCTACATGCTTATTATCTAAACTGTGTAAACCAAGCCCCTTGAGGTCTATCTACCTCAGAGAAATAAATTGCAGAGGTGAAGCAGGCAAGCCTATCTTTGAAGTAGACTAAAACTCAAAGGCATAGACATTCAGGCAGGCAGAGGTAGGAAGGAACATGCTGTACCCACCTGCCACTGCTGGTGAGGGGCTTATTTCTAAGACACACACAGCACAATGCACACACAATGCAGAGAGAAAACAAAAGACATAGATCACACATTTCAGACGGTTGGTGGACAAAGTTTAGTTAATGTCAGTGCTGAAAGCTTGTTCAGTGTCTGAGGTGCACGTGGAAACGTGGATACCTCTCTTCATCCTACTCATCGGTTGCTTCCCTCTAACCAAACCTCAGCAAATAAACAAATACACACGCACATAAAGTATCACAACAAGCTCGCCCTGGCCCGTGGTGTGAAATGTTGCAGAAGGATATGGATGTGGCAGTGTGAGAAAATGGAGTCAGGGAGACATAGAGGCTTTAAAGGAGGTCAGTCATGGCTCCCAAGCTTTCTCCACCCATATGGGAGGGGAAAGACCTTCAGAGAGGGTTTGCTGCTCCAGTTGTGGATAGAGCAGCCATCCGATAAGGTCTCAGACTGCTGCTCCATTCCTCCCCCATGGATGAGAACACGAAATGCAAGCAACATGAGAATCATGATGGCAGCAGTTGACTTGGTTTAAAACAAAAATATCACCCCCAGAATCATGGAATCCAACTATAGAAGGCATCTTAAAATTATACAGTTGAATTGACCCATGGTTCTATCTTCTTTATACAACCATCATTCTACTTAATTCACAATTTGGTTTACTCCTGTTGTAAGGGCAGACCTTGCCTTTTAATGACCACGAGATATCAATTACCATGTAACTATCACTGCATGGCATGCTAGGGGAATGGCAGGGAGAAGTATGTCTTATCTACAGGTGGTGGGTTGAGCAGGATGGATGGACACAGGCCAAGCAGATCACAACTTCCTCCCTCCTGAGTCCCTCAAGCTTCCCTGTGTGGCTGAGCCCGCTGCATCCAGGCTTCTAGCACTCACCATACAATGTGATGCTGGCATTGGTGTTCCCAAGCTTGTTTGTGGCCACACAAGTATAGTTCCCATAATCCTTTTCTGAAACATTGAAGAAAGTCAGAGTGGACATGCGGCCTTTGTTCTCAATCCTCACTCCATCCAGGCCAGTGGCTAACCTGCAAGAGGGAAGGCATGGCCATTGATTCATTCTACAAGGAGGCCCTCCACCTCACAAAACGCTTTTCTCCAACTAACCCCGATTCTAAAATTCAAACCCCAAGGACCTCAGTGTCCAACAGGAGGACAGGGGAAAGGATGGTCATGCCCAACAGGATAAATGTGCTGGCTTCTAATTACCAATGACTGGCATGTGCACAACCATTCTCAGATCTGGAATCGTGGTCAGTTCATTTTGTTCACTTCCCAGCCTCCTCCATTTCTTTTTTCTGGTTGTAAAAGGACTTTGTTACAAAAGAGGGTATAATAAATTTCTGTTTTGACTTATCTTTTCCCTCTTTTTTATCCTCATCCTTCTCCCATGTGGGGGATGCTCCATCACCTCAACTTCAGAGCTGCCTAGGTGTCATTTAAAACTTACCTGGTATCTTCCTTGAACCACTGGAATTCAGCCATGGGGACTGCAGAGGCTTCACAGCTCAGGATGCCCTTCTGACCAACTGAAACCCCAGTGTTCTTGGCTTTTGAGATGTAGGGGGGATCTGTGGGGAACACACACACATACACACACATGCACGCACACACACACACACACACACAGAGTGATTTCATGAAAGAGATGAAGGGCACAGCCAGTCATTTGCTATGTAAATAGATTTATTGTGACAACTCTCTTCCCCCAGTGAAATAATCATTTATTTCAGGAAAATAACTTGCTTGAAGATATTGCATTGACCCCCCAACTTCTTCTTCAGACCTTCATACCCATTCTCAGTTAACAATTCTCTCCATGTGCTGAAAGCTCTGGCAGTCACAGGAAGACTCCAGGGACAAATGGCATAGGGGTCATGGTGGGCAAAGCCATCTGATGAAGTATTTTCCTGTTGGCAGCAACTTGGGTCTTTTGGAAAATGGCGCTGCCATTACCAGATTGTCCCCTACTCCTGATGCCCTGTTTCCCCCAGAGCCCCCTGGCGGCAGGTCCACTCACAGTTTACAGTGATTTTTACTTTCCGCACATCCGGCGCGGCGACGTCATTCAACGCGCTGCATTCGTACTCCCCCGGACTGCTCTCTCTTGATGTCGGAGATCTCCAGGTACTCATCCTCACTCACAAAGCCCTGGCCTTCTGGGAAGAAAGAACCAGACAGAAAGCAATCAAGAAACTGCGTAACTGGAGACAGAACCATAATCACATCTAGAGACTGTAGGAGGCAGAAGAGACAAAGCCATCATAATGGAGGAGGACATTAAGTCAATGACGCAGGGCAACATGGTGTTCAAAAGATACGGCGATGGAAGAAACAAATTCTCCACCAAAGAAATTCTCAAAGACTGAGTCTTGCATCAATGTGTTTTCAGCCAAGGCACTGAACTTTTTTAGAGCATTTGGTAACAAAACATATCACTATTTTTCCTATGTGATTATTGTGATGATGAACTCAGAGATGACATGATAAATACCTCAGTGCATTGCCAAGCTGATATTTTAAAAAGAATTGTCATGATCAATAATATAATAAAACTATGGAATAACTTTAGGGTACATTACCAGGGAGAACATCTTAATTTTTCACTATGTAGAAATGTTTTAATATGCAGAATACAAACTGCTACTTGTAGAAAGAATAAGTACACATTCTACACTTTAATATAAGTAAATGTAAAGTAGTTGGTTTTGTTTCTTCTTGTAGTGGAGAAGATAGAGTGAGAATGTATGAATGAGGAAGGACCTCATGACCGATTTGTTGTAATAGGTGCTCAATAAGCATTGGCCAACACAAATGTGATAGCTCCACGTGCTGGATCTTTGCTGGAACAGCCTAGCGGATTTAATACTTGGATTTGGTGGTGCTCCCTGGAGGATTCACTCACAGGTACTTGTGAAACTTGTAATTCATAATTCAAAATATTATGGGCTGCAAAATTTCTGTTGCTTTTAAGCTGCCATTACAGGTTCTTGCAACAGTCTGGTCTCTCCACCTTACCCCTTAGCTTACTCCCTGTGGTTCAGTGTAAAGACAACAGACCCTCTGTCTTCCATCACAAATGTTCTGAGTTCTGTCAACACACTGGGATCCCGTGAAAACCAAGATAAATTGCACAGCCATTTGCATTTTTTATAGGCCTGCAGTCCTAAGGGCTACAGTAGTTTTCAGGGCAACAAAAATGTTAACTTTCCCCACAACCTTGTGAAAGCATGTTCTGATCCAGTGTGTTTGGGTCCACCATGGGTGTGCAGCAGAAATGTGTCTGTGTAGGTGGGCTTGTGTGCATGGTGTAAAGTGGGCAGCAGGAAGATGGAGGGGGGTGGACTGGTGTGCAAGGTGCAGGGTAGGCAACAGGAAGGTGGAGGGGGTGGGCAGTGTGCAGGCTGTATGGTGTGAGCAGCAGGAAGGTGTCTGTGGAGGTGGGCGGGTGTGTAGTGTGTAGGGTGTGCATCAGGAAGGTGTCTGTGGAGGTGGGCGGGTGTGTAGTGTGTAGGGTGTGAGCAGGAAGGTGTCTGTGGAGGTGGGCCGGTGTGTGGTGTGTAGTGTGTGCATCAGGAAGGTGTCTGTGGAGGTGGGCGGGTGTGTAGTGTGTAGGGTGGGAGCAGGAAGATGTCTGTGGAGGTGGGCCGCTGTGTAGTGTGTAGGGTGTGAGCAGGAAGGTGTCTGTGGAGGTGGGTGGGTGTGTAGTGTGTAGGGTGTGTATCAGGGAGGTGTCTGTGGAGGTGGGTGGGTGTGTAGTGTGTAGGGCGTGAGCAGGAAGGTGTCTGTGGAGGTGGGCGGGTGTGTAGTGTGTAGGGTGTGCATCAGGAAGGTGTCTGTGGAGGTGGGCCAGTGTGTAGTGTGTAGGGTGTGAGCAGGAGGGTGTCTGTGGAGGTGGGCGGGTGTGTAGTGTGTAGGGTGTGAGCAGGAAGGTGTCTGTGGAGGTGGGCGGGTGTGTAGTGTGTAGGGCGTGAGCAGGAAGGTGTCTGTGGAGGTGGGCGGGTGTGTAGTGTGTAGGGTGTGCATCAGGAAGGTGTCTGTGGAGGTGGGCCGCTGTGTAGTGTGTAGGGTGTGAGCAGGAAGGTGTCTGTGGAGGTGGGCGGGTGTGTAGTGTGTAGGCTGTGAGCAGGAAGGTATGGGAGGTGGGCGAGTGTGTAGTGTGTAGGGTGTGCATCAGGAAGGTGTCTGTGGAGGTGGGCCGCTGTGTAGTGTGTAGGGTGTGAGCAGGAAGGTGTCTGTGGAGGTGGGCAGGTGTGTAGGGTGTATGGTGTGAGCAGGAAGGTGTCTGTGGAGGTGGGCGGGTGTATAGTGTGTAGGGTGTGAGCAGGAAGGTGTCTGTGGAGGTGGGCGGGTGTGTAGTGTGTAGGGTGTGCATCAGGAAGGTGTCTGTGGAGGTGGGCGGGTGTGTAGTATGTAGGGTGTGAGCAGGAAGGTGTCTGTGGAGGTGGGCGGGTGTGTAGATGTAGGCTGTGAGCAGGAAGTTGTGGAGGTGAGTGGGTGTGTAGTGTGTAGGGTGTGCATCAGGAAGGTGTCTGTGGAGGTGGGCCACTGTGTAGTGTGTAGGGTGTGAGCAGGAAGGTGTCTGTGGAGGTGGGCGGGTGTGTAGGGTGTATGGTGTGAGCAGGAAGGTGTCTGTGGAGGTGGGTGGGTGTGTGTGTAGGGTGTGCATCAGGAAGGTGTCTGTGGAGGTGGGCGGGTGTGTAGTGTGTAGGGTGTGAGCAGGAAGGTGTCTATGGAGGTGGGCGGGTGTGTAGTGTGTAGGGTGTGAGCAGGAAGGTGTCTGTGGAGGTGGGCGGGTGTGTAGTGTGTAGGGTGTGAGCAGGAAGGTGTCTGTGGAGGTGGGCCAGTGTGTGGTGTGTAGGGTGTGAGCAGGAAGGTGTCTGTGGAGGTGGGCGGGTGTGTAGTGTGTAGGGTGGGAGCAGGAAGATGTCTGTGGAGGTGGGCCGCTGTGTAGTGTGTAGGGTGTGAGCAGGAAGGTGTCTGTGGAGGTGGGTGGGTGAGTAGTGTGTAGGGTGTGTATAGGGAGGTGTCTGTGGAGGTGGGTGGGTGTGTAGTGTGTAGGGCGTGAGCAGGAAGGTGTCTGTGGAGGTGGGCGGGTGTGTAGTGTGTAGGGTGTGCATCAGGAAGGTGTCTGTGGAGGTGGGCCAGTGTGTAGTGTGTAGGGTGTGAGCAGGAAGGTGTCTGTGGAGGTGGGCGGGTGTGTAGTGTGTAGGGTGTGATCAGGAAGGTGTCTGTGGGAGGTGGGCGGGTGTGTAGTGTGTAGGGTGTGATCAGGAAGGTGTCTGTGGAGGTGGGCGGGTGTGTAGTGTGTAGGGTGTGCATCAGGAAGGTGTCTGTGGAGGTGGGCGGGTGTGTAGTGTGTAGGCTGTGAGCAGGAAGGTGTCTGTGGAGGTGGGCGGGTGTGTAGTGTGTAGGCTGTGAGCAGGAAGGTGTGGAGGTGGGCGGGTGTGTAGTGTGTAGGGTGTGCATAGGAAGGTGTCTGTGGAGGTGGGCGGGTGTGTAGGGTGTATGGTGTGAGCAGGAAGGTGTCTGTGGAGGTGGGCCAGTGTGTAGTGTGTAGGGTGTGAACAGGAAGGTGTCTGTGGAGGTGGGCGGGTGTGTAGTGTGTAGGGTGTGCATCAGGAAGGTGTCTGTGGAGGTGGGCCAGTGTGTAGGGTGTATGGTGTGAGCAGGAAGGTGTCTGTGGAGGTGGGCGGGTGTGTAGTGTGTAGGGTGTGCATCAGGAAAGTGTCTGTGGAGGTGGGCGGGTGTGTAGTGTTTAGGGTGTGCATCAGGAAGGTATCTGTGGAGGTGGGCGGGTGTGTAGGGTGTATAGTGGGCAGCAGGAAGGTGGAGGAGGTGAGCCGGTGTGTAGGGTGTGTAGCAGGGATGTCTGTGGGGGATAGGCTGGGGTGCAGGGGGTAAGGAGGCAGGTACTTAGGTTTCCTGACTCTGGTCTAAGTCTAAGCCTCAGGGTGTCCACCACCCACCTGCTTATTTCCCCCAGACCAGGTGCTTTGTGGCTCCTGCTGTCTTCTCTGCCTCCATCTCCTACTCTAGATAATAGCCATCCAGGAAGTACTATCAGTCTCTGGATACTGATTACCAATCTATTTATAGAAAGGTCACTGCAAATGAGCACCATTCTGTTAACCCAGTTTGTGCAGTTCCATGGAGGAAATAATGTGTTGGCCAGTGGGAGCAATCCTTTTGCCTGGCTACCCTCCTCAAACCTGGTCCTGGTGACAGGGTTCCAAAATGTGCCCATAGGTGTGAGGTTCAGAGTCATTGGGAGATCTGGGTGAACCCACATAAAGAGTGGCTGAAGGGTGCAGGTGAGATCCCCAGAGTGAAGAAATGGGGTCTGAGACAGCAACTCACACACTCCCAGCCTAGGATCGGAGTGTCTCTCCTGAATGATGCTGCTGGCCCCAGATGGTCCCAGGCACCAGACGGGAACTTAGAAAATTTCAGTGAAGAAACTGCAGAGCATGAGTCACATGGGTCTGGGTTAAGCCCTCCTTTGCTAGGTGGTGCTGCTGGATCAAAAGTCTCTACCACAGCAGACTTAATGATCCAGGCTAGTTCATATCCTAACTCTTCAAGGTGCATTAGGGACATGCAAACACTTTCTCATCCTACTCCCTTTATTTCTCCATAGGCTAAGTGAAGGGGATTCTGAGATTACCTTTTAAATGAAATTTAACAAAGAAAAATTAGTTGATGAATCTAAGCATTTTTAAGGATTAAACATGTGGTAGGATGAGAAGCCTGGCTTTTTGCTACTGTGACTCCATTAGTTTTTCACGATGTACCACAGAGGATTTTGCCATGAGCTTTTTGACATGCAATTAAATTGTATTGCATTAGCCAAACACATGGGCTACCTGCAGAGGTCCTGGCTGGAGTCAGGCAGGGTCAGTGATCCCCTTTCCTCAGAGAAGAAAGCTGCAGATCACGCTGCTTGGTGGACCTCAGCCAGATGCCTCAAAAGCCCTAGATAAGGTGACATCCACCGATGCCAGTGGACTTAGAAATGTTGACCTGCACATAGGGAGGGGTTGGCTTCATAGAAGAGGGCGGCCCGTGTGCATTTGCGTGGGTAAGACAGGTCCTGCATCCTTCCAGGAGAATTACCAGGTGACAGTGCAATCTCTGGAATGTGGGATTTCTTTCCACTGTCTGTGATGCTGTTTTCATGGGACAGTTATGCAACAGCAGAAAAGGAAGGAAGAAAAAGTGCATTTTGCATAAAATGGAGATCGTTATAATACTACCTCATTAAGTGAGAAAATGAATTTTTGTCAAGTTTGTACAATAAAGTAAGTGCTTCTCAGATTTTAATTTGCTTTGAGAGTTTTTTTTTTTTTTTTTTTTTTTTTTTTTAATACAGATTCTGTTCCAGTAGGTTTGGAGTGGGGTCTGGGATTCCACATTTCTGGCAAATGCCCAGGGGGCTGCCTTCATGGCTGGGCCGTGGCCCACCCCTTGAGCAGTGAATCTGTGAACACCGTGCTGTGCTGTTCATGAGCTCTCTCCTACCCACACACGTGAAGTCCTTTAGGCCTATGAAGCGGTCAGTGTGTTACAAAAATATACTAAGTGCCCCTCAGGCTGAGACTCCTGTGGAGCCTGCACCTCAGAAGACTCACTGTTTTGGAGTTTAGGGCTCAATAGTCTGGCTGCATTGAGGCTGAGAATCAGGACCCATGGACTCTTCATGATCTTCCCACTACACATGCATCCTCGCCAAAACATGTTTCTTTGTTGAAAAATGGAAAATGTTAATTGACACTTCTCTCCATCTCAGACTCAGTGAAGGTGACTTACAAGCTATTTTCTTAATTACTTTGAATGCTGGGTGAGATTTTTAAAGCAGAACAAATCTAGGTTGCAAAATGCCTGGAGACCTAGGAAGTTGTAGGGCTGCCCTCTCCAGTTTTGGCTGCAATGTAAAATTCCGATTCCATGCTGCAGATAACGGGGCAGAAGGCAACCTGTGTTTCAATTCTCTTTATTAGCTACCAGGAAACCAAATTGCTGACTATGGGGTTAAAGGAATGGAGGAACAGGAGAGGATAGGAAAGAGAAGGAGGAGAAGGAAGGAAAGAAAGACAGAGGTGTGGCAAGCAAGAAGACCTGTGAGCCATTGGAAAGACTCTGAAGACATGTTCACCAAGGACTTTTTTTTATTTTTTTTTGAGATGAAGTCTCACTTTGTTGCCAGGCTGGAGTGCAGTGGCACAATCTTGGCTCACTGCAACCTCCACCTTCTGTGTACAAGCGATTCACCTGCCTCAGCCTCCTGAGTAGCTGGGACTACTGGCGCACGCCATCACACCCAGCTAATTTTTGCATTTTTAGTAGAGATGGGGTTTCACCATGTTGGCCAGGATGGTCTCGATCTCTTGATCTCATGATCCACCTGCCTCAGCCTCCCAAAGTGCTGGGATTACAGGCATGAGCCACCGCATCTGGCCTCACCAAGGACTTTTTTAAAAGGCTATAAGACTGCAGTATTTTCCTTGTCAAACAGGAGCTGCAAGTCTGCTCAACAGTTTTGCTTTATAGCGAAATGTCCTGTAGTAAGACAGTAAGTAACCCAGAGGCATTATGAACCCACTTTAAGCAGTCCAGCATCCCAATATAACATGATTGGAAGCAACAGAAAGCAGATTCTGAATCATTGGCAGAAATGCATAAAAACCGAGGCTGTTTCCATGGAAAGAGTAGTTTAGAAGATAAGTTCAATTCACTGTATTAGCAAAGTTAAGATCTGCAAAATACAAATGAGGCCATTCACCAGGGGATGTGGGGGTCGATCGCCTCAGATGCAGGATGCATGTTTGGGGGATAGGATGAGCAAGCCTCAGGGTTCTGTGGACCTAAGGGGGCTTCTTCTGCAGGAATACACATTCTGACAACACAGTCACAGAATAGAAACAGCAGGCAACATCCACAAGCAGGGTCTGTTCTGCTAGAAATGGAGGATCAGACAGAGAGACGACTCAGGGAAGAAGGACCACTGGCTGGCTGCTGGCTCTGCCCTCACTGTCCTTATTCTGCTCACATTTAGGATGAACAAGGTGTTGCGTCAGACACTGTGGTAAGGGAATGGGGGCAGAGATGATGTGGAAAACAAGGACCTTCACCTGAGTCTGCAATCTCATGGGGCAGAACTCAAAGCAGTTTATATTTTTCTGCATCTTAGGCTCAATTTTTCAGTTCTTAGTCATTTCTAGATCCCTCAAGTAAGGTGTAGTGAGTCAAAAAGATTTATTAGAGCTAAAAGAAAGCTAAGCATTTGGGGATGAAAAGATGAAACAGGAAATCCAGAGCAAAATCTGGGGGCTTCCTGACCTGCTTCTCTTTCCTTTCTCCCTTTATGTCCTTTGGTGCCAGCCATATCTCAGCCATCATCTTGCATCAAATTCTCCTGTTTATTTCCTCAGCCAATTCCTTAGAGCTATAAAGTTAAAAGAACCATGAGAGATCAAAGATTTTAGCCTTCCACTTTTTTGGATGATACAAAAGCCTGACAGAATATCTTGTCTTCTCTGTGAATACCTCTGGGGACAATTTTAGGAGGTGATGATAAGGTTTGGCTGTGTCCTCACCCACATCTCACCTTGAATTGTAATAATCCCTACATGTCAAGGGTGGGGCCAGGTGGAGATACTGCATCATGGGGGCAGTTCCCCCATACTGTACTCTTGGTAGTGAACAAGTCTTACGAGATCTGATGGTTTTATAAATGGGAGTTCCCCTGCACAAGCTTCTTGCCTGCCGCCATGTAAGATGTCCCTTGCTCTTCCATTATGATTGTGAGACCTCCCCAGCCATGTGGAACTGTGAGCCAATTAAACCTCTTTGCTTTATAAATGACCCAGTCTCGGATTTGTCTTTTTTAGCAGCGTAAGAACAGACTAATACAGGTGGTCTACCCCTTTGCTGGTCTAGTCACAGTATGACCCCCCCAACACACACACAAAATCCTTGTATTGAGGCAATCCTCATTTGGTTTCTTCATTTGGAATGATTAAAAGTCACCTCTGAGCATCCCCCACCCCCAACTGTCCTTCTAGGTTTGCTGCCTCGTTCGTGGCTCTATCTGCAGAAGCTGTACGGAGGTCAGGTGTCAGCATCTGCTGCAGAATGTACCAGACCTGCCAGGAGGTGACACAGAGAGGAACGTTTCTGGGGGCTTGTGCCACCAAGGAAAAGAACAACAGGAGATGATAGCACTGAGGAGGAGCTAGGGTTTCAGGAGGCAGCCACACAGGGAGGACAAAGTGTGGGGAAGGGGAACTGGGAGGAGCAAGAAAGCAAGAGGGAAATGAGCTGCCAGAAGGAAGCCAGTGGAGCAGGCAGAGTGTGGCCATCCAGGGTTCCTTTTGGCTCAAATGGTTGGGTTTCTGGGAAAACAGGAAAAGGTGTTTCCCTGCTGGCCAGCAAGAGAGACGGTTACAGATAATCCTGATCAATACTGAATTTGCAAAGTTGGAATCAAATGTCCAGGTGATTGGTGATCAAGTGCATGCTTCTGGCCTATAAGGCCACAACTAGGCTATCTGATCCATCTTAGAAACAAGTCTTTTGCCCACTCTCCAAAGGTAGGTAGCAATTCAAGCTGTCAAGGAACACAGATTTTACTTCTGTAAGGGAAGAACCATGCTTGTAAGTATCTGACTTGCTGGACATCCTGTTATGAACATCGGGAGCAAGATAGACCACTGGAAGGAGCCAGGGCTGTCTGAAACTGCCTCCTCCCCACTGCTGCTCATCCTTGATGCGTGCAGGGAAAGGTAGAGACCCTCAAAAGTTCCTGAGGACGGAGACATGTGGCTGAATGCTATCACTCATCTTTCCTTCCCTCCAGGATTTTGGCTAACAGAACATAATCACAAAACTGAGCCATGAGCGGATCAAAACACCACCTGGACTACAATCACCAATTGGGATCCAAGGCTGACATGAGGGTTTTGCCTTTTTCCCCTAGAATTAGAGACAGTGGGGCTTGCACAGAAGAATGCTTGACTTTAGTACTCAGTCACAGGCTCAAAGCTGGACCCAAGAGTATTAGCTGTGTTGCAATGCAGAGTCTGGGGTAAGGAGGACCCCAGACCCAGGCAGCAGGCCAGGGAGGGGATGGAGACACAGGAGTGATGCCCTCACTGTTAGATGACAGCCTTATGTCTGCTTAATTAGGCCCAATGGATATTCAAGCAACCACTTTACCATGACCTTGGTCACCTCCCATGGGGGGAGGCAAAGAGTGGACAGGGTGGAGGGAAGCTGCCCCTCTAGAAACCTGTGAGGGTTATGAATAGGATTTATCCTTTATCCTGGAGATCTTGGCATCCTTCTCCATCACATACCTCCTGATATGAGGGCCCTCTTCTTTTGATGGATACACATCAGAAACATGCTTGAATTTGGAATTACGGTAGGGTTTCAGCATTTGGGACCCAGTATGGCTCATACCTGAGTCTTGTACAGTTTACCCTTCTTCCTAGTCCATTGTTGAAGTTGCAAGCACCCTGAGTAAACATCACATCTTCTATTTCCTTAACTCCTTACAGCAGCTAACATAGGCTAAGCACACAGTATATATTCATGTTGTGCCTGATGGTTAGGTTTGAAAACTGAATACCTGCAGAACTCCCCCTCTCCCCACTCCTATTTAATCCACTCTCTTTCTGCCAGACTCTGCTCCACACTATCTGCCCTGCCTCAATCCTTGGCTCTCCTTAGAACCCTACTGGCAACAAGCAACTCTGAGCCCGCCCTCCTTAATTAAACCAAGGAGCGTGGACAGCTGTACATTGCCTCCCTGCCTGCTCCCAACTTCCAGATTTGTTACCTTTGCCACACTGGAGTTAATGAAAAGTGTGATAAACCCACTGTTTCATTTTCCTTTAATTAATACAAGAAATTGAATTGTGCTAAAGTCATTTTGGTTTGGAGGCCAAGCCCCTGGTCAATGTCTCACTTGCTGGCGGTGACAGAAGCTCTTTGTCTTGGGTTCAGAAAGCTTTCTCAGGCTGTGGCCACCAGGACCTCTTCTGTGGGAGGAGTGGCTTGCCCCCATCCAAGGCTGCCATGCTGGCTGCCTTCCCTAAGGCTGACAGTAAGTTGGCAAATCACAAGATCAATGTGTTACCATGAAAGTTAACTGCGCTTCCAGTTTGGGGGAGGAGTACATTAATAAAGATCTCCATAACTGGGGGCTCAGAGGAATTCCCTGGCAGGAGTGAGTTTTCTGGGTCCTCCCTTCCATGCACGGGTGAGGATGATGGAAGTGTTTAATGCCCCTCACTGTCACACCAGGAGTAGCTGAGGATGGCACAAAGACAGAAGGACTCAAGTGACTCCTTTAGTACAACTGATCCCCAAAGAGAAGCTCACATACACCAGGGCTCTTGAGCTCTTTACTGGGAAAAGTTAAAGTTGAGAGGATGTAATAAAGGGTTTTGTCTTGTAGGTGGAGGCAGAAGAAGGGATGTCAAGGAAACTCTGTAATCAGGTTTAAGAGGAAGCATCTAATATAGATGTTCCCATCCCTGGTGGGTCATGAGACTTACCCAAGGAACACTTTCAAAGTAGACTCTTGAGTCCATGCTTATGGATTGGTGAACATGGTCTGGGGTGGGGACCCCAGTGCCAGCATCCTTTAAAACTTCCCAGGGGACTCTTATGTATAGCCTGGGGTGAAATCCAGGGTTGGAAGGTTGAGGACTCCTGTTGCTTTCATTTTCCAGGTTCCAGTTCCACACGCATGGTCCCAGGCTTCCTCTGCTGAGAATTCATTCAGAGCCAAGGAGAATGTGAGGATGTGCACATCTTGGAGTGTGTTCAGATCTCCTGTCAACTGTCAGCTTCTACGCAAACTATGCCATCATGATGTCAGCAGCAGCAGCTTTACTGTAGGTGAGTCTAGAAAGGAGATCTTGTTGTGGGGTAGGGTGGTGACAGCCAGGGTCAGTCCCCAGCAGCTAGGGACCCCCAGAGAGCCAAGCAAAGAGCATGAAGACAAGAGTGGCTTCTTTCCAAAGCACAGTGAAGAGGTGCGTGTAGCTTGGCTCTGCTTGGTTCTCTCTCTCTCTCCCTTTTTTTTTTTTGAGATGGGTTCGTTGTGTGTAGTAAGAAATCAAGACACAAGATTTTTAGGATTTAGATGATACTGTTGATTCATTGGGAGTGGTTCTGAGTGAGTGTCACAGAAACAGCCAGGCTACTTGCGAGGATGTGGTGCATTCCCTTTAAATGAAAGTGCAGCGTATGTGCCAGAAAAGAGGAGAGGAGCTAGACAGAGAGAGGCAGATGACGGAGGGCCAGAGAATACGAGGGTGCAAAACACTAGAATTCCATAAAGGCAGACAAATGGCTGAGGATAGAAGCTTAAATGTATTTGATGAACAGAGTAGCCTATTTGGGTCAAAAAAAGGTCACTAGCATTTTTATTCTAAAAAATATTTAAAAATAAAGTGAAACTAACAGTTCAGACCCAAACAATGCAGGGGAAGAAGGAGAAAAATCATTATTTTTCAATAGCAGAGCTTAAACAGCCAAGTTATTGACAAAATATTTCAGTACACTTGAAAAGTTTTTTATTTATTTTACATGTTTTCCTCTTATTATTAGGATTATTTGTAGTCTAAACCAACAAGGTTATTTTAGTATTAACAAGTAAAAGTGAAATGAGTTCTGAGAAGTGAAAATACTGCTTTTAAAAAAAAACCTTCATAATTAAACAATAGCATTTCTTTTTAGAAACCTGATCAATGTGTGGAAGGAGACACTGCCTCTTTTATTTATAACATCTTAAGAAAGTTTTTTTAAAATATATATATATATATTTTATTGCATTTTAGGTTTTGGGGTACATGTGAAGAACATGCAAGATTGTTGCATAGGTACACACATGGCAGTGTGATTTGCTGCCTTCTTCCCCATCACCTATATCTGGCGTTTCTCCCCATACTATCTCTCCCCAACTCCCCACCCCCCGCTGTCCCTCCCATTTCCCCCCCCGACTCACCCCAGTGTGTGATGCTCCCCTCCATGTCCATGTGTTCTCATTGTTCAGCACCCGCCTATTAGTGAGAATATGCGGTGTTTGATTTTCTGTTCTTGTGTCAGTTTGCTGAGAATGATGTTTTCCGGGTTCATCCATGTTCCTACAAAGGACACGCAGAAAGTTGCCTTAACCTCATCTGCAGCAGCCTATGCAAGCACAGCCAGTCACCCAGACCCAGTTTCTTCAAGAAGACTATATTTTTGTAGCACAGAAATGTCCTGTGCGTTGGTGTGGTCAGTGGACTGCCAATACTGTGTTACCTGAGGGCGCTTTGGCAAAGTAGCTTCTTGAGCCCAAAGCATACTCACAGGGCTGGCATCTGCCAGGGAGTGGACAGTATACAAAACCTTCAATTAGTTACAGCACGAAAGTAAGTCCTTTGCTCTTCGCTTGCCTTTGGGGGAATTAAAACTTTCCTTCTAACACTAACCTCATCTGACTTGTTTTCCCTGGGGATTATTTGTAAAGAAGCATCAGGAATGCCTTTGTTGTTTACATAAGTTTGGGTGGACCGATAGTTAGGTTTTCCTGGGACAGTGCTAGTTGACATCTGTCTTCCCAGCAAATTTCTTTTTTTCTTTTTCTTTTTTTTTTTGAGACAGAGTCTCGCTCTGTCTCCCAGGCTGGAGTGCAGTGGTGTGATCTCAGCTCAGTGCAATCTCCAATCCCTGGTTCAAGCAATTTTCCTGCCTTAGCCTCCTGTGTAGCTGTGACTACAGGTGTATGCCACCATGCTCCACCAATTTTTTTGTATTTTTTTAGTAGAGACGGGGTTTCACTGTGTTGCCCAGGCTTGCCCGGAACTCCTGAGCTCAGGCAACCCACCTGCCTCAGCCTCCCAAAGTGCTAGGATTACAGGTGTGAGCCACCACCCCCGGCTGACAGCATACTTTATTATTATTATTGTTATACTTTAAGTTCTGGGGTACATGTGCAGAAGGTGCAGGTTTGTTACATAGGTATATCCGTACCATGGTGATTTGCTGTATCCATCACCCTGTCATCTACATTAGGTATTTCTCCTAATGCTGTCCCTCCCCTAACTCCCAACCCCTGACAGGCCTGGTGTGTGATGTTCCCCTCCTTGTGTCCATGTGTTCTCATTGTTCAACTCCCACTTATGAGTGAGAACATGCGGTGTTTAGTTTTCTATTCTTGTGTTAGTTTGCTGAGAATGGTGTTTTCCAGCTTCATCCATGTCCCTGCAAAGGACATGAACTCATTCTTTTTTTATGGCTGCATAGTATTCCATGGTATATATGTGCCACATTTTCTTTATCCAGTCTATCATTGATGGGCATTTGGATTGGTTCCAAGTCTTTGCTATTGTGAACAGTGCTGCAATAAACATGTGTGCATGTGTCTTTACGATAGAATGATTTATAACCTTTTGAGTATATACCCAGGAATGGGATTGCTAGGTCAAATGGCATTTCTAGTTCTAGATCCTTGAGGAATTGCTTCACTGTCTTCCACAATGGTTGAACTAATTTACACTCCCACCAACAGTGTAAAAGCGTTCCTATTTCTCCACATCCCCTCCAGCATCTGTTGTCTCCTGACTTTTTAATGATTGCCATTCTAACTGATGTGAGGTGGTATCTCATTGTGGTTTTGATTTGCATTTCTCTAATGACCAGTGATGATGAGCTTTATTTCATATGTTTATTGACTGCATAAATGTCTCCTTTTAAGAAGTATCTGTTCATTTGCTTCACCCACTTTTTGCTGTTTTTTTTTTCCTTCTTGTAAATTTGTTTTAGTTTTTTGTAGATTCTGTATATTAGCTGTTTGTCAGATAGATTGAAAACATTTTCTCCATTCTGTAGGTTGCCTGTTCACTCTGGTGATAGTTTCTTTTGCTGTGTAGAAGCTCTTTAGTTTAATCAGATCCCATTTGTCTGTTTTGGTTTTTGTTGCCAATGCTTTTGGTGTGTTAGTTATGAAGTCCTTGCCCATGCCTATGTCCTGAATGGTATTGCCTAGGTTTTCTTCTAGGGT